>JALIGU010000003.1:20260161-21681828 GCA_023053565.1 Aquilegia eximia
AAGTAGATGTATGTTTGTGTGATGTTAAAGAATTTGTATATGGTTGTTTGCTTCTCTGAAAATATGTTTTAAAGTGAACGACTGCAACTGGTTGACAAGTAGTAGGATCCTTTTGATAGTGTGTTTCATCTCCCATGGTGGCTTAGCCTTATCCTTCATGAAAGAAACAACATTTGTTGAGTCTGTATGTGCCCTGACGTGATCAATGTTGTTTCTGATTGCTAACTTTAGACCATGCTCTAATCCTTACAATTCATTGCATGCAATGGACCTGTGTGTTGATTTCCCTAGCCTATTGCTTTCATTGCCCCAGTATGGTTTCTAATAACTGCAAACTATCCCCCTTCCCTATTTTGTAAAGTTCCATCCGTGTTAAGTGCATAGGTACCTGGATCTGGTGGCTCTCATTAGCAATGTACTACTTCTGAACTCTTGCACTTAATGTTGGCATTCCATTGCTGCATTAATCGGTATGTTTGGTTCAAGGGAAAAGGTGGGAAAGAAAAACGTTTTCCTGGAAAGTACAGATTCCGGGTGTTTGGTTCGAATTGGAAAACTAAAATTTTGGAAAGCAGATTCCCCGTTATTTCGAGCTAGACCAAAAATAAGGAAAGCGGACACCGTTTTTATTTTATGGAAAGCGCCTTCCTTTTTCTCTCCTCTCTCTCGATATCTTTTCTCCCTGATCTCTTTTCTTTGCTTCTCATCTCTATCAAACCATTAACGGTAAGAAAACCAGTCTTCTTCTTCTTCACTCTCAAACTAGTGTTCTTTTTCTCTCTCTTCTCTCTTTATTTTCATTATAAAACCCATTAACCAGTTCTTCATCTTCTGCAACTTTACTGATTCATCTTCAATCTATCCTTTTCTTCTTTTTCTCTCAACCGCATCTTCTTCTTTCTTCCTTATACATCTTTTTCTTCTTTCTATCTCTCTCCTCCTTGCTAGCATGCTTTGGGGGTGATTCCAAATTTACAAGTTCTTAATTCCAAAAACTGTGTTCAAGGTTATTACTTATTACTACTTAATTCTCACACCCCCTAAACCCCCCTTTATCATTTCTATCAATTTTGTTTTTTATTTTGGTTTTGGTTTTGCAGAAGGGGTTAGGGCAGGAACTAAGGCAGCTACGATTGATTGTGTTGCTACTTGCTAGTGTTGTTTTTATGGTATGAAAATTCACAATCACAATCTGCTTTCTTCTTTCTATTATTTTAAATAATTTTTGTTGCTATGGTTTGGCTTGGGTAATTCAAGTGTATAAATGGGTTTGCGTTATTGTTTGAAAAAAACAATAGATTCAATAAATTTTAGGCGAATTTAGAAGATTTAGAAAGACACGCTCACTAACAATGACTGGTAATTTAGCGTCAACACAAAGCTTGAAGCTAGAGATTAGATTGAAGAGACTCTTTATTGCTAATTTCCCCTGAGAATATGAAAACCCATTGTCGAAATAAGAAATTCCAAAATTTGTTGAGACTAGAAATTGATGTAAAACTCCTCGTATGATAATCAGTGTTCAACCAAGTCTCTCTTTCCTCGACTTTATCTTCTTTGCTTCCTAGTGTATTTCTCCTTGGGTTGTCTTTGGGTTTGTTTTCTGTACAAGAATATCAAGAATGTGTGTCGCATTCACGTCTCTATGCTTATGGTAGTGATCTTGAAAGCCTTGAGTTAACTCCTGGAACTCATGAATGTATATTATCTTTCAGTCACTCATGAATGCTTATGGTAGTGATCTTGAAAGCCTTGGGTATATCTAAAAGTTGTTAGTCTTAGTGATCTCCATTAGATAAAATTCAGACAAGAATATGTATTAAAATGGATTTGAGAAGTTGTTACAATTCAGTATTTGCTTTGATTTCTGAAATGAGTTATTTGTATAACATAAAGCATTCTTGTTACAACTATCAAACTCTATTTAGCATACATTGCATATATTGTACAATATTATCATTTTCTGTATATTGTCAACGTTCCGAATAGTATATGTAATAGGTTTCATGGAAGGAAAGATAAGCCAACTCAAAATATTTTAGCACCAGTTTCTTTTGATCTTAAGTTTACATATGTCTTAGCTGGTTGGGAAGGGAGTGCTCGCGATGCTCGTGTTCTTGAAGATGTGTTGAAACGTCCTAATGGACTAATTGTTCCTGAGGGTATGTGTGATTTAAAAATTATTTGTTATATTTATTATCCAGTTAGAAGATATGCCAACTTTAGATTTTACTTATCTTGCAGGTAAATATTATTTGGTGGATGCTGGTTATACAAATTGTAAGGGATTTCTTGCTCCGTTCCACAAAACTAGATACCACTTGACTGAATTTGATGATCAAAATCCAAATACAACAACTCCAACAGAGTTGTTCAATCGTCGTCATTCTTCACATAGGAACACCGTTGAATGAGCGTTTGGAGTAGTGAACAAGAGGTGGAAGATATTAGATGACTCTGAGGCACATTTTGATTATGTTACATAAGTAGATATTGTTTTAGCGTGTTATATTCTACATAATCATATCATGAGAGTCGACCTAAATGATGCATTCATCGTACAAGCGCAAAATGAAGAACCTGAACAAGAAAATGAACAAGAGGATGATGAGGATGAATAAGAAGAGACTCTAACTCATGCAACAAGACTTACACGAAGAGAACAAATGGAGTAAAACAAAAGATGGAAAAAGTTTAGAATGAAACTAGTCAATGATATGTGGGCACAATTCTAGTATTATAAGAGAAGAATGAATGTTATTATATGTAGGAGTATGGTGAAGTTTATGTAAGCAAATTCTGAGAATTAACAAATAGCCAATGTTGATTGGATGTATTGATTATTAAATATAGTATGTCAAAATTGTAATGTCGTGGTTACAAAAGTTCTAAAAAGTGATACAGTAACTTTATAATGTTTCAGTCTTTCATATCATAATGATGTGTCATGTAATAAGATGCTGGATTGCTCTTTACAAATTTGCAAAAGAGGTTTCTTATTCTTTTGTCCATATATATGATATACATATTAAAAGATCGATACAAATAGTTGAAGTTTGACATTAGAGTATTATCTTGATTAAGCTTAAAAGTCTTGGGAAAGTTTAAGAATTGCCTGCAAAAGAGGTTTCTTACGGATTTTTTTTATTTTATTTTATTAATTAATATAATAACAAATTTTATTGATAAGCTCAACGAATTACACAAAAGTAGAGGACAAACGCGTTACAAACTGCGCGGCAAGTCCTTTCTGGATAGCAAACCCGATTCTCCTAAATTCATATTCGTTCAAACCCGCAGTCATCACGTTGCTATCCATTATCTTTAGCACTCTCCTGAGGAGCTCAACTGCTTCTGAGCCTAGCAATCCAAATGTGTCAAATGCAAAGGAGGTGAAACTATGTTGGTTAGCCCTACAAGCTTCGTCATGTTTCTCCACTTTTCTGCTGCTGCATTGCTAGTTGCTAGCCCCACCTCAAAAATCTCAGCACCCAACCCAACCATCGGAGACCCCCCTGTAACATCAACACACGAAAGTTTACCTTCAGACCAGTTGTAGATCAGAATATCAGCAGGACGTAATGTCGATCTTCCTTCCTTAGGATCAGTAAGAAAGTTAACAGGAGCCTCCTTCTTAACTTGTACTCCAGCCCGCCAGAACACATCACACAAGATATGTCTAACGTGGTCATGCATGTACTTGAAGCCTGGGTAATGCTTACAATGGGCCGCATGGTCCCCGAAAGCATCAAGTCTGCTCTTCTTGCACACTGGACAAAGCTCACCATCTGAATATAAAGGGATCATCAATCGATATCGAAGAATGGCACGATATTCTATAGGGGTCATGCGTTGTCCAAACCCTTCCATCGGGATAGCAAGGAGAAAATCTTTGGCATGTTCTGACTGCACACATCCAATCACAACTTTTTGTCTAGCTGACAACTCAAATTCCCTCTCAAGACCAGAACTAATCTTGTTGTAGTATTTTATTTATTTTGTACTTTGTTTTTTTTTTTTATACTTGTTGGGTTTCTTTGCTTAAATGGAAAAAAAAAAAATTCTGAGTCTGGTGCAATATAAAAACAAACATGAGAAAACAAATTTATAAAAACCATTTTCATTTTTAAGTGAACCAAACCTAGGAAAGCAAATTCCAGAAAACTGTTTTCCTTTTCTAGTGAACGAAACATTGGAAAATGAATTCTAAGAATGTCAATTCTAGGAAAGTGAATTCCTTAGGATACCACTATCCTTGGAATTTGAATTACCTTGAACCAAACATACCCTTAGGGTCTGTTTGAAAACGAATTCCTGCTTTGTTAGGCATTCAGACAAACCGGGCAAAATTGCGGCAAAAGACACATTTGCCGGTTCCTGGCAAATGGTTTATCCGCTTAAATCAGTTTGCCATCGTTTGATAAAACTTTCTAAAAAAGCGGACAAAACGCAATTTGACGGTTAAAACGCATTTAATAACACTTTGGCAAATATGACAACTCGTATTTGCCGTTTATATTGATTTTGATAACGGATTTTATTTTGGTAAAACCTAATAGGGTTAAGTGGCAAAGTTGAAGGTCCATTGGGCTGGGTCCAAAAAAACAAGTCCAAACTTGATTGGGCTGTGCAAAAGTGACCACATATCACCCAAAAGTTATGGTAGAGTCACCCTAGTAACTCAATAACATTTCGCTATCAAAAAAAAAAAAAAAACTCAATAATAACATTTGTTATCATTGCGTACGTACATGTATAAAAAAATACCCAAATTAACGAATTCGAAAAACAAAAAAAATTACTCAACAATAGCACACATAATATAATTAACGAAATTATATACATTGATAAAATATAGTTATAGGTTTATGTAAACATAATAAGTTCTTAAAAATGTCAGCAACACGGCCCCCATAGTCAGACAAAACAAAACAATCAATCAACCTTCCTGGTGAACACCCAACTAGACAACATATGGTGAAGCTAGAGTACCCCAACCTTCCTCTTCTTCTGGTTCTTCCTCTTCTGGTTCGGTCTGGTCTCTAGATGGACCTGATTGGGCTCTCTGAAACCCAGTAGGCCAAGTCCTTGTAGCCGGTGCCCGTATACGCCCATAGAAAAGCCTAAGGAGTCGCCCATCGCAGTGATAAATCTGAATTCTCATCCTCCCCAATTCGTGCGTGCGACAAAGACCCCAACACTCGAACAAGATGGTGTCGCCTTCCTTGAGATCGACTGCATCAATGAAACTCTTCCACCCATTGTAGCGAAAGTACAAAGAAGCATGGCGATCATGTGTAACTTCAACCCTGAAGCTTTGTTCACCAGGCAAGATAAACACGACGCGCTTGCAGTGTTCGAACAAATACTTGTTCGCAGCCGGAATTTTCTGCAATATATCAACAATATATATCAACATTACTAGCCATAGAATTCAAACAGTTCTGTCAAACAATTCCATATATCAACAGTATATAGAAATTCTGCCATATATCAACAGTATATATCTACATTACTAGCTATATATATGAAACAGTTCTGTCAAACAATTCCATATATCAACAGTATATATAAAAATTCTGCCATATATCAACAGTATATATCAACATTACTAGCCATATATCAAACAGTTCTGTCGAACAATTATTCGATATATCAACAGTATATTCAACAGTTCTGCCATATATCAACAGTATATATCAAACAGTTCTGGCAAGAGTTTTCTGCACATGTAGCAGCCCATATATATGTGCACATTTCTTGCCATATATATCAACATTACTAGCCATTACTGTGAGGCCCAACTAACAGCCCAAAGCCCATCATTTTATGTAAGTCCATACATAATTAGGTATTTGCTTACCATTACGCAGCAATTGGTGACGTGGCCCTTGCTAACTTGGTTCACCCATAATGGGTTATCTCTCACAATTGGCCTTAGGTTGGGTGCCATTGCTTGGTTCTCTGTAACACATATTGCAATACCCATAAGTTTACAAATGTATTACTCAACATACGTACACAATGCTACACACGATGAGCAACAATTTGTTCATATTAGACTAGCAATGTTCCATACAAAATATAAGCAACCATTTGTGGGTCGACAATGTTAATCCGCAACGGCGTAAGTTATACAATATGTTCCATACACAAGATAATTAATACAAAACACTTTACGACCATTACATGATAAGGAATACAAAGCACTTTACGACCATTACATGATTCATATCAAAATGAAAGTTGCAAAATTAAACGATAAAAACCTCTTTGAAGAGGTGTTTGGATACTGGATAGACAAGGAAGTGTTTGTCCTTATACTCTGACTCAAAAACACGGAGTCTTGGAGGTAGCAAAGCCCAACTAAAATCGGTGGCTCTAATTTTGCATGACATTGGACACCACTCAAACCCCGGAAGATTGCACAAAGTATTTATGTCCATTGTCATCTTTTTAATCGTCTTTATTCGCGCCTTAACATCGTATTCTGTGATATTAGCTTTTGTCGTTCCGTTTCGTAAAGTTTTCGCAACCTCAATGAGTTCATTGGTTACAAATCGGCCATCGGGTCGACGAATTCTACCTGTCCTATCAGATAACAATATGGTGCATAAATTGTTATCCATATAGGTTGACCATTGTGGGGGATTGTCGTTGTTCATACTTCTTAACAATTCTGTGAAAGAAAAATTACAATACTATTTTAAAATGTGTGTTACATATAACATAATAAATGAAAATGTGTCTTACATATAACATAAATCTCTAGTCACGACTACAACAATCAGAATAATTGGCACAATCCCACGTACATGGGTTGCCTAAGCAGTGCAAACAAACACCATCATCAGGTGGTGGTAAAGAAATGTGCTTCCAATAGTTTGCCCAATCACCATGACAAGGGTTTTGAAGACATTTCGCACAAATCATCTCAAGGTCTCCTCCAGATGGTGGCGATACATGAAATGGATACAAGAATATAATTCCTGGGCATGCTTGATTAGCGTTTTGCAAAGCATACCCATTGCTTGTTATTGTTTCCCATTCCCTTGTGCATTTTCATCAAACCATCGCACCCAAGGTTGTCACAATGCATAAATGGTTCGATTATTGGCAAACAAGGGAGGAATTCAAACCGCCCGTATTGGTTAATTTTGTATAAATTGCATGTTTCTCGGATCCTTTCATCTTCGTCAGTGATAATAGTTCGTTTTAGGCGGATGAAGTCTATTAAACTAACCAAAAGTTCTGTGCACTCCCAAATGTCTTGAAATGGACTAGCTAAGTGGCCTAGTTCCTTTCTTTCAACAACTCTCTCCATCTCGTGAAAACGAGCCGAAATATCTGTCCAATAACTTGTATCGGCATCATTAACCGGAGGACAAGTGTGTATCGATACCCATGCAAAACACAAGTTCTCATCTTCCTTAGGAGTCCACCACACCATTATTTTGATTCTAGACCTAATATTGGCAATCCAAAGATAATAAAAATTATAATATAAACATTATACGAACAACAACCTATAAATCCACCTACTCATAGATAATTAACAAAGACAATTACCACCTACATATTTAAAAAAGAGTTGCATAAATCACTTTTTAAACCTCACAAAAACACTCGTTGCCTACAAACGATACTTTGCTGACAGTTCCAAATACACCGGGTACGCTGGAACATACATGTTTCTAATGTGTGTGTAATACTCAAGTATCTCTTCCTCAAGAGCAATCCAGTCATCGTCCGTTGCAATCACCGTACTTCTTTCATTATCCCAATGAAATCCTGGATGCTCTTCACACAACTCAGTGATAAGTTTAGCCAAACGTTTCAAATAACGCAAACGAACCCAGATGTTTCCAACACAAAAATCCAGCCTAGTGTGCTGATTTAAAACATCACAAGCATTTACCATTCCGGACCTAAGACGGACCATAAGTGGGCCTGGTGTATCATCTGCCAGCATAGCAGTGCACATCGTGTGGTCCGTATCTGAGGTCCACGCGAACAAATGGCGTCCTAGACGGGGATTTTTTGGGGTGTGAATGATTCGCACCATTCCCACTGACTGAAATAATTCATCGCAGTCAGTTTACATTACACAAGATATATATATATATTCTGAACAGGACACAACTCGACAACACATTGTAATAAGTGTGAAAGAAAAATTCAAGACTTAACCATGCCCAAAAAAATTCAAGACTTAACCATGCCCAAAAAAATTCAAGACTTAACCATGTCCAGAAAAATTCACGACTTAACCATGCCCAGAAAAATTGTTAACACAAACAAAAGTATGACAGAAAAATTCAAGAAAACCGTTCCCACTGACTGAAACAATTCTGAACAGTCAGTTTACATTACACACATGCGATAGATAATACAAAAACTAGAGACATTCAGATAAAACCATTCCAACTAATACAAGTTAAAAGAAATAGATATATCAAAGTTATATGCGATAGATAATACATAAACAATTCTGAACTACTGTTTGAAACTGAGACAAAGTTAACATAACTGAAATGTACTATTGTTTGAACCCCAATCACTGAACCTGAAACATATTAACCAACAAACTAAACTGAAACAAGACACTACTCTGCAGCCCACTCACTCCCATTAAAAGGCTTGACATAATTGAGCTTGCTAACCAACCAATCAAGCCTCAGATCAGTATCCATCCCAAGAAATATCTTCGCCTGCTTGTCTTCAACGCCAAGAAAGTCAAGACCCTTCAGATACAAGACTTTGTCCCCATTGCTCACCTCTTTGATTGCATCACACAGCTCATCGATGTTAGGACCAGCGAATGCCACTGCCAAGGTCTTAACAGCTTCCATGATGCCTGTAGGATAATCAAAGTTACTTGGATCTGATGGTCCCAAACGTGACTTCTTGCGCTTATTCTGAATGGGTTGCAGCGGGGGTGGGATTGGGTGCGCACGAGGGGCAGATTCATTGCAGTTGCTAGAGCTCTCATTGTTTGTTCCAGCTGTTTCAGTAGCAGACGCAGATGTTTCAGACAATCGAATACCAGCATCAAGATCATCCCCCAATTCAGTATACGAATCAGCCCCAACTACATCTGTTCATTGTGTATATTCCGTGAGTGAGTGTATAGGTTTGAACCGAAAGCTTTTGAAAATACGTTTTTAAAGGATTATAACTTACCGACTACTCCAGGAGACCCCTCAACTTGTTCTTCATCAACTTCATCACCAGCGCATGCCCCTTCACCATTTGCATAGTCATTACCGATGATGAGGCTCAATTGTTCAAAATATGGAAAATGCTTGCCACGAAGGTTACGGGCTTCAGGATGAGCCTGTTAAGCACCCAAAAAATCGTTAGCATCCTATAGCACATCATTTTACTAGCTAATTGATCAAACTGATAAAAGTGCGTGCCTTACCAGAAAGTATCTCTCCCATACATCCTCTTCGGCAGCAACAACAGTCTAGTTATCAAAATCAAAGGTAAATCCAAAGCTCGACAAATCAAGAAGTTCCTTACACAACTTGTAGTCCTTCCTAAGTGTCTTGAGCCTAGTCCGCACATGTTCAGAAGTGACACTCATGCGGAGGGTTGTATTGACACTGTCTGCAGCTGCTTTCAAGGATTCAGTCCTTATTCCATTATCAGCTCTCTTGCCATTCCTTAACACCTCTTCGTACAAGGTGTTTAGCATGACCTCTTCCATCTTTTTGACCATCTTATATGGGACTTGATAGCTGGAGTTGGCTTGTCAGATGGAAAGTATTCCGGTGCCGGTGTAGCATTGCCTTTCTTGCTCTTTCTAAGCTTCCTAAATTGTCCGCTCGACATGGTTGTACCTGATGATATCCAAATTCACAACTATTACATACACCAAGTAACCATTTAATCCAAAAACATATCAGTTTTAACAACATACATACATCCAAATTATCATCTTCAAACATCCATACATAACCTTATTCAAACATCAAAGACAAATTATTCCAACTTATTACAACCCAATAAAATTATTCCAAACAACTTCTCAAGTTGACAAATACAACACCACCAAGCTCAATCAACAACTCCTTCATTGTAATAACATAGTTACTCCACATCTCATTTTTTAGGTCATCACGCCATTTAGTCCAAGCCCGTGATGCAGTTATGAGTATGCCTCCACCTTGTTCATTAGCACGCTCATTCGCCTCAGGGGGAATCGGTTCTTCTGGTTCCTCTAAGTCTGGCTCTATTTCATCGGTTGGATCATGATATTTGAGGAAGTTGTGGATCACACAACACGCCAACACTATCTTTGTGTGGGTCTTCACCACATGGAACGGTGCTTTCCTCAAATAAGTGAATCGCTTCTTCAACATCCCTATGATCCTCTCAACAACATTACGTAGCATGGAATGCCGACAGTTGTACAACTCTTCGTCAGTTATTACGGCGCGATGTCGTTGTTCTTTGACATGGTATCGGACGCCACGATAAGGTGTGAGGAAGCCAGGACTTAATGCGAAGCCCGCATCCACAAGGTAATACTTACCCTTGGGCAAGGTTAACCGTCTTCCTTGGCGAGTAACCGCACATCTCAACAACCGGCCATCATGCGCGAGCCTTCCCATCCAGCCAGAACATAAGTGAATCTCATGTCGAACGTACACGCGACTAGAACATTTTCAGAAATCACTCCTTACGGTTACGATACCTTGGCTGATCATCGATGGGCACTAAGGTGGGGAAGTGGGTACCATCGATTGCACCGACAGCGTCCTAATGAAGGTATGACCTAGTTAGCAATCGAATAATTTGATTCTAGGGTGATAAAACACACGATGATTTTTCTTACCTTGAAATAATGATGCCAAAAGACATTGCCAGCACCATCAGCGAGGGGTGAGTTCTGATCAGTAGCATTGACAACCACTTGCCTGTACAACTCTACGCAAGCATTCAAGACCAAGTGGAAGTAATGACTCACAATTTGACCAGAACGCCTAAACTCATGACGTGTTCTTCTACACCGATTGTCGTGACCAACTATAAGCAAGAACATTGCAACTTGTTCTTCAACCGACATGTACCGAGAGTCGGTTAAACCTATAGTCTTCAACCTAGCACATAAGCGATGGAATACAAAACGCCTCATCCTCAATTGGTCATGGAAGTCATTGTCATTATCGGTATAGAAACGAGCTAAAGTTGCGCCACGCGCTGAATCCCTATTGTAGGTATAGGGAGCCCTAGGAACTCTAGGAACACGGTTACGTCTTGCGTTCGAGGCAATATATTGCAATAACCAGTCCACAGCTACGATTACAACAGTACCTGTAACCAGACGTTGATCCTCACTGGACATTCTACATAACAAGCGGTCGGTAAGTATAATAATAAGGTTAATCATATAACTAGTTAGGAGAAGGTTAGTCGTTAATCGTTAATCATTAGAGTGCTTAGTAATATCAATTCGTAAATGGTTAGAACATTCTAGTTCATAATTTAACAAGGTCGTAATTGTTAATAATGCCTTTTTAATCAAACATTATAATAAATGGTTATTTTTACATCTTCAAATTTAACAAATTGTTTACATAGAATATCATAGTACGAATAACAACTTAATCAACAGTGCAATTACAACTACTAGCATCACCAACACCAACTTCTTGACAAACCACCAAAAGTCGTCCACCACCACAACATTGTTTGTTCCACCAATGTTTAAGGGTTGGCAACAGACTAGTGGAGGTACAGGTGCCTGAGATTGAGCGACAGATTGGTAAGATTGACCAGATTGCTCGGGCAGTTGTGGCGCATGAATAAAAGGCTGGGACAAAAGATGTTGGGGATCACATAAAGGACGAGATGATTGACAGAATCCATTCGTAAGTTGTTGCTGAAGCAAATGTCTTGCTTTGGCAATAGTATAAGCACCACGCCAATCAGCGTTACTAAATCCGTCTGTCTGTGCCTTGCACTCTTCCCAAGTAGTGTAAATACCCGGACAAAACCCACGGCGCACAACTTAATAACAATACTTACCCATTATCTGAAAATTATTAATTAAAATGTTTTTAACATGATGAGTTATCAGATTTCAAGTTATGAATTCATATTTCATTTTGTTTTTTAATTATTAAAATATAAGAGGTTTATTTTTAGGTATAAATGTCGCAATCACATTGTATATGTGATTGCAAACAGTTCTAATAAATAGTGTGACTCTAAAGAGTTCTAAATAGTGTGATTCTAAACAGTTCTAATTAGTATGATTCTAAAAATATTAAAAAAAACTATGGCAACAATATATTGTCTACAAAATTGATACTAAAAACATGGCAGCAATATATTGTCTGCAGAATTGATACTAAAAACATGGCATCAATATATGCTAAAACAATTACAATATAACAAAGAAATGCGACAATATGTCAGCATTTATTACGTGAAGAACGAAGAAACAACATACCTTGAGCAGCTAAGCTAGACAGTAAGTGAGAGAGCAAATTACGAGAGAAAGCGAGACTGAAAGAATGGGAGTGAGGTAAGAACTAAAATATACATTACTAAACATATTCGATCAAATTTTTTTATAAGAATAAAGTCATACCCGGTACTAAGAGTGAGGTAGATGAAAATGGAAGTCTGCAAAAAATAAAAACGATATATCAATCGTCGTTGTACAACAATGTTATATGTTTAGTGTTGTGAATAAATGTGGCAAGAGTTAAACCACTAAAGTCTAAAGCTAGTTGTAAAGTTGTGTTTGAGACCAAAAATCCAAAAAATACTCTATTTACGTCTCTGATTTTGATTTGTAATCCTCAAAGAACAATCTAAGTAGGTAGAGATATACATACAGTAATACTATTGTATTGGTCATTGGTGTACGTAAGTGTAGTTGTATCAAAATCAAACCATCTATCTAGTATAGTAGCAGTAGCAATAGCAGTAGCAGTAGTGGATTAAAACATCTGACGATTTATCTATCTATCTCAGTACACAGGACATTTCTGGGCAGTAATGAACAGGTAAAAGTTGTAAGAACTTAAATGAAGTATCAATTACATTTTATAAACCTATAAAAGTCATACCTGACACAAACGAAACTCGTCTGCAAAATAAAAAGAAGTATTAAGTACAATTATATGTAAATGAAGTGAATTTCAATTTAAATTACATTGAAACAATGTTATATCAGAAAACCCCCAAAATCTAGAGTTAGGATTTTCAAAAAAATTTAAGTGATTTTAACAATACAGCACCTTAAACTTATAATTACATGCAATTTGAATTGATTTTCAATTGATTTACATTCAAACAACAATATATCAGAAAACCCCCAAAATCTAGCACCTTAAACTTATAATTACATGCAATTTGAATTGATTTTCAATTGAATTACATTCAAACAACAATATATCAGAAAACCCCCAAAATCTAGAGTTAGGGTTTTCAAAAAAATTTAAGTGATTTTAACAATACAGCACCTTAAACTTATAATTATATGCAATTTGAATTGATTTTTAATTGAATTACATTCAAACAACAATATATCAGAAAACCCTTAAAATCTAGGGTTAGGGTTTTCAAAAAAATTTAAAATTTTAACAATTCAGTACCTTCAACATACAATTACATGCAATTTGAAGTGATTTTCAATTGAATTACATTCAAACAACAATATATCAGAAAACCCCTAAAATTTAAGCAGAAATTTTTTACAATTCAGTACCTTCAACTTACAATTGCATGCAATTGGAGTGATTTTAAGCAGAAATTTATAGTTGATAATGATATATCAGAAAACCCCAATCTAGGGTTAGGGTTTGAAAAAAAAAATTCAAATTTTTCGATTCAACAAGTAGAAAACAACAAGTTAAGAAAGAACAACAACAACAACAACCAAATCTGTTTGAAAAAATACTAACCTAAAAACTTCGAAAAAGTATAAAGAAGAAGAAGAAGATGAAGAATATGAAGAAGATAAAGGAAGAAGAAATATACCTGTTTAGGGTTCGAAATTTCCGTCACCTTCAAAATCGCCTCTACTACGCCGCCATTAAAGAGTTTCGAAGGTTAGGGTTTTTTCTTGTTTAGAATAGGTTTTTGTTTGGCGAAAATGTAATATATACCTGGCAAATTGTATCGGGTTAAGTGGCAAAGCAAATTTTGCTTGGGGT
This sequence comes from Aquilegia eximia, assembly GCA_023053565.1. Taxonomy (NCBI): domain Eukaryota; kingdom Viridiplantae; phylum Streptophyta; class Magnoliopsida; order Ranunculales; family Ranunculaceae; genus Aquilegia; species Aquilegia eximia. The sequence continues at coordinate 20,274,339 of JALIGU010000003.1, forward strand.
ATAGTCAAGCAAAAATTGCCCGCTTTTAAGCGGGTATTGTGGCAAATAGTTGCTCACGTGCGGGTTTTGGGGCAAATAATATCTGATTTACCAAATGGTTATCAAATGGTGGCAAACACTAAAAAAAGCGGACAAAACCCGATTTGCCGCAGGAAAACCCTGTTATCAAACACTACCTTAGTGTTAAATAGGCATATCTAACTTATTAAAAAAAACAATCTAAGTTACAAATAGTTTGTGGACATAAAACAGTTCTGGAGACATGCCAGACTTATATGCCCACTTAGCAAGTTTATCAGCCCACACATTGCCATATCTGGCTACATGAATATAGTTTACATACCATAACAAAAAGCTAATAACTTAATAGAAGAAACTAAACCAGAGGAGTTTCGTGGAGGTTCTGCAGAGCCTTTAAGAGAAACAATAACATTGTAGTTGTCACCTTCTAAAATCACATCCAGTTAGTTTATGTCCAAAGCTAGTTTAACTGCCATTTCCCATGCAAACAACTCTGCCTCTTCTACATCATTGGCTTGAATTCTTTTATACGCTATTAGTTATATATAATCTTGGGAATGGAGTTTATACTAAGTACTAACCGCCACCCTAGTAGCCATTTTCTAGTAAGTAAATCTTATATGCTATTAAAACAAACAATTTTTTAGGTGTTCTGGTTGCTTATAAGCTATTGATGCCCAAAAAACAAATAATGTGCTGGTGTATGGGCACAATAATAGCGAAACCAAACATGAAATTTAGTATGATTTTAATATTTATTTGGAAATGAGGGAATTGAAAGTGTCAAGCCAAAAACCTACTTGACAAAGCTCAACAGAATGATGAAAGTCGGATGATGATTGGAAGCTAAGGGGGGGGGGGGGATTATTGTAGGAGGAGAAGTGGATGCACCGTAAAGGTTGCTTACGTACCTTGGTTGTGGGATCAAGTCTTATTTTTCATAATTCAGACACTAGAAGAGAAGTTTTATTTATAGGCAAAGGAAAGAGTTCTTCCTACCCTAGAGGCACACTAGGTCTAGGGGTACTACATACAACAACCAATCAAAACACGACACGTGACATGTCCCAACAGTTCATCAGGTCGTCCACGACACGACCTAACTTACTCCGACTAGAACAACTCGAGTATATGACCGTTGGCGACCTCATTAGATACACATGCCCTTAATCAATGCTCAGAGAATATCTTGATCCGTTACACATTTAATGCCAGATATCAGGCAATCAATAGATGTTGGAGAATCCGCATGATCCCATGATTTGCGCGCTTCCACCTTCTATAAGAACATAACTACGATGGCTTGATATCTAAGTTCCTCTCCCCTGAGTTAGAGTACGTAGGCAATCTCGACCATATCGAGGTGCAGTCACCCCCGATCTCAATCTTCCATCTTGGTCAAGCAAACAACGACCTGACCTTAATGCATTAATCTGGAAGCAGGTTAATACATTTGGCGCCGACTGAAAGGATTCGATTATATCGAAAAACCAACCCTCCCACCAAACTCAAAGTCACAAACCACTATCCAATTCACAAATGGCCAACCAAGACGATATTATCCAAGAACTAAGGGATCAACTCACTCGTCCCCAAGAAGAGAACACGCAACTAAAGGCTGCAAGTAATGTCTACACAACTAACGACCAGGGAGGAGCCATTGCCACTGAAAACAACTGCAAGTATGAAAAACTCAACAACCAGCTCGTTGAATTCAAAACCTTCCAGGCCGCCATTCAACTAGGCAGATGTAGTACAGCGGAACAGCTCGTTGTCCAATCTTTGCAGCACTTTCAGGAGTCTCCGTTCACAAAGGAGATCCTGGAGCAAGAACTGCCAAACAAACTCAATGCACCAAAATTCGATCAGCACTCAGGCGTTGGAGATCCAACAGATCACATCAAGAGCTTCCGCAAATCGCTTCCACTGATCAAAGAAGACCACATGTTATGCCTACTCTTCCAATCCAGTCTCACTGGACCAACACTTGATTGGTTCCATCGCCTCAAGCCAGGGTCAATTAGCTCGTTCAATGACCTGGAGAAGCAGTTCGTTATTTTCTATATTCACAACAAAAAGTGTCCAGTCACCATCGACGCGATGTTTAAGGTAAACCAAAGATATGGGGAATTGCTGAGTGATTTCTTCGCTCGATTCAAAACTGAACTGCATTTTATTCAAGATTTTGCAAAGGATCACGAACCCTTTGCGACAATTGCATTCTTCCACGGTCTAATCCCAGGATCCGACCTCCACAAATCATTGGCCATGAAAAGGCCAACTTCTCTCGACGAGCTCTATCTCAAGGTAGATCGTTATATCAAACTGGAGGAAGCCTTCGTCAGAATGGTGAAAAGCCATGTTATCGCAAACCTAGAAGGGGGCTCCACCAAAGGACCTCGATCAGAAAAGAACAGGAGGTTCAAGGCTAAGCCGTTGCCCACCGAGTAGTGGGAATACCACAGATTTACACGACCTTCAGGATATATCTATGAGAGAATCAAGCATCACCATTGGTACAAGATTCCATATTTCACATCACTCGAGGACACAACTGGTCGTCTATACTACATGAAACCGACATTCGGTTGTTTGACATTATTTTGTGACTTCGTGTGTCCGTGGTTATCTTGCCTTGATCTCATTATTAGGAATACCTTGATGTATGAGTGTCGTCCCGAGTATCCCTTCTCTCATCATGACTGTCAGGTTGCAGTTTGGTATAGGACGTACGTAACTAGTGTTAGTCAGCAAAGTATTGCAAAGGTTTGGACGTACGTACCATAAGTTGGGCAGCAACGAGTTTTTGTGACTTGGACGTACGTACCTAGTTAAGGCGTACGTACGTCATGTTCGGCAGCAAACTTTTATGACTCAGGGATGTACGCACCTTGTTTCGACGTACGTACGTCCACGTTAGTTTTTGCTTATTTCGGCCCATCTCTTCCCTCATCCAAACCCTAACTATATATGATTTTTCTAACATTGAGAAAGCCACTTCTTTGGCCATCCAATTCATCTCTAGTCTTGGAGTTTGTTTAGGTTTTGGTTTAGGTTGTTTTGGTGATTGAACTCATCTTCTTCTTCTCCTTGTGCAGTCAGAACATGCCAAAAATTTTCTCCTTGCTATCCTGATGGAAAGACTTGGACAACGCATGACGCCTGTAGAATATCGTGCCATTCTTCATTATCGATTGATGATCCCTCTTTATTCAGATGGTGAACTTTGTCCAGTGTGCAAGAAGAGCAGACTTGATGCTTTTGGGGACCATGCAGCCCATTGTAAGCATTACCCCAGCTTCAAATACAGGCATGACCACGTTAGAGATATCTTGTGTGATGTGTTCTGGCGGGCTGGAGTACGGGTTAAGAAGGAAGCTCCTGTTAACTTTCTTACTGATCCTAAGGAAGGAAGATCAACATTACGTCCTGCTGATATTCTGGTCTACAACTAGTTTGAAGGTAAACAAAAGTGGGATTTTTGAGGTGGGGCTAGCAGCTAGCAATGCAGCAAAAGTGGAGAAATATGACAGAGCTTGTAGGGCTAACCAACATAGTTTCATCCCATTTGCATTTGACACATTTGGATTGCTAGGCTCAGAAGCAGTTGAGCTCCTCAGGAGAGTGCAGAAGGTAATGGATAGCAACGTGATGACTGCGGGTTCGGACGAATATGAATTTAGGAGAATCGGGTTTGCAATCCAGAAAGGACTTGTCGCGCAGTTTGTAGCGCGTTTGTCCTTTACTTTTGTGTAATTCGTTTAGCTTATCAATAAAATTTGTTTCAACAAAAAAAAAAAAAAAAAAAAAAGGTCTACTAACATCGGTTATTGCAGATGGTCATCTATTGTCAGCAATCCTCTTCTGCTGAAGACTCTCTAAGCTTTCTGACAATGTATGGCATGTCATCGGAGTCTTAGTATTCTGGCGGGAAATTACCTCTTTGTGATTTGGTGACATTGATAATCCTTGCTCATTCTTCATGTCTGTCCAAATGGTTGGTGTTGCGGGCTTCTTCGTCTCTAAGAAATGGACCTCATTTCTTCTATTTCTTGATTATTGTGATGCGGCATGTTTAGGTGATGGTGTTTTAAAAAATAAGGCATTTTCTATGAGCTTGGTGATTGCTTATCTTGTTTGGCATATGTTGAACTAATATTTTGTTTTCACTAGGGTAGGCTTATGTTTTTTTTTCCTTTTGTCTCTATTCCATCGTGTTTGGGATAATATTTTCTTCTATTTGTTTATGAGATTCTCTAATTCTTCTTTGTGGTTGGATGAGTTGTTTCAGGAACATGTACAGATTGAATTTCTCCATGGATTCTCAATGGATTTTCTTATAATTTACATATTTCATCCTGCAGGTACTCATATTTCTGTGATTTTGTCATGTGTTTGTGTTCACTCCTTTTGAGTGTTTAGTATATTTGGTCTTAGCTTCTCTCTCTATTTGATTTTTTATCTATCATGTTGTTTTATCTCCTTTGGGAGATATAGTACTGTTTGGTTAGTGTCATGGTTATTGTATGCTTATCTCTTATGTGGTTGTCCAAGATTTATCTATCTCATCTTGTCCTTCTTCTCTATTGTCCTTATGCTATATCTCATTCTTGTATGTGGAGGTTTTGTATTGCAAAGATATCATACTTTGTTTTCTTTGTTTTTACTATACTTCTTATCTTCCCCACCTAGATGGTGTTTGGTTAATGCTTATTTTGGCTTTGGTGGTTACTTGGATATTGGCAACTTCAAAAGGAGTGATATGATTCCTACAAGCTCCCATTATTCTCTGATTGGTTCAGAATTTTTCTTGCTTCCGTCTCGTCTCTGATGATCAAAGTTTCTTGCTTGAGCTAAATATCAAGTGATGGTGACTTGGTACGTATTGAGTATGAGTGTTCTTGTAGGCATGTATTATAAATGCCATTGGTTTGGGTTTGTAAGCACGTACTATAAGTGCTTCTAGAGTCATAGGTTTTTGTCACAAAATAAATGTCAAAGGGGGAGATTGAAACCGGCATTCGGTTGTTTGACATTATTTTGTGACTTCGTGTGTCCGTGGTTATCTCGCCTTGATCTCATTATTAGGAATACCTTGATGTATGAGCGTCGTCCCGAGTATCCCTTCTCTCATCATGACTGTCAGGTTGCAGTTTGGTATAGAACGTACGTACCTAGTGTTAGTTAGCAAAGTATTGCAAAGGTTTGGATGTACGTACCTAGTTAGGACGTACGTACCATAAGTTGGGCAGCAGCGAGTTTTTGTGACTTGGACGTACGTACCTAGTTAAGGCGTACGTACGTCATGTTCGGTAGCAAACTTTTGTGACTCAGGGACATACGCACCTTGTTTCTACGTACGTACGTCCACGTTGGTTTTTGCTTATTTTGGCCCATCTCTTCCCTCATTCAAACCCTAACTATATATGGTTTTTCTCACATTGAGAAAACCAGTTCTTTGGCCGTCCAATTCATCTCTAGTCTTGGAGTTTGTTTAGGTTTTGGTTTAGGTTGTTTTGGTGATTGAACTCATCTTCATCTTCTTCTTCTTCCTTATTGAATATTGAGATCAGCTTCAAGTCTTCTTGTGTGTTCATCAAGAAGTCAAGTATCCTTGTGTGTTCATCAAAGAACTCTGGTGTAAGCTTGCTTCATAGATCGGCTTCGAGTCTTCTTGTGTGTTCATCAAGAAGTCGAGTGTCTTGTGCGTACATCAAGGTACTCTGGTGAAGTCAAGGTGTTAGAGATAACCAGTAGTGTCAACTCGCAGTGATTGCAGGTAGTTGATAGGTTTGTACATCTCTTTTCATCTAGTTGATTTATTTGTTGTCGTGAGGACAACCGTGGACGTTTCCCATATTGGGTTTTACCACGTTAAAAATATCGTGTGTTCTTTACTTCTTTATTGTTTTATTCTTGTTTGTTTTAGTATCATATTGCACATATTGGGTTTTCACTACAAGGTCCACAAGGTGAGATGCCATCAAACCGATGATTGTCGCATACTGAAGCGAGCTCTCTAGATATGGGCTAATGAGAAAAGGCTGAACAACTGGATCTACAATAGACAAGATGATTCTGGAGAAAAGAAAAACAAGAAGATATCCAGAACACCCCCACATTTTGACAAACGATCTCAAAGCAAGGCGAGAGCTACCTCTTCAAGTCCAGCACGCAATAGAGGGCACAACCTCTCAAGAAGACAAGGTCCCACTGGCGTCCTCCGCGATCAAATTAACAAGCAGGTCGTGAATAGAATAGAAGAAGATAGTGAAACGGAAAGTCATGTCATTTACATGATCTATGAGTCCAACTCCACACCAGTTCCAAGGGAAAAGAAGAGGCGTGTAGAGCATCTTCACCACGTCTACTCCATAACAAGTCGAGCAACTCGAACCAGCATTCCTGCTCGACAAGAAGTAGACTTGTGCTTTGTTAGTATAATTTTGGGCTACACTAAACAAAAGATTATATTTTTAACTTGAAGTTCCTTCTTATGCATGTATAAATTGGATATCAAAGTAGACAAGTAAGAAGCAAGGGTCGTACCCACCTCAGAGGGGGAGATCTTAGCTCAAACACAATAGAAAACAATGGTTAAGAAACACCAAGGGAATCAATAATAAGATTGGAGATGGATTCTACTTCCTACATGCAATAATAATAAGAAAACCCTAATTTAAGAATATAGTAGAGATGTAAAGAAAATATATGATGACATAGGGGGGGGGGAATTGGTATCCACAAACTAAATCACGCAAACATAACATGTTGTTCCTTCATGTTCTATCTATAACAATTAATTAGTCACCTCTCGGTTATTCCAACTAATCATCAATACCTATAATAATCAAGTAGTCACCTCTCAGCTATTCTACTCAATTAAAATGGGATTCTCTTATGCATGATATTGAATATGTCTTATTAATCAAACCGTCACATCTCAGCTATTCAATTTAATTAACTCAACATATTGATTCATAACTAAACCATCACCTCTCAGCTATTTGATTTAATTACAAAAGGGTTCCAATAAAAGATATCTACTGCAGATATGTAATAATCACCTCTCAGCTATTTCACTACACATCTTTAATCAATATAAATAAAATCATTAAAGCTAGGTCTCCATAAACCCTAACAATAGTATTAACAACATGGATAATCAATAACATCCAAATAATCATATTTACCTCATATCGTGAATTACAAGTAAATAAACATTAAGTATTGCGAATCACTAAGAACAATAAGAACAAACATGGTGCTTTTGCATCATCTAGAATGCTTCCACCATCCCCCTAAGGAGATTTATCTACTCATCCTTGATGATGACACCATGAAATAAATAAATAAATCACAAGACATCACAATGAAAAATTAATGGATTGATATTGATAATGATTGAGTTCAATACAAGGAAGAAGATGAAAACCTAAACCTTCAACATAAACTCTCTAATCTGAACTACCTAAAGCCTAGCTACTACTTATCTTATATAGAAAATACAAAATAGAATACTTGCATGCAAAGACTTCTAAATTACGTCAAATTCGTGGCTGCTACTGTTGGTATTCTAGAGACATTAGGTCTTCAACAAAACCTAATTCTTTTGGGCTTAAGTTGTAGCTTGGACCAAAACCTTCACTTTGATAGCTCATGGGCCTAAATTAGACTTCTGGGTCTTCTTGTAGAGTCTTTTTAAGTTTGGACTTAAAACAAGGCCTAAAATAGAAATTCTGACTTATGGGCTCTAATAGGACCCGGTTTGGGTTGAGAATTGGACCACCCCACTTTGACATAAAGTCAAGTCAACAGAACTGACCGTGGGGTGCTCTCAGCAGATCTGTGGGTGCAAATATCAATTCCTCTCCTCTTGTGCAAATAAAAATTTTTTGCTTGTTTTTTCTTGACTTTTGGCGGGATTTAACACAATATTTGAATTTTGGCTCATGAAACCTACAAAATAGACAAAGAAGCACTAAGCAATAGATATATCACAATAATATAAGTTAAGTGCTAAACAAACAAGGTGTTATTCGGGGGATAAATATACACTTTTGAGGACTTATCAAATACCCCCAACAGCACTTTGCCTGGCCTCAAGCAATGGTGAAAAGAAAAGAATTAAGGACTCAAAAGAGTAGTAAAACTAAGGTGATTGCATTAACCATATGCATCAAGGCTTTTAACCACAAAGATTTCCTAGGTGGAGGAGTTATAGTCTCCAGAGGGTTTTCCAGAGAAGATACCCACAAACTTACTATAATGACTAATTCAAGAGTAGGATTTTCCATCATTTACCTCAGAAATGGTCATATCAAGCATAAGGATAAGTATTGCAAAATCGTTCATATGAGATAGCATACTACAAATGCATGAATAAGATATGAAATATAAACCAAGCATAACGGTCTTAAATGCACTGAAGACAGTCATGTACCCATACTACTACGGGTCTTAAGTAACCTTTGGAAAGGTCGCTTTGACTTCTGCCTCACAGACATAGACTCAGAAATAAGTCACTCAGAGATGGTGTTTATCATTTTACCTCTATGTGAGGAAACAAGATGGACAAGCATCTCACATATATCAATAAGAACAGACTGGTGTAATGGAATGAACTTATAATCTCAACGAATGAAAAAATTAGCCTTGCTTGAGATGTCGGGTTTTTCACCTTAGCACCTTCTCACTTACTCGCCACATCCTACCATATCAGCTTAGATCTACAAAAGATAGTAATGGGTTGTAACTTGGCTTAGGACAGGGCTAGAAATGGAAAAGGCTTTTGTGAAACATGTTTGGAAGATCCGGGCCTTCAATACTTGTGATTTGTAATAACAACACATGGAGAAATTTTTGGAATTTTTCTTTTGGGAAGAAGTGTTTCTCATCTTCTTTTGGGAAAATTTCAAAGAAGTTTTAGCCAATATTTAAGAATCTTCCCTTTTTTTTTGGATTTGAAATGGTTTGGGAAGATTCTGGCTTTTTCTGGAATTTCTTCAAACTTTTTGATTTTCAATATTTGGTTCTTCTCACTAGTTTGGAGATTTCTTTGTATTTCTTTTTTCTTCTTGTAACCACATAAACAATCATCCTCATGTTCGAAAAACAATAGGTAAAAGGACCTAAACATTCTAAGGGTATTTACTCCCACAATGGAGTTGGGTAACGATAATGGGTCCAAGAAAAAGGCTAGTAACAAGAAAGGCTCAGAATGGTTGACCTAAGGGATACTATATCATCAGGGTAGGTTTAACTAAATGTCTTTGTATCATCTCTAAGTACTGATATGGTGATCACATCTTGAATAAGCTACAAGACCCAAGTTTATATTACACCCACTTGATGTCATCTCAAGGCTAACTGTAAAAATGAATATGAGACTAAAAACAGACAAAACTGAGAGGTTGAGTCTTTTGACTCCATATGTACGTAATAACTCTCCAAGAAAAGGTCGCGGCTCAAAAGCTCACTGGGTTAAGTTTCCACACTTATTCCTCAAGTTTCTCAAGGTGTAGTTGTATTTGCACATGTAATCTGTAATAAATGCAGATGAATGCCATGTTTATGCTCATGCAAATGTAGTATAAGACTCAACTACTTGGTGAAGCAATAAATATCCTTAAACTTTAAAATAGATAGAATTCAACCATTATATTCATCATTGATGGTGTACTTATCCTATTTTTGGAAAAGTCTTTGTAACAAAGATTTTTGTTGATTTTTTGAATTTTTACATGAGTATGGATAAAGAAGTTTGAAAATCATTTGCAAAAAAGATTGAAATACTTCCCCACCCCCAAACAAAAAGATTGCCTTGTCCTCAAGGCTCATACTAAGCATAGGACAGAGAGAAAGAAAGATATTACCATGAACGTACTAAAAATTCAAACCGCTTTAACAATTCCTGCCAAATAAAATTATCTCCACATATATAGATTACAAGGAATTCCATACTACGACACAACTGAAATAAAATATACTGAAATAAAGGACTGACTCAACAGAAAGGGAAATCCTACTTTACACTCTTAGTTTCAAACTTCTTCCATTAGCAAACCATCCAACCTATCGCCCCACTCAACTAATGCCTCTTTAATCATATTCCAAGACCCCTCAACCTCATTCATAAAATTATCGCTTCTATGCAAAGCAGTAAACTCCACATACTCAGTCAGCACCCACGTGAATAGGCGACTTTTCCTGATAAAACGATGAATTGGATCCATAGGTATGAGGTGAGTCCAATCATTGTACTTGTTCCTCCACTCAGGATAGCTATCAAGAATAATCTTACAGATATCAGTAGGGAAAACAAGCTTATCCTCACCGAATAAGAACAACGACATGCATAGTACTATCATTGACATAATCCATCTTCTCGACACCCAATAAATTACGCAAAACCCATAAAGCAGCAGTAGCTACATTAGCAGGAAGGCAAGTGGTAGGTGCAATACTAGGGTATCCTTCGGGGTGGAAGGAGAAGATACAAGGGCCAAAGTGATTAAGGTAATTGTCTATGATGTCTACACGGTTGTCACGAACATAATTGTCATAGGGCACGACCGGTTGAAAGACAAAAGGATTATGATAAAGGCCAAAGGTGTTAATTTTCAACCTCTGATCAAAAGATTATATTTTTAACTTGAAGTTCCTTCTTGTGCCTGTATAAAGTGGATATCAAAGTAAACAAGTAACAAGCAAGGGTCATACCCACCTCAGAGAGGGAGATCTTAGCTCAAACACAATAGAAAACAATAGTTTAGAAACACCAAGGGAATCAACAAACAAGTTTTGAGATTGATTTTAACTTCCTACAGGCAATAATAATAAGTAACCCCTAACCCTAACTTAAGAATATCGTAGAGATATAAAGAAGATATATGATGACAAAGAGGGAAGAATTGGTATCCACAAACTAAATCATGCAAACATAACATGTTGTTCCTTCATGTTCAATCTATAACAATTAATTAGTCACCTCTCAGCTATTCCAATTAATCATTAATGCCTATAATAATCAAGTAGTCACCTCTCAGCTATTCCACTCAATTAAAACGAGATTCTCTTATGCATGCTATTGAATATGTCTTATTAATCAAACCGTCACCTCTCAACTAATCAATTTAATTAACTCAACATATTATTCATAACTAAATCATCACCTCTCAGCTATTTCACTACACATCTTTAATCAATATAAATAAAACCATTAAAGTTAGGTCTCCCTAAACCCTAACAATAGGATTTTAACAACATGGATAACAATAACATGCAAATAATCATACTTACCTCATATCGCGAATTAGAAGTAAATAAACATTAAGAACTTTGAATCACAATGAACAATAAGAACAAACATGGTGCTTTTACATCATCTAGAGTGCTACAACTATCCCCCTAAGGATATTTAGCTACTCATCCTTGATGATGACACCATGGAATAAATAACAAAACATCATAAAGTAAAGTGATTTGATTTGATTGATATGAATTGAGTTTGATACAAAGAAGAAGAAGATGAACTTTCTTTCACAAAAATATTCATTTTTCTCTCTCTATGAAAAACTACCTAAACCTTAACTACTACTTCTTTTATATAGAAAATACAAAGTAGAATACTTGCATGCAAAGACTCCAAATTAGGTCAAATTCGTGGCTGCTGCTGTTGGTCTTCTAGATGTATTAGGTCTTTAGCATAATGTAATTATCTTGGGCTTAAGTTGTAGTTTGGACCAAGACCTTCAGTTTGATAGTTCATGGGCCCAAATCAGACTTCTGGATCTCCTTGTAGAGCATTTTTAAGTTTAGTCTTTAAATAAAGCCCTAAATAGAAATTCTGACTTGTGGGCTCCAATAGGACCCGGTTTGGGCTGAGATTTGGACCGCCCCACTTTGACATAAATTCAAGTCAACCGGTCTGACCATGGGGTGCCCTCAGTAGATCTGTGCGTGCAAATATCAATTCTCATTCTCTTGTGGAAAATACACCTTTTTGCTTGCTTTTCTTGACTTTTTGCGGGCTTTAACACAATATTCGTAATTCGGCTCATAAAACCTACACAATAGACAAGAAATCACTAATCAATAGATATAATACAATAATATAAGCTAAGTGCTAGACAAACAAGGTGTTATTCGGGGGATAAATATATACTTTTGAGGACTTATAAAATACCCCCAAACAACACTTTGCTTGTCCTCAAGCAAAGGTGAAAAGAAAAGAATTAAGGACTCAAAAGAGAAGTAAAACTAAAGTGATTGCATTAACCATATGCATCAAGGCTTCACAAGGATTTCCCAAGTGGAGGAGTTATAGTGTCCTGAGGGTTTTTCAGAGAAGATACCCACAAACTTAGTACAATGACTAATCAAAAGAATAGGATTTTCTCTCATTTTCCTCAAAAATGGTCATATCAAGGATAAAGATAAGTATTGCAAAACCGTTCATATGAGATAGTTTATACAAATGCATGAATAAGATATGAAATATAAACCAAGCATAACGGTTTCAAATGCATTGAAGACATGCATGTACCCATCCTACCACGGGTTTTAAGTCACCATTGGAAAAGTCGCCTTGACTTCTGCCTCACAGTCATACACTCAGAAATAAAGTCACTCAGAGATGGTGTTTATCATTTTACCTCTATGTGAGGAAGGAATATGGACAACCATCTCACATATATCAATAAGAACGGACTGGTGTAATGGAATGAACTTAGTCTCAAAGAATGGAAAAATTAGCCTTGCTTGAGATGTCGGGTTTTTCATCTCAGCACCTTCTCACTTACTCGCCACATCCTACCATATCAGCTTAGATCTACAAAAGACAGTAATGGGTTGTAACTTGGCTTAGGACATGGCTAGAAATGGAAAAAGCTTTTGTGAAATATTTTTGGAACATTCAGGCCTTCAACACCCGTGATTTGTAATAACAGCACTTGGAGAAATTTTTGGAATTTTTCTTTTGGGAAGAAGTGTTTTTCATCTTCTTTTGAGAAAATTTCAATGAAGCTCTAGCCAATATTTTGGAATCTTCATTTCTTTTTGGATTTGAAATGGTTTAGGAAGATTCTGGCTTTTTCTGGAATTTTTTCAAACTTTTTGATTTTCAATATTTGGTTCATCTCACTAGTTTGGAGATTTCTTTGTATTTCTCCTTTCTTCTTGTAACCACATAAACAATCATCCTCATGTTCCAAAAATAATGGGTAAAAGGACCTAAACACTCTAAGGGTATTTACTCCTACAATGGAGTTGGATAAGGATAATCGGCTCAAGAAAAAAGCTAAGTAATAAGAAAGGCTCAGAATGGTAAACCTAAAGGATAATGCATCATCAGGGTAGGCTAAAGTAAACAGGGCTTAACTAAATGTCTTTGTATCATTTCTAAATACTGACATGGTGATCACATATTGAATAAGCTACAAGACCCAAGTTTATATTACACCCACTTGATGTCATCTCAAGGCTAACTATAAAAATGAATATGAGACTAAAAACAGACAAAACTGAGAGGTTTAGTCTTTTGACTCCAGATTGATGTAATATCTCTCCAAGAAAAGGACGGGGCTCAAAAACTCATTAGGTTAAGTTTCCACACTTATTCCTCAAGTTTCTCAAGGTGTAGTTGTATTTGCACATGTAATCTGTAATAAATGCAGATGAATGCCATGCTTATGTTCATGCAAATGTAGTATATAAGACTCATCTACTTGGTGAAGCAATAAATGTCCTTAAACTTGGAAAAGATAGAATTCAACTATTATATTCATCCTTAATGGTGTACCTATCCTATTTTTGAAAAAGTCTTTGTAACAAAGATTTTTGTTGATTTTTCAAAAATTTTGAATTTTTACACAAGTATGGATAAAGAAGTTTGACAATCATTTGCAAAAAGGATTGTAATACTTCTCCACCCCCAAACAAAAAGATTGCCTTGTCCTCAAGGCTCATACTATGCATAGGAGAGAGAGTAAGAAAGATATTACCATGAATGTACTAAAAATTCAAACCGCTTTATAAATTTCTGCCAAACAAAGATTACAAGGAATTCCATACTAAGACACAACTGAAATAAAATGTACTGAAATAAAGGACTGACTCTACAGAAAAAGGAAATCCTACTTTACAATATTGGTTTCAAACTTGTTCTATAGGAAAACCATCCAACCTATCGCGCCAAGCAGTTAATACTTCCTTAATCACATTCCAAGGCCCCTCACCGTCATCCATAAAATCATCGTTTCTATGCAAAGCAGGAAACTCTACACTCAGTGTTAGGCACCCATGTGAATAGGCGACTTCTCCTGATTAAACGAGGAGTTGGATCCATAGGTATAAGGTGAGTCCAATCATTGTACCTGTTTTTCCACTCAGGATAGGTACAAATGATGATCTTGCAAATAGCAGTAGGGAAAATTAGCTGACCAATTTGGAAAACATTCTGAATTCCATCCATAATCCAGGACGCTATGTCAAGAGCATTAAAATTATTAACAATACCATAAACAGTATGCATCATGACATCATTGACATAATCCAACCTATCGACACCCAATAGATTCCTTATGGGCCCATAAAGCAGCAGTAGCTACATTAGCAGGAAGGCAAGTGGTAGGTGCCACATTAGCATAATTCTCAGGATAGAAGGAGAAGGTGCAAGGTCCATAGTGATCTAGGTAATTATCCAAAATATCAACTTGATTGGAAAGGAAATAATCAAGGTGTGGTAAGATAGGTCGTAATTGAAGTGGAATACGCAAGGCCCGAGTGATAGCAAATGAATTAATAAATATTGGGAACCCATGCATAATTACCCTGAAACCATCAAAAGGAATAGCTTCGCCAAAGGGCAACGTACGGTAAAAGTCACTTACCATAGAAGGGGAATACACAGCAATAGAATCATAAAGAAAACCTTCCCAACCTTTATCGAAAATCCTATCCCGAAAAGAAGCTCCATAAGGACTATCCATAACTCCCGAAAAATCTATCTCGGGAATAATCTCCATGTCATCCGGCATCCACAACCCATTCTGAACATTAGTCATTGCAAAAGAAAAGAGAAAACACCAAAAACCAGCGCAAAAACCGAGAAGAAATCACACAAAACAAGCTCAGAAAATTGCTGCCAGATCCAAACTCGACTCGAGTTTGGTTAAGCCTATAAGGAACTCGACTCGAGTTCGGGCCAATTTCCAGAAAAATAAAAGTTGAAAAAAAAGTTTCTGAATTTTGAGTGATGGTCCTCTAAACATGGTGTAGTATATATAGGCAAAAAATAAAGAGTTGAGCCCTAATAAGACTCCAACAATTAACTAAAATCTTAGGGTTTCAAAAAATCAAACCCTAATCTCTTTTCTTTTAAAATATTTGGACTTAGGTCCCTAGGACCAAAACATTTTCAAAATAATTCCATAAGTCAAGATTTTTGCAATAAAGCCCAAGAATGGCTAAAACATTTCAGAAAAGGACAAAAGTATGCAAAAATTTGAAAATTCAACCATTTTCTTTAATATTTGGAAATAAAGTACAATGATTGATTTTTTTAATACAAGAGTGCAAAAAATAAAACAAAATACATAAAAAATTACAATGGCTAATAAAAAGAACTCTCATCCCCGTTGTCGACTCCCCTGGCCTTCGTCCAAGCGACGTAGGATGTCCTCGACGGTATCCAAAATCTCGCCCATACCCCTCCAGAGAAGCTGGAACCGCTCCTCATTGGTATGAAGCTGGTGAAACGCCCGCTGGTTGTCGGGCATGTACTAAATGGTAGGGGTGGGCAAAAAAACCGAAAAACCGAAAACCGAACCGAAAAAACCGAGTCAAAACCGGTCAAAACCGAGTTGACTAAAAACCGGTCAAGATCGGACCGAAACCGAACCGAACTATATAGCTATTGGTTCGGTCTCGGTTCTTGTTTTTATAGAACCGAGTGAACCGAACCGAACCGAAATAAATAAAAAAACAATTTTTTTATTAGTAAATTACTAAACTAGACATAGGAATTAGTAATTGGTTGTGGACTTATGGTGGATCCATGGTTGGTTCATTGGTTTTGGACCTTTTTCCTATTTAATTAGTACTTGATTTGGTGTATGTCTTATTTTGTTTAAAGCCCAAAACTTAAGAATAATCATCTAAATTGTAGTGGACTAAAGGCCCAATAAAAAAGCCCAGGACCGAGTTTCGGACCGAAACCGGACCGATTGTATTTGGTCCAGTTCGGTCCGGTTACATTCAAATAATTTCGGTCCATGGAACCGAAACCGAACCGATACTTTCAAGTCGGTTTGGTCCCGGTCCTATTACATTTTAGGACCGGACCGGACCGTGCCCACCCCTACTAAATGGGCACCTCTTCCTGAGGGTCCCACAACAATTGTCTGCAGGCAGACGGTCTAGGGTTGGAAACCTCGAGTCGGACGATCGACTCCATAGATAGAGCAGGAAGAAGAGGCGCCTCCCAGGAGCAGAAGTGGCTCGAGCTACGGTGATGGTAGCAAAATGTCGGCGGACCATGCAGTAGCCGTAGAGGTCCTCCTGAAGCAGCCGAAGGATATGAATCCCCTCTGAGAACAGCTCGCTCGTCCTCGTCATCCCAAGGACATTGGTGGTCAGCTAGTGTGCCACCAAGCCCTGGTTGACTCGGAGCCAACCGATCAAAATATGACTGTTGTGCCAGTGAACCGCCCGGTCATCAACGAGAACAGCCTCGATGATGTCCGGGGTCGCCAGGGCAGCCTCCTGCTGTAGGGGAGCCTCATGAAGCACGAGCGTCGTGACTAAGGAGACAGTCTCCGGCGTGAGCAGGTAACGATGGGCCGGATCCCAGTTGACATACACGCTGTCATCGGCCAACTCCATCGACTTGTAAAATCGACGAACCATTCGTGGATCAAATGGCTCGTAATCAGAGCCAAGGAGTACATCCCAACCTCGGGCGTTAATTCTCTCCACAAAACCACTCCCATAGCGATTATCGTCGAAAAGACGAGAATAATCGCGCTCACGGATAATCACTCTAGATCTAACTCTAGGAGGCATGACTCTCGAAGAAATTGGTATGAAAATGAATAGCACAAAGAGAGGAACAAAACCACGCAAGAATTTCAAAATTTGGATAAGAAACGAGGGAAATCTGAGGAGAAATGGAACTGTGCTGCCTCGAAACTCGAGTCGAGATGGATTTGCACTATAAGGAACTCAAGTCGAGTTCTAGTAGTGAAAAAGACTTTTGTTTGACCTGTGTTGACTTGGTTTGACTCTGATCAATTGAAAGTGACTTGTGACTTTTCTAAAGACACCCGGGGGTATTTAAAGAGAAGTATCTTCCCCTAGACGCTTCCCCACTACCGGAATTAGTGGAAATGACGGTTTTACCCTCGGAATGTGTGAAGGGCACGAATAATTCAAATTTAATTTTGAAAATTCCGTGATAATGTATAAATATATTCTTGCGAATATAAGTACCATTAAGGTGTCAAAATAAAATTCTAAAAATCAAGCAATAATTATGAAATCACAAAAATTGAAATAAATTTAAATTGGTGACCGTAATAATTATTTAACCAAGTAACCGCAACAGAGAGTGGTGAGCTATGCCCACCCCCAAACAGAACTAACGCACAGATTCAAGAGAGTTTATTAGCCTAAAAGCCACTAAACCCGACAACTAATAAGAAGAACTAAAGCATGATCGGGTTTAGAGATACACATGGCTGCTTCCCAGGAGTGTTAAATTTAACGTCTTCAGCCAGACAGGCGGACAACCAGGATTCACTCCCTAGATAAACGCTACTCTAAACAAAGATACAGGAGAGATAAAACGCTAGAATGGAATGCGCGAAATCCTGATGTCTAATATACAACAAAGAGTCTATTAAAGTCAGATACTCGAGACTTAAAAGAAGATTGGAAATGACTTCCCAACCCCCAAACAGAGTGGGAAATAGGTCTGTTTGGTGATGACGCTCAAGAGAAAAGCGTGCACTGGATCAATTATACTCAGCCAGTAAGAGTTTTGTGGATTATGGCGCCAACACTTTCAACCACACCTCTCAAAAAGAGACAACAAAATATAGTAAGAGAGGGTCCGGATACCAGCAGGTCAAAGGTCAGTCTAGGTAGGTAGGGTCGTCTAAGAGAGTTTCCTCAACTTCAGGGGAGCTTAATTCATGGAAATGCTTAAGACGTTGACCATTGACTTGAAATTCTGAATTATCTGCAGGGTTTAGATAACTGATAGCACCAAATGGTGTCAGTGCAGACACAACAAAGGGACCCGACCACGAGACTGTAATTTACCAGGAAATAAATGCAACCTAAAGTTATATAGTAAAACTTTATCCCCAATTAAAAATCTCTAGGTAAGATCTGACGATCATGTAGTTTTTTCATATTAGCTTTATAGGACGTGGAAAGATCATAAGCTTCATTCCGAAGTTCCTCAAGCTCAGAAAGCTGGAGTTTTCTCCTCTTACCTGCCTGGTCGAGATTAAAGTTGAGCTTTGTTATTGTCCAGAAGGCTCGATGCCCAAGCTCTACAGGTAGGTGACAGGGTTTTCCAAATACAAGACGAAAGGGAGACATGCCTATGCGAGTTTTGAAAGCAGTACGATAGGCCCATAATGCATCATTGACTCTACAAGACCAATCAACCTTTTCAGGTTCAACTGTTTTTTGCAAAATATTTTTAATCTCTCTATTGGAAACCTCAGCTTGGCCATTGGTTTGCGGATGGTACGCAAGGGCCACTTTGTGAGTAACTCCATACTTTTGTCAAGTTTTTGAAAAGCTTTATTGCAGAAATGGCTCCCCCCATCACTAATGATCGCACGAGGAGTGCCAAATCGGGCAAATATGTCTTTTAGAAAATTTACTACAGTTTATTGGTCGTTGTGCCTTGTTGGAATGGCCACGATCCATTTAGAAACATAGTCTACTGCGACCAGAATGTACAAAAAACCATGACAACCAGGGAAAAGACCCATGAAATCTATGCCCCATACATCAAACACTTCCACAAGAAGAATTGGCTATAAGGGCATCATGTGTCGCCTAGTGATTTTCCCTAGTTGTTGACAACGAGTGCAGACAGTACAATGCATGTGAGCATCCTTAAAAAGAGTTGGCCAATAAAAACCACACTGCAATACCTTAGCAGCTGTCTGTTTGGCACTAAAACGTCACCCACAAACATGCTCATGGTAGAACTTAAGGACCTCGATCTTGTTGCTTCCAGTCGGGGATACAACGACGAATGATCTTATCAGGACAGTACTTAAAAAGGTAAGGGTCATCCTAGAAATAATGCTTGGCATTAGCAAGGAATTTGGATCTATCTTGCTTGTTCCAATTACTTGGAAACTTGTTGCTAGCCAAGTAATTAACTATATCTACGAACCATGGAGCATTCGATATTGCAAAAAGAAGCTCATCAGGAAAGTTCTCATAAATGACACTAGAATCCTCAGGACGGTCGAGTCTAGACAAGTGGTTGGCTACTACATTTTCGGTCCATTTTTATCTCTAATTTCAAAGTCAAACTCTTGAAGCAACAAAATCCAACGAATAAGACGCTGCTTAGTTTCCTTCTTGGAGAGAAGAAATCTAATAACAGCATGATAAGTGAAGATAACAGTACGGGTACCTAAAAGGTAGGAACGAAACTTATCAAGAGCATATACTATGGCTAACAATTCTTTCTCCGTCGTGGTATAATTACGTCGAGCATCATTGAGAGTCTTGCTAGCATAATATATGACATGGGGCTTACCATCTAGACGTTGACCTAAAATAGCCCCAACAGCAAAGTCTGATGCATCGCACATCAGCTCAAAGGGTTAACTCCAATCAGGTGGTCTAATGATGGGTGCAGTAATGAGGGCAGTCTTAAGTTTTTCAAAGGCACTCTTGCATTCTTTTGTGAAATTAAAAGGTGCATCCTTAAGAAATAAATTAGTTAAGGGGCGAGCTATTTTTGAAAAATCTTGGATAAAGCGTCGATAGAATCCTGCGTGGCCCAGAAAAGCTCGAATATCCATAATAGACTTAAGAATAGGCAATGATGAAACAAGATCTACTTTAGCTTTATCAACCTGGATACCCTCAGGAGATACTACATGACCTAGAACTATTCCCTTTCTAACCATGAAATGGCACTTTTCCCAGTTAAGTACCAAATTCTTTTCAATGCAACACTTAAAAACCAAAGAAAGATGACTAAGACACTCTTCAAAAGATGAACCATATATGGAGAAGTCATCCATAAACACCTCCATAAATCGTTCCACCATATCACTAAAGATGTGTGACATACATCCCTGGAAAGTAGCAGGTGCATTACATAGACCAAAAGATATACGGGCATAAACGAAAGTGCCAAGGGGACAAGTAAATGTTGTCTTCTCTTAATCTTCAGGGGCGATAGGAATTTGGTTATAACCAGAGTAACCATCTAAGAAACAATAGAAGGAATGACTAGCCAGGCGTTCCAACATCTGGTCTATGAAGGGAAGAGGAAAGTGGTCCTTCCGGGTGATTGTATTAAACTTTTTTAATCGATACAAACACGCCACTTGGTTAGAACTCTCGTGGCGACTTGTTCGTTCTTATCATTGGTAACTACAGTCATGCCGGCCTTTTTAGGAACCACATGAATAGGACTAACCCATGGACTATCCGAAATGAGATAAATCACACCTGCATCCAGAAGTTTCAGAATCTCTACTCGGACAACTTCTTTCATCGAAGGGTTAAGACATCTCTGAGGTTCACGAGAAGTTTTAGCATCGTCCTCAAGATGAATACGATGAGAACAGACAGAAGGGCTAATACTTTTAATGTCATGGATGGACCAGACAATAGCAGAACGATGCTCTAAGATAACTTCTAACAGCTGACTCTCCTGTTCGGTAGTAAGAGATGAAGAAATAATAACAGGATGACTACCGTCTGAATCAAGATGAGCATATTTCAGCTCAGGATGAAGATAACTCGGAGTAACAGGAGGTGGAGTGATGGTCTCTACTTGGGTCTCAGAATCTATGCTACAAACCGAATCAATGGCCTCAGGGTCTTTAGGTTCAAAGATAGGCATAATATCAAGAAGGGCATTGGT
This sequence comes from Aquilegia eximia, assembly GCA_023053565.1. NCBI lineage: Eukaryota > Viridiplantae > Streptophyta > Magnoliopsida > Ranunculales > Ranunculaceae > Aquilegia > Aquilegia eximia. The sequence continues at coordinate 20,295,499 of JALIGU010000003.1, forward strand.
TTGGGCAATAGATTGGTCAATGTCAAAGTCTACATTATATGCATGGCAAGACAGTGAACAACCGGATATTCAGGGTAATAACTATGCATCATCTCATAAGGTAATTAGTCAAGAAGGCATACATCTTCAGATAAGGAAAGATCAAGGGGTTGTTGGCCAAGGTTAAATATATTTACTTCAACAGTTATAAAGCCAAAAGTGAGAACCATAGAACCGTTCCGGCAGTTTATAAGAGCATTAGAGGTGGCCAAAAATGGACGGCCGAGGATGATGGGTACCGAGTCATCGGCAGTAGGTTCAGTATCCAACACCACAAAGTCAACAGGATAGTAAAACTCAGACACTTTAACTAATAGGTCCTCAACTATACCTCTAGGTACTTTCAATGTCTGTCGGCCAGTTGTAATGACATTTTCGTGGGGTTCATGTTTGTTAGACTCAGGATGAGGTACAAGGAGTAAGGCAAAGGATTAACACTCGCTCCTAGGTCTAGCAAAGCTTTGCCCATAAACTTGTCACCAAGCTTGCAGGGTATGGTCGGTTTTCCAGGGTCCTTATATTTAAGCACGTCGTTATGTTGGACAAGTGCAGAGAATTCTTCCACTACAAACGCGATTTTAGGCACATTTGTTTTCCTCTTGGTGGTGCACAAGTTTTTCAAAACCTTAGCATAGGAAGGTATGTGTCTAATAGCCGTGAGGAAGGGAATGTTAATATTTATATGTTTGAACACATCAAGTATTTCCTCTGCTTGGACTTCCTTTGGAGACCTTGTGAGTCTCTAGGGGTAAGGTACGGGTGGGTTGTAAGTTCGTGGAGGATCCACAATCTCACAGGCAGTCTTCTTCGGCTTAAAGGCGGTCGCCTCATTAACCGGAGTTTTAGGTGGGGCAACAGTTGCAGAGGTAACCGGGGTCACAATGGTAGGACTCGGTGTATAATTAATTTGATTATCAACCTGTTTTCCTGACCTAAGGGTGGAAACCGTTTTTACTTCAGCATGCGGAACAGACGGAGATGGAGTTTCCGTCACCAAGGCAACTTCTTTGCCTTTGGGGTTCGGGATGGACTGTCCCGAAAATCTACTCTTTTCATCAAGTTTTTGTTCAATCCTTTGGATAGCTTGGGCATTTGACTCAATGGATGCCTGGGTCTGTTGAATGAAATGTGCAAGCACATCCTCAAGGGAGGTCTTAGGTGGGGTAGCTTGATTGGTTGGCACATGGTCCCTTGAACTACTCATGTGATGAGCATTGTTCGAGTAAGGGGGGGCCGGTGCCCTGTTCTGATTATCAGTGTTACCAACATACGTGGCATTGCTACGTTACCCATAAGAGTTATTAAAACCAGGTGGAGCCGCATGATGATTATTTAAATAAGAAAGATTGGAGCAGTCCATGTATGGGTACGTGGCATTGCCCTTAGTAAAGTTGGTCCTCCCGACGTAATTAAACGCACAGGGTTCCTCAGTTTCTGGTGAATTATAAAGGAGAGGGCAAAATTCGGCAGTATGAGTCTGGTTATGACATGCATCACATTGGAGACTGGAGGCACTCATAATAGGTGATGTGGGCTTTAAGGACACCTCAAGTGCTTCTACCTTTTTTACTAAACCATGAAGTAAAGTTTTAAGCTCAGAGTCAGGTTTAACTTCATATATACCTCTAGGTTTATCAAATGAGTCTGGGGTAGTGTTTCTCGGGGTATGTCCTGTTATGTCCCATTGTTGGCTATTATTAGCAATTTTCTCAAGGAATGTCAGAGCCTTAGCAGTGGAATAATCAAGGAAGTCTCCACCGCTCATGCTTTCAACTGTGTTTCTAGTCAGGGTATTAAGGCCTCTATATATAATCCTAACTTTTTCTGTGTCATCAACTTTGTGGTGTGGACACCGAAGAAATAAGTCTTGAAACCTCTCCCATGGATCAAAGAATACCTCGCCCTCTTTCTGCCGGAAATTTTTGATGGCATCAACTATGTCCTTAGTTCTGGTAATAGGAAAGAATTTGGTCAAAAACCTTTTACTTAGTTGAGCCCAGGTGGCAAGAATTGGAAGGAAGGCCATGTAACCAGTGAGATGCTCGATCCTCCAGAGAAAAAAGGAACAATCTCAAGCTAACTTCCTCCTCAGACAAATGTTTCTCCTTAAAAGTATTGAGAACGATCAGAAACTTATTGAGATGCTGATATGGATCTTCCCGTGGAAGTCCATGGAACTTAGGCAACATGCCCATAATCTGTGGGCGAATGCCATAGCTATCTGCAGTTGTCTCGGGTAAGACTATGCAGGTAGGTGGCCCAATGGCCAAAGGTGAAAAGTAATCCCGAAGGGTAGCTTCTTGAGCCATAGGTGCAGGAGTTACTTCAGAAAGTGAAGTTGAGTCGTTGAACTCTCCTTCAGAAGGTATGGAGGTTGAATCATTAAATTCTCCCTCGGGAGAAGGAGTGAGGTCCGTGATTGTGCTATTTGTGTAGATTGAAGTTGGTTTGGACAAGATTTTACCTGATCTAAGGTGCATGCAATATGCACATTACATATGCCACAGAAGTCCCAACCATTCAAAAGCATCTAACAAGGGGCTCAAAAACTGACTCAATTTTATGTTCACCCAAGTCAATGAGTTCTTCCTAAGCTTCCCTTGTGAATTCTCCCTATATTTTGTGAGTCAAGTAGTGAATAACCAGTGTGGGAGGTTTTTCGTGCGTAAGCAACGGTCCTTAATTAAGAAACCACAGTGATTCTACAGACGTGATCTGTAGGGGTTCCAGACCCAATTCCTAGCTTGTGCTCCAATCAAAGAATGGTTCACGCAGTACTAGTTGAAATATCTACTCAAGGTCTCAAATGAACATCGTGATAGCATGGCTTTAGTTGGTTCAATTTTAAAGCTTAAGATATTGCAATCAATTGATATTAAGTTTCACTTTTAGTCCAGGTCCGCCTTGCAGTCCCGGTTTAACAATAAAAACAAAAATAAAATCAAGCAACAATCAAGGTCATGCTAATCAATACAGAAACTCCTCTTGTAGGGGATTCGAGGAGGGTTAGGAGAATGCTTACCTCCCACTTTGTGCTAAAAAGTAAAAAATGCCAAACAAGCGTACAAAAGTGGGGAGAAGGCGAGTTGAAATTGACTATGGGAAAACCGCTTCTTGGGTTTCAATCGTCCTTAGGAGTCGTTCCTTAATAGACTCTAGGCTCGCTCCACAACCTTGCTCTACTATCTGCCGCGAACACACAAAAAATAAAATCCTAACAACACCTACTTTAAAAATATTACAACCGCGACCCTTTCGTGGATAGAATAATTAAATATCTTACAAGTCTTTAACAATGCTGAAAAAATTAAACTACTTAGTTCACCTCACAATCTCTCAACAGGAAAAAATATTAATTGCAAAAAGTTTCCTAGAACGTCTTGGAAAAATCACGCAACACGAGACAGATTCTCTGCCTGGAACTCGACTCGAGATTGTTATAGGCCAACTTGAACACGACTCGAGATCGGGTCCAATTCGAACCAGTAACTTTTCATGAAAAATCCTGAATGCACGATCTTCTTAAAAATTTGATTTTGACTCCGTTCTTCGAGTTTTTTTGAATCTGTCTTCCCTGCAAGTTCAATAAGAGGACTAAGTAACAAGACACTTAAAAACAATAAATAAAAGGAATAAAAATAGAAGGGTGGGAGGGATATAAGTGGGATGATGTCCCGAAACTACTATTCTCGCTTGTGTTTGAATGAACTCCGTTCCTTAGAGCGGCAACGACACCATTTTGTTAGTATAATTTTGGGCTACACTAAACAAAAGATTATATTTTTAACTTGAAGTTCCTTCTTGTGCCTGTATATATTGGATATATCAAAGTAGACAAGTAACAAGCAAGGGTCGTACCCACCTCAGAGGGAGAGATCTTAGCTCAAACACAATAGAAAACAATGCTTAAGAAACACCAAGGGAATCAATAATAAGATTGGAGATTGATTCTACTTCCTACAGGCAATAATAATAAGTAAACCCTAATTTAAGAATATGGTAGAGATGTAAAGAAGATATATGATAACATAGGGGGAAGAATTGGTATCCACAAACTAAATCATGCAAACATAAAATGTTGTTCCTTCATGTTCTATCTATAACAATTAATTAGTCACACCTCGGTTATTCCAACTAATCATCAATACCTATAATAATCAAGTAGTCACCTCTCAGCTATTCTACTCAATTAAAACGGGATTTTCTTATGCATGATATTGAATATGACTTATTAATCAAACTGTCACCTCTCAACTAATCAATTTAATTAACTCAACATATTGATTCATAACTAAACCATCACCTCTCAGCTATTTGATTTAATTATAAAAGGGTTCCAATAAAAGATATCAACTGCAGATATGTAATAATCACCTCTCAGCTATTTCACTACACATCTTTAATCAATATAAATAAAATCATTTAAACTAGGTCTCCATAAACCCTAACAATAGTATTAACAACATGGATAATCAATAACATCCAAATAATCATATTTACCTCATATCGTGAATTACAAGTAAATAAGCATTAAGTATTTTGAATCACAAAGAACAATAAGAAAAAACATGGTGCTTTTGCATCATCTAGAGTGCTTCCACCATCCCCCTAAGGAGATTTAGCTACTCATCCTGGATGATGACACCATGGAATAAATAAATAAATCACAAAACATCATAATGAAAAACTAATGGATTGATATTGATAATGATTGAGTTCAATACAAGGAAGAATATGAAAACCTAAACATAAACTCTCTAATCTGAACTACCTAAACCCTAGCTACTACTTCTCTTATATAGAAAACACAAAGTAGAATGCAAAGATTCCAAATTAGGTCAAATTCGTGGCTCCTGCTGTTCCTCTTCTAGAGATATTAGGTCTTCAGCAAAACCTAATTATTTTGAACTTAAGTTGTAGCTTGGACCAAGACCTTCAGTTTGATAGCTCATGGGCCCAAATCAGATTTTTGGATCTTCTTGTAGAGCTTTTTTAAGTTTGGACTTAAAACAAGGCCTAAAATAGAAATTCTGACTTGTGGGCTCTAATAGGACCCGGTTTGGGCTGAGAATTGGACCGCCCCACTTTGACATAAAGTCAAGTCAACTGAACTGACCGTGGGGTGCCCTCAACAGATCTATGAGTGCAAATATCAATTCCTCCCCTCTTGTGCAAATAACACTTTTTTGCTTGCTTTTCTTGACTTTTTGGCGGGCTTATAACAATATTCGTATTTCGGCTCATGAAACCTACAAAATAGAGAAGAAAACACTAATCAATAGATATATCACAATAATATAAGTTAAGTGCTAAACAAACAACGTGTTATTCGGGGGATAAATATACACTTTTGAGGACTTATCATGCTTCACAGAAGACGACCTCAACAAGGTCGTAACTCCACACAACGACGCCCTGGTCGTCGAGTTAAGGATAGCTGACTACACTGTCAAGAGGGTCCTGATCGACCCAGGTGCGTCCTGCAACATACTGATGTACAAGACCTTCAAGGATATGAGACTACCTGATTCAGTCTTCATTCCTGACTTCACTTCGATCTTGGGCTTCAATAGTTCAAAGGAGGACCTTAAAGGAGAGATACTACTGCCCGTTTCTATTGGCAGAAAAGAAGATAGGATTTCAGTCACAGCCAAGTTCAACGTTCTCAACATTGCGAGCAAGTACACTACAATACTTAGCCGCAAATGGATCCACTCCATTAGAGAAGTTCCATTAACTTACCACCAAGTATTCAGTTATCCTGGTCCCAATAGAGCTCAGAAGAAATCAGAACGCAGCTCAAGAATGTCATGGAATCATAGAAGTTGTGACAAATGAGAAGCCAACGACCTCAGCCAACAAGGAGGTCACAACTCTAACCAAGAATGCTGCCAAGGGAAAAGTAGAGGCCACAGACACTGCCAAATAGCAACCACAGAAGGAGCAAACGAGCTCCCTTCAACTCTCACTTAGAAGCACAGATCCTAGAGTGCAAGTGAACTTAGGATCAAAGGACGACCCCAAGTACGTTTATGTGAGCTCAAAGTTAGGAACAGATAAGTACAATGAGTTTGTAAAAAAAATTTCTCTTAATAAAGATGTTTTTGTTTGGTTGTATATTGATATGCCTGGTATAGATCCATCGCATGCCATAAGTTACGAGTAGATTCTAAATATCGACCTGTTAAACAAAACCAAGGCGACTTGCTCCCAAATTTCATCAAGTCGTTAACGGTGAAATCAATAGACTCAAACAGGTCGGATTTATTAAAGAGGTCGACACACCTGATTGGTTGGACAACATAGTTCCAGTTTTGAAAAAGAATGGGAAGACAAGAGTCTCCATCGACTTCACAAGCTTGAACAAAGTTTGCCCTAAATATTCATTCCCACTCCAACGAATCGATAGGCTAGTTGATCGTACCTGCGGTTTCGAACTCCTATCATTCATGGATGCATATTCAGGGTACAACCAAATCCCAATGCACGAGCCAGATCAAGACAAAACCTCGTTCACGACTAAACAAGGAATCTTTTGCTACAAGGTTATGCCTTTTGGCATCAGAAACGCAAAAGCAACCTATCACGATTGGTAACTTAAATGTTCGATGACCTGCTAGGTCGAACAATGGAGGTCTACATTGACGACATGTTAGTCAAGAGAAATCATGAGCAGAATCACTTGACTAATATCAATCAAACATTTCATAGATTGGGGTAGTATAAAATGAGGGTTAATCTAGAGAAATGTCTATTCGGGGTCGCATCCGGAAAGTTCCTCGGTTACTTAGTCACAAGAAGAGGAAATGAAGCAAATTCCGACCAGATCAGAGCCCTGGTCGATATGCCTAGCCCGAAGACTAAGAAGCAAATATAGAAACTCAATGGCATAGTATCAACTCTCAATAGATTCATTTCTAGAGCATCTGATAAATGTCGACAAATGCTTCATATTCTAAGAAATGGGGCTGCATATCAATGGACAGAAGAATGCGAGCAAGCCTTCGCTGACCTCAAAGCATACTTATCCACTCCACCAGTTCTCACTAAGCCTAATGATGGAGATGTGCTCGGAATCTACCTCGCAACGTCAAATTTTGCGATCAGCACGATACTATTCAAAGAAGAGAATCAGGTCGAGAGACCAATTTATTTCACAAGTAAAGTGTTGTAGTAGGCAGAAATAAGGTACACACCTCTGAAAAATTAGCGTTAGCTTTTCTATATGTTGCATGCAAGTTTAGGCCTTATTTTCAAGCACACAGTTAAAGTAATCACCGACCAACCACTACGACACATTCTAGAAAAGAAAAACAAAACAGGTCGTATGGCTCGTTGGGCAGCTGAGCTCGGTGATTACACATTTGAGTTTTTACCTCGCCAGGCCATTAAGGGCCAGGTCGTAGCTGACTTCTAGGCAGATTACCCTGCCGAAGACTCAAGTTGGGAACCAAAACCAGAGACTAGACCAATCCAAGTTGATCCACCAAACAGTTGGCAATTGTACATTAATGGTTCACAATGGAAATGGAAGTGGGATTAGTGTCGTACTCATCTCACCTGAGGGCTCACAGCACGTAAGATCAACTCAATTAGACTTCTCGACCTCCAATAATGAGGCCGAATATGAAGCTTTAATCCAAGGCCTACAGATGGCCATCGACCTCCAAGCAGATCGAATCAAAGTTTTCAGTGATTCTCAACTGGTAGTGAACCAGATCACAAGTAACTACCAAATTCATCGAGTCAATTTGATAAGATATGCAAGCAAGGTAAATGAACTAATCAGGAAATTCAGTTTCTTCACCATCGATCACATCCCACGAGATAACAACAGACATGCTGACTCACTTGCATTCCTTGCATCCAAGGTCGAATCAGATCGACCTCGAGCTCTGACAATAGCTGTAAGCATGCTACCTGCGTATTTACAAAAACAAAAAAAGGTCAACCAAATCAACGACCTCCTCAAAACAACCTCAGAAGACATCAAAGGAACATGGATGGAACCCTTCATCAACTACTTACAAACTGGCGAGCTCCCATCAAACAAGAAAGAGGCCAACTAGTTGTTACATAAAGTCAGTATGTACAAGTTACATGAAGGAAAGCTATTTCGAAAATCGGCCACTGGTTTACTCTTAAGATGCTTAATTCCCAAGCATGGGCAAATCATCTTTCAAGAAATTCACGAAGGAAAATGTGGAAATCACTTAGGAGGTCGCACCCTTGCTCACAAAGCGATCTCACAAGGATATTTCTGGCCGAGAATGAAGGAAGACGCAAAAAAATTTGTATTAAGGTGCAAATAGTGTCAACGTTTTGCCGATCACACTCATTAGCACCCCCAACGATCTCATCAACATCACAGCCCCTTGGCCATTTCATATGTGGGGGCTCGACATCATGGGTCCACTAATCAAAGAGAAGAAATCTGAGAAAATATTTGTCCTGGTCGCAGTATACTACTTCACTAAATGGGTCGAAGCTATTGCTCTCACCAACGACACTCAAGCAGATGTGAGAAGATTTCTGTGGGAAAAGATCATTACCAGATTCAGCCTGCCCAAAAAGCTTGTCACTGATAATGGGACTCAGTTCGTTGGAAAGAACATTAAAGCTTTCTACAAGCTATGGAAAATCAAGCACTCCAGGTCAGCTCCTCGATATCCACAAAGTAATAGGCAAGTCGAAGCTACAAACACGCAAATCCTATCTAACTTAAAGAAAAATCTCGAAGACCAAGAAGACCCAACAACTCAAAAACATATTGGGCGTACAGAACCCCTCCTAGAACATCAACATGAATGTCCCCATTCAGTCTATATTATGGAGTAGAAGCTGTAATTCCAACCGAGCTCACATTTGGTACGACCAAGTCATTACTGGTCGATACCGAACTCAATAATCAGACCTGGTCGTTCAGAATAGATCTAGTCGAAGAAAGAAGGAACCATGCAACCATTAAGCTTGAGCAATACCAACAAAGGTTAAAACGAGCTTACAACAAGGGAGTAAGACCTCGAACCTTCCAACCAGGAGAGCTCGTACTAAGAGGAATGTTCCACAATAAGAAAAAGGCAAATATTGGAAAACTCAATGCTAACTGGAAAGGACCTTACATCGTCACAAAGATTCAGAGCAATGGGTCCTATCGTCTACAAACTCCAGAAGAAGAAGATGTCAAGAATTCATAGAATGCTTATCATTTGAAGAAATTTTACCAATAAATGTAAGCATGCATTCACAAATTTTATCAATGAATGAGCTCGAATTTGCATTCATCTCAATTCATATATGAATGTCTTGGAAAGGTCGAAACTAGCCGTGCTAGACCTTCAATTATCAATACTCTAGTCCCTTTGATAATTGCATAAGTGTTAAGTTGACATCTATAATCCAACTAACACCTTCTTACTTAGGTCATACCAATCCCACGACTTGGGTAGATACGAGCTCACTATTAGTCGACCAGATCTTATCCCAGGTCGAATCTACATACTTAACAAAAATTATTTATTGTTTGTCATCTAACTACATAGACAATACGATAACAAAAGAGACGCGAACAAGGCAAACGAATGAATAATTATTTCATTTCTTCAAATATTGAGCTAACTATCACAGGAAAGCGATCTAGTCGCTATATTACATCAAAGACCTATACTACTTGGGGGTTACTTCAGCGTCCTCAGTAACTCCAGCTCGCAAAACAAAGTACCTGCAAACATGAAAACAAGCTACGAGCAAAAGAACATACAGAAATTCAAAACACAAAATTCATTCAAAAAGCATGCAAGAGGAAATATTTCGCTTCATCCTACTTGCAGCCATTCATCTCGTCTACCTGCCTTCTGAACGAGCTACCAGGACTCCCCAGAAACTAGTCGTCAAAAGAGCAGGAGACATTATTCACAACAAAAATTAAAATTGCAGAAAGTAAATGCTCAATCGACCTGCAGAAGATGATCAATCACTAAAGTTTAAGGCCTCAAGCCAACCACCACCAATCAGATCACCAAATACCAGCCCGACCCCTCTTTCTATTTTTGCGCTGGCATTTTAGTTGTTTGTTTTATTATATTATTAAGGATGTCAACGCTCAGGCGTGCCTCTCTTGGAAAGAGGCCCCTCACTTCGCTCCATCCATTCTTTTTTGCGGCATCCTTATGCATTAGCGGCGAGTGGAGTGAAACTCAGACCAACTTAATTAAGACTATTGTTTATGACCAACGAACACAAACAATGAACCAGAACGCCAAGAGCTAATCTGATGGAAATCAAACTAGCCCAAGACTATTGTTTCAAAGCCACGCAGGGCCAACATCAACAGAGAAAGAAGAAAAATTTTCCAGAACAAAGACTGTCTAAAACCTCACACTCTCAAGATAGAAAAAGAAGAGAAATCATTGCTCCTGAACGCACTCCTCCTGCTCGACCTACATGTCATCAACGCTAAGCTAGTGCGCATCTGGGCCCAACGAGGTGTCCTTAGGGGCAATCAGATCAAGATCATCTTGCCCATGCATATCCTCTTCAATGGGCGAACCCAAATCCTTCGGCTGCCTCTCCAGATCAGCACAGTGAGCTTGCTATAGCAGCTCATTGTCTTCACATCGCTTGTTAGTTGTGGCCAGATCAGACTTCAGGTCGAGCACTTCAAGTTCCAGGGTTGCCACGTCCTTCTCCTTGTCCTTCAGGTTCAAGTCGCGAATCAATACATGAATGAAGCTGGTCCCTTAGCTTCTTCAAATCCAGATCGACATGTGCCCCAGCTTCAGCTATGCCTCTAATCTCCTGGAACGAAGTGTTGAGCTGCAAACAATAGCGACAAGATCAGATAGGAAAACTAACAGAAAAGATTATACGGAGTCCGAATAACTGATAAATCCTCAAAAGTGTATATTTATCCCCCAAATAACACCTTGTTTGTTTAGCACTTAGCTTATATTATTGTGTTATATCTATTGATTAGTGCTTTCGTGTCTATTGTGTAGGTTTCATGAGCCGAAATGCGAATATTATGTTAAAGCCCGCAAAATGTCAAGAAAAGCAACCAAAAATGGGTTATTTGCACTAAGGAAGAAGAATTGATATTTGCACCCCCACAAATCTGTTGAGGGCACTCCACAATCAGTCCAGTTGACTTGACATTATGTCAAACTAGGGCGGTCTGAATCTCAGCCCAAACCGGGTCCTATTGAAGCCCACAAGTCAGAATTTCTATTTAGGGTTTTATTTAAAGTTCAAACTTAAAAAGGCTCTACAAGGAGATCTAGAAGTCTGATTTGGGCCCATGAGCTATCAAACTGAAGGTTTTGGTCCAAGATACATCTTAAGCTCAAAGGAATTAGGTTTTTCTGAAGACCTAATGCCTCTAACAGACCAATAGCAGCAGCCACGAATTTGACCTAATGTGGAAGTCTTTGCATGCAAGTATTCTACTTTGTATTTTCTATACAAGAGAAGTAGTAGCTAAGGTTTAGGTATCTGGAGGCATATCTTTTAGATCATCTTTGAGTTATTGTTTGAAGAGAGAAAAGTGAGTATTTGTGAGAGAAAAAATCATCTTCTTCTTCTTGTATCAACTCAATTATCAATATCAAATCCATTAACTTTTCCATTATTATGTTTTGTTATTTATTTATTTATTCCATGGTGCCATCATCAAGGATGAGTAGCTAAATCTCCTTAGGGGGATGGTTGAAGCACTCTAGATGATGCAAAAGCACTATGTTTGTTCTTAATGTTCATTGTGATTCAAAGTTCTTAATGCTTATTTACTTATAATTCGCGATATGAGGTAAGTATGATTATTTGCATGTTATTACTATCCATGTTATTAAAATACTATAGTTAGGGTTTAGGGAGATCTAGCTTTAATGGTTGTGTTTATATTGATTGAAGATATGTAGTGAAATTAGCTGAGAGGTGATTATTACATATCTGGAGTTAGTATCTTTTATTGGAACCCTTTTGTAATTAAATCAAATAGTTGAGAGGTGATGGTTTAGTTATGAATTAATATGTTGAGTTAATTAAATTGAATAGCTGAGAGATGACGGTTTGATTAATAAGACATATTCAATAGCATACATAAGAGAATCCCATTTTAATTGAGTGGAATAGCTGAGAGGTGACTACTTGATTATTATAGGTATTAATGATTAATTGGAATAGCTAAGAGGTGACTAATTAATTATTGTAGATTGAACATGAAAGAACAACATGTTATGTTTGCATAATATAGTTTGTGGATACCGATTCTTCCCCCTTTGTCATCATAAATCTTCTTTTCATCACTACCGTATTCTTAAGTTAGTTTATTTAATTATTGTCTGTAGGAAGTAGAATCAATCTCAATCTTATTATTGATTCCCTTGGTGGTTCTTAACAATTGTTTTCTATTGTGTTTGAGCTAAGATCTCCCCCTCTGAGGTGGGTACGACCCTTGCTTGTTACTTGTCTACTTTGATAACCAATTTATACAGGCACAAGAAGGAAAATCTAGAAAAATATAATCTTTTAATTAGGTGGTGTTAATTTACCATCTATCAATAACTTACCAGCGATATCCCATAGTTAATCTTGGAAAATATGTGCGCCAAGCTCTGACCCTTCACTGTATGATAATCAGCCTCAAGGACAATGGCCTCATTGATAGCTAGAGAGACATGGGCATCAGAAAGGGCACTATCATTGCACATGACCTGAACATCCTCGCCCTGACGATTGCAATAACCTATCGGACCTGGAAGAAAAGGACCAGCGACCTGCTTACCCTTGGTCGACGAACGACCAGCTGACTTGGACAAATGCTCTTCAGGAGCAGGAGAACGAGCAACGACCTCAGAAGCTCGAATGACAGGAGGAGCAACAACAATTTTCACAGAACCAGACAAAGATTTTTTCTTACCTTTGGAGCTCACATTATATCTTGGAGCAGATGGTGGTGGCGACACAATTCTCACCTCATCAACAGCAGCAACCTTGCTAGAACTACCCTTACCTTTCTCACCAAACTTCCTCAAGCTAGCCATGAAATTCGACCTCAGAGTTTTCCGTCTTTCCAACTCGTCCGCAACAGTCTTAAGACCACCTTTAGGAGTGAAGTAATCCTTAAGGTGAGGAAGCAGCTTCAATTTTCTGTCATCCGACCAGGAGCCAAATACGTTCAGGTTAGCGTCAAGGTCGGTATTCTTGGCAAGGGAACCGTCCTTAATCACTGGAAAACAAAAGATTTATTAATATTCGAAGGGAATAATGCAACTACAAAAATAACGACCTACGATGAACGACCTCCAACTTACATTCATCAAACACATTTCTAGTGACATGAAACAGGCAGAGACTTTCCTTAGTTACACAACCGGTGAACAACACAGGCTCTTTCCACCAACCCTCACTACTGACATGGTAAATAAGAGGTAATTGTTCTGGTCAAACTTGCGTGTTATAACCCCCACCCTCACTCTTCGTAGATTGCTTGAAAATAAAGTGACCTAAAACGTCAGCCACAGTCAAATTCCACTTATGAAGAGAATTGAGGTCATCAATTACCCTCATATTTCTCCAAAAGTTCCCATTCATTTGACAGGGAGCTCGCTTAATGGAATTTAACAGCTCGACAACGAGAACAGAAAGAGGAAGCCTCAGGCCAACTCAAAATTCACCCAAAGTGAACACAACATAGAAAGGGTTATTAGGTCGATACGCAGCAGTTAGCAAACTATCTCCCAGAAACCGAATCTCCAAATTTTCGATCTGGTCTAGACCATAGCCAGACCGAAAACCCAAATACCTCCTAACATAGGCACGATATACAACTCTATGCAACCGACCATCATCTCCCTCCACAGCTCGTCATCACTACTATCATCACCATGATGGCCACTACTCCCTGAACTCACTTCTCGACGCTCATCTTCACCAAGATTTCCACTCGGTGTCTTATCTTCACTACTACTCTCCTCATTACCATCACAGCCACTATCACTCAAATGGTCATTTTAAGAGTCACTAGCCTCTGCCATGCTTTACTTCAAAGAAAAATGGACAACGAAGAGGGAAACAGAAGTAAAACAAACACAAAGTAAAGAAGACAAAGGAACTAACTTCTTACAATCACTCAGAATCCAGGTCGCAAATCAAACGAACAAAACCTCGACAACAACAACTCAAAGATAAGGAACAAAATGACAAAGTGGTTCTTATAGAACCAACCAGAAATAATACATGCCGTCGATCAAGGATCAAACCAATGGTTAAAATCCAGCAAGGAAGGGCAATAGGTCCTTCAGTTTTCTTCACTATCACGATCTTTCGGACCAACCGTCGGATATGCCACATGTCCAAAAAAAAGAAAAAGCAGCAAGTGTTTCGCAGTTGCCATAATCATTACCGTTAAGTAGCTCGAGGAAACCTCTCCACTTCCCCATAAAAGCGCAGTGATTATGTCCAACAACAATGCATGAAGGCCATGTGTGCAACTTCAGAAATTCAAAATCAGGTCGACAATAAAAGAGTTCGCACATTTTTCTTTTCAGGACGAACTGCGTCCGACTTAAAAAGAGTGGGCTTATGTAGGGGTACTACATACAACAACCAATCAAAACACGACATGTGGCATATCCCAACAGTTCACCAGGTCGTCCACGACACGACCTAACTTACTCCGACCAGAACAACTCGAGTATATGACCGTTGGTGACCTCATTACATACACGTGCCCTTAATCAATGCTCAGAGAATATCTTGGTCCGTTACACATTTAATGTCAGATATCACGCCAATCAATAGATGTCGGAGAATCCGCATAATCCCATGATCTGTGTCCTTCCACCTTCTATAAGAACAGAACTACGATGGGTTGATCTCTAAGTTTCTCTCCCCCAAGTTAGAGTACATAGGCAATCTCGACCACATCGAGGTGCAGCCACCCCCGATCTCAATCTCCCATCTTGGTCAAACAAACAGCGACCTGACCTAGTTAATGCATTAATTTAGAAACAGGTTAATACACTAGGCCACTAGCATGTTGACATCCAATCCGAGTTTCGTGCCATATTGCTCTGCTCAACCGACTTGAAACCACCAAGAACTGTTTCCACCGTCTTGGGCCTTCCTTTGATGGACCAATCTTGTTGGCATATGGGGTCCCAACAAAAAGGAACTCAAAAAATTATCCACTAAAATTTATTATATGAAATAAAAAAAGGGTAATATCCCAAAAAAAACCCATGTTTAGGTGCCTCTTCCCCAATAGGCCCTGACATGGGGTCATCTTCTCCCACTTACTTTTATTTTGTTTTACTAAAATATCTTTTGTACTAAAGACAAAAGAGAAAAATTAGAATATAAGACAAATAAGAAAGAGACGCCAAGAAATATTGAATGGTGATGTGGGCAGGAGTTTCCGAGGAATACAAATAACCTCCGCCGCTGACCGTAAACAGAGTATTAACCATTTCATGAAATGGTAAAAATCTTGAAACCTTGAGCCCCCACCCATGGTAATGAGTTACGGGGAGCTAGTTCTATCACTACAAGATCTCGCATGGGTATGAAAAAAAACAAAAAAATATGTAATTTTTATTTTTTCAATAATTTTTTCGCTATATACTGTAAGGGTCTTGTCTGCTAAAACATTGATTGTTGTTCTCTAAATAATATAGCTTTATCCTCTAAATAAGCTATTGTATCCACTCAACATGCAATTTTACTAAATCACATTATATATTCAAAAGTGTTGAGAGGTGGATTAAAACTGGTTATCAAAGTATATTGATCATGGTTCCATACATATTACTTGGATTTTGTGGAAAAATAAGAATGCACGAGTGTTTACAAAGAGAGATTATCAGTTTCAATGATGGTTAGAAAGTACATGAGTTTGTGGCTCAACGATTGCATCCATCTCACAAAGTGGAGAGGTCGTTGGTTAGAAACACACCAACAACTGATTGTTTGAATGTTTGATATAAGTTTTCTCACGTAATTTAAAGAGGTAAGGGGTGCCTTCAACCCCGTTTGCCAACAAACAAAAAAATGATGGTTAAAGATGTGAGATATTATATTGTTTTGGTGTTGGGGATGAGAAAGAAGAATGGAGTACAAATTTAATGAAGTTTGTGACATTACACTAGGCAAAAGGAGGGATTTATGTTTACATTGGGTTATGCTCTTTCTTGTTTCTTATGCTTTGGGCGGTGATCTAAAAAAAAATATATAGTCTTTTGTGAAGTTAACTGTACATTAAACGTTTTTATGAACTTTTCATGGTAATACAATTTTCTTTTTGTCTGTACAATAAGGGTTTTGTCCTCAGTCGAGACATTGAACTCATGCATCAAATTACAGACTACAATCCACATATATTAATAATATGGAATAGATATCATGCCTTTTTAATTTACAGAACAACAAACAACAATTTAGAGGATATTGCTCTGGTGTTAGAAGATAAGAAAACATTTTTTAGAGGACAAAAAATAAAAAACTCCTAAATTTGGTAGTATTGTGTGATTGTTTTTAGATTTTTAGAGTAATTTTGAAAAACCTTATGAAATCATATGGAGTTTTTTTTTCTTTTCGAAACCCAACTTCTCGGTAAAAAAATATGAAATTTTGAATTTTTATGAATATTTGAATTTATTTTAAAATTTTAATTTTTTAAATTTAAAATTTTATAGTCATGTGGGATCTCGTTTAAAAGATCTCGTCGAGATCTTTCCAACTATATACACCATGTTGATTTTCGATTTTTAAATCACAAGTTATAAAATTTTCAAATGTTAAAACCAAAAAGTTATAAACCAACTGTTTTTTTGTCCTTTTTTGTTTTTTGTCTTTTTCTGAGTTTTTTGTCTTGTACTGACTTTAGAAGATAAAATGTTGATTTTAGAGAATATAATACAAGGGTAATTTTGATCGGCCAAAAATTATGAAATAGTCAAAAGACTTTGAGAAGATGACCCCATGTTAGGGCCCTTTGGGGAAGAGGCACCTAAACATGGCGCTTTTTGGGGATATTACCCAAGAAAAAAATATGGAATGGTAATACTTTTCTTTCCTCGATTTGCAGTTTCAGTTGAAGGGTGTAAATTTTTAAATAAAAACCTGCATTTTTAGTTACACCCAGCATTTTCAAAGATACGGATGACACTATGACAAGAACAAGAGATGACAAAACCCAACTACCAAACCATTTCGTAACCACTCAAAAAAATAACTAACCGACTACTCTTCTCAAACTTAACTCTTTCTTTTCCTTCTTCAAAATTATGTTAAATTTCAATTCCAATTCTTCTCACTCCACTCTTCTTCTTCTTCTTCTTTAATGGCTACTTCATCTCTTGTATCACTTTCTACCTTCACACCCATTCGATACTCCAACTCCTCTTCTTCAATATCATCTCTGTTTCCACTTTCATCTTTTCATCTTCACTCCTCTTTAACCAATGAACTTTCTTTAAACACTACTTTCATTACTCCTACTCTTACTTATAGTAGTAGTAGTAGTAATGAGAAATGGAGAACTAGGGTTTCTTTTTTTCCTTCATTCTTTAAGACTGGAAAAGATGTTAAAACTCTAAAACAACAACTTCTTGATGCAATTTCACTACTTGATCGAGGTGCTGATGCTACTCCTGAAGATCAACAAAGGATTGATAAGGTAATATTCTTGTTAAATTTAGTTCATTGTATCATTTTTTTTTTATTTTTTTTTTGAATGTGTAAGTTTTAATAAATTTGTTGATGATACCCTTTTGATTGATTAGATGGCGAGGGAATTAGAAGCGGTGAATTCGATTAAAGAGCCACTTAAATCAGATTTACTGAATGGGAAATGGGAACTCATTTATACCACTTCAGTATCAATTTTGCAAACTCAGGTGTGTTCTAAGTTTTAGCATATAACCGTGAAGAATAGAGAATATTGGTTAAGCAAAATCTGTTATAATTCATGAAAATTTGTTCTACTGCCTACTGTTACTGAGATTGCTAGTTTTTGCAGAGGCCCAAATTCCTCCGTTCAAAGGTGAACTACCAAGCAATTAACTTGGATACTCTGAGAGCCCAGAACATGGAATCATCACCATTCTTTAATCAGGTTCTTCAACTCGATTCTCTACTTACTTAATTATCTATTTATCACTTATTTTTCCCACTTTTCTGTTTATTGTTCTTACCTGCTCTTGTTTACTATAAGTGAAGAAAGCAACAAAAACACTCATACTTAAGGACTAAGAGTGCTCATTTCTGCATGTGATCTAATTTCAAATTGTACGAACTAAGCGAGTCTATCATAGTCACTCGTGGACAAATTCTTCGATTTGTTCAACTCTGTCTGCCCTTTGCTAAAATATATATCTTCGAAAGACATACAAAACCGATTTAGTCAAACTACAGAGAGAACTGAAATACTGAACTTTATTGTACCATATTATAGATATAGTCAGAGCGGAACTTGCAATACACAGGAGTGAAATTCTCAAAGAAAAGTTCTCAAGCAGCTAGCCAAGCATCTCTTCCATCTGAAGTTTTTATCATTGTTACCTAAGCACTTCTTATTTATGTTATACTGAAACTTGTCATTAACGCAGTACCAAGCTTAAAAATCCTTACTTATGACCTATTCCTATATGTTTTTCTACCGAGAATCATGATTCTCAAGAAATATAACGCAAAATCACAATCTAAGCACGGAAATTTCACTATAAGACAACATTAAAACATTTTTCTCCATCTTCAGAGGCAACTGAGTTCACTGCTGCTCCTCTAAATGAGGGTTGTTATAATGAAAATTACAAATTAGTCCTATAAATTCGGTATCTATATATGAATGTGTTGAAGTTTGTCAACGAAATTTACTGTCGCCATTTTTGCAGGTAACAGCAGACTTAACACCACTGAATGCAAGCAAAGTTGCTGTTAAATTTGATTATTTCAAAATTTTTGGTTTGGTAAGTATTCTTTCCGATTTATTTAACTATTGATTGAAATGGTGCTTCTAATTTTGGAATACACATCATTTGATTGAGGACAGTCTTAGAAGCTAGGATACTCAGAACACATGTAAGACCAAAGTTCTGGTGGTAGTGCCAAACTGCCAACTTTTAGGGATTGGGGGCATTCTTAAAATGCAACCCAGCCCTGGCACAAGTTGAGCTCGGATGCCCAACTTACACCACGTTGGTCGGATTACTTTGGTTACACATGTTTTGAAGAAGGAAAATAAAATGCCAAATATGAATATATTATTTTACATTTTAAGATAAATTATAATGTAGAATACATACAATCTAGCTAGTTACAGAATTGTGTGAAATATTGTTTGGGTCGGGTTGCCTCAACTCAGACTCAACCCAAATTGTGTTTGGGCTAATTTTCTTGGAGCATCAGATTCCTAAATTCAAAATTCCCACAGGCAAAATTTAGGTTGGCTCGCTCGAGATGCACTCTTAGTTATCATCAGACCTTTAGTCTCTTGCATTCTTGTACATCCATCTAGATTATTTAATCTGTTTAAGCAATAAACACATAAAAATGAACATGAAAATTTGTTTAGTAAACTGAGACCATAACTTGGCCTCATTTCTGCAGTTTGTCCATGTTCTGACTGGCTTGCCTGGAACCATGAAAGTAGATAATGGGATACCATGAACCAATGAGTTTTTATACTTATGTTGTTACACATACTGTAATTCATCCAAGGCAACATCACCATAATTACACTCTCAAACTGTTGCTCTTAGCTTTCTGCTTTATTCAAAATGAGAGAAAGTTTTCTGTTTTTTTTTCCTCTTAATGATTTCTATGCTAAATCTACAGATACCTGTTAAGGCACCTGAAAGAGCTACTGGCTCATTGGAAATCACCTACTTGGATGACGACTTGAGGTAACTGTACGTAAATCATGAATATATGTCATAGGGATCAATTATTGTGTTCCTTAACTTGTTGATTTATATAGCTTGTGGAAGTGAAACTTGATAGAAGATTAGATTTTGAGGCCAAAGATAATTCCCTGGTTAGATGATAAAAAGGTTTCATAGGTCTTTCTCCTTCACTTTTATTAGATTGGCACATAAGTACTTTTCATGGATTAATAAAGCTTACACCTGATTTGATGGACCCGATGGATTAATAGTCTAGTGTCTATCAAAGCATGTTCACATGGACCTATGTGGGCAGACTTTTGTGAGTGACACATGTCTGAGTCATTGTATGTATACATGCCTAGTGTGATCCTATCTGGACCTAGGCTGGACTGGCGAGGTTAGAGATACACAGGCAACTGCCTAGATCAAAGGCTAAAGTGTCGGAATGATTTACAGCTCAATCATCCCATAACTCTATTAGCACTTAAGATGGAAATGCCATTAAACAATGTAACCGTATATTCCTGATCATCTCCTTCCATTGTGCTCTTATTTAAGAGTGTTTAGCCTTCTCTAAGAGCTACGAATTGATAGACATGATCCCAGAC
The DNA here is from genome assembly GCA_023053565.1 of Aquilegia eximia. NCBI lineage: Eukaryota > Viridiplantae > Streptophyta > Magnoliopsida > Ranunculales > Ranunculaceae > Aquilegia > Aquilegia eximia. The sequence continues at coordinate 20,316,029 of JALIGU010000003.1, forward strand.
ATTTCTGGCTACTTAGGCACCTATTGAGATTGTTGAACACAGGTTTTGCCCCGACAATCAGCTATCGGGGCAAATATATTTATGAGTATCAATCATAAAGTCCATGCTGCATTGTTGAATCTCTTAGTGAAGGAAATTTCTTTTATTAACAACCAATTCATAGCATATGTCTAATGTGGTTGCGTGTAATCCATGTATCATGTATGTTACAGAACCACAATATTAGCAGTATTTAATTGCCCTACCTATAGGCATGAGTACATCATTGTTGAGCTAGTTATGGATTGGTGCCTCATTAATTTTACTCCTCGGTTCTTAGTTGAGCAGGGTTAGACCTTGTAAGTCATCATACATAAAACTAGACTTTTTTCTTTTTTTTGTCTTAAACATGCTCGTAAACACATGCTTGCCTTTTTTCTTAAGGTGAGAGTACAAAGCAGGTTTCAGAATGCTGAAGGTATAATTGCATTAATAAACATAATAAACGCCTGATTTGATAAAGCTTACACCTGATTTGATGGACCCGATGGATTAATAGTCTAGTGTCTATCAAAGCATGTTCACATCGACCTATGTGGGCAGACTTTTGTGAGTGACACACATGCCTGGTGTGATCCTATCTGGACCTAGGCTGGACTGGCGAGGTTAGAGATACACAGGCAACTGCCTAGACCAAAGGCTAAAGTGTCAAAATAATTTACAGCTCAATCATCCCATAACTCTATTAGCACTTAAGATGGAAATGCCATTAAACAATGTAACCGTATATTCCTGATCATCTCCTTCCATTGTGCTCCTATTTAAGAGTGTTTAGCATTCTCTAAGAGCTACGAATTGGTAGACATGATCCCAGACATTTCTGGCTATTTAGGCACCTATTGAGATTGTTGATCACAGGTTTTGCCCCGACAATCAGCTATCGGGGCAAATATATTTATGAGTATCAATCATAAAGTCTATGCTGCATTGTCGAATCTCTTAGTGAAGGAAGTTTCTTTTATTAACAACCAATTCATAGCATATGTCTAATATGGTTGCATGTAATCCATGTATCATGTATGTTACAAAACCACAATATTAGCAGTATTTAAGTGCCCTACCTATAGGCATGAGTACATCATTGTTGAGCTAGTTATGGATTGGTGCCTCATTAATTTTACTCCTCGTTTCTTAGTTGAGCAGGGTTAGACCTTGTAAGTCATACATAAAACTAGACTTTTTTTCTTTTTTTTTGTCTTAAACATCCTCGTAAACACATGCTTGCCTTTTTTCTTAAGGTGAGGGTACATAGCAGGTTTCAGAATGCTGAAGGTATAATTGCATTAATAAACATAATAAACTCCTTCATAATCATTGTTGATATTTAGTGTGATGTGGAATACCAGGGTTACACCAAACACACATTTTGGGAGGAAAAAAGAGAGAAGAGAAGGGGAAGGGGGGGGGGGGTTCCGGGATCTTTATACATAGTGTATGCAATTAAAATTTTGATCATGTATATATTGAAATTATTTTGCTTGTTGTTGCAGGATATCAAGAGGCGACAAAGGGAACTTATTCATTTTGAAAATGGTTGACCCCTCTTACAGAGTACCTGTCTGACAAACAATTCTACCGTCATTAGATTTGTACATGCCAACTTGGTGAGCTACCTCTGCAACAGAATACATTATGTTTGGCATTTCGTTGGTAATGCCCAAATGCCCAATTTTGGATTTCAGTTGGAGGAGGGAGGCTGCATCAAGATAATACCGAAACCTTGTTTCTTGTAAATTTTCTTTTGAGCTCACTAGGAGTTGTGACTTGTGAGGAATCTGAATGAGTGGCAGCCTGTGCAGATAGCATGCAGGACCTACATTGAGTGTTACTTTGTATAAATTGATGGAATACTAGTTTGAATACACCAATCATATTAACCATTTAAAAGGGAGTGGAGTTATTGACTTGAGTTAAGCCTTCCTCTAGCCTCTAGGTCAACAATTTCTAAGGTTGTACATGTACCAGTAATTAAGTATGTGATGCTCTTAAGTCTTAAATGATGTTGAAACATGATGGTAAATTTCTGGGATAATAATTAGAGATATTAGAGATATAACTACAGTTGTGCAAATATAGTTTTTGTTTTACACTTTTACCTAACACAAAGGCAACACAAATTAGTTGACTTGAATAAGACTTAGGTGTCGTTTGTTTTTTCTAGAATTAAGCACTGAATACTCATTAAGTTCTGAATATCACTTAATACATTGAGAAAAAATTTGCTCCTGGCATTATTTGCTCCTTGCATCATTGTCCAACCAAAATAGAACACGTGTTTATCAAATCTGACTAAGCTTAACAGCAGGAAAACTGTAACGGAAAAATAATTAAAATAGATAGAGAAAAAAAAAAACAAGAGAAAATAATCATGTTCTTTCTCTTCCTTCGCCCCCCTTCATTCTTTCTTCCCGACTGGTTTTGGCTCTTCATTTTCATTCCATTTTTTCACTTTTGTCATGATTTTCAATTTTCAAGAGAACACAATTCCCTAAATCAAAACCTAAAAAAAAAAAATCTTTATATATCACCAACTATCAATAAAAAATCAACGTGAATATAAGTTATGTCTGTTGATCATCCAATTGGTGTTTTATTTCATGGTATCTCTCAGTCTCTCATTGACATCAGAAAAGATATGAGGCAAAGTTTCTTGATCTAAATAACTACAAATTCAATACTAATAGTGTGATGCGTATTTAAATTATGATTTGAAAAAAAAAAAAACACAATCATACATTGAGGGTTCATCTTTGAGTAGATTGGAATTTGGAAATTGGAATTGTCGATTCCATCTTAAATTTCTTCATAAAATTTTAATTTCTAGTGTATTTTTCAGTAATCAGAACTCTATAAGAGGTTTTATGTTGTGTTACTACCTAAATTTATATACCAGAATACAAATCAAAGCAAGAAGAAAACGAACAAAGCAAAATTGAGAAGTAGTACGATCTCAAAGTTTTATTTCTGGTCTTTTCACAGATTGCTATTGTTGTATTTATCCGTCACAGTTTTCTTTCCGTTATGTTATGAACTGGCTGAAAAATTTGTCGCCACGTGTTCTGTTTTGGTTGGGCAATGATGTAATGAGCAAAATGTGCCAGGAGCAAATTTTTTCTCATACATTCAGTCATTAAGTGATCCATTCTGCCAAATTTTAAGTCTGAATGACTTAACTGAATTATTAGTTGATGAAATAGATTAAGTACTTAATGATTAGTAGAAAACAAACAGTCTGAAGATTAGATACGATGGTCCACCCACTTAAGTTCAGTCATTCAGACTGCTGAATGAAAAACAAACGACACCTTAGTCTCAAAGGTTATTTCTATTCTACCTGCCTAATCATGTACAACCTTAGTCCGTCAACAATGGACGGACTTGAGTTTTTGTACATGATTTTATACATTTATTACTCCACTGAACTACTAGTGTTTTTGTAATTCGTTGAATGGCAGTTACTAAAGCTGGTAATTTTGCATGGCCTTAAAAATAGATGACAATTTTGGAGTTTTTCTTTGGCTGATAAATAAGAATTCTAACTCTAAATTACTAGCTCAAATTACTTTTGGCTTTCTTAAGTTCTTCTTTTTTTTTTCTTTTTTTTAAAGAAATCTAAAGGGGGTTTGGCATGGACCCCTACCTGTTTATTAATGAGAAAATGGGGGGACATAAAGCCTAACCCTTGTTACACAAATTGGCCCATGTGCCTAAAAACAACATACCTAAGAAGTGAGACAGAAAGCTCAAAGGCAACCTACTCTATGGTCTACACTTAGGCTTAAATAGGGGGGCAGACTTTTCAGAAGAACCCATGGTTCAACTTACAAGAAATTGAAGCGCCAACCCCATCATCTTGTAAGTTGCACACACAGAAGCATTCATGCAAATCTGAAGCAATGGAAAACAACTCCTCATCTTCCTCAACATCATCTTCTTCTGCAAACTGTGGAGATCTACCCAAAGTGCCCATTTCTGAGTGTGTAAGGATGACAATACAGAGATCCATATGTACAACGCACTATGAGGGTTTCAAGAGTATGCATGATGGCCTAGAAGAGTTTGGGATGAAGATGAACAATGAATGGGAGGGACTCCATGCACATTTGATGGCATTTTTCCCCCTCCACTACTAAAGGTTGAGAAAAAGAATTGGGGTAGTTTCCATAGTTGGTTGAACTATGGATTAGGTGGGAAAGTGAAGGAATTATGCAATGTTTGGGTGAAATATGGCCAGCAGCAGATCAAGGAGTGTGAGATATGCAGGGAAACTTCAGTCTATGTGCCCCCCACCACCAACAATGGAGGTGATAGAAATAAGCAGTGAAGGAGAGGAGAGAGCTAGGGTAGATGGGAATGGAGGAGGGGAAATGGAAATGGGAATGGGAATGGAAATGAAAATGCAGATAGGAAAATGGTTAAGGATGGGGAAGATCAGGAAGAAGATAGCAATGATGGAGAAACAGAGGAAGAAAATGAGGCGGAGAAAACAGATGAGTCTAAAGAGGAAGGGGAAGAGGAAGGGGAAGAGGAAAGCTTTACTATTGTTGAACCATATCAGTCATAGGAGAGCATGCACATAGATAGTGAGCACACAGAGGTATGTGCACCAATTGGAGGGGAGACTGATATTGATGCTGCCAATGAAAGCTCTTCTGATCGAGGGATGAGTGAAGAGAGCACCAATGATGATCAATCTTATTTAGGTAAGAATATTCTGACTAGATGAAAATATTAGGTATGGAGTTACCTTAGAAGGCAGAAATTGTAAGACTAATGCTGAATGGAGTTTAGAAGGGAGAGATATTTTGACAATGGAGTTCTTTCTTCTAGCCTTAAAACTTGCATGGAAGAAGTTGGTGTTCCTGTCTCCTTTAGTGAGCCAATGATCACCAGATTTCTCTTGCCAAAATTGTTCCTCCTGCTTTAGGCAAGTTGGTATTTAGCCTGCAGTCTCTTCAATTCAATATGGTCAGATAGATTCCAATTTTGCATGAGATTAACTTCAGTCTTTATCAGCTCATCTTCAAGATTCCTGAGGTTTTGGTGGACATTCCCAAACACATTTTTATTCTACCACTTGGGTCTGGATCTGATGTGCTTAAGTTTAAGTTCCAAGTTGATCAAAGAAAAGGGAGAGTAGCCTGTCTGGGACCAATTGTTTTGAATGAAATTTTTATAGTCAGGGTGAGAAACCCACATTTTCATGAACCTAAAAGGGCGAGGACCCGTTATCTTAAGAATCTCACCACAAACTACTAAAGATAGATGGTCAGAGTTAGTTTTAGGTTGATAGTTGACAGTGAGAATAGGGAGAGAGTTAGCCGAATGAGCATTAACCAAAACCCTGTCAAGTCTAGCACATCTTCTTCTGACCCCTTGTTGGTTATTACACCAAGTGAATTTATTGCCATTGAAGCCACAGCCTAGAAGTCCAACAGTGAGCACAAAATCATTAAAGTCTTGAGTGGCACTTAGAGAGGTAGGGTCTCCCCCAAGTATTTCATCAGAGGAAAGGACAACATTAAATCCCCCTAGCATCCAAGGCAAGGTAGAGTTAGAACCAAAAGAAAGTATATCTTGCCAAAGAACTTTTCTTTCATTAGCAAGACATTTGGCATAGACAAAAGAGGCTAAAAAAGACTTATTAGAGGAGGGGATAGTGATCAAGAGGTTACAAGTTTGGTTGGTGTCAGAAATAGGGGTAACATGGACATTATTGCTCCAGAAAATCCATACCTTTCCTCCCTTGTGGTCATTAGCGTGGAAATTAGGGAGGAAGGTGGCATTGGCTATGGAGAATCTTCTGTTAGGTTGAACAAAAGGCTTAGAAATAATAGCCAGATCAGCATGATGGTGTCTAACTAGTTGGGATATTCTTGTGTGTGGAGTTATTGCCAACTCCTCTGGCATTCCAAATGATTGATGTAGTCATTACTTTAAAGGTGAATAAAGAGAATAATCCTCCTGGGCAGAAGCTTGTGCTCTGGTAAGAACCTTGTTGTGTATTTGCAGAGCCTGTGATTTGCTTCTATTTTTTATGCTTCAAGCGTCAGACCCATAATTGGGGTTTTCCAGCAGCAACTCAGGGTTACTTTCTTTATCTTCTTCTATAACTTGCAGGTCAGGATTCTACTTATGTGGTTGTACTGCACCACTTTATTTTGTTTGAATTTCCCCATCTTCAGATAGAGGTGTTTCTAAATCAATGCAGACTTTACTAGCAGGTGTGGATAAAGTCTTAGCATGAGAGTGATCACCACCTGGAAAGGTACCAGGACTCTTAGTGGGTGTGGAAACTCTATTGAGGAAAAATTGTAGGAGGGCTGTTTTTCAAAAGGTGTGGGCTGTTGTTTGGCAGAGTGGAGGGTTGTCTTGATTTTATTGTACTGTTGTTATTGGGAGTGGTTTGGGTGGCCTATAAGGCTTTGAGCGGAGGGATTTCAAGAACTTGAGGTGTAGTAGATTTGTTGGGGGTGGTATCTGTACCTTGTTTTTTGGGCTGGGTGGCCATGGTGTGTTGTGTGGTGTTTATGGTTTGATTCACCACTGGTTCATCATCTTCCACCACATTCAAAAACAGGTCAAAGGAGTTAGAGGTTTGAACACCAAGGTCTGGTGTAGGGACAACAATAGCTATAAGGTTTCGGGGTTCAGAAATAGTAGAGTTGCTAGGTTCTCCAACTTCCAACTGTTCTACTTGGAATAACTGTGAAAGTATTGTAGAAAGCTGTATATATATTCTAAATAGGAAACAATATATTTAGGATATATTTAGAATATTATGTATTTAGAATAGTGTGTCTTGGTAGATAAGAAACTAACTTGTATATAAACCCATGTTTTGGGATGAATCAATATGACAAACTGAATTGAATTGAATTGAAGTCTTTTATTTAACATGGTATCAAGAGCATGTTCAATCCTTTGAACTTGTTTTTTTTTTTTTGTTCTTTTTTTATTGAATCCTGAATCTTGAAACTTATTGAATCTTGATTCCGCTGCATACTAAAACCATTGAAATCAAACTATTCTTGAATCCTTGAATCTCAAACCCAAATATCAAACCTTTTTCTAAACCTAAATCTCATACCAATTTTTTGCATATTCTGTTTTCTGAAAATTCGTCATCTTTGCAGGCTTCTACAAGGCAGTATATTATAACCCAGCATGCATACAATATCTTGTTGGAAAGATCTTCAAGTCTTATTTCCAACCCATTCAACGGTTTGCAATTTGGAGTTCTGACCAGAGAGATACACTTGTTCTAGTAAAAGGTGTCAAATCTGTTTTTTTTTTTCTGCAACAAATTTCTGCAATGGGTGGATCTGAAAACAATTCTTCGTCTACCGAAAATTCAATTGTTCCGGATAATCAATCATCCTCACAAGTCACTCATCACCACTACACCCCACAAGATAACTCGGCGTTTCCAAAAACTATTTCATTAGATGAGTCCAACTATACCATATGGGCTCCTCTCATGCAGATGCGTATTGGAGCAAGGGAAAAGATTAATTGGTTATTTGATTGGCGCAAAAGTTGAACCGCATATGAATTCTCTAGAATATGAAGTTTGGGCAACAGATAATGAAAAGGTGAAAAGTTGGCTTATTGATTCCATGGAGACTTCTCTTGTGAACCGATATATTCGTCTTCCTACTGCAAAAAATATTTGGGAGGTTGTGGAAAATACCTTCTATGATGACTCTGACGAAACTCGAATCTTTGAATTGAATAAGAAGTGCTTGAAGCGAAGCTGAATGGGAGACCTATTCCTACCTATTACAACGAATTGGTGGCCATGTTCCAGGAGATTGATCAAAGGGTGACCTCCCATAATAACAATGTTGCAGCTATAGTCCATGAAACGTCAACAATGTCCAGATTGTGTGTTCATATATTTTTGAGTGTACTAGATTCGGAGTATGATCAGGTGCGTGGAGAAATCCTTTGCAAGGAACCTAAATTTTTCTTAGAGTAATGCTATGCTTACATTCGCAAGGTACAATCTGAGAAACAGGCTATGAGGCGCTCTTTATCAACTGAATCCTCTATCTTGGTTGTTCATAGCAAGACAATTACTCCTCCCGGTTTTTCTAGTCCTTCACGCCATCCTAAAGGTAAATCAAATCCTTATGCAGATAAAAGGTGCAGTGTTTGTGGAGAACTAGGTCATAACAAGGAGAGATATTACGAAGTGATTGGCTATCCTGATTGGTGGGACTTCATAAGGAGGCCACGAAAGAATATAAGCAAGGCTGCCATTGCTAATGTTGTGAATGGACTCCAGACAATGTTTCGGCTAATGTTGCGCAATCAGGTATGAATGGTAAGGTTATTTCAAATAGTACATGGATAATTGATTTAGGTGCATCTGACCATATGACAAATGACCCTAGCCCTGTGAAAAGTCTTAGAGCTTCACCTCAAAACGTTGTTTCTACTGCTGATGGTACACCAACTCCGGTTAATGGAGAATGTTCTATTGTGTTATCTGATACCCTAACTCTTGAATCTGTCTTAGTTATTCCATCTCTTGCTTATAACCTATTGTCTGTTTGTCAAATTATTCTAACACTTGCATGTATTCTGACGTTCTATCCATCTTTCTGTATTTTTCAGGACATTCTGACTTGATAGGTCCTCGGTTATGGTGTTAGAAGGGGAAAAACTGTACTATCTGGATTTGACAGGAACTGGAGAGAACACAGATGAATTTTCTGGGGCAAGCTAATCAGGTCAATAGGGTCGAGAATGCAAAAAACGTTGTGTGGTTATGGCATCGGCGTTTAGGTCATCAATCATTTAGTTATCATAAGAAGTTGCAACCTCATTTATTTTCAATTGTTAGTGAAATTGAATTTCATTGTGACATTTGTGAACTGGCCAAGAGCCACCGTATTTCATATTCACCAAGTATTAATAGATGTCCTGTTCCTTTTATGAAAATTCATTCTGATGTTTGGGGTCCTGCAAAAGTTTCTTCATTTTCTAGAGCTCGATATTATGTGACTTTTATTGATGATTGCACTCGCATGACTTGGGTGTCATTACTGAAAAATAAAAGTGATATATATGGGATGTTTACTGATTTTTACAAAATGGTGGCGACGCAGTATCAACAATCTATCAGGGTCTTTCAGTCTGATAATGGTGGAGAATTTGTGAATGGCCTCATGTCTGAATTTTGCCGGTCAATTGGAATTCGTCATCAAACCTCCAATTCTGGTACCCCCCCCCCCCCCCCCCCCAACAAAATGGTTTGGCAGAACGGAAGAACAAACAGTTGTTGGAGGTTGTTCGTGCTTCTTTTTTTGGCATGAATGTACCTCGATCCTATTGGGGTGAAGCAGTGAAATCAGCAGCATATGTTATCAATCGTACTCCCTCACGGATAATTGAGTTCCAAAATCCTTATCAGAAACTTCACACACTTTTGTCCATCCCATCTATGCCTAATTTGGAGCCTCGGGTTTTTGGATGTACAGCTTATGTCCATATCCCAAAACCAGAACGAAGTAAACTTGATCCTCGTGCGAAGAAGTGTATTTTTCTGGGTTATCCAGAGTTTCAGAAAGGGTATAGGTGTTATGATCCAATTACTGACAAAATGCAGAATCCTTAGTCTATTGACAACTTTGATGTCTTTGAAGAACTGGAACACTTGGAGGAACGATTTGAAGTTCCTGCAGCAGAAATTGATCTTGTAGCAGTAGAGAATAATCATGAGCAGACAATTAACCATTTGGTTCCCAGCGATCAGATAAAAGCACATGATCAGGATGTATCTGAAACTGTAGCACACGACATTTCCCCTTCTACATCAACAACTGAAGATCTCGGTCAGAATGATCCGCCTCAGGTACCTCCTATAACCTTTAATGAGTTTGTTAGGTTAGAGGGTTAGAAAGTCTTGAACCTAGAAAATCACAAAGAGCTAGTAAAGGAGTTCCTAAGAAACAATATGAACTAGACATTAAAGTCAATGTTAAATATCCTATAACTTACCATATAGGCTTTCTGAATCACATGCACTTGTTATAAATCAATTATCTACTGTATCTATTCTCAGAACGTGCAGGATGCTTTGAAATATCCAAAATGGAATAAAGCAATGAATAAAGAATTGGAAGCCCTTCAAAAGAATGTAACATGGGAGGTAGTTGATATGCCTGTTGGAATGAAGACCGTTGGGCTTCATTGGGTGTTTACCGTGAAGCTTAATGCAGATGGAACTATTGATAGATATAAGGCAAGATTGGTTGCCAAGGGATACACATAACGTTATGGAATTGATTATGAGGAGACTTTCGCACCTGTGGTGAAGATCAATATTGTCCGAATTTTAATTTCGCTTGCAGCAAATAAAGATTGGCCCTTGCACCAGCTTGATGTGAAGAATGCATTCCTTAATGGGAATTTGGAGGAAGAAGTATACATGGATATGCCTCCAGGTGTGAAGAATCATCCCAAAGATGTTGGGAAGGTGTGTAAACTGAAGAAGTCTTTGTATGGCCTGAAACAGTCTCCAAGAGCTTGGTTTGGAAGATTTACAAAGTCCATGAGAGCTTTTGGGTACAAACAGAGCAATTCTGACCATACCTTGTTTATCAAACGCAAGGATGGTAAGATTACAGCTCTAATTGTGTATGTTGATGACATGATCGTTACAGGGGATATGCTGATTCGAAGGAAATAAATGAATTGCAGAAGTATTTGTCGAAGGAATTTGAAATAAAGGATCTAGGACAACTGAAGTATTTCTTGGGTATTGAAGTTGCAAGGTCTAAAAAGGGGATTTCACTCTCACAGAGAAAGTATGTCCTTGATTTATTTGCTAAAACAGGGATGTTTGATTGCGAACTGATGGAGACATCCATTGAGATGAATCATGGACTCCCCAGTCATCCTGATCAAGTTCCTACTGATAAAAGAAGGTATCAGCGTCTTGTAGGAAGGTTAATTTATCTCTCTCATACTAGACCTGATATTGCTTATGTTGTGAGTGTGGTTAGTCACTTTATTTATTCTCCTAGTGAAGAACATATGAATGCAGTCTTTGGTATCTTGAAGTATTTGAAGAAGGCATTTGGCAAAGGTTTACTGTTTCGAAAGAATGATGTATTGGACGTTGTTGGATACACAGATGATGAAGTGAATGTTGTTGGACACACAGATGCAGATTGGGCTGGTGATAAAACTGATAGATGTTCTACATCGGGATACTTTTACTTTTGTCGGTGGAAATCTTGTAACTTGGCGTACTAAGAAGCAGAAAGATGTTGCCAGATCGAGTGCAGAAGCTGAATTTCTAGGTATGGCACATGGAGTATGTGAATTGTTGTGGATCCGTAATGTCTTCAAGGAATTGGGGTTCAAGCTTCAAAAGCCTATGGATTTACATTGTGATAATCAAGTCGCCATTCAAATTGCACATAATCCAGTTCAGCATGATCGAACAAAGCATGTGGAGGTTGATCGCCATTTTATTAAAGAAAATCTTGAGAGGAAGGTTATTCGCTTTCCTTTCGTAACCTCAGAGGAGCAATTAGCTGATGTTATTACCAAAGGTGTATCTCAAAAATGCTTCGACAGCTCAGTTGACAAGTTGGGCATGATTGACAATGCACCAATTTGAGGGGGAGTGTAGAAAGCTGTATATATATTCTAAATAAGAAACAATATATTTAGGATATATTTAGAATATTATGTATTTAGAATAGTGTGTCTTTATAGACAAGAAACTAACTTGTATATAAACTCATGTTTTGGGATGAATCAATATGACAAACTGAATTGAATTGAATTGAAGTCTTTTATTTAACAAGTATTACATGTAGATTTGTAATGCTGGTGGTCAAGCTTGTGAACCATGTTTATTTTGTCCTTTTGGATGGCAGCAACAACAGGAGGTTTGTTAGTTCTTTAAATGGTTGGTGCAGGGGCTTTGCCTTTAGCCTTGTTGGTAGTACGATCAGCTTGTTTTTTTAACTGCAGTTCTCAAAAGAATGACCAATTTTTGAACAGTGGGAACAATACATCATATTGTTTACCAGCCATCAACAAGACTTTTTGAATACGGCCCTGCTTGGTTACCCCGCAAAAATTTGCATGAAATTTAGCCTAACTTAATATGCTTGAAACTCTTGATAATTAGTTTTATGAACAAAATTTATGCAAAAGTTTGGTGCTATTTCAAAAGTACAAAAATTTTACACCTTTCTCTAATAAACTTAGTAGAGGACCATTTATGATTATCTCATGTTTATGTTTATGCAAAGTTTAAGTGGGGGACCAATAGGGTTTAAGCTAAAATAGGTGGGGTCCATTCAAATTAAAGAGTAAACTTGGGAAGGACCACTCTAACTATAGATGGGTAAAAATTTGCCTTTTTTGCAGCCCAAACAAGCAGGGCCTACCAGTCATACTTGTCTGGTGCAAACCATCGAGCAAGACCAAGCCCACGCAGAAGCCCAAAGACTGTCGGTGACACATCTAAACCAACCAACAAACCAACTAAAGTTAACAGCAGTCAGTCGAGCAAAGCAAGAACGAATGGGTGAAGATATCGGGATCATCATCTTTGTATAACATACACAGATACGAGATACACACATTTGATTTGACGACAACACTGTGTGGTCAGGTCAGGTCAGGTGTTGCCTGGTGAAGTTGGCGTTAATCTCTCCATGGATTTCGGGATCAATATCAATAAAAGTAGTAGATGTAGATGTAGATCTCGTTCATCTCCATTTCTTCTTGTTGTTGTTGTTTTATTGTTTCTCGCAGCTCTAGTAGAGAGTTCAATTCATATCTATGATCACGAAACATTTAGAGAAATTGGAAATTCTTATCTACTCTCTGGTGGTAGTGAAGGCATTGTTGCTTCTTCGATCGGAATTCACGATGGTCATTCTTCTTTTATCAGGTAATAAATACTAATTTCAATCAAATTCATTCATTCATTCTAGGTCTAGTAGATTTAATAAGATCTGTTGTTGTACATGGATTGATCAACTGGCAAAATGCAGCTGCTACTTGCTACACTACTAGAATTTTCTTGTATTGATTGTATTGTATTTATGTTAGTGTGATATAGTGATTTTGTTGTTGTTTTTCTTTCCCATTGCAATTGATTTAGATTATCTGCTTTGATTTGTTTGATATATTTTCCATCATCCCACCCATCCATGGACGAACAGTTTTATTTTTAACTTTCACCTTTTGTTTCCCAAACATCATGTAATTATGCTGTGATCATCACATTTTAATATTCCATGCATCAAAATATTATTCTGAATAAGAGTTTGCCTTGCCAAAATACATGTTGTCAAAATTTGGGCAGGTTTGAGAACATCACCTTCTGGAGGAGTAAGGAAGTCGCTCAACGCCATTCAAAAAAGGAACATAGTACCGGGCTGATTCAAGCTTTTATTTTTGAGGCTGCAGATCGGGATGATATAGGTGGTTCTGCTTATGGTGGACAAAGGGCTATATGTTGCACCCCTGATCTTGCAAAGCTTGAGGGCTGTAAGCAAGGTCAAATTATTAGAAGACCTTCTGCTGGGGATCTCAAATGGCCTATTGTGTTAAATACACAGTTCAGTGGAAATGATTTATCTACAAAAATGGACCCATCGGACATTTACATTACAAAGACAGGAATGTATAATTTATTCTTTGTATCCTGTGATCCAAGTCTTAAGGGACTTGTGATGACTGGAAAGACATTGTGGAAGAACCCTGATGGTTACTTACCTGGTAGGATGGCACCGTTAATGAAATTCTACATGCTTATGTCACTTGCATATGTTGTGCTCTGTGGCATTTGGTTTTTGCAGTATCTTAGGTTTCGGAAGGATATACTGCAGATACAGAACTGCATTGCACTTGTTATTGCTCTAGGTTTGTTTGAAATGACGCTTTGGTGCTTTGAGTATGCACACTTCAATAATACTGGGACAAGGCCTGTTGGAATCACAACGTGGGTTGTGACAGTTGGAGCTGTAAGGAAAACCGTTTCTCGACTTCTTATACTTTCTGTATCCATGGGGTATGGTGTTGTGCGACCTACTCTTGGTGGTCTCACCTCAAAGGTGCTTCTTTTGGGAGTAACCTACTTCTTGGCATCTGAGTTGCTGGATATTGCTGAGAATGTAGGAACCATCAATGATATATCAGGCAAAGCAAGACTCTTCTTGGTTCTACCTGATGCATTCCTAGATGCATTTCTGATACTTTGGATTTTCACTTCTCTTTCCAAGACGCTTGAACAGCTGCAGGTATCTAAATGTACTTCTGAACTAATAATATTGAGATATCCTCATGAAGAACGATTAGCCTAAATATATATGCAACCATTGTTATTAATTTTTTGTCTCTTCCAGTATCCTATATGGCTCGACGTTCAATACTTTCGAAAATTCATTTATCTACTGTATTACAGGCAAAGAGGAGTTCTGTAAAGCTGGATATATATAGGAAGTTTTCAAATGCATTAGCTCTTTCTGTGATTGCTTCAGTTGTTTGGATCGGCTATGAGGTACAATTCCCCGACTTTGAAGAATTATTGATAAATTGATTTGATTAAATCAACATTGATGTAAATAACAAACAGCTCTTGTTCTTCTACGGAAAAGTTTGATTTAAGTGATTTCTTCTGTCTATGCATTGTAAATTGAATATCGCAGATGTACAAAAATGATATCATGACGCATTTCCCTAAAAATTTATAGTTGTTTATAAAAGGAAAATTAGATGTTAAATGGCAATATAACTTGTAGTTTAATGAAACACGTTAGCTCTACATTATCTGTGAATCCATTGGAAAACGTAACAACTATCCCACTGGAAAACAAAATTGTCAAATGAGGCTCCTAAATTGTTTTAAAAGATTGGTGGTGGGTTTTATTGAGGCGAAGTACAAAAAGAGGAAGAAAAGGACATGTCCAAGTCCTAAGTACACAGCAAACTCTTTGATTTTGACAAAAAGTGCGAAATTATTTATCAAATCTGAATATTGCAAAGACACAGACCCCTACCTTCGTATTTTCTTTCTGGGTTCTTCTCTATATTTGGTAATTGATTCAAGAAGTAGAAGACCTGGAAGGATTAGAATTTGTAAACCACTTCATATGGGCGAAAACTTCTTATGTATATTTTTGATGAAAACTTTTTATATAGGTTGCTTATTGTTGAAAGAGTATATTCATGTGCTAATACCATGTGTTTTCACAATTGCTGAAAGACAGCTTTGGTTATCACAGAATCAGAGCTTGGGCATGTAGGCCACAATTACCTGTAAATCACAAATGCCTAAAATGTTGTACAAGATATTGACTTCTGTTAATAAATACATGTCTCTTCTCTCAATATATTATTACATGCTTTCTATTGCTTTCTCTAGTGGTTAGTCTGTGTAATTCCTAGTTGTTTCTTTATAATTAGCAAACACTGATATGCTTGGCTTGGATCTTAATCCTACTACTCTCACTCTATAAGGCGTTAAGTACCTAAATGCCTAAAATGTCCTACAAGCTTAGTAATCCCTTTCAATATATTTCTCCCCTTTTCGCTCTAGTGGTGAGTCTTTGTTCTTTCTAGTTTAAATGTTTAATGTGTTCAAAATAGAAACTCTGATGTGCTTGGCATGGATCTTAGTCCTAATACGATAAGGCACTAATGTAACAGTTCACAACAGTTGTTTTATCTTATCCATAATTGTCTGTTATGTTATAGAGTAATGACCAATGACTTGCTCAATTTTAACATATTAAAGTTTTATCATTGTGATATTTAGGAGACTTAAACTTCGATTAAAACTTCCAAGCTTTACAAACTTAGTTTATTTCTCCCGCCCAAAGCAATTTGTTTTAGATATTTTTACCTTTTATTGTTCCAGTATAAGTTTGAGTTTTCAGCTCCTATCGCAAGTAAAAAACTGACTGACTTGTTCATGAATCAACTAGTTGAAAAAATCATGCTCCTATTACGATATATGCATCGTCCCAAGTCTTTTTGCTCAAGAAGATTTCACTCCTGTAGGTATACTTCAAAGCAACAGATCCTTTCAGTGAAAGGTGGCAAAGTGCTTGGATCATCACTGCCTTCTGGGATGTTCTTGCTTTCTTATTGCTCTGTGTTATCTGCTATCTATGGGCTCCATCTCAAAGTTCTCAAAGGTGCGTACATATGTTCTCTATATTCAATATAAGCAGAAGATGTATAAAATGCTCCTTGCAGATTTCAAGAAATTATAACTTTAATTTGTTCTTTTGATTAGATATGCTTACTCAGAAGAAGTTGATGAAGATTTTGATGAGGAAGAAGCTCAATCTCTAACTAGAGGAGCACCAGAAGGAGATCTTAGTTTAGTCAAGCAAGAAAAGAATGTTGGAAGTACTGATATCGACCTGGAAGATGGCGCAGAGAATGGTAAAATACAATGATCACAATTCACAACTAAGCTAGCTAATTCCGCCATCATTGTGTAAAGATTAGGTTCATGTTGTGTAAGAATCACTTGCTCAGATACACTAGTTTAGTAATTTAGAACGGTTGAATCAAAGTTATGTTTTTGTTGTATTACAGCTTTAATATCACCTAATTTTGAGAAGCCGATAATAGAAAATGTTATTTTATCTGTTAGCATGTTAGTGCACGCAACTTTGTCTATATCTTCCGCCTTGGTTATGTTGTGGAACCTGAAATGTTTTGACTTTTGACATGTTTGATCATTGTTATTTTGTTATGGTCCTGTTTGTGATTTCTCAATTGCTCGACACCTCAGCAGCTACAAATTGAAAATTGGTGGCAAACTAAGAGATGGTATAATTGGGTTTCTTCCCTCTATGTGCAAATTTTGGCGGTGATGGTGTTATGTCAGTTTCGTACTCACACGAATCCTAGCATTGAATTTACACAGAAGGTCCTCTAACTCTCTAAGATCAATAAGATCATGCCCAATCTCCCTGCCAAATAATCTGGAGAACATTAGCTTCTTTAATAAATAATAACAAGCCAAATGATATCAAAGTCATCTCTAGGAACACAAAATTGTATGCATTTTCTAAGATCACAATGTGGATGTTCCAAACAGAATATGGATGAGACATTGTTTACATTAGTTATCAAACTGAAGACATTTTCATCTCAGAATATTGATTTAGATTTCCAAAATATTTAGCCAAACTCAACCTCGGCTATGGTGGAAATAATAATTAGTATGCAATTTTAGGTTTCTAAATAATGCGTGAATTTGCTCTAACCATATATAGTCCTGTAGGGGTACTACATACTCCGACCAATCAAAAGCAGCCACGTGGCACAGTCATCAATCTGTCAGGTCGCCACAATCTCAACCCGCTAGCAGCCCGACTAAAGCGACCAGACTACACAACGACCAGCGACCTGCTATTCACACGTGCTCCTATTCAATGCACAGAATATTCTCTTCA
Organism: Aquilegia eximia; assembly: GCA_023053565.1. NCBI lineage: Eukaryota > Viridiplantae > Streptophyta > Magnoliopsida > Ranunculales > Ranunculaceae > Aquilegia > Aquilegia eximia. The sequence goes on from JALIGU010000003.1 coordinate 20,333,524, forward strand.
GTTACAGAGTTAATTCACAGGGATGATCCTCCCGCGTTACACATTTAATCATCATTATGATGGCGGAGAATCTGCAAGATCCACGATCCACGCCCTTCCATCTTCTATATAAACAGAACTACGATGGCTTGATCTCTAAGTTCAATTCCCCCGAGCTAGAGTACGTAGGCAATCTCGATCTCAACGAGGTGCAGCCACCCCAATCTCCAATATCCCCATTTGGTCAAGTCTCCATAACGACCTGACCCTGTTGATGCATTAATCTAGAAATAGGTTAATACATTTGGCGCCGACTGCAAGGAATTCGATATAATCGAAAACCCAAAACCCTCCCACCCTTAAATCAAAAATCACTCGATCAAATGTCCAATCAGGAAGTCACCATCCAAGATCTGCAGGCACAAATTACACGTCTGCAGGAAGAAAATGAGCGTTTAAAAGCCGCTCAAACCAACCCCCAGCAAGGGGAAAATAGCGGACTTGGAGTCATCCCTGCTGATGATTCCAACCAAAAGTTCGAGCAACTCAGCCAGCAGCTGGCGGAGTTCAAAGCATCTCAGGCTCTCCTTCACCGGTCCAAGAGCCACACTGCAGAGCAACTTGCTGTGCAGTCCCTTCAACAATTCCAGGAGTCTCCCTTCTCCAACGAGATCCTGGAACATGATCTGCCGAACAAGCTGAATGCCCCAAAGTTCGACCAGTATGCAGGAGTCGGAGATCCAACCGACCATGTCAAGGGATTCCGAAAATCCCTTCCTCTGATAAAGGAGGATCATCTTTTGTGTTTGCTGTTTCAGTCCAGCCTCACCGGACCAGCTCTCGACTGGTTTCATCGACTGAAGCCAGGATCCATCAGCTCGTTCGCAGAGCTTGAAAAACAATTCGTCATCTTCTACATCCACAATAAGAAGCGCCCTGTTACCATTGACTCCATCTTCAAAGTCAAGCAGAAGGATGGTGAGTCACTTAGCGTTTTCTTTGCACGTTTTAAATCTGAGTTACATTCCATTCAGGATTTCGCAAAGGAGCATGAGACCTTTGCAACTATTGCTTTCTCTCACGGACTGATCCAAGGGTCCGACCTGCACAAGTCTCTGGCAATGAAGAGACCTTCATCACTTGACGAGCTCTACTTAAAGGTAGATCGTTACATTAAGCTAGAAGAAGCCCTCACGGGGAGGGAGAAGAACCATGTAGTCAGCAACATTGAGGCTGGCTCAAGCAAACGACCTCGATCAGAAGGAAAGAGGTTCAAAGCTAAATCGCTGCCTACCGAGCAGCGAGAGTATCACCGGTTTACGCGACCAGCCGGTTATATCTACGAAAGGATCAAGCACAACCATTGGTGCAAAATTCCTGCCTTCACACAGTTGGAGGATACATCTGGTCGCCCGTACTGCAAAGTCCATAAAGTACGGTGTCATCAGACTGATGACTGTCGCGTCCTGAAGCGCGCACTTCAAACCTGGGCCGATGAGAAAAGGCTCAGCAACTGGATCCTCGGAAGGAACGAGGAGTCCACAGGCAAGAGAATGAGGAAGGAATCCAGAACCCCTCCTCGTTCACCAAAGCGGGGTCAGAGCAAAGCCAGAGCGGCCTCCGCAAGCCCAGCACGCAGCAGAGGGCGTAGCCTCTCCCAACGCTTAGGTCCAACAGGCGACCTACGCGATCATATAAACAAGAAGGTCGCAAACAAGGTTGACAGCGACAGCGACTCGGACAGTCATGTGGTCTACATGATTGACGAATCTCATCACACCCCTGTTTCTAGGGACAAAAAGAGACGAGTGGAACATCTCCACCACGTCTACTCTATCAGTGGCCGAGCAGCTCGCTTCAACATCCCTGCCCGCCAAGAGACTGACATCACCTTCACTGTAGACGATCTCAACAAGGTCGTTACTCCACACAACGACGCACTGGTCGTTGAACTAAGAATTGCGGACTATACAATCAAGAGGGTATTCATCGACCCTGGGGCTTCATGTAACATTCTCATGTACCGAACCTTCAAGGACATGAGGCTGCCCGATTCAGTGCTCATCCCAGACTTCACACCGATCCTTGGCTTCAATAGTTCAAGGGAAGACCCTAAGGGGGAGATCCTTCTGCCCGTCACTGTAGGCAGAAGGGAAGATAAGGTCGTTGTAACCAGCAAGTTCAGCGTCCTAAATATCGCAAGCAAGTACAATGCGATTCTGGGTCGAAAGTGGATCCATGCTATGAGAGGAGTGCCGTCAACTTACCATCAGGTATTCCGCTATCCCGGCCCTTATGGGATAATGGAACTCCGCGGTAATCAGAACACCGCACAAGAATGCCACGGTGTTATTGAAGCTGTCCCATCATCAAAGCCATCCACCTCTGGAGTTAAGGATGGTGATGTCAAAGAAAAGAGCCTAGTACCAACAGAGGCTCAGGAGGGCAACAAGTCAAAAAGCCCATCCAAAGAAAAAGCTGAACCTGCTAAATAGCAATTACAGAAGGAGCAAGCGAGCTCCCCCAAGCTGAGTCTCGGAAGCACCGATCCAGGCGTCCGAGTTAACATTGGGTCAGATGAGGACCCAAGGTATGTCTATGTAGGTTCAGAATTGGAAGAAGATAAGTTCACTAATTTTGTAAATTTTCTTTCAATGAATAAAGATGTTTTTGCTTGGTCGTATATCGATATGCCCGGAATAGATCCATCAATTGCATGCCATAGGCTACGGGTCAATCCCAATTATCGACCTGTGAAGCAGAAACCAAGGAGACTTGCTCCCAAGTTTCACGAAGCCGTCAATGAAGAGATCAATAGACTCAAACAGGTCGGCTTCATCAGAGAAGTCGACACTCCAGACTGGCTAGCCAACATAGTACCAGTCCTAAAGAAGAATGGAAAAACAAGGGTCTGCATCGACTTCACAAGCTTGAATAAAGCCTGTCCTAAAGATTCATTCCCACTGCCACGAATCGATAGGCTAGTCGATCAGACATGCGGTTTTGAGCTACTGTCATTCATGGACGCATACTCAGGGTATAATCAGATCCCAATGTACGAGCCTGATCAAGAAAAAGACCTCTTTTACAACTGAGCAAGGTATTTTCTGTTACAAAGTCATGCCATTCGGGCTAAGGAATGCAGGAGCGACCTACCAAAGACTGGTCACCAAAATGGTCGACGACCTCCTAGGTCGAACAATGGAGGTCTACATTGATGACATGCTAGTGAAGAGCGACAAAGAACGAGATCATTTGTACAACCTCGACCAGGCATTCCAAAGATTAAGGCAATACAGAATGCGTCTTAATCCAGAAAAATGTCTGTTCGGGGTCGCATCAGGAAAATTCCTAGGCTACCTGGTCACCAGACGAGGCATTGAAGCAAATCCCGATCAGATCAGAGCCCTGATCGACATGCCAAGTCCAAAAAACAAAGAAACAAATCCAGAAGCTCAACGGCATGGTTTCAGCTCTGAACAGATTCATTTCCAGAGCATCAGACAAGTGTAGACCAATGCTTCATATCTTAAAGAAGGGGGCTACATATGAGTGGACAGAAGAGTGCGAGAAAGCCTTCGATGATCTCAAGGCATATCTGTCTACTCCACCAGTTCTTACAAGACCAATAGATGGTGATGTACTTGGCGTTTACCTCGCAACATCAGATTTTGCGATAAGCGCAGTACTTTTCAAAGAAGACAATCAAGTGGAACGTCCTATCTACTTCACAAGCAAAGTCTTACAGCAGGCTGAAATAAGGTACACACCTCTGGAGAAGTTAGCATTAGCATTACTTTACGCTGCATGCAAATTCAAGCCTTATTTCCAAGCACACACTGTAAAAGTAATCACCGATCAGCCATTACGCCACATACTAGAAAAGAAAAACAAAACAGGTCGTATGGCTCGATGGGCAGCCGAGCTGGGTGATTACACTTTCGAGTTCGTTTCAAGACAGGCCGTCAAGGGTCAGGTCGTTGCAGAATTTTTGGTAGACTATCCAGCAGAAGATGTCAATTGGGAACCTGAACCTGAAACAAGGCAAGTCCAAGACAACCCCCCAGATACTTGGCAGCTGTATGTAGATGGTTCCCACAACTCCAATGGAAGTGGAATAGGTAGTGTGCTAATCTCTCCTGAAGGCTCACAGCTCGAAAGAGCAACTCGTCTGGACTTTTCGACCTCAAACAACGAGGCCGAATACGAAGCACTCATACAGGGCCTAAAAATGGCCATCGACTTGCAAGCAGTTCGTCTCAAGGTGTACAGCGATTCACAGTTGGTAGTCAATCAGATTACCAGCAATTACCAGATCAATGGGGTCAACCTCATCAGGTATGCTAGCAAAGCAAAGGAGCTCATCAGCAAGCTCAGCTATTTCACAATCGAGCATATACCTAGAGACGACAACAGACATGCTGATTCACTGGCGTTTCTAGCATCTAAGATCGAGTCAGACAGACCGAGGGCCCTAACTATAGCAATCAACTCACAGCCCGCATATCTCCTCAAGGAAGAGGATATTCATCAAATCTCCGATCTACTAGAAACAACTCAAGAAGACATCCAGGGGACTTGGATGGAGCCATTCATGGTTTATCTGCAAACTGGTGTCCTACCACTCGACAAAAAGGAAGCCAGTCGATTGCTGCATAAAGTCACAATGTACAAAATCCATGAGGGCAAACTATTCAGAAAATCAGCAACTGGATTGTTATTACGATGCTTGATCCCAAAGCAAGGGCAGATGGTATTTCAAGAAATCCATGAAGGTGAATGTGGAAACCATTCCGGTGGGCGTACCTTAGCCCATAAAGCAATCTCTCAAGGATACTTCTGGCCAAGAATGAAAGAAGATGCAAAGAAATTTGTTTTGAAGTGCAAAGAATGCCAGCGGTTTGCTGATAAGCAACACCAGCATCCAAATGATCTCATCAACATCACTGCACCATGGCCATTCCACATGTGGGGGCTAGATATCATGGGTCCCCTCATCAAAGAAAAGAAGTCGGAGAAGAGGTTCGTTCTAGTAGCCGTCGACTATTTCACTAAATGGGTGGAAGCCGTTGCCTTAACCAATGTCACACAGGCAGATGTCCAGAGATTTATGTGGGAAAATATCATCACTAGGTTCGGGCTACCTAAACGAGTAGTCACAGACAATGGCACTCAGTTCGTTGGGAAGAATATCAAAAAATTCTACGACCTCTGGAAAATCGAGCATTCAAGGTCAACTCCTAGGTACCCGCAAGCCAACGGCCAGGTTGAAGCTGCAAATCGACAGATTCTAACCAATCTGAAGAAGAAGCTCGAAGACCAGCATGATCAATGGCCACAACAATTGGAAAACATCTTATGGGCTTATAGAACAACTCCTCGCACATCCACAGGGATGTCACCATTCAGTCTCTGCTATGGAGTTGAGGCCGTTATTCCCACTGAATTAACATATGGAACGACCAAATCTCTTCTGGTCGACACAGAGCTCAACAATCAGATCTGGTCGTTTGGAGTCGACCTCCTCGAAGAGCGACGAAACCACGCCACTATAAAGCTCGAACAATACCAACAGAGACTCAAGCGAGCTTATAACAAAGGCGTACGACCAAGAACTTTCCAGCCAGGGGAATTAGTCTTAAGAAGGATGTTCAGTAACAAAAGAAAGGACACTATCGGCAAACTCAACGCCAACTGGGAAGGTCCTTACATTATCACAAAAGTCCAGAGCAACGGTTCTTATCGTCTTCAGACACCAGAAGGGGAGATCGTTAAGAACCCGTGGAATGCTTTCCATTTAAAGAAATTTTATCAGTGAAATGCAAGCATCCATTCATTGCATTTCAATCTATAAATTCAATTTTGCCTTCATCTCTGCTCAAACATGAATGGCTACTAAAGGTCCAATCCCTCGACTTACAAATTATCAATAATCTAGTCCCTTTGATAATTTCAAAATTTGTTAAGTTAAATCACTAGCAACTTAACTTGGTGCATTGGTCATCCTCTTCCCACGACCCAAGCACAATTATGTTAAAAGCGACCTCAAGCCCCGATCAGGTCGAACAAATGTCACACATTGTTTGCAAATCCATTCAAGCAGACAAAACGACATAATCAACAATGCAAGGTAAATAGTTGAATTAACTTTTACTTTATGAGATTTTAACAATTACAGGTACAACCAAAATAGAATCAAGGCATACAAGAGGAACTGTTTCAGTGCGTCCTGCTTGCAGCCATTCATCTCGTCTACCTGCCTTCTGAACGAGCTACCAGAACTTCCTGGAAACTAGCTCGCATAAATGAATACATACTCAACTCATCAAAGTAAAAGCTGATTACTGACACCAAATACAAAAGACAAGAAGTTCTCCACTCAAGCTCTCAAAGATTACAAGGGGGGGCTCTCAAGAATAAGCTATGGAAGACATACTGCAACAATGACCGCAGGAAGCAAACCTTGCACAAGGTTACCCAATACAAGAAAGGAAAACCAAGGTTACCCAATATAAGAAAGGGAAAACAAGGTTACCCAATACAAGAAGGGGAAACCAAGCCAAGCTCATTACTGCACAGACTGGTCGCCTGAAGCATCAACTTCAAGGGCTCCAGCGACCTGGTCACTAGGGCCCATCGAGGTGTCCTGAGCTGGTGCCGAAGTCTCTTCAACACCACCTCGCGTCTCCTCTCCTTCGGGCGATCCCGTCATAGCTTTGACCAGTTGCTCGCAGTAGGCCTTCCACGCTGCTTCATTCTCCCGACAAACCCTCTGCCAGTACTCAACAGCAGATTGGGAAGCAGCCTCACGTTCCCTCAACTGTTCCTTCAAAGCTGCGACCTGGGCATCCCTGTCCTTGACCTTACACTCAGCAACGGCAGCAATGTTCCTCGCCTGCTCGAGCTTCTCATTGAGAGACTTCAACTCAATTTCAGCTTGAGCACCAATCTCAGCAACCAGACGCACCTCCTGGAAGCTGGCATTGAGCTGCAACCACCAAACGAAATTTAGCACAAATACCAAAGCATAATCAAAACAAATGCGACTTACAATCAAACTCACCAAAGAAAGTGCCCCGTTTATCTTTGAACAGGTCACCAGCAGAGGCTGCGACTTCACCATTCGGGCATCAGCATCCAGGACGATACCCTCATTCACAGCCCGGGCAACACAAGGGTCATCAATAGCAGTGTCGTTGTCGTACACGACATGCTTCTCTCCTTGCCCGTCCAAGTAATCGAACGGCCCAGGGCGGAATTCAGAAAGAATACCTTTGCCTTTCTGCGAAGGCCGAACGGCAGTCTTCCTGGACATCACAGACAATCCAGGAGACGTCGCAACCATTGAAGAAACAGGAGTTGGCATAGCTGGGAAATCCATCAGCTTAAGGTTCCCTGAGAAGGACCTCTTCTTCCCAGCCAATGCACCAACCTTAGGAAGTGAGGGGGGTGGACCTGAGACTGGAGGGCTCGCCACGACTCCAGCCTGGCGAGAGCTACCTACAACCCGCTCCTTCTCAGCAGGCAGCTCCCTCTCCACAGATCGTTCCTGCACTGCAGGTCGATCCTTCTCAACAGGTCGCTCCTTCTCCGACCTCCGAGGAGCACCTACAGAACGCTCTCTTTCAGCTTGCTTCGAGCTACCACTTGCTCGATCACCTTCACCAGCTCGCGAACTACCACCAGTCCGACCACCACTCGCTTTGTGAACAGCAGACATGAATGTTTTCTTCAAAGCTTTCCTCCTCTTGAGCTCGTCCCAAACAGTTTTTGGACCACCTTTAGGAATAAAATGCTCCTTTAGGTGAGGCAGAAGCGAAATCTTCCGCTTGTCGGCCAACTTACCGAAGCAGTTCAGAGCAGATTGGAGATCGTTTTTTCTGATCAAATGATCGTCCCGGATTGCTGCAATAAAAAACACAAAGACATCAAGTTCAAAAACAGGAAGACGAATCAACAATCATAGAACTACAGACAACTGACTTACGAGCGTCATTCCTAATCGTATGACGCAACTGGATATCCCCTTCAACAATTGGCCCAGTGAAAAGCATGGGATCTTTCCACCATGGCTCGCTACTCACTGGATAAATCAAAGGCAAACGGTCTGGCCTAACCTGCATGTTACAGCCAGAAAGTTCAACCTTCGAGGACCGTTTGAAGCAAAAGTGGTTCAATACATCTTCCACTGAAATGTGCCACCTGTGCAACTTGTTGAGGTCGTCAATTACCCTCATGTTACGCCAGAAATTACCATTCATCTGACAGGGGGCTCGCCTAATGGCATTCAACAGGTCGACAACCAATTCAGACAACGGCAACCTCAACCCAGCACGGAATTGGTTCAATGTCAATACAGTAGATGAAGGATTATTAGGTCGGTAGTCAGGAGAAAGTAAGCGGTCCCCAAGAAACCTTATCTCTAAATTCCTAATCGACCTAAATTGGTAATGCCTCCTAACAGCAAAATGCCTATGTACATAATTCATATTCACAACCCTACACATTCTACCATTGTCATCTTCAACCATCTCATCATCAGAAGAATCTGGACCATGAGAACCACTACTCTAGGGGCTATCTACATCCTCATCGGGAACGGGAGACGGAGGGTCAGAATGAGTACTCTCAGACTCATACTCTTCAATTCCACCATCACTCAAGTGGTCATTTTGAGAATCACTACCCTCAGACATTACTCTCAAGCAATACAGAAGACAACAGACGAAGAAAAAGAAAGAAAATAAAAAATCAGAGAAAAGAAAAGAGAACAAACCTCGCGAGCTCTCAAAGTTCTTCAGTTCGCAAGGCAAAAGCGGCAGCAATTCAAATAAAGGCAAGATGAGTAAACCTACATCAACGTAACTACAGTTTATATACTGTAGCTCGAGAATTTCTAGCCACCGATTCGAAACAAACGAACGGCTGAGATCGACAAAAGGATCCATATGCAGTACAGTCATTCTCCACTCACGCAACGGTTCACATCCACCGTTGGATAAATCCACGTGCAAGACAGACAGCAAATCAGGCAATACGTGCGTCAGTTGCCATAATCACACAACTAACTGCTCGAGGAAACTCCTCCACTTCCCCGTAACAGCGCCATGATTACCACAGACAGCGCTGCATGATAGCCACGTCAGCAACTTCAAAAAAGTAAACTACAAATCAGCATCGATAAGAGTAATTAGTCTTTTCAGCCCGACTCCCATAGTCGACCTAAAAAGAGGGGGCTTATGTAGGGGTACTACATACTCCGACCAATCAAAAGCAGCCACGTGGCACAGTCATCAATCTGTCAGGTCGCCACAATCTCAACCCGCTAGCAGCCCGACTAAAGCGACCAGACTACACAACGACCAGCGACCTGCTATTCACACGTGCTCCTATTCAATGCACAGAATATTCTCTTCAGTTACAGAGTTAATTCACAGGGATGATCCTCGCGCGTTACACATTTAATCATCATTATGATGGCGGAGAATCTGCAAGATCCACGATCCACGCCCTTCCATCTTCTATATAAACAGAACTACGATGGCTTGATCTCTAAGTTCAATTCCCCCGAGCTAGAGTACGTAGGCAATCTCGATCTCAACGAGGTGCAGCCACCCCAATCTCCAATATCCCCATTTGGTCAAGTCTCCATAACGACCTGACCCTGTTGATGCATTAATCTAGAAATAGGTTAATACAAGTCCAATTTCACAAACACTTCTTTCAAACTCCTCTTCTGTTTCCCACTTTCCCTCTTCTTGTTTGTCGAAGAACAAGAAGAAACCAGCTGCAATTTCCTTTATAAAGTTTCATCTGCATGCATTTACTCTTTTCATTACTACTTTCTCACTTTCTCTCTCTGTTCTTTAAGTAACAACAACAACTTCTCTGTTTCAATGATCTCCTTCTTTCTACTTGCTTCTTCTAAAGTCTGATTAACATCATCTTCAAAGATTCAAACAAACAATTAACACGTTCTTGGTGCATAGAAATAAACCTGCATGTTCTCAGGTACATATGATATCTTCTTTCATTTTTTTTTTTTTCTTTTCTTCAATCACTCTGTTTTAACTCTGTTTCTTTTTCAATCATATTGAATGGAAACTAAGTCATTGATTTTCTTTCTTGGTAGAAAAAACATAACATGGAGGAGCAGAAACCCAAGAAGAACCAAAAAACGAGTTCATCTTCTTCAGATCAAGAAACTGATAAGATAAGCAAGTTACCTGAACACATTCGAGGTCGCATTCTTTCTTATCTTCCAATTCAAGATGCAATCAGAACTACCATTCTTTCTAAAGAATGGAGAAATGTATTCAAATCTCTTTTCCATTTGAGTTTTGATCAAACTTATTTCGAGAACAAAAAGCTAAACAGTGAAGATTTTAAGATTTTTGTTGATCAGACTCTTAAACTTCGCGATGATTCAAATGTACAACAGTTCAACCTCTCGTCTCGTGTTGATGAATTTACTGCACCTCATATCCATGAATGGATTTCTTATGCTGTAAATCACAATGTTCAAGAGCTTGGTCTTCACATTTTCGCAGGAACATTTGAAAAGCTTCCAGGTTGCCTATTTACTAGTCCAAATCTAAAGGTGCTAAGGTTGAATGGTCTCGGTTTTCGACTCCCCACACTTGTTAAATTTTCTTTGCTAAAGACTATAAATCTTCGCCGGGTTATGTTTTATGGTGACGAACCGCTTAATGCACTCATTTCAAATTGTCCTGTGATAGAAAATATTACCATAGCATCTTGCACTTGGGACTCTCAAGCTTTTATCAACATATCTTTTCCTAGTCTTAAATCTTTGATCCTAAGTATTGTCTGTCGCACTCATGCAATCAAAATTGCTGCTGCCAATCTGCGTTATATTCGTTACAATGGTTTTCCACCTGATATTAGTTCAACTACACTCACATCTTTGTATGATGCAAGATTTCGATTCTCACGACTCTATCCTTGTTCTACCAATACAACAAACCTAAGTGTTCAGGCTTACAATGTAAGTAGGATTCTCAATGGACTGCACAACGTCGGCAAGTTATGGTTAGAGCATTTGTATATTGAGGTATATTTAGTTATTTACTACTAGTTTATTTCTAGCTAACTCAAGAATATATGATATCAATATATTCCCATGTTTCTGTAACTTAAGATGTGTTCTGATCAGTATCTGAGCAGGGTTAAAGATTTCTTCGCATCTCCACTTACTTCATGTGCTAGTCTGACAGATTTGAAGCTTGACATGTATTCTACTGATAACCATGTCAGTGTGATCAAATTCTTGCTCAAGAGTTGTCCCAACCTGCAAACTCTTTCCATTTGTGTCCAGGTACAAGTACATACCTAATTGGTAATCTAACATAGTTTTTTCGTTGTATTTATGATTTTATTTACAATGTTTTGAATGTTGTTACTAGGAAAAAAGCACACAGACACTTGAAATGCTCAGCATGGAAGGATATTTCCCAGTGCAAGAGTTATCTACTGATGAGTGCATTTTGAAACATCTAATGACTGTTGAAATCAGTTCTTATGAAGGAAGTGAGAGTGAACTAGACCTCATGACCTTTCTGCGTATGAATGCGAATGTCTTGAAAGATATCAACATAATAAGCTACTCAGAGCAGTTTAAGGAAGATGTTGCGACTCGCAAGCCAAAGGATTACTAAGTAGGATTGTTATTGAAGATGTGCAATACCAGAATTTGAGAAAACTTCTCAGTAGTAGTATATTTTAAGATCCATTTTTTTACAGATTTTGTTTCGATAAAACCTTTTTTTTTAACAGAACATTCACCCCTTTGTTACTGGCTTACTGCTACATTAGCTTTGATTATAAGATATTTTTTGCGGGTATGCCCCCCAATAATGGCTGAAATTGAGTCTAGTCCAAGGTAATGCCTTATCAAGATTTGGTCTCTGTAAATACACTGAGATGTTTACTTACAGTTTGGTCTCCATGACCTAAGGCCATCCACCCATGGCGATCTCAATGCAGATGATGGACTTATTAGGTTAAGTTGTGTTGCAATGAGTATGTAACAATATCATGATCAGCCTGAAGTTTTCATATAATAAGTCTTCATTTGCCTACAGGAGCCCTGAAGATAATGTGCCTTCATTGCTGATCACACTTTAGAACATCCAAACAAATAACAAAACTTAATGGAGGATAAAGTTGAACAATAGATATCTAGACTATAAGATATATTTTTTTTCTTTCATAAATTGTCAATGTACTTTTACAAATTTGAGGTAATTTCATCATAGATTGTCTACGTACGGTACATTTACAAATCTGAAGGAATTCCCAATGGAAGTTACTAAGGTTGAGTTCATCTACTCAAATGGCTACATTCTGGGAAGTATAGAGTTGGAACAACAGTTATCCTGATGCTCTACTGTAAACTTGCTTTTTTCTTCCTCATTCACTGGATTGGCAATGTATTTTTACAAAATTGATACTATGTTCACAATACCTGCTTTTCTAGTTTCAAAACAGCCATGAAGGCTTCTTGTGGTACATCAACTTTACCAATTGCCTTCATTCTTTTCTTTCCTTCAGCCTGATCACATCAAGATCAACCACATTAAGTTTGTGCTTAATCAAACATACAATATTGTACCGTTATTCAGAAATGTAATTATGGTGTGTGAAACTATAATAAGACCAAGGATTAAGAGGGGTACAGTTATGTGTGTGAACTTTGAAGTATGGGAATATTCATGTGGCATACACCCGTAAACTTGTATTCTTTGTGCAAGGTTATCCGCTTTGAAACACTCCAACTTTAGTAATATGATTGCGAGAAAAACCAACAAATCTTTTAATAAGGACTACAAGATTAATTGATTAAAATCTTTATACTGCATTCACATAATTCAGGCCAAGATCAACTTCCACTGGATGAGCCATACTACAGTTACAAAAGTAGCATACAGAAGTAGAACTAACTCGACCTGAATATGGCAAGTACAATTAACATCTGAAATGTTATCTGGCTTGACATGACGGCATGACGCTTCGTCATACAACAAGGTTCCATGGCTGTCAATATCTTGGTTGGAAAAAGATGTTTATGGGTTCGATGGTATATTCTTTGCAAATCATCCCATAACTTTTCCCCATATTATATATAACAGCTTAGTTCATATAAAGATTAGATCCTGATGAGGCATATGAAATTTATACCTGTTTCTTCAGCAATTTCTTTTTCCTTGTGATGTCGCCACCTACGAAAGTTAAATGTTAATTTATATGGTCAAAATTATGGGTCAACTACATAAAAATAAGCACCCTCCAAAAGCATCTGAACGCTGATATAAATTATGATGATAAGATCCTAATAGACAAAAGGAATTTTGGTTGAGTGACTATCAAGCATTGCAAAAAGAATTTATCTTACCATAACACTTCGCTAGAACATCCTTCCTAATTGCTGATAAAGCTTCACTAGCAATAACCTTGGCTCCTATGGATGCCTGTCATAAATATAGATTCACATTTGCATTGAGCCCCCAACAAGAAAGTGTGCATTCATGAAAGCCTATCAAACCCCATGCAAGAATTTCCAAGTTAATTTTAAAATGTCAAGATGACTACAATAAAAAATATGATAACAAGGATGAAGCATAATTAGGCTTCTTGTTGTAAGGTCTTGGATTCAACTAAAGTAAGCTATTGAAGTATGCTGCTGGTCTGTACATTGACACTATTTCCCCTCAAGCTGGAGAATAGGCTGGTAGTTGAATTCTCAAACTCATATTGATGACTTGTTTTAGTTTTAAGCAATTCATTTATGGTTTCACCAATAGCATCTAAATGGACTTTGTAATCCAACCTGGTATCAGACCCCTATGGACCCACAGTTCATATTGTGCCTCATTTGTAACAGCTCAAGGTTTTGGAGTCAAGTGTTTAACTCAATAATATTGTCTCTTCACATCAACTTGGCTGGAAGAAATAACATAAAATAGGATGGATAAGATTGATACACAAACAACAGAAAAAAAGAATGCATCTTTATATCTGTTTAAAAAAAAGAAGATGAGTGTTATCAGTTTTTGTTTCACATCAGGATCAGTTGAATATATTTCTCACAACCATATAAACAAAAAATTATAATACTTAAGTGAATGGTAAAAAAAAAACAATCCTGAGCTCAATAATTTTAGCTAAGATAGGAAGGATTCTTACTTGGATGGGCACTTTAAACATTTGACGTGGTATAAGCTCTTTCAGTTTTTGAGTCAAAGCTCTCCCTACAGCATAAGCCTGCAAAAGGCAAGTACTCGAGATGTGAATTTATTCTATGGAAACATGTTAACCACCAGTTTTCTTTCCCATATCCTGCGAGGCAACAAATTAAATAATTTATTTTGGTAGAAAAAACAAGTTCATCAACAATGGATTCAATTGATTGAAAACAATAACATACTACTTTTACTTTTTATACAGTAACTAGGCAATGCAAAAATCTAGTTTCTATGAGTTACCTTATCCTTATGGACAATGGTCGCCAATGGGTCTACACGTTCTCCATTTATTAGAATGTCAAGTTTAACAAGTTCACTTTCTCGATACCTGGCAGTCAGAGAAGATAAAAGATCAGTAAATCACATCCTTGGGGAAAAAATTTCCAGTAAATGTTTCCCTTTTTTTTTAACAGAATAGGATTATATTAAAACAATAAACGAGAATCAACTGAGTTTAGTACAAGTTCAGGATAAGGTCCCATGGCCATGTGGTAGTGCCCGCCTGGCAAGTTCATGACCTCCCTATGCACAGTATATCATCCTGGGGTGTATATGACATGTGAGAGAAACCATAGGAGAGCGGAAGTTACTGAGGACGGACTAGTTGGTCATATTACATTACCCTGTCTCTCCTCTCGTGGAATCTGATTTTATATATTACATTCAGTTGAGTTGGCTTGACTGTGGCTTTTTCCGGTTCTTTATTTGTCTTGGTCAGGTAAGATTTCCTCCTCTAAAAGTAAAATGATACCAAGGTCGATTTTGCACATATTATGGGGCAGGTTGGCTGAAGCCCGAAGCACTTTTATGATTAATAGAAAAACGTAAATGATTGAAAAGGATGTCTGAATAGGAAAATAGCTCAATACACCTTTAAACACACCCCTTTCTACCCAACCTTAGTAAGGCACAACGGAGGGAGCAGTCTGTGCTGCAACACTTGCAATGTTACCCTATTACACCATCAAAGCATCCCCATTACAAATTAAATCTCGAAATCTCAAATTTCCAACCTTGCGACACCCCTTCACAATCATACATAGTTTCTTTCACATCCTCAAGAATGAAATGATTTCCTATACTTGGTGCTTGAATATCCCCTTCATAACTCTCATTTCAAAGCGCCGAAACTATAGCTTCCGGTACATACTTCACCAACCACCTAGCTTTCGGGGAAAGATGGTAGACGATAATATGCTTCAACAACAAATCCTTGACGTTATCCGGAGCAATCCAGGGAATTGTTGTTTGAATTGAACTACTAAAGAAGATCCGACCTTAGCTATCGGACCATTCCAGTAATGACCCACCTCTTCTTCAGTGGCATTGCAAAACACGCACATTAGGAATGTTCATTCCTCTTTCGTTGAGATTATCTATAGTTCAAATTCTCCTTATAAAATGTCGCCTTATAAGGAATAGACTAAGTGAGTAACCCAAATATTCTAACTACCAAGAATTTCATTGTTGTGTACCACTTCAATTGCATGTTACTTAGCAAGTTTCACATAGAATGGTCTCACTGTAAACCTCTTCTCCTAGTCCCATTTCCAAAGCCTCTTATTTTCCTCCCCGAAGCCTTCCGCGCACATATATATTGTCAAGAACACCCTGACTCCCTCGAAAATCTTAATTATAAAGCCTTTTCTTATGGTCATCTCATACCACTCATTTTCGCCCATCACAAACCAATATGAAACTTTTTGGTTAAAAGCCAGCTAATAAGGATCTAAATTGAGCTTTAAGTGATCTATTTCCAACTGGCAACAGACTTACTAAACGGGGCAAAGTTAAGAGCCCCTTGTTTTTATCCGATTGTGGTATTTTCTCTTTATGGTCCATGAATACTACTATGCCCAAGGCACCCCGATGTAACACCACTCATTTGGGTCCTTTCAGGAATGGAATATAAACTCTAGTTAAAAAATATTGATTTATACCCACCTACACACCATACCAAAAGATATAGATTCAACAAAACCAGGAAAAACAATATCTTTAGCAAAATTCCTCCGCCGATATGAATCCCCTTATACCATATGATTTTGAAGGATGTTCCTTTATGTACCTCTACTGCTCCCACCACCATATTTGGCCGAAATCAAGATCTGCATGCATGATCTCCTTCCTTTCTATACTGCCAGAAGGCTCGAACCTCCATGGAAAAGACAACCTCTCCCACTTCACCCAACGGATCCTTGTTTCCTCGTCATACCCACCCCATTAAACCTTATATACACCTTCTCAATCTTCTTTGCGACTCCTTTTTCTGAAATGGGTAAAGAGAAAGAAAAGAAATCATGCAAATACTTCAAAAGCTAGAATAAAACAATGTTGAACCCCTTCCCTTTGAATGGCATTTTTCTTTCCACCGCAAATCTTTTGGAGATCTTCTCCTCCACTGTTCTCCAATTAGCCTTGGATTAGTGTTTGGCACCAATAGGCAGTTCCACGTTTTGGAAGGGAATGTCTCAAACCCACATTTAAGAAATAAGGCATTCCCTTGAATACTGGGAACCACCCCAACGGCCCAACCCCATAAATGGACTTGGAAAATAGAAACATAAACTGGAAGCAAGCTCAAACCAATCAAGAAGATTTAATAGAGATAACTTTATCCATTGACGAACACATGAAGCCTGAAGCACTTAGAGACAAAGACTTGTGGAATTCATGAGACTAACTTTCTTTAGTTTGGAGGGTGTTCCTTCTGAATCCACTTTCTTTGAGAGGAATGCCATTTTAACTTAACAAGAGATGGTGGGAAACCAGTAGACTGAACTGCTGTATAATCTACACGATTAACACTCATTCTTGTATGCATTTGTACTAAAAGAAAGGAGATATATACAAGAGAAAAGAAGTATAACAAACATCTACCCGACAAAGGAGTATTCCATGCTAGCATATCCCTTACTTCTAGACTTCAGCTGATCAAAAAAGTCTCCCACCATCTGCAAAATGAGCTCAAGATTATATTATACTGTAAGTCAAAGCAAAAAAGAAATGATTAAATCTGATGCAAAATTCTCTTCCACAATAAAGAAAGAATCAGTTAGAAAAGCGGAGCTTTACCCTATACAGTAATTGATTGAAACCAACTCAAAAACAGTAGAAAGGATGGAGGGTAAAGTAAAAGTGAACCTCGGCTAATGGTAACTCATAAATGATTGACGCTCTGTTCTCGGTCACATATTTCATTTCTTTGAATTCACCTCTTCGATCTTGAGTAAGTTCCATAAGAGAACCGATATACTCTTTCGGAGTGAGCAGTTCAATCTAAAAAAGTGGAATTTAAAATCAACAAAAAAGTTACCAACAGCTAACAGTTAGAGTGAAGCAATCCTCATATAAACTAAAATTGGGAATCTATGAAGACAAAAATCTTAAATAAATGAATGACCTTCACATATGGCTCCTCAAGGGATTTCCTCTTTCCAGGATCAGGAAGCGCAGATGGATTTGAGCATTCAACCTAATTCATGCATAAATATATACAGTATAAGTTGTGTTATCTTCATAGAGAATTGAAACTCGCATACATCATCGGATTACAACGAACTGAAATTTACAAAAGTACTGTTGAAGGAAAAATAATTAACTGAACCAATGTTGTGTGTACATCATCGAAACTGCAATACACAATCAAGCAACAAAGTCCCTCCGAAAGACCTTTTTTACAACTGTCACAGAGAGAACTGACGCTTACTCTACATTTCTATTTCCTGAATAAAACCTTTATTCGAAAGTAGGATGTAGAAGTAGCATCAATGCGACCTAACAAATATTAACAAGGGTGCACTCCCTGGGTCACTAATTAATTGCTGCCCTTTTCCAAAATGAGGGAACTCACCTTAACAAGAAAAGCCCCATAACAATGCCTAAAAAATAGTAAATCAATTAATTACAAAGCTCCTCAGAAAGTACACCCCTATGTTTGTTGCACAAAGAAACCAAAACAAACAAAAATAATATCCATCTTTTTAATTAAAACTCGTAACTTTTCATTATCATATAATTTTTTATAGGAAAGATATGGCATCTTTTTTAATAAACAACTACAATAATAAATACAACTATTTTTAGCGCGCGCACACACACACAAAAGAGCCACAACACCCACATATATACACAATAAACCGTGACCACAAGTGTAGTCTCATCATGCATTATTCAAACATCATAGAACAAAGACAATAAATAATATAGGAAACAAACAAGTAATCCTCAAAAATGGGATATGATAAATGATAAGAAAAGTCTGAAGGATCGAGTAGAAATTACAGAATCACCATTCAAACAATTCACTCGGTACACAACACTCGGAGCAGTAGTTATCAGGTTCAAGTTGTACTCCCTTTCAAGCCTTTCCTGAAAGAAGTAATCATAAATGGAATCATACTTTAGATTTCAAGAAATTGTGCACTCTCTTTTAACGAATGGATAAGTGTGCATGTTATGAGGTGTCTGGATGAAATTTATTTGCACAAGGTTTGGTAGACGTTGACGATACTCTAAAATAATTAATGTAACACTAGTGGCTTTGGCAGCTTTAAGCAGAATCAAGATGATACCGAAACGAGAAGGAACAAAATAAGTTGGAGCAAGGCAAGCCATATTTGCTTTGTGTGCTATTCATTGAATGCTCAAAAATGCTATTTTGCAAATTAAGACTTCCAATGAGATATTAGTACTGTAATGAAAAAATTTACCTGAACAATTTCCATGTGGAGTAGCCCCAAAAATCCACACCGAAAACCAAAACCCATTGCACTTGAAGTCTCAGGCTCAAACTACAAAAAGGAAACATTGATCCTGCTGAATACCTTATATCATCAAGAAAGTTAATGATTCAAATTTACTTTCATTGATATCAAACAATATATTCTACTAGTAATCCCATTACAGGTAAACTAAGACTGCGTACTAATGCAACATGTATCTACAATATATGTACGATACAAATGACATTAGAATCTAGATTATCACATATATTTTTATCTATAGTAAGTACACATCCCTTGGACTTACATAGCTATTTGGTCATTTAGAATGTTGTGTGATCAAGATGAAAACCAAGACAAAGAATTGTCATTTCAATAAGGTACGGGTGAACTACAGAATCGCCTATGAAACCAACAACTTGTGGAGAAGGTAGCCCTTACTAACAACTCCAATCACGCTTCTTTTATAAAAGAATGTGTTATGTGAAAGCAACAGAACTGATTAGTGAACACAAATTTATAGTGCCAGCATTCTTCCAATAGAAATTAGATCTCAAGACACACATATTATGTCCTATCTCGCTTTGGCATCAGCAGAACTAGGGTCAAGAAAAAAGATCTCCTGGGAATGCAAATCATACTGGATCAAACCTGTTTCCCCGGACTTTTATTAGTGGTCAATCAAACTTGATCAGCATTATCTTTTTGGTTCAATATGGAAGACACATGCTGTTTTTGGTTGAGTGGAATCCAAATTCCGGGAAAACTGGTATAGAATCTAGGCGAAGATCATAAAATAATTTCTTAGTATGGTTAATTTGAAAGAACATAGTTTCCACTTCTCAAAATGGAAACCAGTTTCCATACTTGATTCGACGAATCCATTCTAATCTCCCCTTAGACATCCTTTCTCTCTCGTCTGTACTACTTTCTCTTTCGTGCTAGCTCTCTCCTCCATATATTCTTCCATTCCCATTATGTCTTTATTTTCCCGGAATTTGGATTCTGAGAACCAAACACAGCCATAGCTATGACTTGCTATTTCGGGAAATGTAATATTTATGTTAACTTGTATGCTCTATTTCTCTCATTGCCACACAAAGTCCTGATCATTTGGTACTGACACCACAGACCCATGACCAAGTGGGTTAAATTCCGGAAGAGCAGAATGTCAAACAAACTGTAGAAACAAAACATTTCTTCTCCAAGCTATATTTATGTAGGGAAAGGTAGTAGCATGGGGCAAGGGTAATCCCAAGTGATTCTACCATTAAATCATAGATTGAAATCAAACAGATGAATTATAGGCAAAAATGCTACTCTTCTCACGCTATATTAGACTGAAGCCCAACAATCTGAATAAAAAGTTGTTTGTAAATGCGAAATAATTGTTATGTAATACTGGGTTTCAAACTTTCAATGTGATTGGCCGATTGCTTCTATAACATTGTCTATATGTAAACTTTTACTTTATGTTATTATGAGCATAATGATGGAATTCTTTTCATTTTCTGATACCAAAGGTAGCATATGAACATTCTATTTTGTGGCAATTCACCTTCAGTGCTGCATCATTAAGCTGGAGTTTTTCCAATGCGTCTCGCAACTCAGGAAACCTATCAAATTCAAAGTTAACAAGTGAAATCAATCATAATAGTAAAATCTATGATATTGATAATAGTAATAATATTGCATTAGTTCACGTAGTATGAAAAGATTCTTACTGATCTGCATCAACCGGAAATAAGCCACAAAACACCATTGGAGTAGCTTCCTTATATCCAGGCAAGGAATTAGCTGCCTTTTTTCCATATTGAGTAATAGTGTCACCCACTCTAGCATCTGCTACGGATCGTATAGAGGCTGAAAGATAACCAACCTGAAATGGTATGCAAAAAAGTGAACTCAATTCAAGCAACTTTCAAGGCAACTGAAGAAGTGCAAAAAGAAAACAAAAATATGAAACTATGAATTTTGAAATTTCAAAAAAATAAAAGACCAACCGAAGAAATGCAAAAGGAAAAAAAAAAAAAAAAAAAAAACATTGAATTTTAGTTTTACCTCACCAGCATATAGTTCATCTACTTGCAATTGCTTTGGTGATAAAACACCAATCTCATCAGCATAATAATCCTGAAATTTGATGGTGGAATGATTAGAATGTAAGCAAAGAAAATACCAAAAATATCTACAGAAGATATTAAACCTTCATTTTCATTTTATTTTTGGCTAAATAAAAATATTAACACCACTTAGGCCAAAGTAGAAAGGTGAGTCTTCCCCTGATTTCTAAGAGAAAACAACATGACAAAAGAATTCAGTATCTTAATGAAACATTATACATTTAAACCCCTAAGATACCAGTAGAAAATGATCTCATAAAACCAATGACCTCTTCTCTTCAACAAATGCAACAAAATACCATGCTATCAATTATTGGTTCGCATCATTCCTTTTGTTTGGCCAAGTAAGAATTTCATTAATAAAGTGGGTATTACAAAGCCAATATGGGTGAATGGTGATGACTGGTGAATGAGATAGGACTGCACCCAAACACAAAATCCCAGCTCCAATAAGAAAAGGAAAAAATGACCCAAAATATCACTAAACTGTCCCACTGGAAAATCTGTGCTTCTAAGTGATGTTTCTTTCTTTCTACAGTACCTAATATCCGATTATTGACCCTGGATAATCAGATCTACTGCAGTATGTTCCTTTCAAAAACAGCTTTATTTCTAGCTTTCCATGTCACCCAAATCATTTCGTCAGGTCCCAACATCCATAACATGTGACCCAGATTATTTCCTAAGCCTATACACCCCAGGATGCACTTGCTTTCCACGCATGCAGTTAACTGGTCCAATCCTAATTTGACTATGTGGCACTGAACAAAAAGGGTGAGATGAAAATAGGACTGGATTTGGCTTGGGCACTTCCATATCCGTGGCAACTAAGAGTCACTCGTTTGTAACCTATTCCATCCAATGCACTACAAAAGTATTTTTACTTTTTGTGCTATTTGGGTGTCTAAATTTCCGGTATAGCAGTAATCAACTTCTTGTAGACATTACTGCAAACAGTTTTGTCTAACTCCATTTCCATGTTAGTTAATCTTCCTCTTCAATAACACTTGTTCTAAAAGCATTGTCATGTTATGCATTCCTCTATCTTCCAGTCCCATAGACTAGGTCTGAGATGTAGATCCCATGAGTTGGCACCATCTTCACTGCATCAATAATCAGCAACTGAACCTGTCTTCAATCTAGCCATTCTATGAAGGGCCTGCACTTCTTCTCCCATCACCAACATTGAATTCCCAACCATTTACCACTGTCACTTTGACAACTTAGACTCCTTTCCAAACTGAACAGCCAACAGTTGTAATGTTTCTAATACACCATCCCGTATCATCCCTCCTGTATTTTTCTGCTATTACTCTTCCCCTCAATTGTTCAGCACCAAAGCACCAGACCCATTTTCCAAGCAATGCCATATGATCTCATACTACATCCCATACAACAAGATGGATTTTTAGCTTCACTTAGGTACAACCTCATAAGAAATTCCTAAGAAGTTGCTTTTTCTTTTAGCAACACCCATTAGTATTGTAATTTGTAAACAAGGATAGATGTAAACAGGAAAGTTAGATAAAATGATTTCAGAAGAACTAATCAGTCTCCCTTCAACAAAAAAAAAAGGCCCCCAAGTAAACTTGTCCCTACCATCAGCTCCAAGGGGCAAGTCAAGATTTCTGCATTGCAGTAAACCCATACATCATCCATTCATCCCAAAATATCTGCTAATCCACCAGACACACTGTTATGATCGAGGACTTGTCTATGTTGATTTTCAGACCTGATTCAAATTTAAACCAAAGGAGAATGGCTTCAGGTACAATGACTTGACCAATATCAGGGTCAAAAATATTGTGTATCCTCCACGAATTGTGGTAGTTGCACGCTTGCACCGTAAGTCCAAATTTACCACACCCAAAACCTCTAAGAAATTCCCTTGATTCTTGAAGCTGCTCGTGTTTCCGTCACCATAAAGAACAGAAATAAGGAAATAGGGTGTCCTTGCCGCAAGCCTCTCCCATTTCTAAGGAAATCTACTTGTGAGCATTTATTAGAATAGAAATGAGGTTTTAGATATGCATATCTTCATCCAAGATATCCACTCTTCCCCATATCGCATGCACTCCAACATGTACACTAAAAATCCTCTTTTGAGATGATCATAAGGTTGAGAGAAGTTGATTTTGCACAATAATCCCAATTGGCACTATTCCTGAATCTCTCTACTAGCCAAATCTTCATGCTACCCACATAAACCTTCATACGCATTATAGAGACCTACATATGTTCTATGGGATCCTCTCCAGTGGTGAACTTGACATGCACCGGATTTCGACAATGTTATCAAAAATACATTATGCAATTCACAGGATATGCCATCAAATAAACTTGTGGATATGTGTTTTTTACATTAAGAACAGGATTCCTATAATTTTTATTAAATTAAGGTCAATCTCATATATACTTAATTTAATAAACATTATAGGAGATTTTAAGACCCATTTAGGGCATGGAGATTGGTACACATCTACATGCAGCAAAGATTATAGCATTACAACTCAGTTTGATGATCAATTAGACAATTAAATACTGATTGCCTATTTAAGTTTGTGTAGTCTTTTGTCACTTTCAATGAGTTTCTGATCTTAAAAATCATATCGTTCAGACTCCAGATTACTTCTTGTCAAACAATAAAATCAACGTCTAAAAACAAAGTTCTTAATGCACATGGTTGGAGAAAATTTAGTTTTACCAAACCAGGTAAAAATACCATGCTTACTTTCCTCCATCAAATTAAAAACTAACTAAAACAGAAGAAGACATCTCATACTTTTCTCCTGTATAAATCTTGAAATATGAACCAGATATATGATAGATGGGTCTTTTGCTCTATTGAATGCTTAAAGATGAAAGTACAAGCAGATGCCAGCTGAGCCCAGTTGGTAATACCTCTGGGCGATGATACCAGAGGTCTGGGGTTCGATCCCAGGCAGTGCATCTCTGAGTTACTGATCTCGTAAAAAACAGGCTTGCCAATCAAAACAAAAAAAGAAGATGAAAGTACAAGATCGAGTACCCTCATTGAAGCAGATATAGATGCGTGAAATTCAGGCCTACTATTCTTAGGACTATTTCGAAGGAACATAATAGCAGAATGTTGGTTACTAGGTACTTACACTAATAATTTTTCTATTTATCACAAGTAAAACAAGGGAATGCTATAATCACTTTTTAGTCCCTTCTTACAAACTTCACTAAAGTGATAATGGTTGAATAGGATATACCTTTCCACTAGCCATAAATTGAACCCTGTCGCCTTTTCTTATCGTCCCATCAATGACACGGAAATATACAATTACACCCCTGTATGAGTCATAATAACTGCAAAAGATATATAATATGTTAACAGTATAGAAGATTGTGTTACATACATAGAGAGAAGAAAGTTTAAGCATATGAATGTCAGCATGACAATGTGTTCTATACACAAACTAAAAGTTGTTAACAGAAGATACATCTGAACTCAAGAGTGTAGCAGTATTTAGTTCCAATTATCTCAGTGTGGGAGCATTTAAAAATTACAGGACACAATTACATTGATCTTGCACAAAATAAACAAGTTAACTATACCTCTTGATTACACACATTATATAACTAGGCTGTAAAAAGTGTGACACCCTTAGTTCGACATGGTTGAATTTCCATGGGGTGTTGGGATGGTTAAATTGCAAATTGGTTCCACATCATTTAGCACCATGTCCTGACTTTAGAATGACTTGAGTATACAGATGCTGTGGCCCTTTAATTGCACACTGACTCCAGGTTTTAAACAAAAGTGTTCTGAGAGTAATTCTAGCAAGAGTGACCTCTTGGGAAGCTGGTTATTCTAGAGATAACTCAATGAACAATAACTTTATCGGTAAATAAATATTGGAGCAGAATACAGGTACAACAATGAAAGCATTTTTAAGTGATATTAAGAAAACATAAGAACCATTTCAATAGTAAAATGAGACAAGATTATGTGAAAATTGAATATATGTATTAAGTAAAAGTGTAAAACCTTTGGATCCCCTTAACAAAATTATATAGGACGTACTAAACTGGAAAAGTCTACTATCCATGCTTTTTTTTTTTTTTTTTTTGCTTAAAATTGATAAAGTTTTAAATAAACTTACTACAACATTGTTGTTATTTGCTAATCTAGAAAGAATGTTAAAACAATGCATCCACCAATCATGAGCTAGCATTGCACAAGATCAAAAGAGGGACATTTTTTAGGAACTAAGTTAGACATATGACAAAAAGGTGTGAGCGCTGCTGCCCAACCAATCCAAGACAAGAGAGCAAGAAAATTTTAAAAACATTAAAACTTAACTAAATTAAATACAATGCATGTACCTATCGAATATGAGAGCCCTTAAAGGCTTTTCAGCCGTTTCTGGGGGTGGTGGAACCTTCTTCACAATGGCATCTAAGATTTCATTTATACCTATTCCTTCCTACAAAAGAAAAATATGAACACAAAATGTTATTATAGGTTTACTAATAGCATTTTATCTCATTCTAGAAAAGAAAAAAAAAATAGATTTTGAATTAAAGGCTAGTATACTAAATGAAATTTAATATCTTGCAACATTCTACATTTCAGAAAACCAAAAAATGAAGTTATGACATTTTGCTACATATTGATAGATGAAAGCACTGGCAGAAATGGAAATAATAAAGATGTTTGCAACCCAGGTGTCCATAAGAAAGGGCTGAAAAGAAAACTTCGGCCTTACATCTGCTTCTTTCAAAACACCCTCAAACAGCAACCTTAGGCCCCAATATTGCAGTGTCCATGATATCAAAAGAAGGTTTAAACTTAGAGATCAGTGAAATCTTCTCTATGCTGAGCGTCTAACATAAGAGGCTTTAGATTTTACATATAAAAGAAATAGAAATCCCTACTGACCTCTCCTACATTCTCTGATACTTGAGATACAACTTACCAGCAATAAACTCTCATTGACCAACCAAAACCAAAATACCCTATCCAAAACTTTCAAGGTTGAAATCTATCAAGATTAGGTTTATTGAACTCCTAATTTTCTTGTCGACATCATGAAATCAAGGTTGCGTACACACTCTTTCGCAAGGCACACCAGTTCAGCTAAGTGTAGATTGGTCATTCTAGTGAAACAGATTTGACGAAGGATAAGAGTCTGATATTAACGCATAATTATTATCTGCATAAGATAGTAAATCCAACCAAACTAACCTTAGCAGAGCAATGAATTACATCGGTACAATCCAAGCCAAGAAGCTGCAAAGAAAACCCTGTGTAAATGTATAATTATAAAAATTGTTTCTTCACAACACCAGGTTATGTAGCAATTTAAGATCGGAGTACTCTGAGACTGAAATTTATGGGAAAGATAGAAAACAAGAAGTAAGAAAAAACACTAACTGATTGCAACATATCATTATCTATTGTAAATCATTAAAACAAAAAGAAAAGGTGGGAAATAAGGTTTAGGAACAAAGAGGACACTAAGAGTTCAAGGCGGGTAGGTTGTTCTTCAGTTCTTTGTACAACAAGTCCACCACACACATGCACACAGAGAGTTTATCCTTGTATCAAGGTCAAAGTTCAAATCTATGGCTACTTATCTTTTATTAGTAGTAGTAAGAATGTGTACACAGTAACATCAAGAGAAAGAAGTAGTTATGGTGGTTTTCACATACTCTATATTTTTTAGCCAATAAAACAGTATATTATATCATATGTAATGGAGTGAAATATGTCACACTGGTCTATTACAAAAGCTATAGAATCAATTTACACCGAAAATTAGATTCTCCCGTCTGCACATGTAATCATCAAAACAAACATGTCTCATTGTGGGATAAATCCCAGAGGATAGTTTTTATGTTAAACCCACCCTTTCCCATGGAAAACTTTCATATTGCATTGCTGTCACACTCCCCAACATACTGCCTGCAGTAACACTTTCCAGGGTAGTTTGCCTACAACTAATCCTATATAACATAGTTAGGAAAAATAATCCTACTCAAACGATGATTGTTTCATCTTGTTTGATCAGTGAACAAAATTTGTGGTACACATAAAGCATGGAGAGGGAACTCCCATGAAAACCAAGGATTCCTCTTTCCCTTCACTAATCATCTCTCCAGCTCTCCCTCATTAAGTCCCTCTCAGATCTCACGTGCATATCATTTTCTCAACTTAACCCTGTTTTTTCTCCTACTCGTTAATATCTTTTTGGGCAGAGGATTGACGAAATACTGGCTGAAGTTGGGTTAGCTATGCAGGTAATGCATTGGATAGGAACTGCATTGCCCTTCCGCTTACACCTAAAGTGTAAGTTCTGACTTCATTAGCATCTCACTACTGAAGTAAGGACGGGTGTTCTCTTGGTCGTAATCGTTTGAGTTGAAAAAAATAAACTTTAATGTTTGAATCATAACCTGTTAAAGAACAAGATTGAAATATATGCTTTAGATTCAACAACACATATGGCAACTAATATAACATAGCCTACATATATAAACCATTCCAGGGAAAATGGAATCAGATGGTAAGAATTTGAACAATAAAATAGAATAGTGATTTTTACTTTTTTTTTTTTTTAAACATATATAAACCATTCCAGGGAAAATGGAATCAGATGGTAAGAATTTGAACAATAAAATAGAATAGTGATTTTTACTTTTTTTTTTTTAAAAAAAAAAAAAAAAAAGTGAAGAAGAAACTTGAATTAACTGCGTCAAAAAAAAAACACTTAAGAGGTAAAAAGCATTGGATTTTAAACAAGGGCATTCCATTCGACCACAGTGAGAGTCGAACCCACAAAAGGGATCAAATTTACTAAATATCATCCATCAGTTGGGGTAAGTGCTTTTCACTTACCTCTTCTATCTCTTGTGAAACACGATCTGGTTCAGCGCCTGGAAGATCAATTTTGTTCAAAACCTGAAATAAAGAAAATATTTCTTGATAACTAAAAGGTATTTATTGATATAAAGCAAAAGCAATGAAAACATTACATCAAGAAGAAAGTCAAGAAACTACTTTTATTGTTTTTCTTTTCTTGTCCCTTTTTCTCCAATTTAAAGTACAAAATGCCACAATGTTCAATCCAAATTTTCAAAACCTCCTTTTAGTTCCTAGTCAGTAAATTTTTTTATAAATGACTTAAAATACTAACTGTTCATTTCTAAAAAGTACTTTAGTTTGGTCTGTATTATATTATTTACTTTATCACCCGAAGGCATATTCAAGATCTACAGAGTGTCAGAGTGTGTTGGATAGACAATAGAAATAAACAAAAGAAAGTGTACATAAAACACGCAGGTGATGGTGCATGTGGCAAAATACAAAATAGTTGTCTTTGTACTTACGACGATGATTTCTAGATTGTTTTCCATTGCCAAATAAACATTAGCCAATGTCTGCGCTTCAACTCCCTGTGTCATAAAGAATATTGGAACATTATAAATAATAAACAAAATACCATTTTATGCTGATTACATAAGTAGCAAAGCTCACAGTCCAAAACAAAGTTTGAATCCTTAATAAACGAAACTTTTGAGAAACTAATGACATGATAACAAGAAAATAACAGATGGAGAAGTGCACCTGTGAAGCATCTACAACAAGGAGAGCACCTTCACACGCAGCAAGAGAACGAGAAACCTAAACATCAAATGATAAAGTAAGACAAATTGTTTACTTTTGAATAGAGTTAAGATGACATTGTTAAGCACTTAAGCCTCTCCAAACTAAACATTTCTCTAACAAAACTGGTTATGTTTCTGAAATTTTAACGAATTTGTAAGTAGGCTTCCACTGTTTAGTACTTTAGTTATATATTCATGCTGGTTCAAAAACGCCTGATATAGTTAGTTCGATAGAGTTAATTTATTATTTATTTGTACTCTTTCGTAGTAGAAAGCAACTATGGAAGAAATGTGGTTCTGGTGGCGATAGAGAGGATGTTGGTGCATAATGGTGGATGGGGGTATGATGGCATACAGGAGTTAGCTGATATGTTTGAAGAGAAATGGGAGCGTAGCTCGACTGTCCGACACCAGAAGTTGTTTGAGGCTCGCCCGCGGGCAAGTTGAGATTTTTTCCAGTTTGCCAAAGTGGCATCAGGACCCCTTTTTCTAAAGGAAAACGGGCCAACGATCAGAAAGCTCGTGTGCTATTGACAACCTTCGCCCTTCGATTGGTTGGTCGAGGCTCTACCCGGGTACATAGCTTCATCCAACTGTTGCGTTTTTCGGGGTTCTGACATCGTTTAGGCCTTCAAAAAGCATATTTTGCTATTTTAGGAAAGTTTTGTTTCGTTTATATCTCTTTCTAGAGAACTCCGTTTTGCATGCCGTCTGTGACATTGGATTCCTAGAGATGAGTAGAGTCCAGATTTGATCATAACTCAAATCTTTTTATTTTTGGTAATTTTCGTCTTATGTTAGGGTTGGAGGTTAGTTGCGTCCTTTTTACAGTATTAGGGTTTGGTTAGTCTTAGAGAGTTCTATTATATTAAGGATTGTATGCCCTAGGGGCAGTTTAGTCTTTTAGTAGTTATTTATTAATATAATGTGCAGAGAGGCTGACAATATAGGTCGTGCATCTTTCTCTCTCTTTTCTGTCTGCTTCTCTCTCTTCAATACCTTAGTTCTCAACTTGGTATCAAAGCCAGGTTTATCTCTCCTTTTCCTAATTTTTTTTTTTTTTTTCAGGTTTTGTGAGTCATAAAGTGATTGGTTTGTAGGAGTTTCGCAGATCCGTCCCTTTTTCTTTTTTCTTTTTTTTTGGTGTTTGTTGTGATACTTAAACCAAACCCTAGATGATTTGCAGTGGTTGACATCTAGGGATTGATGTGTGCGTGATCGGTGTGGATTTCAGCTAGTTTTTTTTTCTGTTTGTGGTGGTGTTCAAGTTGTGGCAGCAGCTTTTCGTAGGTGTGTTTGCGTGTTGTGAAATCCACAGCCATCCTCTTTGTTGTGTTTGTGGTGGCAGTAAATTGTTTTTTCTCTCTCTAGAACATGGGTGAGGAAGCTAAAACTAGCTCGAAGCCTCCTTTGTATTATGTTAACGATGATCTTGGAAAGCCTATTACTAATATTCGTTTGAATGGGAACAATTATTTGTCTTGGAGTTATGCGGTTGAACACTTCATACGTGCGAAGAAGAAATCTAAGATTCTTAATGAGGATCCACCAAGTTCTAGTGATGCTTCCTATGAGGACTGGATGGCTTCTAATTCTATGGTTCTGACCTGGTTATGGAATAGTATGGAACCCAAAGTTCTTACTAATGTGCAGTTCCTACCCACGGCAAAACAGGTTTGGTCATCGTTGAAGGAGATGTATTCTCAGGCGAACAATATAAGTCGTATTTATGATTTGTTTGAGTCTTTGTTTAAGACAAAACAAGGAGATCGACCACTTGATGAATATTATAGTACTATGAAAGGCCTTTGGGAGGAACTTTTACTTTATCAGCCGTTTACAATTGATTTGGAGAAACAAAGGCAACAGCGTGAACAGTTTCAGGTTGCCTTACTACTGAATGGTTTGAATTCTGAATATAGTGTTTATAAAGATCAACTTTTATCCAGCGAAACAGTTCCTTCTGCTGCCCAAGCCTTCTCTCGTCTTCAAAGAAAGCGACAAGAACATGGTGAATCTGTTTCCGTTACTAAAGAGTCATCAGCCTTACTCTCTACTTCTAGCACTCGTGGTGGTCGTGGTGGTTATGGTGGCGGTCGTGGTCGTGGAGGTCGTAGCAATTATAATAGTGGTAGAGGCAATCGTGGTGGTGGTTTTGGGGGTCGTGGTTACTCTGGTACTGGTAGAGGTAATCGTGGTATTGATGACAGGAAGTGTAGCTTCTGTGGTAAAGATGGGCACACTGAGCCTTTTTGTTGGGATAAATCCCCCCCCTCTACATATGCCAATAATGCTTTGGATCAATCTTTTGGGTCTTCTGCTGTTGTGACCCCAGCTGTTCAATCTGAATCTTCACCAACTGACATGTTGGGCCAAATTTTGAGTCGTCTCAACTCATTATCTGTGTCTTCTACGACACCTACTGCTACCATGGCGAGTTCTGGTAAGTCTGCTTGTTTGGCGGTTCCTTCTTCCACTTGGATCATTGATTCTGGAGCTAATGCTCATATGACCGGTAATTCTTCCCTTCTTTCAAATTTTGTGCCCACTAAGAGTAGCATGAACTTAGCTAATAGTTCTTCCCGTCCTATTCTTGGTACCGGTGTTCTTCGTCCTACCAAGTCTTTATCATTAAAGTCGAGTCTTTATGTTCCCAATCTCTCATTTAATCTTGTTTCTGTTAGTGAACTTACTAAATCCCTTCGCTGTTCGGTAACCTTTACTCCTACTGGTTGTGTTTTTCAGGACCTCAAGACGAAGATGGTGATTGGTTCGGGATATGAGCGTAATGGGTTATATGTTTTGAATGTTGAAGAGTCCAGTTCGATGCTTGCTTTAAGTGCGTCTGTGTCTCCCCTTCAATGGCATTGTCGTCTTGGTCATCCGTCATTGGTTAAGTTGCGTCAATTAATTCCTAAGTTGAGTCCAGTGTCTGTTTTAAATTGTGAGGCATGTCAATTGGGAAAGCATCATCGTAGTACCTTTCCTAGTAGGATTAATAAGAGATCTTTGAGTCCTTTTGATGTAGTCCATACTGATATTTGGGGTCCTTCAAGAAATAAAACTTTAAATGGTTTTCTTTATTTTGTTGTATTTGTTGATGACTTTTCTCGAATGACATGGTTGTATTTGTTAAAGGATCGTACTGAATTACCTCGCATATTGTCTATTTTTTATAATGAAATCATAACCCAATTTGATAAGAAAATTAAAATTATTCGATCTGATAATGCCTTGGAGTATACCCAATCTTGTGTGAGAGTTTTTTGTGAAGATCGAGGTGTTATTCATCAAACCACTTGTCCCCATACCTCTCAGCAGAATGGCATCGCTGAGCGTAAACTTCGCCATTTACTAGATGTTACTCGCACTATGATGTTTGCAATGGGTGTACCTAAACCCTATTGGGGTGATGCTGTTTTGACTGCTAATTATCTCATTAATCGTATGCCATCATCAGTTTGTGATAATCAATCTCCTTTTGCATTAATGTACCCGTCCCATCCTTCTTATGCTTTACCGCCGCGCGTTTTTGGTTGTGTTGCATTTGTTCATGTTCTCGGTACTGGTCATGACAAGTTGGATCCCCGTTCCATCAAGTGTGTTTTTGTAGGTTACTCTCGCACTCAGAAAGGGTATCGTTGTTATAGTCCCGTCACTCGTAGGTATTATGTCAGTGCAGATGTTACTTTCTTTGAGTCTACATCTTACTTTTCCTCTTCTGGCCAGAAGTTTGATCCAAACTTAGTGTCATGTCGTGAGGGGGAGCTTTTATGTCCAGCGTCTTCCCCAGTTGTTCCTATTCCGGTTGTTCCTAGTACAGTGGTTAATGATGTGTCTGGAAGAGTTCCTCTTGCCTATGTGCGAGGTAACATGCCCATTTATGCTCAATATCATCGTACTTTTCCTCGGAAGATTGCTAGTGACTCATCCCCGAATCAATCATCATCTTCTACAGAGGTTTCGTTGGTTCATAATGATCATGTTACCGTTGATATTCCATCTCTTGAGGTTAATCTTGAACCTATTGCTAAGCGAACCAGGTCTCAAACTGCGCATCCTATTGCTAATTTTGTTTCTTTTCATCGTACTAGTCCCGTTTTTCGCACTTTTTCTTTGTCTGTGTCTACTGTTCCAGTTCCATCTTCTCTTACCAAGGCACTTGCTTCTTCTGGCTGGAAATTAGCAATGGAAGAAGAAATTTCAGCACTTCATGATAATAAGACTTGGGACCTTACACCACTTCCACCAGGGAAGAAAACTGTTGGTTGCAGATGGGTTTATACAGTGAAGTACTTACCAGATGGTTCGGTTGAACGTCTAAAGGCGTGTTTGGTCGCGAAAGGGTATACACAGACCTATGGGGTCGATTATGTGGAAACGTTTTCTCCTGTTGCTCGGCTTAACTCTGTTCGAATCCTGCTTTCTGTTGCTGTCTGTAAAGGCTGGCCACTTTTTCAGTTGGATATTAAAAATGCTTTCTTGCATGGTGTGCTACAGGAAGAGGTGTACATGGACCAACCACCTGGGTTTGTTGTTCCTGGTCAAGAATCTATGGTCTGTAAGTTGAAAAAAGCTATTTATGGATTAAAGCAGTCCCCTCGTGCATGGTTTGATCGATTTAGTTCTGTGGTTCTTCAATTTGGTTTTCATCGCTCTGTTTCCGATCATTCTGTCTTTGTTCGACATTCGGCTTCTGGCACTATTATCCTTATTGTTTATGTGGATGATATCATTATTTCTGGTGATGATGCAGCTAGTATATCTGATTTGAAGACATATTTGGGTCGTCATTTTCATACGAAGGATTTAGGACTTCTTCGCTACTTTCTTGGGATTGAGGTTGCTCGATCTTCTGCTGGTATCTGTTTGTCTCAACGTAAGTATGTTCTTGACCTTCTTACTGACACAGGGCTTCTGGGTGCCCGTCCAGAAGATACTCCTATGGATCCTACTGTCAAGCTTGATGCTGACCAGGGGGAGGTGTTTTCTGATGTTGGTCGCTATCGGCGTCTTGCTGGACGTCTTATTTATCTTACTGTGACTCGTCCAGACATTACTTATGCAGTTGGGGTGGTTAGTCGGTTCATGCATGCTCCGCGAACTCCTCATTGGAATGCCGCGCTTCGTATTTTGAGATATTTAAAGGGTTCTCCTGGCAAGGGACTTCTTTATCGCCCCACAAAAACACTAGATATTTGTGGTTTTTCAGATGCGGATTGGGCAGGTGATCGTTCCAATCGTCGGTCGACATCTGGGTATTGTACCTTTGTTGGTGGTAATTTAGTCACTTGGCGTAGTAAGAAGCAAAGTGTTGTTGCTCGGTCAAGTGCAGAAGCTGAGTATCGTGCTATGGCTCACACAGCTTCTGAAATGTTGTGGGTTCGACATCTCTTGACAGATATGGGTGTTCCTGTTATTTGTCCTATGTCTATGTATTGTGACAATCAAGCTGCGATCTTTATAGCGAGTAACCCAGTGTTTCATGAGCGCACCAAACATATTGAGGTTGATTGTCATTTCATTCGTGACTTGATCATCTCCAAGCAAATTGTAACTCCATATGTGAAGTCTGAAGATCAGTTGGGTGATGTTCTTACTAAACCTTTGGATGGCAGTAGTTTCTCTGCTATGTGTTTCAAGCTGGGCATGTTTGATTTGTATGCTCCAGCTTGAGGGGGAGTCTTAGAGAGTTCTATTATATTAAGGATTGTATGCCCTAGGGGCAGTTTAGTCTTTTAGTAGTTATTTATTAATATAATGTGCAGAGAGGCTGACAATATAGGTCGTGCATCTTTCTCTCTCTTTTCTGTCTGCTTCTCTCTCTTCAATACCTTAGTTCTCAACTGTTAGGATTTGGAAACTGTAGCCTATATAAAGGCCTCTTGTTAGATGTAAAGGACTTGGTTTTTATTGATTAATGAAAAAGAAGTGTTCTTCTTAATATTGGTGTGAGTTTGTTTGTGTTCCAAGACCTAGTTCCTGCATCAGGGTAGCTAGTGGGTGGCAGTGCCACTGTGGTGGTGGTGGAAATTATAGAAATGAGAATAATGATGATCAATGAAAGAGGGGGAAATTTTTGATACGTTTTAACCAAAAATGAGTATTTTGTTTGAAGCTTTCAACATTACAGATATTTTTGTTTGTTTGCTAAGGCGTACAATTTTCCTAATAAATAATTACCTATTAAGACATAAGTGTTGCATTTGATTTAATTTGCCAAATCAAAATTTCCCTTGATAGATGGAAAACATCTGGGGTATCAAAGACCACAGGTTTAGTAAATAAAT
The DNA here is from genome assembly GCA_023053565.1 of Aquilegia eximia. NCBI lineage: Eukaryota > Viridiplantae > Streptophyta > Magnoliopsida > Ranunculales > Ranunculaceae > Aquilegia > Aquilegia eximia. The sequence goes on from JALIGU010000003.1 coordinate 20,368,542, forward strand.
ACAAAACCATAATGCCTGATGCGAAAATATGTGTACTAACAATACTTAAGCCATACTAAAATCAACTGAAAAAATCAGCCTAATTAAAAAATAAATGAAATCAATTGGCTAATACGTATATACCTCGTATGAGAAGTCAACATGGCCAGGAGTATCAATCAAATTCAGGCAATAAGCTTCATTTTCAAATACATATCGCATTCGAGCTGCCTGCAGCAAATAAAAGACAAATTAGATGAGGTTTGTGCATTTATAGTTGCAACTGATTGATAACTTCTTTAATTCTCTGATACAGATGGCATCGATGGTCATATATAAGTATTATTTTAAACTAGCCAATAATAATTGGCATGTACAAAACTGAGATCATTTCCAAAAATACACCTAAAGTGCACACACCTGCTCATTTAGAATAACTAACTGGACAAGCTAGGCCAATGCTTTAGATACACAGAGAATGTGTTTATCTAACTAAAAAGAAACGATTGAATAGGTTTGATGTCTAAGTGAAATTGATACGTGTGCCGTGGCACGACATGGGTACGAAGTTTCTGACACGGTGAGGACACAGATTGAAATTACCTGTAACCCAAGATTTATACCGAGAAAATAGTATCTCTCCTTCATGCCCTTCCTTTCTCTTTCTCCTAGTTGTAAACTTGTAAACAATGGGAATGACATAAGAGAGTCTCATCTCATCTCCCCCCTTGTTTCTCTCTTCTATCTTTTTCCCTTTTTTCTTCAACTTAGGTATAAAGAAAATTAAGAATTTAAACCAACTTCACATGCATCAGTTTGTCTGGCATGTGTCTTTGTGCATCCGACATGCATGTCATGTGTCTGTGAATCGGCAGATATATTTTAAGAATATGGTGGTGGCTACATACTTTGGCATTGAACTGTGCACTGATACGTATTTGCTTTGGCCATAGTCGACACATTATCTTTGGGAGATCATGTACTATAGCTATTGTGAAGAGTTGAGGTAGACAAGTGTGAATGCTTTAATAATCCACTCCAAGTAAACAACCAACACAGACTCAATTAGTTTCACCACAATCATTTTATTATAAATATAGTGCTCAATGGACCATGAAATCAGAGGATGGGGAGCATCTTCTAATTGCGGCTCAAAACAAATCTGTGTACTTAGTACAGAATACCTTTCTGGAGTCTATACAACTCCTTCTCCATACTGATTGGATACAACAGCCTGAGTTTTGTTTTTTTTTTTTTTTTGTTTGTTTGGCAAGCAAGGTTGAGGGGACCCCTACCCCTTTAAATTACGTGAGGAAACTCTTTATCGAACAATCAGCTGCTGACGTGTTTCGAACCAACAACCTCTCCACTTTGTGAGAGGGATGCAACCGTTGAGCCACTGGCTCATATGCAGCCTGAGTTCTTTGGTGGCTTCTGATTCACAACACAAACAATTCCATCCGCTTAGGGTGCTTTTGATAGGTGATTCACTATGGAAATTACGTGGATTTATGGTATGTGTAATGTGGGTGTACATGAGATAGAGAATAACATCTTGGGATTAAGATTAAGAAAATAATATTTGGAATTAGGATTTAGTAGGATTTTGTTGGGTTTTGATAGGATCGATGTAGGATTTAGTTTCTACTTTGCTATATTGGCAGGTATCTCCTTATCATTTTCTTGAGACAGGTGGTGGCAGGTCGTGAACCCAAGATTTGGGTAGCAGCTCACAAGCTTTAATAACTAAGCGAGTTGGTAACAAATGAAACAAACATTGGTTAGGATTTAGTCTTTTATTTTGTTTTGGTGAAAGCTAAACGATCTAAGCATACATTAAATCCAATGAGCAAGGGTTACAAACTAAAGAGCTACAAACAAAAGTGCCCAGTGTTGCAAATTCCCTGGTCAAAACTGGATATAAATAAACAAAGAAGAAATAACTTGAGAAAAAAAGAGGTCAAGGTCCCAAAATAACAAGCTTTTGTATAGATCATTAAGATATTTTTGTTTCTTTTTAAGAAAATTTCCCTCTGCATTTTATAACAGCCTTTTGGCACAGAGCATTGGAACTTTTGCAACCCAGAAGTGCACATTTAGTAATTCCAAGCATTATTCCAATGAACTAGTTTACACTATATACACATACAAAGGACATTACCGCTAGAGGTGGACCTTCAATGAGTATAATAAAGTTAAGCCTTTAAGTATATCAATCAAATAAATCCATTGCACATTTATACGAATCAAAGAAGGATCCAACATGAACTAAGAAAATAGTGAAATACTGACCTGTAATTTGATTGTGATACCTCTCTCCCTCTCAAGATCCATATTATCTAAAAATTGCTCTTTCATTTCCCTCTTCGGTACTGTACCAGTCACCTGTAGCAACTTATCTGCTAATGTTGACTTTCCATGGTCAATATGAGCAATAATGCTGAAATTTCTGATATTTGAGATAGGAACCTGTATTTCCACCAAAATATCAACCTTAAACACAAAAAGACATTAAGAAAAACGGCAAAATTTATTGCTAAGGCCTTGCTTGTTTGGGCTGCAAAAAAGGCAAATCTTTACCTATCTATGATTAGAGTGGTCCCTCACAAATTTACTCTTTGATTTGAATGGTCCCCCAACTAATCTAGCTTGGTCCCACAACTAAATCTTAGGTAAGTATGAGATAACCATAGGTGGTCCCCTACTAAGTTTATTAGAAAAAGATGTGAAATCTTTGCACTTTTGAAATAACACCAAATTTTTACATAAAATTTGTTCATAAATCCAATTGTCAAGAGTTTCGAGCATATTAAATTAGGCTAAATTTCATGCAAATTTTTGCGGGATAACCAAGCAGGGCCCGACCTAATTTTTGAGTAGAATGCTCAATATCTTATATGAAAATACTTTGAAATGAATGACACAAAAGAATCAATTTATGCACAAAAATCACACTCCCAATGGATACCATGAAGGGATAAACAAAGTGTATTACAGAAATTACACTTTCTTTTAACAAAGGACATAAGCTGTCATTTGAAATTTTGATAAAGGTTTGCCCTACTGTAACTGATAACCTTGTGTTCTTATCATTTTGGCGCATTACTAATTTCTTTGGTAAGCAACAATTACAGTAGTATATTTGGATTAACAAGATAAAACTTGTGAAATTAAATTAAAAACCTATTCAAAAATTAAATAAAATTGACCTTCAAAAGACGATCTTGGCCAGCATCGATATCTTTGGATTGAGTTCCACCTCCACCACCAGCACCAGCACCAGCACCAGCTGCTGTTGTTGTTGTTACTGCTTTACAAACAATAAGACCATTATCATGTCTTTTTCTTCCCTCAGAAAAAAGTGTAGTTGATGATGTGGTAATTGAAGAAGAAGAATGTAAGAAAGAAGTAGGTTTACAAGAGAAAGAAAATGAAGAAGAAGAAGAAAAGTTTTTAGTATGAATTTGGGAATTTTGTTGTTGAGTGTTTACAGATAATGGGATTGTTAGACGACAAATGTTTGTTGCTGCCATCAATTTAACCCTAAAATCCTCTTCTTTCTTTCTTTCTTTCTTTCTCGAGAGAGAGAGAGAGAGAGAGAGAGAGAAATGATTGAAGAACGATTGTTTGATTACTTGAGCAGAAGAAGCTCTATGAATGAATGAATGTTATCTTCAAGTTGTTCGGGTTTGAGGTGTGCGCGCGCGGCATTTTGAGCCACATATAATACAGGAACGAGCGGGACGTACTTTAGTTCGTAAATTCTCTTTTTATTCGTGTTGTATTGTTTGTAAACAAAGAGTGCCAATATCTAAATTATAATCTACAAAGGGTGCATAATTTGACTAGGACCAATATTTAGTGGGACTAGGATTAAATTAGTGTGACTAGGAATAATATATAAATTGAATAGGACTAATATTTAGGGTGACTAGGATTAATAAGCTATGTATGACTAAGATTAATTATAATTTCTTCTTTACTAAACCTTAATCAATGACAAGCCGTGCTATTTCTCTAAAATTTCTCTGTTTCTTCTCCTCCATCTCAAACTATCCAAACCCATATCAATCTCTTTCTTCCTCGACTTCAATCAATTACCACCTTCAACAATCTTCTTCTTATTCTTCCTTAACCGATCCAAACCCAAATCAATCTCCTTCTTCCTTGACTTCAATCAATCACCAAATCAATCTTTAAGTGCATGTACAATATACATGTACTTAAAGATCATAACTATACTGATCTAATCATTCTTTTTTTTTTATTCTTCAGCAATCATGTCCAACCCTTCCAAGCTCCATGTTCATGTAGGGTGCTCTTTGAATGTCGAAATCCATTAGATGCCTAATTTTCCATTTTTATATTTCGCTTATTTCACCACTTTTATCAAAATCTGAAAGGCTTCTATCATGTGTATAATGAACATGTTTTTACCATATTGGATTGGAGCAGGCAATTCATTCCTCACAGAAGCCCGAAATGGAAAATCGAGATTTAGTTATTGCTCAAGGAGACAAAGGCTAATTCTTAGGTTAGTTTGTTTTAATTTTAATTCTAATTTTTTTACTTTTATGGTTAAGTATAATTATTCTTAATCTTCACAAACAATATTTATTGTGATTAACGGATGTTACATTTTTTATAAAGAAAAGTTTGTAAATTTGCGAGGGTTGGTATAGTGAAGAAGAAGAAGAGTGTAAACAAAAGGTTGGAGTGACAACAAGCTAGGAATGAGCTTGGTTGGAGTAACTCATATAAATACTTTATGAGTCAAGTTAATAAACTATATATACGGAATTCACTTAATGAAACTTTAGAGATACCCCTCACATTTATCCTGGCCAGTAAGTTTAAGCTTTTAAATAGAGAATTAAGGCAAAGACATGGTGGTGGATTCTTGAAACTTGCAATTGACCCTTAACATTCAGAATAAGAGCAGACTAGCCAGGATATAAACCTTTTAATTGTTTTATACCTTCTTATTTTTCTGTCCTGATAATTTGGGCTTGCTGATATAGAGGTCGCAAACTTATCGTTTATAATTTTACTGAGCACTACAGTACGATTTAGTACGACTAGGATTAAATTAATATGACTAAGATTAATAATTAGTGTGACTGGGATTAATAATTAGTATGACTAGGAATAAATTAGTGTCCCCAATCAAGTTGTTTTTTTATTTGGATTTTGAACTTTGTTTTACATTTTAGAGGAGGAAGGGAGAAAGGAACCAATAAAACTTATTAGAAGGTTTGCCAGAATTGGGTGAATGAATTCCTTCTTCTTTCCTAAGCAATACAGTATTAATATCAAAGCTTGAAATTTCCTTGATAAACTACTCCCCATCATATATAACCTTCATCTTGCCTTGCACTTTTGGTAGGAGTAATTAACACTTTTGGTAGGAGTAATTCCTTCTTCTTTGCTAAACAATACAATATCAATATTGATTGTTGTTCCATGTATTTTAATTATTAAATTTTAAAATTGTTGCGCTTTATACATATTAACATTGAAAACTGGCTAAACTTGCAAAAGGGAATCAAGCAAACATATGGCCTCTTTAAAATTTTCATATCTTGAAGTGTCATTCAAAACACTTAATTGTTTGTTGAGATATTTTACAAGGTCTCTGAACTGACATGATCTAAATTATTTAGAATTTAACGAAAGGGACTGAGGTGTTTTCTGAATCTTATTTTGAGCATTCATAATTGATTTTGTTGCTTGAACGAGAAGGTAGCTCGACAATCGTACCAATAAAACCCCTCACATATTGATTGTTGTTCTATGTAGTACCTGCCATGATTATCGACAAAAAACTTTTTTTTTTTTTTTGTTAAATGGCCATTTCTAATTAATCAGTAGACTCAATTAATACAATGAATTAAGTTAGTCTTATCATTTTCATCATTATTTGGATAAGAATATGCCATCCTCATAATTTTTATTTGTGACTGCAGACTGTTTAGCTCTATTGGATATAAGTTTTTACCAAGGTGTAAGGAAGTGATATTTCAGTTTGTCAGATTGGTTTAAGCTAATAATCAGGTATTTTTTACCATTGATGCCCAAATTATATTTCAGCTTTCTGAGAAATCCCACATTTGAGGCTCAGAATGAAGTAGCATTCCCACCGTACATTAGTGTATAGTACAAGGATGAACAAACCAGGATTCAAAGTCATATACCCATTCTTGAAGAACACCCACAACACACTGTTGAAAACATAAATTGTTAGTTTAGTGGAATTATGTGTGTCGACATGGAGACTGAAAAGAGTGTGAACTGATTGATGTACCACATGCAAAATCGCTCTGGTTAGTAGTTTGGGTTAATGACTGTTAGTTTAGGCTTCTATGAGACATTTATGTCGTGCTCAACGATAACACTAGGCTTAGTTAAGAGCATTTCCCTTAATGAAACCTTAATGAGTGTTTTTCCTAATGGGTGTTGGTTAAAATTTGTACTAAAATTGTTAGTACATGCTTTGAGGTATCAGGTTTACCGCCCATGCCACTGCTTTCATGTGTGAGTTCTCCTTCTCCATTCCTAATCCATCTTCATCCCGATCAATATAAATATGGATGTCTGCCCCACCTAAGTTACTACCATGCACATCTTTTTATTTATTTATTTATGCAACACATTAAAGTTGCAACTCCGGGCTCTCTCCTTTTCAATATACTGTTGTACATTCTTATTCACTCAATGTTGTACTCCTCTCTCACATTATCACTACTACTACACAAAAAGTCCATTTATTTATCACTATGTAACTGCACGCACTCTGCGCCTGATTTACAGGTATATATACACACAGTACGGTTATTAAAAAGAAAAAAAAAAAAAACACGTGTCATAACTTTTGTTTCTGGTGACGCAGTGACATAAAAATAGTATTATTTCACTGTAGACTTTACCTCCTGTCTTTATAAGTAGTAAAGATGTTTTGTTTGATTTGTTTTAAATCATTTTGTACGTTGAGTTTTCAGTCCATTTATAATCCATGACAAATATCCATACTGAAACCAAGCTTGAAAGATTTGTATTTGTCTTCAAAATTGTATTACTAAGGTTTAACGTTCGATGATCAATCTGGAGTTTGTAGAGACTGCTATACATAGTTGCATGGTCTTCAAGCATTGAATTGTACAAACTATTGAGAAGATTAAGAGCAGATTATGGACGAGTTAGACCAAGAGATGGCTGAATGTGGTCATGTATCGATGAGTATTAGGCGCATGACTGGTACATATGTCGCCTGCAAAGGTGACAATGTTAGTACACCGGCAATCATAGATTGGATCAGACTTGAGCTTGGTAGAATACGTGGAGAGCTGAGCAAGATTTTTGGATTAGATTGTGGAACATTGATCTTTTAGATTTAGATCCGACTTATATATTCTATTGCTTAATTTTGCTGAAAATTGTCATTTGGCATAAAAAAATGGGACATGAGACACTGTCACTATGGTGCGCTAATTTGTATTGTTGTTAGCTTATAAAGCTGACGATACACCATATGTACATAGCATTTTTATGTTCATCATGTTACTTTTACCATATTATTTTCTGTATAAAGAACAGTTTCTATCCATCAGTTGTCGATCTTAGAAAAATGCACGTTTAGTAGATTAGCAGAACGGCGGACTATAAAAAAAAATACACTAATATAGAACAGTTGCCAATGGGAGATTTTTGCAAATTTTGTTAAAGTATATAGCCATAGTGCATTTTACTGGTTGACTGTAATGGGAGAAGCTAGATTAGCAATAGAGTATCAATAAATCAATTTTCTGAATGCTATTAAAATTTGACTTATACACTCTTTGGCCATTCTATGAACTCAAGATAATAAGTACAGTATAAAACGCTTTTGAGGTGTCTTCTTTCTGAAAAATGACTTTGAGTAATGTATCCTGACCAATCAAAAAGCTTATATTTCACTCAACCAAACTACACTTGAGATATCTATGTTGCATGTCTGGTATCACGAATTCACAAATTCATGTCAGTTCAAGGGTTCTCTTAATTTTACTATCTAACATTCATGGCTTCTTATACGCTAAATTTATCTTACATATTCTGTAATTAACTATCAATAAATATAGTGTATTCAGTTAGTTTTATCATTTTCATATCACACTTTATCATTATTTGGACAAGAATATGCCATGCTCATAATTTTTATTTGTGACTACAGACTGTTTATCTCTATTGGATATAAGTTTTACCGAGGTGTAAGGAAGTAATATTTCAGTTTTTTTTTTTTTTGTTGGCAAGTAATATTTCAGTTACCAGATTGGTTTAAGCTTATAATCAAAGACTTTCTACCACTTGATGTCCAAATTATGACATGTCATAGGAATCATTAATGCAAAGCTTAATCAATTGCTTAGTTAAGGACTAATTCCTCTTCACTAAACCTTTCTTCTTTCTTTTGTCTAATTTCTCTCTTCACTAAAGCTTAATCAATAACAAAAAATTAGGTTATCTTTTCACTAAACCTTAATAACAATTAGGTTATCTCATTTTTCAGTTTCCGTGATGTGTTATATCTCCAAAACCTATATCTGTTTCTTCACTTCCTTCTCACAAACCACCTTGAAAAACTCGCTCTCTAATCTTCAATTTGCTGAATACGGTACAACTCTCCCCTACTGGTAATCTCTCTATCCCTTCTTTAGTTCTCTTAATCTTCTTATTGAATCAAAGTTATGAATATTTTCTTATTGCAAACCTTAATTGTATTTGTTTGGTAGCAACAACTGAAACCTATAAGCTTTTTTACACAACAATTTTGCACAACCCTGATTATGCATTAGATTGTGCATTAAAGACTTATGTGATAAATATTCAAGTCAATTATGTAAAGACCAGTACTTGGATTTATAATCATTACACTACTTTGATGTTGTAATTGTAAAGAGATGAGTTTTAGAGAAGTGATAGGTCGATGCCAATGAATTCGAAATTTGATATGTAGTCTTCATGTCATCAGATACTTCTTAACTTTGGAAAAAAAATTATTTGTTTGATTGTCAGAGCATCATCAAGTTTCATCCAATTCGAAGAGAGAGGAGGAATACTTATTAATAAGTTCAAGAACGATAACTAAGGTAGGTGTAACCACCAGTAAGAACTTCGCATATGATCCCGTGGTGTTTTTGCTACAATTGGTGAAGAAGTACTTTGATTTTAATATATGCTAAGTTCATTGACATTTGCAATTATATTTGTTAATGTATTTCTAAGCAGAATTTGCAACTTCAGATCTGTCTGCAGTTATGTTTTTTTCATTCATGAATATAGTGGAAATGTTTATGAAATTTTCTCTTTATTTATTGTTATTCCTTATTTTTGTTTATATTTTCAAAGCACTTATGACCGACTTAAATTACTGTTATACTTGGGGTGATTTAGGTTTTGGTCACCACTTTTTAGTATAAATTAGGGTTTGGAGCCGGTTTTTTTCTTTATTAGGGTTTAGAGCTGAACCGACAATTGACCCAAGTAATTGTTTATAATGGCCAAAATACCCCTGATCAAAACTATATTAGGGTTAGTGATCACGTGCAGATCACGTGAGTTTCAGGGGTAAACTTAGGTATTTTGAAAATATTTTCGGTTCAACCGGGTTTTTTTAGTTGTTTGTTCGAAAATGAGCTCTAAACCCTAATAAAGAAAAAAATGAGCTCCAAAACCTAATTTATACTAAAAAGTGGTGACCAAAACCTAAATCACCCTTATACTTGAAAAATTCAAGATCAATAGTGCCCAGAATGTTGCTTCAAACTTCAAGTTCAAACATATATAAACTTGAAAGGATAATGTCAAAAGGTTTGCTTTCCACTCTCATCCGGTGTGATATGTGAAAATGTGTTAAAAGTGCAGGTTTTTGTTTGGGTGTGCTCTCTTGAGCTGCATTCTGACAGAAAACTATTACCAAACATACCTCTTTCCATCCAGTTCAGAACTATCCAATACTTGGAATATGCTGTGTATCAAATGAAATCTATCGTTTCTGAAAAATATACAATCCAACTAAAATGCCTGCAATATGTTTTGGTTTCATCAATAAGTTATCTCCAATTGAACCTATACTCAGTTAGAGTGATTTCAAGATATAAAACATCCTCACCAACCGAAACATGACTTTGACTGGTATGTTTGACTATATCTGAAAAATTAGTTGTTGGGTATGGGAATCACTGTAACTGGTACGGTTATCTGAAAAATTAATTGTTGGTATGAAAATGCAAACAACATGACTGATTGTGAGTTCTTTCAATCACATGAGACCAATGAAATACAAGACACATGGTCCATAAACAGTTTTAAAGATTTGACTGAACATAATCGATTCCCATGAAGAGCTAGATTATTGCTTGGAACTTCAAGTTCAAAATTAACTTGGGGTCAATACTTTTTTATTTATGGAGATGTCCATAATTTGACTGAACATAATCGGTTTGAAGAGCCAAGTAAATTTTAGTGTATGCTTCTTACGAACCTACTTAAACTGTAGTATGGTTACATTGGATAACTATAAATAATACTATTGGGTTACCAATTATTCATGGTTTGATGGTTTTTTAACTTAAAAAATTAAAATATAATTCAATCACTAAAACTCATATCTTTTTTTCTCCAACCACATCCTCTACAAAACTTTTCAAATTACTTATATATAATTGTGTATAAACTTCACAAGTGAAATTGTCGCAACTGTATCCATATCGAACAAAAAGATTTTGCTCATTTATTTTCCAGAATAAACCCCAAATCCCCAATTAATGAAGATTTAGTTGAGTTATATGGTTGGCTAAATATTTTATTGGAGTTAAGATCGTATGGTTTAATTTTTCTTTTATGTCACTTTTATTCTTGGTAGCTTATAACTTTACACCAATAAATTAGGATCACAATGACTTAGATTTATTAACAATGAAGTATCAAACAATGTAGAATTGCAATATTTTGAAATTATTCATACAACGAGTCACAGATTAACAACACAGTTTGATTCTTTTGATGTTCTATTATCATATAAAAATATAGTACTAGCAACCATGTTTAAATCTAACTACCTTTATAATATACTCCCTTTGTCCCAAATTATAAGTACCTTATTCCATTTTAGATTATCCCAAAATATATGTCATTTTTGACTTTTCAACACATATTAATTAAGTTAAATGATTCATTTGTCCATACTACCCTTGCTTTGAGATTAGAGTAATTATTCTAATGAAAAGTTAGACATTGTAATTAGTATTAAATAGAGGTAAATTAGAAAATAGAATTAAATAGTAGACAAACAATAAATAATGTTTCCTTAATAAATAGAATATTCCAAAAGGTACTTATAATTTGGGACGGAGGGAGTAACTAATAAATCATTGGCACCACTAGATAACACTAAAATAAAAACAATAAAACTATTATCTAAATTTAATTCTATAAAAATTATTAAATATGATCATCAACTTTTAATCGGACAAACAAAATTTATTCATCTAAATTAAAATTTACTATGCAGTATACAATTAATTGACAATCGTGGCAGCGCCACGGGTATTACTAGTCTAAGTTATAAGACACAAAGGGTGCATAAGTTGGGGAGACAGTTTATAAAAGACAATTTTAAGAGATATTTTGGATCGTAGGATGTTGATATTTTGGACCGTAGGATGGTTTATAAGACACAAAGGGTACATAAGTTGAGGAGACAGTTTTGACGAAGAGACAATTTTGAGATATTTTGGACCGTCTGATTTTAAATCTGATATAGATGGACGTCAGAGATTAGGAAACAACTAAGACCGTAGGATATAAATTGTTAATCTGACGGTGGGGATAGAATTAGAAACTAAACCTAACGAAACAAAACAAAATAAATTCAAACCAAATTAAACTCTTCTCTTATCTGCGAAGCTTCATCATCAAGTTTCAGGTGACTCAATTAGCGCCTTCTTCTTTTCATTATATTCAATCAAATCCTCACTCGCCCTAATTAGTATTATTCAATATGATTTGAAGATAATTACACCCATTCAATCAAATACTCGTTATATACTCCTTAATCTGCGTTTTCTTCTTTTCTCTTCTCTGCGAAAATCCTTGCTTCAACCAAACCTTAATTCCTCTCTCTGCGAATCTCCAATCTTGAATCATTGTACTAGCATTGATTTTAATTTTTTATTCTCTTCGTATTCCTTCTAACTTCTGTTTTAATCTCTAAACACTATTAACTACTATAATTGTTATTTGATTGTGAATTTCTTAGTTAATAACAACAAATCTTTCTATCAAAAAAAAAAAACAACAAATCTCACAATCTGTTCTGTCATCTACTCATCTGCGTTCTCTCTCCTGTCATCATCATCATCAGTAGCAGCAACAACCACCTGTAAATTTCTCATCAAAGTTCAATTTTTTTTCTTCTTTACTCTTTTACATCTTTTATGCCTTTTTTCGTCATACAATGAAGAATTATCTATGATAGGTCTATGATAATGAATTAATTTAGCTTTAGAGTTGTAGGTAATCTCCATTGCTTCTCTTTTTTTAGTTTGATATACTATTCTTACTCTTAAACTCGATCAATTGAAGATTGCATTAAACAGAGAAGGCAAATTGCATCTACAATTTATCTTTACCTTCATTAGCAATACTATGTCATGAGTTTCATCTGCAATGAAACCATGGGCCTATCAATTATTTAGTTATTGTTTGCATTCTATGTATATTATGTATCCAACCTGTCAGTTTTGAATATGTATTGTGTGATTACTATGTCACGTAGCATGTACACCTTTATTAAGTTGTTATATGCTTGGATAAAACATGTTTCATCATATAATGGTTGGACATCATGAAGCAGGTAGGAAAGCAGCTTTGAGATTACCTTCCATTAGAAAAAAGAAGGCACTTTTGTTGGAAGTAAATGGAAGCAGATGTTTCCTTATGGTATCCACATGAACCTGAGCACTGATTTTATGTCAGTTCTGGTAGAATTGTGTCTTATCTTAGTAACATTGTTTGTTTCCATCTTATTTCAGAAATTATGCGAGTTTCTCGTCTGGTACCCTATCCAAGTTTCGTGGATCATGACAGAATTGAACATGAGAGTCCACTGAGATCGACAGTTCAGGATTTAAATGGTGGATTGATGGGATTGGAAAGATGGTCTGTGATGCAAGCAGAGGTAATACTACTTCATGCAAACCAGGAGTATAGACCGGTGATGGAAGTCTAGACTCTATAGCATTTCAATTTTTCACTTCACCCTTTTTTATGAGCTACAATGAAAACCTATTAAATAAACAATAAAATACGAACAGTTTCTATCACATAGAAAAAGTTGTTTGAATACCATCGTTTATCATGAAGTCTACAAGAAGTTGGCTTCGGATATCTGAATTTATTTAGTATGAATTATCACAAATTGAAATGTAGGCTACCTTTCTGATAGTAAGAGGTCTAAGTGGTGGTGGTGGTTGGGGAATCCTTATTCTTTTACGATAATCATAGGTATTAGTGTGGTGGTTGGTTTGGAGAGGTGTGGAATAGAAGAGTTTGGCTTATATATTGTGGAATTGGTTATAGAGAAGATCTTCAATTAGTTTTTGTCTTGATGTGTCACCGCACGCTCTGTTGCAATGGTTTTTCAAGTTCCAAATTTTGCCTAAGGAACGGGTAAATAGCTATTTACCCGTATAGATACAATGAAGAAAGCCCTTTAGACCTAACTTCAACTATTTTCTTAAATTTTGCCTAACCAATGGGTAAAGAGCTTCATGATAATCTATAGTTATGTTAATATAGTTGTTGTTCATGTTTTCTTCTTATTTATTCCTAAGTATTCTGATTTTTCTTCACATTTTAAACAGGGAGTTCTAAATCGTCAGACAATTGAATTTCAGCTGAGTCGCTCGCAAAAAAAAACAGAATTGTTTCAATGACTTTAGTTCTGCTGCCGAGTTCCTTGTGTCATCTTGTTATACCCAACCCAAGAAGTTGTGTATTGAACGTGGAAGTAATGGTAGGATACTTATTGTAGCTTGTGTAAATCAGGTATGGCCCTTGAAGTAATGGTTATTACTTCCTCTGGTATTTTGTGATAAATTTTTTGATAAGCTAACCTTTGATGAATATTATGGTGGCAGCGACCTGATCTTTTCTGTTGCGCTTTAGCTCATGTTGATCTCATGGACATGCTGCGGTTCCACCAGTTCACTATAGGTTAGCATCCAAAATTTGCTCAATTAACTTGGTTATTGTAAGTATAGAAAATGTAGGTTTGATCTGACTGTTGATTTAAATAACATCACTGCATTCATTTGTACCACAATCATGAAAATCTGGATATTTGTACAACATCTCTCTGTTATGTATGGTTTGATCGACAGTTGACGATAGATTCAAGGTGTATAATTGCTACTAATTAATAGTTCTCTGTTTGCTTTACTAATTTGTTTTTTATGTGATAATTTCAACACTTCAGACAACAATCCATAATTTTACGGTAACGACTACAATTTATACCATAATAAAAGATGTATACAGAAAAATGATTTTTTTTTAGTTGTTCCAGGAATAGCAACCCATTGACAATTCAACAATCCCACATCAAACTTGAAACTTGGACACCGTTGCACCGTTATTTAAACCACCAAAGTTTAGAGGCCTTTAGATATACACTTCTCTTAGACAAACATAATTAGTTGGGAGGCTTACAAGGGCAAAGTATTTGTCATCTCTATGTCTATGTTAAACATTTTATTTCTTCTTAAAAGCATATACAACACTGTAATATATTTTGATACTGAATGATGGCAGTAGTAATCATATTTCTGTAATATGATACCGAATTATTTGTCATGTTGGTACAACTTTATAATATGTTATGATACTAAATAATAGTAATCTGGTATCCATCATTCTTTTAGCAATCCATTTGCATAACTCGAGTAATGGTTTTGATAGAAGTCTCCCCTACAGCCTTGATTTATCTAAAAGCTAGGAAAACATTCGTGCCATCATATTTAAGTATCTTTGCTTTAAATGCGGCAATTTGCCTTAGAAGAAATTGTTGCTCTTACATTAACAGAGATTATTATTGATGCAACCTAAAGAAGAAGAATTTGTACTCCAGAAACCTTTAAAATGGTAGAAAGACTGATATTTATGCAAACTTGGAGAAGATGAAGAAATATCGTTCTAAATGTTTTGTTTAAACTCCCTTTTTTGGTATACTATTTTTTACTGTAGTTTTGTTCTAATTGAGATTCTTAATTTTCTTTGTCTCCATTAAGGTCTTAGGTAGTAAGCTAACACATACATTTATCCCTATAAAAAGACATTCTCAATCCACCACCCATCATCATCATCAATACATTAACGTCTTAGGTATTAAGCTACTTTTTTATAATCTCTTCTTCCACTTTGTAATTTTTTTAGTTGAAGTGAACTTGATAGAGGTTTAAATTTGAAATTTTAATGTTGGTACATAAACCTATTATTAGAAAGTTGGAGATATCCACTGAAGTTTCAATCTATACATCTGTGTTTATGTTTATAAAATAATTTACCTTGGGTTTAGGAGTTTTAGTAACCCAGTTGTTTGGTCTAATTGACTGTACTGTAGTCCCTCTGATATTGGATGCAGTTTGGTCTTTTCAACAATATGAGCTATGATCATCCAGAGGTCAATAAACTGACTAATTACCTGGTTGTGATGAAGGATGTGAAGACATTGGATGTGAAGGCAGATGCAACCAACGGTACCTGGTTCTATACGAAAACCTAACTGGAGGAAAACATTGGATGTCGAAGCATGATGAGAAATGACTGAATATTCTAATCCGCTTTTTGAGACATTTAGAAGAAGACAAGAAGCATAAATCTGTATGGATACTGCTACAAGCTAATGGAGCCAAGAAGCATAAATCTGCATTCAACAAAAGAACTCTATAACGATTTTAATAATCATGGTGAGTAATGTGTCCCTATCAATTCTACTTAATAATATTCTAGAAATCTGTATTGCATACTCTTCGTACGTATCGCCTTCAAATATTATTTTGCATCTTGATATTATTTCTTAATACAGATTATGGAGGCATTAAAAGAACTTTTATTGATAAATCGTAGTTTAGTGGAATTATATAGGACCACAAGGAGATGTGTCTTAAGAATAGTCTTAATTTGTCTTTTGACAAACTTATGGTATGCATAATAAGCTGGAGTAGCTCAGTTGGATAGAGCGTGTGTCTTTCAAAGCACAAGGTCGAAGGTTCAAGCCTTTCCTCTAGCATCTTTATTTTCTTAGTATAGTTTTTTTAAATTTAGCATCATGTCGATAATAGTGTCACATTTACTATGCACTAAGGCGTAGTTGTTCAGGTGTCGAAATTTTCGTTTGGAGCTGTATTTTCTTAATATCGGAGAAAAGGGCCTTCAAGGTAGAGTGTTATTCTTTTTTTTTTTTTTTTTTTAGTGAAGAAAGTACGGTATTAGGAACCTTATTTAGTTCCTTGACAGCAGCATCAATTTAAAGTATTGTTTGTGTAGAAGCAACGTGCCCAAGGAAAATTCTGCTACTTATAACATCAACGAATGTTGAAATTGAAGGGATCTGTAAATTGACTTCCAATAGAAGACTCCAACATTCATATCGGTATCGGAGTTGACGTACTACAAATATTACCACCACTGGCACTCAACCTGCAGATTACAATTTCACCTAAATAATAAGCTAAATTTGAAATTGGAAAATTGTTTTAATGATTGTTGATCCCATTCTTTTGCCTTTTGAGATGAGCATTGGTTTTAACACACACATGCACGGTCTCTATGTAATTTTGTGCTATGAATCGATATTGTCTGTTCATGACAATATGAGTAAACGTAATTTAGAACATGTAAACACCAATGTAAGTTATATGAGTAAAATTTCAACAAGTAGTGAATTTTTTTATCGTTACGATATTGTTGCGGGATTGGGATTGTTAAATTTGCAGTGTATACGACGATGTACTAGGAGGATGCTGCAGAGTTCAAATACATCAGTAATGGTGAACTGCCCACCAGTTGGGCAAAGGCTATTCCTGTGAGTTTTCTTTGCATCTTTTCAGGGTTTGGCATAGTGTGTCATAAATGAGATTAGTTAATATTTTATAACAATGGGTATTTTTTTTGTTTTTTTTTTCTTCTTCTAATCTCTAGGTAATCATTCAACCTAATTGCGGTATATGTGAATAACTGAATACCTTCTATTAATTAAATCAATACTTCTATCTACATATGATCTGAATACTAAGTTGGTTCTTGGGTGTCTTTGTAAACCGATTATTTGTGTATATCTATATTATTGTTTCGGTATTTTGTTCTTTTTTTAGTAGATAATTTGTACAAATTACTTCAAAACTCATCCCAACTAAGTTCAGTTTTATAAACTTTGATATAGAAAGAGATGGCAAGTGTTTTATGTAATAGATGAGTTCGAGAGAGACATTGATGAGTTTAGGTTAAAGTTCAATGTCTATTATGAAGTACAATTTCTAACCCTAGACCTTCATAGTTTTGATATTTTTTTCGTTGCCCTATTAACTATTTCAAGCAGCTCAATGTTGTTATTTTTAAAATGTACATGAAATCTTACATTATGGGTTGAGAATTCAAAATTATGGTGGTAGGTGTCAAAGATTCTGGTGGGATGAAACCCAAAGATAGTATTGTTGTTCTATGAAACCTTTCTTATGGTAAAAAACAGAATATATGGGTTTCCAATAACATTTTACAAGAATTCAAAATCAATCTCCTCATGCCCTGCACACAAAGTGCTACCTCGATTTCCTCTTTTTGCTTTCGGTGTTTTTTTATTTTATTTCACATGAAAAGTATAAAAAATGTGTGTATACTGTCTCATGATCCTATTCAGTATTGCAAATGCTCAAATTATGTGTTTAAGTTTATGCTCAGGTCATCAACTTATAGCAGGAAGTGAGAGGAGGAATAACTCTGTTATTTCCAAGTATGCAGGGAAAGTTATTGTTTGCAGGAAGTGAGAGGAGGAATAACTCTGTTATTTTCAAGTATGCAGGGAAAGTCATTGTTGATACTCTTGTTGTACCAAAATTGCCCATATGGTTGGCAAAAGTGGATGTTAAAGAAAACCCAAAACAAGAGTTTTACTTTTACATATACTCAGCCAAAGTGATAAATACAAATTTGTCTACATTCTTATGTATGCTATCAAATCTATATTTTTCTCAAACTGGTTTTACTATAACAGGTACACTATGTTAAGGAGATCCTTAGGGTGGAACTCTCACACCCTGCAGTTCAGACAGTATACTATCAACAACATAGTTACCAAATGAATCTTATAGTATGTGTTTGACAGATAACGACTTCATACATTTTCAAGAAGCAATGTCATTGACAAGCATCAGGGTATAGGAAAAAATGGTTGGGAAAAAGGTACGAGGTTGTAAACAATCATAAGAGAATCTTTCTTCATTTATTTTTCAAGTTAGCTTATATCTATAACTTGAGTCTGATGATTGTAATGGGTGGGAGTATTTTGTCCCTAATATAACCATGCTTGTCAGATAATTTGCCTGTGTGACAATTTATTTTATTATCAACATATTATGGATGGGATGTTCTAATCCACTATTTGCAATCAACCGGCTCCAAACAAATTTGCATGTACGCTCACAAGGCGGACATCAATTAAGACAACTATATACAAACTGTAGTTTCTATTGTTTAATATTTTAACATATTTAATATATGTCCAATATAGTTGAAACTAGCGTGGCGAAGCCACGGGTACAACTAGTATTATATATATGACATGCAAATATGAAATATGCAACCCACTAACCCGATCTAAACCTGACCTGATGTAAACAGGTTTGTGTCTAGGTTGATCGACTTTTTGGTCCATAACAGGTCTACAACAGAATGAGCAATTCAGCTCTTGAATTTGTTCCACACTCTCCACCAGATTTTGCCACGTACTACTAATTTTTTTTTTTTTTAATTTAGCTGGTCCCACTAAGGTTAACAGTACCCATCTTAGTCTTTTAGATTTTTAATTAATCTTACTTAATATTAAAAAAAAAAAATCAAAATTTTTATTTTTTATATAGCCACGTGGCAAGATCTGGGGGAGAGTATTGTTCGCACTCCTAAAACTTTCACTTGGAAGAACAGATCCTGGCGTGCGAGTGAACTTAGGGTCAAAAGACTATCCCAATTATGTTTATGTGGGTTCGAAATTAGGGAAAGATAAGTACAATCAATTTGTAAAACTTCTTTCTCTTAATAAAGATGTTTTTGCTAGGGCGTACAATATAGATCCATCTGTTGTATGTCGTAAGTTGCGAGTCGATCCCAACTATCGAACTATCAAACAGAAACCAAGACGACTTGCACCTAAATTTCACCAACACAGTGAATGAAGAAATAAATCGACTTAAACAGGTCAGAAGGAGGTCGATACTCTAGATTGGCTTGCCAATGTTGTTCTGGTCTTGAAAAAGAGTGAGAAGACCAAAGAGTCTGGATTGACTTCACAAGCTTGAATAAAGCTTGCTCTAAAGATTCATTCCAACTCCCACGAATCGATAAGCTTGTTATCCTTGGATGCTTACTCATGGTACAACCAAATACCCATGTACGAGCCTGGCCAGATTAAAACTTTTTTCACCATCAAGCAAGGAATATTAATTTGTTACAAAGTCATATCCTTCGGACTCAAAAATGCAGGCGCGACCTATCAGCGACTAGTCACCCAGATGTTCGACAATCTGTTAGGTCGCACAATGGAAGTCTACATCGATGATATTCTCGCCAAAAGCGACCAACAGCAAAGTCACCTTGCAAACCTCGAGCAAGCCTTCCAACATTTGCGAGCCAACAAAATACGACTCAATCCTGGAAAATGTTTGTTAAAGGTCGCATCAAGAAAGGTTCTTGGGCTATCTAGTCAATAGAAGGGGAATGGAAGCTAACCTAGAGCAGATTAGAGCTCTAGTTGATATGCCTACCCCTAAAACGAAAAAACAGATCCAGAAGCTTAACGACGTGTTGTCAACTCTCAATAGATTCATTTCTCGAGCATCAGACAAATGTCGACTTATGCGTTGTCGACTTAATCCTCTTTTATTTCACTACTTCAACAAATTTTTACTTTAAAAAAAAAAAAAAAAAAAACTTCCTTATTGTTATTCTTATGGAAGGGTTAGGACAACGCATGACGGCAGTAGAGTACCATGTTATTCAAAAAGGGCTTGCAGCACAGTTTGTAGCGCGTTTGTCCTCTAACTTTGTATAATTCTTCAAATTTTTATCAATAAAATTTGTTTTGAATTAAAAAAAATAAAAATAAAAATAATAATAATGAGCTTTAGTTATTTCAAGTCATAGATTATTTTATTTTTGGGAATGTTGATATAATATCCCAATGAATAAATCACATCTTCAGTTCATCCTTGTTCGTTTTTTTGCTGAAGTAAATGGTCTCAGACTCTTCGAAGCACTTGTTGATTTGTTGTTACAGGCTTCAGTTAGGTGATATATATAGAAACTTTTGGTATATATTGTCTATACCTACCAAGATTCTAGCTGGATTGAAATTCATGGTATTATTTTGACATTTTCATGATCTTTTGAACTCTTACCATCTGCATCCTTTCATTGGCAATATCAGGAAGTTTATTTTTTATGATGCACTGGCAGATCATTATGCATTAATCCTTGTTGAAGACCTAGAAATAGAATGAAATGAACCACATCCCCTCTACCAGTCCACTTACTGTATCTTTCATGCTTTGTTCCATATTAATTTAGACTAATTTACACACGCACGCACAAAAAAACCATTGTAAACCATATGCAATAAGAACATGAAATCAAAATGAATTTAACAAGCTATTATGTTATTTTTTTTTGGCTAAGTAAGTTTGGAATTTCATTAGCTACAACAAATCTGAAGAAAAAATAAAATAAAATGGGAAGTGATCCATATTCTCAATCAGCTTTTGTTACATTTCCAATTCCATTTACAAGAAGATACTTCTCTAAAAATACACCTTAATCGCTTCTGCCAATAGACAAGAAATTGAAGTAAAGTTAATCACTACTAATTGGGAAAAAAAATATATTTCTTTTGTATATCAAGAAATTGATCAGAAAGTAGTTAGTTACCATGTAATAGTTCAAGTTCTTTGTCTGCTTTGTATCCAACGTAGAAATGTGTTCATATTTCCATTGTTTGTTTCTTGATGGACTGAAGATACGCCAGCTGAAGCATTTTTCACGAAAACGTCTCCATTTCCACTAGTTAATCATCTCATTATTAGTATGTAAAAGTTTGCGCAAAAAATGATAAAAAAAGCTATAGATAGTTACATGTAATGCCTTACCTTGGTTTTGGACGGGAAATTCTTCTTAGGCAATGTTGGATTGTGTGATCCATAATTACTACTTCTTAGCTTTCGCGCATAGGCAAGGAGTTGCGCCTTTCGATCATAGCCATGCCTCAACAATGATGGCGATCCCATGATGTTATTGTAGATGTGTTTCTTGCCTATAATTTGATCTTGGCCTGAGTCAAGATTTTTACCTAAAGGACGAGGTGCTTTGGATTCGACATAGAATGTTATGAGCACTCCATTGTTCATATTGATAGCTTTTTCTGATCTAATAGTGTTTTTGTCATCCTTCTCAACCGAATCTTCCTCCTTGACCATAAAACTAGGCTTCTTGCTCGTGCTCTCTTGTTTCATTCTTGAAGTTTTCTTTGGCAGTACGTGAAAGAAAATGAATGTCAGGAACTCAGGAGTAACAAACCTCCTTACAGAAGTTTGTTTCCACAATTCTCTCCATTGTCTCTCTGTCTCTCTCTCTCCTCATATGTCAACACGTATACCTTCATGGTAGAAAATCCATAGATTTTAATGAGAGATTTTGCCTTTACACAATGAACATACTGAGCTTGCCTTTCCTACTTTGGACCAATTAAATTTTATTTGATATATTCCTAGAAAAAGCTTCATTGTGAGCTTGCTTAACTATTTTGAGAGCCTTTGCAATCTAGATTTATTTGGTTGTTGACCATGTTCATCAGTCATCAAAATAGTACTTCTGTACCTGCTGTTGCACAACTGTATACATAACAATCTTCTTCAACACTAGCTTTTGCGATCCCTCGTTCACATTATCACATTACAATTGCCTGGCTGAATAAGTGAATTCGAATATGTAAAACTACCTTCCTCATTTCTTTAGAGAGCCGGTATCCAAGTCCCACAGTTTGGTAACTAAGCCCCAAACAGTAAACCCACCCCACCTGAATTTTATAATTTGGTGAACAACTAAACATGCCTCAATGGTAAATATACCCCAATATAAATAAAAATAAAATTGTAATTAAAGATCTCTTTCTCTAATTTTTCGTCGCTAAAACTTATGATTGGAGTCGTCTATACATGTTTATACATTGAAAACTTAGAATAATAAAACATACTTATAAGTTATCGTAGGTATAATGAAACATAATTTCAAGTTTTTTGTAAGAATATTTAGAATCGCTTATATGTTTGATTTTGGTTGTTTGGTAAGTAATTAATAAAAATAAAAAAAAAATGAATTATCGTAGATTTATTTGATTTTAATTAAGATTTATGTGTATTACAAGTTTTCAAAAAACTGAAGTGGGTGTTTTCTATGATATCTAACAAAGGTTATTCTCCAAAATCACGTCCAAAAAAACTAATTCGTTTTGATCTTGTACTAAAGATTGAATATCATTAATGAATAATAAATACAAATAAATACATCATGTCGGTGATCAAACAGTGGCCAAAGCATCACCTGACAGGGTTGGGATCCCACATTTGGCCTATTCTACCCTACAGCATACTCTGGTGTATATGGTCAATGCGCAATGAACATATTTTTCAAGAGGTATCCTTTTCTGTCGAAGCTGCATGCAGGAGAGTTAAGGCGACTGTATGGGCGTGGTTGGCAATTAGCAAGGAAAGCCTAACTGAAATGGGGAAACACCAATTCCATACATTACTGAATCAATGGCCTGCAATATATAGTAGTTTGAGAGAGGTGTAACTGAACAGAACTAGAGGGCTCTCAGGTCCAGGCAGCAGATGATGAAGGGTCCTGCTTGAAGGGGGTCTGCGCAACAGAAGCTTGGGGTTTAGTCTCGCGAGTTAAGATACATTATGCACTATTCTCTGCTGCTGCACTATTATCTACTGCTGTAAAGGGGTAAGGGTTTGAATTTGGGACTTGGAATTGTGTAAATAAAGGTCTGTCTCTATGGGTAGTTTCAACCTGACAGTACCTTGTGTACGCTGTTCAGGAGTGTAAGCTGATTGAGTATGAATATACTTCTACATTTTATCAAAAAAAAAAAAAATATGGAAAGAAAAATATGAGATGTAATAGAAATAAAGATGAAATATGAAATGTATTTACTAATATCATTTGAGATATGTTAGATATTATTAGATTTGTGTAGCGGGGCATAAATACTACTTCATGGGTCTTAGATACCAGCTCTCTTTCTTTATCGGAGTTGGGTCTTAGATACTGGCTCTCTCTCTTTATCGGAGTTTTGAGCTTTTGCGATTCGAAACCTTGCTCATTTCACTGCTTCTGCGCTCAAATATCTGATAATATCGCGGCAAAACCAAAAAGTGAATTATCCTGGATTGGGACAGTGAATCTAATCCCAATCTAATGGCTTTGCTCTGACCAGAATTGGCATAACAAAAGGGTCAACCTGCCAAACCTGTCAACTCTTGTCCAGCAATCATTCTGCTCCCATTTAGAAGTTGCCTTGCTCATTATTTGAGTTAGTCATATTAAATAAAAAAACTGGCAATGATGATCACGAATAGTCAGTTCCATATGATGGGCACTGGCAAGATTGACTATTGCTATGTATTCAAGATAAAAGATAACATCCAAACACCTCCTCTATGTACATTACTGTACATATCTTTATTATAAATTCAATGAAATACCTACAGGAGCTAATTTCTTGAGCTAAATAGTACAAAGAACATAAATTCAACCAACAAGAACCTCAG
This sequence comes from Aquilegia eximia, assembly GCA_023053565.1. NCBI lineage: Eukaryota > Viridiplantae > Streptophyta > Magnoliopsida > Ranunculales > Ranunculaceae > Aquilegia > Aquilegia eximia. The sequence continues at coordinate 20,392,658 of JALIGU010000003.1, forward strand.
CAAATCAGTTAGGTATCTTATTGCATTCTGACCTTAATCCTCGAGACTGGAGAATAAATAAACTGGGCACAACACATTTTTCTCATTTCAGTTACTGGCACTGGAACTTGGGGGGTCGATTCCAATTGATGTGGACATCTATTGAATAAACTTCGTATAATTAAAGAATGGGATTACATCCAAATGGAAAGAATGTTCTGCTTCATAGTTTGTTTTCCAATCAATGATCATAGTGGTGTTGAGAATTTTGATAGACTGTTATGTTCTCACTTTCACCATTTACACCTACCGAATAACAAACATTTCCACTCTCGTTTTCTGAATTTCCTACACCTAAACTCTGTGTTCCACTTCTTGAGTTGTTCTCCTTAAATCCCCGGCCATTTCTATTTCTGACCCAAGGACAAGGAGGACGGTTTGAGTTAGTCCACTTCTGCTGCCTAAAGTACCTCCTCCCAAGATTACCTGGTGAAGACCTCATTCGATGTTGGTTGTAAGCCCCGGTATTAGCCACTTCTGGTGACATTGCCCCTGATGTACATGGGGTACTACTTACATCTCTTTGGTGGTCTCTTTGTGATTCTCCATGTTCTGTTCTTGTCGAAGTACAAGATGGAGGCTCGCGGGGATATGAAGGCAGGGGAGGAAAAGGATGGAAAGGTATACCGACTGAGATTTTCCAGCTGTCTACACTTTCTGCTTGGGGAGTCCCCAACTGGTCAACAAAAAACAATGGAATCCCATAAGACACAGGAATATGCGAAAGAAATCTCTCCTGAGGACACCCTGTAACAAGCTCACAAGAACAGTTTCTGTGGTAAATGTCTGAGGAAAGATTTTCTGTAGCTGTTGAGAAAGCATCATGTGAAACTAGAGGGAGAGACGGAAACCCAGGAGGTGCATCATCATGGATTTGCTGCATTGCATCATTATTAGAACCCCTTTCACATTGTTTGGAAATATTTTGATCACAGCCATGAAAAACAATTTCATCTTTCACATCATCGACCGGTTCCTCTACAGCTTCCCTCATATCAGACTGTTGCAGACTGGGCGCTAGTGTTCGTTTTGCCTTATGATCTTCCACGAGTTCAAATGTTTGTGCACTAAAGTTTCCTTCTTCTGGATGATCCCACCGGCTTTTACGCTTCCGCATTCGACTTCTGTTTACTGGATGATTATTAATAGAAGGTCCAACACTATCCCTTTGCATACTAGCACAGAGAGAGTTGGCTCCAATTGATGTTTGATTCATGGAGGCATTATCAGCTATATGCCTCGAACTATTACCACACCATTGTTTGTGTGTAGAAAATCTATTACAGAGTAGGTCAGGTTGCTGTTCCAAATTAGTACCATCCCTGTCTGAATAGTTATTTCTCCTCAAGGGATGAGGCATCCATTTATTTCGGAATTGCCGAGCAATTCGGTGGACCTGCATACAACATGTCATTGAGTAAAATCACCATTTTAATAAAATTCTGATATTAAAAATAAAGACAACCATATGCTCTTCCCCAACTAATTTTGCCTAGAGTACTAAAACTTATCAGGTGCAACATGCTGCAAGCCTGCAAGAAAAAAAAAACTCTTGCCTTTCTTTTTTATTTTGTTTCGTCAGCAAAGAGAAACTTCTGTCAAATCTAAATTTCTGGACTCAACTTTCCCTTCTTTTCAATATTACTGTAAATCATTGTCTTATTATTAAAACAATACTAAGGCAATACATGAACATATAACATAATATACACTTAAATGATCAAAACACATTTAAATATGAAAATAACCATTAAGCACAGCTTCTTTGTAGGCTAGAGCTGAAGAATGTCAAAAAAAGTAAGATTTTTTTTTTTAATGAAAAAGTGAAAAACAAATACAGTAACTTCAACTGTAATGACTTCAAGGTGCAAGATACATATGTTAGTAAAAGAATGGGTGTTGTACAATTGAAAAGAAACACTTCAACTAAGATGGACAAGCTCTGTTGAAGGAGCATAATATCGATCACTGAAAGGAGAATGAGCTTTAACATAGATCTTAATTTGAAGATGAGGAACGGGGCACTTCATGAGATGAGCTGGCTGACTTTCCATTCTGCAGCTCCAAGATGGGGGTGCGGTCACCCCACCGATGGATTCCACTATTCTTACACGCACTTCAAAACCCTACGAAGAACCTAAGAGAGTTTGGGCTACATATAGTTTGCAGACAACACTCATGCAAGATGCTAAGCATTAGTCATTTGGATGTTCCTGCTACACACAAAGAAGGTGCTAGCCAAAGAATTCTAAAATAGGTGTTAGACCCATATGGCCTAACAGGAAAGTGTTGATGAGAATAATATTTTGTCAACCTTACTTGTAATCGACTCTGTTGCCAATGCAAAAGGGTTTCTCTCCTTTTGGTGGTGATACTGGAAGTTGCTGTTATTCAGGGAGACTGGCTTGAAAGAAGTCAGAGATGGAGATAATTATTTGGTGTCACCCCTTGAACTGTGAAAACAAGGAATTTCGAAACAGGTAGGGCAGGCAATACTTGATGATAGGTTCTTCTGTAGAATTTGGAGGTATCTTCTACTTTATCTTATACTGAATATAATAATCATTTTAATGAAGTCCACGAATTGTTCAGCGCATCAAAGGCGTGTGCGATATGCAGAGTGTGTGCTGCTGCAACTCTGTTCTAACGACGCCTGAGTTTGTTCCCAAATCAGGGGGTTTGGAATAGCTAATAGATTAGAGGGATATGGCATCTGTGGAGGGTTGATGAATGTTGCAAAAGCATTACCGACTTACCACAATTATCTTTTATCGGTCATACATTTGGTTTATGGAGTCAAGACCATTGACGATATTTATTAAGGATGACAACAAACAAGAGTAGTAATTATTTTTAGGTATCTACACACACAGTCACAAACCATGTAAATCCTCGGTTATAACACGATTAAATGATTACTCAATAATAATCCCCCCTAAGCTGATTAGTTTGTGAGCCCAATTTTAACAATCTAGTTCACGATCTACAATGAGTAGCTCAAATGTTAAAATATCCACCATATTAATATTCAAGCAAGTCGAATCCAGCAGGAAAGGTCAGTTTACCACAAACTTGCAAGGGTGAGAAATATACTATTGAAAAATGGGAACTACAAAGATATCAAAGAAAAGTTCACATTCCATTAGGAAATAAACCAGTTGTAGCATACCTGCATGTCATCATGCCTAGTGAGCTTCATTATGGACTCCCTAAAGCTGCACAAACAAACATCAACAACTCGATCAGAGAAAACATTAATCTTCAAATAAAATAAATGACAAATCTAATGATAAACAACATGAACATCAGATGCGAATGAGCCTGTGGCTCAATGGTCCTCTCACAAAATGGAGAGGTTGTGGGTAGGAAACATGTCAACAGCCGATTGTTGATATAAGTTTCCACACGTAATTTAAAGGGGTAGGGCCTAGGGGTCCCCTCAATCCCGCTTGCCAATCAAAAAAAAAAAACTTGGACATCAGATATTTTGTGGTATTGACTGGATGCATAACTCATATTAGTTTTTCTTCTCAAACAGGAAAACAAACAGGAAAAATAGCTAATGAGCCTGTGGCTCAATGGTAGCACCCCTCACAAAGTGGAGAGGTCGTGTGTTCGAAACACGCCAACAGCTGATTGTTGGTATAAGTTTCTACACGTAATTTAAAGGGGTAGGGGTCCCCTCAACCCCGCTTGCCAATAAAAAATAAAAAATAAAAATAAAATAAAATAAAAAAAAGGAAAAATAAGTTATTGACATTCAAATTTTAAAGTAGGGGATGTCCACTAAGAAATTTTCCCTTTTATCAAATCGGCAATCCGTCTTGTTCATTGGAAAATTTAATGTCAAGTCCAAGCCTCTCCCATTGACAACCCTAATATCAAGAATCTTTAAAAAAAGTTCATAATAAATAGATAAAAATTTGATGGAAAACATGAATGCTACATCATACCCTTGCCAATCCTAAAAAATACCTCCCTTTTCCAATCTATTGCCCTCATCACCCTTGAAAAAGTTATTCTCCAATCTATTGCCCTCATCACTTTTTTAATAACATTATTCTCTTGTAACCCACCAAGCCAACATATGATTACAACGTACAATCAAATGGAACTGATAAAAAATATGTTATTAGATGTTACATCATTACCTTGATATTCCTAATAAATCTCCAATCTCCAATCTTTTGCACTCATCGCCTTTCATCAATGAAGTTAATTTTCTCTTTTCATTGCCACCAAACCAACAAAAAGGGGGAAACGAAAAGCAAATCTAAAGCCTAAGGCATATCGGAAACTATGCCCAAACCTTGAGAACCTAAACAGGATACATCATCCTAATGCCAAAATGGTAGGAGTTTAACCAAACACCTTTTAGGAACTGGCTTTTAATTTTGTTTGAATGTTTCACGGGAGAGACAGAGAGCATTTTGAAGTGATGTCTAGGTTTGGCGAGAGCAGGGGGTTGGGCCATTGGGCTCGTCGTTTTATCTACTGTGGCATCACAAATGGCAGGCAATTGCGTCTAGGGTTGTTTCGAAGACATGTTAATAAGTTATACAAATCCTTGACGATGATGATGAGAATCCCGTTATGGCAGAATGTTTGAATAGAGAAGACCTTCTGTCTTTGGAATACTAAATGCCATTTAACTTCTGAAATCATCATATCCGAACATTCACGCAATTTCATAATGAAATTCTTGCTTAAGAATTGGGTATAAATGACAATTTATTTGACATGGATATATGACTTATGACCATGGCTACTTTCATGATGAAAAAGGTTAAGCCTACCATCCTCCATCCAAGTATCATATAAATGTACACTAGTAATTTAACTTTTTTTTAGCAGTGATTCATGGCCGAGAACTCTACGTCAAAAGGATCTTCAATAAATTTATCAACCTAGCTTAGCTTGTTGCATATCTAGTATTCATAAGGAAAAGACTAACCTATACTAAATTTATGACTGAACTTATTAAAGTCAGATTATAATTCCTACGAACAAAAGATAACATTTCCATTTAAGTGCAAATTTCTTCAGCAACCTTACAAGAACAGCACAATTAAACTAAAGAAATGGTATAAATCAAAAGGATGTATGCTAACCTCTCCACTCCCAAACAAGGGGGACCACTATTAATGAGATCGACAGTTAGGATTTCCTTTTCTGCTAGATACTCCAGAATCTGCATATGAGACAAACTGTTATAGTCATATATTCGATGAAACAGGATCATCGACAATAATACTTGACCCCACATTACACAAGAAAATTTAGAGAAAAAAAAGAATACTAATCACCCAATCTCCAGACATTTTTGTTTTATACATCCTTGAAGAGATAAGCGTATACATGCACTTATTATATATCATAAAACCTTTTCTAAGAAAAACAAACTATGATTATTAGAATCTGCCAATTTTAAGAAGCAACATTAAACTCTTTAATGAATTGGTACTACAGAACTTATAAAACCAATACGAAATGTGTAGGTTGGAGACAATCACAAAACAGAGTAAAACAAGGAGCACTGTAACATCACAATTTCCCTGGCACGGAAAGAAACATACGCACTTTTAGCTCACACCTAAAAGAAAAGTATTCCAGAGGATTTCAACTCCAACTGTTTCACAATAATAAAGGTTTCTCTAAATGTTCACGAAGATTAGATTTGGAAACAAAAGTATCTATTGAAGGGTGAAACAATCATTCACAAAAAATTGACTCTCACAAGCCTTCCCATACACTTTGTATCTCTTTTCATTATGCTGATGAGTGTAATGAGGGAAGAGGATAGACAACATCAAGCCTTTCCATACACCTACTAGCAAGGAGGTTTGGTAGTTTGGAATTATCAATAAAGGATTGTGGGAAAAGCTCATAAAGAACAAGTATGACATTGAAAGTTAAGAATGGTACCACAAGAAGATCTCAAAGACGTACCGGTCAACACTTCGGAAACATATATAAGCTAAAGAGCCAGCTAAGAAAGAGAGAAGCTTCAAAAGGAGCAAAGGGGAATTAGGTGATGTCTGGGAGGGTCAGAATTGTTCCCTACTTCCCAAGGCAGCGATTTTGTATTTAATTATTGATATAAGAAAAAATTTACACTTTATCCTGTTTACACTGATTTAGAATAACTACACTTTCTAACCCATTTACATTCACATGGAAGGTTTCAATACAAGCTTATGGGAGTCTTGTGAGAAAGGAATGGGTGTATATTTGGGTTCATCATCTTCCTCTTCATTTTGTCATTCTTCCAACGGGACATTCCACTAGACTTAGAATTTGCTTTCTCTGAAAACCTCAATCTTCTTCATATTATCTGCTATTCTCCCCATCCACCTTTTCCCAGCTCAACCACTGCTTCCACTTCCTTCTTCCCCATCTTTTTCGTCATCTTCTTCTTCATTTTCTTCACTCTACCAACCAAACCTTTCACTAGACTTGGAACTTGGGTTCTCCTCGTCAACCAAGTGTTGCACCATTTCTTTTCTCCGCAAAGCCTTAACTTTCTTTAAATTATCTGCTTTCTCCTCATCACCCCCCCCCCCCCCCCCCCCCAACCACTGCCTTCTTTCTTCCTATCTCTCTTATATGATGTCTCTCCCATCACTTCTTTACCTTAACATTTTCTGGCTGCAGCCCCTAACCCATTTCCTCCTTTTCAACTCCTTTCAACATGTCCGGTTGACCGCCCTCCATCCCACTGATATTCATCCCCTCTAATTCATTCTCTACAATAATGGTTGCTCTCGTTCTGTTCTTCCTTGGCTGATCTGCTCTTCCACCCCTTAAGGCAGGTCAGAACAATCTTGATATGATCTTGGTCAATCAGAAAGGAACTAAAGAGATTGGCTGTTAAGATCTATTGTAATAGTAGTGACTTGTCTAACACACTACTAGTAGTGACTTGTCTAACACACTTCTTTCATTATATATACAAGTTATGTCTCACATTGAGATATATAGCTTTCCACCCTAATATTCTACTTCTAGTATATTTCATCTTTTATACTTCTAGTTGGTACCACCGGTTCCACCTTCTACTGTTTCGAGTCTGCATGTTAACGTCTTGCCCGAGTCAGGACATTATGTGTTTAGTTTGGAGTCTGTGAAAACCTGGCATGCCCGATTAGGTCATGTTAACTTCCAGTATTTGTGTAGTCTTTTTCCAGAATTAATGAAAGCATGCAAAAATTCTACTTTTCATTGTGAAACTTGTTCCTTATCGAAGCATGTTAGAAATTCTTATATTCCACGAATGCATCGATCACCTGCTATGTTTGATTTAATTCACTCTGATGTTTGGGGTCCTTCACCTGTTACTGCATTATCAGGCCATAGGTATTATGTTACGTTTATTGATGATTACACTAGGTGTACTTGGGTTTATTTACTTCGCCAAAAGTCAGATGTTCTTCCCTTGTTTACACAGTTTCTCCAACTCATCAAAACTCAGTTTAATGTGGTGGTTAAAGCTCTTCGCTCAGACAATGCTAAGGAGTATGTGTCTAATGAGTTTGTCAATCGTCTTAGCCAACAAGGTATCCTTCAGCAACTCACTTGTCCTTATACACCCGAACATAATGGTGTTGCTGAGAGGAAAAATAGGAGTCTCATGGGTGTCGTTCGTTGCTTATTGAGAGGAATGCATGTCCCTCAGTCCTATTGGCATTTTGCTGTTCTTACTGCTGCCTATCTTTTAAATCGCACTCCCAGTAGGATTCTCCATGGCCAAACCCCTCACCAGCTTGTCTACCCTAGTCGTGTTCTTTTCCCAATTATTCCCAGGGTGTTTGGATGTGTTTGTTATGTTCATGATAAAAGTCCATCCCGCACTAAACTTGATGACAAGTCCATTCGGTGTATTTTTGTTGGTTACTCTCCCCTTTTAAGGGATATCGATGTTATAATCCCTCTAGTCGTCGGGTTTATCATACCTTGGATGTTACTTTTGCCGAGCATGTTTCCTTTTTTGGATCTTCTATCTCTTTGCAGGAAAACTTGTTACCATCGGAGGAGGAGTCTTCCGCTGTTTGCTCTATACCTGTCTTTCCTACTCCTCTGATGTCCCCTATTCCTAAACCCTTCCAGGTTTATACTCGTCGCTCCCGCGCTCATCCTTACACCTTGCCACCCGCTTCAGGTAACATTCCTCTTCCTAATAGTGATACTCCTTTTGTTGTTCCTCCTGTTATTTCTAATGATATTCCTATTGTTTCCACTAATGGTACTGATATTATGTCCATCAAGAACCCCCTTGTTCATGTCCCTGAACCCCGTTATCCTCCCAGGGTTCGAAATCCTCCGAATAGGTTGGGTTTTTCTACTGACCATCCTATTGCTCAGTATGTCTCTTATCAGGGCTTGTCTGCTAACTATCAGGCATATGTTACTTCTACTTCATCAATTCGGATTCTTAGAACTGTAGGTGAGGCTATGGAGAATCCTCATTGGATAGCAGCTATGCAGGTTGAGATGGTTGCACTTGAGCAGAATCAGACTTGGGAGTTGGTTCCTTTACCTCTTAAGGAACGCACCGTTGGGTGCAAATGGGTCTTTAATGTGAAGTTCTTAGCCGATGGTACAGTTGAACGATATAAAGCGCGTCTTGTTGCCAAAGGCTTTACACAAGTTCCTGGTCGGGACTTTGGAGCTACATTTGCTCCCGTAGCCAAGTTGAACTATGTTCGACTCATTATCTCCCTTGCAGCATCATATGATTGGCCCCTTCATCAGTTAGATGTGAAGAATGCTTTCCTTAATGGTGATCTTGATGAGGTTATTTACATGGATCCTCCACCAGGTTTTCGTCATGTCGGGGAGTATGTTGGGAAGGTTTGTCGCCTCCGTAAGTCCTTATATGGGCTTAAGCAGTCACCGCGTGCCTGGTTCTGTAAATTTTCTGAGGTTATTCTTCAACATGGGTTCTTCAGGTGTCATTCTGATCATACGGTCTTTTTCAGGAATAACTCAGGGGGTCGTATATATCTTCTTGTGTATGTGGATGACATTATTCTCACTGGAGATGACATTGCAGGCATTGTACAGCTTAAGGAATCCCTAGGGAAATCCTTTGAGGTCAAGGACCTCGGTCCTCTACGCTACTTCTTGGGCATTGAGGTTGCTCGTAGTCCTAAAGGTATCTCCTTATCTCAGCGAAAGTATGTTCTAGATCTCTTGAGTGACACGGGGATGTTAGGTTGTCGTCCAACTTTTACTCCTCTGGTTCCTAACAGCAGGTTAGTTGCCAATGCCGGAGCGCCTCTACCAAATCCATCAGCCTACCAGCGTCTTGTTGGACGCTTGATCTATTTGTCTAATACCACGCCGGACATAGCCTTTGCCGTGAGTAGAGTGAGTCAGTTTATGCATGCACCTTGTCAGTCTCACATGGATGCGGTTGATCATATTCTCATGTACCTGAAATCGTGTCCTGGCTTAGGTTTGTTTTATGTATCTGGACCACAGGGTCCCCTGGAGTGTTACACTGACTCAGATTATTATGGTCGCTCCATTGACGGTCGTTCTACTACTGGCTTCTGTGCTTTTCGTGGACATCATCTTATCACATGGAAAAGCAAGAAGCAATCAGTTGTCTCTCTGTCATCGTCTGAGGCAGAGTATCGTGCTTTAGCATTAGGTACTTGTGAGATTATGTGGCTTCGCTCTATTCTCGGAGAGTTGGGTTTTACACAGACTGGATCCTCTATTCTTCATTGTGATAGTAAATCTGCACTTTACTTAGCTTCGGATTCTGTCCTTCATGAGAAGACAAAGCACATTGAGATCGATGTGCATTTCTTGAGAGAGAAGGTTCGTTCTGGTATTGTGTCTCCATCCTTTGTTGGGACGAAGGCACAAATTGCTGATCTTCTCACAAAATCAGTGGGTCCTACTAATCTTCAAATTTTTATTCGCAAGCTGGGTCTTCGCGATATCTTCGCACCAGCTTGAGGGGGAGTATTGTAATAGTAGTGACTTGTCTAACACACTACTAGTAGTAGTGACTTGTCTAACACACTTCTTTCATTATATATACAAGTTATGTCTCACATTGAGATATATAGCTTTCCACCCTAATATTCTACTTCTAGTATAATTCATCTTTTATACTTCTAGTAGATCAAACCCCTGAGCTGATACTGGCTCATAGGCAATTGCATTTAGAAAGGCTCAAACATTTGAAAACTTGACTTGGATTGGAAAACACTGCTCTCCTTTTTAGTGTTTTACGCTTTTGTTGCTGCACTTGTTTTTGCTCTATATTTTCCTAGTATTTGGTGAGATACACTCTCGCCATGTCCTTTTAGGAGATTTAGAACTGTTTTAACATCAAAGTACTTTCTAGCTAATAGAAAGCTAATATTTCAGAGAGCATTCTATAATAGAGATCTTCAGCACCTGCAAACTTTAGTGATATCTTCAGCATCTGAGAGACATGGGCTTATTCAAAATTTCGAGCGAATGAAGGAGAATAGAAGATTGTGGTGGGATTGAAATGTTCCATTTTCGTCCAGGTCCATAAATAAAGCCACTGAATCCCAAATACATTTGCTCGGCGCTCCAGTATTTCAATACAAAAATAGTTCGGACTGTAAAGCTCTGTCCAAGTTGTTTTGTTTTTTGTTTTTTTTTTGTAAGCACCTTGATTCTGGGTACAAGTCTTAAACCTTATAATTTGCGTAAGAGAGGAGAACTTATTCCCAACAGGTTGTGTGATGTGCAAAATATTTCTTCTGAAGACGGTAAATGACGGCACCAGGCATACATGAGATTTGGTGCCAAATAGAAAGCTTCTTGAGCCGAGATTGGGTGATAAAGAGAGTGCACAAGTTCAGTACAGAGGCGACACACAGAAAGGCTGCAAAATTGTTGGGTGGAATGAGACCCTATAGTGGTGAAGAGCATCTCAAGGGTTATTAGTGGGGAAACTTAAGGTCATTGACATCATTGTCATTGGGAAGACTTGGTTGCAGTGGGTGTTTGTCTGGTTCTTTTACCTTGCTGACAATGCATAACTCAATTGTCATGGAATTGCAATCTCTTTAGCATTTTAACGAAACAAAAAACCTTTATTGATTATCAAATAATGTTGAGTTGAACAAAAGAAACAAACATATTTCAAAAGAGCAAACACCCCACTTGGGGTAGGATCATATGTAGCATCAAAACAGTAATTTAGATATGGGTGTCTCACGAGTCCACCACTGTAAGGGGTGTTCCGAATGTAATGATCTCATGGTAGGGTGGGGCTGTAATTATTCCATGATGTAAATGTGTTGTAACTGGGACTGCGGCATAAATCTCTCCCACAACAATTGTGTTTTGTATTAATGATGAGATTACTGATAACATTACAAACATAATAAAGCATCTAGAAGACAGCAATGCTAAAAGTCACAATAAACTGACCTTCAGAAGTTTTCGAATAATAGGAATTCTTTTATGGTTCGTACGGTTCTGCTTCAATATGTTGTGTAGCATTTGCAAACCTACAAAATCAAAGTAACCATACTCAACAATTTATATCATGAAGATCAATTAAAATAATCACTTATTCAGTAAGATCCTCTACAAAATAAAAGATAGGAGTGACTACCATTTTTGCTGATTACATCATTCAAAACATTTCTTTTTTTTGTCTTCAACAATGCATCAAGTATAATCGAAAGATTTCTTGTGCTGCAAGGGAAAAAATAACAGAATTTTTCAGCAAATAAAACATTTTTTTTTAAAAAAAAATGGGTGATTTCCTCCGTGCATCAGATATTAATGTTTTATCCAGAAGAAAAGTAAAATGTAGCATCAGAAGAACAAGAAGAAAGATCCATAAAAACCTTTGGACTGCCTCGCCATTATCATCTCCAGAAGATGCTGTGACAATCAAAAGCTTCAAGTAAAGGGTAGCATCCTGTCCACAAAAAACTTACATTGGTCGATAATTCAATAATACAACGAGATCAGGAAGTGAATGACCAAACACAACACAAATTAGAACAAAACTTCCCCTGCCAATATATTATTAAACAAAATGAGTAAATGACTAACATAGAGAGTAGAAAGTTTAAACCGAAGGGAGGGTTATATAAGCTATTTTGATCACTTTATCTGTTGTACAGATTCACTCACTCCGTTCCAAAAAACTTTTTGGAAGTCTCTAGGGTTTATTTGTTTTGAGAATATGTGTATATAGTTACAATTGTTCCCCTAAATCCCCTTCTCTCTGTGAAGGTTTTAATCAATCCCAAGACCTTGGGCCCAACCTCCCAAACTTGATCAGTAGATCACCGGACACCTTGAATACTCATTTTAATAACTCACAATTCTTTTCAGGTTATTAAACTCGTGCCCTTTGTATCAACACGACAAGTCTCAACACACATACTGTATTTTATATTGTTGTGTCCACATTACTTTGATACACATGTAATATACTTGAGCTGGACTATACTAGACAATCTATTCTATTCTTAAAAGAAAAAAGTAAGGATAACACCCTTGTATGAGACATCCATGAACAATTTCTGCAAGACTGCCACGTAGAAAAGAAATTTCACTTTGGTTCTCTCTTGCTACTTTGCTAGGGATTGTTTTGGATTTCATCATTTTAAAAGGGGATGGCAAATGTTATGTGGGCTAAGGAGGGCCATACTTAGGCTTCTTAGTTCCATATAGATGCTTCCACAGCACCTCCTACTCCCATAATGTACTCTGACCCTTCCCATCATTATTCCACACATTTAATAATACAAAAACACACAAAAATAATAATAATAAATTGTACTCACTTTTCGTTTGCTAATGCCCCCATCAATATCAAGCAGCTCATTGAGTTTGTCTTCAGCTGCAGTACATATGTGAATAAATAATTCAGAAGGTAAATCAAAAGCAAACTCAAAGCCAGCCACAACAAAGAATCTTTTTACCTCCTCTTGGACGATTATTAGCAGCACCTTCCAACATTTTCTTAGGTTTGTTCTCAAGAACCTGAAGCTTGCTACCACTGACAGGATTAGAACGACATCTAACCTTTTTTATGGAACTGGAAGAACGAGATGATTTTGCAGGTGATCGGTCTTTTAACATAGTCGGCCTATCTTTGATCATGCCAGAAATTAAATTCTTATTAACTGTAAGATGATTAGGTAAAGATTTTCTCAAAGGGTCCGAGACTGTGGGGGAATCGTCCAATAATTGACCAGTGGATATGGTCTTGCTGACAATGACATCCGAAACCTCTAACGACTGAAGAGAGGATGATGATTTGTTCCTAACTTCTGTATGTACAGACATCTCCGGAGGTTGAACAGCAAACTGAGATTTGTTTGTGGTGTCTTCCATCGGTACGGGAAGTTCTATTGGTTCAACAGATTGTCTTTTACTCTCTTTCTTTTCTGTAAAATTTTCAAAATGTTTGATGGATGATTCTGATATGGCTATTTTCCCAGTATCCCGTGATTTTGTACCATCAGATAATATGGTATTAGAAGCTATCCTGCCTGTAACTTTTTCAATTTCACATTCTCCATTGACCATCACAGGTTCAGGAAACTCATCATCTGAATCACCTTGCACAACTTCGTCGTTATTCAGAGGATCGCCACCAATATAGCCTCGGCACTTAACAGACCCACAAACGCACTTTTTTGCAGCAGCCCCAAAGACACGTACATAATTGTAATCAAAAGTCACCTCTTCACCCTGACACAACAGATCATCCAAGCATAAGCATTTTATCAAAGCAACAACAAGACAGGAGAAGGGTTGATATAGGGAAGTAAAATGAACAATTATAACAGTAATAACAAAAATAGAACCTAAAGTCACTTACAGAACTTAAAAACCAAATTTAAATTATGATAGCAGTCATGAAGAAAGTTCCAGATTTATGTGAAACTTGCAGCACTCTTGTATTCCATTCCCTCATTTTCCTTCGACACCCAAACCAACCAGGGAATAAATACAATTATATAATTGGACCATTCCCTAGGATTTCATTCTTTTCCCTCATTTTATGAGTTCCCAAAAGGACACTTAAATCACCCATTTCCAAAACTTCTGTAATCTATTTACTTAGATCGCAGTATCCATATTTTAAGAGGAAAAATAAAACTCAATAAATAAAGGTTGTTGCTTCCAAACCCAACCAACTAGGTGCCAATGAAAAGAAACAACCCACCAAAATCTCTCTGTACTCATAGTTAGATGTTTTGTCAAATTAAGAATCTCAATTACATCTTGCAAGCCAACAAAAAGTTCAATTAACCAAGCAGCACCATCATAGCACAAAAGTAGCAACATTTGACTAGTGAAGAGGAGAATTTCCATTTATGTACACCTAATTTTTATGCCAGGCAAGAAATAAAAGATTTGTGTCCTGGAAAGTGTAAATACTAGAGGAGGCAATCGTCTATTGAACCCATCCTTAGTTTGTGATTTAAATATGCCAAACATCACGCAATATCGTGAAAATCCAGGTTGTCAAGATAAAATACTACAGAACAATATTATTATTGTGCGGAGTATTGTTTCATCACTATTGGATGTTGAAAAAACAATTATGATTTGACTATTTTCTCATCAAGAACTTCAGTAGTGTCCAAAACTGTGAACAGAATCCAAGATCAATTCATATATCACTTGTGAACATATAAACACTTTAAAGATAGTGGGTGAATCAATCACGCAGGGCATTTTCGAAGATGTTATACAACTATAAAATATAAGTGTAAGACATGTAGCTCAAGAGTATTCTTTTATTATAATTTAATTTTTTTTTGTAAGGGACAAACACTTGCATCAGCCCCATAGGGACAAACACTTGATGTAAATAAGCACATTAACTACATTGACCATTTGGCCCCCCAACCCAATCCAAAAAAAAACCCATCCTTGCCCTAATTCCCGCATTATCTACTAATTAGAAACTTGTATTAATACTGGATCCCCATATTAATACTTGTCCTAAACATTCCTACTGCTGCAGTCCCCAATTCTCTTTTTCATCAGAATAATAGAAGCTGAGAACTTTTTCTTTCATCTTCTTCGTCCTTCAATCCGTCAAAATCGATTGGAGCTGAAGTTTCATACCCCTTACCTTATATCGGTTGTTTTTCTTCCAATTCTTGCATTCGACCGATTCTCCTTATTTTTGTCACCTTCACACCCACATCTTTTTCTCCTCTCTTCAATTGCAATTAGCTCTGCTACCCTTTTCTTCTCCAAACATATTTTATTTCATACATATTTCATCTTCCCGGCGAGAGAACTCTACAGGCTTCAAAGGTGTGCCAACCAACATGGTTTTCTCCTCGAGGACCTGATCTTTTGCTGCTTTAGGACTCTTCCTATGGAACTTAATCATGTTCGTAGTCAAATGTTGAGCTGCTGATCCTTCCCCCCATTTCTGATACATCAGATTTTTCAATGTGTCTCTCACCCGACCCTTTTCCAGCCCAATCATGCTTCTGTCTTCGCCTGTTGGGATTTTTTATGCAAGCATCAGATCCATTAAACTTTCCTTCCACATTAGGCTCCCATATTATGCCCTGGACCTCTCTACCGGCTTGTTTGCCAGGCCCGTTATCCTGATTACAGAATTATCAGGATATATTCTCACCACATGTACCCTTAAGTGATAAATCTCCTTCGTCTTCATTGGGTATATTCTCACCACATGTACACTTCTCGCTTTCTTCGGTGGACTATTTGTTCAGTAATTGGACTCTGATTACAGTAGCCCGAGTTCAAGTCCACGTGTGAACTTTTCACAATAGTGGTCCCATGGTCACTAGGTCAAGACATTAGACTCTAAATCCAGCAAACCAAAATTCAAGTTTCAGTAGAAGCTTTCACTCTAATTTCTTGAAATATCCAAAAAAAAAAAAAACACTTCTCTTGAGTTATATCCCAATCCCCTACTCAAGACTCATCTTTTCTCACTGATTGATAATCCTTTCTTACTCGCCCCTGAACCAATCCACCCAGCTCGGACATGCTCTTCCTGGTTGTAATTTTTATGGTACTTTAGCTGGATCTACCTCCAAATCGCAACCCTATCATCACAGACCAAAGACAGAAGGAGGGAGAGTGATGGAGAGGAGTATTACTGTTTTTTTTCTAGTGTTTCATTGGTATATTATTAATTTACTTAATTTCTATCAATAATAAAAAATATATACTTAAAGCACAACAAAATAATATAGGGTACCAACGGAAGTCCTGAACACATACCATAAGCGGACACAACAACTGGGTAAATCACAATATAATAAGTTTCCTCACAGTTGATTATTTGATATTGACTGCTTAGTAAGAGTACACCTGCTCAATAATTCCATTAAATGGGTTGATGACGGTGATAGTTTCTAGCAACTTCCATAAATGAGAAGATCGTCAGAATTGTTCATTCACTTTTTTTTTTTTTTGGCCAACTAGGGTTAGTCAACATTTGTTTATGTAAATCAAACCTACTATGTAGACTCACATATCTAACCCTGCATAACACTGGGATCCAATCAAAAAGTAATGCGTAAATAGACATAAATGCATGTATTTGCATTAAATTCGAATATTACCTTCTTAATATTCCTGATTGCGAACAGCCCAATACAAACTTCTCCATTCACAATCCACTGATCAAGAATAAATTAAGTATCAGTTACTTTATATATACAAAAAAAAATATATATAACTTTATCATATTGAAAATGTCATGATATCAAATTTGAGATGTAATTCTTAGACATATACAAAACAATTCAACACATCTTTAATTCAATTATTTGCAGTGCAACTCTTAAGGATGAGATAACATAATAAATTAAAAAGAGAGACTAAGAAATTAAAGGATGAATAGTAATATTAGGCAGCAGACAAAGAACATTGTACAAGAGACTATTCTGTCGAGCTTTGTAAGAGCTGATACCTAATAAGAAATGTAAAAGAAAGAATTTATTCTCAATTTGTAAGAACCCTCAAACTAATTTCAAAATCACCATTCCTAGTTATACTACACTACTTCATTCAAAAGTGAATTTCGTATGGAGGTAACTAATAGTCACAGTGTTTCATAGCTAATTTAAAAAGTTTAATTGCCCAGAACAAAAATACATTTACATCGAACAATAACAAAATTCAGAAAATAAAAGGTGCCAGACTGCCAGCTGAGCTCAGCTGATAAAAGCTTCGGGTGATGATACCAGAAGTCTGGGCTTTTTTGTCCCCGACAGGCGACAGCATTACCGGGGTACCAAACTCATTAAAAACAGGCTTACCTCCAAATTTAGCAATAAAAAAATCAGAAAATAAATTTACCAAGAATAGGGTTGAGATTTTGTGATGGGGGTGTTTTCTGTAATGGGTAATATACTGTACTGTGATATGCAACTGGTATCGTTTACGGTGAGTGCCTTGCTAAGGACAAAATCCCAGACATGTAGACTACAATAACTTTTGGTTGATTAATGAAACCAATTAATGATCCACCCACCCACCCACCCACCCTTTTTTTCTCTCCAAAGCCACAGAAAAAACCATTAACCAAAAACCATTAACCAAGAAAAATCTAATGATTATGTAAGAAACTAAACTGATCTTATCCAAGTACCATGGTAATGGAAATGACATAGTGAAGAATACCTTTTCTGTACTGCAATTTGGATCACAGCTATGATTGATGAAACGTCCTAAATTGCCTTTTGCACAGGCATCTATTACCTGAACAGTACACAAGAAACAAAAGAACGTTGAAGGTTGAAAAAGAATGTTTAGTATATAAACTTCAATGGACAGTATGATAACTGTAAATGTAAGTATGAGGTCATTAAGGAGCAATATACAACATTTAACCACTCACGTCCTTCATGAGTAAAGTGGTTAGTCTAAGCCGGGAAGGTGGGACAAGATCCCATCTCATGGATTCAACTGTGTTACAACTTACAACCATAGCAAGTAATGACTATATATGGTTTGGGTTTGGGTTTGGGAAAGGGATTGCACGGAATCACATTGTTACTAATACACAGTCAAGATAATTTAAAAAGATTTGGAAATTACTAAGATGATGCCTTCACCATTTTTATGAATTTATCTTTAACCAATTCAAAGCCAGATCAATAACTTCGAAGTAAGACTACATTCTAAGCATATTACTGAATGAAAATCCCACAAGCTACGTGTGCATATGATGGCACGTCATAGCGGTTAATTCAACGTAACCCCTTGGTTGCTCAGCTCTAATGGAGAAATGCCCATCGTGTCTCGTTTTTCTTCTTCTATGGTCGGCTAAGCATCTTTTTCTTCCTGATGAAGTTTAATATCACTAAAACTTGTCTTCTTCTATGTAAACTATAAAAATCTCTTATGGAGGTTACTTCTAAGAAAAAATTACGAGTTTGTGAGATATTATAGCAAATTTCTCAACAAAATCAGGTTTCCCACAAATAAAAATCCCACCCGGAATTTAACAGACCCTAGATATAAATGTCAATCAAAGTTGTACAATAAAAACGCGTTCATATTTAAGGATAATCATTGCAAGTCAGCTGCTGTCCAAAATTTAGAAATAAGGACAGCTTACTGTAGAAATGATAAAAAGAGGATATTACAAACCTCGCTTCCATTTAAAGTCATAAAGTAGAAATGCTTTTGACCTCTAGAAGCATATTCTCTCTGTCGTGCCTCATAAGCATTCAAATCAAGCACCTGGTAAATAAAAGATTAAAATTAAATAGTTACCATAATAGAAGGTAAATGCGTAGAGAGCTTATAAAAACTTAAAATTCGTTCAAAACTTCTTAATAAAAATTTCAGTTTGAGAATGTTCAATATGGTACATTTTCCAAAATAATTAAATAAAAACCTGTTTTGCAATTAACTTGAACAAGCACCAGTTCACCAAAGCAAAACCCTAATGTCTCAATAAAAGCAACCCTCTATGTTACATCAACAGTGTGTCACACATTACACACAACACACTGATCATCGACCCTCTCTTAATACACTTTGATTTTAAATAGAAAAGATGGCCATAAAAGTGTTTAGAACATATTGAGTGCAAGTCAAGGAGGTGTTTCAATCACGGTAAAGGCCATTCCACGTCAGGTTCCACAAAAGATGACCATAAAAGTGTTTAGAATATCATGAATCAGCATTAAGATATGCCTCGCTACAAGTAGATGTGTGGTATGAATGTATGATGACTCCGAACATTGCTTAGAATGAGATTAAGAACACTATGATATTGCTTCCCCAATATAGCTAGGCCAAACCTAAGAATCGTGTGGTAGATAGGATACTTAAATAATATGATGTACATGCATTATGAGTGTTTTTACAAAAATGACATTAAAGGCTATCCCATTCAGACAAGGCTCCAACACTTTTTTTCCCTGATAAATAAAATTTTATTAATCGAAAAGAAGGAACAAGTTGAGACTCATGCGGTCACACACATCCCATTACACAAAGATCACACAATATTCCCCCAATCTATTGCTATAGGCCTAGCTGTGTTAGACACGTCAGACCCCTGCCAACCCCACACACTGAAACCTTCCCCACAGGGTTCCTACTAGCCAATTGGTAACACACTTTTATCCAATGGTCCATTCCTTTCTCATATACACCTAGTTTGACCAGTCAAAGAGAGATGTCCCAGCTCCACATGTTTGCTCCTCCACCATGTGATTTACAAATACCTTCTACTGGCTCTCTTACTCCCTAGTCCCTAAACTATTACTTTCAATTATATTCATTTCCAACTAATCCTAGACATCCATTAATAAGATCCTAGTGCCTGTTTTCAGCTGAGAGTTGTGACGAGGTTCACGATCCAGTACAACCATTGTGCGCATGCATTACAGATGATCTAAGCAATATCCTTTACAATGTTCATACTAAAACTATCTAACAAACTTTCCATACTCATCCATGACTAGTGAGTTACAGAGCTATGATATCCCTTTAATATACATGACATGACATATAGGCATCAAATATGACGAGCAATTCATAGATAAATTATCTAACAGGATATATGGGTTACACCGGATATATTGGGAATTCAGCAATTTGCAATTTATAGATAAAATTATCATCGTTCAATTTATTGCAAATTGCTGAATTCCCAGCAATTTATAGATAAATTATCTAACAGGATATATTTGCAATGATTGGATTATTAATCCCCAGCAACTGCAATTTATTGCAAATTGCTGAATTCCCAATGGTAACATCTCGTGCAAATACATTTGCTGCTTAAGTTGTTAACAGTAGTCACTTGTCAGTTTCATACTCATCTTCTATATTCATCTCAAACATCCAAATGCCCTTGTTATTACTTTCATCCACACATTTATCAGTTCAATTAAAATTTTAACAAAAATACTACCTCTCCAACATATTCGATTAGAAAGTCCCCTCGAGACACATTTTCTAGCAACTGCAGCCCATATCCTTTCTTTCCACAACGAAAATTTTCCAACTTGGCATAATTGCGTTTCTGGAACTGCAGAAAAGTATTCATACACAATTGGTAAAGGTGTACACATCAAAACTAAGTGAAAGTACAAGATAGCAAATCTATAATACCCGCTGATTTGAACAATGGTCCCCACAAGGGCAGGTCCCTCGAACACATTCTATGTTGAGCACCCGGTTCAAGCATCCATCCCCACAGCCCAAACCCCCATCTTTAGGGAGCTTACATTGACAAACCATTATCTGATTACAATAGACAACACTTGCAATATCACGAAAACAAATACTGATGTACAACAGCAATGATGCTTAAAATCCTGTAGTATATCATGATGATTAAGTAACACATGCTTAAAATACTGTAGGGATATCATGATAAATTAGGCAGTTAAGCCACACACACACACACATACACAGAGATCCCCATGGAAAGAAAGGCTGCAACAGACACTTCTGAGTTCTGACTTCTGTATGGTAAAATTGTGGTCAATAACATAGCAATGGGATCAATGTCCACCAGTGAGGTATAAACTGGCCATGGAATTTGGGTATCTATGATGCCTAGAGAATCATCGTGGCACAAAAATATCAATTATTTTGTCTTTCGAGATGAAGTAAACGGCCTTGTCCTGTTGGTTTGGTGGGGATTAAAGCGGTAGATAAGACGCATTATGTTTTAATCAATGGCGGCCTGTGGATTACTGCCTCAGAGTACATGGCTGAGTTCTAAGGGTGATGGGGAGTCATGCTTGCAGATATGCATCATCAATTGTTTTACCCATTGTAAATATATTAATCAAAAAGACAGATTATAAACACAATCAGCCTCTTTTCCACATTTTGGAACCTCGGATGTTTGATGATATTACTATAAAACAGACCCTCGGCTTTTCTTTGGGGACATACATCCAACCCAGCATGAACCAGAAAAATCAATATGATTTCAATGCACCACTTTTATCATAAGAATGTAATATCCATCCACAGATTAAGTTACTTAGGTACTTACCTTAAGGAGATATAATAAGAAAAAATTAAGAAGAGATTAATTACCTCATCAATTGTATTAGCTTTACGGTTGCGGTGCAGAAACAAATTAGATTGAATAGGTCTCCAAGGAGCCTGTTGGGGAACTGCAACAATACAGGAGAAGTCTGTTAGCAGCAAATTTAAAACAATGAGGTGAAGCCCAATATGTAAACTAAGCTGAGACCGTTCCATGGAAGTATACTGTACCTGTTACCGATTTGACCTCATATCCTTTAGAAACTGGATGTGCATAAGAAGCATCCTCCTCACCAGAGGCTTCTGATATTTCCAACTCTGCATTTATTTCCGCATTTGACTTCTCTTGAGGTATGGAACAGTCAGCAAATGCCTTATCCATATTGTCCTTGCATGTCCTTCGGAGTTGAAACAAAGAAGTCAATAACCATTTTCTTTATACAAAGTGTATCACACAAGTATAAAGAGTGCATGTGAGTACACCAGAAACACCAATCCAAAAATAATCCCTCCTTAAGAAAGTCCACTTTTCTTATTAAGACACACTTATATAATCCATGCTTGAGCCCGTATGGGATTTGCAATAAGAGATGCACTATAAAAACCCTCCTTATGAATGTCCACTTTTGTTCTTATTAAGACACACACATATATAATCCATGCTTGAGAGGGTGTGGGATTTGCAATAAGAGATACCCTATTCAAACCCTCTTCAGATGTGGGCCGGATTGGCTTCTATAAAATGAAGCTAATAATATTTAAAATATGATTTATTTCCAAACAAAATACGGAGTATTGATTTTTACTTGTTGAAGATTTAAACAACGAATTGGGTGAGAAAGAAGCTAAAATTGATTATAATTTTTTTTTTTTTTATGATCAATTACATCAAGAAGAGTAAATAAGTACTAGCAAGCAACTAACCCGACATTACCCCAACCCAATCCCCCTATG
Organism: Aquilegia eximia; assembly: GCA_023053565.1. Lineage (NCBI taxonomy): Eukaryota > Viridiplantae > Streptophyta > Magnoliopsida > Ranunculales > Ranunculaceae > Aquilegia > Aquilegia eximia. Next base: position 20,415,152 of record JALIGU010000003.1, read on the forward strand.
AATACATCACCATTTATACTAACTGCACCAATCAAGACTACCTTAATGACACAATTCCTTAACTTCACGTCCATAAACATGTCCTAATTGTCCTCCTCTTCCCCATATAACATTACCAAAAACAATATTATTATGAAAAAGATATTATGAAAACATACGAAGATGTAAAATTCATATTGGACCCATTTTCATTAAACTATAGTTTTTCAAGGCCTAACCCAAGGAAAAAACATGTGGCTGGTTCCCAAGGAGTGATGGGGATTGTAGTCGCCCAAGTGAGCGGCAGTAGCTTATGCTTGATTCAGGCATTAGCCATACCAATAAGATAAGTAAGCAACAAAAATGAAATTATCCAAAAAGAAAAAAAAAGGTAAACAACAAGAAAGAAATTGGCCGGTTGTGTTTTTCAAAAGGAATCTAGGCACATTAAACAAATATCCATCTTTTGTCAAATCTTAGAAGCTAATAATGGGTTCCTATATCTTGATTAATCGTTCAACTTGAGTTTCTATGTGATAACAATCTTCTCCACCACTTTCGTTGTATATTGTTGTTTCCAAGAAATAATGAATTAAGCCTTAAAGTTTATGTGAGTGAATTTGGAAGTCAATAATATGCTCGAAACAAGAATAGTGGCAATATTAGTGTTTACCATCTGCAATTTGTTGCCTCAATGGAGTCTGCAAGTGCAGTTGTTATACACCGCCATTTGTAGCAATCATCACAACACACCCAAGCATTTTGTGTAGGTAACAACTGCCCCTCCAAACTACTGGATAACATAGACAGCTTAGATACATCCTCAGATGTGAAACTGCTGGCGGCGGATATTCCTGGATCACTGGGTATTTTAAGCCCCATGGTCTTGTCTTCTGAAAGGCAAGAAGGCATTTTAATGTGTTAAAAATTAAGTCAGACAAGGATCAATAAACAGTCAAATCATTAGAACAACATAAGTCCTGTTGAAGACAGTTGTGAGAATATAACTCACTGATTAGCTCAGCTCCTCCTTGCAACTTTGACTGATCCACCGTCTCTGAAGCGATGCTGATGTCACAACTTGCTTCTTGATGATATTCCCCACTACATACAACTTGGCTGAGAGAGTCCTTTTCCTTGACTTTTCTTTTGTTGAGTGATTTGTTAATGCCTTCCTTCTTCTGTTCACAAGCATTCTTTCTTCTGTTCCTTGCTGACAAAGGGGCACCTGACCTCTGTTCTCTTGATTCAAGACCTGGTTTAGAACATGGCTTCACACCCATAGCGAATTCATTAGGAGACAATAGTTGAGATGATTCGATCCCAACATGTTTGCCTGAAAATTCGCAACTTCCATTGTTGATTTTCACTTTTAAAAATTCTCCATGGACCCCAGGTTTTGTTGATTCAAGGGTGTGTCTCTGTGTGGACTTTTTAGAATCATCTCTCATCACCTCTAAACTAGATGTGCCAGTGGAATGACCACAACTTCCTATTTTCTCTTCCCCTCTATGTTTTGCTGATTTTTTGGCCTTGTTCTGCTTTCCTTGACCAAGCAACTTCTCTTTTGCAGCAAAAGACTCTACCAACAAATCTGGTAGTCCTTTAACCTTGCTACTTTTATTTTGTTTCCTCAAACTCATAAGCTCCATATTTGAAGCAGCAGATCCGGTGGGGTCAACTGCTTGATTGATAGTCAAAACAGCATCTGCACCTATACTACCATCCTGGATCAAGTTAATCACTTCTGAATCAGGTGATGTTCCCGGGTCTGAAAACAGTTTACCAACTGCCTCCATTTCTTCAGTTGTGTTTTGTGAGTAATCTTGAGGACAATCCCCAAAATTGTTTCCGACTGAGGTATCTTGTGTCAAAGTGCTTTCCAAGTCCTTCTCTACAAGAAGAGAATCCAGATAATGAGGATCTGGAAGTGAAACAGGATTATCAAGCTCTCCATCAGCATATATGACTTGTCTATTATCATATAAATCGCAATCCAATTTTTGTTCAGTGTCATCATCTGTTTCTGACATTTCTGAACTAATTGCCTTACTTGGTTTGGCCACATATTTACTGACATTAATTGTTAAAGAAGCTGGATGATCTAGCACCTCAGACTGCACTATGTTTATACTTTTTTTGCCATTTTGTCCTCCCAATTTAACCTTCAGACGAATATGACTGGTTTTATCATTTGAGGCAGACTGTTTTTCCTTTGCAGCCAGCAAACTATCAGTATGAGGCTTCTGCCATCTTCCATTCTCTGGAACAACCCTCCTTCCATGTGAACTCTGGTTTTCCAGTTGAATTGAATGATTACCGTCGTTTTGAGTTGCGTCATTCTCCTTAACCTGAATGATGTTTTCCAATGAACCCCATAAAGTTGAACGTGCCCTTATGCAGGAACTTCGTTTCCTTCTAACAGTATTCAGAAAGAATTCACCTTGCAACTTCTTGTTGCATGCTTTTCCCCGTTGTGCTGACGTCTTTCCTCCTTGACTATTCTGACACCATTTATTCTGGCGGGTGCTTCTTCGAGGCACCGAGATTATATTGTCTGAACAAGTAGATCTAGAAACCAACTCCGTCTTCATATTACCAGTTCCTTCAGTCTCTGGTGATGCAGAGGATCCACCAGCAAGACCATCCCTCTCCTGATCATCCAGCACCAATTGCCTACATGTGGTATCACCCACAGCACCAGAAAGCTGTGAAGAGGTTGATAGTTGAGTTGTAAAGGCAGAAACAGTATTAGGTAATTCCCTTACTAAAACACAAGGACTTTTTTCTATCTGCTCTGCTTGGGAGATTAAGTCAGTTTCCACCACAGAAGACAACTCATGCTTCACTTCGTGAATCCCACTATGATCCTTAACCATTTCTTCTAAAGGGTCCACAGCGTGACAATCTGCTAAGTGTTGTGTTGGGGTTATCAAGTCAGTTTCTACCCCAGAAGATAGCTCTCCATGAACCCCAAGATGATCCTTGACTGTTTCTTCTAAAGAGTCCACCGCATGACACTCTGCTGTTTGTTGATTTTGGGTCATCAACCCAGAAGATAGCTCCTGCTTCACTTCGTGAACCCCAACATGATCCTTGACTGTTTCTTCTAAAGAGTCCACTGCATGACACTCTGCTGTTTGTTGATTTTGGGTCATCAACCCAGAAGATAGCTCTTGCTTCACTTCGTGAACCCCAACATGATCCTTGACTGTTTCTTCTAAAGGGTCCACACCATGACACTCTGCAATTTGTTGTTTTGGGGTCAACAAATCAGTTTCTACCCCAGATGACAAATTTCGCTTCTCTTCATGAACCCCAAGAAGATCCTTAGCTATTGCTTGTAAAGGACCAATGGCATTCTCTGTAAGATTATAATTATTCAGATCAACTGACTCACTAGGTTGAGTAGACAGGGATGATGATGATAATATGGGAATTTCTACATAATCGGCTAAACTGACTACATCAGCATCATATTGAGAATCTGAATTCCTCAAACCAAAATCACCACCACTATCCAAACAACATGAATGAATTGGCTTACTATTTTCAGTTGAATAAATCTCTCCATAATCACTTACAGGCATTTTTTCCTCTACATCCGTTTTCCCATCCACATCTTCCTGAACAATGTAGGAGTCCATGATATCAACATGATTATCCTGATACAAATTAAACTCACCTGATATACCAAAAACATCCTCCTTAACATCAGAAGATAAATTGCAATCTGTAACCAAACCTAAACCTTGTTGAACAATAGATTGATCATGACCAACCGCTTCACTTCCACAATCATAAAACTGATTATCAAAATCAGTCAATGAAAACTGTTCTAAAACAGAATCCTCCTCGGTTTTAACAAATAAACTCGTTTCAGGAAAATCAGAATTAATCCCAATTTCCTCTTCCATTACTCTGTCACGCACCTCAATATCTGAAGGTGCGTAAGAACCCATCTTCTTCAATATAATTCAAACCATACTATCGATAATTCAATCAAGTAATGCAAGATAAAAGATTAAATTGTATGAAATTCAAACAATAAGAAAGTCAATATTACCTCAAGTTTCAACGCATTGAGTTCTCAAACAACCCTAAGAAACGAAGAGATTGAAGAACGAAACATACAAGTTTGAATGCAGAATTTGATAAGAATCGTATTGAAATGAGATTAAAAAACCCTAGAATTGAAGCTCAATCGCTCTTCTAGAAGAAAAAATTAAGAGAGAATTCGAAGAAACGTGAGCGAAAAACCTAGTGTAAGAAAGAGAGAGAGAGAGAGAGAGAGAGAGAGAGAGAGAAAGAAAGCTGTTTGATGAAATTGTATTTCTCAGATGGATAAATTGGTGAAGAAAGAGAAAGAGATTGTTGTAATACTTGTTGACGTGGCCTCCGACCAAACCCAAGTAGGAAGAGTCAAGCAGACCTCTGAGGAATCATTGACGTCTGCACTTTGCACAAAAATATATAGCAAATCCAAAATTTGAGGTGCACTTTTTTTTACTTACTCCAATTTCATATTTTTTTTAGTAAATTGTCAAAATTTGAGGTGCACTTTTTTTTTTTTTTTTTTTTTTTTTTAAAATATTGAAGTGTATTTACAAGTAAGCATTATATTGGTAGTGGTCTCTAATTAATTTTAAGTGTAGTAATTTTAAGTATAGTAATTTTAATTGTAGTTACAAGTTGTTGAACCACTGCTACACACCAAGATATGTGTGATCCATGGTTGGTTATTTCATTCAAGCAAGAAATGTGATGTTTTCTATTAGTAAGAGAGATAGACTTCTTGGAAAGAGAAGATAATGTCTAAATAGAGGAACCTACACCTACATGCAAAAGAGTTTGTGGAACACATTTCACACCATAAGTGATTTCGTTTAATTAATCTATATTGCAAGAATCAGAAAAAAAAAAAAAAATCACATGAAAACCAATATTGTTATGTGTTGGTGCCAATAGAATCTATAAATCCATGAGTAAGCAACACATCGAGTGTGCAAATTATTTATCCTAAAATTTAAATAATGTTATCACAAAAATATTTCTTTGACAGTTTTGCCTAACTTATCGATTCAATCTTTTCCACTCCATGAAGTCACGTTAATTAATAGTACCTCCTAATCAATATCAACAAGACATGAGCTATTGCATCCTGCTTTGGCAGTAGTACGAAGAAGCAATCAAAAGTTTAATAAAAAAATAATTTTCTATTTTTTTTTTTTTTATTATTGCGCAACAATTATCATCCTGATTTGTGAGTATATGTTGTATCTTTCCAGACAAATTATAAGTTTCTAAGATCATGAATGCAAAGGGAGGACCATATCATGTGAAATAGTATAATAGTACTTTCAAAGGCTTCATATTTTTTTTTCAAAGGTTTCATATGTCAAGTTACATTCATACGTAGGTTTCTCTTGTTTGGGTATGTACATAAGTTAAGTATCTCGCCTGGGGAGTACGTTCGCAACATGGGAGTTGTTGATGTAATACTAAGGATTAAAATCACTAATGGTCTTGCTGCTTCTAGAAGGTCTACAGCAGCCACCACGATTTTTTATTTTTTTTTTTATTTTTTTTGATAGAAATAAAATTTTATTGATAAGCTCAACAAATTACGCAAAAGTAGAGGACAAACGCGCTACAAACTGCGCGGCAAGTCCTTTCTGGATAACAAACCCGATTCTCCTAAATACATATTCGTTCGAACCCGCAGTCATCACGTTGCTATCCATTACCTTTTGCACTCTCCTGAGGAGCTCAACTGCTTCTGAGCCTAACAATCCAAATGTGTCAAATCCAAAGGGGATGAAACTATGTTGGTTAGCCCTACAAGCTCCGTCATGTTTCTCCACTTTTGCTGCTGCTGCATTGCTAGCTGCTAGCCCCACCTCAAAAATCCCAGCACCCAGCCCAACCATCGGAGACGCCCCTGTAACATCAACACACGCATGTTTACCTTCAGACCAGTTATAAACCAGAATATCAGCATGACGTAATGTCGATCTTCCTTCCTTAGGATCAGTAAGAAAGTTAACAGGAGCCTCCGTCTTAACTTGTACTCCAGCCCACCAGAACACATCACACAAGATATCTCTAACGTGGTCATGCCTGTACTTGAAGCCGGGGTAATGCTTACAATGGGCCGCATGGTCCCCAAAAGCATCAAATCTGCTCTTCTTGCACACTGGACAAAGTTCACCATCTGAATAAAGAGGGATCATCAATCGATAACGAAGAATGACACGATATTCTACCGGCGTCATGCGTTGTCCAAACCCTTCCATCGGGATGGCAAGGAGAAAATCTTTGGCATGTTCTGCTTGCACACATCCAATCACGGCTTTTTGTCTAGCTGACAACTCAAATTCCCTCTCAAGACCAGAACTAATCTTGCTGTAGTATGCTCCTACCAAGACATGTTGGGGTCTAAAGGGGACGGTAGCTGTCACGACCCTAATATCCAAAAATTGGCAAAAAAAGAGGATTTACAAAATTTCCCTTAATAAACCAATAAAAGGACAAAGGATCGGGACAGTAATCTAAATAAACATTTTGCACAAGGTAAAATCCATAACCATTAAACACAAATACTTCAACACACATAATTTGAACTCCCAATAAATTCCATATATAATCCAAAAACTCCAAATATTGAATTACACAACTCCAATAATAAAATTCAACAGCTTCTACTGAGGTATTGTCTCCCCCATCAATAATAATCCAATAAATGAAATAATGAACTTGAGTAATCAGCTAACGACAAATCAAAGGACTAAACCTACTCTGAAATGATAACTCCTGCAAATCTCAAACTCCTTCCCGAACAACTGGATCTACAAGAGCCTCCTGGTGTTGCTCCCGATCGTACTCAACTGGCTGCTCTCCTCCGCCTACGCTCCATAAGGATACATACCCACGTGCAAAACAAGCAACATGGGTCAGCAAATTATGCTAGTATGAGTGGACAAGGGTAGGGAACTCCATTCCCAAAAACAATAAGATAACAGACTCCGCGGTCTTTATACATTTATCTCGTTTAATAAATAAATATTATATATTATAATAATACATTACCTGAGCTGCACCTCCTATTAGGATAGGTCGAGCCCTGCAAGAAATGTTAATTGACCTATCCTCCTGCAAAACTGTGTTAGTGCAATAATATATAATTCCTGGCATCTTAAATCTCGACACTATATCTCAATCACTGCAAATCAATCATTACACTCAAACAACACTTCACAACGACTAAGAGGTGACTTTTTCATATCTACAATTAATCTCTTTTATTGAAACCCATTTGTAATCAAGTTGAATAGCTGAGAGGGGAGAATTTGTTTATGAATCAATATACCAATTTAATTGAATTGAATAGCTAAAAGGTGACAGTTTAATTAATGAGGTATATTTAGGGGTGGATTCGGTCCGGTTCGGGTCGGATATGGGGTATTTTTGGGACCGAACCGAAATAGGCGGTTTCCCATATAAACGAACCGAAACCGAACCGAATACTTATAGAAACCGGATCACAACCGATCCGAGATACTCGGTTCGGATCGGATCGGTTGATCGGGTTGGGCCTTCATTATGGGTTTTTTTAAAAATCGTAAACAGATCTAAATTTTGATCCAATAAAATAGAACCAAGGTTATGATGGTAATATTATAATTCTATTAACAGACCTAATTTCATCTTCTTCTTCTTCTCCTTGTTTTTTTACTAAAGATAATCATAAGGTAGATGCAGATGCAAATATAATTGAAGACTTATAAATTAAGTCAACTATGTATCATAGAAAATCTTAGAATCTTTGGAAATAAGTCAACTATGTATCATAGAAAATCTTAGAATCTTTGGAAATTGTAAGAGAAGAAATGTTAGAGATTAGAGATAAGAGGAAATATAAAAAAAGTACGAAGTCATTGTGTAATTTCGGATCGGTTCAGATATTTATTACAACCGAAGTTTAGTAACCGACACCGAACCGATAATCTCTGTTTTGAAATTCTTACAACCGAAATCCGAACCGATATATTTAGAAACCGAAAAAAAAGGTCGGTTCGGATTGGGCCGGATCGGTTTCTCGGTTTCTTCGGATGTGTGACCAGCCCTAGGTATATTCAATGAATACATATAAAGAATCTCGTTTTAATTGAATGGAATAGTTGATAGGTGACTATTTGATTATTATAAGCATTAGTAATTACTTGGAATAGCTGAGAGGTGACTAAGGAATTACTATAGATTGAATATAATTGAATATCATGTATGTTTTACATTGTTTAGTTTGTGGATACCAATCCTTCCTCCTAATCATCATAAGATCTTCTTTCCATCTTAATATTAGTTTAAGTACTAGTAGTAGTATTTATTTTATTACTTGTAGGGAGTAGAATCAATCTCATGTTATTAGTTGATTCATTTAGTGTTCTTTAATTATTGTTTTATATTGTGTTTAAGCTAAGAATTCCCTCTTCGAGGTGGGTACGACCCTTGCTTGTTACTTGTTCTACATTGATAACCAATTATTACGGGCACAAGAAGGAAAATCTCTCTAACAATTCATCTTTTGATTAGTAGATACACAAATGTCTACTATCAGTAGGATCCTCAACAATACTAAAATTTACCCCTACAATTGTCCCATCTTGGATTGATAACACTTGGGATCTAATCTTCAAGTGTCATTGGTCCAAGAGCCATTTTGGAAGGTCAATCTAGGGAGCTAAGTTTTTTTTTCTAATCCAAATCTGATTTGGATTTCTATTGGGTCTAGAATTGGTTAAATTCCGTTACATGTTTGTTTTCTGTCACGTATTTGTTCCCTTAGTCTTTAAACATATATGGGAGATTCCCAAGAACCAATATATACACGTGGGTGGTTCCTGGGGCAAGTTATCTTCTGTGTAACTAAATGCCCGTCTATCCGACTGCATTTTGGGCACGCGGATTTTACTAGCTCGTGTTTTGAATTCCAACGGCTAGTTGAGCTACAACGGCTAGTTTTGTGTTATATTTTTCCTATATGAACATAGAGAAATCTTCACAAATCTTCATTCTATCTTCTTCTCCAATTTTCTTTCAATTTTTTTCGAGCTTTCAACTCTTTTCTTTAACGATGGTGCATTGGAGCAGTTACAATTATGGGAGATTGGAGACAATTAAATACATTCGAAAGCTTGCAGCATCCCAAAAGCGGTGAAATTTTATTTTCTCTCTAAGGATTCCCAATCCGATCGTCTACGCATTTCTTTGAGCCAGTTGAAAACTGGTTTGTGTTTCCCCTTGTCCCTTATTTTTCCCAATGTGTTTCGTTTTTACGACCTAGCTGTTGGCCAAATACTCCTCATTTCTATAGAATTGTTGTATCATGAACTTCTCGCGATGTGTTTCGTCCATGATTTTTGAGCGTTATAGCTTGAAATACCAGCCTGGAATGCAGATTTTTTGTTGTTACTATCTTTGCGCTCGCAACAAAGACAAAGTTTTATCAATTTGCAAAAATATTGTGATGATGATTGGGGTGGTGATCTGCTTGTCTTTGATTTCGATGATTGGAATCCTTCTTGCCAAGGTTCTGACTCCAGCAAGTGGGTCTTTCTCTTTCTTATCTTGTAAATGAGGTTCTCATTTCTAATACTTTATCTTTCGTTTGGAGAGGTTACCAAGGTGGTGAGTGTTGCGGAGGCTCGGATTTCTGATGAGAAAGCTGCTGCAAGGGATTTCTTTGTTTCTTTAAATTTTGTTGAGAAGAATCCATGGGTTGTTGTTACAGACTCAAAGAGAATTTCTTATTACCTTACTCTGGATGTTACCGCTCTGAAGTCTCAGGTTCTGGTGAGACCTCCCAAAGACATTCTTCCTGTTAGTGAGGAGGATGAACTGACTTTTCCAGACAATGTTATTTTTGACGACACTTTGATTGTCTTGACTGCAATTCGCATAACCTCCGCCTTCTCGCGAGCATGATATTCGACACCTAGGCTACTCGAATCACTATAAGAATGGTTAATTCGAGACTAAAGCGTATGGCTAACAAATGGTTATGATCACTCAAAAAATTTCTGTCATAAGCGGACTTGGTATCTATTGTGCCACTGAAGTTATGAAGTTCGCCTTTGTTGCTTCACAGACACAAACTAAGGATCTTCAAGACCACATTATTTGAGGTTTTGATACTGCACGTATGGGTAATGTTATTGATAATGCCATTGCTAGTTACATCTTTCTACACCTAATTTTGATCTCAGTAATCTTTCCCCAATAGCTATCGTCCTTTTAAGACCCCAATGTGTCTTGGCAGAAGCATACTACAATAAGATTAATCTTGGTCTCGAGAGGAAGTTTGAGTTGTCAGCTCGGCAGAAGGCACTGATTGAATGTGTGCAGTCAGAACATGCAAAAGACTTCCTCCTTGCTATTCCTATGGAAGGTCTGGGACTACGTTGACGCTAGTAGAATACAAAGCCATCCTCCGCTACCATCTAACGATTCCACTATATACAGATAGCGAACTTTGTCTTGTGCGTAAAAAGAGCAAACTTGATGCCTATGGAGACTACACAACTCACTGCAAACATTACCCGGGTTTCAATTACAGATATGATCATGTGCGGGATATTATATACGATGTCTTTTAGCGGGCATGGGTGCAGGTGAAAACGGAAGCTCCGGTCAACTTCCTTACCGATCCTAGGGAAGGTAGATCAACACTATGTCCAACATATATTTTGGTTTACAATTGGTCTGAAGGGAGACACGTTTGTGTTGACATTACAGGGGCATCGCCGATGGTAGGGTTCAGGAATGGGATTTTTGAGGTAGGTCATGCAACTAATAGTGCATCAGGAATAAAAGAAGATAAACATAGTGGAACGTGTAAGACAAACCGACATGGTTTCATCCCGTTTGTTTTCGTCACGTTTGGGTTTCTAGCATCACAAGCGGTTGAACTCCTTAAGAGACATAAGGTAATGGATAACAATGTCATGACTACTGACTCAAATGAATTAATTCTTAGAAGGATTGGTTTTGCTATTCAGAAAAGACTTTCATAGCAACTTGTAACATGTGTGTCCTCCACTTTTGTATAATTTTTTGAATTGATCAATAAAATGTAATACTATATTTAAAAAAAATTCTTTGAATTGGTCTTTTGTTGATCCTCGTGGCTCTTATCCATATATTTTCCCAGCCAGTATATCATATCCTCAACGAGGGGTTAAGTTGCTTGGAGGGGCTGTAAGTATTGATCCTTCCTTTATTGCTGGTAATGTTCGCCAACAAGTAGATAAAACACTTCACCTTATGAGTCTTCTACCACAACTAAAGGATCCACAATGTGAGCTAACTCTTTTACGATCTTGTATGGGAATATCTAAACTTGTTTTTGTTTTTCGTACTTGCCCTCCAGATTATGTTCATGAAGCAGCTGAATTGTTTGATCGCAAACTTCGTGCAACTCTTCAGAATATTATGGTTTCTGATAGTCCTGGGTTGGGCGGGCTTGGTATTTATTGTGCCACTAATGTTATGAAGTTCGTCGTTGTAACTTCACGGACACAAACTATGGATCTTCAAGACCACATTCTTCGAGGTTGTGAGACTGCACCTATGGGTAATGTTTTTGATAATGTCATTGCTAGTTTACATCTATGTATACCCGACTTTGATCTCAATAATCTTACCCCAAGTGATACCGTCCCATTCAGATCCCAACATGTTTTGGCAGAAGTACTACAACAAGATTAGTCTTGGTCTTGAGAGGGAGTTTGAGTTGTCAGCTCGGCAGAAGGTGGTGATCGAATGTGTGCAGTCAGAACATGCAAAAAACTTCCTCTTTGCTATTCCTATAGAAGGTCTAAGGCAACGTATGACGCCAGCAGAATATCGAGCCATCATTCGCTATCGTCTAATGATTCCACTATACACAAATGGCAAATTTTGTTCTGTGTGTAAGAAGAGGAGATTGGATATCTATGGAGACCACACACCTCACTGTAAACATTATTCGAGTTTCAAATACAGACATGATCATGTGCGGGATATTATATATGATGTCTTTTGGTGAGCAGGGGTGCAAGTGATAAAAGAAGCCCCGGTCAACTTTCTTACTGATCCTAGAGAAGGTAGATCAACACTGCGTCCTACAGATATTTTAGTTTACAATTAGTCCGAAAGTAGACATGCTTGTGTTGACATTCCAGGAACATCGCGGATAATCGGATTCAGTAATGGAATCTTTGAGGTTGGTCATACAGTTACAACAAAAAAAAAAAAAAAACACAATGGTGCATGTAAGACTTAACTAACATGATTTCATCTAGTATGCCTCGGGTTTTTAGTATTATAAGTGGTTGATGCAGCGGGCTTGTCTCGTGTAATTCCCTGAGTTTATCAATACATAAGTCAAAAACTATATTTGACATGACCGCCTATGATTATCAATTTTTAAAACGGAAACCAGTGAAATGAAAAAGTGTTTGATTTGTTTTGTGTAAAAATCAAGATGGAGAAATTACCGACAGAGATTTCTATGAAAATCTTTCATTTCTTTGATCACCAGAATTTAGCAACAGCTCAAAGAGGTAAACCCCATCAATGAAAAAGCTCAAATTCTTAAGCTATATTTTCAAGATTTTGGTTCTCACTGTCACTGTGATGAGAAAAATTGAAATTGGGTTTTCTAAAATTGAATTTAATTGAATTATGCATCTCCATCTTATAATTTTGGGTTAATTTGCCGTTTGTGGCCTTAATTCCAGCTTATAGTTGGAGTATCAAACGTAGGCTATTCTCCCCTCTCTTGACTTTCGTTCTTCCTCTTTGATGCCTTTTCCTCCCTGATTTGTCTAGTTGTCTATTATAAGAACCCGTTTTCTACATCTAACAGATTTGTTAAGATTTGTTATGGCGACAAACTCATCTAGACTTATGAGATTATGTGACTTATGAGATTATGTTAGCTAACTATCCAAGCTGCTGCATTTTTGTCAAAGGTGTTCTCATTTTGAGTCATTTAAGAGTGAATTAGGGTCGACCACCTTTCATATGAGAATTGAGTGGCATGCCAAAAAAGTTGGTGTATTTTGAAATTGCTCAACTCAATAGCTCAGAAAATAGTTGTGATAATACTAGTTCAGAATTGGTCATACATGAGGACCAGATTAGTTCAGAAATGGGGAGAAGTTTGAAGTAAAGAAATGAAGGAATTTCTAAACGAATGTAAGATATATGTATAAAACACATAACAGGATTTGCTAAACAAATGTAAAATATAGAACCGTGATACGGTGGAGACCGACGTTAGGGGAAGAGAGAGGAAGAGAAAAGAAGGAGATTTCAAAAAACAAAAAAAAAAAAAGACGGATAGACAAAATTAAAAAGGGAAAAAAGGGGACAGACACGAGTTTGAGTTCCACCTGACTCTAAATGGACCTTCTAACGTCGGTCGAATATAGGTATAAAACACATAACAGGGGAGCTTCCATGATTAATAACCATTTTTTGCCGGACTATCATATCTTTCAAGCTATTACTTGGGCTTATACATTTTACTTAATTATACATTTTGACAAAGTGCATTGCAGGAGCAGCAGTGTAGGAATGTTCACTATATAACTTTAGTGGATCTGTTGCCAGATATTTAACCGCGATCAATGTGTTATTAGTCAAATTAGTCTATGTTGTCTTCTATAGAAGCACTACCAATTTTGTTGTTGTCCTCTTTAGTTTGCAGAAATTGGAAAGTCCTAGCCTCTGAGAACAATTTGTGGTGCAAACTATTCAAGGAAAGATGGGGGGAAGGACATGCTGCATTCTATGCCCCGCTTGATCACAAATCATGGAAAGATGTATATGAAGTTCAAGATCGCTGTGATCGAGTTGGATTGTAAGTCAATTGAATATGTGGCGACCAATCAGAATTGCCTTATTTGATAGATCTTTTCTCAACTGATAGATACTTACATTACGTTGATGAAAAATGTGCACCACATAATATCTGCAACCACTCATCATCTAGTATTTTTCTGTTGTTTCGTGAATATTGTTGGTGAAATATAAGTTGAGAGCTTTTCTCTGCCCACATTCAATGAAATCACACAATTAATACCACAACTTTGTAAGAGGCAAAACACTTCTGACATAATTTATTTGATTTGTAAAGAATCAATACTTTATGCTTAATTTTTCTTTCTTTGTTCTTGCAATTAACTTTTGACAGTTTCTTTTCATTAGACCTGAAGTTGAGAAAATAAAAATTAGCTTCAATCGAAAGGAGACTTCACAAGAAGTTTTTTTGCCATTGCTTATAAACATCCCACTGTTTTGATATAAATTATAGCATTATTTCACTTTTAGGTCGATTCTCAAAGTTCATGCATGGGTATAGTTTACTAAGACCTTATTAGTCATTGGATTTTACTCTGTTGAGTTGTCTATGTTCCGTCCATTACAACCACCTCTCTGTATGGTAATAAGCTCCACACATTAAGGGGTGTTAATGTGTGATATATAGAAGATATATTCGTTACTAGTTTAGTTTGAAAGCTCTCGTCCTTGAACTGGATTAAGCTTTACACTCTTTTGAATGGCTCATGTGTCACAGCAGGGAAACATATAACCTCTAAGGTGCTTCACGTGTTCTTGCTCAAAACTGCACTTGTTTATATATGATGCAAGAAAACAAACTCTTAATGAATTCCTCATCTTGTATCAATTTATAAGATACTTTAGCATTGATACATCTATTTTCACTGCTGTAATTCCATGGAATTTTTTTCTTCGTTCAGGGGATTGAAGATTATTAGAGAAGCAGGTGACTATTATCTTGTTCACCAAGGTGTAATCCAACGATATTTGGGTTCAAGAAATGGTGCAAAGGTTATGAGCAGTCATTCCATCCTTAATAAAGGAATTATCGGGGAAAGATCCATGGAGAGCAAGGAACCCTGTGCAAGTATACTTGATAAGATTCTCTTCTTCATTGGTGATTTGGAAGCTGCTTCAAGCGATGCCAAACGAAATCGAGTGCTGTGAATGACTCAAATCACAATGCAATGATACCTAGTCCAGTGTATAAATGTCTGTAAGAATGGAGGAAGGAATGACCATTTATTTGATTGTATCTAGAAAGTTATGTTGTATTCCTTTCACTTTCGTAAAATGTATTTGATTGTATCCAAGTTATGTTGTACACACTTTCGCTTTTGTAAAATGTATTTGATTGTATCTAAGTTATTGTATCCAGACACTGGTGATTTGCATTTGGAGATAGAAAATTCCTTGTTGCATTAGTTGTAATGGAACTGGGTGGACAGTCTTACCAAGCTTTCAACCTATTAGGAGATAGCCCAGGCAGTAACAAATTCAAGATAACTTTTGGTTACCCTACCCCAGAAGACCCGGCATTAACAGATACAAGCTAAGCAACTTTTGGTCACCCTATCACTAGCGGTCTGCTTCCGCTCGCTCACTTCATAATGGCCTATCCTCTACATCTGTACAAAAGTTGGGTTAAACTTCAATTATAGAAGCTTATATGATGAATTTGTACCTAGTTCATTCTCGATAAAATGTTCATTTCGGTCATTGTACTTTACGCTTTTTGCAGTTTGGTCATAAAAGTTATTTTCTCTCAGTTTGGTCATAAAACTTACATTTCGTTATCAGTTTAGTCACAAGTTAAATCTTCGTTAAGAGCAATCTTGTTGACCAAACTGATAACGAAATGTAACTTTCATGACCAAACTAACAGAAAAAAAGTGTTGTGACCAAACTGCAAAAACGTGCAAAGTACAATGACCAAAATGAACATTTTATCGCTCATTCTCTGAGGATGTAAAGAAAATTATATATGATGATAGCGTAGGTGCATGAGAATGTAAGGACTCCTTTTTATGATTTTAATGAAACGGGTAGGGGACCTCAGCTTGCCAACCAAAAAAAAACAACAACATAGAATCGTATATGAGATATGAATTGAACGACTTACGACTTCCAACAATGTAAATTTACACAACGCTGACGAAGGCTAAGAATAAGTTCAGTTCCTCCATTTAGCATTCACTGTTTTATTCAGTTCAACAAGTTGATGTTAGCTCCCGCATGGTGTATTAACTAATATGAGCATGTACAACATATAAGGATACATGAACTGAAATCGGTCAATCAGAGCCTTGAAAACACATTAATATTTAGATTTCACTAATTCTAGCTGATTCTGTAAAAGTCTACACAACAACAATTTACATACGATCTTCAGAGCTTTCAATCTGTGTATACCCTTTGGTCTCATCAAATTAAAGATCGATGTGCAAACCCTTCTCATTAGAAGCGGAGCTTTTTAAAATTGAAACTGTCTGACCAGAAAATCTTGACAGGATGAGTCGTGCAACGTTCTCTGCCGCAACAGCACTTGTCTCCATGGTGCTTGCAGCATTTTCGAAGGCGTTCACATAATACAAATGGGACCTGTCTAACAAAATAGGTGCAAAAACCTCCGGAGCCTTGTAGTGAGGGTATGCACCCCAATTTATCCGAATTGTCTCCTTCCTTACACTGGCAATGGAAGCAGAAAAAACGATTAGCACCGGCGAATCTAAGGGATTGAGGTCAGTTCTATAGGCCTTAAAACTGGTACATAACGGCCTAGAAAGGAGAGCAAAGATTTTTGGTAGAATAATCTTATGTGGGAGCACCAAGGATGAATACATTAATCTACTATTTGTAACCGTTTTTTGAACTGTTTTCTGATGTTGCAGACTTTAACAAATAGATGCAACAAGTGTAATTGTCCAGAAGATAATGTAAGGTTTATATACGTTTTTATTATTGATTGATTATGAAGAAGCTGCAGCTCCTCTTCTTTCTCAGTATAGTGCTGAAACAGTAACTACAAATTCAGCACCACACGACTTACCTTTTCTTTGTTCTCTTGTAAGCTTCAAAACCTTTCATGATTCTGTCAGGAAATGTTACCTGAAAATTTGATCAAGCAATGATTCTTCCATTTCAGCACGAGAGAAGACCTTGTAAGTCATATCCTGTTCACTATACCTCTTGAGGACTGAGATACAGGAGAATGGGATGTTGGCAGCTTCGACTGTGCCCACAAGTTCAGGAATTTCCGATACAGAATTGAGAGAGAAGTATGCCTTCACAACATAGCAGGCATTAATTAATACATGAGTAATGCAGCAAGATGGAAACTTCATTTCAAGCAATATAAACATACAAGTAACTCACAGGGTTCACTAAGCCTCTCACAAAGGTTGTATGTGTGTGCTGCAAGTTTCTGTCTGGAACTGAGATGGGAGGCGAGAAGCGAATATTCACCTCATCAAGAGGAGTAGCAACTACCGTAACATCACAGCTGTAGCTATTACCTTTGGTGGAGTTAAGCTCATAATGATCACCAAAATATGAAATAGAATCTATCTCTTCATTAAGATGTAACGCAACATTTGAACTATTTATTAACCCAGCAGCCATCTGCCAGTTTCCTCCCTTAACTGACCATAATCCTCCACCAGATCCTGCCAAGGATACTGCACCGGCAAGACCACTCATGCTAACACTTTGGCCATAGTTTACTCTTGTGATAACCTAGATAGAAGAAAAAAAGCATATTGACATTATACAATATGTGTTAATACACGTCTGCAGACAACATGTTATACTAGGGTCTTTAAAATAAATTTTAATAGTCATACACCTATAAGCCCTTGAATAAACATCAATCCATCATCTTGATGTATTATTTTACTCCGAATATGAAAAATAAAAAGATTTTACGAATTAGTATGAGTGTAATATTCTTGGCACAGTTAATGGCCCAGCTTTGTGGACTAGATAACTCTTGATAATGGGTTTGCCATGGTCGCAGGTGCAATCGCACTTATGTTGTGTGTTTAGCAAAGAGTATAAGATGTTTACACGATACTTATTGATAATGTTACTGTATTTAGCTAGCTAAGATAGTGTTCTGCATTCTTTACTTTTCAAGAATGTTACTGCATTGATTTTTTAGGAATGTGATAGAAACTCTAAATATGCACAGGAGCAACAAAAGTTAGTAAATCATGTCAGATAACCTTTACATAGTGCCGATGACCAGTTACACATGAATTGCTCTCTATAATCATTTGGTATATGATATTCCTTTATAATTATTCACCAATGTAAGCCACAGCTATAAAGCAAAAGTTTTTCCATGTTCCAACCTACCACATGTAATATTGGACACGGCTCATGAAATCAAATTGGTTTTCAAACTCCAAATCCAGATAAAGCAAGACAAGACAGAACACCACAAATATAAAGTTTAGCTAAATTAATTTTAAGAAAAGCAATAAAGCCAAAAGAACAAGGATTGACCAAAAATAGAAAATTCTTACCGTGACAAGCTCTGAAATGAGTATAGGAGATAGTCCAGCATCAACCAATTCTTCATTCAAAGTCCGAGTAGTGAGGTTATACAAACCGGCCCACTTTAACATATCTTCTATTGTCTCGAAAACAGGACGAGACTCAAAACTCGCATAGTACTTCACAAAACAGCCAACCGCATTCTGGAAGACAGAAATTCAATCATTCATTCATAGCTCCTACTTCAAATAGCGATGAAGTAAAACATAAAGGAAAACTAGGTTTTGCTCGACATTTTTTACAGTGTTAATTAACACTACTATAAGAATTTAATGTTACTCATTTAAAAGAGATATTGCATTAAGCATATGCCAGTTCTTAGGTAATATTTTGCAATTCAATTGAGCTAAAATAGTTTATACACGTGCAACTTATAGTATGTAAAGTTTTTATATTTTTTATGTGATACACTAAAAAGTTAAAACTAAAAAGCAACTCCAAAAACTTTACCTCTAATTACAAGTAAATATTGATTGTTCTTGGGTTCAATCCGAATCAAGCAAAGTCAAACTTTACGTAGATGCCACTGTTAATGACTTATTTCAGACCATACAAACTTTTCTTCAGTTTGTATACATATCGCTCCTTACCTTTCGCTGTAAAGCCCTTAGATTGCTGCATGTTGATGCCTAAGTTACCATGGAGAATGATGTCTTTACATTTAATTTCTCTAGGTGAAATTTTTTATGGCAACGATATTCAACACTAAATGAATGGTAGATGTTGGGGCTTAATGCAGCGTAACATGAATAAGCCCAACTTTCCCAACTGATTTCTTTAGTGGTCATGTGACTCACTTATGAAGTGGTTTTTTAGCTCACTTTTAGACAGTGTGCTGAGCTAATAAGTTGCCGAAAAAGAAAAACAGACTCACAAGTCTATGGAGAGAGAAACAAGTAAAAGATGAAACTTCTCTCACAAATCTCAAGGTCTCACCTACCCTCTCTTCATCTTCTACTTTCTCTTACTCTCTGTTACTCTTCATCCTTCTCTGATACTTTTCCTCTTCATCTTCCTTCATCTATTCTCTCTAATATATATATAATATAACTAACGTGTCGGTGTCCTACTTTTTTAGAAAATTACGTGTCGGCGTGTCCGTGTTGTGTCGTGTCCGTGTCCGGTGTCCGTGTCCGTGCTTCGTAGACTACTGGTTATGTGTTCACTATTGCTGGAGGACCAGTAAGTTGGAGGTCTACTTTGCAGTCTACAGTGCATTGTCAACAACTGAAGCGGAGTACATGGCTATTACTGAAGCCATTAAGGAAGCTATTCGGCTTCAAGGGTTGCTTGATGATGTGGGTGTAATACAAGACCATCTTGTGGTATTTTGTGATAGTATGGGTGCCATTTTTTTGGCTAAGAATTCCGTTCATCATGCACGTACGAAGCACATTGATGTTCGTTTTCACTTTGTATGTGAGATCATTGAAGAAGGTGACATCTTATTAGAGAAGATTGACACCAAAGATAATCCTGCAGATATGTTGACGAAGGTTGTGCCCGGGGTCAAGTTCCAACATTGTTTGGACTTGACCAACATCCTTCATGTGAATTGAGGCCGTTTGGGGCGGTGGCCCTTAGGGGCGTGTGGGCAAAGATGAGTTGATGCTTGTGTGGAGAAGAACTACGAGAGGCTTGATCCCTGTGCAGAGGGTACGTAGGCAACTACTTCGTGGTGCAGCCTGTGTGAGAAGAAGATGTTCGAATGTGCTCGTGTGTGATCAGCTCAGATTTGGGAAATCTTCGCCGAGGTGGAGAATTGTTGAGAACAAGGCCCAAGCCCGTTGTGGAAACCAATTAATGTAAGAGTCTGATTAGGAATCAGAGTTAGACTTCTATTTAGAAATCTATTTGGTTGGCAACAACATGTGTCCTTAAAGGACTTGAATTAGTTTCTAATGTGGAATTCAATTCCGTTAGAAACTGTGTATAACCTTTTTGGTTATAAATAGGGATTGTGGCCATGGGTAAAAATATATGTGTGAGATTCAATTACTGTGTAGTGACGAAAACCGAAACCTTGGTTTTCATGTGTTGTTCTTCATCTTCTATATATTAATAAAAGCTCCTCAATTTGTTCCGTGGACGTAGGCAAACGCCGAACCACGTAATTTTCTTGTGTTTTGTTATTTGCATTGTTTATTATTCTCAATTGTGGTGTGTGTGTTATTTTCTATTCGATTATCAACAATGTTTATGTGATTACGTTTCCGTGAGGCGCAACAAATTGGTATCAGAGCCGAAGGTTATTCCTTTGGGTTGTAGAAGAGATTGCAGAACATTGTTTGTAGGGTTTTGTTCGGTTTTAGGAATCTGTCCAGATTCGACACCCTGTGGTAAAACAGCCATAACTTTGTGCTCGGATATCGAAACCTCGATCCGTTTTTGGGGTTGGAAAGTAGACTCTTCAGGCTTTCTAACAGTATATGGTATGTTCTAATTCTTTGAAGTTGACGGTTCTGTTTTCTCAGATTTGTTGAAAATCCAATCTTGGGTTTTCAAGTTGTTTTTTTTTTGGTGAAACTCTCTTGGGTTGTGTTTGATGGTGATTGGTTTAGAAAATTGTGAAGAATATGACAAATTCTGCAGATTCAAGTTCAAATTCTAAGGTGGCTACAGTTGGGAAATTCGACGTCGAAAAGTTCAATGGCAAGAACAATTTCGGCATGTGGCAATGCGAAGTTATGGATGTATTAGCTAAAGGAAATTTGGAGGAAGCTTTAGGTGACAGGCCAGATACGATGAAAGAAGAAGATTGGAAGAAATTGAATCGGCAAGCATGTAGGTCTATACGATTGTGTTTAGCAAAGGAACAAAAGTACTTTGTTATGAAGGAAACCTCTGCAAAAGAGCTCTGGAAGAAATTGGAAGATAAGTATATGACAAAAAGTATTCAAAATAAACTTAAGTATATGACAAAAAGTATTCAAAATAAACTCTTCTTGATCAAACAACTTTTCCGGATGAATTTGAGACCAGGTATTAGTTTGTCTGAACATATTGATGAATTCAACAAACTACTTGCTGATTTATTGAATCCCGATGAGAAAGTCCCTGAGAATTATCAGGCTTTGTGTTTACTAAATTCCCTTCCAGAAGAATATGAACATCTCGTTACTACTTTGTTAACGGGAAAAGAAGAGTTGAAGTATGATGAGGTTGCTACAGCTTTGCTTAATTATGAGTACAGGAGAAAGGATCTGAAGATCCATAGAGATGCATCGTCTGAAGTGTTGACTGTAAGGGGAAGAAGTAAAGACCGTAAACCTAGTGGTAAGAGAGGTAAATCTCGATCTAAATCGAGAGGTGGTTCAAAAATTTCGGCTGATGAATGCGCCTTCTGTCATCAAAAGGGACATTGGGTTAAAGATTGTCCCAAAGCGAAAGCCAAAGACAAGAAAAACACTACTGCGAACGTCGCCAAGAGTAATGATGAAGATTCTGATGAGTATTCATTTTCCATGTCATCGTTGATTTGTTCTGCAGACATATGGATTGTTGATTCAGCCTGCAGTTATCATATGTGTCCTAATAGGAATTGGTTTTCTAACTTTTCAAAGTTGGAAGGTGGATCTGTTTATTTGGGTGATAATCATCCTTTAGCAGTCAAAGGGATTGGTAAAATCCGTGTGAAGATGTTTGATGGTATGGTTCGGGAATTGTGTGATGTTAGGTATGTTCCTAACTTGAAGAAGAATCTCATCTCTGCGGGTGACTTGGATACCAAAGGTTATAAACTAACCATCGAACAAGGTATAGTTAAAGTTTTGTCTGGTGTTATGGTTGTGATGAAGGCAGTGAAAGAAGGTAACTTGTACTTCTTAAAGGGGAGTACTATTACAGGTGATGTTGCAGTTACTGAGTCTGCAGGTGATTCTCTTAATACTACTAAGTTGTGGCACATGCGTTTAGGGCATGTTAATGAGAAATCTTTGCAAAATCTAGCCAAGCAAGGATTGTTGAAAGGTGTCAAGACCTGCAAGTTAGATTTTTGTGAACATTATGTTATGGGCAAGAAAACAAGAGTCAAATTTGGCACTGCTATCCATCGTACTCGTGGGACTCTTGATTATGTTCACTCGGACGTGTGGGGACCTTCCAAGCAAACATCATTGGGAGGTATGTTTTATTACGTCACTTTTGTAGATGATTATTCAAGATGTGTATGGGTGTACACCATGAAGCATAAAGATGCGGTCTTGAATGTGTTCCTAAAGTGGAAGAAGATGGAGAACAACACATGAAAACCAAGGTTTCGGTTTTCGTCACTACACAGTAATTGAATCTCACACATATATTTTTACCCATGGCCACAATCCCTATTTATAGGGGTGTTATGTGAGCTGAGCAGCTCGAGCTCGGCTCGGGCTCGCTCATCTTATAAAACGAGCCGAGCTTGAACAGATTTTAGGCTCGTCTCGAGCTCGAGCCGATCCCGAGCTTTATTCGAGCCGAGCCGAGCCGAGTAGGTCGAATTTATATACAGTTAGGTTATATTACCCATCCTACCCCCACTAATATATGTTATTCCTATCCTACCCCCACTATATAGCAGCATAACAACATAAGTTTCTGCTAGAAACCTAGCCGTCTGCCCGTCTCCTTCTTCTTCTCTAACTCAATCTAACCAGTAACCATCTTCATCTTCATCTAACCATCTTCATCTCCAGTTCATTGGTGGTAGCTTCATTGTTAAGAAAAAAGGATTGAAGAAAGTTGGTGCTTCTGGAATTAGAGCTGGTAATTTGCTAAATTTTTGTTTGAAATTTTTAGGGTTTTTTTTTATTTATTTGAACTTGTTTAGAGCTTATTTGCTTGTTAATTGTAGGTTAGTTAAGTTTGCACTGGTTTTATCAATCTATAATTAAGTAATTTGAAGACATTTGTGGATTTTGAATAAATGATATGAAAATTTGGATTGGGTTTTGTTGATTGTCTTGTGATTTTGAAGAGTTTGATGATGACGTTATGTTCTAATTGCTACTGAATCTAGTTGGAATTTTGATTTTATTTCTGAGTGTTGACGACGTATACCCTTTGGTACACTACCCACTTCTTGAGAGGTTTTGGTGCATTTTGTGAACTGTTTACAGTGTACTTGATAGCTAGGTCGTACGCATCAACTAAATCTCACCGCCATGGTATCAGTTACAGTGACTACTCTAAACTTTTAGATTTCTTCCATGTATCTACCCACTGCACTAGTAACCATGAACACTAGACCAGGGCGGCGTAGATGTACTCATGAATGACATTTGAGAACTGAGATATCTTGTGCACCTCAAATGCTTCAGAGTTCAGAGATAATTAAGTCACCAACAACAAAATTAATATATCAAGTTTAGAATCAATTTCAGTTTGCTGACCATATTCTTCTCTTCTGTCTTCTCTGTAACGTTTTTTGTCTTCTCTAAATCAATTTTTACTTACCTGAGAATAGATGGCAATGCCCATGGCGTTAGTTTCCATGTGAACTTTTGGAGAGAAATGTGGTAACGTCCAAAGTTTACTTTGTAGTGGAAACTGTGTAGACAGTAACATACATTGACCATAAGATAAATCAGTTGTGATTAATCAACTGTCCATAGTATGATGACAAGGTCTTGGTCCTAGCTACCTAGTATCATTCATATCTATTTGTTACCCTATGTTGCTTTCAGTCTTTAACATTGCTAGCCACAGAACAGTGAGAACACACTACACTACACAGTCTGTCATACGTTGTATGACAAGCCTTAATTCCCCATGCGATACTGGGCTACGTTGGGTTACAATGCAATCCATGTTTTTTTTTCTTGCTTGAGGTAACATCAATACATGTAAACAAAATATAAGAATGCATCACAGTCCAATGCCTCTCATGTATATATGTTTAGTTACTTTAGGATTGATTCTTCTTTATGTTTATGTCGTTATACAAATCAATAGTTGTTGTTTTTTTATTTATTTGTTTGTTTATAATGGCTGAATTATCTATCTATATTTTTGTTTTAGATTATGTCGACTCCAAATCCCGAGCTTTCGGTCGACTTAGGAGCTTCCTCAACAGCTCCTATAGCTATTGATGAGAGTACTGCAGATAAGGAAGTTGAGCAAGTTGACGAGGCAAAAAATAATTTTTTTTTTCTTTTTATTTTGTTTGCAGTTAGGTGATGCAGTACATTTAGTTTGTGGCCTTTCAGTTCATTTTGGTGATGCTCGGCTTATGTTGACATTGGTGATGCTCAGTTTATGTTAATTTTAATTTAGTGATGCAAAACATTCTTGTGTTGTAATTTGTTGTTTTTCCTCCAGTCATGTTGGTTATGAACTTTGTAACATCGTAATGGTTTGCTTTTTATGAGATTGTAATATTTTAATTGGTGACGATCTAGCTAGACTATTTGATGTATTTGACACTATTTGAGGTGGTATTTGGCCATTGGGAGGCTATTTTTTATTTGTTTCCAATGATCTGTTTTATACCAGAAAAATGCTGAAAACGAGCTAAACGAGCTTGGAGGGTTCGAGCTTGACTCGAGCTAAACGAGCTTGGAGGGCTCGAGCTTGATAAATAGCTCGCGAGCCGAGTTTGAACATAAAACCAAGCTCTATTCATAAATTGGGCTCGGCTCGGGCTCGACTCGTATTAAAACGAGCCGAGTATGAACATGCAAAGCTCGGCTCGCTCGGCTCGAATAACACCCCTACCTATTTATAACCAAAAAGGTTATACACAGTTTCTAACGGAATTAAATTCCACATTAGGAACTAATTCAAATCCTTTAAGGACACATGTTGTTGCCAACCAAATAGATTTCTAAATAGAAATCTAACTCTGATTCCTAATCAGACTCTTACATTAATTGATTTCCACAACGGGCTTGGGCTTGTTGAGGTGTTGTTCTTCATCAAATACCCCCAACATGAAAGATATTGAACACAGAAAATAAGTGACACTCAATTTAATCACAATGAGCTATTCCAGTAATGTCATGTAACACCGAGTTTATAAAAATGAAGTCAACTTGAACAAGATGTTTATCACTCTTTCATATAATAATAAAAAATAATAACATAGATAGTAGAAGAAGAAGAAGAAGAAGAAGAAGAAGATCACTAACCTGAACAAATTTCTCCATCTTAAAAAGCGAGAATCCGTAACGAAAAAACAACTTAAATGAATTAAAAACAGAAACAATCTTCCGAACAAGAGACCAATTAGAATTATAATCAAAAGTTTTGAAAACAAACTTGGATCCATCCCAAATACCAAAAGATGAATCATCAGAATCAATTGAATCAGAAGAAGTTGGATCATTATTTCTATGCAAGTTTAAAAAATTAGTGAAATTTAAAGTGTGTAAATTCTTTGGATGAAGAATAGAAGCACCAGCTTCAAAAATATCTCCACCAATTTTAACCATTGCCATTCTTCCACCAACAACTTCATTTCTTTCAAACATATGAATATTTTGAATAGAGATTGTTGAATCGGTTGAGTAGAGTCGGAGAAAATGAGCTACTGATGAACCTCCGATTCCACTTCCGATTATACACGTGTTCTTAATTGTGTAAGATGAATAACAACAACAAGAATAACAGAGACTTGAGAAAACAAGAATTACAAAGAAAATGTTAATCCATGAATTCGCCATTTTTTATTTTCCCAGTAGAGGAGAAACCAAAGGAAGAGAGCTAGCTAGCCATTATAACTGTCTAAGTATGGTCAACTAGATAATCACGTGAGATGCACGTGATACCAGATGATTTTGACTTTTCTGGATTGAGGTTTTTTTTTTTTTTTTTCTTGGAAATTTTTTAGAGTGAAAGATGAGATGGATGATGAAGAAGAAATTGGAGTTTTTTATTTGAGTTCAAAAGAAAGTGTTTGGATGGATTGGTTTGAGCTCATATAAAATACAAGAGATAGAAATGACGACAATGAGGGGTTAATGTTCATTGTTTCTTTCCAGCCTTCTGCTGCTTTGGTGAAACCAAACAGATAAAACAATATAAAATGTTGCAAACTAACTGATTTAATTGTCGATATCCCAGTTAAAAAGGAACATGAAAACCTAATAAACATATGGACAGATGTACTCATTTAGACATTCAAAATAGATCATCAGAATTTGGCATCACTGCACTGAAAAATGATGGTTGTACACTCGTACCCAAATAAAACACAATCCTACAAAAATTCATTTGTCCAGAATCGAAAGGGCAGGATGCTCCCATTACTCACTTATAGCATTCAAATCCGAAACAATTTCAAATGCTAATAATCAGTATGTCCAAATGTATTATCTAGATTGTTATATATGGAATATGTTTCATAAAAATCAAATACAGCGACTTCATCTTATTGTTGAATAAGCATGTACTTCTAAGATATTTTTTCTCGATATCTTTGGTGACAGAGAAAAGTACTTGGTTCTCAAGTCACTTCAATCATAGAAATATATTTACACAAGGAGAATGTATTAACTAGTGCCAAGAAGCTTCAAAGTACCATTCCCAAGATAGAATCGAAGCCTCCATCATATAATAAAAGTTCTTCCTGTTCTGCTAGATAATCGATAGGCAAATTATGTGAACAATATTACCTGTCATAAAGAACTGTCAGGAGCTATTTAGTAGAGATATAGATGGCAAAGAAATAAACGCAATGCAATTTGAAGCATATCATCAGTTAGCAATAATTTCAAAGCGAACATAATTGAGTAAAGAAAGTGAGTTTCTTATAACAAGTACACCGCTACACTTGATCAATCTCATATAGAAACAGTCCGCGAGTACCTTCTTCTTTTCGTATAGGTAAAACACTCACACAGAAATCTGTGAGGAAAGTATGACAGCCTCACTAGATTGGAACCCTACCTATTCATCGTCCAACTCATCTGTTACACACGATCTTAAGGGTAATTCCCTACAGCAAGATGCTGATAAGAAGACAGGAAGTAACTAAACAATTACAAGATATGTGTACAAATTAGGCCCAAAGCCAGATGTCTTGAGTTGTAACATCAGTTAAGGATCCGATTTGAAACACTTTCAGACAAATTCTTATTTTATCAGTTTTGGGCATATAACGGTCTGATTTAATAAGCGCCAAGTGCAACGTTGATTTGATCAACATGTGGCATTTATGATTGGTATATTTAGTTTAATGTGGTTATTTTTACTCGTCTTTATATACATATTTAAGCCGCAAAAGAAAGTGACTAAGTGGAGACCCAAGCTAATAACAAATTACAAAACCATCGACCCCCCAGATGAATAGGAAGTCTTGGAGGTTTCACGTGTCGTAGCCATCACTTGAAATAAGGCATGACTTCTTCCGCTCTACCACATACTCACATAGAGATAAGTTAAAACTTTACACTTCCCTCTTGTTGAGACTATCACTATCTGCCCATTCTATCATTCTCAAGGTCATTAAAAGCTCCTAGGCAATGGTGGAGTGAAGTCTTCACGATGATGGTACCATTACTTTCTACCCAACTTCATCTATCACCTCCAACAAATTGTAAGCTTGATTCATGAGGTGTGGTCATAAGCAAATACCTCATAACCACACCTGTTATGAAGTAATAGGCATAAGAGAAAATCCCAATGGGAGGGCATTTGAGAGAGGCGGTAACTCCAAATGCCCTCCAAGCAAAAAGAAGCTTACCCAATGGGGATGGTAGTCAAAGTTTCAACGGGCAATAGAAGCGACAAGTCACTTAAATGCCCGAGATTCGCTTAAGACAGAACCAAACCAACCTTTTTGATTTAAGATAGACCTTTATGTTCTGTCAAAGCTAATTTTACGGAAAGGTAGATTCCATGTTATAGTTTTCTACAAACTTATAATTAATTCCCAGTGTCTAGCACAAGCTTAAAAAGGAGATAGAATATATTCTGATTAGGTTGTTTTGACATTTTCCCTACATTTATGATAGACAGAAACAATGATTTCGTGTTATTACTCTTTACTTTAGTTGGAAACTGCCCTGGTGCTACTTCTGAATCGGTAGTCTTCACCCAGGCATTTGAAACTCCCTTCAAAGGAAAGGACTTCAAAGATGGTTTATTATATGCGGCACTGAGGAATCATGCTCAACTGTTATGAAGTATTAATGCATAAGGGTAATCATGCTCAACTGTTATGAAGTATTAATGCATAACTTTATCACGAAGAAAAACTAAGAAGCAAGAAACGTTATTACAAAAGGTAGGCATGCATGCAAAATTAAACAACGTAATAAAAAAACGAAAGACACTGGTACTCCACTGGTACTCCGGCAGAAGCATCACATCAAATTTAACAGCCATCTAACTATAATAAAGATGAAGGGAAAAAGCACCTGGTAGTATTGGAAAATCCTGTAAATACGTTTGAAAAGGATTTTGTCAGGTACGCAAAGTTCACAATAGGGGGCAAAGCATACACGCGTTCACCTTTCTTCAAGAGCTCTTGTAGGTTAAGTCTTTGCAAGGTCAACACAGCCTTGGATTCCTTCCAAACAAATGCAAGGAGTCCATTTTGGATCACAAACAAGGAACCAGGTTTGGAGCCAGGATATCTGAAACCATAACCATTTGCAATACCATCTCCAATATAAGCATGTTTCACATCCACAGATGTAGAAGCTCCATCATTATATGGAAAGAAATCAGAAGAAATCTCATCAACCTTCGCAACAAACATTGCAGAGCCATTGGGATGAAGAACATAGTGGGTGCCTTCTAATATTTTTGTGGCAATGAGAATCCTTTGCCCCTCAGACTCTTCATACGAAAGAGAAAGAAAGAAAAGGGCCTTTCCAGGTTTATCATCTGTGGGTCTCCCAGGAGGCCAGCCAAAAGTGCCACCCCATAGGCCAGCATATTCTTGACCGGTTGCTGGCAGTGGCGTGGGCAGTTTGTACAGGGCAAACTGATTATCATGCATATTAGGCCACGCTCGGTAAGTAAATAGCTTGACAGATTTAGCACATAAAGTCATTCCTATTGTGTCAGCAGAACTAAGAAACTCCTGAAACTGTGAATGCTTGCTTTCACTGCTTGACAAACCATTTCTTGAAACTGCACGTCCATTTACAGGACTGGATTTTCCAAGTATAAACTTTAGCCTATCTTTAAAGTACGTAGCAACTCTCTTCTTGTGGCTGGATACCTGACTTTCATCACTGCTAACAGATCCACGACAAATGTTCGGGCGACCGAGACTCTTTTTTATTTTGTGCAATTCCATTTGAGTAGGATTTAAAGGCAGTCGATGTGCCCCTTGCAAGTTATTGCAGCCCTCTCCAAACTTATATATTTTCATAAGTAAAGATCGGCGCTTTGACATAAGTAATACATCCTTTTGAAATCTTTCGCCATCATCTCTCAATGGTGGAAACAAAAGTCCATTTGCTAAATTGGGGGCTCTTAAGCGTACATGATCAGCAACAAGCTCTAATAGTTTCCTTCTGTCTCCGAACCCTAAGTTGAAAAAGGGAACCACTGGGCTCTTCTCGAGTACCCTCTGTGACTTTGAATGCCCTCTATCTGACTTACAAATCCGTCTTGAAAAGTTCCTATCTGAATTGCAGTGAGCTAGGGTTTTGTTATGCGCCAAAGATCCTCCATTAATTCTTTGTTTTGGCTCAACCTCAAGGAACAACACATTGCAACTCTTGTCAATGGACTTAACACAACCAGGATACAACTTATCACAATCCCTTTCCCTTCCATGCAGAAAGAAAGCTATTGAACCATCAATGTCACCAATGATCTCAAAAACCGGTGCCCATAATATAGGACCATCTTCCATACCCAACGGGCCAAGTTCTTGTGGGATAATGCGGCACCCCACGACTGATACAAATCCCGGCATGACATAAACTACGTTACCAAGCTCAGGATTTTGATGCACCCAAATACCCATTAAGGGCTTAACGTTCCAAAGGAATTTACACAATGTTTTATAAGAGGAAACACCAGTCCTCCACTCAACAAGATCTTGAGAACTCACAATTCCAAGACTCTCACATTGTGCGAGCCAAACCTTGTCAGAGGTAATCAATGCATTAAGATTCTTACTACATAATGAAAGAGTACATACATCCATTGGAGTAAGGGATCCCACAACAATGGTGAATATATCTTCAGGAAGAGCTAAAAGCAAGGAAGAACCACAAGAACTGGACATTTGTTCAGCGCAGACAGACATAACAAGAACAGCTATGTGGATATCCAAAGTGATTTTCAAAAATCTGCAAAAATCACAAAAGATAATTAGCTAAATGGGTATCTTTAATTATGAAATTCCACAGCTAACTTGTTAAAAAAAATTCAATTGTAATTTACAAGCAAATAAGTAACTTAATTCATATCAAATTAAGCAGTAAATCATCAAAATTATATGCAGAAACGTATGAAATGAATTATTGAATGAACTTAAAATGGTAATCAAATTAAGTTGTAATTATAAGAATTGAAGTAATGGGAATCAAAATTTATAATAAATAACATAATTAACAACCATAGTCCATAGTATTGAAATAAAGTTGTTCTATATAAATCTATAAAACAAACAACAGTACTTAAGTTTAGCTGAGAATTTAAGCATAAACAAAAAAAAATATATATATAAATGGTTAATAATTTGAATAGGGTAAAACAACTTTTTTCATTATCAACCCATCACCTTCAAAGATAATTCAAAGAGATTGAATGAATGAATGAATGAAAACCTGGAATTAAATTGTTGTTTCTCATCAGTTACAAACATTTCTAAATCACATGATGACTACTCACATGAGTTTGTTGCAAACACACACACTTTTTCTGCTATGCTATGGCTCTTATGACTCTAAGAGAGAGAGAGAGTAGTTGTGATTTGTGATTTGTGATTTGTGAATAAAAAAGAAAAGAAAAAGTAATATAAAAATACTAAAAAGGGAATTGGAGAGAAGAAGATGGTCGTCGTTGCTGAATCATCTTTTTGTTGCGACGACTAATAATTTCCACAGACTTTGGTAGCAATCTGCTGTGCTCGGGAGTAAAGTAGTAAACTTTATTATAACTCAAAGACTCAAGTGTATAAGCATGCAAAATGTGAAGATTATTTGGGTTTAAAGCAAAACACATCACATGTTGCAGCACAATACACCTTCACAGTTCACACCCACCATCAGACTTCCTATGAGCCCATTCACCAAACCTCCAACACCACTTTTGACCTGACCACACACCACCATTGCCCGAATGCCGGTGCCTACTACTGTCTATTGCTGTTTTCATTGACATGTAGGGGGCTAGGGAGGGTCGGAGGCAGGGGTGGCAATCGTTTGGTAATGGTTTTAGCATTTTGTGAAATTTGGACATGCCTGAACCCAAGCCCAAACCAGAACCCGATACAAAAGCATTCAGATAAACAAAGCCCAACTCTGATGCAAAATGTTGGACAAATTAGCTATTTTGGTCCATAAGTTTTCACTAAATTTTCAATCGAGTCCACAAAGTTTTATTTGATCAATTTGGTCCGCAAATTTTTTATTCCGTTTGCAATTTGGTCTTAAGTTAAGTCATGAGTCATATATGCTACTCCAATCATTTGAGACCAAATTGCAAACGGAATAAAAGTTTGCGGATCAAATTGACCAGATAAAACTTTGTAGACTCGATTGAAAATTTGATGAAAGTTTGTGGACCAAAATAGCTAATTCAGCCCAAAATGTTGAGACATGAGAGGCAGATAAGGGTTTGAGATTTCAGTCAAAATATTCTCAGCCTGGCCTTCCAAATGTCATACTATGTAGACCCATTTGACACTATTTTGACCCTAGTAGCCACCCATATGTTTGTCATTACCTCAAGTCAAGATGAAAAATGACCCTTGGGTTTGTGGGCTTATAAATTTGAAGCTTGGCCCAAATTTGAACCCGATACACCAGAGCAATGAAAAGCATTGTGTTTATAGGTTTAAGACTTTTATAGGTTTTACTCCATAGGGAAAAAAAAGATAATTGAAAGTCCACAATGTACTCTATATCAGAAGTTCTTTCTCAGAAGAAAACACAGGCTTTTATCATGTTTTGGATAATTTCATTGCTAAAACACTGTTACCAATATATTTTCTACTTTGAATTAGTATTAAGAAAGAAAAGACAAGAGAGGAAAGAGAAAGTGACTGGTCATGACCAGTCACTAATCAGCTAAACAAAGCAGAAACCAAAGGGTGGTGTGGTGTAGACTGTATAATGTATAGTGAAGACCAACATACATTCAGATCTTTGTTCAGTCTGCAACTTCAGATTTTCCCTCCTTTTTAGACATCCCCACACTACTGCACACCTACATCTAAATACTACTGTATAAGTGTATAGTATATAGTGTAGAGTATATATAATCAAACTCTATTAGTATTAGGACTTTAGGAGTACCTTTTTTTTTTCTCTCTTTTCCTCATTTACCCCTTAGTCTATATTCTATATATCTCACCTCGTACCACACACGAACATATTTAAAACAGTGTACTATGTATGGTTTTGCCAAGTTGAAATTTTGTTAGTGTAGTGGTGAACTGGTGATGTAACAATATTGTACCATGGGTTTTATTTAAAACAAGTGTGTTGATTCACATCAGTTTTCTGTTGTTGTAGTATATGTAATCATGAATATTTTGATAAGTTGGTTAAAGCTGATCAGATCTTGTAGAGATATATATATTGATTTTGACTTGGGTATTCAGTACTCTATCATTTCAATTTTATACTCATTTTTAGATCTACGAGATTGAAAATATAATCTTGGGATGAAATAAAAATAAAGCTAATCATTCATTTGTATCATCTTTTCAACTAATAAAGTGTACCAATATTGTACTAAAGGTCATAACTCATAAGTCATAACCAATCTGGTCTTATCTATGCACTAGGAAATATGCACTGTAGAGTATGTGCTTTCTGAAATTCTAAACTTCTACAGTAATAGGGTAATATGTATGATGGATATTTCAAAGTTCAAACCACTTGGAACAGGAAGATATTGGCACTAATGTGTTCAACACTTCAACTACACTGTACTACTACATACTTGGAAAAATAATGCACCTTGAAAAAATAGTGCTTGGTGATATGAATGTGATTGAAATTCTTAAGGTGGATGTTGGTGTGGGTGGGTAAAGCACTCAGATCTTCAAAATGGATTGTTTCACTTACATGTTTAAACATGATCAATAAGCAGAAAAATTGGGCGGAACAGGAATTTAAATTCTGATAAAAAAAAAAAGGACTAAAAGTGTTCCCAATTCCCAGACCAATTCTGCCAAAACTCAAGACCATTGGCAGCACAATGCCAAGTGCCCAACCATCAAAGATAAATAGACTCATTTAATGGCAATCAATTCATTCATTCTCTTTATAATTCCAATAAAGAATGAAGATTAAGATTGCTGCAATCAATTAAATCACTGAACCACGTGTTTAGATCCTAGTTTGTCATTACAGCTAGTCTATATGTTTTATTAATTAAAGTAATACACCAACAAGAAAAAAACTAAGTATAGAATAGAGAGATTCCAATGGTTAAGAAGTGGGGTACGAGAGTAACACAGACTTTGACCTCTTTTGCATCTAAACACGATTCCCAAGAAATTTGTATCTACTTATTTACAGAAATATCCAAACTAAATGTAAATTTCTTTTTGGCAAAACAATCAACAAATGACAGGAGTCCATCTGTAAAATGACAAACACATGGGTAAAGGTGGGGATGAAACTTCGTCAATGGTCTACCTCCTCACCACTCACCAGTCACCATGTTGCTTTGCTTTGTTGTATTTTGGCTCTATAGTATTACTACTATTGCCACTTCAAAAGAAGCAAAAAATTTCAAAAGATGAAGAGAGAGAAAGAGAGAGAAAGACAAGAATGTGAAGGTGGTAACAAAGTGCTTAAAACAGACCCCAGTGTGTATTTTTCCTGTGTTTTCTCTGCTTTTCATGTCTCACTCTTCTTGTTAATGCCCCCACACACTGCAAATGCAAGCAAAAGCAAAAAAAAAAAAAAAAAAATCCAAATGTAGAGAAATAAAGAGGAATATCAAAGTGTTTTTTAGATTTTACTTCCATGTACACAAATGGAAACCTTAGTATGATCTTGAAATACCAATAAAAGCCCTCAAAAATATCTCAAATTCCCATTCTTCTATCTTTCTCTCCTTTTAACTGTACACTTCTTATTCCCAAATTTCATTCAAACTCAAATTCTCCTTAAAGCATTTTCTCTATTTACTATATCTATCTTCTGAATCTTCACATTTTCCTGGTAAACCCACCCAAAAACAAAAAAGAATAATATTTTTTTTTCAGAAAATATTTTCTGAGCTTCAAAACACATTTACAGTCCCCACCCCAACTTGACAAGTGGCTGACTTCCAAAATTCAGCCATCATATTTTGTTGTTTCTAGTGTCACCAGAAACAACCAGCACTTGTGGCACTTGCAGTCGGAAAATATTTGAAAGTCTCGCGCCCTGCAGTCTGGACAGTACCCAGAATGTGCCTCATGCTTCCATCCGTTGTCAATTTTTGTTTATCCATCATTTGAGTTTCCTATTACTTATGATCCTCTCTAAAAATTCTGCGTGTAAAGTCTCTGAATCTTTTTGAATAGAGTTTTGGATCAACTGCTGATATTGAGGTTGGATCTACCTGCAAGGACTTGTAGGCATGTTCTAGCTTCTTGCTTATGTCATAATCTTGGAGTATATCAATGATCCCAAAGTAGAGCACTACATCATAGACCTCATCGCTACTGGAAGGGATTGAAATGGTACCTCCACTTAATAGGAACTGATCTAAGTCACTCCTGGTGACCTGCTCTGCTCTTGCTGGCATGTTTGCACCCAACCGGATCAATGGTTTCCTGATAGAAATAAACACGTCCCGCAACCAAATCAATAAAACAATCCACCCTATATCTTACTTCAGAATTCAAAAACAAAATACATGATAATCAAAAAGAAACTCAAGAGTTCTGATGGTCAATCACATGTCATAAATGTTTTAGTGCCAAATTCAGCAAAATTTATCTTAAACATATGATAAAATGATACTGTAACCTCAGTCCTAGGGCAACAATTTTACATGACCATCTGCTTGAAAAAACAAGAATTCAAAATTTTATCCTACAAGGTCAATGAATTCGAAATGAAACCTCATTCCAAGATCAAAGACAACAACCCAACAAGGGACAGAAGATTTCAATCCACAATACATTGTCCATATGAAGGGATTTTTAATTTATACTGAAGTGGCAGCACATATACTAACACAATAATAGGTAAACAAGTAACAACAAATGGAGATGCTTTTTCCCATGACAAATAAAATAACATGCAACACTAGTCAAAATCACAATTTCTCATCACTATTACTATCAAGCTATAATGACAAACAAAATACATCTTGGGCTGTTCAATTAAAAACCATAATTAATAGACCAACATAATGTAGATGTCTTGGGCTTGTCCAGGGTAAGCAGACTTGGATGTTACCCCACTAACAACTGGTGTCTACAAACTACCCAAGATTTCAAATATAAACAAATCCATCCTATAATTCGAATCAGAAGGATTCTATCAATTATAGGAAATAGTATAAAGCCTTGTTTCTAAATTAATTAGGAAAGAGAAATTACAACCACAAGTCCACAAGTTATTCCTCCACTTACTCATGACAATAACTTGCAGATATTTATGGATAATATATGATTTTAAGAGAGAGGCTGAGTGGCCTTGGAGTTTCTACATCCTTTTCATGCCTTTGAGATGCATAAAGTTGATGCAACTAAAGTACTAAACTTGGGTGCAAATTAAAATAACATACCAGCCAGATAAAACCCGATCCATATCCTTCAACTCTGCTTCAAGGAGGCGACACCCACGTGTAAGACGCACATCTGTCTTGCCTGAAAATAACAATAACAGTTACATTTTGTTATATTAGGATCATTATGAAAGAGACATTATCATGCTCTCGTGATGATCATATCATATCCAATAATATGACGAACACCAAATAAAAGTTTTATTACCACAAGGAGCAATTAGAGGTGATAGTCCCATCTTTTCTCCCGAGTAGTCATCACGAAAGTGAACACCCACCAGAAGACTGTAATCCATAATTCTTTCTGCTTCTAAGAACTCACAGTCTCGATCTATTTGACTAACCAACAAAAAAAAAAAACTCAAAG
The DNA here is from genome assembly GCA_023053565.1 of Aquilegia eximia. Taxonomy (NCBI): domain Eukaryota; kingdom Viridiplantae; phylum Streptophyta; class Magnoliopsida; order Ranunculales; family Ranunculaceae; genus Aquilegia; species Aquilegia eximia. The sequence goes on from JALIGU010000003.1 coordinate 20,451,792, forward strand.
TCAGGTTAAGCTGAATTAAGACGAATATTAAACCTATACTAGGAAAAGTTAATTCCAACTGATAGATATAAAATCCAATATAGAACTAACATGATAAGTTCTTGGAACCATGTCCGTTGCAGGCGAAACACAAAATTGAGATCAAGGTCCTTGAGCGTGGTTGTTTCATCAATCTCCCCATCAAGCTTGTCAGTTGTGCGGCCATGAGAGGATCCTTTCAGATCAAATCTCCTATGAATGCGATATTCTGAGCAGAACAAATTTCCCATGACAATAAAACGGGTCTGTTATGAAATCACAAACAAAAAACAGAGTAAGATAACTAGTTCTGCTTTCATAGGACACAAAAACCAATAGAATCTTCATTACTATATGTACCTTTTGACCACCCACTGGTTTAACACAATGCACCCCAAAGAACTTTGTGACAAGAGAGTTCTCATACCGACGCATATGCTGATAGTAACTTGGGAGCATCCTAAGAAGCACCTGAGCATCAATTCCGTGTTCAACTATCAATTTCGTATGCAATTTGTATTGCTAAACTAATAAAATCAAAATGATAAAAGATTCAAGCAACTACATATATCCCCAAAAAACACAATACACACCAAATTAACAAACTCAGAATGGAGATTGAAATAACAATATACCGTAAAAAACACATTAACCAAAATGTTGTACAAACCACGATGTCTCAAATCCTAAATGGATTTTCAGTTAAAGCTTACGAGAGACAGATAACTCTGTGGAGATGGTAACTAACCTTCACTTCTGATTTCTTCACTGTCTTTATCATGAATCGATCATCTTGAGTCAAGTAAAAAAAGCTTCCACTCTTCCCTGGGGATGAGAGCTCCCTCAATGCATCATTCCCACAAATTGCTAACATGTAATCCGCAGGATCAATCACAAACAACTCCCTCAAATGTCTGAATAGCCACAAAGCAATACCACAACCATAAAGGACTAAAACTTAAGGTCAAACAAACACTCATTAATTATATAACTAATCATAAAAAAACATTTATAATACCACCAAAAATGAAAAGTGGACATCTCAAGAAAATATACCTGAATACCATTGGACAGTAATCCTTCCATCTGAATTCCCCAGATTGATGAGGTGGTGTAACCTTAGATCCTTCAGAAGGAAATCTAGTCCAGAACTTCTCCCTTGGGTCGAAATCAGCTTGCCTAAGTTCCCTGAGAATGGAAGCATGTTTCCCAATTGAATATCTAGCCAGACAGACAGAGAGAGAAACAAACACAAAAAATCAATAAGTTAATAAGAACCCACATCTAAAATTCATCATTAAAACTCTAAAAATATAAACAACACAAACTAATTCCATAAATTACCTGATACCCAATTGAAGATTAAGCATGAGATCATAATTTTTATGACCTTTTGATATCATCTGTCCAGGTTTCTTCCCCTCACCCATAAAACAACAAGGACTTGGATTGTATCGCTGAGGGACACCTTGATCTGAATCAGTTCCATCTCTATAAAACATAGAAGCCTCTACATTATCAAGAATATCACAAGTAATATCCCCAGCTTCTTCTGATTCCCAAATACATATTCTAGGAAAATTCCTTTCATTCATACTCCCTCTTGCACTTATCCCATCAACTGAAGATCTCTTTCTAGTAGTAGTAGTTGTCAACATGAAATTATCTTCAACAACTAAAGGGGTTATCTGATTATTACTACAAATCTGTTGTTGTTGTTGATGATGATTGTTATGAGTTGATGAACTTGGATAAAAAGTTCCATTCAACTTTTGATGTTTCAAATCTTTACTCCAACTTCCTACATAACAACTTCCATCAGGCCAAGTAAAAACACCATTACCTTTAGGAACACCATTTTCCCATAAACCATCATATCTATTTCCATTAGCCCAAATCAAAACACCCCTTCCATTAATAACACCATTTCTCCATTCACCAATATATTCATTACCATTTTTCCAAACATATCTACCTTGTCCTTCTTGTAAATTTCTTCTCCAATTTCCTTGATAATAATCACCATTAACATAGTTTTTTTCACCAAAACCATGTTTTCTATCAGATATCCAAGATCCTTTATAAGTATCACCATCAGAACCAATAAATGTACCAAAACCTTCCATTCTTCCAGCTTTAAATTCACCTTCAAATGTTGCTCCTGATGGCCAAGAAAATTTTCCTTTACCTGATGCTTTACCTTTCTTCCACTCTCCTTGGTACATACAACCGTCTTTCCACAAATATTTACCTACTCCGTGAGGCACGTTACCTACAAAACTACCTTTATATAGATCTCCGTTTGATAATGTTTTTTCTACTAAAAAAACACTATTAATACTACTTGTTGTTGCCGGAGTTACTCTTCTACTTCCGACTTGAGATCTACTCCGATTAACCGGAAAAGGTAGTACAGGTACAGATGCTGATGTAATAGTTGTAGTTTCTGTTTGTTGTTGTTGTTCTGATTTCTTCTTTTTATTTGAGTTGTTGTTGGGTTGTGAAGAAACTATAATAGTGTTTTCTCGCATTTTCTGACACTTTTTCATTGTCGGAATATTGACGGAATCTTACCCAAAATCAGCATTTCCGGTAACCCTTTACTTCTCGCTCTCTTTTTTTTTTTTTCTTTCTCTCTACACACAATTTTATTTGTTGAATTGAATTGAATTGAATTGAATGAAAGAAATGGGAAGAAGAAGAAGAAGAGAGAGAAAAAAGAGAGAGATGTTTTTATTATCTGATTCTGCCGGCTTTACTACCTAGGGAACCGTTAAGTTGTAGTAATACAATAGAAATAGAAGAAGAACGCTTTTATGTGTTAATGACGAGAATGACCTTGTTTTGTTTAGATTATTACAAAATGAAAGGATTCTCTGGTTAATATCGTGACGTGACGGAAAAGACGAGGTGGTAGTAGTACTACACTACACTAGTACTACTACTGTAACAGTAGGATTAAGGTATAATAGTAGTAGAGTAGAGTGAGTAGATTACAGATTTACAGATTTACAGGTTGTGTTGTTTTGTACAGAGAATTTTGGGTGTTTTTTGTTTTTGGTAAAGATTTTGGAAACCAACCTTATTATCATTTTGGATTTACAGTCTTATCCTAACTAAAACTAGACTATAATATTGCTTGAGAATTTGAGATTGAAATTAGTAGTCAAGAATCAAGATTACATGCATGTTGGTCTAGATTAAAATGATTTTCTTTTATTATCACTCTACTTTTTGCAATGTGGTAGCATGCATGCTATTTGCAACCATACTGTGCTACAAATGTACATTTCTTTCTTTGATTTCAATCTTCTGCAAAATAAAGCCAGATGCTCCATAATTACATGTAATCTATTGCTTTTTACTTTTTAGGCTTGTGTCTGTGAATAGTAAACAATGTGTTGCAAATAGCATGATGCTTCTTCTTATTTGAATTCTTTTATTGGCAAATAATGTTTTCGCAACTTGGTGTTGGATGTATTCCAATTTCCTGTGTAGGAAGGTTATATGATGTCAAAGAGTAGATTTTGTGTATATTTTGTTATGGAAACTCCTCTTTCTATTGAGCTTTTTATTAATAAAAACAAAATGCAAGTTATGTTTTTTAGTGTAGTAGATATTATGGAACTCACATCAAATTATGGTTGCTTTAACCACCAGATTCGATTATACGTCGTATGTTTTTTTTTTTATATAATTTGTTATTTTTCTTATTATAAAATAATTATGCATCGCCATCTATGTTTTTACTTTTCTGTTTGGCAATTGTAAATTTGTGGTGTCTTCTTGTTTGTTCCTGGATATGTTTTGGGTATGTTGTACGCAACGAAAACTAATGCACAAATAAGATGATTGAATTAATGTATGAAAGTAAAACAAAACGACAAAATCAAATAAGCAACCACACAAGACACAAGATATACGTGGTTCGGCAATATGCCTATGTCCACTGGAAGAAAGGATGATGTTTTTCTTATCGAGACAATTGTACAAGCCCTCACGAAGAAACTGAAGTCTTCTTCCTCACAAAAGTTCTCCAACTCTCTAATGGCTTCTCACAATCTCTCTCTCAAAACATCATTAGGTTTTTCCACTTCTATTTGGCTTTATAACATAGCCTTACAATAGACCACGAATTGGGCTTAAACAGGCCCATATAGCACAAAGCAAAGGAGGACGTACGTACGTCGAAATCACGTTCGTACGTTGAGCCACGGAGAAGTTATCTGACGTACGGGACGTACGTACGCCCTAACTACGTACGTACGTTCCTGAACAAGTAATACAACGTTCGTACGTCGAATTGACGTTCGTACGTTTCTTCCCTCCAAAGTTATCTGTGTTGTTAAACGTACGAACGCCCTAACTGCGTACGTACGTTCCTGAACAGAAAACTTCCCTTCGTCCTTTTCTTTTCAAAAAACCCAACAATTCTCCACCTCGGCGAAGATTCAATAAATCTAAGCCGACACCAAGAATAACACAAATCACAAACTCCCACACATGTCCCGAAAGACCATCTCGGCTGAACCACCTCATGGTTGCCTACGTACCCTTCTTCTAAGGGATCAAGCCATCGTAGTTCACTTCAAGATATACTATCAACTCGAAGGAAAGATATGGACCAATTCTAAGCAATAGAACTTAGTCCCATACACCACTTTAGTCACGACAATATTTCAAGCTTCTGTCGGAGACAAAGCAACCATAGAATGTAATGTAGACAACCTGCTGATAGATCTCACTGCCAATGTAAACACATATCCAGGAGTAGACCAACGTCTATCTAAGTGACAATCATACTCAACATCCACATAACCAACAGACCGCAGACTCAAAGTCCTTCCATGTTGAAATAACAAACCAACCTCCACACTACCTTGAATGTAGTGGAACATCCATTTCACAGCTTCCCAATATCTCACATCAGGATCATGCATGTATCTACCTACAATGCCCATTGCTCGTGAATTATATGGTTTGAAACACACCAACTTATCATACTCTGCAACTTCAAAACCACTAGGCTGGGACAAATAAATCTCCTCATCAAACAGAGCTAATACCAAATCAGATCGCACTACCAAGGCCATAAGGATGCAAACATTTACCTTCAAGTGCACATCTTTACCTGAAGATTCTTCTTCCTTCTTAGGCAATCTAGTTGCAATTGGACCCTCATCAATAGGATTACCATTTTCTGCATCTCCAATCGTCTCATCATCTGTCATGTCATCAGAATTTGAAACACCCAAAACCCTTACAAGAGTTTCCACATTAGATACAGAACTCACTGGAACATATGGAGATATACCAATCTCCACCCACTGCAAATCCTCTTTGGTCTTGTTCTCCACCTGTTGAGAACTTTCAGGCTCCAACATAGAAACCTCCATAAGAGTTTTACCACTAGTCACAATCAAATGCAACCTGTTAATAAGATGACATGTCTCAACCCGAAACACTTTGCCTAATCCAGCCATAGACAACATGTGTTCTGTCACCCTGTTCTGTTGCAGTGTCTTTCTCACAGTGAAGTGACGCTCAATACCCTCAGTCTGACATACTTGCAAGACCGGATCATCTTTGTACTCTATGCTATTATCTAAACACAATACCATGATCTTTCTGTCAATTCGGGCCTCAACTAGCTTCTTCCACTTCAATATTTCTAGGACTTCATCCTTATGTTTCATGATGTACATCCACGCACGCCTAGAAAACTCATCAACTAAAGACACAAAATAAGACTTACCTCTCCAAGCTGTGTACTTGGTAGGTCTCCAGACATTCATGTGAACATAATCAAGAACTCCACTCATACAATGGATAGTTGTGCCAAACTTTGCTCTTGTCTGCTTGCCCAGATCACAATGCTCACCGAACTCTAACTTGCAGGCGATAGCACCCATAAAAAACTTTTGCTCCGTTATTGTCTGCAAAGATTTTTCATATTTATGCGTCAGCCGCATATGCCACAATTTGGTAGTCTCTCTAGCAAACTTCGTTGTAGCCTCTGACATGGCCACATCACATGTAACTGTACTACCCTGCAAGAAGTACAAGTTACTTCGTCGAGTACCCTTTAGTAATACCATTGCACCAACCATAACCTTTAGAAAACCATTCTGAGCTACTATCTTGTAACCTTTGGCTTCTAAAGTACCAAGTGAAATATGATTCTTTTTCAAATCAGAAACATATCTTACATTCCTCAGCTCTCTTATCTTTCCATCAAACATCTTCAATCGAATAGTACATATCCCCAATACATGACAAGGTTGATCATTCCCCATCACTACTGCACCATTATCTAGCCTTTTAAAGCTAGAAAACCATTCCCTTATGGGACACACATGATAAGTACCAGCCGAATCTAATATCCACTCATTAGCATTAGTGGAACAATCGATGGATGAAACAAATAAAAAGTATTCAGAACCATCATCTTCATCTATATTATTACGTGCAATATTTACCTCAGAGTTATTCTTCTTGTCCTTTGCCTTGGCTTGAAGACAATCTTTCTTCCAATGCCCTTTCTCATGACAAAAGGAACATTCATCTTTTGCTAGAAACCCCCTCTTCGGCTCCCTACGAGACTCACCCCTACTATTGTAGCTTCCCCTTGCCACTAAAACCTCTGGTGTTGAGCTTTTGGACTCTTCTTTGTCCTTCTTCATACACGCATGATTTAACAATGCTGCAGAAATCTCACTATACACCAGCTTGTCTTTTTCATATGTAAGTGTGATACCCAAGTGTTCATATTCGTCCGGTAACGAATTGAGGAGACACACTGCCTTGCTTTCATCACTTACATCTGCTCCAAGATTCACCAAGTCGACAATTACCTTGGTAAAATCATTAAGATGCTCCGCCATTGAAATACCTCTTCTCATATCTATTCGATAAAACTTTCGAAGTAGATAGTTTTTATTGTGGATAGTCTTTGTCATGTACTTTTCCTCCAATTTTCGCCACATCTCCTTTGCAGAAGCATCATTCATCACAAGGTATTTAATGTCTTGAGCCAAACACGATCTTATGATTCCACAAGCTCGTTTGTTCATTTTCTTCCAATCCTTCTCTTCCACACCTTCTGGCTTATCCTCCAGAACATCTTTTAGGTCTTGTTGACATAGAGCATCCATTACCTCACACCTCCACATACCAAAGTTATTGGTGCTGGTAAACTTCTCTACATCAATCTTTGCTTGATGGAAAACCATTGTCTTGACTTTCCCTTTCGAATCCTTCGAATTCAATTATTTTGCCATCTTTCCACCAACTTTCATGCACTAAACAATCACCAAACGAAAGTAAACAAATCTGAAATTCACACCGAAATTTCAACAAACACCTTCTATGACACTCAAGGTCTAACCGAGGCTCTGATGCCACTTGTTGTGCGCAGCGGAAACTAATGCACAAATAAAATGATTGAACTAATGTATGAAAGTAAAACAAAACGACAAAAGTAAACAAGCAACCACACAAGACACAAGATATACGTGGTTCGGCAATATGCCTACGTCCACTGGAAGAAAGGATGATACTTTTCTTATCGAGACAATTGTACAAGCCCTCACGAAGAAACCGAAGTCTTCTTCCTCACAAAAGTTCTCCAACTCTCTAATGGCTTCTCACAATCTCTCTCTCAAAACATCATTAGGTTTTTCCACTTCTATTTGGCTTTATAACATAGCCTTACAATAGACCACGAATTGGGCTTAAACATGCCCATATAGCACAAAGCAAAGGAGGACGTACGTACGTCGAAATCACGTTCGTACGTTGAGCCATAGAGAAGTTATCTGACGTACGGGACGTACGTACGCCCTAACTACGTACGTACGTTCCTGAATAAGTAATACAACGTTCGTACGTCGAATTGACGTTCATACGTTTCTTCCCTCCAAAGTTATCTGTGTTGCTGAACGTACGAACGCCCTAACTGCGTACGTACGTTCCTGAACAGAAAACTTCCCTTCGTCCTTTTCTTTTCAAAAAACCCAACAGGGTAGTAGTAGTGTTGTACATTTAGTAGTGTATACTAGGGCTGGGCACGGTGCGGTTTTGACCAAAACTGAAACCGAACAGCACAGTAGGTATTTTTAGAATTTGAGATTTTTGGACATACTCCCATTTGAAAGTCGAAATTTGAGATACTCCTATTTGAAGGAAAAAAAAATTGAGATACCCATTTCAAGATGTGGTGTTATTTTAGTCGTCCATCATAAAACTAATTAAAGGCTGTAAATCTATTCTGTCTTGAAATGAGGGGTATCTTAATTTTTTTTTTTTTTTTTAAATGGGGTATCTCAAATTTCGACTTTCAAATGGGTATGTCCATAAATCTCTTAGAATTTTAAAACAGAAACTGAACATGTTAATTTTTAAAATCGAACTGATAGATATTAGCAAAAAACGAAACTTGCTAATATAGTTCAGTTAACAAAAAAAACCCCGAACCGAATAGCTAAAAGTTCTGAAATAAAAATTTAAACGGTACATAACTTACATTATCTAATATTTTAAGTAACCTTCAGAAGTGCAGACCACATCACCATAAATCCAAAATACATAATAACTAAATGACCTGGTCAAATTACATAAAAGTATAAACCTAAAATTCTGAAAATACTACATCACAATTCACACCTATAGACTACAGTAGTACAATACATAGGAATGTATATATGGGTGTTCGGTTCAGTTGTAGGTATTGAAATTTTTAGCAAACCGAACACCTTTAAAAATAAAAATCCAAACATCAATCGAACATGTAAACATACATACGAACACCTTTAAAAATATTCGGTTCGATTATGTTCATGTTTGGTTTAAGTGTTGATTTGCCCAACCCTATATACTACTAGTGATTTTACCAAGTGTGAGAAAATTGGATGAAAACAAATCTTGGAAACCTTTATTTTCATGGTTGCAGTAGAAAAAGAATTCCACATGGATAAAAAGAAGGGTAGGACAAAAAAAATGTGTATAGAAATGGGACCAGATTGATCCTCACTCATTCCATGATTCAATACGTCCCACTCTATATCTGACTGTGGTCCCACTAATTGGTGGTCCTACCTCCATATTGTTTAGCTTGACTGATGATCAAAACTTATAGCCATTTTCATCTTCTACTATAAAAGAACAGGACCAGGAGTAAAATCAAAAGGGTTTCAAATCATCACTTTAAAGCTATTTTAGTTTCATGGGACCATCATAGGATCAATTGAAGCTCCAAACAAGAAGATACATGCACTTTAAACTGATGCCTTGATGATTACAATATACAATACTGATCAGCTCCTTCAACTTGGAACTGCTGACCAAATTTTATTTGGATTAAACAAAATGATGATGTTTTGGAAACATTTTTAATAATCGTAATATTAGAGTACATTATATAGTTTTTCTATGAAAAAAATATTTCAATAATATACAGTTGAATAATATTTTGTATATGTAGTTGAATAATTTTGAAATAATATTTTGTATTTCAAATTTTGCCTAACGATAATTATATTTGGTTGGCCCATTTTTTGCAGGCATAAAATTATAATAAAACTACATATTAAAGTTTTTTTTTTTTTTTTTTTTTTTGATAATAACTATATAGGAGTACTAGAGTTGAAGTTTACTCCAATAATGAGGCAGTTATAAACTTAGTACACATAAAAGCAATGAATTTAATATTCAATAATGATTTCCACCAAAATAATGAAGGAAAATACAATTCCCAATCAATGTTACTTTTATCAAAAAAATAAAAATCAATGTTACTCTATGTCTCTCTATTCCACTTCCCACACTATGGCCCATTATCTTACTGTATTGGGCCATTAACCCATCTTCTAAATTGGTTTCCACAGCTATGCCTATGACTTTCTGATAACCTCCATGCATTGCATTTGCATTTGCATGCATCATTTATGGAGTTTCAATGCCCTTAGGATAAGTCATCAGCTGATAGCCTGATACTGTATTTGTAAATGACTGCCAGTGTTGATATATACTTTGATTGAACATTAATTATCTTGATCATGCCATCTCAACATCTAGTTCAGTCATACAGCGAATATACGAATATACGAGGATGTGCGTATATACCAAGAAAATTCAAGGTTGTAGGTACATTTTATACACACTCACTTCTAATGGTTGCATTTTGTAAAATTACGCACATACTGACATACAGTATATATCTTTTTTTTTTGGTAAAACAGTATATATCTTGCTTCACCTTTTGTTTGAGAAAATCCAAAGATGCACAACAACATAAGACATAGTAGTAAACTAATAATTTAACGTCCTATTTAAGAGAATCAAGCATAATGCTTTTTCTAAGTGGCCTATTTTATAAGATGAAACAAAATTTCTGGTTCTAGATGTATTTGTTGGATGGATTGTAGAAGAAGTTGAATCAAATTAATTATATATCTATAATTAGTGACCCATCTAGCTAATTATAATTACTAGTACATGTTTATCAATAAACATATTTTTGTTTGCCATTTGCAGAAGGGAAATGGCTATGGTAGGACAAAAGTTGACCTATGTTGGTAATGTTGTTAGCTAGTGGCAAGCAGCAATTGATACAAATAAGAGATCATGGGTGTATTTTTAATTGACATAAAAGATTGAAGGTGTTGTCCTTGAAAGTTGGAACTAAACATGTATAGGCTACTGGTGAGAAAGATTTATTAATTAGCTTAGTGCATAGTGATGATGTACAGTATACTGTATCTCTATATGTACATTTTTAGTCCAAATTTAATTATGAATTTGACAAATGGCTTGCTTAAGCTTATTAAAAGCTTTGCTTGATTTTTCATATAGCATGAACTATGAAGAACTAATTGTTCTTTTACATGCAGTATAATGTACATTATGTGTCCTGATCATATGGATCATGTAATGCATCAATCATAGGGTTTGGGGTAGTCGGTGAGACAGTGACACCCTCTAACAAAAATGGCGAGGCGAAAAAGTTATATAACGAAAGATGTATCTTGCTTCTATAAGAAATTAAGAATTACAACAAGAAAGATAATGTCTGGGCAGAGCAGCAACAAGTCATGCATCTTGGTAGTGACAGAGAGTATAGTAGACTAAACACTAACAGTAACATGATAATCTCTTGGTTGGAGCAACAAGACACAACACGACTGTTGTTTAAAGCAAGTGATTGGGATTGTTGGACCTCTGTGGCTGTTATTAACCAAAAGTGGTATACTGTAATGGTGTGTTTGCAAACTAACTACTTAAAACCCCACAAAGGAGTAGACACTAGACAAATGCTTCAATGCCCATTAATACTACCACATTGTGGCCCATGAATAAATGGGTTGTGCCACAATTAAAATTGTCTTGATCATTAGTGGCCAGAGTGAAATGACCTTTCAATGAATTTGATACTTGAGCCTTGAGGTGTATACTAAACCAGACTTGCCCCAGAAGGGCATTGCCCTTAATCTATAGGGACACTTCAAATGATTTCAACCTACCGTAAGGCGACACGGTTGCAATCAGGTTGTCTAATTGCCCAATTGGTGGATATGATATGCCAATTCCAAAACATAAAATTCATATATGAGGTGGTTTGGTATGAGTAAGCTAAGCATATTGATTTGTATTCTTAATGTTGATTCTTGTCCAAGAATTTAAACTATTTCTTTGGAAAACTATGTTATTTTTTTGGAAAAAAAAGTGACAGAGCTTTGTGTTACACGATTTTTATTTGAAATGTATAGTTTACAGGAGAATATTCTGTAACAATTTTCCATATTGTCGTGAATTTCCAAGGATTCTTAGCTAGAGTGAGAGATATATGCAACTCAATATTATTCTTTATTCTCATAATTAAACTCGATCCACTAGACCACTATAACACATTAAAATATACCATGTGGAAGCACATTCTTAATATTAAAATCACAAGTTTTTCTACAAAAAACAAGCAATGTGAGAATAAATAAAGATGATAGAAACTTATAAAGATGTAGAAGCCATGAATTTTGGATTAGTTGCAATCAAAATTATACTTGGGTTGGGTGGCCTCATTTGGTGTCTGGGTATCCTAAGTAGACTCCACATATGGATGTCAAATCTTTGTTGGCCAACTTTGTTTTCTAATTTTTTTGGATTATTTGCTTAATTAATTCACAAATGTTTTGTTATATAATTAATTCATGTATTATTATTAGATCATCAATGGGTCATGGTAACTTGGTAAGGATTAAATGTCCAAAAAACACCCTTGTTTTTCTTTTTATATTAATCAAAACAAAATTAATAAGTTAAAATATGTTATCCTTTGTCTAATATATTGCATGCATGCATGAATCATCATACATGTAAGGCTATATGCCAACCCTCCTTATCAAGGAAATCAATGAGAAACAAAGATGATGATGATCTAGTGTGTTTTTATTGCTTTTGGGGGTTCTCTTACAACCATGGCAGAACATGATCATATGCCTCAGTGCCTTGTACAATTGTTCTAAGAAATAGTTTGCGGAGTCAACACAAACTCTTGATATTTCTTGAAGATGTATGAATGTATCTGTACATTCCTAACTTTCATTTCCTTTTTGATTCCTTCAACTCTTCAAGTAGTTGATTATATAACCTTCAATCCAAAGCCAAAGAAGCAAAAGGAATTAAAATTTGACTCATAATCTCATACTATCTGTTGATTTCATTTTCCAATTTTAAAATGATGAAAATGAAAAAAAGTGTTTTGAGTCCAAGTAAGACTTCATTAAATCATAAGTGAAGAAGCAAAATAAAACTTAAATATGACTCGTATGAGAATATAACTTTTGGGAAGATTGCCAGAGTGGTCAACAGATGTAACCAACCCCTTTGTTTTATCTTTTCCTTTCGTTTTAGTGAATACATCACAACTATGATTTATCTTTATATGATTATTAGCGAAGACAATAACTACACGATTATGGGTAGACCACCCTTTTTGTCCAAGGCAACATTTTTCATTATATATGTCTGATTTTTAGCAAGATTTTTGTATATGGAATGGAGTTGTCAATTGTCACCAAGTCTCCTTGGTGCCCAGTGTACCACATCTAATAGATTTTTATTTTTTTTATTGGCAAGCGGGGTTGATGGACCCCTACTCTTTAAATTACGTCTGAAAACTTATATCAACAACCAACTGTTGACATGTTTCGAATCTATAACCTCTCCACTTTGTGAAAAGGGTGCTACTATTGAGCCACAAACTCTGTGGCTCAATCGCACGTCTAATAGAAATTACTTCTTCCACGTTACATACATTTTCATCCAAATGTAATCTGGTTGATAACATACTATACATTGACTGTAGTTCGATGAATTCAACTTTGTTTTGATGGTTAGTTGAAGTCATTGGATTTGAGATTCTTTTTAATACAAAGAGCCAAAAGTAAACCAACTGCTTACCAAAATATTACAAGTTGTTCTGTATTCACCTTGGACAATGGTCGACAAAACATTCTTTCCAAATAAGTGCAACCAATGGAGAACTCTGTTCACCCAGCTCAAAAAACTCTCCTTAGCTAAGTTCTAAGCCATCAAAATGAAATCCTTACTGTTGCACATTTAATTGCATAGCAAATAAACTGAGCATTTCAAACAAATGTGCTAGGTAAAAACCATGAAGAAAATTCTCAACAAACAAAAAATTTCAGAATTATTCAAGAATTTCCATGAAATGCACAATCTTACTGCACCAAATATAAGTTGAGGCCATGTAAGCAGTTCACTGTTTCTTCCCCAAAGTCCTCAACAAACTGTATAATATTACCAGCAATCCAAAAGAAATTATATTGACATCACAAACATTCCTAGCCCTAAGCCCTCAAAGTCTTTCTATTTTCTCTTCGATTAAAATTTCAACTTGTCCGCTTTACATTGACATGATATGCACATCTCTACACAAACGAGACATATTACACTGAAACAGAACGATGTCTGCAATGTTGTTTACTTCTATGGCAGGATCAGTTGAAGGTCCTCTAATATATATATGTATTGTCATCTGGTGGACATTGTTCCCTTCTCAAACAGGTCGTTCGTTTGAAATACTTATTCCAATGGGCAATGTCTTCCTGTAAGGTATCTTCACTTCACATAATGAGAGTTAGGTACTACTTGGGCTGCTTTCATCTGCCACTAGTTCCTCCACTGGATTCTGTTCACCCCATACAGCTGCATCTCTATATCCTAGCTCAAAAAGTCGGTCAAGAACTTGATCTTCAGCGGGTTCCAATGCCCAGTTAAAAAGCTGGAACCATTAGATAGATGACATTGTTAGTTGTCTGAATTACAAGAACGCAACATTGTTATATGACATCTACAAGCTGAAGCCTAATAAAAGTACCTCTCGGGGGCTGGCTCGATTCTCGGGATTGCAATCTGGACTAATCCCTATACCTTGCAACCCCAATCGTTCAGTCGGGAAAGCACATACTCGTACCTGTGTAAGAAAAAACATTACTCAATGCGTGCATTTTAATCAAATGTGGCTAATGCTATGCTAACCACACTTTATTTATCTCTAAAAAATAATAGACAAGTTACACTTGAGATAGTCTAATGGTATAACGAAATCAATCAATCATACAATTGCCAAAAGTGTACATAGCAACTAGGTAGGTGCTTTGACATGTACGAAACAGAAGCCCATGTTCTTCATCTAGGTGGAATGTATGATTGTGAATTTGAACTCACCACCCAATTCGAAGTTAAAAATTAGACATTCCCCCATTTAAAAAGAGTAAAAGACACATAAAACCACTCCCCCAATTTCAAGACAAAAGAAAATAACAGCCATAGGAATAGTTTATAATGGATGGCTCAGATAACACCATGTATGAAATGGGGGTTGTTTTCGTTCAAAAGCAGAGTATGTCTAATTTACAGTTTAAAGAGAAGGGTAAGACCAAATTTCACACAAGTATGTCATGCATTAACATTATTTAAACCTTACCGTTTTCGAAGCAGATGTTGGTGGCATAAACAACGTCAAACCCCCATCTATGCAGACTCGATTGCGAAAGAATGTTGCAGGAGTTGGTGCAAGATACCTACGCTGGAACTTTTAGCTAAACAGCATTTGATAATGAAACATATTGGAGGTGGACTAAACAGAGTATCATATGATCTAGGATGAACGAAATTCAGTAGTACATACCCTGGGATGAAGGAAGATGTAATGACTGCATTGATAAGATCTTCCTTGGAGTCGAACTGATCCACAATCAAACCTCTAGGCCTCCAAAGGATCTGGGTTACAGCAACTACAAAAAAAGCAACAGTATGAAGTTCTTGGTACCAAACAAACATTTACCATGGTTTCCTCAACAAATCATACAAATATAAATATAAGCATATAGCTCACACTTGTTTTCTGAAACTGTAATCGTATAAGCTCGACAGAAAATTCTTTGCATAAGAAATTGTAGTATTATGATCGACAGCAAATTCCAAATTTATATCGAAAACGTATATTATGTTCTCCAAAATCTTCCTCATTAACTGAGGTGGCTATGGTTAGGTTCACCATACTCTTCCTGATAAGCTGAGGTGGCTATGGGCAACTGGGCATAGCCGCTCTAAGCCCAATTCATGTTCACCCAAATGTTCAAAAATAAAATAATAACCTTTTAGGTCTTCTCTTTTATGGGAAAAAGGTGTCAGGAAAAGGTCAAACCTGAAACCTCCTACTAGATAATTCTATCACTGATCCACTATCTTACAAGTACAAGTTATGTGCATAATGTTTATTTGCACGTTAGTCTTTCTTTTTATCTATGCACATTGCACAAGGCCACATCTAAAAATTTGCCTTGGGGCTTCAACTTCGGCGCATAACTTTTACTTGCAACTCCCCATACAGGACAAATTTGCAAATTTTCCTTGGCCTTGGGCCAGCCGCAATCACTGGGATGGATGGCATTCTATTTCACCCTTCCATGAGTAGAAACAAGAAAAAGGTAAGAAAAACCCAATCTGGGAAAATGACAGACCAGAGATATGCAAATGTGGAAGAGGAATGTTGTGTTGTACTATCTAAATTTCAAATGCAACAGCTTTTGACCCATGCCTAGTACTAAGTCGGATTTCTGGAGAGCACTCCTCGATCTCTTTCAAATAACACTCCTGATCCCAAAAGTTAAGTTAAAATACAATAGTCGTTTGCTAAATACACGTTAAGTGTGGAGGATGCCAAAGCATGAAAAATTGCGGAAATTGCACCAAAATACAATGACATGTGCAGAAGCTCGGACACAAAATGAGTTGAAATGGAACGTTGGAAACACATGCAATTGGTAGTAGTAAACATTTAAGAATAGCATATTTTCGCTCTATGTATAATTGAATCTTCCTTTATTACTAAAGAGCAAAGATAAACCCATAGAACTAATCATGTTTAAGTAAGCACTTGTGAGATTTTGAAGAGAATCAACATTTGACCAAGAAGAATCTGGATGAATAAAATTAAAGCAATATGGTATTAAAGTTCTCTCCAATCTACCACAAAGAAAATAAAATTCCATTTATTCTTTGGTCAACGAATATAAAGGAACATCATACTCACCACGAACTCTCCCATTGGACCTGGTATGCACATCATCTGGGAGGAACTTCACAAGAAGATCTCTAAGAACAGCCTGCATGTGGACAATTAGACATCAATACCTCGTTTCCTCGTTTCAATATCTGATTCCATTAGTCAGAAAAATATCTAGCGAAATCCTCTTATTTAAAAGACAACCCAAAGATTCTTTTCGTAAATATTTCAAGAAAGACTGTCCATTTTGACTGATGAAATGTCACATTATAGACCACATCAATAGATTGCAAAATAGGATCTTCAGGTTAATCATCACTACAAGCACACTACAGTATCAAAGCGTTTTAAACTTTTAACCATTTCAAACA
This sequence comes from Aquilegia eximia, assembly GCA_023053565.1. Classification (NCBI taxonomy): domain Eukaryota; kingdom Viridiplantae; phylum Streptophyta; class Magnoliopsida; order Ranunculales; family Ranunculaceae; genus Aquilegia; species Aquilegia eximia. The sequence continues at coordinate 20,468,769 of JALIGU010000003.1, forward strand.
AACAGTTGACGTAATATAATGAATTATTAAACACAATGGTTCTGTAACTACAATGGGAATGCAAATGTCTCTATTTTCTTCACTAAATTAGAGGTAATGTTCTTTAATGATCGGTGTAGAATACAGGAATCAACAGTGTAAATGCATAAAATCTACTGTTTGTGGTACTTTTACAGAGCAAAAATTAAGAGAAAGAAAGTGCACAAGTAACATCAATCATGGACAACTGCACTTTCAAAATTTCAATAATAAAACTACAGAAACTCAATTACCCCAAGGCGGAATGCAGTTCCTCTAAGTCGACAATCATCAGCAAGAATTTTGGTAGCTTTGAGGGCGTCTTCCATGCTGCTTCCAGAGGCAATAACTGCACAGACAATGGCACCAGCTGAAGATCCAGCTAATGGTGTGGTTTCCTATATGATAGAGAGAAAAAGTAAACGATGAAAACATCGCAAAGGTAGGTCTTTTACAGATGTGACGAACAATTTTAGCAATCACAGGCACAGCAAAGGCAGCAAAGAACAAGGCCAAATTATTCTTGCACGTCAATAATATTACAAAGAGCACCACAAAAGTTTCGGACAGCTGTATACAAATACTTTCTACTTCAGAATTACATAGAAAACGGAGCTGACAGTAGCATTATGAAGTTAAAACGAACTATAAATTTGATTGCAGATATTTTGCTTTTTTATTCTTACTCATTAGCATGTAAAAACTCCTTAAGGAAAAGCCTTAGCTTGGGAAGACACCCAAAGGAAAGCACACAAAAATATTGGGACTCCCAAATCTGTAGAGAAACTGTATAGCCTTTTGTATCATGATCCAAACCTGCAAGTCATCACATGACTTCCAAGAATAGCCTGGGCACCAATTTTATTGATATGGGAAGCCAAGAATCAATCTCCAAAACAGTACATCTCAGTGCACCCTACCACACCCCACCACAATAAAATCCTCTCACCTTCAGCTGTTCCAACCCCATAGTAGAGCACATTGCTTAAACACAATACCCGTGACCAACAAATCTAAATCTCACACCCAAACCTCCATAGACATTTTACCCGGACATACAAGGTCAACCTGTCATAAACCCGTTGAACAAAGAAAGAAACTAGCAGTAGACCAATGCAAAAGGATAAATAAAGAAGACATTGATAGACATTTCCTAATTGAACTCCAAATCTGACCAAATCCACCTTCTCGAAAGTATATAATGATGAGAGACCTATGTTGTCAAACACACTTGGAGAAGTGAGGAGGTGGAAATCCTAAAGTGTATAGTGTTATTCAGTTAGTGGAAACAATAACAATGGGTCAGAAATCCCTTTTTCGCGAAGAGGAACAAAGACTTCATCCACATGGGAGGAAATTGCTTCGCATAACAGCTACTTGAAAAACAGGAGCTTGTTGCTTCGCCACACATGGTGGACTCTCCACCTAAGAATAATAAAAAATTTGTGAAGTGATTGGAATTTGATTTATTAAGACAAACATGAGGAACGAGGGCAAGGTAGTTACGTCTGTTGCATAGAGAAATAACAGAACATACAAGTCAACTAAAGATAGGCGGCCACAATGGGTTCAAAAGGACAATCGTTTCCAACCTTTCGATCCTAACTACATGGGTAAAGGAGCAGAGAACAACCAACAGATTACCAGAAATATCAAAGGCCAAGTTGTCAATTTGGATTTAGGCCTCAAGGATGCTACGATCATGGGGACAATACAACCAGCCACCAGTAAAGCCCCAGTTTTACCTTATTAGCAAACACATTTCAACTACAAGCATCACCAACCTTCGTACAACCGCTCATCGGTGATTGTGGACGACTAGGACAGCATGCTAGTGAATGTAACAAACCAAGGCAACATTTACAGTATCCTAGTCGTCCATACTTCCACAAATCACCTCTAATTAGTCTTGCAAAGGCTAGTGATGCTTATATCTACATAAGTGTTTTGCTTATAAAACTGGCTGCAGCAAGTTTCCCTTACATTGGTTGTTAGCCCTGTCTAGTCCTACTGTCTCCACGCTGGTAACCCCAGTAACGGCTAAAACTTTGATTGGCACCCCATGCCTCTGATATTCCTAATTCATTTGCCAGTTGTTCCCAATTCTTTTCTCCCCACCAATTACCAATGTGCTTCTACCCATTGGTCAAATCACCTTCAATCACCACCATCACGGTCTGCACACCACCTTCAATCATCTACTATTGAATTGCCATCACCAGCTGCCACAAAACTTCTTCCTACAACTACAGATTCTACTGCCACAACCACCACCGCGTGTCCGCGTGGTTGCAAATTACTCGGTCATATTCCTCAAATTGAAAGTTCAGGCAATCCCTGATGCTCAGTGAGTCACATTTGTGTCTACTATTCCCGTTCAGATAGAGTTCAATGTAATCAACAATGTGCAGCAATGGCTACACAACCTTCCTCTCCTTCTTCCAAAAACTTTTCAGTTAAGCAGGTTCATTTACTAGCAGATATTCCAAAGTACCACAATACCTATCCTCTTGATATTTAGATGTTGTCTGTCATACTCCACCATATATACAATACAACAGGTCTTCCAAGGTACAACTAGATGGAGTAACGTTTAGTTAGGATGACGATGAGTCGATGACCATTACGACAATAAATGATAATTAAACATCATCAATATACAAAAACTTGGTACTCATATTCCTAAATAATCATATCATATTTCTAAGTTGAGAAAGCTGAAAATTTATAAGAAAACCTAAATTATCATCATAAACTTAGCTTATTCTTTAAAGTCCCTCCATGAATGAATAAATTAAAAATTAAAAAAAAAATGTATCTTGTCCAATGTCAATCTACCCGCAACAAACAACCCAAATATGACACAACCATATTCCCAAAAAGCTTCCTAGTTATCTCTGATGAGTTTAAAAAGACCAACAAGCATTTCCTAGTTATCTCTGATAGAGGTGCTAGGGTGATTGGGTATCAAAATGAGTATTAAGAGAGTTGTGGCTTGGGTGATTGAGTACAAAAAAAAAATCTACCATGGTTCAAGAAGAGAGATACCAACTTTTTGTGTGGATCACTCTGGATCGAATGAGATTTCCTTTGATGAGCAACCAACACTAACACCATTACACCCGTTTAAGAAACATCTTCAAACTTTCTTTCCTCAACCCCCATTGAAACAACTGAAGCGCTTGCTGTTTTTTTTAAACTCATTAGAGATAACCAATATGCTTTTTGGGATTACGGCGGTGTCATATTTGGGTTGTTTGTTGCAGGTAAATTTACAGGCAGAGATGGTATGTTTTTTATTTATTTTTTTTTTTTTTTTGGGGGGGGGGGGGGTGGGGGATTTATAATTTATTTATTCATGGCGAGATTTTAGAGAATAAGCTAAATTCAATGGGGTTTCTTGTATTTTTACAGTTAATTGATGATGATAATTTAGGTTTTCTTATAAATTTTCAACCTTCTCAACTTAAAAATATGATATGATTATTTAGGAATCCGAGTTGTACTAAGTTTCTGTATATTGATGATGTTTAATTATCATTTGTTGTTGTAAACTCGTAATGGTCATCGTCATGATAACTAAACGTTACGCATCTGGCATATCTCATACCTAAAAAAAAACCCTCCATGGTCTCTCTGTTTGACCCAGATTCTCATTGTGTCTTTCTATTTTTCTTTAGTCACTATTTATCTTTGTTCACCTTTTTTATCTCTCACTATGCTTTCTGTTGCACTTTTCTAGTTTGTTGTTCATCATCAATGTAAATTTTTTTTAAAATAATCCAGCGTTCCCCAAATGTTTTTCTCCATACCCTCTTAGTCCTCCTACTTCACACATTACATATACCCAATAAACTCCAAAGTGAAAAAGCTACATCACTTCAGACATAACCATTCCTCATAAAAATGCCATGCACAAGTAGACTATATCATGCATTAGACCCAACAAAAGAATAATAGTTCAATCCTCTCAGGTCGCATAATCATCAAATTTTCAGTTAACTCATCAAGCTATTAGTTAAACTATTATCATAATAAATAGGGAAAAAAAAAAAAAAAGGAAAGTCAGAGAATTTTACCGTGATATAACCTTTCTCAATAAGATATTGAGCAACACCAAGATGATAAGGGAAAAGAAGTCCAGCAGCAGAGAAACTAAATCCAGGACTCGTAATTTTCTTAAGTGCTTTTTCTGCTTCCATATCTTTCAATCCTTGTTCCCAAACAACTGAATCTTCATCAACAATTGTTTTCGTTGTAGTAGTAGTAGTAGATGATGTTGCTGTTGTTGTTGTATTAGCATCAACATCAGCATTCCTTCTACTCCATTTGAAAAACGAAGATTCCCTCCAATCAAAACTACTAGTACTAGTAGTAGTTGTTTCTATATCTCTAAACATTGTAATTGGAATTTCTTTAGTTGAATCCATTCCACTTCTACTTTTAATAATTCTTGATGCCAATCCAAGAAATAACTCTCCTGTTGCAACTGCGAAAGATTTCTTCTCTGTCATATTATTATTATTATTAGAAGAAGAAGAAGAAGAATTTGGGGTTTTTGGTTCGGAATTTAATGAGGAATAAATGGATAGATTTCGAGAAGGAAGATTAGTTTTAAAATTAGGGTTAGGTTTAGGGTTTGAAGAAGTAGAAGGGAAAGAAGAATGGAATTTGGAGGGAAGAGAAGAGAGAGAAGCCATTATTCTTACGTAAGATAATTTGGCTCTCTGTCTCCCTATCTCCCCAAACACTCCCTTCAGCATTCCTGATTTTTTTGTTTTCCGTACAAAAGTATTTTCAATACACTGTTGTATATATATAAAAAATAATTTTCTTTTCAGTCGCACTACAAACTAGGCTGCAAATTTCCTCTGAATATCAAAATCAACTTTATAAATCATTAGTTCATTACCAAGGAAAAAAAAAAAAAAACTTTGTATACATAGTTTATAGAATCAACTTTGTATACATAATTTATAACAACTTTGTGTTCAATTTTCTATCGAACAAAACAGGAAGTTCAACTGCTTCTAGAAATCTCTACCATAAAAAGAAAAAATAAAACTTTTTACTAATAAATTTCTACTAATAATAAGTAATATCTATACTACTATTATAAACTTAAATAAAATTCAAGAGTAAGTTTCTGTTAATTTAGAATTTTGTCACCTAATTCTAACTAAAATACCCTTTTAGTCATAGTTTTTACTACTATTATAAACCTGAATACCTGGTTAATGAGAATTGAGCTTTAGAATTTTGTCACCTAATTCTGACTAAAATACCCTTTTAGTCATGGGTTTTTGATAAAATTATATAATACCCTTTAAATAATGGTTTTATCGTAATTTAATATATTTTTATTTATGGGCTGGATTTTTATTTATAATCAAAATGTCCAATAATAAGAAAATAATTAAATTAAAAAAATATAATAAACTCCTATAGAAAAACTATCCAAATTTACTTAAGAAATAATTATTTCATAAAATTTAATAAATTAATATAATTTGTAATATTTAATAAAATTAATAACTTAAAATAATAATTCTACGTTTATAAACTTTACCGACAAACAACTTCTACAAACTGATGTGGCTAGTCCACATCATCAAATAATTCTCTCTCTTCTTCTCTATTGTTCTATTTTCTCTCAATTTCTCCATTCTTTTACAAACATGATTTAATCTCAATGGAATATGATAAACTGAGAATAATATGTGTTTCAGTCTTTCGGATTAGACACTTGATAAATTAAATTATTTTAAGACAAATGCTAGCGTGAAACGCCTTTCACCTATCTCCAGGAAAGCTTCATTTTATTCTGCCACATGTCCAAACTCAACTTGGATACTTATTAGTCCGATTTTTAATTTTTAAATAAAATAAATTTAAACAAAATAATAAGGTTCTAATTTAAATAACTTGGATACTTGCTAGTCTCGTCAAATTTAAACAAATAATAGTCTAAATAAATTTAAATAAATGCACCCTCAAGATGTGTGGTCCAGATTTGTTCAAATTCCACTAGGGTTACCCACATCCAAAGTTTAGGTTATAGTGTTTTTTTTTAGCGAAAAAACTATTTTAAGCAAATTAAAAAAAATCGGACTAGGAAGTATCCAAGTTGAACTTGGACATGTGGCAGAATATAATGGAACTTTTATGGAAATAGGTGAAATGCCTTTCACGCTAGAACTACTCTTGTTTTAATTATTGTATTAACTCTGCTTGAATGAATCTATTTTCACATAAATTAATTGATTCAAAATTCAATTTATGTTATACTAATTTTGGGTTTTCTTTTCTCTCGATTTTTCTTTGCTAAACAAGGTTTAGGTAGAAGGATAAATTAGATTTGTAAATTTAAACAAGTTTTGATTTTGGTTTTTCTTTGCTAAAATTGGGGAAGAAGAAGATGAGAAAAAAAAAACATTAAAGAAGAGAGAGAAAAAGTGTGAATTGGTCAATTTATTTTTTCTCCACATCATCTGCCACATCAGTTTGTTGATTGGGTTTATGGGGAAATTCGGTCAGCGTAGTATCACTCTATAAAAAATTGGAGAAGACCAATTTTAATTCAGTTTCGCAAAAACATAACGGTAAAAAAGACCAATAATTAGATCTGATATGAAGGACATACGTTTAAATTTTTTTCCTTTCTATATTATCGATCACATAATGTGATCATATAAGATATCAAAAGTTAAAGAGATACTGATCATATTTATTCAAATAATTCATCACATTATGTGATCATATTCAAGTCGATCAATACTAAGTTTTTTTAAAAGTTAAGAGATATATGATCACAAATTTTTTCTACAGTACTAGTACACAATTTTTAACTATTTTCATGTATCTTTGGCAATAAATACCTAGTTAGTACGAATGCAATTTTCTTTTTATCAAATGGGTTGCTTATTGTTTATTAGCTTTTAACGTTTATACCACATTAAGTGAATACACGACTAACAGACGTATCATATTTGATTTCCTTGTTTTTTGGTAAAAGCAATGTTAGTTTCTTGATTTGTAGGTAATTACTTCATAAAGTTTATTTATTTATACTAAAATTACTTAATAACCCTTTATATTAGAGAAGATATATTGATTTTAGTGAAAGAAAAGGACTTTTTTGGCAAAAGTTTCGTATCAGGAAAAAAACTTTCCTCGTGAGTTATTAGTAGAGATTTGGAAAGATGCAACAAACAAAGTGAGCTTAGAAAAATATTTTGAGCAATTTATGGATTAATTTAAATAAAAGGGTTAATATCATAGTCTCAAATTGATCCAATTGTACAAACTTTCAACCAAATGGAAGGCTTATGTAACCCTATATATAGTGTGTTAGGATTGTTTCATGAAGAACTCCAACTCACTATCCTTTAATCAGATTTTTATATATGTTCAAAATTAAGCTTTTTTTTTTCTAGCACGAAATTGTGAATGTATATATTAAAAACTCAGAGTTACAAAGACAAAAAGAGAAGGAAGTTCCTCCAATTCTGATTAGACTTACAATTATACAAAAACAAAGAGAGAAGGAAGTTCCTCCAATTCTGATTAGACTTACAATCATACAAAAAGAAACTATTTTAAAATTCTATAATAAATCTTGCCAGTTTCCTCCAATTCTATTACAAAAGTAGGCTTTGTATCCCACCAGTCTTTAGCTCCTTGTTGCATATTTGCTCCATGTTTAGCAAGTGCATCAACAGAAAAATTGGCCTCACGGTAAATATGTGTGATACTCATCTTTTGCAATCCTCTGCAAGTATTTCTCCACCTAGCTCTCAACTGCAATGGTTACAGACCCATTTGAAAAAGCATGTACATCAGCAAGCGAATCAGATTCAAGCCATATTTTCTTCCACTTATTCTTAACTGCAATCTCCACCGCAAGATCAAGTGTTTTAGTTTCACAATTTGTAACCATTCCCAGGGTTTTTGAGAAAAAACCTTTAACATCCACCCAGTGGCGAATCTAAGGGGGGGTCATGGGGTATCAGTTGACACCCCTGATTTTTTAGAAATATAAAATTTACCTACAAGAGTTTGAAAATTTACAAAAACTTACTTGTACTAAAATTAGTTTGACCCCACTCAAAATTCTAATTTTATGTAATAGTCCTTGATTTTTTGACTTTTTCTAAGTTAATCAATGTAATTTTCATTAGTAGTCCCTATACAGTCAGTCATGAAATATATTTGACCCCCCTGTACTAAGCTCCTAGATCCGCCACTGCATCCACCTTTCCTCTTAAAGAAATACCAGCTCCACCATAACTTGGATTGCCTTTCACCGCTCCATCACAGTTAGCTTTGACAAAATCTTCATCTGGCGGAAGCCAACTAACTTCTTTGATCTTTTCTGAAGGTTACTAAATCATTTAAGAATTGTTACTAAATGATTTGATAAGTTTGTTAGAGTCCATAATTGCTCACCTAATCAAAATTTTGATCCTGTTCATATCAACCCTTCTTTCTTCAATGGTACACCTATTTCTTTCTTTCTAAACCTGGACTACAGTATGAGTAACTCCCGCATTCCAAAGTTTCTTGATACATGGGACTTGAACCAATGTTATCAAACCCAACCTGGACATCAACCCGGTAAAGGGACCGGGTCACTGCGTTAGTGGTCTAACCACTGAGTCAACTGGTTGGACCAGTCACATCAATATTCCTTTACAAAATATAATTACTAAAGTAAGTAGTTCTATCTATATTATACTGTGAGGATGGTACAAACACAGTTTGTCTTGATAAAACAAACAAGGGTATAGATCATCTAGAGATCTGTGCATGAGGGTTGATTTAAGGGTGAGATTAAATCAATAGTTGGGTCCAAACTTAAGTTGTGTTCAATGGTTAAGATCGTCTTGAGATGTGTTGATAATGATAGATCTGTGGGTGAGATTAAATTAATGGTTGGGTCCAAACTTAAGTTGTGTTCAATGGTTAGGATAGCCTTGAGGTCATCTAGAGATGTGTTGATAATAATAGATGGGTGAGATTAAATCCGTGGTTGAGTCCAAACTTAAGTTGTGTTCAATGGTTAGGATCGTCTTGAGATCTATGTGAGAGTAGATCTGTGGGTGAGATTAAATCAATGCTTGGGTCCAAACTTAAGTTGTGTTCAATGGTTAGGATAGTCTTGAGATCCATATGTGAAATTTTGATAGGAGGCTTAGATTAAAGAGATTTAACAAGGAAATTATGTGTATAAGTTTTTTATATTAAAACTTCTTTTTCTTCTTCTTCCTTTGTTCCAATCTTCCTGCACTTCAAAGCCGACTCCTTCACAACTTCAAATCAATTAGGGTGTGTTTGATTGCAGAGTGGAAAAAAAGGGAGTGGGAATTATTTCATTGGGCATTCTAATTAATTTCCTACTATAATGGGAATGACTTAAAAAAAATTCCCACTTCAGTGTGAAAATATTTTTAAGTTTTCTCACTTGATCAAATAAGGGTGTTTGATTGACAATGAGAATTCTAATTATTTTTTCACATGTTTTGTTTGGTTACATTAAGAAATTAAAAAGAAATTGATGAAATAATCCACCAAAATCATAGATCCACCACCTAAACTTCGAAATCAACCTTCACAATCATAGATTTTGAAATCAAAATGTTAAATTTTCAAGTTTAAAACATGAAATTAACACCAACAATATATAATTCATCATTTAAATGATTAAATTTGACTTAACATCATGAAAATACACCAACCACCACCTTAAAATTTGATCTCCAACCTAACAACCCGAATACCTATATCTCAAAACTTTAAATCCACTCACAAAACAATAAACCACTAACTCAATGTTTGATTTCACCACCCAAAAGTTGAAACCAACCACCACCCAAAACTCCATATCTACCACCAACAAGGTTGAAAGCAACAATTTAATTAAACTTCAAATGTATAATCATAATGTAATCAATGGCTAGATATCCTTCAATATCAATCCAATGGTTTGTAGGAGGTGAGAAAATGTTTAAGTTATTTTCTCACTCAAGTGAGAAAATAAGCTTTTTTTCCCACCTTTTAAATTACTAGGGGGTAGATACAAATAAAAATAGAAATTGATTTATAATACAAATTGTACTTCTTATTTCTTCACTTAAAAGAAATAAGAAATTGATTTATAATGAAAATTGATCTACCTCTTCTTCCTTCACTTCTATATAATGGTTTTAACCCAATCAACAAACCTAATCAAAGCTTTTCGAATAAACACCAAATCAAACAAATCGATCTCAATCACAAAGACTTCTACAAAACTTTTGTCAGGTACAAATTTCTTATCTCAAATTTCTCAAATTTTGTCAGGTATATATTCATATCTTATATGTTGACAAAAACAAATTTCTTATGAAGATGTATAATATTTTTTCTTAGATAGTCACCTATCCAATTTTTATGAGATACCTAATTTTAACTTATTTTGGTGATCCGAGACCCCTGCAATTCTAGGCTTCCCCTGTACAATTCTTATGAGAGGTATAATTTTAACTTTTTTAGGTGATTCAATCCAAGTACCCTGTGCAATTCTAGGCATGTGCCATGTGTTTACGACTGTACAGAAAAATTCATGTACAATAGATCGATTGAAATCTCAAATTTTTTTACGTAGAATGGTTATTATACATATCCGGTGCTCATCGTTATAAATTTTCATATAACTTATATGAAGAAACAATAATATTTCTTAAACTATTATATATAGACATATAATTGTATGTGCACTCTAATATTTTGAAAGAGGATAACGATTACATTGATAATTAAGAATTGATAATATAGACATATAATTTATATTATATTGTAATGTAATATAATTAAGTTGAAAGAAAGAGATAAAGAAAATTATCAATAACGATTACATACATTTTTTATTATATGCACACTCTAATATTTCTTAAATTGTGTTTATCATTACAGACAATGCAATATACGACAAATTCTGAAGAATATGGTAGGAAGCAAAGAGAACCAGAGAAAGCAAAAGTCTCATCACTACAGAAGAGTTGACTCCAAATAAACGTCAACAAGCCCAACGTAAAAAGAGACTAATAGAATCAATGAGCCAAAAAAATAATACAACATCAAAGAGACCAAAAAATAATGAAGTTTCTGAAGAGTTAGCTCCTAATAAACGCAAAATAGCGCAACGTGAAACGAGGATAAGAGAAAGGGGACAAATATTGAAGAATACAAGCAATGATTGATTAAGGTTTGTTATTCTAAATATTATTTTCTATTTCTTATATTAATATAATTGGCAGAAAATATTTTGTTACCGTGTAAACCTAAGCAAGCCACAACAGGTTTTAGGATCTACTTGCAACAATCACACATTTAGTCAGCCATAACTTTACCAATTTAGGCGTCATATTAACTAATATAGATGAGACATTGTACTGCATCTAGATTTAGATTATACCCGTGCCTTCACTAATAATTATCCCTGTCACATCTGACCCCGACTGTGCAAGAAGTAATAGTCTTATTGGGAACAGTTTATCTTCAAAATAGTTTGTCAGATATTACACGTTGGCATCTCTTACCATGAAAAACAATCAGGCCGCTTCTCATTCCTGGGCTGGGCTCTATTCAAATTTGCATTGAAGCGCAATGACTGATACACCACAAACTGTATAGCATTGACCATGGTGTTTGTGGAAGGTCGATTCTGCCTATGCGTATTCAAGCACATTTCAGTTACAACTGCAAAGACAGCTAGCCCTCTTCTAGGGTATCTCCCATAAAGCCTTAGGTTTACCAGGTTAGTTATGACGCTCCCTGAACCTTGGTCTTGCCTGTATACTCAAAATGACAAAAATTTAGTTCCAAACTATATAACACCACTTGGCTTGGTGGAAGCAAATTTCATTTTGTCCAAATGACCATAGGACCATGTTGCAGTTAGAAATAAGTAGTGGACCATATATTGGTATAAGCAGAACTTACCCAAGTAACCAGATCCCCATCAGGATATGTTTTGCGCCCAAAGATGATCTCTAGCAAGATGATGCCAAGATTGTACATCTCATCATTTTTCTCTGTTGCAGAACCAACCCTTGCAATCCGAAAGTATGAAATCTTAGCAATATGTCCTCTGCCAACAAGGATCTTATCGGACCTAAGATTTCCGTGAATAATATTCATCTTATATAAGTAATCAAGGCCTTTGATAATTCCCTGGGCAATTCGAACTATCTAATTACAGTCTCCGAGAAAGGTGAATTCCTCACCACCATCTATAAAATGCAATCAAATTAAAATTAGGATGCATAGAAAACAAAATTTCCACTCCATTTAAACTCAAGAGAAGTTTATACTTGGTAAACAAAACACACACTGAATTAGACACCTATGCTCACCTTGCAAGCTTTTCCCTAATGATCCGAACTGCAGGAATTCATACACAACAAACTTTTCTCTTTGATCGGCACAGAACCCTAGAAGCTTCACTGTATTGATGTGATCTAAGTTGGTTAGTAAACATAATTCGTTGTAAAATTCTTTCAAGGACCGGGGAGTGTCCGAGAAAAGTTTCTTCACAACGATTTCCTGTGAAAATAATGTCCCAATTAAAAATTTAAAAACAAAACCATCTAGATAATAAAACAAAAATTCATTCGACCAAATTGTTGAAGTCATCTCTCCTGTCGTCCCAAGACACCATTATGCACTCCTTCACTGAGATAGTTAGCTTGAGCAAAGTCATTATTTACACGATAATATTTTGTTACCGTGTAAACCTAAGCAAGCCACAACAGGTTTTAGAATCTACTTGCAACAATCACACATTTAGTCAGCCACAACTTTACCAATTTAGGCGTCATATTAACTAATATAGATGAGACATTGTACTGCATCTACATTTAGTCATATTTTGTTAACTAATATATATTTAGTCAGCCACAGAATTGGTTTCATGTCTGACAAATAGATAACTGATGTTCAAAATTTTATTTCCATTAGTTTCATTCAACCTTTTACAGTTTTCAGTTAATGGTCACACTATAATTGGTTGTTATGTCATATGTTTTTATGCATACTACATAGACCGCTATATAGACATTGACTGAAGAATAGATAACTGATATTCTGTGGGCGTAGTTCCATTTATATATTGGCTGATTCTTTTTAACTTAATTTTTTTTTTTAATTTTTTTTTGCTTTTAAAATGTATGGTACAATAAATTGATATATCAATTTTCTCCATATTTATTAGTCAAATTGTTAAATGAAACAAATATCAAGAAGGCCAACGTAAACGAAGAGAAAGAGAATTATTTGAAAGGAATGCATCCAATAATGTTGTAACTCAAAATAAAGAAGCCGAGCCAAAGTAATTAGTTCACCCACGGATAATGTTATTTTCACATTGCTTTAATTATTATACCGTTGCAATTTTCACAGATTTTCACACATATTTTTTCTACAGGAAAAGAAAGCGCTCTCAAAAAAATAAAAAATAAATTGATAGACTAGATTATTCTTACTCAATGGATGGTATAAACAATAGGATATCAGCTACAGATAAATGGAAAAAAATAGTTTTTCTTCAAATTTTGGTAATATCATTATAATTGTTCTTCAATGTTCAATCTTCATTCTTTACTTCTTCCCTAATATGGTAGCAATTTTTTTTTTCATTTTGTGTTTGTTGAAATTTATTCATTCATTTTGTTAATAAAATGTTACTACCCATTAGGTTTTAATTTATGACTGGATGGTTTGGTACCATCAATTCCAGTGTGGTTAGAAACTGTTCAACAGCCAAAGAATTTGAAACACATCTTTTGTTGTTTTCACTGTTTAAAGTGATTGTTTATACCACGAAGAAACGACAAATCCCAACCACAGATATATATGGGCCATAACTGTTAAAGGCCTTCAAACCGGCTTAAGCATCTGGATAAAAATGATATTTGGAATTTATAAAATATATTAAAATTTTTTTTGATAATTTTGTATTTTTATTAAAAATACTATTTGTAATTTTTATTTATAATTTCATTGACAATTTACAAAATCTAAAAATTATTAGTAAAATGAACGGTATAAACTAAAGTGGCGAAGCCACGGGTACAACTAGTACTTCTATATAATATGAATAACACAAGTAATCAATTGGTTCAAAATCACAATAACAAATAAAAATAACCAAGATCTCACAGTTCAAGTAACAAAGCATCACAAAATCCCAAATTAGCTAATATACCCATCTTCCAAACTCCAAAGCATTAGAAATACATAAAACCCAAAAGAGCAAATGATTTGTAAATTTCTAAGTTAACTACAAACTAATCAAACTATAGATTGTAATAGCCAATTATCAATTGCAATGGCTGATCTAACAGTAGAAATTACTCGAGAATTTGAGAGAGAGAACTTTGGAGAGTATGGATAATAGGTTAGCTAGAATTTTTGATGTTATCATCTCCTCATATTCCTTCTTCTTGATAGAGGTTCAGTAGAGACAGAGTTATCTTTTCTAATGACTTTTCTTTCAAACTTCCAACATTCACATTGGCTAAAGCAAATCCAACCAACGACAGTAATTGCTGATTAAGTAATTAGTTCATTTAAGTATCTAAAATTTTAAATTTTAAAGGTTACTGGGTTACTGGTTTTGAAAAGAAATCGCCCGGGTTACTGGGTTTGGAACGGTCCAAGTGCAGAAACGATCTTTAGGCTAACCCAGCCCGGTTAAAACACCGGGTCACTGGTTCACCGGGTTAACCCATCGGGCTGGGCCGGGTTTGATAACACTGATTTGAACAATAAGAAATCTTCATCAAGTCTTTGTAAGAAAATCCCTGAAGTTGAAGATTGAACTTGTCACTAAACCAATATAGCTTTCTCACAATTCTGCAATCCCCCCCCCCAAAAAAAAAAAGTTTCTTTTTGAGCTTCACAACATCTGCATCTAGAAACCACATAAATCCCCCTCTTTTTCAACAAGTTGTCATCAGTTGCAAGAGTCCTGTGAATAATCTTCCACATCATTGCACCTTCCTTTGGATGTGTGTGTGATCCCCAAACATGTTTGCGTCACCACACAACTTGTTCTTTCCTTCTCACTGTATCAAAGGCTGATTTAACAGAAAATACTCCTTCTCTGTTAGGCTGCCACAATCTCATATCTTCATCACCCCTAGGAGGTAACACCCTATCCAGGTCAACTCTTAGTCTATGGAAAACATCCTTAACAAGATCATGAAATTCACATTTGCCATTACTGATCACATCACATAGTTTGGCTTAGTAGTTCCCCAAGTTCAGATTCTGCACCATATCTTGTATAGACTCATCACTAGCCCAACCATCCCTCCAAAGATCAATCTTCTTACCATCTCTACACACCAACCTAAGTGTGGTTTCATGAGTGGAATAATTCTCTTCATTGCTGACCATAGAGCAGAAGACTTATAGTAGTCAATCCACCTTCCATATAAAAGCTTGTATTTATTATGCATAAACTCAGCCCAATGACCTTCATTTGTAGCCAAATTCTACCCTAGCTTCATTTGTAAAGCCATATTAACCTCCTTCAATTTTCTTAAAACCAAACCACCTTCCTACTTGGGTTTGCATACTTTCTCCCACTTGAGTGTAATAATCTTTCGTTTGTTAGGATCTGTAGCCCACAAAAAGTTTCTTATAGCAGCTTCTGCCTCTTTAATACTACTTGAGGGCCATTTATAAATACCCATGTTGTAAATAAACATGTTGTTTAAAATAGATTGAATAAACCCAACCACTAGCTCTTCTTCTTATATTATCCACTAATGGTTGAATCTTGCTTTTTGTGACTGCACCTTTAAAAAGAACTACACCCAAATATTTCTCTAGCATCGTATCCTTTTTTATATTCAGGAATTGCTCAATCACTCTTATTCTACAAAAAGTCATGCTTCCAGTGAAGATTTTGCTTTTGTTGGTGATGATATTCTGGCCTGCAACCTCTTGATACAAAGCCAAGAGCTCCCGCAGTCTTTTAATGCCTCTCATACTACCATTCAGAAGTAGAAAGTAAAATGGATAAAATATGCAATGTACTTTGTCCAAATTCTCACTTAATGCGATGTAAAAAATTTCTATCATAATTTCACTAGGATGAAACCTTAATTTGTTCAAATTACTTCACAAATTACTCATTGGAAACAAATTATTTCAACAAGGAGGAATCTTGCTGCTGGATTTGCGTAAAAGAACATTCTTTGTAAAAGTAAGTTGGTAATTTGTTGTTTAGTACGGTCAAATTAGGGATTTTTTTTATTTAAAGATTTGGGGGTTTTGTGATTAAATTATGAATAAACTTATTTATTATTACAAATTTAGGGATTTGTGATTAAATTATGAATGAACTTGTTTGTATAAATAAAATTTAGGTTTTTGTGATTATATTTAATTAGAATATAATAAAGCCACGTATGAAAATAACTTGACATATCAACAACCGTTAGCATGAAACTAGATGGATTGTATAACCTGATAATTTTAAAAAGTATATGCAAAACTAGGACATAAATATTTTACAGTACATTGCCTATTTTATCCATTTTACCGAAATAGAATGATATCATCAGCATAAAGTAAGTGGGATGGCCCAACTTTACCTTTTCTGATAACCATAGGCTTAACAAAGCCTTGCTGATGCAGGCAAGAGATACCTCCGCTCAGGACATCTTCAGCCAATGTAAACAGTGTTGGAGATAAAGGGTCACCCTGACATAACCCTCTTTCCCCCTTAAAGAAGCCATACAATCCTTCTTAACCATCACATACACCCTTGCACTGCTTAGTATCCCCTAGATAAGACTGCACCATCTCTCACTTAAGCCAAACCTTCTCATAGTTTCCAGTAAGAAATTCCAGCTCATAGTATTATAAGCTTTGGTAATATCTAGCTTAACAACAAGATTTCCCCCTTTTTTTATATGAAGTTCATCGTGTTGGGCCCATGGTCCACCATTATTCTGTCGATATTGTCCCCACTTTAGTCCCCGCTAGGCCCAAGGCCATATCCATAGTGTGGGGTCCACCACTATTCCGTCGATATTGTCCCCACTTTAGTCCCCGCTAGGCCCAAGGTCATATCCATGGTGTGGGGTTTTTTCTTATGGGTTTCACTTACCTAAAAGGCGTCGACAATAGTGGATACTGGACCATTACTTATAAACCCCTTAGATATTTGCTATAGCTCAGATGTGGGACTATTTGGTCCACACACCTAACACATCGAACATTTCAGAAGCAAGTGCAATGCTAGTTGAACTATTCCTCTAACAAATCCAATTTGTTCGATACTGATGCTCAGGGCCGGATTTGGGGCTAGGCGAGCTAGGCGGTTGCCTAGGGCCTCCAAATCTCGGGGGGCCTCCTGCTCACCAAGCCCATACATATGTTATATTGTTTTGGATTTTTTTTCGTAGTTTAGCTATAATAAAGCCTACTGCCCAAGCCCAATACAATTAATAAACCAAATGGGAGGAGACTCTCTCTTTCAATTGAAGCCCAGTTCAATTCATTAGGCCTCTTGACATTTTTTTTAATAGTCATCACTTATATATATAGCTTACGGTTCAGCAATATTACATAGCATGCAATCTTTGTCCAACTGGTCAGACAAGTAGTCAGGAGTTAAAACAAACTGCATAGGACCTAATAACGTTACATCAGAGTGTTGCGCTATAAGGTGAGCAGCCTGGTTACCACTTCGATTACAAAACTTAACTAATACAAATTCAAATAGCTTAAACAAATCCGAAGTTTCTTGTAGTAGGGAGACAGAAGACCAAACAACGTTAGCTGGTCGGTCATTCAAAAATTCTGCAGCAGAACTACAGTCTGTCTCCAGCTCCATACACCTTACTCCTTGTTCAAGGGCCCATCTAGTGGCTGATAGAATCCCTGCACACTCAGCTTGCTCGCTAGTTCCAGCTAAACCTGAGCATTGTCCTGCACTTAGTAATTTACCATTAGAATATCGCGACAAATAACCTATACCAAACCTTTCATCATTGGATGTGAATTTGATGTCAACATTGACTTTGATATTATTATGGGTGGGGGGGATCCAAATGCTGGAAGTCATGTCATCTCTTTGGCTCTGAAGTAACCTGTATCTTTGGTTATGAAGAACATCGGCAGTACACTGTGGATCTTGGTGTATGTTGTGGAATATTTTGTTGCATCTGGCTTTCCACACAGCCCAAGTCAAGGTTATGCAGTTTGTGGCCCAAGTGGTTCTGTCTACAGACCAAGTATGAGGGGGATAAAACCAAGATTTGATCCATTCCTGAACTTGCATATTTTGAAAATTTTCAATTCTAAAGTTCAGCCTACTAGAAAGCCAAACCGTTCTAGTGTAGTTACAAGTAAGAAGCATATGATGAATTGTTTCATCATAATCATTACACATGGGGCAAGCAGTAGTGGGAAGGGCTATGAATCTAGCCAAGGTTATAGTAGGGAGAAGGTGATGGAGAGATTTCCAGGCAAACAAGACTGCTCTAGGGATAGCATCAGATTTCCATATCTTTAAGTTGAGTTTGTTGTCCGGTATGGTATTGTGGGAAGAGTTGTTGATTTGTCTATACATGGACTTAATAGAGTACTTCCCGTTCTTAACAATCATCCATCTAGGAATATCTTTGTCGATATTGGAGTTGATATGAATTTTCCTAATGTGGTGGACGATGTTGGGGGGGGGGGGGGGGGGAAGATGACTTATAGAGGATTGTCATTCCAGGAATTAGAACCTGGCAGGAGGAGTTGTTGGATAGTGGTTATGTCATAATGATGGACCCCAGATAGTTGGATTTTGTAATTGGGAATAGAGGGTATCTAGTTGTCAGACCATATCTTTATGTGGGAATTAGTGCAAGGTTCCCAGTAGATATGGGGAGCAATGAGGGAAATAGAGTGGGCCAGGGTCTTCCAAACCCATGAGGCATTGGGTTTCCATGTAGCATCGAGTGTGTTAGAATCTTTAAAGTATTTAGATTTAAGCACTCTAGTACACAGATTGTCGGGATGGTTCACAAGTCTCCAAGCTAGCCTAGTAGGTAAGGTTTCATTTTGGAATTCCATTCTTTTTATCCCTAGGCCCCCCCAATCTTTTTGGTCTACAAATGTAATTCTAGCTTTTAAGATACAAGGGCCTTTTCTTACTTTCATTTTTACCCCACCAGAAATCTCTTTGGATGACATTGAGTTTATTATTGACACTAAGGGGAAGTTTGAAGCAAACCATTTGATGGGATGCGATTGCGGAGGAGATAGAATTAATGAGGACAGTTCTCCCAGCCTGGGAGAGGACTTTGCTTTTCCATCCTGCAATTCTGGATTCAACTCTATCAATCAGGTTTTGAAAGAGTTTAGTTTTGGCTCTACCGAGGAAGAGGGGAGTTCCAAGATACAACTCCTTCTTGGAGAGCTTTTTCATCCTAAGAGTCTGCAAGATATCCTCCTGGACAAGAGGGGGGGTGTTATTACTAAAGAGGATTCCAGATTTATCAAAATTAATCTTCTGTCTAGTTAGGGATGAAAATTGATTAAGGGAATCAAAGACCTCTTCCGCTTCGATGGTTGATGCATTACAGAAGATAAATGCATCATCAGCAAATAAGAGATGAAAGATAGGTGGACTAGAGTGAGCCACCTTAACACCCTGGATTTTCCCAAAATTAGATTTTTGTTGGATGATCCTGGACAAGACTTCCATACAGATTATAAATAGGCTAGGGGAGAGGGGGTCCCCTTGCCTTAGGCCACAAGTTGGGGAGAAGTAGCCAAAAGGGGAACCATTAATGAGAACAGAGGAATGGAGGGAGGAGAAACATTTATTTATGAGGTTACAGAAGTAAGGATCCAGACCTAGAGAAGATAAGATGATATTTAGGCCTTCCCAATTAACACAATCAAAGGCCTTGGACATATCTTTATTTATAGCCATAAGCTCGACCTTCCCTTTTTTCCTCTTGAGATTATGAACAATTTCATGAGTAAGGATGATATTATCGGTGATTTGCTTATTAGGAAAAAAGGCACATTGGAGAGGAGAGATGATTTTATTCAGTAAAGGTCTCATCCTCGAGGCTATGATTTTGGAAAGCAGTTTATAACTAACATTGCACAGGCTAATGGGCCTGTAATCAGAAGGTTCTTGGGGGAATTCACACTTGGGTATTAGAGATATATTTGTGTTATTGATATCATCAATATCTTGCCCATTGTGGAAGAAATTGGTGGCTAGCATGAGGAGATCATTTTTAACCAAGTCCCAAGAATTTTTATAGAAAACACTAGGAAACCCATCAGGGCCCGGGGCTTCGAGATTCCCAATCCCATCCAAGGTAAGTTTGATTTCAACTAATGAAATGGGCACTACCAGATTAAGATTCTCTTCAGTGGAGATTAAAGGCGAGAACAATTCTGAGATTCTTCCTTTGATATCTTGAGAAAGAGGGGTGACCTGAGGGTAGAGAATGGATTTGAAGTAGTTCACAAAGACTACTCCCAAATCTTGCTTTAGGAAAATCCACTCTCCTCGAGGGTTAACGATGGACTGGATTTTGGAATTGTTTCTATGGATGAGGGTCAGAATGTGGAAGTACTTAGTGTTTTTATCCCCTTCACGGATGAAAGAGGCATTGGATTTTTGTTGCAAGAATAATTTTTCTTTCTCAAGGATATTGTCAAGCTCAGAGGACAGCGAGAGTTCCAAATCTCTGTTAGATTGGGATGGTAAGGAAGCTTGGATGGAATTAATTTTAGTTTTAAGGGACTGGATTTGTTGAAAAATGTTCCCAAAAACTCTTTTGTTCCATAACTTTAAGGCTTTCTTGGTGGATCCAAGATGAGAGTTAAGAGTTTGGACCCCCGAAAGCTGATTGACCATATTCCAACCAAGTTCAACGACCAAGTGGTAATCGGGATTTTTGAACCACATGGTCTGAAATTTAAAAGGTGTTGGGCCATGATGTTAGGAGGGAAATAGATCTAACAGAATGGGGTTGTGGTCTGAAGAGATAGCAGGTGGATTACCTCAGCTAAAGGGAATAGAAGTTTTCAATCATAGGTGGTAAGGACCTTATCTAATCTTTCTTTTATATTTTCATTATCAATTCTTTGATTATTCCAAGTGTATGGGCTTCCAGAGAAGCCCATATCTATTAGACAATGAGATTGGATGATGTTAGAAGCGAATTCACAGTTTTTAGGGTTGAAAGGGGCACCCCCAAGTTTTTCCTCATTGTGCAACAAAATATTCATGTCTCCCATAGTTGCCCAAGGTTTATGGCTTGTGGTGCAAGCCACTTCAAGGAAATTCCAATTGTGTGGTTTTAAAATAACATAAGGGCTTCCATGGGAAAATGACATACACCAAGATTCGAGGCCAAGGGTTGATAAAATCTCTGTGTTTATGACGAAACTGTTGCTTGAGACCACTGTGAGATGTAAACTATTTCTCCACATAAGAAGGAGTCCACCAGATTGGTTGATTGGTGGGATATAATGGTAGTTTTGGAAGTTGAGTTTCTTAATAAGGTTTTGAGTAAAGTTGACGTCCTTCTTTGTTTTTGAGAGAAAAATAAGTTCTGGATGAATCTCTCTTATGATTTGGTGAAGATTTCTGATTGAAGAAGGATTCCCAATCCCTTGGCAATTCTAGGCTAAAAATCTCATATTATCTTTAATAGTAGTAATATCAAAACAAGAACTAGAGGTATTCAAATAAAACCATGAAGGAGTTAAGTATTGCGATGATGAGAGTTTATTAGTGGTAAAGAAAATGAGGAGATGAGTGGAAATAATTAGTTGCATCAAATATGAATAAACATAGCATGGGAGAACAAGAAATCTTAGGTGGTGTTTGTTTTTACCTCTTATAAGAGGTTGAATTTACTAGAGCCTCTATTAAGAGGTGGACCACTAAAATGAGGTGTTTGTTTTTCACCTCTTATAAGAGGTTACTAGAGGTTTGCCTCTTATAAGAGGCTGATTTTTGGTAGTGGCAATGACCTTGCTATTAGCCTCTTATAAGAGGTAGACACTTTCAAAATACCTATCCTACCCATGATCTTTATAACTTTTTTTTATCCCTAGTCCTTAAACATAAAATTCCTTACACCATTCTTCTCTTTCTCTCTCTTTCACATATTTTTCTATCCTCTTACATTTATGAAACTTTCTTCCTCCTAAGCTAAAAAAATAATTTTTTTTTTTAATTTTTTTTTCTTTGTTTTAAAATCTTATAAAATGGTTTATTGTAATCTATATCCGTATTTTCTCATTTTTCCTTCTTACCATTATATAAGATCTTGTTATAATACATTCAATTCATAACTTGTAGTTTTAATTTAATTAATTTCACATTAATTAGAATAGAATAATAAAAATTTATTAATAGAAAAAAAAGGATAAAATTGTAAAGTTTGCCTCTTATAAGATGTTTTAAAAACAAACACCTTGGCTCTTATAGGCTCTTGCAAGAGACAAAAACAAACGATTTTTATGTACCTCTTATAAGAGGCAACCTCTTACAAGACATACCTCTTAAAAGAGGCAACCTCTTATAAGAGGGACCCAAAAAAAACAAACAGCCCCTTAATCTAGCATAATAGAGAGGTATAAGAAAAGATGCAGAGAATAAATTAAGGGGAGGAGATACCTCAGTATTGATATTTGTAATTGTAGGTGCCATCGATCGGTTATTGCACTTTCCACCAGTCCCAACATCAAAACTCAGAGGCAAGATAGTTGTACGGATTTCTGTTGCACCTAGTTCATCATGAGTAGTAAACCCGGATTCTTCTCGAAAGCCATTGAGCAACTGACTGTTCAGGCCTGTGCTAGATCTAACCATGTTGCTGGTTTGCGTGCTAGTATACCCCTCATTCACCTCCATTTTCACATGTTTGGGTCCACCAAAGATAGTAAACCCATTTGCCGTTAACAGATTGATCATCTTTGGGTCAGTAACATTTTCCCACATAGTAGAAATTTCTTGGAGTGTTGCAGCAGTAAGTTCATCTCCTTTAGTAACATCTCATCAGCCTTTCTTTTCTTATTGGAGCACAATTGTTCTTCCATTTGGTAAGGGATCTTTATTTTCCCTTTCTGACTTTTTCTTTTCAGAGTTGATTTGACTTCGTCGTCGCCGGAGAATCACATTGGTGGCCTCTTGGTCGTTGATCTGTATACCAGTGGAGATATCCTTGTCTTCGTTGCTAATATCTGGATACAGAGGCCCAGTTGTTTGTTGTTAAGTAATTGGACTAGTATAAGCTAAGCCAAAGTCTGGTCCATGGAACCCAAAATCTAAGTTGTGATCCAGGGTGTTAGAAGTTGTTGCCTGGTCCATAACAGTGCTGGACCCAATTCCTTCAGTCACACCGTACGAAATGTTATGGCCCAACCTGGCCCAGATATTGTGAAACAGCAAGTGGGGATTCAGGGCCCAATTAGGTGAAGCTGGGGGTCCACCATCCTGAGAATAGTTACTGCTTTGCAAAATAAATTGTGGGCCCACTGCACTCATCTCTGCCGTTGTACCCCCTGAACCTGTAGCATCAGTAACTGCTCCGGTTGAAAATTCTGCAGGTTTATTAGGTGGGACCAAAATAAAATCTTCCTATTAAGGAACCATTCCTCCAAAAGCCATGTCGTAAGGAATGGTGGGGTATTCCAGCATGAGTATGTTGTCTTGTTCAACAACATCTGGTGGAAAGGGACACTCAGTGGCACCATGTCCCAATCTAAAGCAAGTTGGGCAGTAGTAGTTTTCCAATTTGGGATAAGTGAACCCTACCCAAATTGTTCCAAGGTGCACAGTATTTGCAGGAGTTCCTTGGACTAGCGGTTCAAATGCCTTAGCAGCGATCTTGATGCGATATCCTTCCGCTGTGCGTGGAACTACTTCTTTAGGTAAAACTTCGAGAACTGCACCAGCCGATGAAACTATGAACTCCACTATCCCAGTAGTGTGATGTTCTAAGCTAAGGCTTTGGACTCCTATCCATAGTGGTATTGTAGTAAATCTTACTGCAAATGGATCATCATCCACTGAGAAGGGTTGAATAAGCAGTAGTTTACCCAGAATTTTCCATGGCTGGTCTTCTTCAACCTTCTCCTTATCTTGCTTGCAGTTAAAGCGACAGACATACAGGTTATTTCCTCTCTTGATATATCTAGTTTTGCTCTTGTTCTCCAAGTAGCTCTGATGGCTCGCATAACGTAATTGGCATTGAGGGATTCACCATTGAGAAGGGTAACAATTAGAGCATGCATGGTTCCATTGAGCATGGCTAGCTCGAAGCAAGTCTTCAGGAATGGTCATGGTTGGCTTGGGTAGGCTAAGCGAGTTTCTGATAGAGTTGGAGAGTTTGTGAAGTTCTGTATCCATGAGAGGTAGAAGTAGAATGAAGATGAAGTATATAAGAAAGAGAAGAGGGTTTGAAATTGAGATGGGCAAGAGGATTACACTGTACATGGGTATATCAAGGATTTTAGGGGGTTGAATCATCTGTCTATGATAATTGGACGGTTAGATGATACCAATTGGGTGATGTGGAGGTTGTTGAGGGAGATAAATTAAGATGATGATGAAATTTGAAGTAGGTAAGCAGAGAAGGAGTAATTACTGATAAATTTGGTATCTTTGAAAAATCTAGGCTAAGTATGTGATGATTTGTAGTATGGATTACATGTTGCTCCGTAGTAACTTCTGATTTGATCGTTGGTAGTTGAAATAGTGCAATAACTGGCTGGACCTGCAATTAGTTAATATCCATAGAGATATAGAAGAGAGGTTAGAGAGTAAATGAAATATAACATGAGAGAAGGAAGATGCAGGAGGAATAAATAAATGGGTGTCAGGAAAAGCTTCAACTTGTCAAGAAGGAATAAAACAGAGTAAGAGAGCAACAGATTTGGTGTTATAGTATGAGACAGATCCGACTCTTGAAAGGGCAATTGATGTTGGGGCCTCCTTGATCTTCCTCTTGTAAGATGATCACCAAATGGCTGAGGCCTAGCAATTGTCTCTGATAAGAATAGAATTGAATAGACTACGTAGTGCTAGATCTGAAATTTCGGACAACTCTGGTTTTCCGTCAAGAAGCAGCAGTATTTTCCTCAATTTTTGTCTCCCTTTATCTACTCCACATAGGAGGAGAAGGTTTCCTCCCTCTTGACATATTGTAATAGCTTTCTTTCTTACTTCCATGGCTCTATCTCTCCTAGAACAAAAACCTAAATTCACTTTCTCTATTTCCCCTTCTCTCAATTAATCAAAAAAAAATTCTAAATCTAATATAACTTCAAATATATTCTTCAAATTCATCGATATGTGTATATTATTATTTAATTTTTTTTGTTATTTTAAATAAATTTAAGGGACTTAGGTATTTTGATGTTCTTAAGAAAAAAAAACTAGGACCCCCCAAATCTCAAGTACGACACTGCTGATGCTGATAATGTTTCCTACGATCACAACTATTCTCTGTTCCAAAATCTTGATAATAATCTTGAAAAAACATTACTAAGACAAATTGGGCGATGTTTGATGCATTTTGCACATTGAGAATAAGAACAAGATAACAAGTATTCATGCCATGTGGTTTTTTGGAAACAGGTGTCTCCAAAGTATTCATCCATGTTATTTGAATCCATTATGTTTGTTTTTTTAGCAAATTTGAGATACCCCTCGAAATAGTTAGGACTTCTTGCGATTGCCCCCCAAAAAAACTTTCATTAGAGATACCCCTAAAAACTCATCTGGAGCCGGTCAACCGAGCCATTGACTAATGTTTGACCGATCTTCATCATCTTTAGACAAAATTACCCTTCCCATATGCCTTGTTAACCAAACCCTTAACATAACAAAAATGTATCTACACCCAACAAATCTTAACCCCACCACCACCACTAAATCTACCCCACAACCACCACCACTACATCTACATCTACATCTACCCCACCACCACCACCACTACATCTACCCCACAACCACCACAACTACATCTACAAATGAGTTTTTGGGTATCACTAATGAAACTTTTTTTGGTGGGCAATCGCAAAGAGTACAAACTTTTCTGGGGTATCTCAAATTTGCTCTTTTTTTTTTTTATTTGTTATTGCAAAAATTTGCTGTTCTATTGGTTTCTTTGTAGAAATGGTAACCTAATATGTGTAAATCTCTCAGCAATAGTTCTGACTTCTTTGTCTTGACCCTGAAACTCCCAAGGTGGCTCCTCTTTGTAGTTAATAGCTTTGTAGGGAATCAGAAACAACTTCCATTCTTTCAATACCTTAATCATTTGCCAGTTGAATACCTCTGTGCAGTGTGCACTGCATTCAGTTCTTGCTGAAATACTGATTCTGAAGAGTCCTTCCCTGTGAATGCCCATATGGTATCTCCCTCATTATTCCTCAGTAAACCACCATAACCATTACCGTTCACATTGATTGCACCATCACAATTCAGTTTGAACACTCCTAGGATAGGTTTGGTCCAAGTGTACAAGCAATGTAGGAAGCTGCTTCGAAGTCTCTAATAAGATCCAATCTCTCAACAAGAGCTCTCAGAACAGGCGTATTAGGAATCTCCTTTAGTTTATTATCACGTGAGCTTCTAGCCTAATTTCTGAACATGCTTTGGGCCATTATACTCCCTTGGCAGTAGGCACTTGTTCAGCAACTTATAGTATTGCACAGATGTAATTCTTCTTAAATGGGTTGTTCATTAGTCAGATATACTAGTATGTACAACAGAATCAAATGTGACGTAGCTGGCTGGGTCAAGTTCTCTCTGAAAAAGCCTGAAACACTTCTGATTTCTGGGCAAAACAAAGACCCATGCATGAAGCATGAACAGATAGAAGCAAGGAGAGAGCAGGTCCATAGACCATATTACAATAACAAGGTTAAATACTGTGTGTATCTGACTAATCTAGATGCAACATTTTTCCGGCCATTGAAGTGAATTTAGAGAAAGGTTTTGTGTGGACTAATCTAGATGAAAGGCTTCTCCCAAATTGATTCAATTGTACACCTTTTTTTATCCAAATGAAGGGCGTATATCACTGTCTGAAATTGATCTAATTGCATGTACATATGTTCATCTTGTTGAAGCATGCGACTTTGTTGTATAGAGCTACCTTGTCAACATATTGGTTTCATTAAGAATTCCAACAAGAGCCATGGGTCTCTTTCGGAGATGCTGTCTGCGGCATAGGTAGAAACTAGAAAGGGCCACAATAAAACATAAAACTCACATTGCTACTTTAGTTCGAGCCAATCTAAAGACCATGTTTGACTGTTTTCAGCCCATTATAGCTGACAACCTGACGCTATAATTTGAGCTCGATAATTGAGTATTCTCAAATTGTTTGTATTAGAGTCAGATTCCACAGTAAAAGATACGGCTGTGTTTGGTTCACCGGAATACAGATTTTGGGGCAAAAAAGGAAAATGTCATATTTCAGACGAGAATGATAGAAACTACTTAGATTATATTAGGATAAACCCTGGAATTTGGTTTCCTTTTATATTTTAAGAAACCGCTTTCCATTTTGTTGGGGGAGAGAATCTTAATCTGGAATTTGTTTTCCTTATTAACAGGCTAAAATATAGGTAATTGTTCCAACTTTCCACGGAATTTGTTTTCCGGTGAACAAAACACAGCCAGTGATTTCCAATTTTAAGTATAAACCCTTCAAAAGAATTATTTTGAATTTTTCCACGAAGTGAGCTGGGTAGTAAAAACTCTGCCTAAAAACATCAGATGGTTAATGCCCATTTCTCATAACATGTTTCCATGCTGCTTCAGATGAGTTGATAGAATTGGACATGGTCGTGTTTGTCGAGGAAACCAAACCACAATATTGGGCTGGTTTAAAAGAGAACAAGATTACCATTATCTAATAGTTTCAACTCTTAAGTAGATATATCAGTCAGGGACTCTGTCTATTACCTCAAACAACCGTTTTGATCTGGATAGAGACTTTCTTCTACCAGATTCCTGTGTGTGAACAATTGCCTAGTTTGCCTACTATGAAAAAAACCATGTTCAAAGTTTCTACCTTCAAAGATAATAGTCTGTTTGAAGTGGGAGATTGATCTGAAGGTATGGTATTAAGCCGCAACACAGAGATGTGGGCAGATAACAAGAAGATGAAGAAGAGAACCAATGAGAGAAAACACAATGTTTGGCTTCTCGATTCCCATTTCTTCTGGGCGCTAACTAGAAAAGGAAAGTTCTTCACAGATATAATAAACAGGTTATAGATTTTTTAAGAGCCAATGTCTTATTTGAACAAAGAACCAAGAGTGATTCTAGGCTGACAACCACCACAGCCAGACCACGGGACCAGACTGATCTGTCTGCAGATGCGGCTATTCCACATCAGTCTAGCTTTGGGTTCTGGCTATATTGGTTGTCCACATAGAATTATTCTTCTATGAAATCCTTGACATATAAATGACTGCACATGAGCTAACAAGCATTTAGGGAATGAACCAACATACTAATCTCATTCCACAGCAATAAATTATGCTACAAACTTTAAACTCAACACTCACTTTTAAGATAAAATTCCAGGTTTTTCATTCAAATAGACCATAAACTGCTCAGGTAAAGGATAGGTGTATGCTCTGGTGTTTCTTGAATAATCTGTAATAAACATAGGCGTCGTCACAGGTATTCACCATTCACAAAAAAACATCTCTAGACAGATTAATAAAAAATAGTTACCTTTCATAGTGCCTCCATTTTGTACTTATCAGAAATATTATCTGTTCAGAAGAGCATGAACACAGAATAAATGCTTGACTAAACTAACATCGCAGTTGATACTCGGTTTCTCGAATGCTTGGCGTCTTTTAGCAAATGTATGACTCTGCCTGCAATGGCCAAGAGAGACAACCAGATCAGACTTCAGTATTCTAAACATATGATCACTTTTGACAAAGCTTAATGATATACTAATCCACCAAAAAAATAATATAAAATAAAGCAATTGCAAACAGAAATCAAGCGAAAAGAGATTGCAGCCGAGACCTACAGATCAGGCAATTTGCCTTGAGGGATGCGTCAAGGCATATCAACTTTTTGAATGCGGGGCTCCTATAGGCCTTAATAGCAAAAAATGTCTGAAGACATTTTCTGACCATAGGTACCTTAGACGATATCTTGACAGTCACTACCATTTTGAATCTCCTATTTTATCACCTATAACCATCCACAGTTGCTATCAGTGCTGTCCAACGATTTGAGGGAACTATCAGGAATTTCTAATGGACAATAGCAAGTTAGCAGCAATCTTCTGATGTACCACCAATTTAGTAGTGTTTGTTTCAAGGAAAAAAAAAACAGGCAATATAATCAATATCATGAGCAAGGCAGTGAGAGAGATAGTTACACAGATCTTGGAGGACACAAGAGTTCCTTGATAAAAGCTATTGCATAGAAGCATGGAAGCAATAAGTTTGGCTGAGATGCACAATAGGAGGTCAGTCCATATAAGTTACCAATGAATGGTGTACCTTCCAGGTCCTTGAAAAATTCTAGTTATGGAAATCCCAGGGTTCAATCTCCGACACGATGTTGGAGATGTTTGAAGTGAAGCGACCCCAGAGTGATCCTGGTCTTCTTTATCCATGATTTATCATCTATGGAGGTGCATTCATAATTTTGAAGTAATTTGGTTTAACAGAGATCTAGGGATTTCATACATCTATTCAATATTGAATGCCTTCTATATCAGTCGTTGGAGTTATGGACCGTATGAGAGGATTGTCATTTCGCATGGGTAATATTGGTATGATCAATTTCGGTGTTTGCCTTTTTTATAGCTTATTTCAGTCTACCAAATTAAAACTCCCGCATTTTGGTAAAATTTTCTTACTTTACTAATGAAAACTATTTTCGGCGGAGTCTAGTTATGTAGGGTCCTGCCAATTCCTATTGCATTCTTCAAGCTTTTCCTAATTTACAAAAGAAAGCTACTTCTAAAACTAAACCATCCTTTGGCATAACATAAATGACATGAAAATCTACATCAATGTCTTAAAACCTAAATTCCTGGACTAGCTACAAAACTGGAAGCTTATTGTTCCTCAAGTTCAAAGTTAAACCAGGTGCAAGCTGTACCTATGTTATGCCACACAACATGAAGACTGAAAAACTAATGCCTGCCATCATCATTGAAACTGATTTTGTATTTTAAGGTAACTCGAAAGATCTTTAATCAAATACAGCTTTTGTGGTTGAGCATGATCACTTCCACCACTTGCAAAAACCCTAACTTCTGCATCCTCCTCTGAGTCCATGAAGAGATAATTCTTCATGGTCATTTCTTTCTACAACCCTCAGTAATCTCATTATTCTTGTGGGGTGATTTAGGAAGTAATAAAAAGAGAAAACAAAACTTGCTAGTTTCTACTGCAATACACAGATGGAGTGTTGGCTTATCACAGCACATCGAATAATTAAGAAGCAACAGCAGAGAAACAGGAGAGTAAGCAGGGAATGGAGAGGAGACAGAGTTTGTTGTTATGAGTCCTGTTCTGAGCCCAATTTTTCTGTGTGATCCATTTCAGGCAATGTGTTAACGGATTCTGGATGATGGTTGGCTAAACAGTTGAATACTTGAATCAAATGGCATAAAAATAGAAAAAAACTGGACCCAATGCCAGGTAATTGGATGAAGAGACCAGAAATATAAAAGATGAATGATAATATTGATATATTAGGTTAAACTTACAAAGAAGCTAACTCTCTCTATAGAGAGAGAGAAACCACATAGACTTTATATCTACGCTATGTGGGACTAAACTACACACCTAAAGCCACAATACCCTTACTTCCAACACTCCCCCTCAAGCTAAACATTCAGACTCTGAATTTTAGCTTGAAATACAAAGAAGTTCTCTCACATCCCCCATAAAGTATCTTGAGAACGACACCAGGAAGGATGTTCAACCAAGAAAGATGTCGGAGGTAGTGGTGGTGATTGCTAGGGTCATGTTCTTTTCGGTGGCTAGAGTTTACTTTCCACAAAACATCTGGTGTAACTTCAAAAATCAATAAAGACGAGATACTCCAGGACGAAAGAAGGTTGATTTTGGAGTAACAAAGCCGTTGAAAGGGCTAAACATGGATGGCAGCGTAGAAGCTTCAGTGGTGGCAGTGCAGAAAAAGCCCTAGAGAAGTAGTGAGAGGGCAGGACAATAATGGCGCATGAAATCAACAACGCAAACAAGGCTCTCGAAAAGGCTGGACAAGAGCGGCGAACTATGGCAGCAACGCATACAAGGCCCTAGAAAGGGCTTGACAAGCCGCGCATGACATCAACAACGCAAACAAAACCCTATAAAGGGTTGGACCAAGAGTGGCACATACCTACCAACAACGCATGACGCATACCAACAACAGGAAGATCAAACCTGAATAAAAAAGAGAATAAATTTTTTGAATGAACAGTGATCTATGAACAGTACCTATGAACAGTAATCTATGAACAATATCACAATAAACAGTGTTCCGGATGAACAGTACTGTCTGAACAGTAACCGTGAATAGTATTCATGAATAGTACTCGGGAAAAAAAAACAGCAGCACACAAGGCGCAGAAAAACAGCGGAAACAAGAACACAAATTGGACAAAAAGACTTTGCCGGAGCTCCGGCCACCGGCACCTCGCCGGCGGCCGAAAACCAAGACCCATAGTATAAAATATCGCGATATTTCGCGATTTATCGCGATATATATCGTTTTCTAAGTAAAACGATACGATATTTTCCGATTTTTTCGGACTTAAATTATCTGTCAATTATCGCTCGATAAAATTCGATATATCGCTATATATTCTGATACATTAAAATATATCGATATATTTGGATATAGTTAATCAGAAAATGTGTTTTTTTTATTCTTTGTTCTCTATCTCTTCGCCCCTTTCTCTTCTCTCTTCTTCTTCACCCCAATTTCTTGTTTCTCAGCCATTGAAAGAGAAACTTCGTCAACAATTGAGAGAAACTTCATCAAACTAAACCATTTTCAATCCCTTATTCCAACAGAAGACTTCCATTCCAGTCTCTTCTCTCTCTAAATTTCTGAAAACTTGTTATATTTGGATGTACAATAGTTTTGATACAAAGATTTCTTCACTCTGTTTCTATTTCTTTTTTCTTTCTATACTGATTCTGATTGGATTCACAAATCAAATTTTTCACAAATTACGTATACATGGAATGAGATTTTTTTAAGTTGAAATTGGAGATTCTAATCTATTGAGAATTTGAAATTAGCTCCGAGAATACCAGATTAAATGAGATCTTTTAGATATGAAAATTAAATGAGATCTTTTAGATATGAATTCCTTATGCTATGAAAGTGCCATAAATAAAACCTGCAAATCTAATCGGATCTGCAAGAGAGTGGTTTTTTATTAAAAGAGTTCTCAGATAAACATATTTATTTTGGAAAATATCGATAGATATATTTAGATATATCCCGATATATCGCTTTTTCAGAATTCGATAGATTCGTCTATATCGACATTTTGTACTATGCCAAGACCTACCTTGGCTTTGATACCAACTAGAAATATAAAAGATGAATGATAATATTGATATATTAGGTTAAACTTACAAAGAAGCTAACTCTCTATATATAGAGAGAGAAACCACATAGACTTTATATCTAAGCTATGTGGGACTAAACTACACACCTAAAGCCACAATACCCTTACTTCCAACAAAGAGTAGCCTAGTACACCTGAGCAATGGTTGGAACTAAACTTGCTACCTGTGCTTGGAACCTAGTCACCCTTTCAAGGACATAGAATATCTAACTTCATCTGTGTGGTAACAAAGGTATCTTTAGGTTTTTAAATAAGGTAAGCTCCTCACAGGGTGATGCGATATGCTTTACGCTCCTACGCAACTGATTTACTTGATGTAGGCACATACCCACATCATTTGGTAACTTATACTTTGAGAGGTAAATGAGCATATCTATGATAAATGGTGCTCCTAAGTATACATATTTATCATAGTGTTAATCCACAGACATATTAATATCCCAAAAGGACATAGAAGTCAACAAATTCTGGACTAAAATACCCTCCCTAATCATAGGTGGAATCATATATAGCAGATTCATGTACCGAACAAATATATAAACTAAACCTAGAGAGTGATTAACCCTAGTGAGAAAGGGCAAAATAGGGAATATACAAAAATTTAGCATTATGATTAGACCTAAAAGGCTAAAATCAGAAGTCTTTGTCCTTTTCAGAATGTCAACAAAAACTGCATATCCTGTTGAGAAAGATGGTTTAATAAGATTGTCCTTTTGGAGGGTTGACTATAATAAGATTGTCCTGCAGACCCAAACTGTCATTGACTCTGTTTTTCTCAAAAGTTACTTGTTAATTATATATTTCCCTTTTCACTCTCCTTTGCATCACACATTATTGCAATGACCAATCCTGTGTCCAATAAGAAAGTACTTTTTTAATATTTATATATAGACTATAATGTTTATTTAATTTATGATTGTTATTATTTGTATATACTTATATACCTACAAAAGGAGAAGCTCCAGATTCCAAGAAACTCCACAAACATTGATGTTCTAAGATTGAGATTTCATCCTCATTTTCGTCAAAGTGACCACACAGTTATAATCTCATTTTGTTACCTATTTTCACAACATGCTTGATTTCTTTGAAAATTTTATTTTAAACCGTTTGTATGCCCCTCCACAAACAACACCTACAGGTTTGTGAGACAACCTTGGGTTGCCCCCATTCCAACGTACTCTACTTGGCTTCAATAATGTTTTTCCACCTATACGTTTATTGCCATATCTCCACAACCATTTTTAAAAGGACCTAACTACTCATCTGTACAACAAACTTGCAAGTTATTTTTAAAACTGACAACGAACTTTCATCTTAACAACAAACTTTGAGTTAACTTTCAAAATTAACAATGGGAACGGAATCCGGTCATTTTTTCCGACCAAATGTCTGACGTGTATGAAAAAGTTAGCTTAAAGTGACTCAAAGTTAACGGAATCCGGAAAAAATAATCGGATTTCGTTCCCATTGTTAGTTTTGAAAGTTAACTCAAAGTTTGTTGTTAAGATGAAAGTACGTTGTCAGTTTTGAAAATAACTTGAAAGTTCGTTGTCAAGATGAGCAATTAGGTCGATGAATATGATGAATATGTGTGGTGGATTAGGCCCAAGTATCTACGGTTTCTGCGGCAATGGCAGCTTAAGTACAGAGAATTGCAATTACTTGTTAGGACTAGGCACTGGATACGGTCTCTAACTAGCTCATAAAGCCTCGTAGCATGAAAAAGAAAGTCCTAAATTAATATCTTCAATTCAAGTCTACATTTGAAGAGATATGAACAAGTGCCTCTCAACTCATATTTCGCTTAATCTACCCACCCCTTGCCGAGCTTTTAAATTACCTTGTTCACGAGACAATACCAATTCATCAACAATTTTCCTCACCAGTGGAAAAAAAACTAGCTAGGCACTAATCCTAAAAACTATCCCACAAACAATACAGCCCCACTCAACAACTTGCAATAACCACCTCATCATGATGTTAGTCCTTCTAACGATAAGAACCCATGAATAGCTCAACCCTCCAAGCCAATTACGAAGAGCCACTCACACATAGTCTTAAGCTCCAACTCATCGTCTTCATCCTCTTTCTCCGTTAAGTCGTAAAACAGATGCAACGCCCACCGAACTCTAAGTTAATGTTTCCGTCAAACTCAATTTGTTGCCTCTTCGAGGAACTGACAGTAAAGTTCCCCATGTTTTTCTCACAGAACACCTTCTTTCTTACCCATCTTTCATTACCGTTCTGCTTCCTCCCTGATTTGCCATTTATCAAGCCGAAATCTCATTTGGTCACCTCTTTTTACAACACGATCAATTTCCTCAAAAATTCATCTTGAACCATTTGAATGACCCTCCACAAACATCACCCATAGGTTTGTGAGACAACCTTGGGCTACCCCCAATTCCCCCACACACTCAATACTTGGCTAGTTGGCTTCAATGATGTTTTTCCACCAACATTATAATCATTGCCATCTTCAAAACCTTTCCAAAAAATTGTCAGTCATAATTCTCAAATATCTTATCCTTAAATCCCACTTTGATAGGACAACAAAATTTCTCCTAAGCAACCAAGTTAAAGTATGTTTTTCCTCTTTCGACCCCCAAAGAAAATCTCTCATGATATTTTCCAATTCCTTCATCACACTTGTTAGAATGGTGAGAAATGAAAGGTGATACATGACTAAGCTTGATAAAATACTCTTGATGAGTAAGAGTCTCGGGATAATTGTCTTCCATACCACAAATTCTTCTTTGAAATGATCCAATTATCGGGTCTCATGCATACCCACTCTTAAAGTTAGGATTAATTGGTAGCCTAATGTGTCGCTTTCTCGATCCACAACCATGTGATTCAACTATAGTCTCAATGTTGGGTACAGGGTACATCCATGATAATGATATAACTTCAAATATATAGAGAATGACTTTAATGCAAGTCAAAGCATTTAAAGTTATTCAAATGAGAAATCAAGTGTCAACCGCAAATTGTAGAATACCATAAGTTCCTCTTAGATTTATGGTATACTACAATTCGCGGACGACACTCAATTTTTTTTATTTAAGGAACTTTGAAGACATCAAGATTATTATTCTTATTCATCTTTGTATTTGAAGCCATATTCAAGTTGTAACCAAAATAAGAATCGTTAATCATGGGTATGGGGGATACTGTATATCTAAAATTAAGAGTATGGCTGATTTTTATGGTTATGAAGTGAGAAAGCTGCATTCTAGATACCTTGAGTTACCTGATTAATGAATCTTTCAAATAAGACTTAGTGGCAAGTTGACATAAAAGATTAATATCCAATGACGTGAATTCATTAACAGCACTTTATTATGTTTAGTCATACAACACCTTTGGCTTCTCGCCATTCTACCACGTGTAGGTGAAATATTTGAAAAAACAACCATGAGATATTTACTGTGGGGGTCGTGCCAGGAGATAAAGAAATATCACTTGGCTGTTTGGGATAGAGTTTGTTCCCCCAAGAGGGGGTTCGGTATATTTTGAGAACTATAAATATTACACTTGCTGGGAAATGGTTTTGAAGCTATGACACTAAACACGATGCTTGATGGGAAAACATTATTGAAGCCAAGTAAGGAATATGTAGAATGGGATAAACCTAATGGTAAGTAACTCCTAATGCATATATTACTTCTTTGCCTATTTTTGAGATTAAATATAAAAGGTGACCGCTTGCTTTTTTATCCTATGCAGGACTCACTTCATCTTAGTAATTCTGACATTTGTAGACAATATCTGATTTCCCTGTAGCACATTACCCAACTCTAACACTATTGGAGAGAAAGGTTGAAGAACCTATGTTATCTCTAGTATTACAATATGTACAGCAAAGTCATAGTCCCGCCTATGCTTTAAGAGGCTAATCATGATCAGGCTGTGCTCAATCTATAGAAAGGTTTTAAGAACCTATGGTATCTTCAACTTTACTATCTGTAAATCTAAGTCACAGTCCCTTCTATACTCTAAAAGGATCTTCATGATCAGGCTGTATGTTCAATCTAGCACTTGTGAGGGCCAGAGCTTGAAGTCGACAAAATCTCGAGATAGATTTACAAGCACATTTAAAGTCATAATGACTAACTATGTGTCGCACGAATCATCCATAACACTCCTACATGAACTTACCCTGTGTTAGTACTTCTGTACCATAGCATACTATACAAGTCCCCCCAAACAGACAATGCAAATTAAAGTAGAATTTGATGTCAATGTTGAGCATTGACATTAACACCTCCATGAATCCATGATAACTTAACATTGACACTTATCTTTCATTTGCTTAATATGCTTCTAAAATAAACATCTGAACTAGACGCTTTAGTCGATACCTGCCTAATTGGTTCTGACATTCGTCGCCAGCTCCTTCAGAACATAAATTATTCCCTCCTTTAACACATCACCCAACTGAAACACTGGATTTTAGATAGAAAGGAAGCTATGTTATCTTCAGCCTTACCATCTGTACTTCAAAGTCACAGTCCCTTTCCGTACTTTGGTTATCTAGCCCTGTTGTTAAAGGGTTACAAATGGTATTATATTAATATATGAAAGAGGTTACAAACCTATGTACCCAGGAGGAAGGAAATAGTAAGGCACTACGTCACCAACCCCCTGTTTACATCCCAGTTTGAAAGTGTGATTGGCAAGACAAATAATTGACAAATGGACTTAAAAAGGAACAATTAAGCCAAAGCTTGAAGTTGACAAAACCTTGAAATATGTTTACACAATGATTTAAGATCTTAACAAATCTTAACAAATTACTATGCTTCACGCTAAATAAACTTTCTAATGTATCTATTACATGCGACACCATCCAAAATTAACTTACTCAAATGTCTATACTGTCTTGCTCTATACGTACTTGTGTATGTTTACAACACGAATCCTTACACAAGTATGTAAGTATCCTAAGGGATTCATAGAGATGTCAACACTCAAAATTCTGGTAGAGTTTCTCACACGAAATAAAATGACCCCTTAACCAATAAGCTCATTTTAACCACTTTATCACATAAACATTCTAACATCTAAATCAGCCACAAGTTTCATACCAAAACATTATAAATTTAACTAATGCATCTTAGGTGTTTGAAGAAATTCCACATAAGAAAAAACAAACCAACATAACAAATTTCTCTAAATAAAACTTGAAAAGAAAGAAAGAAATACCTCATTGTTTACTCATCCAATTGAGCAAGCTCAGCTTTCAATTGCTCAATCTTCAATCCCATAGCTCTTTGCACTACTCCTTTCTCGCTCTCAGGCAACTTCCCTAACAACCCATTAAACAAATCCAAAACTTCTTTCACAGCAGCTCGAGCACATTCCGCTTCTTCATCAAAATAAACAGTCTCTTTAGACTCCATAGCTGATTCAATTTCTTCTCTAGCTTCTGCAAACTTAAGATTAATCTCATCAATTTCTTTATTATGATCTAAACCAGGTTCTGATTCACCACTACTAAATTTTCTCAAATTTATGAAATGGGTAGATGGATTTGAATTAAAAGAGTTGAAATTTAAAATGGATTTGGGAATTGGAGATGAAATTGAGTAGAAATTAGAATGAGTTGAGATGGATTTTGTGAAGAAGAAGAAGAATGATGAAATAGGTTTTATTAGTGAAGATTGATGTAATCTTTGCTTTAAACTTGCGAATTGCATGATAAAATTTGCTTGTTTATTGATTCTGAACTCTAAACAAGTTCACTGCTTTTGCTTTATGTTGGTTTTTCTACTGTTTTGTGTTTTCCTAGGGCAGGACATGGACCCAGGTTTAAACCGCCCCGAATCCGTATTATCATCCGTTTGGGGCTTTGGGCGTTTGGCAGTGCGATATGATTTAGAATCCTAGTACATATTATAAATCGGTTTAAATAGAAAGTTGCGTGAAAAAAACTTTTAATAATTCCCAAACCAAACAAACTCTTGGTTATCTAGCCAAGTCTACTTCTTCTCTTCTCTGTTCTTTAGAGAAAATTAGGGTTTTTTTTTCTTAGTCTATTCTATATTACAATTTACAACAATGGGTCGTCGAAGTATTGAGATCAAGAAGATTGAAGATAGACAGAAGTTGAATATTACTTTCTCGAAACGTAGAACAGGGTTGTTTAGTAAAGCACAAGAGTTATCAAATAGAAGTGGTGATCAAGTTGCCATTATTGTTTTCTCTACTTCTGGAAGACTTTATACCTTTGGTGAACCTGGTGTAGATTCTGTTCTTGATCGTTATATTCAACAAGGTGGTGCTGGTGATGATGTTAGTGGGACTTTTGCTGCTGCTGATGTACCAATTGATGATGATGACGACGACGACATTGATGATAATGATGTTAATAGTGACGACGATGATGTTATTGGTAATGGTCCTAGTTTGAATGATTTGTTAAAAGCCTCTGAAAAGTTGGAAGCTGAAATGAAGTTTGCAGGTGGTGGTACTGATATGGGTGAAATATTGAAGAACAAGAAACCGGTACTTGATAATTATAATGATGATGGTGTGAATGGTTTGGAAGCTGAAAAGAAAAGGGGTGGTGGTACGTGAGATTTCTTAATAAAGAAAAGGCCGTATGATAATAATGAAAAGGATCATCAGTTTAATAATCCAAAAGAAATAATGAGCTTGGAAGAAGTTGAAAAGTTGAATAAGAAGATGAAGATGACTGCAGATAGATTAAGATCTAAAGATGATAATTAAGATAGGATGATGACTTATGACTTTTCAAGATTTCGAAGAATTCTAACACTGGCAGCTCTTCTTTCTCTGGGGTTATTTTAGGATTTTCTGTAATTATCAAAGTTTTAGGGTTTTTAGCAAAGTTTTTTTCTACCATTTTTTCTTTTTCTTTTCTTAATTGGTTCCATACTGGTTAAAATGAGATATGAATCAATAGAAATTGGTAATTCTGGACTTCTGGTTCTTGTTCTTTCTATAATTTGACATAGCTTGTTCTTTTCTTACGAATCTGTAATATTTCTGATCATTACTACATTATCATTCTGATAGCCAAAAACTTTCATATTGCTCAATTACAAGGTAGGCGATTCTAATATGCATGGATGATGTCCATGCCTGCAAGGTTATCAGGTCAGGGTATCATTGTCTCAGTTGAACATTTAGCATCATGATACTCTTATAGATAGGTGGTTCTCTTGCTTCCATGTGTATTAACATTCTGAGCACTTGTGCTACTTTCACAACTGCTACTTTCACAACTTTGAGTATAGTAGCCGTACTTAGACACTCTGATTCGGTTCAAGGAGTATTCTCATGTTATTAGCAATGATGCCGCATGACTAGTGTCAACTTCCTGCTAGTGTTAGTCGTCGTGAAAGGGGCATCATACAAGATACAACTACCACTTGTACCTTTTATCCAATAGCACACCTTCAAGGCTTTTTCACCACTTGCACCTTTTATCCAATGATGCATGAAATATCATGGCACCTTCAAGGCTTTTTCCTACAAGCTGCTTTAGAAATTAGCAATACAGCCAACCTTGCTATTGAGACTGCAGCGTTACGTTACTAAATGCTTGAAGTTATGCAATCACAAAATTGACAGATGAAATTTGCTTCACTTCTAACAGAAGCAATACAATTACTAAAAGACGGTTTGGCACTACTATATATGTAAGCCAGAATGATTTCTGATAAGAATAATATTTTGAGAAAGTTAATTCTAATGGTGTTGGTACGAAAGATGAGGTTCAGCATGATGCGATCTTTTAGCTATAGTAGTATGACAGTATGACTATGACTAAAAAGTTGTTTCTGTTAGCCTGCTTCTATTCTGTCAATGCTTTCAAAGCAGATCTTATCACGAAATAACTACTGTTGTAAAAAGCATTAAGTTGGAGAATGGAGATTTAAGAAGATGCACATTAAAAACAAACCAAGTTGATTTAATTTGCAGAAGCAGAGGTCTGTCTAGATCTTCTGTAGGTTCATAACCACCCAAAATAATTTAGGTTTAGATATTTCATCTATTGATTGCAGAGCAGCTTGGTCTAATATTTCATTTTTTTCTCTAAAGCACTACAAATCTGTCCTATACAACGAGGACTACTTGTTGGATGTCTTGGATCATCATCAACTGCAAAAATTGTCAAAGCAGATTAGATCTTATTCTTGCAACAAAGCTAAACATAAAGCATATATGCTCTAACTTAAACAAGAAAACTGCAAGTGTATTTTTTTTTTTTTTTTGGCAAGCCTGTTGTTCAGGTGATCAGTGACTCAAAGATGCACTGCCTGGGATCAAACCCCAGACCTCTGGTATCATCGCCCAGAGGTATTACCAACTGGGCTCAGCTGGCTTCTGCCAAACTCAAGATTGTGTATATAACACACTGCATGAATGTTGTACGAAAATAAACAAGTAAACAAATACTTATGCAATACTTCTTCTGCAAGGACTTGGAACACACCACATTTGTATTAATCTATTTCTAGATTAATGCATTCACAAGATCAGGTCGCAGTTGGACTTGACCAAAGGAGGATTTTAGATCGGGTGTGGCTGCACCTCGTTGAGATCGAGATTGCCTACGTACTCTAGCTCGTAGGGATGGAACCTAGAGATCAAGCCATCGTAGTTCTGTTTATATAGAATGTGAAAGGGGCGAAGATCGTGGGATCTTGCAGATTCTCCGACATCTTTATGATTGTGTAATATTCTCCAATGATTGTGTAATATCTTCAATGAATGTATAACAACTGCAATGATTAGGCGACAGCTGGAGATATTCTCTATGCGTTGAATTAGGGCATGTGCATATGAAGAGGTCGTTGTCGATCATGTAGTCGAGCTGCTCTGGGCGGCCTCCAAGTAGGTCGAGTAATGAGCGACCTGTGAGATTTGATGAGTATGCCACGTGGCGTGTTTTTTATTGGCTGGAGTATATAGTACCCCTACATAAGCCCCCTCTTTTTAGGTCGACGTAGATATCGGGCTGAAAAGACTTTTTGGAGCTCTGATCGATGTTTGCTTATTTGAAGTTTGTTTTTTGAATTTTATGATTTGCACACGCGGCGGCCATGCATGGCTGTCTCATACCATCATTGCTCTTTTACGGGGAAGTGGAGAAGCTTCCTCGAGCAGCTACCCATGATTTTTTGGCAACTGAAGCACTCCTTGACTTATTTCCCTTTGCTGGACACGTGGATTCATCCAACGGTGGATACGAATCGACGGAAGAGTGGGTAATAGCTGCAGAGGTCGGGGGTGCCATTGTTTGATCTTGCCCGTGTCACGACCCTAATATCCAAAAATTGGCAAAAAGAGAGAATTTACAAAATTTCCCTCAATAAGCCAATTAAAGGACAAAGGTTCGGGACAGTAATCTAAATAAACATTTTTGCACAAGGTAAAAATCCATAACCATTAAAGACAACTACTTCAACACAAATAACTTGAACTCCCAATAAATTCCATATATAATCCAAAAACTCCAAATATTGAATTACACAACTCCAATAATAAAATTCAACAGCTTCTACTGAGGCATGGTCTTTCCCAAATCAACAATAATCCAATAAATGAAATAAACTGAGTAATCAACTGACAACGAATCAAAGAACTAAACCTACTGTGAAATGTAACTCCTGAAATTCTCAAACTCCCTCTCGAACAACTGGATCTACACGAGCCTCCTGGTGTTGCTCCCGATCGTACTCAACTGGCTGCTCTCCTCCGCCTACGCTCCATAAGGATACGTACCCACGTGCAAAACAAGCAACATGGGTCAGCAAATTATGCTGGTATGAGTGGACAAGGGTAGGGAACTCCAGTCCCAAAAACAATAAAATAACAGACTCCGCGGTCTTTATATATATATCTCGTTTACTAAATAAATATTATATATTATAATAATACATTACCTGAGCTGCACCTCCTATTAGGATAGGTCGAGCCCTGCAAGAAATGTTAATTGACCTATCCTCCTGCAAAACTGTGTTAGTACAATAATATATAATTCATGGCATCTCAAGTCTCGACACTATATCTCAATCACTACAAATCAATCATTACACACAAACAACACTTCACAACCTATACCCAATCACTAGTACACCTCCCACAGGATGCACTCCACACATTTGCCATACCCACACTGCACCAGTGTGCCTTGACCATGGTTAAGACCCTCTACGCGGAA
Organism: Aquilegia eximia; assembly: GCA_023053565.1. Taxonomy (NCBI): domain Eukaryota; kingdom Viridiplantae; phylum Streptophyta; class Magnoliopsida; order Ranunculales; family Ranunculaceae; genus Aquilegia; species Aquilegia eximia. The sequence continues at coordinate 20,511,669 of JALIGU010000003.1, forward strand.
ACCAAAACCCAGGTGGGTGCTCACCTGCAAGCTTTGGCTAGCCTCGACGTATGCCTAACTCATGGCCTCTACTAGCTCCCTTGAGCTTTCTAATGTGGCGCCCAGACCAACCCCGAAGGCTATGAAGGTCTGTAGGGTCAGTTCCGCAGGCTAAGCCGTCTAGGAAATACCCAACAAAAATATATTCCAAGTGTCAACCCGCAGGCTAAGCCGTCTAGGGTGATATCTAATTTTCTTAATCCTAATTCCACAGGTGCGGCAAATGTATTAATGATTGGACGACTACCAAACATCTAAACTATCAATCAATCAAGTAACACTCGACAATAAAATTTCACATCAACTTCACATCAAATTCATTTGTATTCCTTTCGCATTTTCTAAATTAATCAAATACCGTCCATGGTATATAAAGCCATTCCAAGGCATTTAAGATTTGACTTTCTAGCACCTATGGTATTACTGGAAGTTGACTTGAGTTTTGTTCTTAAAATACAATAGAATTTTCATATATTGAGAAGCCAGATACAGTTGCATGAATACAACAAAACCAACGTATATAACAAAACCAATATAGTTTGACTTCCAGAGTAGCATGATTCCTTAAACCACATCAAAAGTATATCCAAAGTAACATGATAAGAGCTTAAAGATTATTGGACAGTATAACCTACAGCTACTTCTAATTGCAAGTTTTGCAAGATGCACAATTTACTAAACTAATTTGCAATTTGCCCAATGATCTACTATTATGACTGAAAGTGTGATCATCCATTACAGAAGGCATTCTACCCGCAGCAACAATAGTCGAACAACAGTCTATATTAATGATCATGCTTACCAGTCATATATTCATGAGTATACAACTTCTCCAAGTCTTACTAAATATCCACCAGAAGAAATATGTTACTACTAATGGATCCAATTACTAAATCTCAAAACAGAAAAATCAAGCTCACCAACCAGATGCATTCAACTATAGATATTTTCTTATACTTAAACAACTTTAGCTGTTAAACCAAAAATAAAGATTTATAAAAACTAAGGCCCACTCACCTGTACTGTTCTTCTTCTTCCTCTATCCTCTAATGGTGGCTCAACAGGTTGCGCACCTCTCTCTCTCTCTCTCTCTCTCGATCTCTCTCAACAGATTTGCACGCCACTCTCGATCTCTCTCTCTCTCTCTCTCTCGCTCGCTGTTATCGCACCTTTCTCTATTTCGATCACAGCGCCGCTTTCTCTCTCTCTTAGTGTGCGAACAAAACCCTCGCTAATTGATACCCATCTCTATATAATAGTGGTTAAGTCGGCTGATCTAACGGTTTACAATTAATCCGATTTCGATCTGATCGTGTTTCCGAACTACAAGCAAATCTGTTCGTGGGTGTTTTCTCCAAGTTTGAGTTATTTAAACCATAGTCCACTACTTTACAGTAATTATGCTTAAACCCTTGGTCCAGGGACTTTAACCCAATTACTTTTAATTCCAAATTAAAATTAGCATAAAACATAAAAGAGGGGGTTTACATTTATACACACCTCAAAAGAAATCTCGGCCTCGAGATTTGGAAGAAAGATCAATCAAACAACTCCGGGTGCTTAGCTCGCACCTTGTCCTCCAGCTCCCATGTGACATCGCTCGGATCATCACTCCACTGCACTTTTACCAGCTTCAATGTCTTTCGCCTGAGTCGTTTCTCATCTCTATCAATGATAGTAATTGGCCTCACTCTGTAGGTAACATCTTCATTAATTTCTAACTGCTCTGGATCATAAATATCTAACTGCGCGTAGTTTACTCCTTCATCCTCTTCATCCTTATCATCTCCTTTCCACATTCTCAACATAGAAACATGGAATACATTATGTATCTTCTCCAAAACAGGTGGCAACGCCAGCCTGTAAGCCAACGGTCCAACTCTGTCAGTGATCTCATACGGTCCCACATACCTAGGACTCAGCTTGCCCTTCTTACCAAACCTCATTACTCCACGCATCGGGGATATCTTCAGTAACACTTTCTGCCCTACAGCAAACTCGAGTGGCTTCCTCCTATTATCTGCATAACTCTTCATTCGGCTTTGAGCCGTTTTCAATCTCTGTCGAATGATATCTACTTTCTCTGTAGTCTCGCGAACCATCACTGGTCCAAGAATCGCAGTATCACCAACCTCCGCCCAACAAGCCGGTGATCTACATGGCCTACCATACAGTGCCTCATATGGTGCCATACCAATACTCGCCTGAAAACTGTTATTGTAAGCAAACTCCGCGTAAGGTAGATGTTCCTCCCATTCTCCACCAAAGCTGAGTGCACAAGCACGTAACATATCCTCTAGGATCTGATTTACCCGTTCCGTCTGTCCATCTGTCTGGGGATGATAAGCAGTACTCAAATTAAGCTTCGTACCCATGGCACGCTGAAAACTACCCCAGAACTCAGAAGTGAATATAGGATCTCTGTCTGAAACAATGCTAGCCGGAACACCATGTAATCTGACAATCTCCTTCACATACTTCTTTGCTAGCTTATCTGCATTCCTATTCGTAGAAACAGGAAGAAAATGAGCTGACTTAGTCAATCTATCGACGACAACCCAAATGGATTCATTGCCTCCCCGTGATCTAGGCAAACCATCAATAAAATCCATGGAAATGTGCTCCCACTTCCACTGAGGGATAGACAATGGCTGAAGTAACCCTGACGGTTTCTGATGATCGACCTTTACCCGCTGACATGTCAAACACCTAGAAACATACTCTCCAACATCTCTCTTCATTCCTTCCCACCAATAAGTCCTCTTCAGGTCTTTGTACATCTTCGTTCCACCAGGGTGAATAGTGAAACGAGAACGATGTGCCTCATCCATAACATTCTTCCTCAAACCATCCTTATCAGGAACACACAATCGATCTCTATACCTCAAACCTCCATCAACACCGACTGACCATTCTGTGGGACAATCATCTAACAAATCCACAACTAACTGCCCAAGCTTTCGGAGCAAGAAAGGGTCCTCATGCTGCTTGGACACAATCAAGCTAATCATCATAGGTTTCACCTCCATAGAACAAATGGTGACCGGTTCACCTCCCTGCTGTAAGTACACATCATGAGACGCTATAGTCTCCAAAGATTTCCACTCTTCCATCATCATCATAGCAACGGTGGCATGCTTCCTACTCAAAGCATCTGCAACTACATTACCTTTCCCAGGCTGATACTGAATCTGAAAATCATAACTGCTAATGAACTCCATCCATCTCTGCTGCCTCATGTTCAAATCCTTCTGAGAGAACAAGTACTTTAGACTCTTGTGGTCGGTATAAAGATCAAACTTCTCCCCATATAAATAGTGACGCCAAATTTTCAAAGCAAACACCACAGCTGCCAATTCTAAATCGTGCACTGGATATTTTCGCTCATGTTGCTTCAACTGTCTAGAAGCATAAGAGACCACTCTCCCATCCTGCATCAAAACACAACCAAGTCCGGTACCACTAGCATCTGTGAATACCACAAGCTTGCCACCTCTAACCGGTATAACTAACACGGGCGCTGAAGTCAACCTCTGCTTAAGCTCCAGAAAAGCTCTCTCGCAGTCGTCAGTCCACAAGAACTTCACATTCTTCCTCGTAAGTCTGGTCAATGGCTCAGCTATGAGCGAGAACTTCTCAATGAAACGACGGTAATATCCAGCTAATCCTAAAAAGCTTCGAATCTCTGTAGGGTTGGTTGGTTGTTTCCAGTCCCTAACTGCAGTAACCTTCTCAGGGTCAACGGCAATACCCTCTCTGGATATCACGTGACCTAAGAAATGCACCTCATTCTTCCAGAAATGACATTTGCTAAACTTAGCATATAGCTTGTGATCTCTCAATATCTGCAACACTATTTTCAAATGTTTCGCATGCTCCTGAGCATCCTTAGAATACACCAAAATATCATCAATGAATACAATCACAAACTTATCAAGATAAGGCCTAAAAATCCGGTTCATCAAATCCATGAAAAATGCTGGAGCATTAGTTAGCCCAAAAGGCATTACTGGAAACTCATACAATCCATATCGAGTTCTGAAAGCAGTCAGTGGTATAGTCTTCTCCTCTACACCCATCTGATGGTAACCCGTCCTCAAATCAAACTGAGAAAACACGGCTGCTCCTTTCAACTGATCAAGCAAATCATCTATTCTCGGTAGTGGATATTTGTTCTTGATTGTCACCTTGTTCAACTCACGGTAATCAATGCACATCCTCAAAGTCCCATCCTTCTTAGAGACAAAGATAGCTGGAGCTCCCCATGGAGAATTGCTTGGACGTATGAACCTGTGGTTCATACACACCTCAAAAGGCTCACACATATATACACCAAAAGAATAAACTAAATCAAATAAAACATCAAATATCACATACCCTTTCTTAAGCAACTCCTCCAACTGGGTCTTCATCTCTTCCAACTGCTTAGGCGCCATCCTGTAAGCAGTCTTAGAAATAGGTGCCGTTCCTGGCAGCAAATCAATACGGAACTCCACCTCTCTCTTAGGTGGTAAACCCGGAATCTCCTCAAACACATCTAGATAATCCTTAACTATCGCCACATCACTAATATCGATCGACTGGGCAGCCATAGACATCAAAAAGCTGGACATAATCGAATCATCCCTACTAACACAACTGTGTACCAATGTGGGTAAACCTGGTGTATCCACTATAACTCTCCTCCCAACACAATCCAAAATCACATGATAACGACTCAACCAATCAAAACCCAAAATAAACTGATAGCCTTCAAAATCTAAAACTACTAGATCGATGACAAACTGTCTACCCATGAATGTCAGAGCAAAATTCTTACACTCGTAGAACAAACAAGTCGAACCTCCCATAGGTGTCCGAAGATATAAAGGTTGGGGTAAAGGTGTAGTCACAATCTGATACTTATCTACTATCTGCTTAGCTATAAATGAATGCGATGCACCAGAATCAAACAAAACTCGGAACCTAAATTGAGAGCAATCAAAAGTACCTTCCAGTCCCTGAAATGCGGGCAAAACAGCAAAGGCTCTCCCTCGGTTCGGCTGATATGCTGGCCTTCCCTGGTTGTTGTTCACTGGTCGACGACATTCAGCAGAACGATGTCCTGGTCCTCCACAGTTCCAACAGTTACCCCTGATCGGCCCTGCTAATGCTCCTGGCGCTGGTAACTGTAAAGGTGCTGGCCTATAAGGCAAACCTGGGGCAGGTTGCCCTGGTGCTGGTGGTGGTGGTGGCGCTCCTGCTCTAGCTCGGTTGTCACCACGCCCATACCCACCACGGGGTCTGAAACCCTGGTTATCTCCCGGTGGCCTGTTGTAACCCTGGTTCCTCCCTGGGTTGTTGTCATAACGTCGACCCCTGAAGTTAGGATCATAAGGCTTGTGTCTATTCCTGTCTCTGAAGTTATCACCTGTCTTTTTGCTCTTCTCAGTTCTAAACTCCTGTTCCTTCTCCTCATACTTCATTGCGAGGTTCAGGACTCTATCAAATGGCTCGTGCTCAAATGGAATCAGTTGCTTTGACACATAATGCCCTAGGCCCTTGATGAAACGATGATTTCTCTTCTCGACTGTATCCACCATATGCGGAGCAAACATAGATAACTCATTAAACCGATTCGTATATTCCGCTACAGTCATAGTACCCTGCCTCAGATTCAGAAATTCATCCACTAATCGGTCTCGGTAAGCACTCGAAAGATATCTCCCCTCAAAAGTATTCCTGAACTCCTCCCAAGTCAGAGTGGTGAGGTCAAGCCCGACCTTCAAAGCGTCCCACCAAAGTAATGCTCCACCCTCCAACTGATGGGAAGCGAGCTCCTGCTTCTGAACTTCAGTCAACACCATCTTTGCAAACACGGCTTCTGTCTGACGGAGCCATAACACTGCAGCTTTCCCGTCTCCCTTACCATCGAATTTGATACCACCCAGATTGAGGAAGTCTTTGTTCCTCTTAGCAAATGGGTCACCATTACCCCCATTGTTGCCTGCAACTGCTAGCAACAGCTGATTCATCTGGTCTTGAGTCAACTGATAGATTTGACCACGTCCTCTTCCCGCCATAACCTTCATTCAAAAGATTAAATTATTATTAGATAATCACCCAACTCCTCCAAACTTATCACCCATTCCACATTCCGAGGATCACCTAGACCTTCTCGGCCTAAGTTAACCAAGCACTCTGATACCAAGAAAACTGTCACGACCCTAATATCCAAAAATTGGCAAAAAGAGAGAATTTACAAAATTTCCCTCAATAAGCCAATTAAAGGACAAAGGTTCGGGACAGTAATCTAAATAAACATTTTTGCACAAGGTAAAAATCCATAACCATTAAAGACAACTACTTCAACACAAATAACTTGAACTCCCAATAAATTCCATATATAATCCAAAAACTCCAAATATTGAATTACACAACTCCAATAATAAAATTCAACAGCTTCTACTGAGGCATGGTCTTTCCCAAATCAACAATAATCCAATAAATGAAATAAACTGAGTAATCAACTGACAACGAATCAAAGAACTAAACCTACTGTGAAATGTAACTCCTGAAATTCTCAAACTCCCTCTCGAACAACTGGATCTACACGAGCCTCCTGGTGTTGCTCCCGATCGTACTCAACTGGCTGCTCTCCTCCGCCTACGCTCCATAAGGATACGTACCCACGTGCAAAACAAGCAACATGGGTCAGCAAATTATGCTGGTATGAGTGGACAAGGGTAGGGAACTCCAGTCCCAAAAACAATAAAATAACAGACTCCGCGGTCTTTATATATATATCTCGTTTACTAAATAAATATTATATATTATAATAATACATTACCTGAGCTGCACCTCCTATTAGGATAGGTCGAGCCCTGCAAGAAATGTTAATTGACCTATCCTCCTGCAAAACTGTGTTAGTACAATAATATATAATTCATGGCATCTCAAGTCTCGACACTATATCTCAATCACTACAAATCAATCATTACACACAAACAACACTTCACAACCTATACCCAATCACTAGTACACCTCCCACAGGATGCACTCCACACATTTGCCATACCCACACTGCACCAGTGTGCCTTGACCATGGTTAAGACCCTCTACGCGGAAACCAAAACCCAGGTGGGTGCTCACCTGCAAGCTTTGGCTAGCCTCGACGTATGCCTAACTCATGGCCTCTACTAGCTCCCTTGAGCTTTCTAATGTGGCGCCCAGACCAACCCCGAAGGCTATGAAGGTCTGTAGGGTCAGTTCCGCAGGCTAAGCCGTCTAGGAAATACCCAACAAAAATATATTCCAAGTGTCAACCCGCAGGCTAAGCCGTCTAGGGTGATATCTAATTTTCTTAATCCTAATTCCACAGGTGCGGCAAATGTATTAATGATTGGACGACTACCAAACATCTAAACTATCAATCAATCAAGTAACACTCGACAATAAAATTTCACATCAACTTCACATCAAATTCATTTGTATTCCTTTCGCATTTTCTAAATTAATCAAATACCGTCCATGGTATATAAAGCCATTCCAAGGCATTTAAGATTTGACTTTCTAGCACCTATGGTATTACTGGAAGTTGACTTGAGTTTTGTTCTTAAAATACAATAGAATTTTCATATATTGAGAAGCCAGATACAGTTGCATGAATACAACAAAACCAACGTATATAACAAAACCAATATAGTTTGACTTCCAGAGTAGCATGATTCCTTAAACCACATCAAAAGTATATCCAAAGTAACATGATAAGAGCTTAAAGATTATTGGACAGTATAACCTACAGCTACTTCTAATTGCAAGTTTTGCAAGATGCACAATTTACTAAACTAATTTGCAATTTGCCCAATGATCTACTATTATGACTGAAAGTGTGATCATCCATTACAGAAGGCATTCTACCCGCAGCAACAATAGTCGAACAACAGTCTATATTAATGATCATGCTTACCAGTCATATATTCATGAGTATACAACTTCTCCAAGTCTTACTAAATATCCACCAGAAGAAATATGTTACTACTAATGGATCCAATTACTAAATCTCAAAACAGAAAAATCAAGCTCACCAACCAGATGCATTCAACTATAGATATTTTCTTATACTTAAACAACTTTAGCTGTTAAACCAAAAATAAAGATTTATAAAAACTAAGGCCCACTCACCTGTACTGTTCTTCTTCTTCCTCTATCCTCTAATGGTGGCTCAACAGGTTGCGCACCTCTCTCTCTCTCTCTCTCTCTCTCTCGATCTCTCTCAACAGATTTGCACGCCACTCTCGATCTCTCTCTCTCTCTCTCTCGCTCGCTGTTATCGCACCTTTCTCTATTTCGATCACAGCGCCGCTTTCTCTCTCTCTTAGTGTGCGAACAAAACCCTCGCTAATTGATACCCATCTCTATATAATAGTGGTTAAGTCGGCTGATCTAACGGTTTACAATTAATCCGATTTCGATCTGATCGTGTTTCCGAACTACAAGCAAATCTGTTCGTGGGTGTTTTCTCCAAGTTTGAGTTATTTAAACCATAGTCCACTACTTTACAGTAATTATGCTTAAACCCTTGGTCCAGGGACTTTAACCCAATTACTTTTAATTCCAAATTAAAATTAGCATAAAACATAAAAGAGGGGGTTTACAGCCCGTTGATTTTATCTGAATCGATGGCTGGAATCTCCTTTGCTTTAGTATTTAAACTATAGTTTGTGAACAAAGTTTTTACTTTCTTCATCTGCTCTCTCGAACTGCTGCTGCATTTTCGTTGCGACCTGAGGATCTTGAGAGCTCGTGAGGTTAGTTTCTTCTTCTTTATTCTTTTCTTTTTCTTTCTTCGCTTTCTTTTGCATATTTCCTTGTTTTCGAGAGATGCCTGAGGGTAGTGATTCCCAAAACGACCACCTTAGTGGTGATAACGTTGCTGAGTATGAGTCTGATGATGAGTGGACTCATTCTGGTGATGAAGCTGGCTCTCCTAACCGAGAGGAAGAGAGTGGAGATGAGGGGAGCCCTGGGAGTAGTGGTCTCCATGGTGAGGACTCATCGGATGACGAGATGGTGGAGGGTGAAGATGGGTCGCTCTGTCATGTAGTTAACCACGCGTATGTGAACAGACATATCGCGTTTAGAAAGAAGTACGAGTTAGACTCCATCAAACACCTTGAAATTAGGTTTTTAGGAGATCGTTTGCTCACTGAGGAGTATCGACCTAATAACCCTTTTTCCGTTGTTTTTACCTTGGCCCAATTTTGAGCTGGGCTTAGGTTACCTTTGTCTTTTCTGGTAGTCGACCTACTGAATGCCATCAAGCGAGCTCCTTGCCAAATGAATGGTAACTTCTGGAGGAATATGAGGGTTATAGACGACCTGAACAAGCTCCATGGGTGGAATATTAGTGTAGAGAATGTGTTAGACCACTTCTGCTTTAAACGATCTGCGAGGCCAGGTCTGGCGGGCTATAACATGCAGGTCAGGCCAGATCATTTACCCTTGATTCACCCTATGAGTAGTGAGCAATGGTGGAAGGATCCCATGTTTGTTACAGGGTCGATCACTGAAGGTAATATTCATTTACGTTACGTTACTAAAAACGTGAATGATAATCGTAAGTTGCTGGTCGTTTATCTTAGATCGTTGCATTGGTGATTTAATTTTGGCTGTGCTTGTTGTTTGACTTTGCTTGTTTCTTTTTGCAGCTATCAGGGACGACCAACTTGTGAAGAAGAACGATCTGAAGTCTTCGTTGAACGCATATGGGTTTTGGTCAGACGATCGGAAATCAAAGTTTCTTCCTCACTTGAAGGAGTACTTTATGCCCAAGGGTGGTGCCAAGACTGTTGCTGACGAATTGGAGAGAAGGAGATTGCTGAGGAAGAATTTTATGGCTTCGGTGGATAAAACTGATAAGTCTCGATCTGTGCAGAGGAGTGAGAAGTCTCGGACTGGTGGTAGCTCGAGGCAGGGTGATCGAGCTGCGAGCCCCCAGATTGTGTCTCTTCCGGCCTCCCTCCCTAAGCTGCCACCTGGCTCGGGCAAGAAGAGGTCGTTTTCTGGAAATATCAAGCTGATGGAGCCTGCACCAGTGATGCCCTCTCCTGCTCCTTTGAAAGCTATGCGATCTCCTAACCCTACTCCCTTGTCCAAGAAGACCGCTGCACGACCTTTGAACAGGGGTAAGGGGGTGTCATCTGAATCCGACCTGGCCCTTTCGACTATTTGGACGGCCAGGGAGGGAAGCACGTTGTCTACGACAATGATAGTGCTATAGATGACCCCTGTGTTACCCGAGCTGTGAATGAGGGCACTATTCTTGATGCTGACTCTCGGATGGTGAAGTCGCAGACTCTCCTGGTGACTTGTTCGAGGATAAACTCGGTTCTTTCCCTGGTGAGTGTTGTCCAGATTGTGTGTCTAATCACATGTCGTATTCTAATTGATTTCTACGTGCAGCTCAATGCTAGCTTCCAGGAAGTTCGCTGAGGTTGGAGCTCGAGCTGAGATCGAGTTGAGGTACCTGAACGAGAAGCTCGAGCAGGCTAAGAATATTGCCATTGTTGTTGAGGAGAAGGTGAGGGATAGGAATGGGGAGATCGTCCAGCTGAAGGAGGTCATCCAGAACCTTAGAAGTGAGGTCGATGCTGCCAAGGACTCTGCTGCGTACTGGGAGGACGCGTGCCAGAAGAATGGTGTTGCGTGGCAGGCGTACTGTGATGACCTCAAGAAGATTGATGTTCAAAATATTATCAATATAGCTTTTGCATCTAGACTTGAAAGTAACAGGTTTCCTCTCTATAATATATATATATATATATACGATCACCTGGCGACGAGGCATCATTGACCAATGAATATGTGGATTTGAAGATCTATTCGTGGGAACTGGTATCGTGTGTAAAGTGGACATGAGTGGAAGAATATAACCACATTAGTTTCTACTTTTGTAATGGAGTGGGGAGGGTTTAGTAAATGCAAGAGGAATTTAGTTGGACAGTTGAATCATAACAAGATGGAGAACAAATTCCTTGTGATCTCCGCAATCTCTTCTTGTAAGCCTGTGGCAAGTTTTACTTATAACCCCTGAAGAATTTGTTTATACAAATAACTGTCATGTTCATCCGAATTCAAAATATTGGTAGCGTAAAAAAAATTTATAAAACAATGCAACATTAGAAGCATATATATGAAGAACAAAATAACAAGAATAACACAAACATAAAGCTATCAAGAGATAGACAATAAGATCAAATCTGACATCATACAGACAAAGCTGCGTATGTGGATGTATTCATCCAAGTCCAAACTCGGGAAAAATTCCATGAGAAAATTTTATATTTACCTTTCCTACATACAAGGCCCTTCTTCAGTAAAGCCTTCCCAAGAACAAATGTTACACCAGCCTTCTTCACATTCTGCATGGATGGCGCTGATACAAGTGTATCCTACTTGGGAATTTAGCAGTTCTTTTCCTTGTAGGACAACGAAAAGAAAACCTTGTCTTACGTCCTTAACAACGACGGACATTATCAATCTATCTATACTACTATTATAAACTTGAATAAAATTCAAGGGTAAGTCCCAGTTAATGAGAATTGAGCTTTAGAATTTTGTCACCTAATTCTGACTAAAATACCTTTTTAGTCATGGTTTTTTGGTAAATTTACATAATACGTCGTTCTTTTTTGCCATAACTCTCGCTTACCAAATAAAAAACCTTCCGCAGCCTATCACTAGTATTATCATGCAAGTTCAGATCAACAGAAGGGCTCCCGCAGACGAAGTTATCTGGACAATCACTACTTCAGGTGCGTTCAATGTCAAGGCCACTTATGATTTTCTCATGGGGTCCAGCCACAAGAAGAATTGGAGTAAAGTTGCATGGAACAAGCTTAGCCTCCCCCGTCACAGGTTTTTAGCGTGGCAGACCTTCTCAAAAGGACTACCAACTCGGGACAAGCTAAGACATTTGGGTATACTAAAAGAATCAAAGTGTTGTCTTTGCCAAGGCCATAGGGAAAACATTAAACACTTGTATTTCGAGTACTGTGGCTACTCAAAATATGTCTGGAATGGGGTGTTGTAGCTTATGCAGTTTGATAGAACTATACAAAACGTAAGAGATGAGTGGAAGTGGATACTGCAGCAATGTAGAAGAGGGAGTGCTTCAGGGGTATTCAAGGCCATGCTACTTACTACTATGTATTGGATCTGGTATGAACGAAATACAAGGAGCAAGCAAGATCTGCAGAAGTTATAACCACCAACATAAGGAATGAGATGTTAAAGAGTATTGCAAGCAAAGAAGATACAAGTTAAAGACACAATGGAGAACATAAAGTTATTGCAGTTTATTATGAATAATTAAGCCATATTTAGCGCACATAAATTTGTCTAATGTCTATGGGAATCTCCTGAACATGACAAGATTAAACTGAATACTGATGACAGTTTAACTACAGATAAGGGAGGATATGGTGGACTGTTGAGCATAGGTGAAAATATCGTGCGTGCCGGGCGGATATTCGCGATATTTTCCGTTTTTCCAGAGATCGGCACGGTACGGCACACGGAATATATTCGGATATTAAAACACCCCATGCCGGTCGGCATAAATCGGATATTCGCGGCATAAATCGGCAAAAACCGATATTTATCGAAATTTTGGAAATTTTCAATTTTAAAATTTACACATTTATTTTTAATCCCCCCGAACTAGAATTTTCGATGAGATTATCAAAAAAATGTCCAAAAGGCACTAGACGTTTGGAAACTTCCGCGACGAACTTGATGGCCCTCCAAGAGCAATATATCAGAAAGAAACGAAAAAAAAACCCGTCCATGCCAAAGTGAAGTTCTCTCTCCGGCAAACCAGTATACTGTTTGTATCCAAGGTTTGTTTTTGTGTAATGAATAATTGGTATCCAAGGTCGTACGAACAAACAATGTCATGGGAATATTATTGTACTGAGTTCGTCCCCACACATATGCGACTCGAAGCTCATCGGTTTGACAAGGGGCGTCTATCATTCTGGGGTTAGCATGTCTTTTATTTTGATTATTAAAATAAAACTATGGGTTGAGTTGTAATGAGATTGTTTGTGTTTAGTTCTTGTATTGTAAACATATAAAATTTCTATGAATATCCGCCCGATATTTACGATTTTTTCACGTATGAGTAAAACTATCTTGTGTAATACTTCCGTCTTAGCTTCCTTGTATGATTTGTCGTGTGTTTAATTTGTAATGTATGTTTTTCTTTTAATTATATGTTTATATATCGAAAAATTAAAAAAATCACGGAAAGTGCAGAAAACCTCCAAATTTGCCGAATTTTTTGCGAATATTCGCGAATATCCGCGATATTTTCCGGTTTTTTGAATTTGCCAAACCTTTATAATCCGACACATGAGGTCGGATATCCGCGGAATTTTCCGTTTTTTTGAGGATCGGATATCCGCCCTTTACTGATATTTTCACCTATGCTGTTGAGGAATCATAATGATATTTTCACCTATGCTGTTGAGGAATCATAATGGGGAAGCTATTGTGCTTATAGTGGCAGTTCAGAATGTAGGAATATATTGTGCCTGGAGCTACAAGCTATAGTCTATAGAGGGACTGAAGTTATGCAACAGGTTGAGTCACAAGAGAATCTGGGTGGCTTCAGATTCAAGGAATTAAGGAGTTGATTAGAGAAATTAAGGAGCAGTATGAAGAATTGACGGAATTCAGATTCACACGTGTGTTTAGAGAGTCCAATTTTCCTGCAGACTACCTTGCAGGAAATTCAAAAACTGTGGAAAGTGGAAACTTTGAAGAGTTAAGTAAATTTGTGCAACAAGATAGATAAAGAGTGATATATAGAAGAATCTTGTAATATATCTTTACTACCTCAACGAGAGCAAGTCTGTGAACAGTAATTTTGACGTCATTTGTCCTTCCACCATCAGACACATAATTTTTGACAGTGTCTTATAAATGGGCTTCTCTTTCTGTTTTCCCCAAAAGCCCAGATTTAAGCCCAACATCTTCTGATGAACCCTTTTCTTCCTTCTTCTCTCTATGTTTTTTTTTGGGGGTGAGAAAGCAGGGTTTTGCAGGGTCCCTTTCCCTGTTTCATTAATAGAAAAAGCTCAGGCTAATAAAAAAATGGTTTGGTAAGCCTGTTTTTTTGTTTTTGATGAGATCAGTAACTTGGTAATGCTGGCGGGATTCAAACCCCAAACCTCTGGTAACATCACCTAGAGGTTTTACCAGTTGAGCCCAACTGACACCTGCTCTTCTCTCTGTGTTGTTGGGTTTATTCCCCCTGCTTCAGATTCTATCCAATACAAATTAGAGAAAACTAGGAGCTTCTTCTCCCTAAATTCGGACTACCTTTCTGTGTTGCTGGGATTACGTACAGCCTACTACTTGCAATTTGTATTGTAAGTGTTATTTATTTTTTTTTTTTGGTTTTCTTCTTCTTCTTTTTTAACACATCTAAATTATTAAATTACCTCTAAATGTGAAAGAAAAATACAATAATATTTTTATATGACTAAAAATCATGCTCAAACATAAAGTTATGCGCGAAAGCTTCGCGCGTACAGCTACGTAGTATACTAAAAGCCAATTCTGATTTTCTGTTGGACCCCAAAAGTCTTCTTCTCTCTTCCTCTTTCTTGGCGGCTGGTTCTGTGCTCTCTCTCTCTCGCTTGCTTGTTCTTCTCGAAATCAAGGTTAGTTGGTTTCTCATCCCCAACATTTTGATTTCTTCCCTTTGTTCTTTGTTATTTGCTCTTCGAAGATTAGACATACAATTTTACTGTAATTTTAGTTTATATATATGAATATGGTTTTTGTTTTAAATTTCTGTGATAATTTAATTCATGGAGATGTTGATTTATGCCTGATGCACGACTATTATTTGATTAATTGCTTAAAAGATGAGTTTTTGTGAAGTGGGGCGTTAATTTTTTATCTTGTTTGTGATGGAATGAATTACTTGATGCTATTAAGTATTTTGTTTTAAATTTATGGATGAGAGATCATATATGTTGCCTCGACAGAGATTATTAGCGCGAGTGTGCGACACATATCACGAGTTGATAATGCCCATGAATAGTGATGGGCAAATGTTTGTGATTGATAGGGTCAGGTGAGTGAGTGAAGCTGATAGGTCTCTATTTTACTGTCTCTTGGAGCATAGAGAATTTAACTGAGCATAGCTGATAGGTCTCTATTTACCTGTAAGCTTATGAGTGAAGCGGTAATACGCAGAGTACCATTGAGGGACTCAACTGGGGCTTATGATCGGCCACATATCTGGTATTCGACTTCTGATGTCATACATGCCCTGGGTCTTTTCCTTGCAAGTGGCGATGACCTGGCAGAAAGTAATACTTACAGGTTATTGTCATTAGCTTTAGTCTCTTCAAAAGATTTTGTATCTGCATTTCAAACGTCTGTGTCTGTTTCTCACGTCTTAAATTTGGACTTCAAAAAATGTCTTTTCTGTTTTGTTTTAGAAAATCACTTTCATTTTGCATTTTCTTTAATTAACTAGTAGCATATATCACATGCATTCATCTATATGCATAAGAATATTTGCCCCCCACTGGACATTCAGGGAACTTGGTCTACCATATGCTTATCCTCCACTTTATGCTGAATAAGTTGTTTTTATTGTTTTCACTCTATGAAATCAAACCCGTGATTGGACTTTGTCACATTTAACTTTTGGGGTACCTATAGTTAAAAATGTAATTAACTAATTTTTTTTTTCCGGCATGATAGATGATATCAAAATAGCGTGAATTTTTCCTCATACAAAATAGTTAATCTCCTCATACAAAATAGCATATTTCCTGTGAGAAATCCACAGAAAAAACGTATCCAGTTCACAGTACTCAATATCAGTTTTCTTTTGGTCAGTTGGTCTGGCCCCAATATTGCCCTCACCTACGTACCTATCAATTACAGATTCTGGTTAGATGCTTTATCCCTTACATAGGAAGAGTTTTATACTGTATGGTGTAGAATATGTGATTATTGATCTCCGTTTTTTCTGTGGATTTCGTCTTCGGCTTTTCAGGTGAGGGAGGTGGAGAAGGTTGTTTCATCTTTCCCACCTTTCTTCCAGGTGGATCACCGAAATCTGCCTGCTTTGACTGTGGAAATTGATCTGTGGAGTACTGTGAAAAAGGACTTGATACATTTCGGTTTTTGGACTGCTAGTCTTCTTAGACTGTTTGGCTTGTGTCTCATCTGTATCCGAGCTCATAACCTGTGGAAGTAGATCCATTTTGCGTGGTGAAGGACTTGAGACGCCATTAGCAGTTCTTGCATCTGGAGGATTCTCCTTACCTGATTCACTAGTATCCTTGCGTCTTTCACCATTTGAATCTCCAGAGGGTGGCCAAGGATTAACAGGCCGCAAACCACAACCAGGCACTGTTACATGTTTTGGTGTGTGGATAATTGCTCATTTCCTTTGTGTTTTCAGTTGGTGGTTTCCTTTTGCACCAATCGAAACACATGCTTCTGTTCTATTTGGGTTACTATGAATTGAAAACACTTGTATGAGTAATAAGTGACCTTGGGTTAATCAGCTTGATAAAACTCAGTTGATATAGTAGAGAGCATCATGATATTCGAGTTGTTAAAAAATGGTGAAACAAATCGAAACAAATCTCCTATAGGTAAGTTTTCTTTGTGAGTTGAAATGGCAGAAGAAAAAAAAAACAAAAAAAGAAAAGAAAGAGAAAGAGAGAGATGAATGGAAATTCATTAATAAATAAAGGCATAACAGTCATTCAGCAGTCATT
The DNA here is from genome assembly GCA_023053565.1 of Aquilegia eximia. Classification (NCBI taxonomy): domain Eukaryota; kingdom Viridiplantae; phylum Streptophyta; class Magnoliopsida; order Ranunculales; family Ranunculaceae; genus Aquilegia; species Aquilegia eximia. The sequence continues at coordinate 20,528,507 of JALIGU010000003.1, forward strand.
TAGCACTTAAAGTTAGATACGTTTCTGTTCATTCAGAACTTCATTAAGACACGTAGTCAGCGTGGTATTAAGTTATGCTTAAGTGGTATTCAGTGCTTAAGTGGTATTCAGTGATTCAGAGGTTGATTTAGAAAAAAAACAAACAGCACCTAACGATATACATCAGATTAACAGCTAAATGTGTATTTCTTGTACTTGTATTTTTTTGTGCTGCTTCTTTCTTTCTATGGGTTAAGCCTGAACCTGACGATATGCTTAAACGTGTGTCAAAACATCTTTCCCAAAACGTGTTTTTCAGCATATACGTACTTTCAACTGTGTTTTATATATTCTGGTTTGAATGGTTGTTATATTCCACAAGAACGGTTTTGTGACTGTAAAGTTTCCTCTTGTAGGCTGAAAGCGCAATACTTGCACTCAACTGCAGTGGTGTGGTGTTCGGGTCGTTGCCGATAAGGTCAGTTTTAAGAAATGAGCATTCTTATTTTTGTCACCTATTCTGTTAGCAATTTTCATTTTTTTTATTATTGTAAACATTTAGGTTATCTAAGTTTGAAGTTTGATAATGCTTTGCCCTGCTATTTTAATTCTATATTCAGTCCAAAATTTTGAATCACATATGGTTATTTGATACATTAATATAGTAAGTTTCAGGATTGAGAATTCTTGCCTGTTTTTTTTTTTCTTTTTTTTTTTTTTTTTTTTAAGTCTTTGTGTTTTGTTTTTAGGTTGGTAGGAAAGCTATCTAGATATATATATACTTTATTGAAGTTTATATGTACAAATAATTACTGATTACTTAAGGTTTTGGAATTTTTCTCATGTTTGTCTCTGTATTGTTTTTCTTCTTGATTTGATGTGCACTGTGAACACTTATCAATTTTCGATTTGTGGTTTATAGTACACAACTTCAATGGCCCAAAATGTTATCGTCGAGAAGTTTTTGATTTAACCTCAAGATATACTCACCTTGGCTTGAAACTTTTGGGATACTTTTCCTTTGAATCCCAAAGGATATCCAAATCCTCGCGGTTTAGCATCATAATGTTGGATCGTATAAAAGCAGTGTAAACATTATACAAACCATCATAACTTCCTTCTCTGGATCCAAGTCTAAATTCAGACACTCCAATACGACATCTCCTTGAACCAAGCATTGGATTTTGATCTTAATCACATCACATTCCATCTGCAAATGGAGATTGGTTTCAGTATTACTACTGAAATGAAAAAAAATAAAAGCTTACATAAAATGGTCAAGCAAAACTTTTAGCTGTTTGTAATGTCGTATGGGTTCTTTTTCTTACACATGAAGAACATTTGGGTGTAAAGCAGCTCTCCTTTACCAATGAAGTTTCAACCGAAAATACGGATTACTGGTCTACATCCATTATGGTGATCAAAGCTTGGAATAGATCGGAGAACGAAAGAAATATCTTGTTCTGTAGGTGGCCATTATGGAGATATATTTCTGCGAGCTACATATAATTGAAGGTACCGAAGCTGAGACGGGGAACATCTTTAAAAAGTGATAAAAAAAGCTGTAAATAACCTTTAGTAGCCTCCCAGTGAACAATTTCAAGAGTCCTCTGCTCACTACTATGCATATTTCATTTAGTTGCTCCATACCTTCAGCTATATATGTTATGCCTGAAGAATACCACAAACCTTTTACAATCAATCCATCTCCTCTAAGCAAACAATTATTAATTTATATCACCCATTGTACACTAGTTGCTGTTGTTGTTGTTGTCTGCCAAGGTTTTCCTAACCTGAAAATACTGTCAGTCTGCTTGATTTATCATTGAAAATCATATTCCTATCGCAACTACACAATCATATGGATGTGCTTAATATTTTAATTTCTAGAGTTTGGTATTTGTCTATGCTATGTTATTTCTTTTTGGTAAATAGAAATTAAATAGCTTTAAATTGAAAGGTAATCCATATTTTTCAATTAGTAACAGGAGTACAATTCCATATTTTCAATCTTAGAGATTATAAGGAGGTGTTGCAGAGATTCTATATCATTTGAATACCACAAATAACATTTCATTAGAACATTTTATACATGAAGTTGAAAACTCATATTCAAAGATTATGATCAAACAACATATTGTAGCCATATACGTTTCCTCGTAAAACTTGATGTACGTACTGTATATTCTTCAACCAACCCTGAAAAACATTTAATATTCCATAAAAAGATTAAGAGAATGAGGAAATAATTGTAACAAACATAAGGAGAAGGCATAGAGAGATTACCAGTGAAGAGCAGAGTTGTTACAGAAGAAAGAAGATTGCAGTATTAAGACGGTTATGTTGAACCGTGGAAGGAAGGAAGGAAGAGATATTTGTTATTGGGCCCGTCACCTTGTTATTGAGCCCATATGGTAAAACCGACACAACCACATCATCGAATCAAATTAAGTTACAGTGGTTGTTCTTGTTTACTGGGAAATCTGAAGGAAAGCAAATCCACGTCAGATTTTCTGGATTTTCTCCATTTATCAGGGAGTCCGAATTTGTTCCACACTCTTACTCTCCACCAGATGAGTCCACATGTGTTGTTGTAATTTTATTTTATTTTATAGTATCTGAGATTGGTGGGACAAATAAAACACCTAGATATGGAGTCCAAATTTATTCTGGAAGCTAACTCTCCACCAGATGAGTCCATGTGTACTGTTGTAATTTTTTTTTTTTTTCAAAACAAATTTTATTGATAAAAATTTGAAGAATTATACAAAGTTAGAGGACAAGCGCGCTACCAACTGCGCTGCAAGCCCTTTTTGAATAGCAAAACCAATCCTACGAAATACATATTCATTGGAATCCGCCGTCATCACATTGCTGTTCATCACGTTTTGTACCCTCCTGAGAAGTTCAACTGCTTCTGGTGCTAAATTTTATTTTTTTTATTGAGATTGGTGGGACAAATAAAACACCTAGATATGGGTGTTGTTAACCCTAGTGGGACATAAAAAAAATATAAATTTTTTTAGAGACACGTGTACTCATCTGGCGGAGAGTTAACTTCCACAAATTCTTTCTCTCTAGATATGGGTGCTGTTAACCCTAGTGGGACAAACAATTTTTAAAAAAAAATCTAGAGACACGTGTACTCATCTGGTGGAGAGTTAGCTTCCAGTCATTTACCTTATTGGTTTATTCAACTGTTAATATTCAAGTGTTAACTATCGGGAGAATATGCAGGACCACATATTAACTGACCTGGTTCAGGTGGATAGATGTGTGTGGCTTTTGTATGTCCAATGCAAGATGCTGTTGATATTGACTTCCTAGATGTATGTGGCTTTTGTATAACATATACTAGAAACTTCACAGGTCCAAAATCATACTTCTTTTTGTAATAGGAGTATTGTTGTTATGCTTCTTAAACGTGACAGCAGATTATATTGTTGGGGATGAGCTATTTTGTCGTATATCTATGTTATTTTTCTTTATGTTAAACACTACTGTGTTCCTATGCTTACAATAAAATTATAGACTCCTTTAACTTTTAAGAGCCTGCTTGTTTCAGGAAAGGACTTTAACGTCGGTCCCCACCGTGTCACAGTTCTATATTTTAGCGGGAACTATATAATCAGATCTTGGTGGCGTTGATTCTAGAAGAAACTCTTCCATAAATATGATTTGAATCGATTGCGAGATGAGCTAATAATAATCTGCTTCTTCTCCATATACAATATAGGACCAAATAAAATACTACACAGGTACGTAATTGTGATTTATGAGGTTTATCGAAACACTATATATGTAAAACAACATACTTGAGTCACACAGATGTTTAACAAAATGTCTCAATGAAATTGTAGTACTCACATTGATATGATGATGAAATTCTTTAGTTTTTGTATATGTGTTCTTGAATTGCTTACCTATGTAGTTATCTAGTTGATTTTGTAGCTTGTAGGGAAACCCCATATCTTAACTAGATCATTGAATTGTTTTACACAAGTGTTCTTTGAACCAGAAGGTGGTGTAAATTGTTTTCACTTTAACTTTTTCTTGTTTTCTTATAAATTCTTGAAATGCCTATTACTTATTTGACGAATGTCTAACTGGCCAAGCATCCACTTACCCCTAGTCTCTTTTCTCTTCTTTTTTACTCCCAGTCTTCTTCTATCCTTACTCGATCACTAGAAGCAGTAGAGTTGTAATGCCCTGCATTTTTAATTTTCTGCCATTGTTGTGTTTGCTATGCATTTTTTGTGCTCATACTGCATGACCTGCATTTTAGTTTGGGGTTTCTATTTGGATCAGATGTGTAAAATCCTATGGGTTATCGATATTTTGGGCCGGGATTAGGGTCTCAATGGCCTTTGTGAATTGAACCCCAAAATTTTTGCCTTGATTTGCGTTCCAGGTCATCTTTATCCTTTTGTAAGTCGGTTTAGATAATCATTGTTCGTATTGTCTTAAGAACCAGTTCTCTCTTTGCTTTGCTATCTGAACCAAGAGAAACTTAGTAAAAAGGGAAGTAAGAAAATAGAGATTTGGGTGGCAGAAAATCAGGAATTAAAGCTTGGAGCCCTTGTTTGTGAGTAGGGGTTTTTGCGATCACTTGAGGCAAGTGACTTCCCACTCCCTTTTCTTACCACTTGGGGTAGATTTATGCTAGTTTTAAATCGAATTCTTTGTGTAATTTGTTTTGTTGCTTTGTGTATAAATTGAATTTGATTTGGTTGCGATATCGGCTGTTTTGAATTCAATTCCTTGTTGGTTTAACTGCTACCCTGAATCTAAGATTGGAGAAATATGTTTCTTTGCATAAATTTTGTTGTACTCATGCTGAATTTTTATTGATTTGAGCTTGAATGCTAAAGGTGTTTTCTGCTTCACTGAATAGAGGTAACAAGCATGATTATTTGACGAGTTATATACGAAAGGCTTACATAGTTGGTGAAAATTTTATGTATTATAGGGTGGTTTATGAGTCAACATTTTTCGCTGTTTTCAAACAATTGTATTGATCCTTGGAATGAGAAACTGACCTGTACAGATTACTTGACCTGTTTCATGAGTCTCACACATTTTAGCTCGGTTAATTGAAGTGAACATGTCCAGGTTGTTGACTTGGTATATTTGTGAATTTTGGAATATATCTCATCTGAATATATCTTGTGCATCATATTATATCAATCCGAATTGTCATGTTAATCCTATTTAAACATCTTGTTAGAAACCTGGGTTTGTCGATATTGCATTATACATACACATTGTTCAGGGTATAATGTTAGAATTCTGCTTACGCTACTTTCTATGCTATTGTGAGCTTGAAAGTGGATATGTTTTAAATTGTCAAAAACTGTGGTTATGCGCTATTCTGCGATTTGGGGCTTCGGCCGTGTGGTGGGTGCGTTCATACACATTTAATACAAGCTTGGGAGGAAGTTTTAAGCACATGGGTCTATACAATGGCAGTACCAGTCACTTGCGGGTGATGGGAGCGTGACCATGTGTGGTGTCGTTTATACTGTACCTTTAGCTATCCGCATATGGAGGGAAATTTACGTGTGTGTACCTGCTGTGTAATGAGTACATGCAGGCGTACTCCCCAAACTAAATAAAGATAATTTAAGACACTAATAAATTGGAATGGTTGATATGATTTACTGGTATGAGGTGAATTTGGTTTAAACTGATGTATTTCTATTCTTGGTGATAAGTTTAGTGAGTTGGATTTCATTTGCTGAGCTGTAGGTCACCCTTGTTGTTTACCATCTTTTTCAGGAAATCACTCTCAGTAGTGTCGCGAGCGTCGTTCTTAGGTTTGTTGAGAGTGCAGAGATTTTGGGCGGTATATAGTTCTTTTTGTTTCTAGTGCTATCAGAGAAGTTTGTACCTTTTGAAAACTAGATGTATATTGATATGACTCAGTTATTTAGGAAACTTTTCTTTGTATATACAGTTTGATATTTTATACCAGGTTTGGTTTTTATCCAGTGCTCCCTTTTGTTTAGAGTTTTGCAATGGTATTATTTGCTGTTGACATGTTACTTGAACAAGTGGGCTTTTGCCTGGTTGGTCAAGTAGCATGGACGCTTGAATTCCTTATGTTCCAGAGTGGCCAGCTGGGATATACGGAGTTGGGGCGTTACAAGAGTACAGCTTCATCAGCACACACCTCCCGCAGCGAGCAGTATGCCTTAACTAGAACTGGCAATACTTGTTCAGTTTAATCTGTCTAGAGGTTTGAGCCTGGTTTTGCAGGTTCGCAGCAATGCCTTTGCTCTACTGTGGATGTGAATTTCCCTGATATATTATTCTTTAACATTCATTAGTTTACTGTTTATTTTGTTGTGTTTAACAACTGCTGCATGGTTTCTGTGATTTGTGGGGTTCGATTATGTTTGCTTGCATTTCTAGCAATGAAAAGGGATATATGTCATTCCAATTATTATGGATCATTCTTGATGTACTGCATAAATTTGTGAGGTTGTTGATGTTTTCTTCAGCAAATTGATTTACTACTTTAGTGAAGTAGGTTATCTTCATCCTCAACCAGCCAAGCGCACAAAACATGTTTTCGGGTTTCAATTTATCTTCATATGTTAGTACTTAGTTGATTTATGACATGATACAAAAGTCAATATCGAGATATTGCAAATATGAAATTCTGTTTTTCTTAACATTTGAACGTCAAGGTTGTCCACTTATGTTGGTTACTGGACTGTTTTTTAACCTTCACCCTCTCGTTAATTTGAAATAGTTTTCATGTAGCCCAGTTAGAAATTTGTTTCTCAATTACATGGATCAGTTCACTGTTCCTTTTTGGTGGAACCATGAGATCTGGATTTTTTTTTTTTGCATGCTGTGGCAGTATCTACAATTAGAATATACATTTTCGAAATCCTGTTTCCTATTGAGTGTTAAATGTTTATTAGGGACGTGTTTTTAAAAGTGTCTATTTTTAAGGGCTAACTATACCATTGCCTTTAATACAAAAAATTATGTGGTTTTTAATGAATCTTAGAATTCAACCTGTCTGAGTTTTCCATCAGACGTCTCACTCAAGCATGTATTTGTATGCAGCACATGCATTCAATTAACATGTCTTTTTTTTTTCTTTTTCCCTTTTGAAGTTCCTTTGTTTAGGTCGTTAAACACCCTAGAAGCTGAGTGGACTCTATATATATAATTATCAATTTTAAGAGAATTAGCTCCTTTTTAAACTTTGCAGTTATCTTTTGAACATCAATATATTCTTATATCTGTTAAATTCCTTATTGAATAGGTCTTCATCTTTAATATCAAATGGAAGAAATAGTGGTTACTTCAGAAAAAGCTTCAAACTCATTCGCAACGTCAACAGAAACTAGGAATATTTGCCATGTGTAAGTGATTTTACTTTGAGTACATCTGTTTTTTATTTAATATATGTTAGTGGGAGATGCTCGAAAACCTCCAAGTTTAGGTATACATGTAAGTTTAGTTCTGTAACCAAATTATATTGCCACTCATAGGGCAGCACATCCATAACTGCATTATGCTTTATTACCATATAACGTACATGTCTTTTATCCTTAGTTATCCAACAGATCACTCCATAAATAAGAAGATTTGGAATTACTTATATGTTGCCTCCATGAAAAGAATTATAACCAGATCTCCAAATTCGTGAAATATGGACAAGAATGCGTTTGAAGGTCATTTGCAGTTTCAGAGGGTTGGGGTCTAATGTGCCTTATTTGTTGACAGATATAACTATATAAGCTAGATTTTTTTTTTTTGTTAGTTAGAATTATTTCACCCCAAATCCCTTCAACCCATGAAAGTGGGACTCGATCCCAAGACCTTTGGCCCAACCTCCCAAGTCTTGACCTGTAGACCACTGGACACTGTCAACTAGGTTTGCCACTTGACCAGATATAAGCTAGATCCTCAGCTAGGTTTGCCTCTGGTATGCAGCTCCTGTTTAAGGGTTTTTTTATCATAACTTGTTTCGGTGCACAACTTGTTCAGATTTATGGTTGAACCATATGTTACACAGTTACACTTCTACGTGCATTATGATAAGATACTCTCACCTGTGAGAAAGTGAAAAATTACGTCTGGAACACAAGGCTAAAACATACCAGAAAAGCTAATTGCTCCTGCTATAAGTCTATAACTGTTGCCCCAATCCATAATGTCTCGAGAGAAATCTCCTCTTTCAGCTTGCAAATGCTCCAAAACCATACAAACACTTTAATGTGAATACAGTCAAATCTGCCAAGTCTGACTTGTCTCTGAAAACCTTATCATTTTTTATGTGCCATATAGACCAGCAAACAACACAGTTTGTTGTAGCAGATTTTCTTACACTATGTGGTCTTGTGTGTTTCAATAGGAGTTGTGTAAATGAGACGGAGACATTACTAGTTCTATTGTGATGTACTAATTTAAAACCATCAAAATTTTTGTTTGTAGGATTTATGTTAACGCTTGTTTTGTATTCACCTTATTGCAGATGCCAAAAGCAATTCTCACAGTACACTTGCCCTCGATGTAATTCTCGCTATTGCTCCCTTGATTGCTACAAGGTTGGTAATTTGATGGTTTCTTAATGATTCTTTTTTGTTATGTGTTTAATGTTGCAAGACTTGACCGAATTTTTCTTACAACACTAATGTACTTTTTTGGTTTGTTAACCATTAGTCGCATAGTAGTCGCTGCACTGAATCCTTTATCCGAGAAAATGTTGTGGAGGAGCTGGGGCAAATGCAACCGGATGATGAAACAAAAATGAAAATGATAGACATCCTCAAAAGATTTCACTCGGAGGAGGAGATGGAACCAATGGATGAAGATGATGGTAAGTTCTTAGCTTATTTTATTTCGTATAATTCATACATTGAGTCTTGCTCGTTATCTATGAAGCTTATATGATGATATCGTTCACTTCCCTAATGACATAAATGAGTTCTCTGTTTTTCACTTGTTATGGCAATGAAATTTTACATTTTTGTATGATTGTATCTCCTGAATTTCAAATTATGTCTCATATGATATTTTGTGATATCAGTTGAAAAATAAAATATGAATATGGTGTTTTACTATAGTGGACTATAACATGATAGAGATAACATCACTGAAAAACATTTCCCTATTACCATCCTGTACAACTTGATGAATTTATTATCCTAGTAATTGCCACATGTCCTACATTGCTAGTATTATATAGTAGGAGTCTTTGATTGTTAGATAAATATGAGCGAGTGTACACAAACACTAATACACCTTGATTGACAGGAAGCAATGGTTTGACTTTTGGTTGTGGAGCTGTAGCAAAAGGAAAAACTTCTGTTTCCCTGTTTGCAGCATATAGATTAATACTGGTGTTTTTACTGCAACTATCCTGTTTTCCTATAGGATTTCTTAGAAACTACCCTTTGGAAACCCAAATAACATTTTGTTGTAGACTCATAGAATAGTAAGCCTGATAAAGCATCAATAATTTAACCTTCACAGATGTTTTATTATATGAATCCTTACTAAAATTAAGATCATTTGCAGGCCCTTCACTTTCTGAAGAGACTATTCAAAAGATTATATCAGGTAATTACTTATGTATCAACTCTTTCTGTTTGTTACATTGATGTCTGAATTGTTAGCATTTTCGATTCTTCATTTCTTTTATGGTCCTCTGCTTCTGAACAAACTCGGCCATCCTTGTTATTTTTTATTAAGCGTGTGCAGCCATACAATATTCTTCACTTACTGGAACTTGCACCTGTAGTTTTAGACTTGCTACCAAACCATTTAAATGACCTCATGAGCAGTCTAAGTGTCATCAGCACGTTTGTTTTCAGGAAACCAATTAAGCTTGGATGATCTATCTGCGGAGGAAAGGAAGCAGTTTCAAAGAGCAATGGCATCTGGTGAATTAAGTAAATTGATTGAACCTTGGGAACCATGGTGGTTGAAACCATCTGCAAGGTATATATCCCTTGGGAGGGAAGGAGCTCAGCTTGTCCAGCCTGTTCAGCAGCAAGATACACCACAAGATGGCATGGAATGTAGTCGCTCAACGGAGATACCACCTGGGCCTGAAACTCCTCTGCCGCCCATCTACAAGTTAACTTCCACACGTTCATCTCCACTTTTAGCTGTTCACTTGGTTGATGCTATGTACAGCTACTGCTTTACCATTCGGCTCTATAATGGAGACTGGCAGTCAGATGCCTTGGATGCTGCCATGGTGGTGTTGAGCCTGTCAAATGTTTTGGGGGAGGGTGGGCAGCCGGAGACTGTATCTGAAGCTCTTGCTCATTGCTTGGAGCTGACATGCTCGCCAGCTTACAGACATGCAGGTGGCTTGCGATTTGGATTGGGTCTTTTGGATGACATTGTGAGGCTGCTTAACCTTGGTGGACCTGCTATGATCTGTTTGCTTTGTGATCTGCAAAGACTCATTCATGCAGCAAGGGCGGAGCTCCAGTCGGAGAAACCAGCAAATCTGAAGAAGAGAGAGATAAAAAATAAGCTGAAGTTTGCTGATAGGAAGGTTTATTTTCTTATGTGTTGGGTTCATGAGCAACCTGGTGAAGCTTGGTCCTCATTGGCTGCTATGGTAGACGTCCAGAAGAAATCTATTGCTGTAACAGGTCATGGAGAACACAGAAAGCCTGTGCAGTTTGATTCCAAAGAAAGCAAAGGCAAGGTCCTAATCGAGGAGGTTCTGTAAGTATTCTAAATAATGAAGTAGAAAGAAGGAATACGTTGTTATATGATCAGCCTTGTGTTTGTATCCGAGGATCAAGCAAAACGAGCAAAACTATGCATAAGACTAACTAGTGATATCTGTTAATTTGTAATGCCCTTTCATCTGCTTTTTGGTTTTATAATTTACTTAATGTTATGTATGTTAAACTTTGTTAATGTCCGTTCTTATCAATAGTGCTATATCGATTGCCCTACACACAACCGTATATCCTCCTCTGCGTAACTCAAGAACATACAATGTCATGTCCTGCCATCCGCTATAATTTAGTTTTTGTTCTTCACTACTTGCTTGGCCTGCATTTCAACTGCCCAGCACTGAGTCTAGTCCCCGTAGAAGGTCATGAGTGGTGCTTGTTTGAAATGTGGAAATTCTCTGAGAGGCTCTTACTTCAATAGTTTCAATGACCAAGTATTTAAAGTTGGTCAGAGTTCCTATCGAGGAAGTTATTTATTTTTTGCTCAAGGCCTCAAGGCCTCAAGGGTAAGTAAAATGAAAATGGTGTTACACGGGTGACATGGAATTTATAGCTACATGCCAAACTCAGAAATAAATCAAATAAAACGATAATACTCAGTGTGATATGATTCTCTAGAGAAAGCTCAAGTATTAAGTATCATTTAAGTTTCTGTTTGACTGATGAGAAAATCCCTTTTTTCTGTGAATTGCGGAGGATGCTAAGTTTACCTCCCTTTTGTTAGCCATGAAAGAAGATTCAGGTTCAAACTTCTAATAGTTTCCATTGCATTTGCACTTCCAAGTGGACTGTGTTATTTCTAAGTATACTGTACTAGGAAAGTTATACACACTGTAGATTGTGAAGGACTGTAGGTAGATGTTAGCCCTCATTATCCAATGAGCTCTGTAGAGAAAATTTTAATGGCTTATTAAGGAACATGCCTTGTGAAGGCTCGCATGGCCTCTCATATGTCACAACAGCTATAAGCTATAAATACACCCACCTGAACTTTTTTGGTGATGACTGATGGATGTTATGAGTTCAGGCTAACCTAATTGCTTGTAGAGCATAGATAAGGTATGTTGAATCACTAATTAATACCGACAGTTAGGTTAGCAGCAATATCTCTACATTTACGTGAATAGTCTAAATTGAGAAGTGAATTAACTTGTATTGGAACAACTTATCAATTCTTCATGGTATGTTTTTCTCCCTCATAAACTGCAAAGCGGCCTTTCAGAACAGGAATGAACATATATAACACAATACATCTATATATAGAGCTTTGAGGATGTAGTCCTAATCAGATCAAATGCAGATTGCTGAAGAAGTACGTGAAGAACTATGATTTACGTAGGGCAGGTTATAAGATACATGATACATACTTCATGAAGGATCATTACAGATTGACCCTTCGAATGTACTTCAGTACTTAAAGTTTTGTTCTACTGGTGGGGACTGATGGACTTCACAGTTCAGGATGGTTGAAGCTAAGTGTATGTTAGGCTAAATTGCATGCTTCTCTCAGCAAGAATATGCAGATATAGTTATCAAATCATGTTGTCCTTCATTTTAGTAGGACACTAGGGCATGCTGTTTTGCCACAGAACAATGGGTCAGTGTGGCCACCCAGTTTTAGATATCAGGCAAAACCATGTGATGAAAGAACTAAAATCTAAAACTAATAAACTTATATAAATAAATAAAATGTTCAGGATCGTATATGCATTAGGTATTGGTCACAAACAAACAATATAAAGATACATAAAATATACATAATTATTACCTTCTAATTCAACAGAACCATAGCATGGCTTCTCTCGATTTTCCTTTAAATCTAGGTAAAATTGATTAAAAATACAACGTACTATACCACTTTCTCATTAATACAATGTACAAAAAAACTGACCAAACAATGCTTGTACTTTTATTTTGTTTCTACGTTATACAATCTGTTAAGATGAAGCTAACAGACTGCTTACATGCACAAAATTTTTTGACGTGGCTTTATTTAATTAAATAAAATTTGATAATTATTTCTAACAGTTCAAAAACAACACGTGATTCTCTGTTTATTAATAATTGAACACTTTTTCTTCTCAAATCGATTTATCCTCAAATCAAAGTTTCAGAAAACCTAGTTTTCTAATCTCTAAATTCAGGCTTCATGTCTTCATTATCATCCTCACCATCAATATTGGTGCATCAAAAGCTTCATCATCTTCCTTTTTTTTTGTTTAATTTTCTTGCCTTGTTTTCTTCCACCTTTTGTAGAGTGAGATATCTTACAAGTAGAGAGAGTGTTGATGTTTTTGTGGCAGTTTGTTACGAAATTAGGGTTTGAAGAGTGAAAATTGAAGATGGGGTTCTATTGTTGTTAAGTGTGGGAGATGAAGGCAGATTTAACACATAGAAAAAATCAATTTAGGATTTTCTATTATTTTATTAAGAAATTGACCAATGCCGCAAAATTTGGGCGGGAGATTTATAGACGGCTAAGATCGAAACATGTGGTAACAAGATCTGCTAACACGTGGATTACTTAAACTTTCGTTATGTTTCTTACACCTCAGCATATTCATTAATTAGATAAAGCCCCGTCAGAAAATTTTGTACATGTAAGCAATCTGTTAGCTTCATTTTAACAGATTGTATAACTTAGAAATAAAATGAAAGTACAAGCATTGTTTGGTCAGTTTTTTTGTACATTGTATTAATAGGAAAAAGTGGTATAGTACGTTGTATTTTTTATCAATTTTACCTTAAGTCTACTTAGGGATGGCTTCTATTTGTAGTCTTCCATCAAGACCTTTGAGTCTTTATAAGGAATAAAATTACTAATAAATGGAGACATAAATCACTATAACTCACATTGTAATGTAAAAAATCAAAAGATTTACATTTTGAATATAAAAGGCCAAATAGTTATTGGGCCATAATTCTAACATGTGATATAAAGCATGTTTATGTATTACCATCATGATGAGGAGATTTGTCAATTACCATTTCCTCTATTATACACAACTCTTTTATTGGCTCAGAGTATCATCCAACCTCAAGTTAAGACTTTGTGCATCATCCATGGCTATAAGCTTACTGGGTATTCCTCACATTAAGAGAAGTCAATCGGACAATCTTTTTCAAACATGGAGACGTAAATTATCCCAAAAAGCCACATTGCAGTATAAGTTGGAGAGAATGATAAGAAAGGATTTATGGTTCCAATATCATACATGACTCATTTTTATTGCAATATTTGTTAAATCAAGCCAACCAAAGGGGAGGAACTAACTGGTCAGTGGATTGCCTGGTAGATTGCAGTATTATGGTTCCATGGGGACTGGTTCCCTCGGACTTAAACCATCTCATTTTGTAAGATCTTAGGAGTTGTAGCTTGTCAGTAATATACATTCTTGTACATTATATATCTTACAAGTGCCCTCAGCACCAAGATATAGAGCAACTGTTGAATGCAATCATTAACTTGAACCTTATGAGACTCAAAGTTTGGATTGTAACCCCTAGGTTACAAGGTTGACACAATTCGCGGACTATTGGAGCTGAAGCTACAAGCCCAAGTGTGGAATGGGCCGACATGGTTCAACGCCCGTTATGGAATATTAATAGGGTTTCTCTACCACAAAGAAACCTAAGGATTCCAATCTCTCTACCACCTCCATTGCTACTGCGTGAAGCAAGGAAACCTTCATCTTCTCCATTCCAAGAAGTTCTCCATTGATTGATTCAGAGTTACTTCTCAAAGAGAGTATGCGAAGTGTACCACGTTTATATCAAGTAGAAGACTACTCGGAGTGCAGTTGCAGGTGTTAATATCAGGAATTGAGTTAACTGGAGTTTGCCATTGTGAGTGTATTACTTTTATTGATATAGTGGATTGTTTATCGTCCGAGGACAGCCGTGGATGTTTCTCGGTTTAGGGTTTTACCACGTTAAATATTGTGTCGTTTCTTGCATTACTTTACTTTATTGTTTTTCGTTATTTATCCATTAGAACTTTGCAATATGTACTTGGGGATTACAAGTGGTATCAGTCGCATGGCGCTTTTTTTAAGAGTTTAATTACTTGAAGAGTACGTTGATCCTTAGTGTGTTCTCATAGATTCTAGCAAGTTTGGTAGACTCAATAGGCCACCATCTTTTGATGGTACTAACTTTGCTTATTGGAAAGTTCATATGTATGCATATCTCCAAGTTTTAGGTGACGATGTTTGGCTTACTGTTGAAAAATATTAGAATCAACCAATTTTAACTACTTCTGGAAATGATGCTATTGTTCATAGTTCCAAACCACAAGCTATGTGGACAATTGATGAACGGTTAACCTCTGTGGCAAATCATAAGGGTCGCAGTGCGTTATTCATTGCCTTGAGCCCTTGTGTGTTTCAAATTGTCTCTGATTGGCTTACTTCAAAGGAGATATGGGATAGACTTATATCTCATTATGAAATTGTTCCCAATGTAGCGCTTTGTGCGATTATTGATGACAAGAGCATTGATTCGAACCATGACTCGGACGATGATGATGGTGAACTTCACTTTATTAGTAATAATGATTGGGCACTGCTTTATACGTCATCCATGAAAGAGAATGAAAATCTCCTTCAAGAGATAAGTCAGCTAAAAGAAAAGGTTGAGTCCTTCTTGCACTCCTCCGTATCTGTGGCAGCTGTTGAGTATGATGATACATGACAACAAGATAAGGTAAAACTTCTCAATGAAATTGTTGATCATGAAGAAACTAACCTGACTTTAAAACGACAGTTAAGGTGTTAAAATTGGACATTGAGAATTTGAAGACTGGATTTAAGTCTCCCATACTTGACACGGAGTTACCTCCCATCACATCAATATCTTCAAGTCTTGTCTCTCCTGTGCCTCAAGCTTCTCCTACATCGTCCGCCTCTATTCCACCTCATGGACAATCTGGTAAGGTCATGCAACCGTTTGTTCGGTCGCCTAGGTAAGGTACGTATTCAAACTGTCGGTGTTATATTTGTGGCAAGAAAAGTCATTTATCTAATTCATGTGTATTTAATCATTCTCCTGCTGCAACTAATCCTAGGACGGTGACTAATCCTTATGTGCCGCCTATAGGTTACTTTTTCCATCATATGTCTTCTCTATATATATTTTCTTTGTTTCCACTTTACACTAACATGCAGACGTCGTATGGATATTGGCAGCAATCAAGTGTAGGGCTGGCAATCTTACCTGAAAACCCGAACCCGACCTGCTTTGGGTCAGGTTTGGGTTAATATATTTAGGCTTTTGGGTTGAATCGGGTCGACCCGATTGACCTGATTCTAAGTCAGGTCAGGTTCAGGTTTATTGGGTTGACCCGTCAGGTCCACCCGAAACCTGAATTGGGGAAAAAAAACCTAATTACGTATATGATATCAGATTCAGATTATCAGATATCTCTTCTCTTATTTTCTTTCTTTTCAGTCTCTTAAGTCTTAACTAGTTAACTCTCTTTAGGTTTTTTATTAGATCCAAATTCTCAAATAATTATGATCTCCATTTCAAATTCTCAATAATGGATTGAAATTGAACCTGAATCCGTCAACTATCACATAAGGTAATATATCCGAACTTAATTTCTTTTTCTTTCAAGGATTCACATAAATTCAATTGAATATGGTAGTCTAGCCAACAACAAGAAGAGATTTCTAAAGAAAATAAATATAAGAATTCTGAAAAAAAAAAAATTGAAAGTCTAGCCTACATTTATCCAAGTTGAAATGCTTGTTTCCATTCCACAAACGATGAATGGCACCTTCTGAACATTTTGCAACTTCTTAACCAACAATTGTTCCTTTGCCTTCATCTGTTGTTCTCTTTCGATAATGCCAATATCTTCACTTGATCTCATTAAGTTATTAAACTTATATTTGACCCACTTCCTAATAGAACGATTGTATTGATAAACCGTCCCCTGAAAAGGAGCATACGACTCATTCTCAAACACAATCTTGTGGCACATCTTTTTGGTGCTTGGTATTATCTGGCAACCATGGTTTTTCAAGTTATACTTAGTACTTAGTAGTGGAGTTTTGTGTAGTTAATTTTCTTTTGTTACAAAGAGAGTTTTTTTTATTATTGTGTTACTTTATTCTATGTTTTGTTATTATATTGTTTCCATGCCTTACTTTGATTCATTGGCTTAGATGAAGATATTTTAAGTGATATATTTTTTTAATGAATTTTCAGATGGAACCGGTCGTGGATCTTACAGAAAACACTACCATAGATGTTGACATGGAAACCAATGACGAAGACTTAACTTCGACAAGTAAGAGTAAAACTACCAAAAAACAATGTCGGACTTTTTTATCTCCAATATGGGAAGATTATGTGCATGCTACTGAATTAGATAAAGATGGGTTTCTATGGGCGTCTTGTAAAAAATGTGGTCATAAAGTGAGATCTGAGATCGAGTAATCGGGAACAGGAAATGCCAAACGACATATTGATAAGTGTAAGAAAATTACTCATCGTGATGTATGCCAAATGTGTATTGCCACTACTGATGGAACCTTGTCTTCTAAGCCCACAAAATTTAATCCTGATGTATTTCGCGAGTTAGTAAGTATGGCTATTATTAGGCACGATCTTCCATATCAATTTGTTGAGTATGAAGGTGTTAGAGAACTCATCAAATATGCTAGTTTAGCTAATTCAGAGGATCAAGTAAAGCTTAAGTCTAGAAACACGGTGAAGTTCGACATCAATAAGATATATTTTAGGGAGAAAGAAAATCTGAAGAAGTTGTTGCATTCAATTCGTGGGAAGATAAGTGTGACTTCTGATTTGTGGACTTCCATTGCAAATGATGGGTATATCACTTTAACTGCTCATTTTATTGATAACGAGTGGAATTTGCAAAAGAAAATCTTAAGTTTTTCTTACATGCCTACCCCACACACTGGTTCAGCCATATGTGAGAAAATATATACATTGTTGTGTGATTGGGGCATTGAGAAGAAGTTATTTTCGATGACTTTAGATAATGCATCTTCTAATGATGTATGTGTTAATTTGCTAAGGAGTAAACTTAACTTTAGAGGTGCACTTGTATCAAATGGAGAATTTTTTCATGTTCGATGTTGTTGCCATATTATTAACTTGATAGCGTGATGGTTTGAAAGATGTTGATCCAGCGGTTATAAAAGTTCGGGAAAGTGTTAAATATTTTAGAGGGTCACAAGCTAGGAAGAAGGCTTTTTACGATAGTGTGAAGGCAGTCGAAAGTCTACTAGCAAGGGATTGAGACAAGATATTTCTACTCGATGGGATTCCACTTACTATATGCTTGATAGTGCACTCTTTTATCGTCTTGCTTTTCTTAATTTGGCTTTAGACAAAGATACAAGTTATACAGAGTGCCCTTCTGAACTTGAGTGGATTCAAGTTGAAAAAATTTGTAAGTTCTTATGCACGTTTGTACAAGTTACTAATTGTTTTTTGGGACACTGTACCCCACCTCCAACTTGTTTTTTCCTCAAGTTTGTGAAATCCAACAAGTTATTCAAAATGCAGCTAATGATCCCGATGAGTTTATGAGTAAGATGGGAAAGAATATGGAACTCAAGTTTAACAAGTATTGGTCTGACCACAATAAGATTCTTGCTATTTGTGTGGTTTTTGATCCAAGATATAAACTTCCGGTTGTCGAGTTTTGTTATGCACGACTCTATGGACCTAACTCCCCACAAATGACAGCAGTTCGTTAGTTTTTGTTTAACCTCTTCGTTTGTATGTGAAAGCTTATTCTATCCCTGAATCTACTGTAGCACAAGGGAGTGGTCAATCTCAAGTCCCCAACACAATGCATGCGAGCAGTTTTTTGCGGGTATAATAAATTTATTTTTCTTTTGGTTTTTAAATTATTATTATCCACGTTTTTGTTTAATAAAATTGTTGTTTTTAACTCTTTATGATGTAGGACTTTGATGAGAACGAGGAGTATGGTTCTGCAGCCCAACAAAGTCAATTGGATCTATACTTGGGTGAAAGGAGAATGAAGATATCAGACAAGTTGGATGTTCTTGCATTTTGGAAAGCTAACCAGTTTCGGTTCCCAGAATTTTCAAGGTTGGCTTGTGATTTGTTATCTATTCATGTTTCTACTGTCGCTTCTGAATCTGCCTTTAGTGCTGGTGGTAGGGTTCTTGATCAATATCGTAGTGCACTTTTACTCGAAATGTTGAAGCTTTGATTTGCACCAACGATTAGTTGTGTAGAAAGAAATGTAACTCTTAATATATTAATGTATGTTTTGTTTGTATTAAGAATATTTTCTTTTGAGTTTTAACACTTATTTGAATTTTTTTTATGTGTTTGTATAGACAAATTGGAACCCACATATGAAGAGCTTACGGAGGACATACTTGAGGAGTTCCAGAAGGAGGAAGAATCAGCTCAAAATTCTAATATTGTGGTTTGAAGGTAAGGATTATTTTCTTGTATTTACAATTAAAAAATGAATCATCTTATAGTAATGGGCAGTTTTTTGTTTGATTTGGTTTTAAATGGTTTTTACCTTCAAACCACAATATTAGAGTATTGTCAACCATGTCCCTAGCTAGCTTCCTTCCAAAGTATTGTATCCATTTCGTGTTAACTTTGGATTCTATGGAAGAGAGAGGATATGAAGCTTGACTGATGATTTCATTATAATGTACATTGAATCAAAAGTTAACAGAGACAATTAGATCAGAAGCCAAATATATTTTCTATATCCTTTCAATGTTTCATCCTACCTTAATACAATTTCAAAATAACTAAGTAAACTGGAGATTTCTTTTCAGTACTTTTATAGTGCTTTGTACTCCAAAGTCCATACATTTGTTCCAAGCTTCATAAACTTCAAAATCCTCTAACCAACCCTATCTGTTAACTACAACCTACCTAAGAACTCCAATTTCCCACCAACTTGACCAACCTTGTAAACTGAACTTAGGATGAAACTCACTTGATTTGTCTCAATAATCTGCACAAAACAATATATATAATCACAGTCATGAAAGTATGTAGCATGCACGCCAGGTTTGTCTCACTTGATTTGTCTCACTTGTTTGTGAAGGGAATCCTGATGATGTTGCACGCCAGGTTGTTGTTGTTGTTGCTGTTGATGTTGTTGTTGTTGTTGCTGCTCTGCTGTTGATGTTGTTGTTGCTCTCCTGTTGATGTTGATGTTGTTGCTCTCCCGTTGTTGCTGTTGTTGCTCTCCTATTTTACCGAGAGAAGGTCGCTGCCATCGCTTAAAGAAGTTGGTTTAACTTGTTTTTACAATGCAGTTCATCAAGATATTAATATCAAGGCTAGAGATGTTGTCATCTCTTTGATTAAACAAGATCGAGAAGTCGTGCGGATTGATAGGGTTTGGTTGAGGAATTTTTTGTAATATTTTGTTGAGGTTGGAAGATTGGATTATTATCAAAACACTTTGAAAAGGCAATGCTAGACAAGTAGACAATATTGTTTTTTCTTGTATGATATGATTCAGGAACACCATTAAAAAATTTAGCTTGGTTTCATTACTTGATACTTTGATTCAGTTTATATGCTTCATTAGTGATATACTGATATAGCTTTGTGTGGTGATGAACTGATGAAGTGATGATACACCATTGGATATCAGGTAGTCAGGTCAACCTGAACCTGACCTGATGACCTGACAAACCAGGTTCAGGTTTTAATTATAAGAAAAATTACCCCATCAGGTCAGGTTCAAGTTTAGGGGTATAGACCTGAAAACCCGACTGACCTGACCCGAACCTGACCTGACCCGACTTGATTGCCAGCCCTAATCAAGTGGGGTGTCTTACGCTTGTAGTGTTGTTATTACTGCCCTACATGTGTCTGGGACGAGCGATCAATGATATCTGGATAGTGGTGTTTCGCGACACATGTCTGCGAAAGAGGTTGTTCTTATCCCTGTTATGTCTAGTTGGGCCCCTTCTTCACACATGATGAAGAACAACCTTAAGGGTCGCTCAAAGGATAAGTCTGTTGTTTGCCAAACCTGTGGCATCCGTGGTCATGATTCATTGGAATGTTGGAACAACAAACACATGCATGGTTCCTCGTTCCTCGTCTATTGCTCATAATCATTGGAACTCACCACCTTTGTTTCCTACGCAGGGTGTCACTCCTCTTGGTGCCATTGCCTACCCATGGTGTAACGCTCTGTAACATCCCGTGATTTCGTCCTCGCTCATCCCGGTGCGTCGAGCATCATACCACTCGCTAATGTTAATATTGTCCCCCTTTAGTCACATCGGATATCCAGTAGTAGATGGTTTGGGATCAGGGCCCAACATTAGAGAGCGGTATGGTGCTCGACGCACTGGGATAGGCGAGGACGAAATCCTGGGGCGTTACACATGGGGTTCATACCTCTCAATTTTCTCCCAACATGATCGCTCACACGGCTGAAGTTAACCGTGAGAAAAGGTTTGTTTGGTATCTTGACAGTGGATGTCGTGTCACATGACTGGTGATGTCTCTTTGCTATCTTCTCTTGCTCCTTCCATATCTGGCAATGTAACTTTTGGTGTTGGTAAGAAATCCCGGATTCTTTTTAAGGGGATCCTTTCTGGCATTGGTGTTCTATCAAATGTAAGCACGTTGTTGGTTCATGATTTATACTTAAATCTTCTCAAAATAAGTCAATTATGTGATGATGGCTATTGTGTGCTTTGTGAGAAGGATATGTGTAATGTGTTTGATAGTGTGGGTATATGTCTCTTGTCTGGTATTCGTTCTGACAATCATTGTTATGTTGTGACCATCTCCTCTTAGATCCTTTTCTCTTTTGTCTTTGTCGTTGTTGTGTGCTTCTGATTTTCACCTGTGTTGGTTCTGACCGTGTCCGTTTTTGTGTCTTTCCATTTGTTAGTGTCCTGTTTAGTTTATTCCATCTTTCATTTTTATATATTTCAAAAAAAAAAGGGGTTAAGTTGTTAAGTTTTGTTGGTAGAGGGTTACGCTTTTTCAATCTTGCATAAGTTGCATCTCATCTCTCCTGTAGTATTTTCATGGATCTGTCAATCACGGGGTTTAATACACTCGATAGCATTTAGAAGACATCATGTACCATTGGTTTGTATCATGAGCGTCACCCTTGCTCCTTGCACTCACATGGCATTCTTTCTTGTACGTCTTAGTGGGTACCATGCTTGATTGTATTGGTTCTATGAGAATATATACCTTGTCTTAAGTTGTTTAAGCTGTAAGACTATGTTTTTTTTTTTCTGTCATTGTGTGATTGTTTATTCATTAGTTGTCAACAACTCACTATACCCCCAGCCTTATGCTTGTCTTGTGAGCATATGTATTTGGTGGAAAGCCTGTTGGGGTTGTGAGGGTCATGCTCTGATGTTTGCACTCAATAAATGTTAATTCTTGTGTTGCACGTTACCATGGTGTTGCACTAATAGGTGTGAGAGAAATATAAAAAAAAGTAGGCTACACCCTACCTCATGTTAATGAAAAGATGGAGGTAAATATCCCTCCCACATGAGAATTAATGACCAAAAGAAGTAGGTAAATATTCCTACCACATGTGGTAAAAAGTATTTGTGAAGATGCACATGTCTTTAATATTTGAAGCAAGTTAATTTGACCAATATCACTCAAACTCTAGTTATTTTTTATTATGAAGGCGTTGATTACTTTGTGTTTTGTAAATGAACATCTTCCATCAATCGGGCATAGTCTCTCTTTCTTACTCTTCTTCTTGAACTTGGTCTGTTGTTCTTGTTGTTCAATATAATCATGCTTGTGGTGCACTCATTCATACTTGTTTAGTGTTGCTTTTCTTAGTCACTGCGGATGAGTTCATGATATATATCAAGTGCAATGAATCTTTTTTATTGCTTCTAGTCAATTACTCCTTGTTAATGACAACTTTGTGATGTCTACGTGGTGTTTTATAATCTGTTCTTCTGGCTGAATTGGTTGTGTGGATATTTTTCCACTTGCTTCATTTTTCACCCTTAGTTGTTGTTTTTTTTTTTTAGTAAAAAAGAATTTTCCTTTTATTATTTTTTCCTTTTTCTAGTTCTTGGTTCAAACATTGTACTTGTTGGTTCGAACAATTTTTAAGTGCCTTGTGTGTTGGTTCAGACTGTTTTTCCTTTGGTTCAAATGTTTTTTAATGTGTCTTTTGTACTCATTCGGTTCGAACGTGTTTAGTGTGGTTCGAACGTTATCCTAAATTGTTTTGAACCATTTTCACTTCGGTTCGAACGCTTTTCAATGTGTGTTCTGTACTCGTTTGGTTCGAACGTATATCGAACTGTACAGTTCGTTATTAATACGGCGTATATCCGATTAGTTAGCGAATAATTCGTGTATTATTCGTGACATATTGTTCATCCGAACATTTGGTGTTTAATTCGTTTAGTTTTGGTTTGAACGTGTTTCATTTTGGTTCGAACGTGTTTATTTGTGTCTTCTGTACTCCTTTGGTTCGAACGGTTTTTTACCTTAGTTCGAACGTCTATGGTTTTCTGATTTTTGTTAGACCTTTGCAGGCTTCTACAGAACATAGTACTAAGCTATTTGTTGCGTGGTACAGCTTGTTGGAAAGCTTGGAGAGTCCTTTTTCTTACCCAATTGATGGTGTGCTATTTTAAATTCCAAGAAAGGAGATATGATCGTTTTCCTACAGGGTGTCGAATCTGGTTTTCTACAATTTGATTCCTTGTTCTGCTTCTTACTACTTCCTCAGTTCCTCTTGGGGTAACTCATGGTCTTGCAAATTGGTTCAATGTTGTGTGTGTCTTTGCTACTAATTTGATTTCCACATGTTATGTGTGTGGAATGTTTTTGGCTGAGTTTCATCATGTTTGCTTTCATCTCTGTATGTTGTTCGATTAATATTATTATGATTGCTATAGTTTTTGAATTTGTGTTACTTCAGATTTGCATGATGTGTTCATTCTAGTGTTCCAAAGAACTTCTTCGTGCTACTACTCAGTTATTTTTTGGTTCAGGACAATGATGAAACGTACATGGCACTTTGTTCTCCTCATCTTGGTCCTACGCAATATCCTGGGTTCTGATAGTAGACATTTGCGTACCTACTATCAAAAGATAAATTTGTAAAGAGATTTTCCTTCTTGTGCTTATAATAATTGGTTATCAATGTAGAACAAGTAACAAACAAGGGTCGTACCCACCTTGAAGGGGAAATTTTTAGCTCAAACATAATAGAAAACAATAATTAAAGAACACCAAATGAATCAACAAATAAGATGAGATTGATTCTACTTCATACAAACAATAAATAAAGGGAGGGGTTCCGGGGACTCAGGAAATGATTGACTCAATTTTGACTCAATCCTATTTAGGGTACTTGTACATATTGGATTGACATGATTTTTGGTAGATATGATATCCTTACTATAAATATCTACTGCATAAAAAATTAGCTGATTTGAATAAATTTAGACCCATCAAATGTAATATTAAATTCAACGGTAAAAATGAAAGTTCTACAATACATTAACTTGTAATATGATTTTTCTAGGGTTAGAAAATTAAGATTATGATAAATTTTGGTGAAGATGTTGTACATAATGAGAACATTCATCCTACCAAAAATCATGTCAATCCAACATGTACAAGTACCCTAAATAGGATTGAGTCAAAATTGAGTCAAATATTTCCTGAGTCCCTGGAACCCCTCCCATAAATAAATACTAATAATATTTAAACTAATAATAGAAGATGGAAAGAGATGGAAAGAAGATCTTATTATGATTAAGGGGAAGAATTGGTATCCACAAACTAAACAGTGCAAAACATACATGTCATTCAATCATATTCAATCTATAGCAATTACTTAGTCACCTCTAAGCTATTCCAAATAATCACTAATGCCTTTAATAATCAAGTAGTCACCTCTCAGCTATTCCACTCAATTAAAACGGGATTCTTTATATGTGTTATTGAATATATCTCATTAATTAAACCGTCACCTTTCAGCTATTCAATTCAATTAATTCAACATATTGATTTGTATTGAAGTTGTCACCTCTCAGCTATTCAACTTGATTACAAATGGTGTCCAATTAAAGATATTAACTATAGATATATGAAAGTCACCTCTCAGCTATTCCATCACATATCTCTAATTAATCTAATACAACCATTATAATTAGGTCTCCTTATACTCTAACAATAGTATTTAATGAACATGGATAACAATAACGTTATTGTTATCCATGTTCATTAAATACTATTGTGCTTAACACATAAATAATTATGATTACTTCTATCTAGAATTGAAATAAACAAGCATTAAGAAATTGAATCACAATGAATATAAAAGAATAAACATGGTGTTTTTTGCATTATCTAGAGTGCTTCAACCATCCCCCTAAAGGGAACTTAGCTACTCATTCTTGATAATGACACCATGGAATAAGTAAATAAAGAACACAACATCATAATAGAAAAAAAGAAGGGAAAATTAGATTTAACCCCCGTATTATGGTCACGATTTGAATAAACCCCCCCATTTGTCCAAGTTTTGACTTTACCCCCCTCCGTCAGCTCCCATCCAATTTAATGCATGTTTTGTTCCCAAAATACCCTCCTTCATTCTTTACACTAACCCCAGTTGTCTGCCCGGCGCAAATTAGACTCAATCACTCAATCCGATCCATTTCTCATAAAAGAAGAAACCTTAGAACCTCTCTCTATCTCAAACTTCAACACGCTCAGTTTTTCTTTTTCACATTTCAAACCAATTGCATCGTTGTCGCTTCTTTCTCTTCACCACCACCACCAACATAACCAGTTGTTGTTGTTGCAGAAATCTTACTTGGATTTTCAACTAGCATCAAACAATCTAAGTCCAAGTCTTATAATCACCGCAATTATTCTCATAATCGTCTTCGTGATCTCTGTTTCAATTCATCTTCTTCTTTATCTTAATCGTTGATGCAACACCTCCATTGAAGAAGAAGAAGAAGAAGAAGAAAACGATGATGACATGGCAACTATTTATGAATCTGTTCACCGTATCTCAAGTCGCAAGTTTATCTATTCTCTTCATTTGTTTTCTTTCAATTCCATTTGATGCTACTTGAGATGATCTCATGGATCCAAACCTTGCAATTGTTCACCAAATTTGTCCCCAAATTAATAAAGGGTTATTTTGTATTTGGTCCCTCTAGAACTTCGGTATTTAGCAAGTGGTATAGAGTTTTTCTTTTATTCGTGTTTAGTCCCTTTTCTGTTACTTGACTGTCAGTCCAGCCAGTTGACTGAAGTCAAACCATCTAATTTTTAAAAATACCTAAGCTACCCATACAGTGCCTAGCACATATTTTACTTAAACAACAAAATTTACCCAACTTCTTTATTAAAAATGCATTTACGTGGCAAGATCTGATGGCTTAATCCCAAATTTTCTTTCCATGCTTATGAATCTTCAATTCTTCATCCACTTGTTGTTTAAGAAATTCTATCTCTGGAGAAAAACCTAATTTAATTGGATCTCTTTCCAAGCTAGAAATTTTTTATCTAGATAACAATCATTTTTAATGTTCAATTCTAGCAACCTTTAGTGGGCTAGTGCGCTTACAAATTTTAGGGATTTGGGTTATTTACAAATTACAAGTAATGGATCTTAAGTCAGAATCAACTCACCAATTATGTTGCATGGAATTTATTCAATCGTCCATCTCCAACACCTCACTCTTGTCACAACAAGTCAGTCATTCTTTGAGATACCCATTAACATAGGAACCCAATTTGAGTTAATAACTTGTATCTAAGCAACAATGAGGTTCAAAGGCTTGTTACCAGCAGCAGTAATGGCAATGGTGGCAAAGTTATTTGGTTTTATCAGTTGAAATCAACAAGTTTAAATGATACCAAGTCAATATGCATTAGCAATTGTTTTTCTAAGTGATGGGTACTTCTCCATTCAAGATTATTGTTTGGTGGTAATAATTTCTTTGGTCCTAATTCCAGATCCATTAAATGGGTACTTCTCCATTTGTAAGTTTAATTGATAGTTGTTTGTATAGATGTCCAATTTCTTCTTTTGTCATGGTAGAGTTTAGAGATCTGTTATAGAGTTATGGTTTGTGAAAGATTTGGTTTTATAATTCTTTAGAACAAAGTTTATCCATGCTTGATTAATTATCTTCTTTTTCTTTGTTTTAAATTTAATTTCTTCTTTTGTGAAAGGAAAGTGTAGTTAGACTGTTAGAGTGTTAGACTGAATCAAAAGCATGTACAGATCCTCAAACGACGTATTATTCCACGTGGCAAACCACTTAGACATTAGATTAAATCAACCAATGAGATATGGACATGTGGTCCTTAAATTAGGTTAGATACTTAGATGTGATTTTAAGTAAAACATGTGCTACCCGTGCATGGGTAGTTTAGGTATTTAAAAAAATTAGATGGTTTGACTTCAGTCAACTAGGTGGGCTAACAGTCAAGTAACAGAAAAATGACTAAACACGAATAAACGAAAAACTGTATACCACTTGCTAAATACTAATGTTCTAGAGGGACCAAATACAAAATAACCCATTAATAAACCCCTATTTTCGAAACATGATTTTCAACTATTACTTTCGTTTGGAAGAGAAGAAACTCAAGTGGGTTGAAGTTTTTTTTTTTCCAATTTATCTTGTTCTAAAATGATTATTACAGTGAATGGAGAAGATAAGGGATAGAGGAAGAAGGAAGAGAAAAAGAAGAGATTTTAAGGGGTTAACTACAAACTTTTTTCTCAAGGGCATTTAGGTCAGAATTCTAGAAGTTGGACCTTAAATGAGACGGAAGAGAGCCGGACAGGGACAATGTCCAAGTTTGGACAAATTGGGGTTTTATTCAAATCGTGACCATAATATGAGGGGTTAAGTCCAATTTTCCCAAAAAAGAAATGGATTATTATTGAGAATTGAGAATAAGAAGAATTGAGTTCAATACAAGAGAATGAACTATGCAAGAGAAAGATAAACTAACCTAAACCCTAGCTACTACTTCTCTTTATATAGAGAATACAAAACATATTACTTGCTCACAAAGTATACTTGTTCTCCAAGTTAGGTCAAATTCGTGGTGGCCGTTGTAGGCCTTATAGAAGCAGCAAGACCACATGAAAACCTAATTCACTTGGGCTTAAATTGTAACCTAGACCAAGACCTTCAAATAGACAGCTCATGGGCCTAAATCGGAATTCTGGATCTTCATATAGAGCCTTTTTAAGATTGGGCTTCAAGTAAAGGCTTCAATAGATCTTTTGACTTGTGGGCTTCATTATAACTTGGATTGAGCTGAGATTTGGACCACCCATCTTGGACATAAAGTCAAGTCCACAGGGTACCCTCAGCAACTATGTGGGTGTAAATAGTAATTCCTCTTCTTTGTGTAAATAACACTCTTTTAATGGATGTTCTTGGCTTTTGGCGGGCTTTAACAGAATATTCACATTTTAGCTCATGAAACCTACACAAATGACAAGAAAACACTAATCAATAGATATAACACAATAATATAAACTAAGTGCTATGCAAACAAGGTGTTATTCGGGGGATATATATACACTTTTGAGGACTTATCAGCTTCAATGAGTTCTTCACAACTCGTACTTATACAAATGTCTTGGTTCCCAGGAAGTGTGGTGATCCTTAGCTAGTTCGTGACTTCTACACGCATATGGATGATCGGATAACTTGTAGAGGAACAACCATAACTTTCTAGTGGATGATCGGAATGGCGATCCGTCTTCTAGGCTGGAAAGAAGACTTTCTCATCTTTCTAACGGTGTATGGCACGTCTTCAGTGTTTAGTATATTATAGCAAAAATTTTGCTCTGAAGTTGGACTGCTGCTTTTGTATTTTGGACGATGAGGTTTGTCCAACTTGTTGGTGTTGATATCTTCCATGTGTCTAAGAACTGAATTTTTTTACTTGTTCCTTGCTTCTAGTAATGGTGTTTCTTCAGATAAGCAATTTTTCTAAGTGATTGGTTCTTACTTATCTCGATTCAGAATATTTCATGCATATTTCTGTTTGCATGAGTTTTGACTTGTTTCAGGAACATGTATGGGTTTGGCCCTCTTTTGTTGTCAAACTAATTTTCACACATGTCCCATGGTACGTGATTTGTGTGTTGGTGTTCTTTCCCATTAATGGAAGATCGTAAGAGGTTTATGTTGTTGTCCAAAAGCGTACTTTAGTTTTTTCAGTGCCTTCCAAAACTTGTATCTCTTTTGGTGGATGACTTTCTTACTCCTTGAGTGGTTCTAGCCAAGCTTGTATTTGTGAGAAGTCTTTTACTAGACTTATGTTTTTTTCATCTTGCATCTATGCCTCACATATGATTTTGCATGTCTTGTAATTGTTTCTCCATGTTTTCTTGTTCATCTTGGACATGGCTATAGAGATTGTGGTGGAATAATTTGATGTTCTCCTTTACATGTCCCCTTATTGATCCTCACAATTCTCTTGTTTTCTTATGAGTTTATGTCCGCTCTGTGTGAGTGTTTGGTTTATCTTGGTCTTGGTTTCTCTCTATGGCTTAATTCATGTCTTGCATGTATTTCATCCTTTTAAGACAAATATTGCTTATTGTTGGTATCATGATTATTGTAGGTTTATCTCATGTGTGGATGTCAGAGAATTTTCTCTATTTTCTTTTATTGTTCTTTTCTTTTGTCTAATTCTTTTATGTCGAGTTTTGTATTGCAGGGACATCGTACTCTCTCTTCCTTGTTTTTGCTCTACTTGTGATCCTCTTGACCTGTTTTTGGTCCTTGCTTGATTTAGCTTTAGTGCTTACCTGGTCGTTGGTGAATAGCTAAAAGAGTAAAATGTTTTCTAATTGATCTTCCCAGTTCTTGTTTTAGGAGTTTTTGGTCTGACCTATGTTCATGTTTATGTTCTGCCTATACCTTACTCTTCTCCGTTTTGATTAGCTTTTTGAGGTTTGGTTATGTTAATCTCTTGGTGTTAATTAGCATAGTTTGGTCACCATTGATGTGAGTGGTTTCTTGAAGGATATATAACTATATTCGGATTTCCTTGATTCCCTCCAGGATATTGCTTACATGGGTTGTAAGTATACTATATGCTATTGTTTCTTCTTAGGTTATTTCTTTCTAATATTTCATTAGTTAGAAGTTTGGTTATTTCTTCTTGTGTGGTTACAAAGTTCTTGCTTTGTAGGTTTATTTTCTTCTAGGTTATTCTTCAGTTTAATGATAATCTCTCACACTTATCTTCTATAGTTGTTAATGATTATTATTACTCTTTATTTTATTTTGTGTTGTTTTCCTTGCTCTCTATCTTGTTTATACTTTTTATTGTTCTCTACTCCTTGTCCATTTGTGACAAAAAGGGGGAGATGTACTGACTCTAATCATTCTTTTTCTCCAAGTGTAATCTTGTGTTTATATCTTTTTCAGGTATGCAATAATTAAGGGGGAGAAAAAATTCAGACTCTACAAGTCAAAGATTAAGGGGGAGTTCTTGAAGATTAATGATTTTGTGTGTTCTTCAAGTTGTTTAGGTAAAAGTGTCTATATGTGTGATGTGTCTATAATAGTTTTATGACCATAATTTTTCATTACTTGAGTTTTGGAATGTTCAATGTAATGTGAGATTAGAGTCATAGAGTCTTTTGTCATGAAATTTGTCAAGGGGGAGATTGTAACACTCAGGTTACAAGGTTGACACAATTCATGGACTATTGGAGGTGAAGCTACAAGCCCAAGTGTGGAATGGACCGACATGGTTCAAGGCCCGTTATGGAATATTAATAGGGTTTCTTTACCACAAAGAAACTTAAGGATTCCAATCTCTCTACCACCTCTATTGCTACTGTGTGAAGCAAGGAAACCTTCATCTTCTCCATTCCAAGAAGTTCTCCATTGATTGACTCATAGTTGCTTCTCAGAGAGAGTCTGCGAAGTATACCACGGTTATATCAAGTAGATGAAGACTACCCGGAATGCAGTTGCAGGTGTTAATATCAGGGATTGAATTAATCGGAGTTTGCTACTATGAGTGTATTACTTTTATTGATAAAGTGGATTGTTTATCGTCCGAAGACAGTCGTGGATGTTTCCCGGTTTAGGGTTTTACCACGTTAAATATTGTGTCGTCTCTTGCATTACTTTACTTTATTGTTTTTCGTTATTTATCCATTAGAACTTTGCACTACTTGGGGATTACATGGATGGCATGCATTGAACTCTTAATGATTATAACTTGCTTAAGAACTTTCTGCAGCATGGATACAGATAAATCCCAAATATACTATTTTGATCCTACCCTTTTTAAAATGTGCCACAAAACCCTTTGAATTTCAAATTAGGAAAATTTAAAGCATTTTCTTTAAAAACAGGACCAAACTGTCAAAGGTTGCCTAGATACTTGGAATGATATTTAAGGAGGCAGCGTGGGGTCTTTGCATTGGTAAAACGCAAGTTTGACTTGCCAATTAAAACTCTAAGGCTGCGTTTGGTTCGAGGGAATTTGAATTCCTGGAAAATCAATATAAATCGCCTAGATTTTAGGCAGATTTTTGGAAAAGGTCGGAATCCAGATTTGATGATGCCTAGAGATTTTGGAATAGGGTTTCCTTTCTATAAATATGGAAACTTGTTTCCAAAACCGGTTGTACAGCTCCGTCTAAGTTCTGATCTTCTACAAATTTTTGGTCA
Organism: Aquilegia eximia; assembly: GCA_023053565.1. Lineage (NCBI taxonomy): Eukaryota > Viridiplantae > Streptophyta > Magnoliopsida > Ranunculales > Ranunculaceae > Aquilegia > Aquilegia eximia. The sequence continues at coordinate 20,559,927 of JALIGU010000003.1, forward strand.
CCTTCATCATCCTTTCTCCCTATTTTGTGCGCTATCTCCCTCCTCCTATCATTCACTATTCTAATATTAACCTTCACTTTCTTGGAATCTAGATTCCGCGAACCAAAGGCAGCCTAAAAGCCTATTAATATTTTATTTTGTGACCAATATAAGTAAGCCAACAACACTTTCATTGTGTGTGAAGAAGAAAGAAGAGTAAACGACAACACACAGAGGAGGTTTTCTTATAAAAAAATCATCACTCAGAGAAGGTGAATAATCCTCCTTCTTCTTCTTCTGCTTTTTTTTTATCACTTATTTTACCTATATTTTCATTTTGAAGTTTGTTGTTATACTTTTCTTGGTAAGTAAACAAGAAAAATAACAAAAAATTGTACATACTCTGAGCTTTTAACACTACAAATTAACTAAATCTTTAGTACATAGTCTGATCATTCTCAATTATGTTCACCCATGCTAATTGGTAAGTAATCCTTACTAACATTGCTACTTCCTTCTCCTCCATTGTGGCTCATTTCCTTGCAGTTTGATCTGCTCCAAGATTTGCATTCCCTTCAAACAATTGTAATTAGAAAATTATTAAGCAAAAACAACCCTTTACACCTTCTCCAATCAGATCTCAACTACTGATAAGCCCTCAAAAGTGTATATGTATCCCCCGAATAGCACCTTATTTACATAGCACTTAGCTTATATTATTGTGTTATATCTATTGATTAGTGTTTTCTTGTCATTTGTGTAGGTTTCATGAGCAAAAACTTGAATATTGTGTTAAAGCCCGTCAAAAGCCAAGAAAAGCCATTAAAAGAGTGTTATTTGCACAAAGAAGAGGAATTGCTATTTGTACCCGCAGAGTTGCTGAGGATACCCCATGGACTGGTCTTCTGAGCTTGACTTTATGTCCATGATGAGTGGTCTAAATCCCAGCTCAATCCAACTGGTAATGAAACCCACATGTCAAGAGATCCATTGAAGCCCGTTACTTGAAGTCCAATTTTAAAAAAGCTCTATACGATGATCCAGAATTTCGATTTATGCCCATGAGCTGTCTATTTGAAGGTCTTGGTCCAGGTTACAATTTAGGCCCAAGTGAATTAGGTTTTCATGTGGTATTGCTGCTTCTAGAAGGCCTACAGCAGTCACCACGAATTTGACCTAACTTGGAGAACAAGTATACTTTGTGAGCAAGTAATATGCTTTGTATTCTCTATATAAAGAGAAGGAGTAGCTAGGGTTTAGTAGGCTTGAACTTGTATTCTTGACTCAAAGTTCATTCTCTTGTATTCTTCTTATTCTAAATAATAATCCATTCTTTTTTCCTTTATGATGTTGTGTTCTTTATTTACTTATTCCATGGTGTCATTATCAATGATGAGTAGCTAAGTTTCCTTAGGGGGATGGTTGAAATACTCTAGATAATACAAAAGCACCATGTTTATTCTTTATGTTCATTGTGATTCAAAGTTCTTAATGCTTGTTTGTTTCTATTTTGCAACTTAAAGTAAGCATGATTATTTATGTGTTATTGTTATCAATGTTGATTAAATACTATTGTTAGAGTATAGGGAGACCTAGCTATAATGGTTGTATTAGATTAATTAGCGATATGTGATGGAATATCTGAAAGGTGACTATCATATATCTAGAATTAATCTCTTTTATTGGACTTCTTTTGTAATCAAATTAAACAAATGAGAGGTAACGATTTGTTTATGAATTAATATATTGAATTAATTGAATTGAATAGCTGAGAGGTAGCGGTTTAATTAATTAAGCATATTCAATAGCACATATAAAGAATCTCGTTTTAATTGAGTGGAATAGCTGAGAGGTAACTACTTGATTATTAAAGGCATTAGTGATTAAATGGAATAGCTGAGAGGTGACTAATTAATTGCTATAGATTGAACATAAATGAACGACATGTTTGTTTGCATTGTTTAGATTGTGGATACCAACTCTTCCCACTATTCATTATAAAATCTTCTTTCCATCTTTTTCCATCTTCTATTATTAGTTTAAGTATTAGTTTAATTATTTAATTGCTTGTAGAAAATAGAATCAATATCAACCTTATTCAATGATTCATGTGGTGTTCTTTTATTATTGTTTTCTATTGTGTTTGAGCTAAGAATTCTCCCTTCAAGGTGGGTACGACCCTTGCTTGTTACTTATTCTATATTGATAACCAATTATTACAGGCACACGAAGGAAAATAAACATACAAATCTATCTTTTGATTAGAAGGGTGGCAATTACCATCTATCAAAATAAAGTCGTTGCCGCTTTAAGAAACGGAGTTCATTCAAACACAAGCGAGAATAGTAGTTTTGGGACATCATCCCACTTCTATCCCTCCCACCCCTCTTTCTATTTATTTCAATACTTTTTTTTAAGTCTCTTATTAATTAGTCCTCTTACTGATCTCACAGCGAAGACAAATCAAAAAAGCTCAAGGAACGAAGTTAATATATCAATTTGAAAAAAAGTCGCGCAAACTGGAAAATTGTTGAAAAGTTACTGGTGTGTACTGTACTGTAGTGGATCTCGAGTCGAGTTCTAGTGGATCTCGACTCGAGTTCATAACAGGCCCAGCTCACAGAATCCAGAGCACATTTTCAAAAAAAAAAAAAATTGTTGTTTGAGTGATTGTGAGGCTAAACTCAGTACTGTAGTTTAATTTTTCCAGCATTTTTAGAGACTTGTAAGATAATTAAATTTTTGATCCACGAAGGGATCGCGGTTGTAATATTTTAAAAGTAGGTGTTATTAGGATTTATTTAATTATTTGTTCGCGATGGATAGTAGAGCAATGTTGTGGAGCTAGCCTTGAGTCTACTAATGAACACCTCCTAAGGATGATTGAAACCCAAGGAATGGTTTCCCCTTAGTCGACTACAACTCATTTTCTCTCCACTTTTGTGCGTTTGTTTGGCACTTTTATTTTTCTAGCACAAAGTGGGAGGTAAGCATACTCCTAACCCTCCTCGAAACCGCTGCGAGAGGAGTTTCTGTAATGATTAGCATGACCTTGGATGTTGCTTGCTTTTAATTCAATTTTTACTTCTTGTTTAAACCGGGACTGACGGCGGACCTGGCCTACGAAAAGTTAAACTTAATATCAATTGATTGCAATATCCTAAGCTTAAAATTGAATCAACTAAATCAATGCTATCACGATGTTTATTTGAGGCTTTGAGCAAATATTTCAACTAGTACCGCGTAAACTATTATTTGATTGGAGCACAAGCTAGGAATTGGGCCTGGAGCCCCTGCAAATTACGTCTGTAGAATCACTGTGGTTATTTAATTAATAAGGAACGTCGCTTATGCACGAAAAACCTCCCACACCGGTTATTCGCTATTTGACTCTCAAAATATAAGGAGAATTCACAACGAAAACTTGGGAAGAACTCATTGACTTAGGTGGACACAAAATCGAGTCAGTTTTGAGCCCCTTGCTAGAAGCTTTTGAATGATTAGGACTTGTATGGAATATGTAATGTGCATCATGCATGCGTCTTAGATCTGGTAAAATCTGCATGTCGGATCCCCTTCAAGTCTACATAAGGTGCACAATCATGGGCCACACTCATTCTGAAGAAAAGTTCAACGACTCAACCTCTATACCTTCTTCTGAGGACGAGTTTAACGACTCAACCTCACTTACTGAAGTAAATCCTGCACCTATGGCTCACGAGGCTACCCTTCGGGATTACTCTTCATCATTGGCTACTGGGCCACCTACCTGTATAGTCTTGCCCGAGACAACTCCAGATAGCTATGGCATTCGCCCTTAGATTGTGGGCATGTTGTCTAAATTCCATGGACTTCCACGGGAAAATCCATATCAACACCTGAACAAGTTTTTGACCGTGCTAAATACTTTCAAGGAGAAGCATTTGTTTGATGAAGAAGTTAGGATGAGGTTGTTCCTTTTTTCTCTTGAAGATCGTGCATCTCATTGGTTACACAACCTTTCTTCCAATTCCATTCAAACATGGGCTCAACTAAGCAAAAAGTTTTTAAACAAATATTTTCCAATTACCAAAACCAATAAGCTTGTTGATGCCATCAATTTATTATACACGATTAGTTTGCGACATCTTTTACGGTCGCTTTGGTACCAATTTTTAAACAATATAACATGCACCTTACGTTAGATAGAGAGAGCTTTACTCAAAACACCTAGAATTCATCTACTACAAAAAATATATATAATATACATGGATTTGAAAGTAAATACTAATTCCAAACAAAGGTCTGCATTATCTAGATCAAAAGTAGATTTTCTAACTTGAAACATCTAAATTTGACATATTGTCATATTCATCAACATCGAGTCTTTCCCACCTCCTATTTGGAATTGATTTCATTGGACTTCGATAATTATAACTGAATATACCACTTTGTCATATTATTTTGAAATTTCCAGTTTGACACTTATAATTGAATATGTTATTTTGTCATTATTTATAATTGAGTATTTGTAACTCTTACGAATGAGAAAAACAAAATGAAAGTGAGTCTGATAGATAGTCATTTGAGGTCGGTTTGTTTTGGGTGTTCTTCCACCTCAGTTATAAAATAGATTGACTCGAACCCCACTATAATTGTTCACAAAAGCCTTGATTCGTTTGTCAGATCATCCTTCTCAACACCTTCATGTTATTCCTTCTCACTAAAAGACTCTCCCTAACTTTTCTTCTTATGTAATATTTACTATGACTCAGAAAAGAAAACAAACACCTTGCAAACTCAATATATTTATCTAGCTTCTCGAAAGAGCTTATTGACATGATCATTTTCACTTCACCTCAACTTTTAAATTGTTAATTGGACGAACCTCTGTCCTCTCTTATACACTGGGCAACTTAAATTCTATTTATTTGCTAATTGACACTCACCTTAGACTCAATACCTTTTATATAGGCCCCAAACTTATGGCATTTATCACTGTAAGGTTTATATGAGTCCTTGATGAAACCTTTACCTACGTTTTCATCGAATACCATTTTATATGAGCAATGTGGTTCTATTCCTAGCTAGATTTACAAATGTACTTATGCACTTTAGATACTGCAAATCTTTTCATTATCGGATGATTTAGATGCTCAAAGGCTTCAATGTAGACTCTAACAACGATATTTTGTATCGCTCGAGGGGCGTTCTAAGATAGATGGTGAGTTGGTCACACATGGTAGAAATTACAAGCCTAACATATAAGTTCTTAGGCTAATCCTCACCTAAGAAATGTGTACTTGAAAAAAATACATGATATTTCTATTAACTCTGAAAAATCATAGAATTTGACAATGAATAGTAATAGATGAGAAGTAGATAAGATATTTTTGATGAACTATAATTCAAAACTAAATGTAAACCAAACTAACATAAATTACATATGTAAATCACAGATGATGAATTATAATGTTAACTCAATGTAAAGGCAACAAACTTAAATTAGATATGTAAATCAAACAAATAAAAATTCGGATAGTAAAATTCTTGTGTAGATTACTAATCATAGAAAACATAACAACAAGATAAAAATTATACTTAGTAACAACATTTTAAGGATGTACTCTACTACTTAGCGTTTATGTCCTACTAATCTCCATTATTAACAAAATTAACATTGACTTGTAGATTCTGAAGTCTTGACATTTAAAAACACTTGGTTAATCAATATCATGCAACACCATATTGTTCATTCATGCTTTAGTTTTCAATAGATTCAACTATTCTACTTATCAATGCTAATAGTAAGTTATCATCAAACTACCACTTGAAGGTTCGTATAAACCAATGCTTAATATGTGCATCATTAAGTGAAAGCATTTTAAGGCCCTACAATACAAAATAATGATTATGACACACTAATCTCCATTATCACTATAATTAACATTGACACATAGTTTCCAAAGCTTTTAGATCTAAACAAACACTTAGTTTATCAATATTGTGCAACACTATAATTGTTCATTCATGCTTCAGTTTTCATTTGATTAACGATTTACTACACATTTATACCAAAGACGAAGAACTATTAATTAGTTCCATTAGGTACCCAGTTAAATCTTCATAACAATTGCAGAAATTACAACCAAACAATCAAAAAATGATCTAAATCAAAAGCCAACAGTAGTAGCAATACCATTCAGAAGAATAATAAATCAACAACAAACAAAAGGGGTTGCTCTAAACTATCAATCAAAACCATGAGTTGAGAGAGAGAGAGAGAGAGAGAGAGAGAGAGAGAGAGAGAGAGAGAGAGACGGTGGGTGGGGGGAGGGAGGAGATTGTTACCAGCCAAGAAGACGTTTGTCAAGATTGATTGAATAAAGAGTTGATTAAGATTTAGAGAGAAATGTGTGAGAAGTAGAAGAATTGAGGTTTAGGACTTTAGGTTATGAAGTAACGGTTGGTGGAAGAAAGGTTGTTGTATGATGGTCTACAACATTAAATTTTGGCCCATTTTAGAATTCCAACTGAGGTAAAGCCCATTTAATTCTTCTAACATTGCTTCAAATCACAACCGTCAATTTATCTTTAAGAGGATCCAACGATTAAAATCTCTAACTTTATAAAGTGTACGTCTCCGCATCTTATGTACCCGGTGTCATTTATAACTTAGATGTGTAAAACACTAAAACTTTTACTACGAGTTATTTATGGTTGTGTTTTCCGAGTGTGCTTTATCTAGTGATTCTTTTGACAAGAACTCTAGGAATACAAGAGAGAAACAAAAGTTTGAAAAACTTATTATCTTCTTAACAATGGGAACAACCTATTTTCCTTAAGGCTTTATAAAAAATAAAAGAGGATATTTATAAACATCCTCAAAATCTTACTAAACAAGTCCTAAGTAAAAACTTAATAAAATAAAAAATCTATTAAATTTTGCGTCCACCACGAATCGGGGTCAATCCAAGGCAAGACCACGAGTCGCAAGTAAACTCAAATCAACCGATTCCTTTTGTTGCGACTCACAGTAAAAAACATGGTGAGGGATTTTTTTTATATATTTAGAACTGAAAACTGTTTTTTTTTTTTATAAAGATCCTTCTATTACCAAAATATTAAAACAAAGGACAACTTTTAAAATTTTATGAATTTAGTAAAAAAAAAACTCGTGTTTTAAAACAAAACATTTTCTAAGTATTTGTCAAAATGGATCAAACCATACTAATACATGCATGAGGCAACATAGGTAAAAAAAATATTTATTATTTATAATAAACGGGCTGTCTAGGTTGCCATCCTTAGGATGACATCCATCTTGACAGCCCATGTAGTGCGTTGATTTTGAATTGATCCAACGTCTTAGATTAGTTGCATACTTATAACTTAAACCACCGTGGGCAAATCTGTAATTAGATTAATTAATATCTTTCTTTCTCCAATTCTCACGTACAACAACTTGAAGAGACTTCTCTCTCCTTAACTCTAAAAGAAAACAACTCTCCATCGCCAAGATTCATCAAAGGTTAGTCATATAACCTGCTTTTTGCTATATTTTTTTGGTTTTTCTGGTTGTTTTTGGTTTTTTTTTGTTTTTTGTTTTCTTAAAATTTTCTAATGTAGTTCACCTCAATCTACTTATTGATACTCTGAATGCATCACAAAAACATTCAAAACTTGATTTTACTGTAGCTTCCTCCAAAATTCATCCAAATAAATTGAAGGAATTTTGATTGACAGACTTTTGAGTTGCAAAAAGAATTTTGATTGACAGACTTTTGAGTTGCAAAAAGGAATTTTGATAGAACAATCTTTCTAATTAGATAAAGCCTCACTAACAATAACCTTGGCTCCAATGGATGCCACTCAAAGATATATAATTTATATTTGCCTTTGCTTTTATTAAACACAAATTCAATAACGACAATGCACATTTATAGAAGTTTATTAAACCTTCTTGCAAGATGACTACAGTAAATAGCTGTGAAAGCTTAAATAGTTGATAGCCTGATAATGAATATCAATGTGTCAACTCACACTAGTGACTTGTTTAAACTTTGTGTACACTGCATTCATGGCTTCGCCAATATATTTTTTTGAACTGAATTTTTTGTATTGTGTCCGGCAGGATTGTAAAAGTTTAAGCTTTTTCAACAAAAATGGACTTAAGCAAAGATGATGACGTTAATAATCTTGAGCCAATTGACTTGTCTGGTGATGATGGTGAGCCTAATAGATGTGCCAATATTGGGTCACCTTCCAATGAAACACCAAAGAAGGATACATCAAAAGCCGAAACACCACATCTAGGAATGACATTTAAGACGGTTGATGATGCAAAGAATTTTTACAGGGAGTATGGTCGAAAAGAAGGTTTTTCTACTCGCACTCGAACAATAGATAGGAAACAACATGGTTCAAATACGATAACGAGTTGTCTTTTGGTGTGTTCTCGTGAAGGAGTACATAACAGAAGAGAAGTCAAATTTGGAGGAATTTCGGGGAAACCAAGAAACACTTCAACAGTGAGATGTGAATGTAAAGCGAGCATGAGGTTGACAAAGAGAAAATTTGAAGAAATTTATGAAGTGACCATGGTTGAAAATACACATAGTCATGGTTTGGTCTCTCCTTGCAAGAGGATGAATATGAGAGTTAATAAATGCATGCCAGAAGCCGCAAAGAAATTGACTATGGTATTTCATGATGAGGGTTTACCAGTAGCGAAAGGTCGTGCAGTTAATTTTTTTTGGGTAGATGGGCGTTCTCGAATGCAGTATGAGTATTTTGGGGATGTGGTGTCTTTTGATACAACATACAGGACAAATGCTTACAAAATGCCTTTTGCCCCTTTCACTGGAGTCAACCACCATTTGATGTCCATCCAATTCGGTTGTGGATTATTACTTGATGAAACTGAGGGAACTTTTGTCTGGTTATTTAAGACATGGCTTGCAGCTATGGGTGGACGCCCTCCAACTTCAATGATCACTGATCAAGATAAAGCGATGACTTCAGCGGTTGCTAGAGTGTTCCTGAATACTCGTCATAGACATTGTCTTTGGCACATTACAAATAAGTTTCCTGAAAGGTTGGCTCACATTATGCATGTAAATGAAAAAATTTCTGAGGAGCTTAAATTAATCATTTCAGGTTCTTACAGGACATATGATTTTGAAAGGAAGTGGAATGAACATATGGTCAAGTATAAGTTGGTGGATCATAGTTGGTTAAAGAGTATTTATGAGGCAAGAAGAACTTGGGTCCCAGCTTACCACTTAGATACTTTCTTCGCAGGAATGAACACAATTGGGCGAAGTGAATCAATGAACTCCTATTATGATATGTTTCTCAAGCCGACAACTACTCATTCAGATTTTGTTTACAGTATCGATAAGTTATTACGATTGATTATTAAAAATGAAAGAGATTTTGATTATAGAACTGAACACTCTTCCCGTATTGTAGGTAAGGACGACTTTCTCTTAAAGCATGCTGGTAAAGTGTATACCTTAAATGCTTTTGGTAAATTAAATTCTCAATGGGATAAGGCTAAAGGTGTCTACAAGATCGATAAGGAGGTGAGTGGAGACAATGGCTTCAATACTTATACCTTGAAATAGAGAAATGTTAATAATCCAAATTTTTGGAATGTGATTTTTAACGCATCAACTTTACAAGGTGAATGTGAGTGTAAGTATTTTTCATTTATGGGATTACCATGTGGCCACCTTTTGAAGGTGTTTTGGCGTCATGATATTGATCAGATTCCAGATCACTTTATTATGAGAAGATAGACACAAAAGGCAAACACTTATAGAGCAATGTTTGAGGGTGGACTAGTGAATGGTCATGAAACTTCAGAGGCTTTGAGACTTACCCATGGTTGTAGGCTTGCAACTCAATTGGCATTTGATGCATCTACTCATGATGAGATGTACAAATATTTGGTGGAAAAGTTTGATGAGTTATCAATTGAAATCGCTAAACGCAAGGAAACTCTGAACAAAAGTGTGAACTCAGAGGTGGCTTCTCATCAAGTTAGTGAGGAGCTTTCTATTGTCGATCCATCACAGGTATTTATCAATATTTGTAAAGTTTGGAAAGAGTTTGGTAAAGTAGTTTTTAAATTTATTTTAACTCCTAATACCTGAACCTATATTTACAGGTATTGCTACTGAATCCAAATATTTCTCAAACAAAAGGGAGAAAAGAAAAAACTAAGGTTAACGATTCTGGTAGAATAAAACGTGGTATTGAAATATCACAAGAGAAGAAAAGAAGGAGATGTAGTTGTTGCCAAAAGGTTGTTAACCACGACTTGCGAACTTGTCCCAAGAATCCAAATAGAAAAAAGAAAGCTACCTGCACGAATGATGATCATTGTCTTGAAAAGAGCTAAGAAAATGAATGGTAAGGTATTTCCCTTAATGTCTTATTTGTTTGATTTGGTATGTTGTATGCACTTGCTATCAATTTAAGTGTTCATTTCTTTATCTGCAGGCTTGCAAGATGTTGAAATTGGGAAGTGGTGGCAGTAAATAACATAAAGAAAGATGTTTGGAAGAGTGGATAGTATATGGAAAGACTCATAAAGTGTTATGCAAGAATAGATGATCTTGGAAGTGTCAATTCCTTCTGGATATGAACATATAAAACCTTTGTATCTTGTTAATCAATTATGCACTTTAGTTATGCTTGTTTTCTTTTATTAAAAATAAAATTGATTATTTCCCTGTAGGTTTCTATTTTTTTACCATTAAAATGCATATTGTATATTTATTTTTTAGTAGTAGCAGTAGCAGTGATAACTAATAAGGATTCTGGTAGGGGTCTACAAACATGAAAAAATACTTGGAAGCACCTAGTAGCTAGAGTACACATACACAATGTTCTTGTACATAATGTACACAGTATAATGAGCTAAAATCTAAGTGTACTTCAATATCTTGTACACAATTGCAAGCTACATAATGTACTTGAAAGCACCTACAACCATCCCTGTTTCAGTACCTACCAGTATCAGTAGTAATCTGGAGTTCAGAAGAAGCAAAGTCAATGCTCCTCAGATCCATAGCCTCTTCCCTGTCTCGGTCTGTCTTTACAAGAAATATGTTCTTTAAATGAAACATAATCAGGGGAACCAATCTAAGAATCTCTCCAGCAATTCCTGCCCAACCATCAACCATTATATATGTAATAAAGAAAGTGGCTTTCATGGGGATGGATACACCGATTGTTTTTGGAATCCTGCGAAAGAATCAAGACTTCTAATATAAACAGACAGAGAATGAAAGCAAACATAATAATAAGTTAATAACTAAGTTAAAGCATTCATTTAACTTAAAAATACGATTAAGAAAATATCCTGATATGCAGTATATCTTAGTGTTAAAACTTAAAACTAAAAACATAACATAAGAAGTGTAGAGTCATGTTGCATTTCACCAACACCTTGAAGCGAAGTAGCCTGCACAATCGTTAGCAGTACAATCGTTAAAGGAAAATTTTGCTTGAAGATCTCTATCTCTAATTGAAATTCACGAGATGGGGTGAAGAAGAAAGAGAAGTATTTAGTAGTTGATGGAGGTACCGCGTTATTTGAGAGAGAGATCTTCCGGTTTCAGTAATTAGTTACGTGAGAATTGGAGAAAGAAAGATATTAATTAATCTAATTACAGATTTGCCCACGGTGGTTTAAGTTATAAGTATGCAACTAATCTATGACGTTGGATCAATTCAAAATCAACGCACTACATGGGCTGTCAAGATGGATGTTATCCTAAGGATGGCAACCTAGACAACCTGTATAATAAAATATTATTATTATTATTTTTTTTTTTAAAAATGTTGGACCAAAACATGGAAAACTAGTTGGGATTTAATCCAATCCATTAAGGTAGCATTAGGTATTTAGGTTGGTTGGACGGGTGTGGTCTGGTTTTGTTACCTTTAGACCCGGAGTTAGAATCGGTCCGAACATATCTATTGATTGCCACAACTGACAACACACACAGCCCTAATTTGACCACAAGGAATAATCCTCTTTTCTTCTATCCAAAGTTCCAAACAACCAACCGAGCCGCGGAATTAGGTTTCAAAACTCAACTTTACAACAACCTCCTTCCTCCCCTTCTTCGCTCTGCTTTCACTCACTCTCCAAAGTCCAACCAAACCAAACCAAACCAAACGAGGTAAGTTGGTTGGTAGAAGAACAACAACTCTGAATCTTCTCTTCTTGTATCTAATTATTAATTATATGCTTTTTAAAGTTTAATGAATTGATTGATTGAATTGTTTTGTTGTGATTTGGGGATTAAAAAAGATGGATCGTTATCATAGAGTGGAGAAGCCAAGAGCAGAAACACCAATAAATGAGAATGAAATTAGGATTACTACTCAAGGAAGGATGAGAAACTATATTACTTATGCCACTACTCTTCTTCAGGTTTGCTTTTTTCTATTCATCATCATTCCCTACTCTTAATGTTTATTACTTTCTTTTAATTCATAAATTAAACAAATGTATGAATCAATGTTGATTTGATTTTAACTACGTATATTTAGTTAAAACATTAACTTGTGATTTACAAGAAGAAATTGTTGTTTTTCTTAAAACATTAAGTAGAGAGTAATGTTCTCGATTATGCTTCATGCCTAATTTAAGGTTGATTAACATATTTGGTATATCAGCTCATCCATAGTTTTGTGGATAGATGTCTCTATAACCGATAATCTGATTTGGTAACACAATCTTTGGATAAATAAACATCTGCAATAGTTTATGGTAAGTTTGTTCAACATACAAAGGAAAATCTCCAACTTCAACTTTAACAATTAAAGTTTCCTAAAAGCTTAGCTTGCCTGCTGAGATTTCAAATTCTTATGTAATCTAGCATCATATAATTTTCTATAAAAGCAAAACTCTAAAAGACTGACTGGATGGGATTGTCAATTCTGCACATGTTTGTAAAAGTCATATAAATGACTTTTTACAACATAGCAACCTCTACAAATTTATTTAAAGTTTTGTGATATTTTGACTTTCTACAAATTTATCAAGTACTATAGAAAAAGTGTAGATTTGTTGTAGTATTGAAGATGCTCTTAGGATGAGTTCTTAAGGATGCTTGTAAGACTAAAATACAGTAAAAGGTAGAGAAAGACCACATGTGGTCATCACTCATCTCTGTGTTAATAAGGAATGGAGCATCAGTGGCATGCATGCAGTTAGACTTGATTACAGGGTGAAAGTACGAGAAGGACATTGGGAAAGTGAACAGACTCGTGGACACATTTTCTCTACATGTCTAGCTAACAGAAGCTCGTACATTCTTTATGCAAAAGTATAGTGAAAATGGAACTTATCACTTTGTAGCTATCACAACTCTAATAACTATGGACTGGCAAGAGAGCAATTCGTTAGATCCCTAGCATTTTGATATTGAAATAGAATCAAATAAAAGCCTTCAAATTTTGTACTACCAGGTATAGTTGTTGTTCCTCGTACGCTGATGCTGTTTTGTCTGCAGGAGAAAGGATCTAATGAGATTGTTCTTAAAGCTATGGGGAGGGCTATCAACAAGACTGTCATGATTGCTGAACTAATTAAGGTGCTAATTACATGGACCTTGTGGATGTGCTACTCCATTTCTATTAACAAACAGGCTATTAAGATGTTTTTTTCTCAATCAGCAGTCATCTTAGTTGCATACATATATTCTAAAACTTTAATTAATTTCAGAGAAGGATTGCTGGTCTCCATCAGAATACATCAATTGGATCTACTGACATAACCGACATGTGGGAACCACTCGAAGAAGGCCTTCTTCCGTAAGTACCTTATATTTTAATGTTCTGTTTGTGTTTTTTTGTGCATTCTATGAACTACTAGTTCATAATTTGAATTAGTATCCCACTATTAGACATAATTTATATTTTAGTATTTTGATTTTGCAGCCTAGAAACGACCCGGCATGTTTCCATGATAACAATCACATTGTCTATGAAGGAGCTGGATACATCATCCACAGGGTAAGCACGTGTAGAGTTCTTGGGTCATTGCTATAGCTTTGGGAATTCATAATAAAATCCAAGTTACTCACATATTAAGAGATAAATACAGGTATCAACAACCTATTCCAGCTGATCAGGTCAAACCTTGGAATGAATTCGAGTATGAAGGAGGTAACAAATGTTTAGATATTTAATAGTTTCTTTTGCATTTCGGAATGAGATCTGTTGATATTTGTTTTTTGTCTAATGAAATTAGAGGGTTCTCCTGGAATGAGAGGCAGAGGACGCGGTGGCCGTGGAAGGGGTAGAGGTAGAGGTAGAGGTATTATTCATCCTTTGTTGTATTGTTAGAATTATTTTGTTGTAGATGTAAAATTTATTACCAAAATAGAGAAAACAAGGAGGTACATGACAGTAGGCTGAGAAAATTGTCATGGAAAGACTACATGGTGCACACTCTAAAGCGAAGCATATATTAGATTGGAAAGATAATGAAAGGAAAAGAACCCCCTCTTGTAGCTGATTTCAAAATGAAACTCCAATCAACTTACTGAGTGTACCTGTATATTTAAACCAATGAACCCTGCAAAGTACATAATAACACATTATCACATTTGTTCACTTGTGCACCTATTAATTCCACTATTTTCCAAATATGTGGGTATTATGTGGTATACATATTTGATTGGAATATGGAAAGAAAAGAACCTTCCCTCATAAACGCTTACAGGATGAAAACTCCAATCGTGTTACTGACTTACTGAGTCTACCTGCTTATCTAAACCAATGAACCCTGCAAAAGTACATAATACCATATTTTCACGTTGTTCACTTGCACACCTAGTTGTTCCACTCTTGTCCAAATTTGTATTGGGCTGTTGGCTAAGAAAAACCTGTTGATGCTATGCCTATTACCTGAAATGAATCGCTATCATCTTGTCACCTACTATTCTGTTCATGCTGTGGCCCCTACTTGCAACTTGCAGTTCTGATGTGTCAACTACTCTGATTTCAGGGATGAACAATGCATTTGGGGACTACAATGGCGATGGGGGTTGGGATGGTGGCCGGGGCTATGGTGGTAGAGGTAGAGGCCGTGGAAGAGGTCGTCGTGGACGTGGAAGAGGGTTTGGTGGTGGAGATATTCATCAAGAATCCAATGGCTTCAACTATGGTGGACAGGAAGCACCACCTCCCCAAGGCCGTGGTAAGTTAAACGTTTGTGCCTTGATTTGTGCTTTAACCCGACAGTGTTATTTACTGTCAAGTTTGCTTTAGTGCCTTCTCTTTTGCAATATTAGATCACTTTATTTGAACTGCTAACTAGCGCATGGACATGAATTTTCTGTCAGGCATACTGATCCAATATTTTGAGACTTAAAACTCATATAGGTCAACAAGCAATTCGTAGGGAAATTTTGTATGTAAATTAGAAAGTGGATGGGGTTCCCTGTGTTAGACATAAAGAGCATACAAGAAGCTGCAACTAGAAATATAAAAGTGAAGCACCTATCAGGCAGTTCCCAATCTAACTTTCATTGCATGTCTGACACGGGATACTGTCAACACCACAAAGTTCCTCGAAGTGGGGTTCTTTCTTAAATAGCTTAGTCATAAGTTCTGTAATAGATTGTTAATGAACCTGTATTGCATGTATCTATTCTAATAGTGATTGATATGGATTAGAATGTATATTTCTATTTGACTAGCCCAATCCTAGTTTGTTTGCAACCACCCATTCTTCTATCTCATAAATTTTATTAATTTGCTTTACCTTCCCATAGTGGTTAGATGGTTCATGATAAACAACATGTCAACCCAATGTGGTCTTTCGTATGATGTCGTGATTCAGATTTTGGTTGTTTGGGATCTGATACAAAATAGAACTGATCCATATCTATCCAAATTGAGCTCGTTATATTCCTGGAGTGACACTATCTACTATGTTACAAGTCTATGTTTGTTTGTGTTTTTGTATATACATTTCCTTTTTATATAAGAAACCTTTAGGATTTATTTTCCCACCACATGAGCTTTACATGGTTCAGTCTTAGATCATACAGATAATGGAAAGAAAAGGAATCTTTCAAATTTTATTTCAAGTGGTCAATAACTTGCTACCATTGCATTTTCCATTTAAGAGCTGATTTTTTGGTTTGACATCTTGTCAGGCATGACTTCTTATAAGCCCGGAAATTTAATAATCCCCCCATGTACTCATGGACTATACCTTTTTGTATTTCACACGCTGGTTTAGAATTGCATACGCAACCTCACAAGAGTTTCGTGTGCATCTATTGTTTGATTTGAATGTTTTTTCTTGATTTGCGTTTTATAGCACACAAGACTTTTTATTTATTGGCAAGCGGGGTTGAGGGGACCCACAACCTCTCCGACTGGCTTTGTAAAACTTATTTTTAAATAGTTTATTTGGTCAATGAATAATGTGTCCAGCCATTTGTATTTTTTTTTTATGTTTAAGGATGTCATGACATATCTCCTTTATTTTCAAGTTATATGATATAACGAAGGTTTTGGTAATAGACTCTCTTCCATCTGGTGTTCTTTAGGGCGTGGTCGTGGCAGGGGAAGGGGTCGTGGACGTGGGCGGGAGTATAGAGCAGATGTTCCAGTCCAGGCAGGTGCTTAAGCCTACATTACATTTTAGTCCGGTAGAAAATCTGGATGCCTGCTCTGCTTGTTTGTTATCATAAAGAGTGAACTTCACTGGTATTTCTAGGAATTAACGGATTGTTAGTGAGCTACTTGGCCATTATGCATGGTAGCTATGTTTTTGTAGGTAGGTAGTTAGATAAGCTGTCTCATTTGTTGTTTAAAAGTTATTGTTTTTACATACTTGCCATATTCTTTGGAAATGACTAACATGTTCTTTTCAGCCAGTGTCCTATAACCGCAAAATATATTTTACCATCATAAAGCCAATATTTACTTCCTCCTCGCATTCATTCTGGGGAGTGTATTTTACAAATCCGATTTTCCTACCTGTTACATAACTTTTTCACACAACCAATATTTGTTGTGCTGTCTTTATTAATTAATTATTTATTTTTGTGAGATGGTGGGTGCTTTCTGTCTGGTCTTTCCTTGGGGGACTTGGGAAAAGTTTTATCACAAAAATTTTACGAAACTGCAAATAATCATATGGAATAATTTGTCCATATCTATAATTTCACAATTATCCAAACATGGTTAGTGATTTGATTTAAGCTCTTCTGATTGCATAATGTGGTCATTATTATTTAGTGACTAGTGTTATTCTTCTTTTTATTAGGTCAAATAATAAAATATTTTCATAGCAGTTTGGTGGTGTTTGCCATTTCTTCCTAAAAGGGTTGTAGTCTGAAGCTTTGAAATAACTCTTTCAAATCATTTGATTAACTTGGAATTTACTATGAAAATCCATAAAATCACTGTGATGTCACATTGTTAAATGTCTTAGCCCACAGCCTCAGGGTGTTTCTTGTATGCAATAGGAAGAGGCCTGTAAAATGGGCCGGGTAGGGCTAGCCCGGCCCTTGAACCCTTGAGCCCTCACACTTTAAGGGTCGGGCCAACCCTACCCTAAAAGATGAGAGGGTCGGGTTAGGGCGGGTCAACATAAAAATTGTGAAAACCTCATCCGACCCTTAGCCCTTTATTTTAAAGGGTTGAGGGCCGGGCTAACGGGCCCGATTGATAGGGTCGATACATAGAATTATGTTTTACTTGAAAAGAAATATGTGATCATGTTTTTATTAATATCATTTTAATATTTTTGAAAATACGTATAATATGTTTCAATTCTTAAATGTACAAATATATTTTTTTCACCATAAAATTTGTTATAGTATATGATATTATTTTATCCAAGAGCATTACAATTAATAAATACAAAGAACTCGTAGTTAGATGTTATCTTATTACTAAACTTTCAAACTTTAGAAATTTAATCCTAAATTTATAAAATTCTAGCATAATAAGTATAAAATACACATTTAAAATAATAATCTAATTACCGTTTATTGCATGCTCAATAATGAAATAGATGGTTAATAAAAAAATAATTCTATTGAGAATCAATTTCTTTTAGTTATATAATAGTTTTTTAACAACTAGTTCGGGAAATATTCGATAAACATTTGATAAATATAATATAACTTAAACAAAAGTGATATCTATGTCTAATTGGAAAAATCTTTACGATTAAAACTCTAAAAAAATGTTCAAATTTTGATATATAGAGAAATATATTAAAAATTATACATATATTTATGAGGGCCGTAAGAGGGCTTTGAGAGGGTTAATTAGGGTCGGACTAAGGGTAGAGTCTAAGATTTTCAAAGCTAAACCCTAACCCGACCCTTAAAAGGAGAGGGTCGAGCCGACCCTACCCTAAAAATCATAAGGGTCAAGCTTTAAGGGCTTTTTTCATTGAATGGGCCGGTGCGGTTTGTACACTAACATGTATTCTAGGGGCATCATTCTCTGCTATGGCAAATTTGCTAAAATTGTGACGTACGCCTTTGTGTGTGCAAACAATGTGAAGCTAAAAGATGCTAATTAAATTATTAAAATTCAAACCAGGGCCCAATAAATCGAAATTCATGCTGGCAGTCTGGCATTCCCAGCCTGTCTGCCTTACAAATTTGCTAGAGATACTAAGTTACTAACTGGCATCCCTATGTATATATGGTTCAGCTCCAAGGACAATACTTGAACCAACTCGACATCCCCATGACCCCAACCCACCCTTTGAACTGCACCACCATTTGATTGATTCGGATCCAGTTTCGAATCATTAATTAGTCTGTTTCCAATTTGTGCTCAACAGACTGTGTTTAGATTTGGGCTTTACTCAAATCATAGTCTGAAATCTTGGGCATAAGCCCATTTTGGTTGATTGTTTTGGTTTGGTTAGGTGTGGTTTAGTTTCTCTGTCTCTGTGACTCTGTCTCCGACTCTCTCTCCTCTATCTTATGATGTTGAAGAGATGGAAGGAGAAAAAAGGTTTCTACATTAATGCAAACAGATGACGTGAATGAAAATACTTTTCAACTATATTATCTATGTTTGCACACTGATGGCAATTTTATTTTCAGACTTTAAGATGTGATATGCTATTGGGAAATCAAGCAATACAAGATTAAGACTTGAGAGAAATAAAAAAAAAAAAAAAAAAAAAGGATATTTTTTGAATCAGAACACTTATCAGTCAAACCTTATTACTCATATTTGATTGTAGGGTATGTATGTATTTATGTACAGTCTCTTTTGCTATAGCTAATTCCTAAATAAGTTAAAGAATTTGATTAGTCAAACCTATGTTCTCTGTTTGAGCCTACTTAACTAACACTAAACTTCGAAAAGAAAGCAACAGGTGCAGGCCATGCATGTTCATAGCAGTAGTAGCTCTTGTATTTCCTCTTTCCTTATCAATACTGTTAAGGAAACTGGCTGGGTATGTAGATAAAACCATAGTTTAAAACCCCGATTTCGAGCGAAATTTTGAATCATGAAAAAAAAGGTATATGCCAAGATTTTGACACTAAAAAAGAATTTAGAATCTGAGTATTCGTGAATATTCGCAGATATTTATATATCCAATTTCTCAAATCCCAACATAATTTGTGGGATATCCGTCGATATCCCCGATATTTTAACGGTATTCGTGTGATGAACCCCCTGTGTTAAGCTAAACCAGAAGTTTAGTTGTCCCTTGGTCGTTAAAAGTCTGGTGAAGACATATTTGGGCTTTAGCCGAAGGCTTCAACATTCAAATACACCACCCATATAGAGAAGGCAATCAAGCTGCTGACTACCTCTCCAAACAGGGACTCAAGTACAAATCAGATGGAGCAATTAACATAAACAGAGAGAAAATTAAAGCAAATTCTGACAGGTGATAGCTTAAACATCCTATATTTAAGATTACATAAATATATCTAACAAATTGCAGGTTTGATCCTCACTTCACTCCAAGAGGTACATACATTGGCTTGCACACAGCTACTCAAACAAAGCACACCAAAGATGCATAAGTTTTTAAAAGGAGAACCTGACCTCCCTCCCCCAAGCAACAACATCACATTTGGATCCAACATCATGGGGTCACCTCTCTCCTGCCAAGCAGCTCCACAAAAATCACCATTAGCAACTCCATTGGAGGCACCACTACAAAACAGAATAGGGAAGTTAACTAAGTTTGATCCACCACCTTTAGCTGCAAAGTACCTCCTACACTCAAGGGTGGAGCACTACCATCAAATTGATCATGTTGCTCCTTAGTCCCAGAAGTGTCACCGATTTCGAATACACTTTGCCCCAGACCAACAAATCCTAGAGGTGCATCCATCTCCTCCTTCACAGCCAAGCCATCATTTTCCATCACCAGACCACCTGCAACTGGATAGAGCTCTGCCTCCTCAATAACTTGGTCATCATCTTTATACATATACACAAGCCTCTCTCCAACAAAATAAGAGCGCTAAGGGCCAAATACACTCCTCACCAACGCAGTTTTGGGCTTGCGAGACCTACACCGACAGGTTGAGCACTCACTTAGATATTTCTCAGCAAGATCTATCCACTCAAGACACAGATCCTTGTACATCACCCCAATTCCATCAGTCACCCAGGCCCTTAAATGTTTCCATATCCTGGTGGTCCTATACGGGTAGCGAGGAAAGAAAATCATCAAACATACCCCTTGCATCAGAGAAGCTAAACTCTCTCTCCTCCCCTTCAAAAGTTAAGACCACCTTCTGCCTCTCTATGCACTTAACCACCTCCTTCCCAAGGTCTTTCTTCTACTCATAGCATAATGATCGAAAAATTGTTGCACTTACATGCTTGGAGAGATAAGGAAAAGCCATGAAAATTTTGGAGAATAGAAAAAAGGATTGAAGATATGCTGAAAGGCCTACCACTTGAGCTTAAGTTTTTGCTTCTTCCCTGAGGAAGTCTTTGCAGCACAGTCTACAAGTAGAGAAGAACCAGCTGCCATAAATGGCACTAGTAGAATGTTGTATATTCCACCTTGTGTACCAGGTTTTCTTTTTTGGACCTCATGTACTTGCCATGGGTCTATTGCATTGTTCTCTGTTTTTCTTTAATAAATAAAAAACCCAAAAAGTTAAAAAAAAAAAAAAAAAAAAAAAAGAAAGACCTCTCAAGTGAATCAGCCATCAGGATAGTTTGGTCATATATAAATCACAACAAAGTTTCCTCATTCAGCAATCAATGTTTCTCTTGTTGACCATATAATTTAGTACTATTAACCCAGATTTGACAAATTCTATTGATTAATTAAATAAGATTATTAATTAATTATTTATTAAATTATCGGGGTTATACTGTATTTTCAATATATTTAAACAAATGGTATAAAAAACCTAATGACATGTCACTTGTTGAGGGGTGAGCTAAATCTAGTGACAGATTAATTTTTTTTTGCTAAACTGGGGTTGTATATTTTAATGCCCAACTAAAACCCATGGGATTATGGGATGGTTGATACCTAAAGTCCTAAACTTCGTAATTAAATTGCGGAGGGGTTTGAAGTTTGAACACACATAGCCTAGAAGCATGTTCTGACTGAGGTTACTCAGTTATAGGCAAGGCACTTATCTGTGTCCAATCTAATCTTTGGGCCAAATTCCTACCCATATGGCTCAAATGTTTTGTTGAAGCACTACCAATGGCAACCTTCCATAATATATCAGGGCTGCACGGTGCAACTACCAATGACCTAGCTAGGCTAGATCATGGAACTGAGGCTCAGAATGGTAATCATACTCATACTGCATTTCTCTCTCTTCCCACGTAGCCGCCTTGGGATATTACTTTTGTCTTCTTTTTTCAGCCTTTCTCTTCACAATTTCCATCATAACATTATATCTTATGGATACATTTCTCTACTTCTACTCTTCTACCATAACAAAGCAATTAATTAAGCTTGAAACACTACTACTCTTATCTCTCTCTATATAAAGTTATAAACATCCATCTCATCTCCTTCCACCCTCACACTACTTTCTCTTTCTCTCCATTGCTAAATATATAGTTGAAGCTTTTCTTCCTTCAATCTTCTTCTTCATTCAAATTTCAAAATGCTCAACTCTAGTGCACAACCCTTTTTTCTTTACAAGATCCAAAACCCAAATCCATGCTTGATTCAGACCTACTATATACAACCACCCCCACAACCACAACTACAGTACTACTATTATCATCCAATGATTCCAGTCCATCATCCTCCCTTTTATTATAATAGACCTTGTACTACTAATTATCAACATCATTTTCCTCTTCTTTACTCACCTCCTCATCTTCTTCTTTCAGCTAGTACTACTACTTCCAGTACTATCACTACCACTACCACTAAGAGTACTAATACTACTGAACTCAAGCAACCCAAAACCAGTTTTGATGTCTATGATGAAAGTGGAGTACTGGTGGGGAAGGAAAAGACATCATCATCATCAGATATTATTAGTCATGAGGATCTGGGTTTTTCTAGTACTACTACATTTCCAACAAAGCAGGTTTCACCAAAAAGCTACAAAGAGTTGAAGATGATGCAGAGAGAGCAAAGAAAGAAGACTACTTCCACTGTTCATGTGACTACTGTATGGAGACCTAAAACAACTGATGACAAAGTCCAATCTTTACCTCTTTATGCTTTCAATGTGGTTGAAGGCAAAACCACAGTGATGATGAAGAATCTACCAAACAAAATAAGGTCATTTCTTACTTTACAACAGTCCCAATCATTCATTTTCATCTCATCATGAGTTATTATTAATCTTTATTTTTATCTCTTATATATATATATAAACAGTTGGAGGGATCTGTTGGAAATGCTTGATAGGCACTGTAGAGTAGAAAATGAGAAGACCCAGAACCAAAATCAGCAATCTGTAGCTTTACCAAGCCCCATCTCTGAGTATGACTTTGTTTACTTACCAATGGATTTCAGGTATTTTAGCTGTAGTAGTTCATCGCCATTTAATAATGTTATTCTACTAGTTTTGAGGTTTTAATATCATAATAATATTAATACATTTCTTGATCATGATGATTTTCAGAAGTGGCTTCAATTTGGGCTATGCATTTATAAACTTCACTAGTGCTAATGCTGCAGTCAAGTTCTATCACTATTTTCATAACCTTAAATGGGAGAAACTTGGTTTTCTTGCTTCTACTAAAATATGTGAAGTCACAAAAGCTAGGATCCAGGTAATATTTATTTAAATGTATGTTGGTTCTTTACTTGTTTTCTTCATTCTGTGAGTTTTGTTTGATTGACTTGATAAATTCATTTCAGGGGAAAGCAAGATTGGTGAATCACTTCCAGAACTCTTTGTTTAAGTGCTATACTGATGACTACCTACCAACTGTTTTCCATCCACCTCGCAATGGTTTCAATTCCACAAGCACATTTCCCTTTGTTGTTGGACATAGAAGAGTTCATAGATAAGAAATCTGTCCTATGTTCTTCTTGTAGAACTAGCAGGTTCTGGGACCATAGTTTATCCATCAGAAACTACTTGTTGTGTATGCTTGCCATGGACGTGGGACAACCGGACAACAATACTATATCTCATCTTTAGAAATTGTGGTCCTTGTATCAGCTGATACATAGGCTAGTTACTGTATGTTTTATGTCTTAATTGCAGTTTGTAATCTTTAATTAGTGTTGTTTTCTTTAGTTAAATGAATGTGTGGTAGTACTTCTTATAAGTGTTGTAATTTTAATTGGGTTGTTCTCATTTAACACCACTCTTTCAATCTTTGTTCTACTCTATTTTTACTCATTTCTGATCATAACAAAACGCTTAATAGTATCTCTGTATCTGAGATAGTGTTTTATTTCCCAAGATCATATGATAGTGGAGTAACAAAGTCAAATAATACTGCATACCCTTAATATGCAAACATGGATACAAGAGAAAATGCAGGAAATCTGTTTGCATGTAAATAGAAATTGGGATATATATATACATATAATACTACTGCCACTAACAGACAAGACATGATCATGATGGTTCCTGTAAGTAAAACGTGCAGTAGCAGGTACTATGTTGCTATAATTCTCAGATGATATCCTTGTATTATTGTTCACTCACTGTCTACATATTTCTCCAAATGTGCTCAACAAGAAGTAGCATACAGACTAACCTGCACTGAAACATTCCCATTTCTTAGAAATGTTTGTCCTTTCTGCAAAATTTACTTGCTGGTCCCAAGGCAAACTCTGATCCATACAGATCCTTCTCATCCCCACAAGGTAATTCTTAATCCAGGGCTCCAGGCTGACCATCCCCTCAAGTTAATATAATTCTTAATCCAGACTCTATAGACCAATCTTATACAGAAAATATGCATTCAAATCTATGTAGAAATGTGTATGTTGGATACTAGGATACATATTTTCACTAAATCAATGGTCTATATTAGTTTAGGAAAAAAATGGTCTATATTTGTTGGAATCATCCATCACACTCAACTCAAAGTAGTTCAAGTTATCCAACTTTCCAATACAACCAAGTGTCTAAGTTTGTATATATTGATTTCAAGTAACATCCATCTCAAGTGACACCACAAGATTAATATTGACACTAGGCACTAAGGCACATTTGGGGTAAAAGTATTACAAAATTGAAGAGGGAAACCAATGCTTTAGAGTCTATCTGTACAAGTGACCAGGGATAATAGTAGTCTTTCTATCTACCCTGATCCCACACTGGACAACAGGATAAATACTATTGTATACCAAACTAGAAAGTGTTAACTTTCATGTAACTGGGAAATGCTAGTTGGAAGTGCAAGGGATCTGTTGCTTGTCTTGTTTCCCTATGAAAGAAAAAAACAAATGTTGGTTTCCAACCCCTACATATGTGATGTGTTGTAGCTCTTACAAATAGATAAAGGACTTGTCTTTTCTTATAGTTTGTCTAGAGCTAATCCACAACTCTGGTCTCTGGGCTTACTGCTGATTCTGACCATCATGGGACTAGACCAACCTAATTTCATATTTAAGGTACTATTTTTGTCTTCTTTATTTTTGATTTATGTTGCTTCTCTTTGATGTTTATAGTAAGTAAAGGTCAAATCTAGGTTGACTGCTAGGTTTAATATGTAGGGAAGGTCAAAGACTCTTTAGTCATTCCAGAGTTTAGCCTGTTAAATTTGACCTATCACTGTTTAATTTACCAAATGGTTCTAAAAACCACTATATTGCCTAAATGAAAATAATATTTATAAGAAAAAAAAATGTGAGAGGCTCCTTCCCAAGGTCAACAGTATATAGGCCAAGAACACAGGTCAATTCACAATCAAACATTCCTATAAAATGCTAATTTTGAACTAAGAGATCATATGCATATCAATCTATTTGCACTAATATGGTAGTACTACTCTATCCCTATGCCATGTAAAGGCTAATGCAAAGACCAAGGCAAAAGGATGCTCTGTCAAACCTTAGCACATACCATGCTGTGCTCAAGCAACTGTAAACTCAGATACTTAATTTCTATATATTTCCTGTTAACATGCTAAACAAAATGTAGGAGCAGGTCTCACCTAGGGGCACGTTAGCACAATTAGGGATACTACTGGCTCTGTCAGACGTTCAGCAGTCTTTGTGACTAGGAAAGAAGATGTGGGTGTGGCACTATGTCCTCCTTCTTTAACACATTGGATCTCACATTGTTTCTGAATAATTAATATATATATGTAAATTGTTCAAGATTTTCTTGCATTTGAAATGCATCATTTAATGCTCACGATTGTTTGTTAATTAATGAATAAATAGATAGATTGTTATTCCAGACAGATCGAACTTCTTTTAATTTATTGAATTAACCATTAGATAAAGAATAAAACTTGACATTTATTTTTTGAAGGAAATTTTTTGACAGTTTTTTCTATAGCTTTTATTGATGGGTTTAGTCGCAAAAAATGGTGAAATTCACGGTTCTTTGTAGGTTTATCGGTTATAACGAGAAAAAAAAACACTAAAATCCATCCCTAAGGCAACCATGGATAATAGCTTAAGCGTGTGTAATGTGTATATTCTATGTTAAATATACAAGAGAAATAACAACTTGTAAATTCTATCTTTTTAAGTTAGTTATACGCAGAATGGTTTTGCCGCGTGCTACTTTTTTGTTTATACCATTATGTGTTTTTTTTGATCAAAGGTAAAATTGTATTCACTTCGAGTTAAGAAAATTATATCCCCTGGTCAGCCTGCAACCAAGAGTTGCATCGTCAGGTTGTATATAGAAAACCAAACCAGAGGACAGACCCTCCTGGAAGTTACAACCAGCATACACTAACCAACTCAAGTCTACAGCATATTTCGGACGCCCTGCACCACAGACAAACAGTCCAGATTGGAGACCCATTGTTAACTGCTGGTGGTTCATTTTTCCTCCTGCTCGCAGTCCTTCCCACTTGACCTCAGATGCTAGGCTCCATTATGTGTGTTGTGTATATTTATAATGCGTACTAATTTTGGTCTACGAGTACAAAACCATTATGCGTGCTAATGCATTAGGGATGGGTTTTTGGTTTGCAAACTTGACAGTTGAGAAAGTTTTTATTAATGTATTAGTGGAAACTGTCAGGAATGGATAGAATGTTTTGACGTCTTTTTACAAAGAAACTGTCATTATTACAATGAATAGTGTAAGGATTTTCTAATAAATCATCAAGAGTCATTACAATTTGTTGATGGTTTTTACCGATCTTTTATAGCGGTGTTTGATACGATGTTTTTTGTATGCATAGTCAGAAACCATCATAATATGATATTGACAACGGTTTTTAGTCGTCATAAAAAACCATTTTTTCTGGTAGTATGGAATGTGGACATGAAGTTTAGGATGAAATTGTGACATGGTATTTTTGTAAACAACATTTAAGATTCAAGTCCGGGAAATAGATTTTTCAGAAAATTTTAATTTTTCATGTTTGATTAAATGAAAAATAAACGGTAAATATTTAAAACGAAATGATAAGTTAAAATGTTGGAACAAATTGGAGCTCAATTTTGTCGAACTCTCTATAAACATATTTAAATGATTTTTCAAAAAAATTCATGATCAATGTAGCATTATAACTATTTTATCAAAATTTTATTTCCCGAATATTTGCACATGATAAATCTATTTTCCGGTAAACTCTTTTCCCCAGACCCAGATAAAATTTTAGGACATTTTTTTAAACCTGTTTGATTCATGCAGAGATTCTTCTTCTCTGACCATAAAATTGTAATTCCATCTCGTATCCTCCTTTTTCACCGGTAAACTATTTTACCACTCGAATCAAACATACCCTAACTTTGATGACGTTTTTTGTGACAAAATATGGGCATGTGAGATAGATAACCAAGAATTCAACTGAAAGGCCTAGTAAAATTTTAATATGCATTACAGAAGTCCATTAAGGGGAAAAAAAAAAACACCATAAAAAGAGTAACACACGTAGCTAGATGGCAATATCATATCTATCTGAATGGTACCAAACTACACCAAGATTGCACAGTGCAACTTTTGTAATTGGGATGGGTTTGCTTGGTAAAAAAAAAAAAAAATTTAAAAAAATTTCATCACATATCCAAGCTACACATTTCCCATGGTGTAATCATACAATGTTACGTTCTTTCTTTCTCTCAGTCAATTCTCTGCCATCTTGGCCCTTGGGATGGATGTGTGTTTTTTTTTTGTCATCTTCCTCTCCTCCATTTAATGCAACCCTAAAGCTTACTAATCCGATACATATATTTTCATCATCATTGCAGAAATCTCTTACAAGCTTTTCAGTATATATCTTCTTCTCCTCAAACAAGTAATTCATTTCATTTTCCTATATACACTTCTTATCTTTGCACTTCTATTATACTCTTTCACTTCTCCAAATGTTGAATATGAGCTTGAATCCCAGAGCACCATACCGCCAGTTCTCAAATATGTCCAATCCACCAGCACCACCTTCATCACCCTACTTGATTCATAGTAGTAGTACTTATGATCTACCACCACCAGCACCACCTTCACCCTACTTGATTCATAGTGATCTACCAACACCAACACCACCACCACCACCACCACCACCACCACCATCACCATCACAACCACAACCAGTAATTTGGTTCTACCCAATAGGTCCATTATGTTATAACCCACGTTGTCATCTTACTTGTACCCCTTTACTCCTTCCAACTCTTCCTAATAATCCCCTTGATTTGCAAAATAACACACAACCCAAACCCATCATCACTGAAAATGTTAATGGGGTGGTGATGAAAGAGGGTTTTCACACACCTTCAATCAACATTCCTTCACCAAAAACTAACTACAAAGGGTACCAGAAGAACCAGGCCTTTGAGCCTTCATGCCATAGAAATAATAATAACAAGTTGATGACTTGCAAATCTGTTTGGAGACCTAAAGGGTCACAACTTGATGGAGAAGTTCAAGGTTTACCAGTTGCTGATTGTTATGATTTTAACAAATATGAAGGGATAACTACAGTTATGGTGAAGAACATTCCCAATGAATTAAGGTAACATTATATTCGATTTCTCATAAAATGTACTGATTTCTATCTCTGCAATGTTAGAAAAGCCTAATCTTGGTTGATTTTGTATTTGTGTATGCAGCAAGAAAATGTTGTTGGAAGTGCTAGATAATCATTGTGTTGAAGAGAACACTAAGCTTAGAAAACAAGATGATCAATCTTCTTATGACTTTGTTTACTTGCCCATTGATTTTAAGTAAGTTATACTTTTTTCAATCTGCTTCTTCATTTAATTTGTACCCCTTTTTGCTGAGTTTGGGGGCTAGTGTTAACATTTATTGATCATGATTTTTCTCAGGAGAGAGCTGAACTATGGGTTTGGGTTTGTTAATTTTACAAATGCTAGTGCTGCAGTAAGGTTTTACAACTCCTTTGATAAGCTCAAATGGGAGAATGTTGGTTTTCCTTGTTCTCATAAAATCTGTGAAATAAAGAAAGCCAAGTATCAGGTAATTTTTTTAAATTAATCTTGGCAGCTGATTTGGTTATGGTTTATATATTAACTAAATTAATGGTTATTGTTTTTGAATTCAGGGGAAAGAGGAATTGGTGAACCACTGTAAGGGATCTGTGTTCAAATGCCAAACAAAGGAGTATTTACCAACTGTGTTCACTCCACCAAGGAATGGAGCAAACTCTGCAAGCTCAACTGCTTGTGTTGTTGGAAGAAGAATATAGTGTAATATATACTGAAGTAATGGTACTAGCTAGGACTGTTTGCTGCTTTGAGCCTTTGGAGTGTTTTAGAATGTCTGTTTGTGTCATTTGTCTAGATGGGATCAGCTGGTGGAAGGACCACAGTTTGTCTAATTGAGTAATGATGATGATCATCCATATATCTGGTGATGTTGTGAACTTAGGTTTATTTTAGAAGCTTTGGTCCATTTACAAGCTGATCCACATACATGTTACATGTATGTTCTTTGTTTGTGGCACTGTGTTGCTATATGTAATCTCTTAATATCTAATCTGGTTTTTCTTTGTTAAGGTATGCATGCTAGAATGAACTCTCTTCCCATACATAAAATAAGTGGACTAGTATACATAAAGATATTCTCATCTGAAATAGCAAAGATCAAACCATCCCATACTGCAACATAAAGATATTCTCAACTGAGCTACAAACAACAAAGTCAAATATAGTTTTGAACTTGTGCCCTTAATATGCAAACATTGTTAGAAGAGAAAATGCACATAATCTATTTGCATGATTATAGAAATTTCTGGCTTCCCATGTCTCTGAGTCTAGGTCTATCAGGTGGACAGGTGGAGATACAGATTAGTATACTACTCACTACTGTCACTAAAGACAAGACATCGATCAGAACCAAGAACATCATAATGCCTGTAAGTTGTAAACGTGCTGTAGCATGCAGTAGGTATTATGTTTGCCCAGGAGTGAAGAAGATAATACTCAGATGATAGAGTATTGTTTGTTCACTCACACAGTCTATATATTTCCCTAAATGTGCTCAGCATGAAGTAGCCTACAGACCCACCTGCCGAGAACATGACTATTTTTCTAAAACGTTTTGTCTTTTTTGAAAATTAACCAGTTAGTCCCACCCAAGACACATGAACGGAATCTGACCATCCAGTCGGTTTTAGACATCTCGAGGATCAGCTCTTCCAAATCTCCGACCACATCTACATATATGTGGACATTTAGTTTTCCATACTAAAATGTAGGATGTTCTCTTAATGAAGAGTTTTCCACAGTTAATAATAAGCACATTTTATACAAATATTAGGAACCATTGTTAAACAAACCAATATACAGTATGTATAGATTAGTAGATATATATGTGTAGAAATGAAAGTGTCTGACACTCCAGCGCTAGGCGCAGCACGAAAAATTGTCAGACGCTCGCGGGTAAGTTGAGATTTTGTGACATGGTTAGAATGATGTGGTAGGACCTATGTTGATGTGTAACGACTCAATGAACAAACATTACACAAGAGCAAAGTATTGTATATTTTTGGGGGCGTGATATTGCTAGGCCTTTAAATAAAAGCCAATTTTATCGTTTTTGGGAAAGTTTAATTTCGTTTATAAGAAATTATAGAGAACTGTTGTTTGAATGTCGTTTGTAGTATCAGATTCTTAAAAAAAATAAAGATCGTATTTGGTTAGAGTTGGAGGTTGTTCTTGTTGGTGATATTACGATTTGGAGTGTGTAACCTATTTATAGCACCTCTCTCACAAAAATGGAGGGGTTGTGGGTTCGAAACACGTCAACAACGGATTGTTGATATAAGTTTTCATATGTAATTTAAAAGGGGTAGGGGTCCCTCAACCCCGCTTACCAATCAAAAAAAAAAAAAAAAACAATTTGTAAAGGCCATTTTAAATATAAACTAGCTGTGGACCCCGTGCTACGCACCGGGATTAAAGATTTTGTAAGAGAAATTTTCTATAAATTTTAAACTTATATAATTTTTAATTTATCTGTATTAATTTTTTTTATTTATATGTATATATAATAAATTACTATGTTTGGTTATATTTGATTATTAATTTGTGTTTTGAGTATATTTGTTGTTTTTATTTTATTTTGATTGAAATGTTTGTGTTTATACTTTATTAGGAGAGTGGAGAAAGTGGGTAGAGATTTTTTTTGCTTTATAGTGAAAAATAGGGAAAAGTGTAGAGAAATACAAAATTTAGTTATAAAACCAATTAATATAATTTTTTTTTAATTTGTTTTATAGAAGAAAATTTGTGAGAGCTTGATGATCATATAGAGTGCCACATAAGAAAGAGAGTGTGGGACCCATTGGGTCTAGCTATTATATAGATATATAGATGAACTCATTTTTCAACGTTCAATGAAAAAAAAATGCTCTTTTTAATGTTGTTGTGAGATTGTTTATGTTAATTCGATCTACTTTTGACAGTCTATATTCGTACAACCATAAATCTCTGCACAGTAATCTGAGAAAAGAAAGTAAACTCTGCTAGTTTTCCAACGCTATATGAAATTATATGAAACGTATTCTAATTCTCAGTACTCAGTCAGGAAAACATCTCTAACATTCTGACAGATATTTAAAACTACACTGCCGCTGGACAGAATTTTCTGACAGGGTATTGGCATGTGTATTTGGGCTATTTGGGCCCATAGACACTTCACCTTCAAATGCCCAGTGGCAACACATCCTATAAAACCTGTCAGAACTGTTGTCCAACGACAGTACACATGCCAAAACCCTGTCAAAAATTATGTCCAGCGGCAGTGTAGTTTTCAAAATCTGTCAGAAATTTAGCGCTGTTTTCCTGATTAAATAGTGAGAATTAGAATGTCTTCCATATACCGTTGAAAAGCTAGAAAAGTCTAGTTTCCAGCCCAAGAAACCGGATAGTTATTTGGATATCGGAGAAGAAAGTTATAGTGATGCAGACTGTCCAAACTGAACATAATAACAAACCAAACAACACTGGCCATACATGGTTGGAACTTTGAAGATGTTATTAGTCTTTGCTCCTAAACGAGCCAACTTTCCTACCAAAACCGTTTCACTTCACTTTATTTTATGATTTGTCTTCAACTGAACTTATCAACTTTGTCTATTTAAAATTAGATTTTGTATTGTATGCAATATTCTCTGGTGACATTTAACTTTGATTGGCTCCTCATGACAGCATATAAAATGAGCCACAACTTAAATTTTTCGGGAGGATGGGCGTGCTACAAGGGACGCCGCCTAAGCATCTACATTGCCTCCATGTAGAGTACGTAGCCATTCTGTGAAGACTTGCTTTCACTTTTCTCAACTTAAGCAACCACATCACCTTAATTTCTTATACGTCCTGGGCCCTTAAAGCCTACCACAACCACAAACAAGGGACGAAGACTAATCTCACTAATCTATTATGAAGAGGTTCTCCTAAAATTACATAAGTAAAATTTCTCTAACCGCAGTCAAGATGAATTAAACCCACAACCTCCCCCTTGAGTAAGCTACCAATTTCTGACACTATACTAACATACAAAATCACGTTTCTAGTGATTAAATGCAAAAATAGTCATAGAATCCCATAACACTTTTTTCACTTACCCCCCACTTAAAAAAATATAGCAATAACCCCCTAATTGGACAGAAAAAAGAGGTAGTGTTACAAACATCATGAATTTTTTATTTTTTTTAAATAAATTTTTTAATAATATCAAAACTACCCCTCTTTATTCTAATAATGATGACACGTGTCTGAATCTTATTCATCTATTACTTAATCTAATGGTCAGGAAATGAAGAAAAATCTTTGTAACACTAAAACTACCCTTCATTTAAATTTTATTTCCAAAAATCCAAAATCCCCAAAGTTTATAAATAAACCTAACTTTTCTCAAAAAGATTTCATCTTTTAAATCTAAAGCTAACAAGTAGAAGAAAGTATGGATTATTAAGGGAAACATGTTTAACAAATTTCTCAAACAAATTTCATCTTCTTTCTTCAAAATTCATCTTTTCCTTCAATTTTTTTTGCAAATTGATTTGGGGGGTATTGTTATGTATGTTTTAGTACGTGGAGGGATATTACTAATTATGTTTATCATTTTTTTCACTTTGGTCATAAAACTTTAAAACTGTCATTTTGGTCATTAAAGTTGCATTTTGTTTGTATTTTGGTCACATATTATTTTTTATAGTCATATTTACCTTAAATATTGATTTAGCTTGTTACCAAAGTATAAAAAAAATACAACTTTGATAACCATACTGATAGTTTTAAAGTTTCTAACTAAAATAAAAAAAATGGACAAGTACAATGATCAAAATGAACATTTTATCGTGCATCATGTAAAAGATGCATAAGAATACACATGGTATTGTTCACTCAATCTGGATTTTCCCCTTCAATATAGCAGCATTTGGACCAACTTAGAATCAGGCTACCAGTTTGGGTTAAACATGCACAGTTAGTCTAATGACCAAGCAAATAACTATACAACAATCTGAACCAATACGTGTATGGTTCATGACAACGACTTGTGAAAATGGGATTAAGAAAATTTTATGATTAAGGTACCATTTTGTTTTCTTTTATTTTTGGGAGGGGTTCCAAGGACTTAGGAAATGTTTGACTCAATTTTGACTCAATCCTATTTAGGGTATTTGTACATGTTGGATTGACATGATTTTTTGTAAGATGAATGTTCTCATTATGTACGACATCTTCACCAAAATTTATCATAATCTAAATTTTTTAACACTAGAAAAATCATATTACAAGTTAATGTATTGTGGAACGTTCATTTTTACCGTTGAATTTAATATTACATTTGATGGGTCTAAATATATATATTCAATGAGCTGATTTTTTTATGTAGTAGATCTTTATAGTAAGGAGATCATATCAACCAAAAATCATGCCAATCTAATATGTACAAGTACCTTAAATAGGATTGAGTCAAACATTTCTTGAGTCCCTGGAACCCCTCCCTTTATTTTTTATCCTCTTTGATGTTTCTTTAAGTAAAGGTTAAATCTAGGTTGACTCTACAGTTATTAAATCTCATATTAGACTTGAATTAAGTTTGGATTTCAGTACCGATAATGTGTACCACATACAAATAAAATAGCACGTACAGATTGGAAAGTTTGATACGATGAATAGATCAAACAATAAGTTAAAAACACAGGTGAATTCCTAATCAAACATTCCTATAGAATGTTAATTTTGAACCAAGATAAAATGTGATACTGTATAGTGATAGGTTTTTATCCCTTCCCTATCTGTTATGCAAAGGCTAAAGGTTGTAGTACTGTAGTGTCAAGTTGTCAACAACCGTTGTATGTAGTATTATAGCATGTGTGCTGAACTGCATCAATTGTAAAACTCAGATACATTTTTTGTTCAAGTAACTATTGTGAAGGACACCAATCATGTTTTTCTTAGTGAGAAGGACAATCTCTTTTGAGTCAACCCTCCATAAGGACAATCTCTTTGAAAGTCATGGTTGAAAAGGATATGTAGGTTTTGTTGACTTGTTGAAAATGACAAAGACTTATGATTTTAAGTAGAATCATAGTGTCAAAATTTTGTGCAATTCCGACTTTGCCCTTTCCCACTAGGGTTAATCATTCCCTACCTAGGTTATAGTGTTTTGTGCAAAAAAAAAAAAAAAAAAAATTCTTATATATGATTCGACCTAAAATCATACTATGATTAGGGTGAGTATTTGTGTCCAGAATTTATTGACTTCAAAGCCCTTTTCAATAAGAAACCATATGTTTTTGTCCTTTTGAATAAGTCTCCCTTTTTTGTTTTTCCTTTTATATATTGGCTGCTCAACGAAACATAGGAGCAAGTCAGCACAATAAGAGAGACGTCGGCTCTGACTCTCGGAGATAGCATTTTCCTGTGACTATAGGATAAACAGTCCCTTCTGCTTTATAAACCCTTTTAACATATTGAATATTAATTTGGATATCTATTTGTCTCTTCATTTCCCTTGTAAAAATCAATCAATACAGCCTTTCAAAGAGTTACATTGTTCTGGGCTCCTGGCTCTTCATCTTGATGCTTTATTACTTCATGATACTGACAACGACTAGCTCTCTATAGATGTATGGAGCCACTGCCAAGGGTTCAACCAACTTCCCCTCCCCTTAAAAATGTTGCATGTTCATGTGGCATATTCTATTGAATCAGATCCACTCATTTTAATCTATGCCTATGATTATATAGGCTGTAGGCATCACTCTGTTTGGTGGTGATGTAAAAGTATAGGTAATTAATTATATGGTCCGTTCAAGGTATGACACTTGGTTCGGATTGTCAAATATCGTAAACCTAGATCATTCCCAATGGGATATAAATTTTGGAGGTCGAGAGAGAATTCCACCTCCAAATTTTTATAATAATAAATTTAAAGTGGAATTTTTCACTTTAAAATTTAACAATTTAACCTACCAAGTAAGGGTTTTCTTATTTTCCCTAGGTAAATTAATGAACTTAGTGGGATTTGGTTTTATTAAATTATTATCCTCATATGAATGAATTTACTCCATCGATCCCAAATTATAAGTACATTATAAAAAATCCAACTTATTATCCTCATATGAATGAATTTACTCCATCAGTCCTAAATTATAGGTACATTATAAAAAATCCAACTAATTTAACCTAATTCATTAAAATTAATTACTCTAAATATCTTCATTGAAATAAGTATTCTAATTCCAAAGCAAGAGTAATATAGGCAAAAGAACAAATTAACTTAATTAATATGTATTCAAATATGGAAAGTGACATATATTTTGAGACAAAAAAAAAGAATAATTAATGTACTTATAATTTGGGATGGAGGGAGTATAAGTTTTATCTTATGAAAGGAATTTTGGTATTTTGCTTTAATCAAAGCTACTATTAATATGAACCTATGAACTAGATGCACAAAAGTCAAAGATCTTTTCCCATAGATATGTAGGTCATATTGACAAGCTATAATTAATATCAAACCTGCAAAATATAGGGCGAATTTGTCCAAACCCCAGGAAAGTAGGGCTGAATTTGCACAAACCCCAGACTTTTTTTTTATTTGAGTTTACCCAAGTCCATCAACAATTCTGTTAAGCACATGTCTATAGACCCCACTGATAATCTATGTGGCTTAAATTTTAATAAAATACTTTCTAATATACCAATTTTAATGGCTAGATCTAACTAAATGAATGGTTGATCTCTAACCTAAAATTAACTTTAATAATTCATCTTTCTCCATTCTGGTGATTGATTCAGCCATGGGAGGAGGTGATGAAGGTTTCATTTTGTTCTTTATTTGCAGGTCTAGGAGGATGCTTTGGTTTTCAGTGGAGATTATACAGAAGGGAAGAACTTGAAGAAGCAAATGGAAAATCTTCTTCAAAAATCTTCTATAATTTCTTGAAAATCTTCTTCTTCTGTAATTTCTTGAAAATCTTTTTCTTCTTTACTTTAAAACAATCTCAAATTAAATCCTTAATAAAATTTTAAATCTTGTTCTCTTTCACCTAGAGCTATTGCTACTTCCTCCAATTACATCTCTCCAGGTCCTCTCAAAGTTTCAATTTTTTTTTCTTTTTCCGTTTATAAGATTTTGAGGAAAAGCTCTAGGTTTTGATTTAATTGATTTTGTTTTCTATTTTAGACTTTGATGGAACTCAAGATGAAGCAGCAGCTAGCAGCTGAGAAGTATGGATTTGAGTAGGTTTCTGAACAAGTTATTGATGAATGTAAATCAAAAGTTGTGCTTGATTACAGTTAATTTCACAAATCAATTCACAATCTGATTTGGGTTTGGAGAGATCTGTTTTCCATATCAGATCAGCTTAGATGGGCACTATAGTAAATTGACATGTTATCCTAGTCACTAGACGGGCACTTAACAGAAAATCTGACGGACTGGGGTAAACTCAAATAAAAAAAAAAAAATCTGGGGTTTATACAAATTCAGCCCAACTTTACTGGGGTTTAGACAAATTCGCCCCAAAATATATATCAAAAAGTCAGAAATCTTTTACCATAAATATACATCATATTAGGATTGAACTATGACATGATATATCTAAAAAGGCATGTGAGAGGTGTATAATGTTGACAAGATGTATGATTATACTCCATCTCTATTGACTATTGCTCTAATCTTTACCAGAGATTAAATTTTCATTAAATTTAGATGGGTAATTAATACTCTCCCGTCCAACTTTTATAGGCGTTTTTGGTGTTTACACATGGATTAAGAAACCATAATTAATGATGCAAAAGTAATAAATTTTTTACAAACATTTTCAGTTTTGCCCTTGATTTAATACCCCACTTTAAGATATTCAAACTTAGAAGATTGGAATAAGACTTTGAAATGGTTGATAACCATGCAAAATTAATAAGAGTAATTTGGTAATCTGAATTATTTTTTCACCTTGAGAATGATAAAATGGAAAAGATTTTGGGATAAAAAAAACTGTTGGGCGGGGCATCAGGATCTGGCGAAGGAGACGATAACAACAACAATTATAGAAAAAGAGCGATTTCTGCCGCATGCCAAGCGAATGCATGAACACAATGAGATCGTCTGCAAAAGACAGGTCCAGTAGCGGCGTCACAGTCTCCGACTCGGTTCCCACATCTTGAATATATCTTTTGACTAGACTTTCATCTTTCTTTCACTGGCGAAGACATATCACGAGGTGCATCAGTTACCTTTCAAGGCTTTGGCACTTTTGTCAAAAAGTCGTACCGCTCATAACGGTGATATTGTAGGTTCGAGCCCTACTAAGCCTATTAGATGTCTTCGCTCAGTGGCTACATTTATGTTAAGCCTGGTCGCTCGGGCCGTTGTACCTTTTGATTATGGTATGGTATTGTCAGCTTTCGCTTCCTTGACTTTGATACCAACTTGATCCGTCCCGTTTTTATAGGCTGATTTGCCAAGTTTTTCTGTCCCACTATATAGTCCATTTCACACCGTTCAAAACAGTCAATAAAATAAGTGATGAATTTACCCCTTATTAACTAAGCCTCTTTATCAACAATTATAGCCAATGGTATTAAATGTACACAACAAATGAAAAAGAGTATTTTTGAAAATAATATTACAATTAAATGCAAATAAACCATTTTCCACCACTTTCTTAATATGCTTGAAAAACCCCAATCAGCCTATAAAAGCGGGACGAAGAGAGTATCTTTTATTCACTTACCAAGATACAATAAAGTTTATTGATCAAATTAATTGACCGATTCAAAATCCAAAGAATCTATAATAATTTAATAATTAAAGTTCATTGAATATAAGTGATTGTGAAGAATTAGTAGCCTCTAATTCAAGTTCAAATAAATATTAAGTACATACAATTTCAAACACTATTTAACCCAACAAATTTTATCTGTGTTTCCTCTAGTATGTGGTTCCAATCACATCACGCCACGTGTTAACAAAATATAACCTAGTATGGGTGTAGTTAACCCTAGTGGGTTTGAATCAGTTATCCAACTAATTTATAGACACGTGGCATGTTGTGATTGGGACCACACGAACCACGTACTAGAGGAAACACAGATAAATTTTTTTGCTATTTAACCCAACACAGAGTAGTGTCCATATTTTAAATTTGTTATGTGATTTTTCAAAGTAATTATTAATTTATGTAATATTTAGAATCTATAAAATGTTAACTGAAAATATTTGAAATATAGTAGCTTAATTTTTTTTTTCAAAATTATTAATTTAGCATATAGATCCCAAGTTTGAAGAATTTCATTTATTATCTTAACTTACCAAGTATTTATTTTGAAGAGGTTTTACTGTTTGAGCTGCACTCGTTTGAATCAGACCACTTACTTGCATCATCTGATACCTGTTTGATATTAGCATATAGTATTTTATGCATGGATGATGGACTATGATATAGACTCAGATTAGTACGTCCTTTCCTTTAGATCTGTAATCAAAAGAACAATCTTTTGGGTCTGATCTAAACTCTGAAGTCTGAACTCCCTAGCTAGCTAGGGCAATCATCGTATCATACAATGCTTTCTTTCTTTCTCTCTCTTTTTCCCTTTGGGGATGGATGGCGGTGCCCCATGTCATTTAGTTCCATCTCTCATTTAATGTAACCCTAAACCTTACTCCATTCATCATTGCATTTTGAAGACTGAAACCACTCATTTATTTAACCTATATAAACACACTCTTGATCATTCTATTCTCTCTTTCTTTATAGCATTTCTTCATCTGGTTGTCCAAATGTTGAAGCTAAATCCCCAGGCAGCAGAACCCTTTTATATTCAAGCTCATTTTGTACTATCACCACCACCACTACCAGTTTTACCTTATATCATATCCCAATGGTTCCATTATATTACAACACACAATGCTATCTTTTATATCCCACTATACCTTCCAAGTCAACTACTCATAATCCTCTTCCCTTCTTGCAAAATAACACACAACCCAGTCCTACCATAAATAACACTGATGATGCAAAAAATGTGGTGGTGAAGGAGGGTTTTTCAACACCTCCTATTAACATTCCTCCACCAAAAAGCTATTACAAAAGGATCCGTAAAGACCAGGCATGTTGGCAATCATATCAAAGAAATAAGAAGATGACTTGCAGGTCTGTCTGGAGACCCAAAGGGGTTAGCATTGATGGAGAAGTTCAAGCTTTACCACCTGATCCTAATGAGTTCAACAAGTTTGAAGGCAAAACAACTACACTTATGGTGAAAAACATTCCTAATCAAATAAGGTATATTTAATTTATCTTGTGAAAAAATTAATCTGCTAATTAACTTTCTTAGAAAAACACTGATTTCCTTCTCTACAATAGTCTAATCTTTGTTTTTACTTTTGCATACAGTAAGAAAGTTTTGTTGGCAGTGTTAGACAAGCATTGTGTTGAAGAAAACACAAAGCTTGAAAAACAAGATGACCAATCTGCATATGATTTTGTTTACCTACCAATGGACTTCAAGTAAGATGTTCTAGTTATTAATCTTTTTAAACCGAAATGGCTGAATGTGGGGTTAGTTCAACTTTTAAGGATTTTTAACATTTACTACTCATGATTTGAATCAGGAATGAGCTGAATTGTGGGTATGGATTTGTTAATTTCTCAAATGCTAATGCAGCAGTGAGGTTTTACAACTCTTTTCATAAGCTCAAATGGGCCGACATTGGTTTCTATTCTTTTTCTGATAAATTCTGTGAAATCAAAAAGGCTAAACTTCAGGTGTAAATATTGAATTTTCTTATATATCATTTTCTTAGTTAGCTAGGTGTAGGGGGACTATATACTCCAACCAATAAAAAGCAGCCACATGGCATAGTCGTTAATCCATCAGGTCGCTACGATCTCAACTTACTAGTAGCTCGACCACAACAACTCGACTACATAATCAGCAGCGGTCTGCTAATACGCACGTGCCCTAATTCGGCGCCCAAGATACTCTCTCCAGCCATTGTCCAATTACTACAACCGTTACACAATCGCTGGAGAATATCATATCATCATAAATATGTCGGAGAATCTGCAGGATCCCATGATCTTCGCCTCTTCACCTTCTATATAAACAGAACTACGATGGCTTGATCTCTAAGTTCAATCCCCACGAACTAGGGTACGTAGGCAATCTCAATCTCAACGAGGTGCAGCCACTTCGATCTAAAACTCCCCCCATTGGTCAAGTCTGCTAACGACCTGACCTAGTGAATGCATTGATCTAGAAATAGGTCAATACATTTGGCGCCGACTGTAAGGAATTCGATTATATCGAAAAACCCAAACCCTCCCACCCAACTCAAAGTCATTCATTCAAATGGCTACCCATGAATTAATCATCCAAGATCTGCAAGACCAAATCAATCGTCTTCAGGCAGAAAACGCACAGTTAAAGGCTGCACAAACTACCAACCCAACACCAGTAGCAAATGGTGGACATGGAGTCGTTGTTGTTGATGACTCCAATCGAAAGTATGAAGAACTCAGCCAACAACTAGCAGAGTTCAAAGCCTCTCAGGCCATCATACAACTTCGCAAAGGCCATACCGCAGAACAACTTGCTGTCCAATCCCTTCAGCAATTTCAGGAGTCTCCCTTCTCCAAGGAGATCCTCGACCATGAATTGCCTAACAAACTCAACGCCCCCAAATTCGACCAATATGTAGGAGTTGGAGATCCAACTGACCATATCAAATGAGTTCGTAAATCCCTTCCTCTTATCAAAGAGGATCACTTACTATGTTTACTGTTCCAGTCCAGCCTCACCGGACCTGCTCTCGATTGGTTTCACCGTTTGAAGCCAGGATCCATCAGCTCGTTTGCAGATCTCGAAAGACAGTTCGTTATCTTCTATATCCATAACAAGAAGCGTCCTGTCACCATTGATTCCATCTTCAAAGTCAAGCAGCGGGATGGCGAATCATTGAGCAATTTCTTTGCTCGATTCAAATCTGAACTACATTCCATCCAAGATTTTGCAAAGGAACATGAAACCTTCGCAACAATCGCATTCTCTCACGGTCTGGTCCAGGGATCCGACCTGCACAAATCTCTAGCTATGAAGCGACCTTCATCTCTGGATGAGCTATACCTTAAGGTAGATCGTTACATCAAGCTCGAAGAAGCCCTAACTGGTAGGGAAAAGAATCATATCATCTCCAACGTGGAATCTGGCTCCACTAAGCGACCTCGATATGACAACAAGAGGTTCAAAGCAAAGTCGTTGCCTACTGAGCAACGAGATTACCACCGATTCACACGACCAGCCAGTTATATCTATGAGCGAATCAAGCACAACCATTGGTGCAAGATTCCTACCTTCACACAGTTGGAGGACACATCTGGTCGACCGTACTGCAAAGTTCACAAGGTGTGGTGTCATCAAACTGATGACTGTCGCGTTTTGAAACGTGCTCTTCAGACTTGGGCCGATGAAAAAAGGCTCAACAATTGGATCCTCGGAAGGCAAGAGGATACCATGAGCAAACGAGCCAAGAAAGGATCCACAACGCCTCCGCATTCACCAAGGCGACATCACAGCAAGGCCAGAACGGCCTCCACAAGTCCAGTCCGCAGCAGAGGGCGTAGCCTCTCCCAACGTTTAGGTCCAACAGGCGACCTACGCGACCAACTTAACAAAAAGGTCGCGAACAAGATTGATAGTGACAGCGAGTCAGAGAGTCATGTAGTCTACATGATTTGTGAATCCAACTCCACCCCTGTGTCAAGAGACAAGAAGAGACGAGTAGAGCATCTTCATCATGTCTACTCCATTACTGGCCGAGCAGCTCGCTTCAACATCCCGGCTCGCCAGGAGACTGACATTACCTTCACTGAGGACGATCTCAACAAGGTCGTTACCCCTCACTTGTCGTTGAATTGAGAATAGCCGATTACATCATCAAGAGGGTACTCATCGACCCTGGTGCATCCTGCAACATACTCATGTACAGAACCTTCAAAGACATGAGGTTACCTGATTCAGTCCTCATCCCCGATTTCACCCCCATCTTAGGCTTCAACAGTTCAAGGGAAGATCCTAAGGGTGAAATACTGTTGCTCGTCACTGTTGGGCGAAAAGAAGACAAGGTCGTTGTGACCGCCAAGTTCAGCATCCTCAACATCGCAAGTAAGTACAATGCGATTCTAGGTCGAAAATGGATCCATGCTATGAGAGGTGTTCCATCCACATATCATCAAGTTTTCCGCTATCCTGGACCTGATGGGATAATGGAACTTCGGGGCAACCAGAACGCTGCACAAGAATGTCATGGAATTCTTGAAGCTGTAGCGCCTGCAAAGCCATCCACCTCTGGAATCAAGGATGCTGACACTAAGGGGAAGAGCCCGATCACATCAGAAGCTCGAGAGGGCGACAACAAATCAAAGAGCCCATCGAAAGAAAGGACCGAAACCACTAAATAGCAATTACAGAAGGAGCAAAGGAGCTCCCCCAGCTCAATCTCGGAAGCACTGATCCAGGAGTACGTGTGAACTTAGGGTCAGAAGACGAGCCGAGATATGTCTATGTAGGTGCAGAATTAGAAGGAGATAAGTACAACAACTTTGTAAACTTTCTTTCTTCTAATAAAGATGTTTTTGCTTGGTCGTATATCGATATGCCTGGAATAGACCCATCAATTGCATGTCATAAACTACGCGTCAATCCAAATTATCGTCCTGTTAAGCAAAAACCAAGGAGGCTCGCTCCTAAGTTTCACCAAGCAGTAAATGAAGAGATCAACAGACTCAAACAGGTCGGGTTCATCAAGGAAGTCGACACGCCAGATTGGCTAGCCAACATTGTGCCAGTCTTAAAGAACAACGGGAAAACAAGAGTCTGCATTGACTTCACAAGCTTGAACAAAGCTTGTCCTAAAGATTCATTCCCACTGCCACGAATCGATAGGTTAGTCGATCAGACATGTGGTTTCGAGCTATTGTCATTCATGGACGCATACTCAGGCTACAACCAGATTCCAATGTACGAGCCCGACCAAGAGAAGACCTCTTTCACAACAGAGAAAGGCATTTTTTGCTACAAGGTCATGCCATTTGGCTTAAGAAATGCAGGAGCGACCTACCAACGACTAGTCACTAGAATGTTCGACGATCTGCTAGGTCGAACAATGGAGGTCTACATCGACGATATGCTAGTCAAGAGCAACCAAGAGCAAGATCATTTATCCAATGTCGACCAGGCATTCCAAAGGTTAAGACAATATAGAATGCGTCTCAACCCAGAGAAATGCCTGTTCAGGGTTGCATTAGGAAAATTTCTCGGCTATCTAGTTACAAGACGAGGTATTGAAGCAAATCCCGACCAGATCAGAGCCCTGATCGACATGCCCAGCCCAAAAACAAAGAAGCAGATCCAAAAACTCAACGGCATGGTATCAGCTCTCAATAGATTCATTTCTAGAGCATCAGATAAATGTCGACCAATGCTTCATATTCTCAAAAAGGGGGCTTCATATCAATGGACAGAAGAATGTGAGAAGGCCTTCAACGACCTCAAGGCATATTTATCTACTCCACGAGTCCTCACTAGGCCTAATGATGGAGACATACTCGGCGTCTACCTCGCAACGTCAGATTTTGCGATCAGCGCAGTGCTTTTCAAGGAGGAAAATCAGGTC
Source organism: Aquilegia eximia (assembly GCA_023053565.1). Classification (NCBI taxonomy): domain Eukaryota; kingdom Viridiplantae; phylum Streptophyta; class Magnoliopsida; order Ranunculales; family Ranunculaceae; genus Aquilegia; species Aquilegia eximia. The sequence continues at coordinate 20,604,122 of JALIGU010000003.1, forward strand.
GAACGCCCAATTTACTTCACAAGCAAAGTATTGCAGCAGGCCGAAATAAGGTACACACCTCTAGAGAAATTAACATTAGCTCTCCTCTACGCTGCATGCAAATTCAGACCTTATTTCCAAGCCCACACTGTCAAAGTAATCACCGACCAGCCATTACGCCATATATTAGAAAAGAAGAACAAAACAGGTCGTATGGCTCGATGGGCAGCCGAACTGGGTGATTACACATTTGAGTTCGTCTCTCGACAGGCCGTCAAAGGCCAGGTCGTCGCAGATTTCTTAGCAGACTATCCAGTAGAGGATATCAATTGGGAACCAGAACAAGAAACAAAGAAAGTCCAGAACAGTCCTCCCGACACTTGGCAACTATATGCTGATGGTTCACATAACTCAAACGGAAGTGGCATAGGTGATGTACTCATTTCACCTGAGGGTTCACAGCTCGAGAGAGCAACTCGTCTCGACTTCTCGACCTCCAACAATGAGGCCGAATACGAAGCTCTAATCCAGGGCATACAAATGGCTATCGACTTACAAGCAGTTCGCCTCAAGGTATTCAGTGATTCTCAACTGGTAGTCAATCAGATCACCAATAATTACCAGATCAATGGTGTCAACTTAATCAGATATGCTAGCAAAGCAAAGGAACTCATCAGCAAACTCAGTTATTTCATAATCGATCACATCCCTAGAGATGACAACAGACATGCTGATTCATTGGCGTTCTTAGCATCTAAGATCGAGTCAGATCGACCGCGAGCTCTAACTATATCAATCAGTACACAGCCTGCATATCTACTCAAAGAAGAAAACGTTCACCAAATCTGCGATCTACTAGCCACAACACCAGCAGACATCCAAGGGACTTGGATGGAACCTTTCATCACTTATCTTCAAACTGGTGTGTTACCATCCAACAAAAAGGAAGCTAGTCAGTTATTACATAAAGTCACTATGTATAAACTTCATGACGGTAAGCTATTCAGAAAATCTGCAACTGGTCTGTTATTACGGTGTTTGATCCCCAAGCATGGGCAAATCATCTTCCAAGAAATCCATGAAGGAGAATGCGGAAACCACTCCGGAGGTCGAACATTAGCTCATAAAGCGATATCCCAGGGATATTTTTGGCCAAGAATGAAAGAAGATGCCAAAAAATTTGTGTTGAAATGTAAAGAATGCCAACGTTTTGCTGATAACCAACATCAGCATCCCAATGATCTCATCAACATCACAACACCATGGCCATTTCACATGTGGGGGCTCGATATCATGGGCCCTTTAATCAAAGAAAAGAAATCTGAAAAGAGATTTGTTCTAGTCGCCATTGACTACTTCACCAAATGGGTAGAAGCCGTTGCACTCGCCAACATCACTCAAGCCGATGTTCAAAGATTCATGTGGGAAAATATTATCACACGATTTGGTTTACCAAAACGAATAGTCACCGATAATGGCACTCAGTTCGTCGGCAAAAACATCAAGGCTTTCTACGAACTATGGAAAATTGATCATTCTAGGTCAACACCTAGATATCCACAGTCCAACGGCCAAGTCGAAGCTGCAAATCGACAGATCGTGAACAACTTAAAGAAAAAGCTTGAGGATCAACACGATCAATGGCCACAACAGCTAGAAAACATCCTGTGGGATTATAGAACAACTCCTCGTACATCCACAGGGATGTCACCATTTAGTCTTTGCTATGGAGTTGAGGCCGTTATTCCTACCGAGTTAACATTTGGCACGACCATATCCCTTCTGGTGGACACAGAACTTAACAATCAGGTCTGGTCGTTTGGAATAGATCTCCTCGAAGAACGACGAAACCACGCCGTTATAAAACTCGAGCAATATCAGCAACGACTCAAGCGAGCTTATAACAAAGGCGTATGTCCTAGAACTTTTCAACCAGGAGAACTAGTTCTAAGAAAAATGTTCCACAACAAAAGGAAGGATACTATCGGCAAACTCAATGCCAATTGGGAAGGCCCTTACATTATCACCAAGGTTCAAAGCAACGGATCTTATCGTCTTCAAACACCAGAAGGGGAGAACGTTAAGAACCCATGGAATGCTTACCACTTGAAGAAGTTTTATCAATGAAATGTAAGCATCTATCTATTACATTTCAATATACAAACTCATTTCTGCCTTCATCTCAGCTCAAACATGAATGCCTCTTAAAGGTCTAATCCAATCCCTCGACCTACAAATTATCAAAACTCTAGTCCCTTTGATAATTTTAATTTTGTTAAGTTCAAACATTTACAACTTAACTTGGTGCATTGGTCGTATCATTCCCACGACCCGCATACGACCTCATCCACCATCAGGTCCAACACTATGCTTGTTACTTATTGTTTGCAAAACCCATACAAGAAGACAAAGCAACAAGAATAAGAATGCAAGGTAAATAAGTGAAATTTCTTTTTACTACATGAAATTCTAGCTATTACAGGTAAAACGATCTACCAGTTACAGCTGACAGAAAGCAACATTAAACTAAGGTATACAAGAAGAACTGTTTCAGTCGTCCTACTTGCAGTCATTCATCTCGTCTACCTGCCTTCTGAACGAGGTACCAGGACTCCCTGGAAACTAGCTGATCAGATCGACTTAACTACAAGATCATCAAATAAAGACATCGGCCGTAATCAATCTGTACACAATCAAATCGATTACTGTTGTTCATTACAACTTCAAATAAACAAATTAGTGTTCACTCGACCTCACAGTACTGGTCTTGGAGACAGAACCCGAAAAACGCAAAAAAAATGTACTTTCCCATGAGGAAATAAGCCATCAAGGTCAAAGACAGACGATCTGTGGAGGTTCGAGCTAGCCTCACCAAGCACCAAGAAAAAGGGAGAAGAAGAAGGAGATGTATTTTCCCATGAGCAGGCAACCATCAAAATGCAAGCAAGAAGACCTGGTGGAAATCCAGGACGCCTTACTAAGCATCAAGTCTCTCCGAAGACCGAGACTAGTTCACCGCTGCACAGGCTGGTCGCTAGGTTCATCCACCTCCATCTGGCCACTTGCGACATCATCATTAGGGCCCGTCAAGGTGTCCTGAGCTGATACTAAAGCTTCTTCAGCACCACCTCGCGTCTCCTCTCCTTCGGGCGACCCCATTAAAGCTTTATCCAGATTGTCGCAATAGGCCTTCCACGCTGCGCTATTCTCATGACATGTGCGCTCCCAGTGGGCAGCAGACGACCTAGCAGCAGCAAGGTCTCCCCTTACCTGCTCCAACATCTCCTTCAACATCACGTTCTCCGCCTCCTTATCCTTGAACTTGCACTCGGCAACAACAGCAACATTTATCTTCGAGCAAGTCACCAGCAAAGTTTGAGACTTCACTGCTCGAGCATCAACATCCAAGACAATGCCCTCATTTACAGCTCGGGCAACGCAGGGATCGTCAATTGCACTGTCGTTCTCATACACGACATGCTTTTCACCACGGCCATCCAAGTAATCGAACGGCCCAGGGCGAAATTCAGACAATACCCCCTTGCCTTTATGCAAAGGCCGAGCAACAGTCTTCCTGGACACCAAGGAAGGCTCAGGAGATCTCACAGACTTCGGAGAGGGGAGGTAGGCACAGTTGGGCGCTCCATCAGCTTCAGGCTCCCAGAGAACGGCCTCTTCTTTCCCGACCCGACAGGTAGTTTGGGAAGTGAGGTTGGAGGGGATACGACTTGGGGGCTCACTCCCATCTCCCCCTGTCGCGAGATAACACCAGATCGTTCCTTCTCCGACCAGCGGGAACCACCACTAGCTCGCTCTTTTTCATCATGTCGCGAGCTACCACTAGCTCACTCCTTCTCCCCAGGGCGCGAACTGCCACCAGATTGTCCCGCCTCAGCTCTATGTACAGATGACATAAAGGTCTTCTTCAGCGACTTCCTCCTCTCGAGTTCCTCTTCAACTGTTTTCGGACCACCTTTGGGAATAAAATGCTCCCTCAGGTGGGGTAAGAACTGAATCTTCCAACTATCAGCCCACAAACCGAAGATGTTCAGAGCAGACTTCAAATCGTTCTTTCTCAACGAGTGATCGTCCTTGATCGCTGCAAATACAATACAAAGTCAGCAAGTTCGGAAATAAGAAAGTCATCTACAATCCTAAGACTAACAACCAGAAACTTACGAGTATCATTCCTAGTCACATGACGCAACTGGATACTCCCTTCAGTAATCGACCCAGTAATCAGCATGGGATCCTTCCACCATTGCTCACTACTCACCGGATAGATCAAAGGCAGACGTTCTGGCCTAACTTGCATATTATAACCCGCAAACTCGGCCTTCGAAGAATGTTTAAAACTAAAGTGGTCCAATACATTATTTACAGTGATGTTCCACTTATGTGACTTGTTGAGGTCATCAATTACCCTCATGTTTCTCCAGAAATTGCTGGTAAGGAGCTCGACCGATAGCATTCAACAGGTCGACCACCAAACAAGAGAAAGGCAACCTCAGCCCAGCTCGGAATTGCATCATGGTAAACACAGTGGAGAAAGGGTTCTTAGGTCGATACTCAGCAGAAAGTAAACGATCTCCTAAAAACCTAATCTCCAAATGCTCAATCGAACTAAGCCCATACTGCTTCCTAAATGCAATATGCCTATGGACATACTTCGGATTCACTACTCTACAGAAGGAACCTTCGTCTCCTTCCACCATTTCATCATCAGATGTGTCCTCCCCATGAGAACCACTACTCTGGGGGCTTTCAGGATCTACATCTCCTTCACCCCGACTAGAAGACGCAGTCTCAGAATGAGTCCTTTCAGACTCATACTCCTCACCACCATCACCACTCAAGTTCTCATTCTGAGAGTCACTTGCCTCAGACATCTCTCTCAACCAACAGAAAACAAAACAAAAGGACGCAAAAAGAAGAAAAATTCAAGAAACAAAGAAACAGAAGCAACTAACCTCACGAGCTCTCAAAGATCTTCAGAACGCAAGAGAAAGCGGCAACAATTCAACAAAGAAAACGAGATAGGTAAACCCTTCTCAAGCAAGCCACAGTTTAAATACTGTAGCACATGTAATCCCAGCCATCGGTTCGAACAGATAAACGGCCGAGATCGAGCAAGGGAGCCACGTTCCTTGCAGTTATTTTCCATTCACTAAATGATTCACATCCACCGTCGGATCAATCCACGTGCCACGCAAAGACCTAATCAAGCAAGAAGTGCGTCAGTTACCATAACTACACGGCTAACTGCTCGAGGAAACTCCCCCACTTCCCCGTAAGAGCGCCATGATTATTACAAACAAGCCTGCATGACTGCCACGTCCGCAAATTCAAAAAGCAAACTTCAAATCAACATCGATCAGAGCTCTTAGTCTTTTCAGCTCGACTTCTACAGCCGACCTAAAAAGAGGGGGCTTATGTAGGGGGACTATATACTCCAACCAATAAAAAGCAGCCACGTGGCATAGTCGTTAATCCATCAGGTCGCTACGATCTCAACTTACTAGTAGCTCGACCACAACAACTCGACTACATAATCAGCAGCGGTCTGCTAATACGCACGTGCCCTAATTCGGCGCCCAAGATACTCTCTTTAGCCGTTGTCCAATTACTACAACCGTTACACAATCGCTGGAGAATATCATATCATCATAAATATGTCGGAGAATCTGCAGGATCCCATGATCTTCGCCTCTTCACCTTCTATATAAACAGAACTACAATGGCTTGATCTCTAAGTTCAATCCCCACGAACTAAGGTACGTAGGCAATCTCAATCTCAACTAGGTGCAGCCACTTCGATCTAAAACTCCCCCGATTGGTCAAGTCTGCTAACGACCTGACCTAGTGAATGCATTGATCTAGAAATAGGTCAATACACTAGGTTACCACAAGAATTACAATCTGGTGTCTTCAAGAGATCTTTGTTCAAGTGTCTTCAAGGCTAAACTTGTAATTTTCTTTTCTATTTAGGGGAAGGAAGAATTGGTGAAGCACTTCAAGAGATCTAGCTTTGTTCAGGTGTAAAACAAATGAGTATTTACCAATTGTCTTCATCCCACCAAGGAATGGTTGCAACTCATCACAATCTACTTTTTGTGTTGTTGGTAGAAGAATTAGTCAGTGATGCTCCTGCTGCTGCTCAAGTGTTTAGAATGTTTGTTTGTTTTCTTGCATTAAATGGGATCAGCTGGTCTAGGGTCCATGGTTTATTTTGGGAAGTAATGATCTGATGATGATGCATCTGGGATGTTGTTGGGACTTGGGAATTGAGAATTAGAAGCTTTGGTTCATGACTTCATGTACATACAAGCTGATTCAAATGTATGTACCTCAACAGCGGATTGTTGATATAAGTTTCCACACGTAATTTAAAAGGGGTAGGGGTCCCCACAACCTCGCTTGCCAACCAAAAAAAAAAAAAAAAAAAAAAACCTCTTATAAGAGGTGAAAAACAAACACCTCATTTTAGTGGTCCACCTCTTAATAGAGGCTCTAGTAAATCCAACCTCTTATAAGAGGTAAAAACAAACAGCACCTTAATGTACTGTTTTGTTTTAGTTAATATGTTAAAATATAATGATATTGTTTTTCTTTACTAATAGAGAACTCCAATATAGGTAGCCATAACAACCAACTGATCAAGTGTTTGGGGACTTTGGACTGAACTGAAAATCTTCGCCAGTTTATCCTATTCCCTCCCTCATACGGTCATACAATACAAAAAAATAAGAGGATTTCATTCCATTCCATGCATGGTTTTCCAAACAAAAAACTCCTGAAACCAATGTATTCTATACTCTATATACAAAAGAACCTACGCATCAAGAAAATTTATTTTTCCCCAATTGATAGCCTAATTCAAGAGAATTGTGATTAATTTTAATCTTAAGAAAATCAAAATTGTATTTTTAACAATATTTTTAAAATTTCTAGTTATAAATGGATCACAACTTAAAAACTAAATTTATAATTTTACGGGCCGTAATCTAAAAACCAATGCATTGCATGGGCAAAATGGATTGTGGAATAGAGTTCTCCAACAAACAAGAATAATTCTACGCTGACAAATAACTCCTACAAATGAATCTCACAAACTGACGTGTAGACTGATGTGGCAAGATCACGTCAGCAAAAGAAAAAAAAAATACTCTCCCACATTGACACGTTCTTTATCTCTCTCAACCCTTTCTCTTCTCTCCTCCCTTCTTCGTTGTTTAACGGACATCTCTCAATACTCTCCTTATCCTCTCTCAAACTGTTAAGATGTTTCTTCTTCTTTTTTTTTTTTTTTTTTTTTTTACAACAATAACAACATCAAGCACTCAACATATTATGATGTTAATTGTGAGATTTTTTTATACCATTAATAATATGTATCTGGTTTAATCTCATTTTAACTGAAATTATATTTGAAATTAATTCTTGAACTTAGTTTTTTTTTATTTGAAAAATCTTAAAACAATTGATAGATTTAATTATTTGCATCCATTAGAGAAAAAAAACCCTAAGAATTTGGGAAATAAAAGTGCCCAATAAATTAAATTGTATGTGATTTGTATATGAGTTTGAATTTGTTCTTAAATGATAATCGCTTTTTGTTGTTCAAACTGAATGGTTTCATTTTTGGAATTTTCTAATCGTTCCAAATGATCAAGAGCTCTGACCGACCTTGCTTGGCTAGAAATTATGGGATCTCCTATTGCCCGATTGGATGCGGGAGGATTTTATCATCAACTTGATGAATTAATTTCAGGATATAGGACTTTCCTATTGTTCGAAAGGTATGCAACGAGAAGAAGTCATGATGAAGGGTCCTGGCCTTGGAAGAGATGGAGCATTACGAGCTATCCTGGCTATTCAACTGCATAGCGAGTGAAGTCCTGTTGAACTTTGTTATATTAAATAGCTGGATTCTCCCAGTCCGTAGAGAGTACTCTTTCGTAAGTTGGCTTCTTCGGAGGTCCAACTTTCTATTCACTCGTGGGATCCGGCCGGTCTGGGGGGAACCCCCAAGGCTCCTCTCTTCTCGAGAATCTTTTTTTTTTGTAAAGACGAGGAAACGTATTCTATTTTTAATATTTTCCTATTTACTACGGCGACGAAGAATGCCCTTGGGAGGGGAGCAACAACTGGAAACTAAAAAGAAGAAAAAAGACTGAAAGAAAGCAAAAAAAATAGCAAAGTGGAGTTGGAGAGCGAGAAGGTAACGAAGAAGAAACTCGAGAAGAAAGAGAAAGAACTAGAAAGGGGTTGTGGGTGTTTTCTGTAACTGCTGACATGGCCATGCCATGTCAATAAACACGTCAGTTTGTGGGTTCAATTTGTGGGAGTTGTTTGTGAGTGTAGAACCACCCAACAAACAAAACCTTAAAAAATATTCTATTCCAAAGTTTTTCAAACCGTTCCATTAGAATTCTTTCCTTTATATTTTTTCCCTCAACTTGCCAAACAGATGTAGTTCCTGATTTGCAACAAATATCACAAATTGAATTATAGGAAAAAAAATATTCTAAAAACAAAGAATTAGGCCGTAAGACTTTATTCCGAATTTTTTTTGCTAAAATGATAAACTTAGAATTGTGGCTGTCAAAAGGACAAACGCACGTTAATAATTTGTTAAAAGGACAAACCCAGATTTTGACTTTATCAAAAGAACAAATGTTTGTGATCAGACTTGTAATCGTATAGTCACACTTTTTCAAAATTTTATTTTTACCCCTATATACATGTGATTGCCATTATGATTATACGTGTGATCATACACACATGTCCCTTTGAATTATGCTATCACAACTGTAATCATACTCATGATCATAAGATGTTTATATGTGATTAGGACTATGATCATAATAAATAAATGTGATTACACGTCTGATTAGAACAAATAAATATGATTATAAGTGTGATCATACATACTCGTGTTGTGATTTATGTGTGATCATAGCGAATAAATGTGATTACAAGTCCGATCATACCAAATAAATGTGATTATAGGATCTGATCATACGGCTGCATAAGATCGCATTCCAACAAGAGTTGATTAGGGTAAGGTATAGTTTTATTGCATTTGGTGTTATGTAATATATGATTAGACATGTAATCATATGATTATACGTCTGATCATAGGGTTACATAAGATCGCATTGAAAGTATAGTTCATTAGGGTAGAGATATTGCATTTAGTGTGTATGTAGTATATGATTAGATATGTGATCATAAATGGTATTTTTGTCTAAAGGAGTGAATTGTTATGATCAGACCCGTGATCATAAAAACGTTGTCTTTTATACTAAATAAAATCTTTTAATATTTTTTTGGCCTAACGGAATTGGAACAGTGTCCTTGGGCCTAACTCCAGCCCTATGTTGTAGATTGCAAGCTTACCAAGTTCTTTTCTTAGGGTAAATTTCTCCGTGACTCCAACAACAGAACGTATTGGAAAAAAAAAATGAGAATCCCACCATCAATTAGTGCTTTAAATGAAATTTTGTAGTAAGTGGATTTCTATAAAATATTGAAAAAATATAATGACATGTAGCCATGAAGTAAATTGTTGTTTCTTGGTATCAAGAACATTGGTAGAGGGGATCTGGCCATGAGGTTAGGGAGAGAAAATTTGCAAATCCTCGACTTGACATAGTAAAGGTTGTTGCCACGTGCCAACAGGCCAACATGACTACATGTCATGGTAAGTATTCAAACATGGCAGCTCAATGTTGGACCCTATATATACTATCTAAAATGCACCAGACTCATCCAATGTGTCAAAAAATTGTTCTTTGATTTCCCTAATTTCTCCCAAATGCTCTTCACAAACAGTACACAATGTAGCCCATAAATTAATAGCACAATTAAGGAAGAAGAGGAAGAGAAAGATATATACATAACACAATACAGAGATTTTATATTATATTTGTATGTATATTGTAAATGTAATTTTCTCTCTCTTTTATTTCCGAAATTTGCTCTCTATTTTTTTGTTCTGCATTCTCTGTTTCTGTTATTTACATGAGCTGGCTATATAGAAAGTCCTCCCGAGTCCTGACATATTTTCTATTTTTATTGCAAAAGTGATGCATTCAGCAAACTGCCAACAATTATTTTCTCCTCCACCAACAACAACATCTCTGACTTCCGAACCTATTGGCATAACTTTAATTTCTTCCTCTTTAGTTCAACCACAATAACCAGCAAACCTAAAGACACACAGATTTACACAGATCGGAATCTGCTGCATGCCGCTGCCATTCGTCATCATTGTACATACATTGCTGAATGAATGTCATCTATGGCTCCCCGGTCCAAACCGGATTCGGACGTTGAAATGACTAAACCCACCACCCCTGAAAATGTCAAGAAAAAAAGGGTATGCATTAATTTCAATTTCATCTGATTTTTTTTATTATCATTATTTGAATGTACAGCTCCAATAATCATTTTTTTTTTAATTTGCATTTTTAGTCTATAATTCCAAAGATTTTTTCGAAAGGTCGACATGGAAGAGAGGCAGAGGAAGATTTATTTGCAGGCAGAGAAATTGCTATCGGTACCTACTGCGTAAATCCTTCAATTTATTTTTCGGCTTATTAAAGTTTTTATTCTCAATAATTTAGATGATAGATTAATATAATTCTTAATTGTACACAACCATGACATTGAACTGTTAAGAATATGAAGAAAATTATTGCAAATCAACATTAGTGCAAACTGTTTCGGTATATAAAATGTGATGGCATAGGATTAGAATATTGTATGTAAACTGTTTCGGTATAAACATTTACATACTTCAAGTTTCGTAGGGTATTCTTTATACTAGGCGCCTGTTCCCTGAAGGCAGAAGTGTAATGTGCAAGTGCAAAATCTTTTATTCATGAGCAATACATATTCATAACAGATCTTGATGATTATATGAGCCTGCCTCAGTTTCAGTAGTACAAATTTGGTATAGAAAACCGGTTTTGCGGAGTAATAGGAATGCTATGAACCTATGAGGGTTATGAAAAGTTTTGCATGTTACTGTTATTAACCATGTTTGAAATGGTTCTTTTTATGCAGACCTTGAGAGGAGGATTACATCAAGAAGGGCTGCTTTTATAGACTCATCCCCTGTTATGAGAAAAAGCTTTTCAGGTGCGTGAACATATTATTCGAAATGCACAGTTATTTTATGTCATTGACTCACACTCACTGATACTATTTTAGTTTTCCTTAATCCTTGTAGTTAAGGCAAATAGATGACCTTCAATTTTTCAAAGAAAATCTTGTGATTTTATTTTTAATCTGACCTCAGGATGATGGTATAACCAGGGTCGAGCGATTATAGTAATCAATTGAATTGTTTCAGACCATGAGTGGGATGGAGGGAAACATTTGTCCCCTTTGAGCACAAAAGTCTTTAGTTTTCATTATCTGTTTGCCACATAGAAACTGTCAAACTGGTAGCTTACCTACTATCCTGAATTGTACTGCATACGTGGAGCGAAAATTAGGAACACAAATGAAAACTGTATATAATTGATGTTTAGTTTGGACTTCCTTCTAATGTCTTCATTTGATGTTAATTCAAACCTGTAAGACTTGAAGTGAACTCTTACATTCAAACACGTAAAACCGCAGTTTTAATGTTGTGTATTATTTGCAGAAAGGCAGGCGAGTTTTAGAATCGATGGGCTAAACCTCTCTAATTTTGATCAACCAATGAAATCATCCACTGAACTCAAAGAGTACCGGTATGAATTCTAGTGGCCACATTCAAATTATGATTTGTTTATATTTCTGTCCCCCTAACAATCAAATATAACTTTTCCTTATGGTGTAGGATTTTCGTTGCAACATGGAATGTAGGAGGTAAGACTCCAAATAGTAGTCTTAACCTTGAAGATTTCTTGCAAATGGAGGGTTCTGCTGACATTTATGTTTTGGGGTATGAGTAAATACCTTTCTTTTTCTTTCAATTCTTGATCTACATGAAACAGGATAACTATTATTTATAATTGTATTGCTAATATCAGATAATCAACACTCCACTGGATCCATGAACTGCCTTCATAGTAGAGCATATAGAATTACAGTAAATTACAGTTTCTAATAGAGTCTCCTCTGTTTCAGACTTTAAGTAGTTGCTTGAACATTTTAATGTAGTCACGTCACGTAGAATAAACTTTTCTTCATGCATATTTCATACGCAACACCACGGCACTTTTAATGCTTAAAAAATGTAACACTGGAGAATACCAAGCATATTGGATCATAAATGTATCCATCATCTCAGGAAAACGCTTTGGGATGGAGTCATTATTGAACTGCTTAGCTAGGAGATCAGCTACAGTTTGACACTGAGGATATGTTAAAGTATTCTGCAGTAAAAGGCATGTCTACATATAGAGAGCAATATATTTGCAACAATATCTGCATAAACATGAATATTACAATGTAAATGTTAATACAATTATAGGAAGATATACAAGAAAGTGAGGCAAAAATTGTACAAAGAAGAGCATGAATTTTAATTGGAAGTTATCACTGTCTAACATAACTGAGAGTTAAGAAATAATTGATTCTAAAAATTAAAATTGTGAACTTGAAGGATTGTTCTCACTAGTTTTATATTTTCTGCAGGTTTCAGGAAATAGTTCCTTTAAATGCAGGAAATGTTTTAGTGGTCGAGGATAGTGAGCCTGCAGCAAAGTGGCTTGCTATTATAGGCCAAGCCCTTAACAGACCACAAACACAGGATTATGATTGCAATTCTTCTGATTCAAGTCATGGCTCAAGAATATCAAACAACAACAATGCAAAAGACTCCAAGTCTCAGGGGGGCCTTCCTTTCTTCCAAAAGCCTTCCGTAAAAGTTCTTAGTAGGAATTTTAGAGTGGATAGTAGCCTTGTCAAAAGTTGCAACTGTCCCTTCGATGATTTAGCAACCACAGATAAGCATGGGCGAAAAGATTTTGGTCGCAATATTAACAAAGTTGATTTCCCATCTCCCCGTCCTAATCACGACAACTCAAGTGTAGATGACTTTTATTCCATTGCTGGTATACCATCATCCCCGGGGAAGATGGAGTACCGTTTAATAACAAGCAAGCAAATGGTAGGAATTTTCCTTTCAGTTTGGGTCAGAGATGAACTCGTGCAATACATTAGCCATCTCAGAGTCTCCTGCGTGGGGAGAGGGATCATGGGCTGCCTTGGGAACAAGGTTAGTTGACACACAGTTACTACTATATCGTTGCTATTATCCTATAATTCAGTCCATGCACTTGACATTTATCGCGTTCCAAATTATTGACAATACTTTGACCAACATCCATTCCATGCTGATGGAAAACATGAAATTGCATATCTTATCTGCGTCAACTTAATAAATGGTATGAATATGCAGGGGTGTATATCGGTTAGCATGGCATTGCATACAACTACATTTTGCTTTGTCTGTTGTCACTTAGCGTCAGGTGAGAAAGAGGGAGATGAACTAAAGAGGAACTCTGATGTGCTTGAAATAATCAAGAGCACACAATTTCCCAAAATTTGCAAGAATCCATCACGCCCCATGCCTGAAAAAATACTTGACCATGAGTAAGTTCCCACTCTGTCGTTGTCAGCAATTAAAAACCATAATTTCTTTGTTTATGCTGCAAGGTTTGAACATAATATAACTCATGGTTCCATTGTCATAGCCGGATAATTTGGCTAGGAGATTTGAACTACAGAGTGTCGCTAAGTTATGAGGAAGCAAGAATACTGTTGGAGGATAACTACTGGGACGCCCTACTAGAGAAAGACCAGGTTATTATGCTCTATTTTATAGTACATTTTGTGATCACTATCATCATCAACAGCTGATTGTTGATATAAGTTTCCACATGTAATTTAAAGGGGTAGGGGTCCCCTCAACCCTCGCTTGCCAAAAAAAAAAAACCAGCTCCCCATCCGGCTATCCTGTCACATTGTCGGATCACCAATGAGGAAGTACTTAATTAGTTTAACACTTTGTACATAGCAATTGGAGTTTAAGATAATCATTTTTTATATTTTTTTGAAACCTAATTTACTTCCACATTTTACTTAATTATGCAGCTAATTGTAGAGAGAGAAGCCGGGAGAGTTTTTCCAGGATGGAAAGAGGGGAGGATTTATTTTGCTCCTACTTACAAGTACTCCCAAAATTCTGACTCTTATGCTGGAGAGACTGCCAAATCTAAAAAGAAACGCAGAACTCCTGCATGGTATGTTTTGCTCAATTTGTTTTTTGTGTTTCATACAGTTGGTTATCTTAAACAGAATGATGAGTTGAAGGTAAATTATAGGTGTGATAGGGTATTATGGCATGGTAATGGCATCGAACAATTATCCTACGTTCGTGGTGAGTCAAGATTCTCAGACCATAGACCAGTGTGTGCTGCCTTTGTTGTACAAGTGGAGATGAAAACAAACAAGAACAAGTTTAAGAAAGGGTATTCAGCTGCACCAAGAAGATTGGAAATCGATGAGGACTGCATACCCAAGCGTCATAGTTTCTATGAGTTTTGATGACAGATACAACCATGTATATTACTATAGAAGTAGAAGATGAAGGCTTACATGTAACAAAAATTTACTTGCTAGTGATCATTTATATTTGCCCAGAAGCATTTATTTGATGTATAAACTTCTGCAAATATTTTGTTCGATACAGAAATGAATCGCAAAATTGCCTAATTTAGCATCACAAGACTTTTCATGGTGGACCAGGCTCATGCCTTTGAAGAAGCTAACCTTTGAAGTTAAAAGAAGCTAAATATTGATTTTTTTTGGACCTAAATACTCACTTTGACAACAAACTTTGATATTGGTTGCAAAACTGACAACATAGTACAAACCTGACAACGAACTTTGAGTCAACTTTCTTGACTAACAATGATAAAGTCTCCGGTTGTTTTCTCCGGTGAACTGGCTGACGTGGAAGAATATGTATGACGTGTCTTAATAAAAAATCACACGTAAGTAACTAAAAAAAAAAAATTAACCTCTAAATAACAGTAAATTAACCTAATTGGCTGACGTGGAAGAATATGTATGACGTGTCTTAATAAAAAATGACACGTAAGTAACTAAAAAAAAAAAAACAATTAACCTCCAAATAACAGTAAATTAACCTAATTTTATAAAACCCCCAAATTAAAAAACCCTAATTTTTGAAAACCCCCAAATTGAAAAACCCTAACTTTTGAAAACCCCCAAATTGCAGATAATAAATCAATTTCAAACAATAGAAAGCTTTAAAACAAACATATTCTACCAATTTTATATGTTCCAAACTATTGACAGAGAGAATACTTAATTAGGGTTTATTTATTATTTATCCCTTTAAGGGTATTATTGTAACTGTACTATTGATCTCAGTATAAATAGAGTACTTGTTCTCGTTATGAGACAAGTCTGTTTTTCTCAAACTTCTTGGTATCAAAGCCACGTTCTAACTCTCTTGCTCCTTCGTTCCAGCACCACCACCACCACCACCGCCACCATATTTCCATAGAGAAGTTGCTTTCTTTAAGCGTTTTTCTTGTGACCACCAGACCCAATCGGAAGATCTATCTCTCGGCCACTCATCAACACAGGTTTGGCCTACAAAGTTAGGTATTCCGAGATCTATTTCTGCCCAGGTAGGTGTTGTTTGGAGAATACTCATTATTAATTAAAGGTTCTTTTTAATGGGATGATCAGAAGATATTCCTGATTTTAACCTTCTTTAATCTTTTTATATGATCAGTAGTAGATATTTCTGAGTCTCTTGTTCTTGGCTTTTGAACTTTTTTGTTCCTTTTTTGCGATGTTTAATCCTATTTCTTTGTTGGAGTTCAATTCTTCACCATGAATGGAACAAAGAATACATCAGAATCCTCATCGAATGAACCACTAACACCATTACATAGTTTTAATTTTGGCCAAGGCCCTATTCAGCGTATTGCAACTCCACCTTTGAATGGAAGCAATTTTGTGTCATGATCAAGAGCTGTCAAGGTTTTCTTAGGAGGAAAAGCTAAGTTGGGATGGATATCTGGTCGTCATCCCAAACCCGCTGAAACTGACACTAAAAGGGTGGAGGAGTGGGAGACAAAAAACTATACTATTTTGGGTTGGCTATTCGGGTCTATGGAGTCTGATATTTATGAGATGTTTATGTTTTATGATACTGTGGAGGGCTTGTGGGCAGCATTGACTGAGATGTATGCTCACTCGCGTAATTCTACACGGATTTTTGAGTTATTTCGAGAGATGATTGCAGGCTAACCAAAAGGGTGACTATGTTCAAGTATACTACGGGTACTTAAAAAAGCGATGGGAAGAGCTCAAACAACACGAGTCATTGGCAGCTATCCAGGGGATGACACCAGAAGTTGCTAAGGCGTTTCACAAGCGTGAAGAGGAACATCACGTGTACCAATTTTGTATGGGACTTCGTCCAGAGTTTCAAGGATTATGCACCCAAATTCTGAACGCCGATCCACTGCCATCTCTTGGGAATGCATATGCCATGATTGAAGATTCTGAGTGTAGGGCCAAGTTGGTCACCAAATCTTCCGTTCCTAGTTCAGAGACCTCTCCAGTGATGGATCAGCTGGAATTTGCTGCCTCGTCTAGTTCTCGTTCACAACCTCAGTCTGGCTCGACTCAGTGTACCCATTGCAAAGTTCCTGGTCATGTCAACGAGCGCTGTTGGAAGCTTTACCCGAGTTGAGACCAAAAAGATTTCAATCGAGCAAGTCTCATGTCCACAATCGTACAGTAGCAGCAGCAGCAGCAGCAGAAAATGCCAGAAGTAGTTCGAACCCCATCTTCAGAGTCTGAGCTTAGTAGCATTCACGCCAAACTGAATGAATTGAATGCTATGTTCAAACAATCTAAGCAGTCAGGATCCTCCTCTACAGCCATGGCAGCTACAGGTACTACTGCACTTAATGTTCACTCTAGTCATACTGCCCAGGATTGGGTTCTTGATTCAGGGGCAAATGATCATATGACTAGTACGTCTCAGCATTTTACATCCAATATTTCTCCAGCTACAGATAATCTTAAACTTGCAAATGGGTATTTTACCCCAGTTTTGAACAAAGGGGATGTCACTTTATCTCCATCCATCACTTTGAGATCTGTCTTGCATGTACCCGGTCTTGGTTTTAACCTCTTATCTATCAGTCGTTTGACCAAGTGCTTAAACTGTGCAGTAAATGGTTGTATTTTATAGGACCTGAGTACGAGGAAGATTTTTGGCAGGGGGTATGAGAGAAATGGATTGTACTACTTTGGCGATCCTCCAGACCCTTCACCGCCATCTGTTTTGCAAGCTTCAGTGTTGCCTCCTTCAACCTCTTATAGTTTTTCCTTAGATTCCTTACAATTGTGGCAATGTCGTATTGGTCATGTTAACTTTCAATATTTATGTCTTTTATTTCCTGAGTTAATAAAAGCTTGCAGTCGTCATAAATTTCATTGTGTTATTTGTTCCTTGTCCAAGCATGTTCGCTCTAGTTATGTGCCTCACATGCATCGTTCACCATGTGCTTTTGATCTTATCCATTCTGATGTTTGGGGACCATCTCCAGTCACTGCTTTATCTGGTGTCCGATACTATGTGACTTTTATTGATGATTATACTAGGTGTACCTGAGTGTATTTGCCCAAAACGAAATCTGAGGTTCTCTCGTCTTTTATTTGTTTCCTTCAGATGATTAAGACACAATTTAAAATAGTAGTCAGAGGGATACGATCTGATAATGCAAAGGAGTATGTGTCTAATGAGTTTGTATCTCAACTAAACCAAAAAGGTATCCTTCAACAACTTACTTGTCCTTATACCCCTGAACAAAATGGGGTTGCTGAACGGAAGAATCAGAGTCTTATGGGAACTGTTAGGTGTCTTTTAAGGGGGATGATTGTCCCTAAATCTATTGGCATTGGGCTGTTCTGACTGCTGCATATCTTCTAAATCGAGTGCCTAGTCGAAGTCTTCCAGGGCAAACACCATTCCACTTACTCTATCCTGATCGAGTTATTTTTCCGGTCATTCCCAGAGTATTTGGATGTACTTGTTTTGTGCATAATAAAAGTCCTACGTGAACAAAACTTGATGATCGTGTTATTCGCTGCATTTTTTTGGGTATTCTCTCTTATCTAAGGGATACAGATTTTATGATCCCGTTTCTTGTCATATATATCATACATTGGATGTTTCTTTTGTGGAAGATATATATTTTTCAGTACAAACTCTATGTTGCAGGACTCATTTACAGTTGCAGATTCACCCATCTCGCCACCAGTCAGTCCAATGCCAATTTTTGATGATCCACCAACACAGAGTACTCCGGCACCAAGACCCCTTCAGGTTTATTCTCATCGTCGTCACACGAATAACCCCCCTGCCCAATCTTCGGCTCCTTCCAATACTTAGGTTCCTACATTGGAGGTAAGCCCAGTGGTACTACCCACTAGTGTTCATGTGCCTAATGTTGAACCACGATATCCTACAAGAGACTGTCATCCTCCTGATCGCTATGCTAATACTTGTTCGACTGCTCATTCAATTTCTAAGCATGTATCTTATCAGGGTATTTCCAGATCCTACAGTTGTTTTTTGGCAGTTATTCTCTGGTCACAATACCACGCTCTGTTTCTCAAGCAATGAGAGATCCAAATTGGATGACAATTATTCAAGTTGAGATGGATGCCTTGCACAAGAACCATACTCGGGACATGGTCTCTCTACCACAGGGGGAGAAGATTGTTGCGTGTAAATGGGTATTCAATGTTAAATTCTTTTCTGATGGTACTATTGACAATATAAAGCACGATTAGTTGCTAAGGGATTTTCGCAGGTTCCTGGTAAGGATTATGGTGCCACTTTCCCCCAGTGTCGAAGCTGACTTCGGTTCGACTTCTCATCTCTTTGGTTGCATCTTTTGATTGGCCTCTTTGGCAACTTGATGTCAAGAATGCTTTCTTACATGGTGATCTCACAGAGACTATTTATATGGACCCACCACCTGGTTTTCGTGGTGAGGGGGAGTATGCTGGTAAAGTTTGTCGCTTGCGAAAACCATTATATGGCTTGAGACAGTCCCCTCGCGCATGGTTGACACGGTTCAGTAATGTTGTTATGTCCCTGAGATTCAAAACATGTCAATCAGGCCATACTTGTTTTGTTAAAAGAAAAGAATGATGTTGTGTTATTCTCTTGGTCTATGTGGATGACATAATCATTACGAGTGATGATGCTCGTGGTATTTCAAGATTGAAATCTGACTTGAAGAGAGCCTTTGATTTGAAAGATCTTGGAGCTTTTCGATATTTCTTGGGCATTGAAGTTGCAAGGTCTAAAAAGGGCATTTTATTGTCACAACGAAAATATGTCCTCGACTTATCAGAAGATACTGGCATGTTGGGATGTAAACCTGCACTCTCTCCTATGGATCCCAATCTTCCTCTTATTGTTGGATAGGGAGAACCACTCTCAGACCCATCGTCATATCAACGACTGCTTGTTGGCAGACTTATATATTTGACTAACACTAGACCCGACATTGCATTTGCTGTGAGCAACGTTAGTCAGTTCATGCATGCTCCACACAAGCCACACTTAGATATTGTTTATCACATTTTGCATTATTTGAACTCTTGTCCTGGTTTGGGATTGTTTTACTCTTCTGGCACTCAGTCTGGTTTGAAATGTTATACTCATGCGAGCAAGGTTCGCACTACACCTGGTTTGAAATGCTATACCGATGCTGATTATGCAGGGGATCGCACCGATAGATGCTCAACATCGGGCTTTTGTACCTATCGTGGATCACATCTCATATCGTGGAAAAGTAAAAAACAGGCAGTAGTATCTCGGTCTTCCGCTGAAGTTGAGTATATAGCTATAACTCATGGGGCGTGTGAGGTCCTTTGGTTAAGATCATTTCTACATGAATTGGGGTTTGATGTTGTTCAAGCATCAACTATGGTTTGCGATAATAAGTCTGCTATCTTTCTTGTTTCAGATTCAGTTCTTTATGAGTCGACCAAACATGTAGAGGTTGATGTTCACTTCATTCGTGAGAAAATACATTCGGGAGTACTTTCAACAACCTTTGTCCCCTCTCATCAGCAAGTTGCTGATGTTCTCACTAAATCTACTGGACCAAGTATGTATCAGTCTTCTATTGGCAAGCTGGGCTTAGTCGATATCTTTGCACCAGCTTGAAGGGGAGTATTGATAGAGAGAATACTTAATTAGGGTTTATTTATTATTTATCCTTTTAAGGGTATTATTGTAATTGTACTATTGATCTCAGTATAATTAGAGTACTTGTTCTCATTATGAGACAAGTCTGTTTTTCCCAAACTTCTCAAACAAACAAAGATAGAACCCTAGTTTATTGAAAACATAAATTAGAATACTTACAAAACTTTCTTTAAAATGTCATACGGGCCCACCATGTTGTTTCTTCACTATTTGAACAAGAATTGAAGCTTTAACAGTAAGAAGAGAAGAGAATGTTGGTGAGAAATGAAGAGGATAGATGAACAAGGTAGCATTATAGGGTTTTTATCTAAAAGAACAGATATTTAATTAAAGTTGTTGGGTTGTTTGTAAGATTAAATTAGTTTTTATTTTATTTTAATGAAAATATGTGCCTACCAAAAGCTTGATATTGTGCAAACGTGGCAATAATTAATGACACCGTGTATCGGTCAATGCCACGTGTTCAAAAATTTTACACGTCAGTCAGTGCGCTGACGAAAATAACCGGATTCCGTTCCCAATGTTAGTTATGAAAGCTATATCAAAGTTCGTTGCTAAGTTTCTACTACGTTGTCAGTTTTGCAACCAACATCAAAGTTTGTTGTCAAAGTGAGTATCTTCTTCTCAAATCGATTTATCCCCAAATCAAAGTTTCAGAAAACCTTGTTTTCAATTTTTAAATTCAGGTTTCATGCCTTCTTCTTCTAGTGTTAATTCTCTTTGTAGTTGCACTGTAAATAAACATTTCAAAGTTTATATACACCGAACTTTGAAATAAACTCAACCATTGTTGTTAAGTGTGGGAGATGAAGGTAGGTTGTAGTACTTAGGAAAAATCGATTTAAGGTTTCCTATTATTTTATTAAGAGATTGACCAATAACGCGAAAATTGGGCGGGAGATTTATAGACGGCTGAGATCGAAACATGTGGTAACAAGATCTACCACGTGGATTACTTAAACTTTTATTATGTTTCTTACACCTCAGCATATTCATTAATTAGATAAAGCCACGTCAAAAAATTTTGTACATGTAAGCAGTCTGTTAGTTTCATTTTAACAGATTGTATAACTTAAAAACAAAATGAAAGTACAAGCATTATTTGGTCAGTTTTTTTGTACATTGTATTAATGGGAAAAAGTGGTATAGTACATTGTATTTTTTTTTTTATCAATTTTACCTAATTAGAAGATCACAAGAATCTCTCCCACACAATACTCTCTAAACAAATTAAGTTCTAGCTGTTTTTGTCTCCCTATGTTTTCATTTAGCCCAAACATCTCTATTTATTAGGGGTGGGCACGGTCCGGTCCGGTCCTAAAATGTAATAGGACCGGGACCAAACCGACTTGAAAGTATCGGTTTGGTTTCGGTTCCATGGACCGAAATTATTTGAATGTAACCGAACCGAACCGGACCAAATACAATCGGTCTGGTTTCGGTCCGAAACTCGGTCCTGGGCTTTTTTATTGGGCCTTTAGTCTACTACAATTTAGATGATTTTTCTTAAGTTTTGGGCTTTAAACAAAGTAAGACATACACCAAATCAAGTACTAAATAGGAAAAAAGTCCAAAACCAATTAACCAACCATGGATCCACCATAGGTTTCCTAATTTCTATGTCTAGTTTAGTAATTTACTAATAAATAAAAAGTTTTTTTATTTATTTCGGTTCGGTTCGGTTCTCTTGGTTCTATAAAAACAAGAACCGAGACCGAACCAATAGCTATATAGTTCGGTTCGGTTTCGGTCCGGTCTTGATCGGTTTTTAGTCAACTCGGTTTTGACCGGTTTTGACTCGGTTTTTTCGGTTCGGTTTTCGATTTTTCGGTTTTTTTGCCCACCCCTACTATTTATAGCCCAAAAAATGCTTTCCTTTGTAATTTCCTGAATTTCCTATCTTTGTGTAAGAAAGAAAAATAATTTCTATTCCTTACTGAACAATAAAACTAGAGTTAATTAGCGATTGCCACCAGATTTGAAAGCTAAAGTTGCGAATGCCCCTAGATTTTTTTTTGTTTAGTGATGCCTCCTAGATTTGCTTTCTTTTTCTTTTAATACCAAAACTACCCCTCCATTTTGTTTAGCCTTTGCCCCCAACTCTTTAAATGCCACGTATTCAAGAAATTGATGGTTTTATTTTCAACTATAGATCTAAAATCCATCTCTAGGTTAATCTAACAACAAACAACATAAAGTAAAACACTTTATAAACTTCTCATTTTTTGCTATTGGAATGGAGTGAAGAAGATGTTAAATTAGTAGAGCTTAGTGGGTTTAATTTGGTAAAGTAAAACACTTTACATGTGGCATCATGTTATTGATTGTTTTTGTTTTATTATCGTAGGATAAACTTCGAGATGTGTGCGATTATTTTTATCTAGATCTACTGTCGGAAACAAAAACCACCCATTTCTTTCATACATGGTAGTTGAAGTGGTTTTATGGAGTTGGGGGTAAAGGCTAAACCAAATGAAAGAGTAGTTTTGGTATTAAAAGAATAAGGAAGCAAATCTAGGGGGCATCACTAAATAAAAAAAAATCTTGGGTCATTTGCAACTTTGGCTTTCAAATCTGGGGACAATCGCTAATTAACTCATAAAACTATTTAACTTCCTGAACAAGGAAAAGGAAAAGAAACTAAGTTTCAATGTAGGATAATATCTGCATGCCTATACCTTATTTTGAAAATGATAACTATCAAAGTATCAACTCATGTGATCCTGTCTTCAGAGAATGTAATGCATGGACAACTCTCACCAAAATTAGATGTCTTCGGGTTTTGGTGTATCTATTTTGGTCTGAAGCAGCAGTAAATGTTAAGCTACGTGACTACCATTATTGTTCTGATTCTTTTCGTTATTAATCATGTCATGCTACTGATAAACTAACTAAATGAATTGTTGCAGACATGGAGACCTCAACTTCGGTAAAAATTCGAGAACTCAAGTGATGGATGAGATGAGATGAGATGAGATGCCTTGGTTTATTACACATGCTAGGAGTTGTTGCAATGTGACCCACAATGCCATCAGTTATTTTCATGCTCAGCAGCTACTCTGCCACTCTCTCTTTACCTTCACCGCTTGCATTTCTTCACCGCTTGCATTTCTAGAATTAAAATATTGCCACTACAAGAAACACTATAAGCCAATTTAACTTTTGCGAACCTCAGAAAGATTCAACACCATTCATGTACTATCATTTGCACATCATTACCCATTACTGCCTGTCGAGAAGGCATTACTTAGAGCTGATTATATTGATGGTGAGAACTGAGAAATAGAGGGGGAAAAAAAAACTTAGGGTTTCTTCATAATTTGGCTTGTACAGATAGCTTTACAAGTAGACATTTTATTAACCTGATGTGTAAATAATTCTCATCACCCTCTGACGTAGCGGAAGCGATTAAAAATCAAACCTTAAGTAACCCAAGGGGAGGTTTGCCTTGAAACAAGGAGGAACTAATATAAAACTAAAGAAAACTAAATTGTAGAGACAAATCTTAATTGTATTGATTGAATAATTGAATAATTGTTCTACAAAGCATGACTTTATATAGACTAAAGATTTAGACCAACTAGCACTAGGACTTCCTAAACAAAAAAATCAAAATACAAATCCTACTTTGAATTGTATTACTAATATCAACTTAATAGTAAACCAACTATTCTAGAACTTCTAGACTCTAAAATAGAAATTACTAAATAAAATAATAAAATAAAAAGAAAATAAAAGAAATAAATTTCTGACGATGATGTCATCATTGTTGGTGATGACGTCAGCAATGACGTCACCACTGTTCTGCATCAGTCCCCTCTTCTTTAAAAGAACTCATCCTCGAGTTAAAAGTATCATCAGCATGAAAGGGATAGATATCTTTGACATTGAAGGTCTTGGAAATATGCATGTCACTCGGAAGATCGACGATATAAGCATTCTCAGTGATCTTACGAAGAATCTTTAGGGGACCAATCTTCTTCATTTTCAACTTGTTGTAAGTACCCACTGGGAATCTCTCCTTACGCAAATGCACCATTACTAAGTCTCCAACTTCGAATGTTTGAGAACGACGATGTTTGTCAGCATCTTGCTTGTAATGAGTATTAAAATTCTCAATATTCTTCTTGACTGTGTCGTGAAGCTGAGTCATATTATCAACCATTGCATCTACATCAAAATTCATACCTAGAACCTTAGGCAAAGAGACAAGGTCAAGGGTATGATTGAGAACTTTAGCATAGACAATTTGAAAAGGAGAATATCCTTTAGTACGACTCTTTGAGGTATTGTAAGCAAACTCGGCTTGAGGCAAAACAAGATCCCATTGTTTTGGTTTGTCACCAGAGAGACAACAAATCAAATTTCCCAATGTTCGATTCACAACTTCAGTTAGACCATCAGTTTGTGGGTGAGAAGTACTACTAAATTTCAAGGAAGTGCCAAGTCTCATCCACAAAGTTTTCCAGAAGTAACTTAAAAATTTGGTGTCACGGTCTGAAGTAATAGATTTTGGAACTCCATGTAAACGAACAATTTCCTTGAAGAATAAAGTAGCAATATTGGAAGCATCTGATGTCTTCTTGCAAGGAACAAAATGAGCCATCTTAGAGAACTTATCGACAACAACCATAACCGAATCAACACCTCTTTGAGTCCGAGGGAGACACAAGATAAAATCCATAGAAACATCAACCCATGGTGCATCAGGAACCAGTAATGGTGTGTACAAACCAGTATTTTGATATTGACCTTTTGCGGTTTGACAAATATAACACCGTTGAATGAGATTACCAACATCTCTTTTTAGGGATGGCCAATAATACTTTTCTTCAATCAAAGCAATAGTCTTGTCACGACCCATGCGACCTGCGAGACCTCCAGCATGCATTTCACGAATGATATGTTCTCTAAGGGAGCTTTGAGGAATGCACAAGTGATTTCCCTTGAAAAGAAAACCATCCTGAATAAGGAAATCATTTGTACCAGATTGATTTTGAGAGCATTTAATCTATATTTTCGAAAAATCAGGATCATCATCATATAAATCCTTCAAATAATCAAACCCAACAATATCGGTGTTGACTGTAACGAGTAAAGAAGCTCTTCGACTGAGGGCATCAGCTACTTTATTTTGTTGACCTAATTTGTGCTTAATAACAAAAGTGTATTTGTCAATTGTGTCTTTCCATCTGTCATGCATTCAATTTGTCTTGGAACTGCTTTGAAGGAATTGCAAAGCTTGGTGGTCGGTGTAGAGAATAAATTCCCGATGAATCAGATAATGATGCCAATGACACAATGTTTGAACCAACAGAAAGAGTTCCAATTGATATGTAGACCATTTCTTTCGAGCATCACTAAGTTTCTCACTAAAAAATGCAAGAGGCTTACCTTCTTGAAAAAGAACAGCTCCAATACCCATGATGGAAGCATCACAATCTACTTCAAATATCTTGGAAAAATCAGGTAGAGCGAGAACCGGGGCTGTAGAAAGCTTGTCTTTAAACAAGTTAAAACTTTTGTCGGCTTCTTCAGTCCATTCAAATTTAGTACCTCGCATACAATGTGTCAATGGAGCTGAAATAGAGCTGAAGTTCTTGACAAAACGTCAGTAGAAAGTAGCCAAACCATGGAAAGAACGAACATCATGAATTGTACGAGGTGTAGGCCATTCTCGTATTGCTTTCACCATGTCTTTATCAACATATACACCTGAAGCACTTACAATGTAGCCAAGAAAAAGAATGCGGTCTGTCATGAAATCACACTTCTTGATGTTGATGAGAAGCGAATTATCATGGAGAACCTTGAAGACTTCCCAAAGATAACACATGTGTTGTTGCTCATTCTGACTATAAATCAATATGTCATCAAAATATACAACAACGAACCTCCCAATGAGAGGCTGCAACACTTTAGTCATCAAACGCATAAATGTATTTGGGGCATTTGATAAACCAAAAGGCATTACCATCCATTCATAAAGACCATTCTTTGTCTTGAAAGCAGTTTTCCATTCATCTTCTGGCCGTATGCGGATTTGATGATAACCACTCTTTAAATCAATCTTAAAGAACACTTTAGAACCAATAAGCATATCAAACATATCATCCAAACGAGGAATAGAAAACCTGTAGCGAATGGTAATTTGGTTGATCGCACGACTATCAACACACATACGCCAAGAACCATCTTTCTTTGGCACAAGCAAAGCATGAACTGCACAAGGACTCATACTAGGGCGAATGAGACTTTTCTCTAGTAAATTATTAACTTGACGTCGAAGCTCTTCATGTTCTTTAGGTGTCATACAATAGTGGGGAAGATTGGGAAGACTTGCACCAGGCATCAAATCAATGTGATGTTGAATATCACGCATTGGAGGCAATGATGAAGGTAGATCGGTGGGTATGATAGTTTTGAATTCATCCAATAAAGGTTGGACAACCATGGGAATTTTTTATTCTTTTTTTTTTTTTTTCCTTAAGTACAAGAGCATAGATTGTGTCAGTCTTTTTGAAATCCTCTTCATGGTCCTTAGAAATCAAACAAGTTCGCTCTTCGACTTTAGAAACTTCATGAACAGGTTTTGGACGCATAGAACCCAAAGTATGTTTTTCACCATCTTTCGTAAAGGTAAATCTATTGGCATAACAATCATACATAGCACGACGATCCCATTGCCAACGTCGACCAAGTAACAAATGGCTAGCATCCATATCAAGAACATCACAAAGAACCTCATCATGATACTTACCAAGAGAAAATGGAACACGACATTGAGTAGTCACCATGAGTGAGTGACCATCCTTAAGCCAACCAACGGAATAAGGCTTAGGATGTGGAGTCACTGGTAGATCCAACCTAGTCATCCTATAGGTGAAAACATAATTATCATGGGAACCACCATCAATAATCAAATGAACAACCTTATCCTTAACCTGACAACGAGTCTGAAAGATCCTTTTCCGTTCAGAATTCACCGGTTAAGAAAGAGCATAGAGAAGCCTTCGAATAACACCCAAGAATGGAGCACCCACTTCATATTGAATCTCATTACTAGGTTCACAGTTATCATAGTAATCTTCATCATAGTCATCATCGCAATCGTTTTCATCATGATCAATAAAGTTAACTCTAGACTTGTCTCGTTTCGGACATTCATGTTGCTTATGTCCAGGTTGGCCGCAACGGTAACAATTAGGCATGGTAGGGTAAGCATATGGATTGGTTTTGCTTGGTTGGGTGGTTTGTGAAGTTTTGGTACTTGGAGGTTGATCATCGTTGGAAGCAAGTGTGGATTGATTGTTTGTAGTAGTGTTGGGTAAAGAGTTAGTGTTTGGAGAATTTTGATTGTTGCGGTGTGCAGTAGATGATGGTGAAGGGTTGTAGTTGTTGCGACGATTTGGATACGATTGAGAAGAAAATGGAGAAGGGTATGACTTACTAGAATTCGAGTGAAAACCATTATGTTGCTCAATGTTGAGTGCGATTTGAATTGCATCGGCCAACGTAGGAATTGAGTGAAAAATCTTCTCCACGATATTCCTATTCAAACCATTACGAAAACGAGTAACTAATTGATCTTCACTTTCCACGATGTTATTTCGAGATACCAAGCGATGAAACTCAGCAGCATAAGCATCAACACTACGAGATCCTTGGTGACACGATAACAGTTGGTTGTATAAAATTTGTTCATAATCCTTAGGCAGGAAACGCTCCATAATCAAAGTTTTCATACGTGCCCAAGAAACAATATCCCGCTTATTATTCTTTCGACGATGAGCCTTGAGTTGTTCCTACCAAGCAGAAGCACCTTGTTTGAGTTTATATGCCACAAGCTTAACTTGTACATGTTCGGGAGTATCCATGTACTCAAAGAAATTCTCAACTTCATGAATCCAATCAAGAGTCTCCTCAATATTCATATTACCAGTAAAAGTAGGGAGATCAATTTTCATACGAAACTAGTCAGATTGAGTACGAAAATTATTGTTGTGGTGTTGTTGAGGTTGAGGTTGAGGGCATGCTTGTTAATAGTAATTTTTAGCATCATCATCACTATCATGATCATCAAGATAAGAATTTGGTGTTCGAGGGGCGGAACGGTGATAAGTTTGTTGAAAACGATTAATAGGAAGATTGGGGGTGGTTGAAAATTTTATGTAGTGGGTGGGACATTATTGGTTGAATGTAGGAGTTAGTAGCGAAATTGAGATGGAGAAGCAATAGTGGTATAAGTGGTGCGAACTTGTGGAGTATTGGAGAGTTGAGATGGTTGGGAGTTATTATAGGGTTGTATGTATGGGTAGGGATGTGAAAATAGGTTTTGTGGTGTTTGGGGGAAAGCATGAATAGGGAAAGATGTGAAGTCAATATTGGAACCTTGTGGTAAAGTTGTGGTGGTGATGGTGGTGGAAAATTGGGGTGGTTGAGATATGTTAGTCATAGTAGAGGGTGGGAGCATCAACAATAGATTGTTTACCTTCAAACTTATCAAATCGAAGAGTAAGTTTATCGATTGAAGCGGTGAGACGATTAATAGCCGAATTGAA
Organism: Aquilegia eximia; assembly: GCA_023053565.1. Classification (NCBI taxonomy): domain Eukaryota; kingdom Viridiplantae; phylum Streptophyta; class Magnoliopsida; order Ranunculales; family Ranunculaceae; genus Aquilegia; species Aquilegia eximia. The sequence continues at coordinate 20,632,949 of JALIGU010000003.1, forward strand.
TTCAACTTTCGTCAGATAATCTCCAAGATTACCGACTTGGGAACGGGGTGAAGAATCTCCGTCATTAACCATTGTAGGATCGAAACGAAGCTCTTGATACCAATTGACGTAGCGGAAACGATTAAAAATCAAACCTTGAGTAACCCAAGGGGAGGTTTGCCTTGAAACAAGGAGGAACTAATATAAAACTAAAGAAAACTAAATTGTAGAGACAAATCTTAATTGTATTGATTGAATAATTGAATAATTGTTCTACAAAACATGACTTTATATAGACTAAAGACTTAGACCAACTAGCACTAGGACTTCCTAAACAAAAAAATCAAAATACAAATCCTACTTTGAATTGTATTACTAATATCAACTTAATAGTAAACCAACTATTCTAGAACTTCTAGACTCTAAAATAGAAATTACTAAATAAAATAATAAAATAAAATAAAAATAAAAGAAATAAATTTCTGACGATAATGTCATCATTGTTGGTATTGACGTCAGCAATGACGTCAGCACTGTTCTGCATCACCCTCACAAGGAGAAACCATCAAATCAGGAGCCTTCTTCCCTACACAACAGTTTGACTTGGGCTTCGTCGAGAGAGCAAGAAAGTTTTTAAATATTTCACAAAAAATAGACTTATATTTATTAACAAAAAAAAATTACATGTCAGCACCTTAATAGACACTGAATGAACAAATAACACCAACTCCACGAAAAGGCAAGCATTCACAGCAATATGGTAGGGATTGTGAGAAATATTTGTTCGCTAAACATCCTCATCATATGTATGAACGGCACCTTCCACCATGGGTACAATTGGCACCTTAAAGGCTCCAAAATAGGGAGCACTGCTAGCCTACCTATCGATAAAAGTGAAAAAGCTTCCTAGTCCAACATTTGATCAGTAGAAACTTGGCCAAATATATCAGGGCAGGAGTCCCAGTTTCCCTTCTCCCTGGCTTCCCAGTACCCACCAATGTATCGGTAGGTGTCACTTCCTTTATCCTTCGCAAACCATTGTGGTTTCCAACCCCTCTCTTGCATCTTTCGTGACTGCATCACCAGTAAGCAAATTTCGTCAAATCATTTGGAATATATCCAAGGTATAAATCATAGAACAAATCTAATACAATGACTACCCAACAAAAAAATTTAACCAATCCTTTTTCTCTTGTAATTTATCATTTGAAAGTAGTCATTAACCAAGACATGAGAGAAATCGAGGCACAAGTACTTTGACACACTTGATAGGCTATTCCTCATTGTGGGTGTTGATAGATAGGTACTCTGTTTCCATGACTGCGAAGACTATAATTCTTGTTGGATATTGAGCGGTAGCTAACTTGTACCTTTAGGAGTTCTTTGAATTCTCACACTCATATTTTGATTGCAGAGTACTACTAAATGTTAGTGTTAATTGGAACTTTAGTGATACTGAGCTAGAATGGTTGGTACAATTCAGCAGATAAATTCAGCATATACACGTAAGAAGTCTCATTTTTAAACTAACAAGTTCCCACTTGATTTATCAGCAAATATACTGTAGATCGATATAATAATCTATTCAAGTCCAGTTTCTATTCCAATATTTCAATTTAGATTGCCATGTTTCTTTCCTTGTGAAAGTTAGCCCAGAAAACAGGTGAATATGAGTTTATCAGTGAAAACAAAGTTTTTCAGTACTAAGAGCAATAACTAGTCAACTACTGTGAAGTATGGCATTTTAACAGGCATTTAATTATCAACAGGATATGTAGTTTCAGGACATCTATATATATACCATAATTAACAGACAATCAAGCAAAAGTAGAGGCACTATTGGCTCTATAATGACTATTTAATCTATTATGATAGGATGACATGTCACCTGTCTCTGCCTCTGCTCAAGCCTCAACTTTTCTGAATTTGCCATTTCATACTCTCCATTTTCTAGGCACCTCTGATCGGGTCTAAGCCTTGAATCTGTAGGTGGCAACTTTTCCTGCACATAAAATAATTATAAGAGGAAAGGAAAAGGTATTCAAGGAAATAGTATACAAGGAAAGGGAATAACACCTTCAATCCAGGGGTAAGCTCATTCATTGAAATCGCAAACCGTGTCAAGTTATATCTGGTAGGGAACTTAGGTGGCTTGCTCCGCTTCCAGAGTAACTGTGCATCTGGAAATGATTCTAAACCCTTCCCTTTTCCACTATAGTCACCATTTACATAATGCATGCTTTCATCCCATTTTCCAAACATAGTAGCAACCGTTTTTCCATTTTTATCTTGAACTATACCTTGCACCTGTAACACCAACAATAATTTTAGTTGATAATCCACAACTAAAGATGTGTAATTGTCCATTGAAGGTCAACATGTGGTGAAAGCACACAAACAGGGTACAGAAGGCATGAAATGTGCCTAAATCACCAACATATGCTAGAAGATGACTCCATCAGAATTTGCACAGGGACGGAAAATTAGTATTGATGTGCACATACAAATGTAGATGTTTGCATGTATGCATGTCTCTGAACTAGTTAGACACACACACACACACAAACAGATCCAGGAGGATTTAGGTGTTAAGAAAAACTACTTGAAATTAGCTAACATGTACCATGCAAGCACATGTAAGGCAACACCCTTGTGGTAAAAGGTCCATAACTTTGTGCACGATGATTGGAATCTCGATCCATCTGTTGGGTTGGAAAGTAGACTCTTCTAGCTTTCGAACGATGTATGACACATGTTCTAATTCAGAGTTTCGTACGGATAACAGCTTTGAAGTTCTGACGACAGAATAGGCCGCTGGAAAAATCTGACAGGGGCTGGCAGGGCAGGAAAGGCCGCTGGACAGCAGCACTGTTCACGTCCCTAATAGCCCCAGGTTCAGGCCCAATGACGTTTCAAGAGTTCTAATTTGAATATAAAGACCTTCGAGGAATCCTATTTTGAGGATGGAACAAGTATTCACTCTTTTAGAGCTCCTATTGGAATAGGAACTTTGGAATAGGAACCTGTATTCGCTCTATATATACAACCTTTGTAAGCCTAAAAGGGACAAGCCATCTAGATGACAACCCAAACCACAATGTAGCCAACATAGGGCAAACATAGAATTGTAAACTATAAGACATATTGTAAGCAGGTGAAGAGACTTGTAACCCTAGAAACTCGGGCAGCATAGTCAATCAGCTAACCAAGGCCATCTACGATAATCCAAAAAGGAGCAAATAAGGCTCTCTAATTAAAATCTTTGAGATATCATTCCTTTTTACTCTCATTTCACATAGTTGCATCTACAAACTAAGCCACTAAGGATGCCTAGTCTCAACCCCAAAATCAATGACAAATACCTATCTGATGAAATCCTCACCTAAAGGTATACCTAAACTGTTATATAGATAAATAGTAAGGAACCATGTGAAAGTGACATGATATTATATATTGGAGAGAGGAACACGAGAGCTCGGGCCCAAACTTTGGGCCAAGTCCCTATCACATATTACAGGTTAAAGTGCCCACTAACTAATATGGTGCAATTTGTAAGACTACATTCCTTTGGAGTTAATGGCATTTACAACATTACATTATCCCCACAGTAATTCTATACTGAGACCTTCTCCAGTCCCTTGAGAATATACCCTGACATGTCTAATGACACTGGACTGTCCACATGAGGCTATTTTTGACTTTTACAGCTCTTTCTTCCTTTTTCTTCTTCTTGCCCAAAATTCTCCAGCATAAACATTCGTCTATATAAGAGATTTTTCCTTATTTTAACTTAATGTCGCCATTGTGACCAAGAGAACTCTGGAAATCGTTGACTCATTGAGGTTTCATTCCTTCTCCCATCTTGGTTTTGTTCGAAAATTTTGAAGTCACTTCATTTTTTTCTAAATCTGAATTCTTTCTTTCAAAATATTAAAAATAAAAATTTATTTTTCTAATCTAAGTTAAAAGTGAATATAAACAAAAATGAAACAAACACAGATTCTACCTTTAGTTATGAACTCTATACAGAAGTCCCTCGTTAAATCATTTCATCCAAACCCGTTAAGAGAATTATATGGTGCATGGTTTGTATCTTCAGCAATTTATTGAAAAATCTCATTTTCCAAGATGAAGACCCAATTATCAAAGTTTCATTTCTTGAGTTTTCATTACACCCCATTTGAAATTTGTTCAAGGGTTTGGTTTAAATGAAAATAGATCCGAATTTCTACCCTTGGTTTTCTTTATGCTACATTTTGTTGCTGGCCTTCCATATAGTTCTTTATTCAAAAGAAGTCTCTTTGTTCGAAGTGGAAAAAATTGTTGCATCAAAATTTGACATAGGAAAAGAGAATGAATAATAAAAATAAAATTGGCTACCACATCAGTAGACACGTCAGGATGGATCTAAAGGGTGACATAAAGGGTGTTGGTGTAGAATTACTCATTATATAACCAAGAATAAATTCCACTTGTATAGTATCATTTGAAGAAGCATTTAAAATACAACTTCAGCTCATCATTGTTTAGGACTGCAATTTAGCATATGATTAAGTTCACCATTAAAGGAATTATCTGTAATTTCAACATGAATAGCAGCTTACGACTCCGAACGCAATTTTAATGAATGTACAGGTTACTGTGAATGCACTATTAAAATATGTACCTGGTGAGGATTTCGATCTATGATGGATTGCTCCTTGAATTTCAGTTTACAAGAATATTCGCTATTTGCCTGTATACGCATTGTGCCATAATGATCACAGTAGAGTTTCCCCAGTATTAGATTGTAAATGGACGTTGTGACCTAACACAAAAAAACCACTTCCATGCTCAGCTGGCAGTCTGGCACCCAAACAAAAACAATATTTAATGCTAATGTTTTTGCCTATACCTTGCTCCATTGATAAACTACCCCATCATCAAACTCAAGAGTCAGAATGCCAACAGGATCAAGCTGAATTGAGCGTCCCCAGAATTTGCTCTTCAAGTTAGTATCACCCCAAAATTTCCATCCTCTACCCTCACAGTGGCACGCAACAATCATGGGATGATGACTGACCTATTACAGAATAAAAGAGTAAATCAGACGGTCCTGCTCACATGTAACATACAACAATTCAAATGAAATGGAATCTAGATAATCAAGGGAACTTATTCCTTGTCAGAATAAAAGACAGAACAACTATACAGCAGGAAACTACATTAAATTATACCAGAGTCAGATCTAAACACCTACAATTACAACTTTCTAGATTCTTTAGCACATCACTGATAGAATCTATTACTCGAGAAAATAGTCATCATGAAAAGAGAATGAAACTAGCAGTCTAGCAGCAATAAACACATTTGGATTAGCTCAAAGAAAGTATCTTCCAGTACTTGAGAAAAAACGTCAAGTAGCCTGTACTTCTACACATATGCGGCTAGGACATGAAATGGCAGTATGACGCAAATGACAACCATGATCATCATCTTCCTTGCCTTCTTCCCCTTTGAATTGGGAATGCCTTTCTTTTCCCATTCTTCCAAGCATATGCCATTTCACCTATTGATTTGACTTCTTAAAGGCAATTCTAACAATTCCATCCCCCCTGTCTCTCACCTCTTGAGCAAACTAATTCCCATACTGGTGCATCTGAGGTCTTCATTCGCCTTCCTCACTCCATATCCATGTCTCCATTTTTACAAATTCCGAGGTGTCTCTTGCCTGATATTGTTTGCCATGTTGACCACAAACTGATAAGATATCATTCCACATCCGTTGCTTTCTATTTACTATTTGTTCTCAAAGGTCACATCCTTTTCGTTTTTCAGAACTTTCACTTTACAGTTTTAAGGCATTTTTTGGTTTTCTTAAATATAAACTATTTAATCTGCATGTCAATGGTTAGTACCATAGTGCGAAATTTGGAATCCTGGAAAAACAGAATTTGCCGAGATTTCGACACTAGAAATCAATTGGAAGCCGAGTATTCGTGGATATTCACGAAGTTTTGTATATTCGATTTCTCAAATATCGGCATAATTCGTGAGATATCCCCGATATTTTAAACTATGGTTAGTACGACACATACAACAACCAAGGCACATTTACCAAACTCACAGAAACTTCCACAGATCGTTTACTTTGTTTTAGCTGAATAAAACTTTCATTATTTTCATGAGAAGTTTACAAACAGCTTAAAACATATAGGGACGGTGAATGAGATCTTCACTAGTCACAACTCACAACCCAAGAGTTACAAGAGTATAGAGAAATGACAGCAGATTACAAAAATTGGACAATAGTGGGATACATATACTATGCATCCAATTCTCTGTTTTAATCTAACCGTAGAAAAATCTTTAGGACCAATATAATAATCATAGTACAAAACTGCAAATCATAAAGAAGAAAATCATGGAAATGGAACTATTGTAGAAATGTTGAGCAAGTTCTTTGTAAGAGTAAAGGAGATGATGCAAGACTATGGCAAAATTCTAACAACATGCCAGAGCTACAGTAACCAAAATGGAGTGTTAAAATACAAATCAACAGTATATGAAAGGAATACAACAAAAGGCAATCTATATTATGCATGAGAACATATTTAAATATCAAAATGGACATGCATTTTCTATAAGTAAAAAAACAACAACAAAGAACTAGAGTTTAGCTACTGGTGAAGATAAAACCTTCTCTGAGAAAAAACGAAGACCTTTGTCTGGATAATCAGCTTCATATGTTTCTCCCAGAAGCGGATTAAATGGTTTACAATTTCTTCCTTCAGTAGAAGCGTATCCTGATACAGCAAAAGCTGCAACATTAAGAATCCTCATAAGGTTATTACCCTGCAACAGAATACCAGATAACGATGAGAGAAGTATAAATGGGTAATAAGAGGGCTTACTTAATGAAGTTATGTGCATGAGAGTTTAATAATCCAATAAAATCTTAGCTCTGTGTGTGTGTGTGCGCGCGCGTGCGTGTTTGTGTGTGCTACAGTGTTTGTGTCCACTGAAGCAGCTGCTTAATTTCAAACTATGACAAAGTACCAACATCAAACAGTAGAGAAAGAAAGACGTTTGTGGCCAGCAGTCTATATCTACCAATTGAACTGGATTGGTGAATAGCTTTTTAGGTTGTGCATAAAATATTTAACTGGGAAAATCCTACACGGAACTCCATAGATAGTTCATTGCTTACTCCAAACTCCAAAGTCCATGGTAATATGAAATGCTAACTTGTTTACTAAGCCGAAAAATAATTTCTCTATTTATACACAGAGTTTATGAACCAGACACTGTCACAATTACGTCCATAAAAGCATACAGCATGGGTGAACCAGATATACTCTCAGGTGGTTTCTCTCAAGAATCAAAGGAGCAAAAAGACTGAATCAAGCAATGGCCCAACCAAATGGCAGAAACTATTTTAAACCTTCTATTAAGTCACATTGTTGTGTGCGGGCGGACATGGTTCATAAAATCACATGTGAATTATATACAGCCAACATATTCTGTCATTTCTTTTTTCCTTTATAGAATAAATAAACATTTTTAATAGACAGAACTTCACGTTAAAATTTTAAAATTGTGTAGAGATAAGATTATGAAGTGACCCCTGCAGTGCACAGGTATATTGACTCAGAATATACACAATATACGTAAAGGAGAGATTCTAACAGCTCCTTACTGATAACTTACCTTTTTACCCCATTCATATGCTCGGTCAAGAAGAAATGAATACTCTAAATCTTCAAAAGCCTTCTGTAAAGATGACAGCGGTTCATTGAAGTAAACAGGAAGACAAACTTTGGTAAGATCTTTCCCAATGTTATCCTTTATCATGGACCAAAGACTGACTCCTTTCTCCTTTTCAACTGGATCAGGTAAATTTTTGCGCCGTCTAATGAAAGGATAGTTTGTTTCAACAGCTTTAATAGATGAATCAATGCCATCTTCGGATTCTTCATTATCAGAATCGAAAGATGATCTTTGAAAATCAGATCCACTACTTTTAAAAGAACTTGACGATAAAAAATCCCGTGTATCAAAGAAAGCATTTTCATCTTCGTCTGTTTCCTCCTCTCCCACATCATGCCTTTCATGGTCATCATCTGATTCACTAGCACTTCCATCTGAAACATCGTTCAACAAAGTAAGATTCTCATGGTAGAATAAATAAATTTTAGCTAAAGCTGACCTCTCAAGTTTCCAATCGACAACTCACCTTATAAAATCTTTTCAGCAGAAGAAATATATATTCCGCCGTGTAAGTCTCAATTTTAAAGTAACACGTAAAAACAAACTTCAAAGATATCCCTACTCAGGGCCATGTAATATAGTGTATTCCACAGTTTCCTCAAGCTTTTTCAACACACATCACTGATGTTTTATCTTTCTATATTATTTGAAAAGCTAACAAACACTGTTTATCCTTATAAATATTGTTAACGACAGCTCAGTGTAATCATTACAACGCAACAAAACATGTCGACGCCTAATGTGTTCAGGTCTTCAGCATGAAGAAAGTATTCAGCACTTTCATTAATTTCTTAGCAGTCAGACCCATAACCCATTCTAGCGATTTGACGTTGAGAGGTACTAGCATTGGTCAGTTGTTAAATACTTGTCTATGGTAGGTCGGCTGATTTGGAAACATGAAGGTTTTTAAGATAAATCAGACACCTTTGGGCAAATAATCAGGAATAATCAGTTCTATCGAATGCAATGTGACCTTGAGAGGTACTAGCATTGGTCAGTTGTTATACTTGTCTATGGTAAGTCGGCTGATTTGGAAACAAGAACGTTTTTAAGATAATCAGACACCTTTGGGCAAATAATCAGGAATAATCAGTTCTATCGAGTGCAATATGTGGATTAGACTTCTTATTTCCAGACTGAAGCACATTAGATGGGACAACTTTCAGTTGGTAGCGAATGGGCCTGTGGCTCAATGGTAGCACCCCTCTCACAAAAGTGGAGAGGTTGCGGGTTCGAAACACGTCAACAGCTGATTGTTGATATAAGTTTCCACACTTAATTTAAAAGGGGTAGGGGTCCCCTCAACCCCGCTTGCCAATCCAAAAAAAAAAAAAAAACTTTCAGTTGGTACTTGGTATGATATTACTTTTGGCTGTGAATTGATGTTGTTGCTCTGTAGTTTGTTTAGTATGTTTATCTACATGACACTGTATTTCAATTATAGATATTCAAAAAGGGCTAAACTGTCGAGTTATGCAACAAAGTAGAGTCGAATTCCCAACTTATGCAACCAACTAAATTAGGTTTAAAATCATCAACAAACTTTTAAGTTTTCCCAATTTACGCAACGCCGTCAACTGAAATCTAACGGACGTTATTTTTTTGCGGACTAGATGATTTTTAATATTAAAAAAATACTTTTTTCCCCCAAAAAATAAAATAATAAAATAAAAGTGGTTTTATCTCAAAAGAAAGTAAGTCTTGGGTTTCTAAACCCCAATTTTCAATTTTCTATTTCTCCATCTCTTAGTTTATTTTTGGGTTAAATAATTTGTTTTATCATGTAATAATTGTTTAATTTTGGGTTTTTCTTTTAAGAATCTTTTTTGTGGTTACTTTACACAGTCAGCAACAAAAAATAAAATAAAAAAAGGAATACTATCAATAATAAATTATTACACAATCAGCATTAAAAAAAGAATACAAAGTCAGCAAAACCTAATGTCTGTTAAGTGATTGTTAATGACATCGCATAAATTGCAAAAACTTAAAAGTTTGCTAGTGATATTAAACTAATTTAGTTTGTTGCATAAGTTAGGAATTCGACCCTACTTTGTTGCATACCTCGACAGTTTAGCCTTAAAAAAGCACTAAAAAGGTTATCCAAATTTTAAAGTTTTGTATTCCATTAAGTTGTCCTATCAGATATTCAGAACTTTTCCTCAGACTAAAGATCCTACACACATAAAAAAGTATAATATACTATCCACATAAATTGGTAATCATTTAAAATAGAACCATACCACTGCATTTGTCTTGCCTTGAACTAGAAGCCTCGCATTCCTTCAACTGTCTTTGGCTCTCATCAACAAGGGTATTCTCCAAATCAACTTTTTCTGTCTAAACAATAATACAACAGGGTTGGTTCAAACAGATAATCTGGGCTAAAATATGCTGTTAACAAAACATAATGGAACAAAAACAAGTATATGCTTCGATAGACACATGACTATCAACATATCAAAGCTATTTAAAGTTTTAAACCTTCTAACAATAAGTAAACACAAAAACAAGAATTGGACATGTAAAATGAAACAAAGAATTAGAGTAGCAAGCATCCCAACATATGTGAAACCCTTGGAACTGCAAGTCTCAAGCAGAAAGCAAATATGAAGCGATACTCTAGCACGAGGAAAAGCCAAAAAGTGTAAAGTGGTGAATAATCTTAATGTTGTTCACTAAAGGAAAGATGATAAAAAGTAAAAACAGTGTTAAGTTCAGACACGTTAAAGATGAATCATGACTTCCAAGCTCAAACTACTGGTACATGTCAAGTATGGGACGGAATCTATATAACATTTCTATAAATAATTAACTAATAGCAGTAAGAACGTTTTGTTGGTGGTTAATGGCAACCCTGCTAGAACTTCCACATAAGTATCCCTACTTTTAAAAATTCAATAGAAAGACTTGAAAAAGGTGGAAAAAGCGTTTTTCGGTCAGAAGCCGCAGGATAAGATTTAGAGAAATGAGCATAAACATTGAGAATTGAAGGAAAGAGACAGTCATTTGGTAGGTTTTAAAAGGAATGGCCTCTTTAGCTCTTTACAATTATCAGGAAAGCAATAAAAGTTCACCAAAAACTAATTTGTCAATAGAAGTAGACAACTGACCTGCACAAAATAGGTACTAATTTCAACAATAAAGTCAAAGGTCACCAACCTTTCATAGTACAATAACATAATAATGGAAAGAACCATTCACTAACTGACCAAATAAACACAAGTACTGCAAGCTAAGAATCATGATAAGAGAAAAGAGGTTTCACAGGCTTTTCGGCTTTAACAAACAGAAAAGTTGAGGAGCATGAAGATTCTACTCATCATCATAATTAGTTGAATCTCCCAAAAAGGAGTAGTGCTACAATAACCTAGGTGATATGATGTTGAACCTTCACTAATCATGACGGTTTGCTACAATCCACAGACATGACCAAAAACAGGGAAAAGGCAAAATTCTTTAGAGCATAACCAACACAACAGAAATGTCACTCACCGTAAAATTACTCCCACTCAAAAACAAGTATAATTAAAGAAGTGCCAATCAACGCTTTTGATACTTTCCCACATGAAGAAATAACCGTTGATGCAAAGATAGCTCTTAAAACTCTTTCAACCCTCTCACAGTGCAAGTCAATTCCCCTTCCATGGAACCCCAAACAGAAACAATATCCAAATTGCAGAGTTTACAGTAATTTACCAATCTCAGCATTTCTGTCACCATAGGAGAGCCCAACTATGTGAAATCATGATAGCAATGACCATGATGAACAAGTTCTCAGAATGAGTCAAGCAAAGAATAAAGCATACAAATCGATTACTTTCGGAAAGGTATTCAATGGCGCTAGTACAACTTTCAGAAGCACATCACACTGAAAAGACACTTTGCAGCGTACCTTGTGTATTATTTCCATTCCTAGCTCATTTCAGCACACTTCGTTGTCTCCCAGGTAAAGACTAGACATGGGAATGTATGCATTCTAGGCAAATGAAATATGGGATTTCACATTATTACACATGAATACAGGCAGTTCGTCCCCTCTGGATGTTTACTATCAAGCATCATCCCAGTGAGATGGTGGAGCACCTGAAGGCAAGTTCGGTTGGTAGCCAAAGGTTGTATAAAGACTTGTACCCATGATAAAATTAAGAACTTTTCCACCAGCTGGGCAACCTTACTCCATTAAAATACTTTGTTCTCAAGCATTCAATCGTGATTAGCCTTTCATTAACTGCACAATAAGAATGCCTTCTTGCATGGAGGTTTGCAAGAGGAAATATAAACAGACCAGCCCCCAGGATTCTTGTATCTGGTACTCTGGTAGTGTACACAAGCTATGTCTCTAGAGGTCTCTAAGTGTATAAACCTTGGCTGTAAAGAGCTTATGCGTGCATCTGCTTTAGGGGCTTCCCCAGAACCTCGGTTACCCGCTTCCATTTAGACCACTCGTATCCATGTTAGAAACTCTTAAAATTCGTAGATTAACCCTTTCTAAAATTATATACTGTATAGTAACTTATAAATCTCAATTTTACATGCAACTTAATTGCGAAAACCAATCAAATTTCAACTCTTTATACGTAGCAGAGATACTGACAGTCACTATTGCCTCTTCTCCACTCTATAACGATAAACTGATTTTAATAAAAGTATAAGAAATGTTCGAGAGGAATCAAGGAATAACGTGTGAGAAAAATCATAACACTGAAATCAGTGGAGTATTTATGATAAGGCTACCAGATATAGTAAGAAGTATAAATACAAAAGAAACAAATATGGCTCTACTTCAAATATAAAAACTCATTCAATAATGGAGTGTGTCAAAATTCATCGCAAGTTCAACAATCTATTCTATTCTAACCATTTTAGGTTTAGCAAACATACTAAAGAACTTAGGCACATCAAATCCGAGGTATTTTCTAAACACCCACCTTTGTGCAATCCCACCTGCACTATATGCTGTTTCATGCAACTAAATTTTTTATCATACCTAAATGGTTAATATATTCCTTCCATATAAAATTGAATTTCAATTCATAAACAAGGGCATAGCAGAAATACAAAGTCTTATTTCAAGACAGCAGTATCAACATTATCTCGATCTCTTACAATAGACATCATGATAAAACAAAAAATCACTTCTCCACAGGCCTTTATGAACCATTTTAAAAATCCAAAAGCATTTTATTTCTTCATTCGAACATTTTAAGTAATCAAATTGATTCTTGCTTAGCCAATAAATCAGATGAAAAAAGTGTTCTCTTGGTTAGAGAATCCTCTTCCTTCGACTCTACAAATTTGCAAATTCTGAAATGGGTGTTTTTTTTTTTTTTTTTTTGATTGGCAAGCAGGTTTCAACAATCAGCTGTTGACGTGTTTCGAACCCACAACCTCTCCACTTTGTGAAGAAAGTGGACACCTAATAAGGGTCGATCTCCATTGGTGGACAACTTGGACGGAAAGTTTTAAGAAAAGTATTCGTAAGCATCATCTTCATCACCAAATTTCACCCTCATGATCTACTTAATAACAAAGTATTTGGATCCAACTAACTAAAAAGCATATTCCAATCAAAAGAAAAAATATCTTAAGATAATACATATTTCAAGCTGGACTTAATATAATTTCAATCAAACTGGGACTTTGTGAATGTCGTAGCTAGTCGTAATCCTATTACATACAAATTTTATGTTACTTTTTTGAGTCATACCTAAAGTTGTTATCCTTTACCAAATGCATTACATCAGATAATGCATTAGCTTGTACATTTGGAATGTAAAAGTTGTATTATGAATGGTTCACCTTCCGTGAGATGTACCGAGGGAGATACTGACACTATAAGTTGTGATAATGCATCTTGTAGAGATAGTATATATCGGTTTGATTGTCATTTACTAATATAATTACTGTTTGATTAAGAAATAGTTTTCAAGTATTCAAATCTAAGTAAACCATGCTAATGTTTGCATCAGCATGAAAAATCTTGACCAAAAACTTGGAGTCGAACAGTCAATAGATGCAACCAGTGTCAAATGACAATATCATATAATTGAATCTAAACCTAAATTAACACTACAGAGAGAGGGATATAATAAACGACTCAATATCGCACCAACAAGAAACACTATGAACACCTAATAACATTTAGTGAGCAAAAGCCTAATGTTTTAAATCGCGCTAAGATAAGGGGAGGAGAAAAGGGAAAAGAACATGTAAAAAATGACTATATTCAAACAATAACGATTTGTTTCAAGAAAAGCAAAAGATTAACAATTTATTCATTTTCCAAATAATAAATTGTAAATACAATATAATATAATTCTAATGGCTCCATGTCAAGAAGTTGTACAAGATGAATTGAAGAGCAAAAAGAATCTCAGATTACATATCTACAAATCTAACTCATGCTAATCTAAAAAAAAAAAGAAGCAACGCAATAAAACCCTTAACCTGTCTATGCTGTCGAATATGTTAGCTCAGAAGAACAGAAACCGAAGATGATTACAGAATTCGAGTGGCAACATGCTTTTTATGAATCTTTATATGTACCTCTAGATGCCGCAGGGTGTCGATTAGAACCGAGTGTTTCTGCTTCAGAAGCACCAATTCGTTCTGCAAAGCCGAGAATTCACTCCTCATGATCTGTTCACTGTCCTGAATTGCAGCCTCATTCACTCCCTCCTCCAATAGCCGCTGCCTCAACTTCTCGGTTGAGACAACATTAGCCACAGGTGTCATAATTTCACAGTTTGACATCCGCGGAAACATGTCCTTCATCGCCTGCAATGTTTCCATCCATGTTGCTCGGTCATCCTGAGTCTCTGCCCTCAAATGTACCCTCTTTGTCCCCGTAAATATCGAGAATCTCTTGTCATCTGATTTGCTCTCTCTTATCGAAGACACCTAATCATTTAAGAAATCAATGACGTAGTCACAAGAAAAAGATACAGTTGTTTGCTGATATATTATTTATTATTTGTTCAATCATCCATAATTTAGACAAAAACATTGCTGAAACTAAATTGTCCAATTCCAAACAGAAAAATAGCAATCCATCAAACAAAGTAATAGGCATTGAATTAGAACACATGACTTGGTATAAAAGGGATAAGCTACTTGTTGAACCAAAGAACCTATATCAGCTTAGCACATTTCCCACAAAATCATTGCTAGAGATCAATTGAACTAATTCATCCAACAAAAGTAAGATAAAAATTTTGCCATCATTGGGCTTACCTTAATCATTCATCCACAGTACAAAATTCCATAATTAATTTCATCGAACAGAAATGAATCAAATCATTCCAAAAAACTCATCATACTATATTGTGACTATATTGTGTATTGTTTTCTAGGGAACAATTAACAAAAGGGTGTAGTGAAATTGCTACAAGCATGTGGCCAAAATGAATTTAACTGCCTCTATGTACAAAACTATAAAATCAAAAACTAAAATTCTATAATATTTCATTGCATAAGAAAAAAAAGAAAAAAATTACCTTAAGATGAACTTCACCAACAGGATTGGGATTGAATTGATTCTGTCCAAGACTATTATTATTGTTATAATTATGACTATGAGTATGATGATGAGAATGATGATTTCTTTTACGAGTAATTCTTCGCAAAGATTCTTCACCAATAACTTTAGATCCTTTATGAAAATCTTGATTAAATTCAATTCTATCAGGACCATGAATCTTATAATAAGATAAAACACCATCTTGTAAAACAAACCATCTAGGTCTCCAACCTTTACCATAATTCACCCATTTATGTAAAATTCCACATATTCCAATTATTCCATTCATCTTCATCACATCTCCAACTCCAACTCCTGTTGTTACTACTTGTGCTTCATTAAACATAACAACACGATGATCATTATTTTGAACATTGTTCTTTGCATTCAGATTCATAACCTCAATTGATAATTCACGACTGTTGTTTGTTGATTCTGGTTGTTGTTGTTGCTGTTGTTGTTGTTGTTTCATTGAAATGAACGAGCTAGAGTTATCAAGAGTTGAAATACAACAGAAAGCGTGCATTGAAATCGACAACAACCATCGATCGGTAACAGCGGCGGTGGTGGTGGTGGTGGCGCGGCGGATTGTTTGATTAGAAATGAGAGAAGAAGAAGAAGAAAGAAGAAAAAAAGAGAAAATCGGTTACATTTATTAATAGAAAGAGAAAGAACGGATATTCCGATAAGTTCGGTTCCGAAAGAAACGGAGAAAGAGTAACCGGAACGTTAGGAATTCCGGTAATAGTGATCGGAATATCTCAATCGAATAAACTCCTCAAACGCAAACTTTTCTTTCTTCCTTTCTATGAAAGAAATGGAAATGGAATTTTATTAATTAAGGCAGTTGGGAAATTAGAATTTTTTATTATTTTAGGATTTTGTTATTATAAACTGACTACTGGCAAAAGAAACTGTTGTTAATCGTTAAGGAAATGCCATGTGTAATTGTAATGATACTTAGTGACACGTGGAAGAAGAAGATGGTCGGTGGAGAAAAGTTAAATAGCGTCACGAGGTTTAGTAAAACAATCTGTTCACATTTCACAACTGAAAATGAGAAATTTGATGGAAGGTGAGTGCAGAAGAGTGTGTAGTACGTCTGAAGAGTATAGAGTTCAGAACCCTCTCAAGTCATTTTCATGAATAGTAATGTTCTACAACGTGTCAGTTTAAGATTACGAAAGTACGATACGCTGTACTACGTCAGTGAGTAGAATATCAGGAATTTATCTATTGGAATTTGGAGGCAAAAAGATAGAAGAATAGATGGAGTTGTTACCATTAAAAGAATGCCACTTGGTGATGTTCTGGAGATGAGATGGGAACAAAAAGAAAAGAGCTTTTGTTTGTTATACGCTAAATCGTTAATACCATTGTTCAAAATCTCGTGAGATCTCACGAGATTTTTTGGAAATGGGAGGGTTTGGTATAAGATATTTATGAGATCTCAAATTGTATGATATCCCTGTTAATATCTTCAAAATCTCGCGAGAAATTGTGAGATCTCACGAGAAATTATGAGATCTCGCGAGAAATCATAATTTTAGTGTTGAGATGCTCAAGATATAATGATTTTTTCTTAAAAAAATGATAAATTTTTTGAATTTTTTTTTGGAGTTAAATTAAAGGATTGCTATCAATTGTAAATATTAGTTTGTTCCAAGTAAAAATTTAAATTTGAAATTGTGAAATTCGTAGAATTCAACTTATAAATCTTGTAATTGACTTAATAAGCTAAAAATTGGTTGAATTTGGGTTATTGCCCATAATTTTTTTAAATCAAGAAAAAATCTATTAAAAATTAAATTTAGAAAGACTAATTAGATATAAATGTGTGTCGAAATATGCTTAAAAAACTTGTTCATCTCAACAAAAACACCCGAGATCTCAACGAGATCTCAAAATTTAGACTTGTCGAGATCTCGAGGAATTCGAGATTTTGAACAATGGTTAATCCATACAACCTTTGAAAATTTGTTCATTGTGTAAATTAGTAACGTGAGACGTGATCATCCGTTGTTCTCAAACTTAAAGTAATTTACATTCCTGGCAATGGACCATATAACCTTGTCTACGTGGTGATTGCCCCCATTTGAATGCCAAGTTTGCAAAGGGTGATCTTATTGCCACCCAAGTAACTCGTCAAAAACCCAATCATAACAATTTGTATTGAAAAACTCATTCAGACAAGAATTTTGTTACTGAAATACTCTTTTACACTCACAACATAATTTGTCAAAAACCCAAAATTCATAAAACTCTTGTAGATCTGTTTCTTTCCATTAGAGATAAACCAAACAAGAAAAAAATAAAAAATAAAAATCACTCTCCTCTTTTCTGCAATCTTTCCCTCTAAATCTCTTATTTTTTGTTTTTTTCCACAATTTTGGTTATAACTCTTTTCTTCCATTTGTTTTCTTTCACTTTTCCAATTTGCTTATAAGCCCTAATTTTATTGTGTTATCTAGGTTTGAGAATTTAGATATTGTCACCAAATTTCTAAATTCTTTGTTTTATTTTTTTCTTGTTTCATCCTAAACCGTATTAGTATTTCATTTTTTCAAGTATGAATTTTTTTTCATCTAAAAATCTATGAATGATTATTAGGTAGAAGGCATAAGGAAAGTACACAGTTTTTTCTTTTTTTTGTAAAAAAATAGTGTTTCATACTGAGAAGAATCTAAAACCGTAGGGAGTTATGGGTAGTTAGTTAGTGCATTTAGTTTTTATTAGAGTTTTTAAAAATTATGTTGGGTTTTTGACGAAAACAAAACATTAATTAGAAGGGTATAATTGATATTTTATCATTGGGTTTTTGACAAAATTGTTATAATTGGGTTTTTGACAACTTACTTGGGTGGCAATAAGATCTCCCTTTGCAAATGCCTCAAATTTATTTTTTTATTTTTTATTTTTTTTACTTTAATAATCAAATTTTATTGATAAGCTCAACGAATTACACAAAAGTAGAGGACAAATGCGCTACAAACTGCGCGACAAGTCCTTTCTGGATAGCAAACCTGATTCTCCTAAATACATTATCGTTCGAACTCGCAGTCATCACGTTGCTATCCATTATCTTCTGCACTCTCCTGAGGAGCTCAACTGCTTCTGAGCCTAGCAATCCAAATGTGTCAAATGCAAAGGGGATGAAACTATGTTGGTTAGCCCTACAAGTTTTGTCATGTTTCTCGACTTTTGCTACTGCTGCTGCATTGCTAGCTACTAGCCCCACCTCAAAAATCTCAGCACCCAGCCCAACCATCGGAGACGCCCCTGTAACATCATCACACATGTTTACCTACAGACCAGTTGTAGACCAGAATATCAGCAGGACGTAATGTCGATCTTCCTTCCTTAGGATTAATAAAAAAGTTAACATGAGCCTCCTTCTTAACCTGTACTTCAGCCCGCCAGAACTGCCCAGAACACATCACACAAGATATCTCTAACGTGGTCATGCATGTACTTGAAGCCGGGGTAATTCTTACAATGGGCCGCATGGTCCCTGAAAGCATCAAGTCTACTCTTCTTGCACACTGGACAAAGCTCACCATCTGAATATAAAGGGATCATCAATCGATAATGAAGAATGACACGATATTCTACAGGCGTCATGCGTTGTCCAATCCCTTCCATCGGGATAGCAAGGAGAAAATCTTTGGCATGTTCTGACTGCACACATCCAGTCACGGCTTTTTGTCTAGCTGACAACTCAAATTCCCTCTCAATACCAGAACTAATCTTATTGTAGTATGCTTCCGCAAGACATGTTGGGGTCTGAAGGGGACGGTAGCAGTTGGAGCAAGATTACTGAGATCAAAATTAGGTATACAGAAACAATTTTTTATTTTTTATTTTTTATAAAAATCAAATTTTATTGATAAGCTTAACGAATTACACAAAAGTAGAGGACAAACGCGCTACAAACTGCGCAGCAAGTCCTTGGATAGCAAACCTGATTCTCCTAAATACATATTCATTCGAACCCGCAGTCATCATGTTGCTATCCATTATCTTCTGCACTCTCTTGAGGAACTCAACTGCTTCTGAGCCTAACAATCCAAATGTGTCAAATGCAAAGGGGATGAAACTATGTTGGTTAGCCCTACAAGCTCCGTCATGTTTCTCCACTTTTGTCGCTGCTGCATTGCTAGCTGCTAGCCCCACCTCAAAAATCTCAGCACCCAGGCTAACCATCGGAGACGCCCCTGTAACATCAACACACGCATATTTTTTATTTTTTATTTTTTATTTTTTATTTTTTAAAATAAATTTTATTGATAAGCTCAACGAATTACACAAAAGTAGAGGACAAACGCGCTACAAACTGCGCGACAAGCTCTTTTTGAATAGCAAAACCAATCCTACAAAATACCTATTCATTAGAATCCGCCGTCATGATATTGCTATTCATCACTTTTTGTACCCTCCTAAGAAGTTCAACTGCTTCTGGTGCTAAAACCCAAAAGTGTCAAAAGCAGAAGGAATGAAACAATGCTGGTTCGCTACATATGAGATCGTGTTTCTGTACCTTAGCTGTAGCTGCATGAATGGATGTCTGACCCACTTCGAAATTTCCATTACCAAACCCCACCATCAGAGATGCCCCTGTGATGTCAACACATGCATGATTCCTTCTAACCAACTGTATATCAAAACATCAGCTAAACGTAGTGTTAATCTGCCTTCTGACGGGTCTGTAAGAAAATTGACTAGAGCCTCTTTCTTAATCTGTATTCCTGTTCGCCATACCACATCATACAATATATCACGCACATGATCGTATCTGTATTTAAAATCGGAATAATACTTAGTCATTCCCGTAGATTTGCTTCCTTTTTTTTTTAATACTAAAACTACCTTTTAATTTTGTTTATCCTTTACCCCCAACTCTATAAAACCACTTAAACAGTTAAACTGCCACATAAGCAAGAATAAGATAAGAAGAAAGAAAAAAGTTCGATCACAAGAAAGAGAAGAAGGAGAATCAAAGAAGTGAGAATTTTTATTTTTTCTTATTTGTGAAAGGGGACGGACGGACATTATTTTTTTTCACCCAAAATATAATGGAATTTCTAAAGTCGGTCGAAAATTTAAACTTTTGGTATAATTAACAAGTGAGATTTGAACAAATTTAGATTAATAACATAGAGGCTAAGGTGGTGTTTGTTTTTCATTCAGCAGTCTGAATGACTGAACTTAAGTGGGTGGACCACCGTATTCAGTCTTCAGACTGTTTGTTTTATACTAACCATTAAGTACTTAATCTATTTCATCAGCTAAAAGTTCAGTTAAGTCATTCAGACATCAAATTTGGCAGAATGGATCACTTAATGACTGAATGTATTAAGTGATCTTCAGAACTTAATGAGTATTCAGTGCTTAACTGAAGGAAAAACAAACGATACCTAAGAAACGTTAGTTCTTTAAAAGGTGCAACAAATTTGGATTCTTGCAAAACTTTTCAAAGGTGACTTCTTCAATATAAGGGTGGCTTCTTCGATAGTTAAGGATTCTTTTTTGTGATCGTAAATTTCTTCAAGATTTACCCGAATCAAACAGTACAGTCCCTTAAACTGTTTTGATTGCAGTGCTAACGGGTTTATTTAGTTAACTGAAGAGGTTTTGCACTTCTGCAATAGTGCAAATTATTCATAAAGTACCACCTCTTACTGTGTAATGAGATCATTAGATAGGAACAATTGGTTACACGTTACTTGTTGCTTTCGCCCTAGTTTGGCAGCTGCAACTTATAGTAGCTACTAGTATGAGGATGAGAAACATCCGTTCTTCTCAATAATTCAGCTGCCTATCCGAATTATTTGCCCCAAGAATGAATGAAAACGTATCTAATTTGGATTCCAAATTTAAAGTTGTTGTTCAGTTTTCGTTATTTTCAGTTTTGATACCCTGTAAAAATACAGTCATAACTTTGTGCCTGGTACTCCGAATTGCGATCTGTCTTTTGGGTTGGAAATAAGACTCTCTCAGCTTTCCAATGGTATATGGCACGTCATCTGGAGATAAGTAGTTTGGCGGAAAAACGACTCCAAATTTCTGACATTTTTGCAGGATGCATAGCCGCTGGAGATTTCAGAAAATTTGGCTAACTAAAGAATTGTCATGTCCATAGCCGTTGGACACATGTTTTGTCATGTCCATTGCTGCTAGAGTTTCTGATACACTTATATATGGTGAAGTGTTTATAGGCCCAAAATAGGCCTATAGCGTGGTAAACATAAAAACCCATGTATGGCTACTTTTTTAAAGTCTAGAGAGTGTAGGAAACCTTAAGAAGTTTAGAAGCCACATTAAATAAAAGTCTAAGGGAGTTTTGAGATATTCAAAACTTGAAGATTTAAGGTTTGGAGGCTTGTGAATCTTGGGAGCAATTTTGGTGGGGGATTTCTAGGTTTGTTGTGTGAGGTTGAGTTGTGTGAGATCTCATCTTGTAATTTTTTTGGTGGAAGATAATAAAGTTCTTTGTTTTGCCTGTGGTGGTTTATTCCCCGTGAGGGTTCCGCCACGTATATCTTGTGTATTAGTTTCGTTTTTCTTATTATCATTACTTGTTTCTTCTAGATCTTAAGTTATTCCGCACTTAGGGTTTATTGATTTGTCATCGATATGCCCAACAATTTGGTATCAAGAGCTTAGGTTGTAGAAGTTGTCGGAAACGAAGTTTCGAAGTATGATATTGAGAAGTTCGATGGAGTTATGAACTTTGGTTTATGGCAAATTCAAGTTCGGGATTACTTGGTGATGCTCGAATTGGATGATTCACTTGATGGTCCTCCTCTTGTACCAAAAAAAGGTCAAGAGAGTTTAGGAGGCGATGCAGAGATGGAATTAAAGATCGATGATGCATGAAAGAAGAAAGATCGAAAGACAGCAAGTTAAATTCGATTGTGTCTGACGAAGAACATCCTAGCACGCGTTACTTTAAAGGGAGTTTTTATGGCATAAGAACTTTGGGAAAAGTTGGAGAGTTTGTACATGGCAAAGATGCTCACAAATCCGCTTCATCTAAGGGAGTAGTTGCACCTTTTGCACATGGAGGAAGGTACTTCAGTTTCTGATCACTTGTCAACTTTCAATTCGATTGTTTCTAGTTTAGAATCCCTAGGAGAAGATAAGAGATTAAGGACGAGGCCAAAACTTTGCAATTGGTATGGTCACTTCCGGAGTCATATAAGTACTTAGCAACAACGTTGCTTTATGGTAAAACAAAGGTTACTATTTCAGCAGTTACAGGTGCCTTGATTTCTTGGGAAATACGTTCAAAGAATGGTACATGTACAAGTAGTGATTCTGATGGAGCTTTAGTAGCACATGTGAAGAAGACAAAGTGGAAAAACATCGTTTTTCCGGTAATTGTTATAAGTGTGGTCGTCCTGGTCACTTGAGAAAGGATTGCTTGGCGGAAGATGATGGAACTAATTCGGCAAAAAGTTCCTATCATGCTAATCTAGCAGTTTCCCCTAGCGATGATGAGGAAAGGTTTTGTTTTGCGATGTCTACGTCGGTTGCACAAAATGAATGGTTGCTAGATAGTTGTGCCACAGAGCACATGTGTGCTAATCACTCATATTTTAGTCGGTATGAGGATTGTCGTGGGAAAATGTTTACAGGAGGCTCAGTTATATGACTAAAGGGAGCCAACGATGTTCACTTAAGGATGTTTGATAGTAATGTTCATTCAATCTAGGCTGTAAAACATGTGCCGAGGTTAAAGTGGAATTTAATTAGTTTGTCTAAGTTAGATTCTGCTGGTTATCGTTACTCTTACTATAGTGGAGTAATTAAGGTATACCGAGGAGACACTTTGGTCATGGATGGAAGCCAGCGTAGAGGCTTGTATGTACTACTATTGGGAGAAGCAGTAACCGGTCGGACCTTAAAATCATCTAAGTTGAAGATTGAGGATGCACATTCTCATGGAGATTCTACATTAGGTGGATTTCAAAGAGTCCGGATGACAAAGAAGTGGGTTCCAAAGGTGGGTAAGTCTAAGGAAAACTTGGATTTGCATGATCATTGTTGATCGGTACCCGAAAGGGTGGAGGAGTAAAGCAAAGAACTTTGTTGGTGACCTAGAGATCCGGTTAAATTCATACAACGGTGGCACATTGGTAGTTTGAATTCTGGTTTATGGAGATTGGTGTTTTTTCAAGGTGTCTGCTTAGATTTGACAATCTTCGTCGAGGTGGAGAATTGTTGTTTAGTTTTTGTTATTTTCAGTTTTGATACCCTGTAGAAAAACAGTCATAACTTTGTGCCTGGTACTCCGAATTATGATCTGTCTTTTGGGTTGGAAAGAGGACTCTCTCAGCTTTCCAATGGTATATAGCACATCATCTGGAGATAAGTATGTTGCTAGAAAACGGCTCCAAAGTTTTGACAGATTAAATTTGGCTAAGTATGGAATTGTCATGTCCATAGCCGCTGGACACATGTTTTGTCATGTCCATTGCTGCTGGAGTTTCCGATACTCTTGTATATGGTGAAGTGCTTATGGGCCCCATATAGGCCCATAACATGGTAAACCTAAAACTCATGTATGACTACTATATAAAGCCTAGAGAGTGTAGGAAACCTTAAGAAGTTTAGAAACCACATTAAACAAAAGTATAAGGGAGTTTTGAGATTCAAAACTTGGAGATTTAAGGTTTGGAGGCTTGTGAAACTTGGGAGCAATCTTTGTTGGGGGATTTCTAGGTTTGTGTTCTTCTTGTAAAAGGTTTGAGGTTAAGTTGGATGAGATCTCATCTTGTAATCCTTTTGGTAAAAGATAATAAAGTTCTTTGTTTTGCTTATAGTGGTTTATTCTCCGTGAGGGTTCCACCACGTATATCTTGTGCATTAATTTCATTTTTCTTATATCATTAATTGTTTTTTCTAGATCTTAGGTTATTCCGCACTTAGGGTTTATTGATTTATCATCAATTTGCACAACAAAAGTCATCTTCTTTTCAATAAGATTGAGATACATGTATGATTTAACTAACTAAACAACACATCAATTTGGCCATGGAATTTAACAAAAAATCTACATTGGCGAAGCTTAAAATTGGTGTGACCTGGTTGTACCATGAAGATTTGAACAACAAATATGCAACACATCCAAGTTCCAACTCATTGTTGTCCTTTGCACAGCATATCTCTCGTCACGCTATGTAGGAGAGACTACCGATAATCATTTTCAGGCAATTGTTTGTAAGCGGCTTCTGCATGGGCTTCCTCCAACCTGGCAAGGAGATCCTTCATGAAAGGTGTTTGAGTCCCATGAGTTATTCGCAGGGTATTAACAGCCTCAGTTAGTGATTTGATAGCATTATCTGTTTCACCAAGTAACCTGCATTGACAACAAAATCAGCCATTCTTTCTGAAGTGTGTTCGGAAAAGTAAGTGGTTGCTATAGAATTGAAGTGGTAGAGATAAAACCCCATGACACGCAGTACTTTTTTATATTTGGTTGTTTGCAAGTTAATCCAGAGATGTAGGTTTAACATTCATTTCACCCATTGGAAGCATCTCAAAGAACAACAAGGCAAAAAAGTGGACAATTTGTGGGGATTTTAGCCCTAACATTAGTAACTCAACTCACCGCTGGCACTACTAATCAAACAAGGAAACAAAAATGAAATGGAGATATAAACAAATGATTAGGTTCTGACCATTCAAGTTTTCCACAAGTATAGTATTGAAGCCCGAGCATAGGATGATTTACTGGATATACTCCTGCATTCATACAGAAAATCAACAAGCGTCAAATCTTAGTTCACAATAATAAGAACTATATGTGTTAAAGTGATCAGTAATATGATACATCACCATCATTAGTAGCCTTGTACAAAATGTGTCACAAAGCTGACTTACTTTGATAAACTGGAATGGTCATTCTACAGTATCTCAGTGCTCCTTCCCAATCTTTCAGCTCCATCAAGATCTGGAAAAGGGAAGTTGTGTAGATTATGGTCAGTAACTCACTAAAAATAAAGGAGCAGTAATCTTGGCATAAGCTAGCATTATAACGTGATCACACTATAACGAACAAAAAGATGTGAATTCATATAAAAATACACAGACAGCATTTGAATGAGATTCCAGATGCATATGACTCTTTAAACTAAGCACCGTACTTATGCACGAGGACAAGATCACCGAGGAGTTGTAGGAACTTCTATATGCCGAAAGAAATTTACTTGATATCGAGATAAAACCATACTGACTAAAAATAAATGAGTAACCGAAACCAAATATTGCAGAACTGATAGACTTGAAAAAAACGCACCTTCAAAAGACATTCTCGAGTTCTCATCAAATCAAGTGAATATGAATGACAGAGTTTCTGTTGGAGTAGCTCAACTTTCTTATACATGGCACTAGCTTCAAGATAATCTAGCTTTTGTCAAGGGATCACTAGCTAGCTAAACTTTCTTATAACATTCATTAAACAAATATTGAAATGATTTGTTTTTAATAAATATGCATTATCATAATACCAAAAATCATGCAGTTGAATTTCACCATATTAAATAGTATAGGTCTTAGAACCTTGATGCAAGTAAAACTATTTTCAACAGTGGTACTGTAACGTTAAAAATGGATACTTCCACAAGATAAAGATGCTGAGGCCTTATCTTCCATTAATTTTACTTCAGTGGCAACCTTTATTATCTCGTCCTTGTTCCTCAGATGTCCACATTGTTGACATATAAATCCTTTGTCATCTGCCAAAAGTTTCTACCTCATACACCATGAGTAAAAAAAAAAAAAGGAAGAGACATCAAACAGTAAAACGTACTTGGATCACGAAGCAAGAAACCACTGCATTTATCATCCCAGCATCTAAAGCCTTCAAGGATAGCACTTTCTTGAATATCCTCATAAAGACCCTTCAATAAGACAGCAGCCAAGCTAATTAGAAGCAGCAAAAAACTTAACAAACGATAAAAATAAGGAATCACAGGTCAGAAAGCTACAGAAATGTACAATTACGGAAGTCAGATAATACCACTTTTATGCAGCGAGAACACGTGCATGTAAAAAGGTATTGTTCTTTAAGTGCTTTTTGCCGTGTTGCAGTGCTTCCAGCAGTTTCTATATAACTTATTAACACCTAACGAAATATGATCAAGAACAAACATTAGGATCAATACCACAATACAATAATCAGAAAGCTGCAATGTATACGAATAAAAATGAAAAAATAGGAACGCGTCTTACCTCAGTACCTTTCGGTATGGGTTCCACAGCACGGACCACAGCCAAACTTCCCTCAAATACCAGCACCGAATTGGGCAAGCAGCTACAACTCCACAAAAATTAGCTAAGATGAAATCAGCATAATAATGATAAATAGTGTCTTGATGGAGAAAGAAAAACATGTATACCTATGGTTTATAATAGAGACTACAGGATATAGTCCTGTCCCCAGAGGTCTCAGATCACTGTCACATATTGTATGCGCATTACATGCAAGCTGCATGAGATAGATCAAGATCGTTTTTAGTAGTGAGTACTCAATTAATACATTATTTTAATTTCAAACTTATTTTTGGACACAAATATATTTTAACTAGGAGACTCGTTAAATGTTTTCATGGAAAAAACACCTTGGAAAAATTACGTGCAATCTCTTTTATGTTGATCTCAGGCCACTGAAGTACCAAGCTGACGAGGTTAGCCATCTGTGCATATAGAACCAGCTGCTTCTCATCAATATCAGACATATCTCAGTGAAAATCATTGGTCAAGTAAAACTCACGCCCTTTGGAGACCGCAATGAAGAAATAGAGAAGACTATATAAACAAAAAACAAACAAACCAAATAAGGATACGATCCACCAATGCCTCCACCAGTTTGTAGTTATCTGTGGCAGTAACTGGGATGATCTGAAAGTTGGACAAATATTTAAAAGATCACTCTCAAGTCTTAACAGTCTCAAGTAGATATTGAAAGATTAATTCTATATCAACCTTTTCAGGCTATACTTGTAAAATATATTATAATACTGAGATCATTTAAGCACACTATACAAGCAGACCAATCCAAATGAGGATCAAATGCTCTTTTTGGCAAACTAAGAGTCCACCTCAACATTCTATCCTGAGGAGGAACAGATGAACCTTTTATTTCTAGTGAAATTAATTTTTATTTATTTATTTTTATTATTATTATTTATTTTTAAACTTTTTTAGATTGGCAAAACAATTATATTATAAACGTAACAGAAAGTTGTGATAAAGGGGCTCACACCAATGCCCCTCAAAAAGCATATTCAATGCCAGTGTGACATTACAAGCCCCCAATTGGAGTCATTGGATCGAAGTTTTGAGCAGCTGGGTAACGGGAGGCCCAATTCCAGATCACCTGCTTCAATCTGCAAAGACCTCCATAGTGCCTTCCCCTCAAAGACACGGCTAATTCCTTTCTTTCCAGATTACCATTCTATGGCATGAAACATCACCTTCTATGCCAATCTACCTATAGTAAAAGCCCAGGGAACTTCAACCTTCTTAGCACATCAGAGATGACCCCTACCAAACTCACTCCCATTGAAAGGAGCTCAAATCCCATTCTCACACTTCAATTTTAACTCTGCATTGAAGAAGGTGTCCAATGTCCTATTCTTCCGCGGGTCATAAAGGACATCTGTTCACCATAAGTTTGCCCCTCCTCTCGAAATTATCAGTTACCCTGCCCCAAGCAGTGACCACAGAAAAAATTACTTTTGCCGGCACCTTGGCACCAAACTTTCTTGACCAGAAAATTGCTTAACCCCTGCTGTAGCTCATTCACCTTCTCTTGATGGATTCAATCATAAGCAGCACTTACTGTGAATGGAGGAATAGTATATGCCCCTTTATAGATTCAATGAGGAATTGTGCCCCTCTCAATCTCTCAAAGATTTTTCCTTCTCATGAAGCAATCTAGTTCAACATAAACACTACCAATAACTCAATAAGATCTCCTGAGAAAACCAACATAGTCTACCTTTCTTTTTGAGAATATAAAGAAGCTTGGATTCCAGTCCTTTCCACTTCCTATTGGTGGATATCCAACTCAACCCCCCACTCTGATCTCTAATTTAAAATAATGAATTGAGTCGACAAGCACATTATATATCAGTATATCACAGAAGAAGTCCACTCTACTATTTCGATTATGTTATGAAACCATTCTTTTACTGATTGGCGATGACCGATCATATGCAATCTTTTAAAAAGGATAAACAAAGGAAGACCATGATACAGACAGCCACGAAAAATATTAAAATGTGTCGAAAATGGATTTATCCTGATGATCGCATAGTACTATCCTGCTATAGGAGGCACGAAATTAAAGTTAAGGAAAACAAAAAAATGAAGAAGTGCTTTTAAGATCAGTACAACGAAATAATTCACCTGTTCAGTTTGTAGCTTTCTCCTCAAGTAAAGTCTCACCATCATACGAATGGAAGGCGTTAAACATTGGCGTCGATCCTTACTAAGTTTTTTCAGGGCATGACATTCAAGTTGATGCAACTTCCACTCTGATTTCTGAAATACTTGAACAAAACTAATAAAAGGTGTTTTCGTTTGGTGAATTATGAAATTATTAACAGCAAGAAATAAAAGAATTATGATTTAAGAAGGATGAACAAGCAATATGAGCACTACAAGCCCTGAGAAATTACTAAATATATATACCTGACATGTGGTACTGCAATAGAACGAAATCTGGCACGCTGAGCACTTTTTTAAGTTCCTTGATGCAAAACATTTATCACATCTTGAGCCAGACGAATGGGTTGGTACTGAAGCATAAGGCTCTTGGGATATAATCACATCTCCTTTAGAAAAAGGAACTATTAGTGATTTTCTTTTAAAAAAATCAATAATTATTATACTGCATTCATATTACTAATAAAACATTTAAGTAAAATACAACATAAAAAATTCACAATCTAGTAACTATATATTATGGCCTTCTCAGTTTCACAATATATACTAATCAAATTATCTTGAATCCAAATATAATTCCCTTTTTTTTCATTTATCATGAGTATCAATATTAATGAAAAAAACAGCTGAATTCCCAAATTGTTGAATCCCAAGTATTTGAACTAAAATAAGAACAACGTTTAAATCAACACTAACACTAAGCATTAAACAAGAAAACTCAAAATATAAAAACTCACCTGGAAAGAAGTCTTTAGTGGTGATGAGACAACGACCCTTTTCTGGGTTTGTAGAAACAGTTAATCCATTAATTGAAAGAGCTCTCTGCAATTCCTCCTCAATGGTCATGGTCATCATGGAGAAGAAGCTCCCTCGGTCTGAATGAAAGCTTCAAATGTGCAAGTGAAAGGTTTTACCAAACTGACTAAACCCCAAATCCATGGGCTCGAAATGATTGTGAAGGGCTTGGGCCTTGAGATAAGGATTCATAAACATGATCCCAAATTGTTCAGACTTGCAGTAATATGAACACACAGCTGAAAAGTGTGATAACTTGTACAAGTAAAATACAGTAGAACCTCTTTAAATTAATACTCGTTAATATCTCTCTAAGTTAATAGAATTCTTTGGTCCGATGTACATTGTAAGTTCGGTAAGTTAAAAATTTCTCTAAGTTAATAAAATTTAATAAAATTACATAAGTCCCGAAGCTATTAATTTAAAGAGGTTTTACCGTACTATTAAGTGCAGAATTAAACGATAGCAATAATAAAAAGATGAAAATAAAAAACAAGATCTCGAAGAAAACGGTTAGAAAACTACTCCTATTATTTCTATATTATTGTTTATTTAATTAGGAAGTCTAGCCTAAAGGGCTCGTACCCATCAGAGACAACCGGAGCCGAACGTGGAACAGATGAATCAACTCAAGCTGCAAGAGATGATCGATCTGGCTGTTTCCAACAAGGCCAACCGGGACGAACGAATCAGGAAGCTTACTCTCTCAAGATTGGCTGTGTCACCTTTCGCAGAAGAACTCAGGAATCATATAGTCCCGGCTAGCTTCAAACAACCGCCCGTCGAACAGTATGACGAGACAAACGGCTGTCCGGTTCAACATGTCATGAACTACAAGAGCACCATGGCCATCTGGGACCATGATGACAAGCTACTCGCAAAACTGTTTGCTGCTTCACTCAAAGGCGAAGCGCAGACGTGGTATCACAATCTGCCGCTCGCATTCGTCCACACATTCGTACAACTAGCTGAGTTGTTCGAAGAGAAGTAGCGATTCAATGTGAAGACAAATAAGAGAGCTGAAGTCTTGTTCTACCTACAGATGGACCGGAGCAAAAAACTCAGGAATTTTGCCCGAAGGTTTCGAACCTTACTATCAGAAGTATAGGACGCATCTGATAGCGTCGTCATTCAAGCTTTCAAGTATGCCTTGAACAACAACCACGAAGAATTGTACCGATCGCTAGCAAGGAAGCCTCCATCCTCTGTTTCAGCTTTGCTCGAGAAAGTAGAAATGTATGCTCAGGAAGAGGACGACCTGAAAGCTAGGAGAAAGAGACTTGCCGAAGGCCAAACCTCCGAGAAGCCACAGAAGGCAAAGGAAGAAAGCTCCGGCAGGGATCGCAAAGAGGAAAAGTCTCCTGACAGAAACAAAAACAGGAAGGGGAAAACACCAGCTCGGTAGCCCAATCGCCGGACAGAGAAATCTACTGGTGGCAAACAGAAAGAGAGGGAATTCACACCCCTGAGGTTCCCGATCGAGGAAGTATTCAAAAAGATCAAGAACAAAGGGCTGCTCAACAAACCTGCCCCTCTCCCGGTAGACCCGGAGGGCAGGAGAGATAAGTCCAAGAAGTGTGATCATCACAATGATTACGGTCGTGAGCTGAAGAACTTTAGGTCATTGAAGAATGAAATGCAGCGTCTGGTCGACGCCGGCCTCATCCTTGACATGGTGCAGACCGGAGCAGTCAAACATGTAAAAACCGGAGATCGAATTGTGTATGTCTGGCACGTACAGGCACCCGGTTCTTCCAAGACAGAAAGGAAAAATTGCGCTTGAGAAAAGCTCCGATGGATAGGACATGTCCATGAAGTTAGACAGCTTGATAAGTCCTCAAAAGTGTATATTTATTCCCCGAATAACACCTTGTTTGTCTAGCACTTAGCTTATATTATTGTGTAATCTATTGATTAGTGTTTTATTGTCTATTGTGTAGGTTTTATGAGCCAAAATGCGAATATTGTGTTAAAGCCCGCTAAAAGTCAAGAAAATCAAGCAAAAAAGTGTTATTTGCACAAGAGGAAGAGAATTTATGTTGCGTCGTGTTGCGTGATTTTTCTAGGACGTTCCAGAGCACTTTTTCAATTAATGTTTTTCCTGTTGAGTGATTGTGAGGTGAACTAAGTAGTTTAATTTTTTCAGCATTTTTAAAGACTTGTAAGATATTTAATTATTCGATCCACGAAGGGGTCGCGGTAGTAATATTTTTAAAGTAGGTGTAGTTAGGATTTATTTTTTGTGTGTTCGCGGCGGATAGTAGAGCAAACTTGTGGAGCTAGCCTTGAGTCTACTAAGGAACGACTCCTAAGGACGATTGAAACCCAAGGAGCGGTTTCACCTTAGGCGACTTCAACTCGTCTTCTCCCCACTTTTGTGCGCTTGTTTGGCATTTTTTGTTTTTTAGCACAAAGTGGGAGGTAAGCATTCTCCTAACCCTCCTCGAATCCCCTGCAAGAGGAGTTTCTATGTGATTAGCATGACCTTGATTGTTGCTTGATTTTAAATTCTGTTTTTACTGGTTAAACCGGGATTGCAAGGCAGACCTGACCTAAAAGTGAAACATAATATCAATTGATTGCAATATCCTAAGCCTTAAAATTGAACCAATTAAAGCCATGTTATCACGATGTTCATTTGAGACCTTGAGCAGATATTTCAACTAATACTGCGTGAACCATTCTTTGATTGGAGCACAAATTAGGAATTGGGTCTGGAAATCACTGTGATTATTTAATTAAGGAACATCACTCACGCAAGGAAAACCTCCCATATTGGTTATTCGCTGTTTGATTTTCAAAATATAGGGAGAATTCACAATGGAAGCTTGGAAAGAACTCATTGACTTGGGTGAACACAAATTGAGTCAGTTTTTGAGCCCCATGTTAGATGCTTTTGAATGGTTAGGACTTCTGTGGCATTTGTAATGCGCATGTTGCATGCATCTTAGATCAGGTAAAATCTTGTCCAAACCAACTCCAATCTACACAAAGAGCACAATCACGGACCTCACTCCTTCTCTTGAGGAAGAGTTTAACGACTCAACCTCCATACCTTCTGAAGAAGAGTTCAACGACTCAACTTCACCTTCTGAAATAACTCCTGCACCTATGGCTCAAGAAGCTACCATTCGGGATTACTTTTCACCTTTGGCCACTGGGACACCTACCTGCATAGTCTCACCCGAGACAACTGCAGATAACTATGGCATTCACCCATAGATTGTGGGCATGTTGCCTAAGTTCTATGACTTCCACGGGAAAATCCATATCAGCACCTCAATAAGTTTCTGACCGTTCTTAATACTTTTAAGGAGAAACATTTGTCTGAGGAGGAAGTTAGCTTGAAATTGTTCCTTTTTTCTCTTGAGGATAAAGCATCTCACTGGTTACATGGCATTCCTTCCAATTCTATTAACACCTGGGCTCAACTAAGTAAAACGTTTTTGACCAAATTCTTTCCTATTACCAAAACTAATGACATAGTTGATGCCATAAGAAGTTTCCGGCAGAAAGAGGGTGAGGTATTCTTCGATGTATGAGAGAGGTTTGAAGACCTATTTCTTCGGTGCCCACACCACAAAGTTGATGACACTGAAAAAGTTAAGATTCTATATAGAGGCCTTAATACCCTAACCATAAACACGGTTGAAAGCATGAGCGGTGGAGAATTCCTTGATTATTCCACCGCCAAGGCTCTAGCTTTCCTTGCAAAGATTGTTACTAATAGCCAGCAGTGGGACATACCTGGACATACCCCGAGAAACACTACCCCAGACTCATTTGATAAACCTAGAGGCATTTATGAGGTCAAACCTGACCCTGAGCTAAAAAATCTACTTCATGGTTTAGTTAAAAAAGTATAAGCACTTGAGGTATCCCTTAAGCCCACATCACCCATTATGAGTAGGGGTGCAATTCGAGCCGCTCGAGCCGAGCTAAGGTATGCTCGAACTCGGCTCGTTACTAACCGAGCCGAGCTCGAGCCGAGCTCAAAATTAAGATCGAGCTGAACTATGAGCTCGAGCTCGGCTCGCGAGCCAACAGTAAAACTCGAGCTCGGCTCGTTTCGGCTCGCTGGCTCGTTTGGCTCGTTTGGCTCGTTCGGCTCGTTTAGAGCTCGTTTGGTTAGGTAGATTTGTAAGTATCTTGATTTAGAAACAGAGGAAGTGAAACAGAGATGGATAAAGATGGATGAAACAGAGAAATTAGTTTTGGCGAATTCAACATAACCGAAACACACTTTCTCTGTTCACACTCAATTGAAGTTTCTTCTTCGATTTCAATATAGAGAGAGAGAGAATAAGAAGAAAAAACTAGGGTTTCGTTTTCTTCTTCGTTAAAGATGATGATGACGAATGACAATAATCCTTCTTCTTCTTCTTCTATGATGACGACGAGTAGCTGGCCAAGTGATGGTGATGGTGATGGTGTTGATAATGATGATGATGTATGTTTTCAAGGATTTGAAGGAATTGAAGATTTAGATTTTTCAATTGATTTGGATTTTTTACTTAAAGGAACAACATCTGAAGATGATTTAAGTAAAGAACAATTACAGAATTGTAATAATGATGATCTCAACAAGAATTCTACTTCATTAATGGTATGTTTTTTTTTTTTTTTTTTGATTGGGGTGAAGCTTTTCATCCATTATCTTCAAAATCTGTTAAGGAATTGATGGAAGAAATCTTAATTGAAGAAAACCCAAATCCCATTTCTTCTTCTTCTTCTTCTTCATCGTCAATTTCTTCTATTAATCTTAATAGTTTAAAGAAAATGATTGGTTTTTAATTAGATTATATTCCTGTAATACACATGTGGGTATACAGTTTGATTGATTAATGTTGTTTAAGACTTTGTACTTCTATAAAAAACCTTATGATGATGAGGTTTGAAAATTGTGTTCTTCAAACTCTTGAAGCTTTTCCCCCAATTGTTTTTGCTGGAGAAGCTAGAAAGTTAACGAGCTGCTCGGCTCGGCTCGTTTAGAGCTCGAGCTCGGCTCGGGCTCGTGACGAGCTCAAAAACCGGCTCGAACTCGGCTCGTTTAGATAAATAAGCGAGCCGAGCCGAGCTTTTATCGAGTCGAGCCCGAGCCGAGCCCGAGCCGCTCGGCTCAGATTGCAGCCCTAATTATGAGTGCCTCCACTCTCCAATGTGATGCTTGTCATGACCAGACCCATACTGCCGAGTTTTGCCCTCTCCTTTATAATTCACCAGAAACTGAGGAAGCGTGTGCGTTTAACTACGCCGGGAGGACCAACTTTACTAAGGGCAATGCCACGTACCCATACATAGACCGCTCCA
This sequence comes from Aquilegia eximia, assembly GCA_023053565.1. Classification (NCBI taxonomy): domain Eukaryota; kingdom Viridiplantae; phylum Streptophyta; class Magnoliopsida; order Ranunculales; family Ranunculaceae; genus Aquilegia; species Aquilegia eximia. The sequence continues at coordinate 20,667,759 of JALIGU010000003.1, forward strand.
ATCTTTCTTATTCTAATAATCATCATGCGGGTCCACCTGGTTTTAATAACTCTTATTGGCAACGTAGCAATGCCACGTATGTTGGTAATACTGATAATCGGAATAGGGCACCGGTCTCCCCTTACTCGAACAATGCTCGTCACATGTGTAGTTCCAGGGACCATGTGCCAACTAATCAATCTGCCCATCCTAAGACCTCCCTTGAGGATTTGCATGCCCGTTTCATTCAACAGACCCAAGCGTCTATTGAGTCAAATGCCCAAGCCATCCAGAGGATTGAACAAAAACTTGATGAAAATGGTAGATTTCCGGGACAATCCATCCCGAATCCCAAAGGCAAGGAAGTTGCCTTGGTGACCGAAAATCCATCTCCGTCTGTAGCGCTTGCTGAAGTTAAATCGGTTTCCACCCTTAGGTCAGGAAAACAGGTTGATAATCGAATTAATTATACACCGAGTCCTAACATTGTGACCCCGGTTACTCTGCACCTGTTGCCCCACCTAAAGCTCCGGCTAATGAGGCGACCACCTCTAAGCTGGAGAAAACTGCCCGTGAGATTGTTGATCCTCCACGAACTTACAACCCGCCTGTACCGTACCCCCAGAGACTCAAAAGGTCTCTGAAGGAAGTCCAATCAGAGGAAGTACTTGATGTGTTCAAACATATAAATATTAATATACCCTTCCTCACGGCTATTAGACAGATACCTTCCTATGCTAAGGTTTTGAAAGACTTGTGCACCGCCAAGAGGAAAACAAATGTGCCTAAAAACGCGTTTGTGGCGGAAGAATTCTCTGCACTTGTCCAACATAACAACGTGGTTAAATATAAGGACCCTGGAAAACTGACCATACCCTGCAAGCTTGGTGACAAGTTCATGGGCAAAGCTTTGCTAGACCTAGAAGCGAGCATTAATCTTTTACCGTACTCCTTGTACCTCAGCCTGGGTCTAACATACATGAAACTAACGAACATGTCTTTACAACTGGCCGACAGATCATTGAAAGTAACTAGAGGAATAGTTGAGGACCTATTAGTTAAAGTGTCTGACTTTTACTATCCTGTTGACTTTGTGGTGTTGGATACTGAGCCTACTGGCGATAACTCGGTTCCCATCATCCTTGGCCGACCGTTTTTGGCCACTTCTAATGCTTTCATAAACTGCCGGAATGGTTCTATAGTTCTCACTTTTGGATCTATGATTGTTGAAGTTAATATCTTTAATCTTGGCCAACAAACCCCTGATATTTCTTTATCTCAAGATGTGTGTCTTCTCGATTCTCTACCCTATGAGATGGTACCTAGTTGTTACCCTAAAGATCCGGTTGTTAATTGCCCTACCATGCATAATGTTGACTTCGACATCGACCAATCTATTGCCCAAACCAATGCTCATTTTAATTTTGTGCCTATCTTTGACCCTAAAGACCCCCAGGCCCTTGATTCAGTTTGTTGCATTGATTCTGAGTTCCAAGTCGAGACCATCCCTCCATCTCCTGATCCTCTTCCTCCCGAGCTGAAATATGCCCAATTAGATTCAGACGGTAGTCATCTTGTTATCATCTCTCCATCTCTTACTACCGAACTAGAAAATCAGCTTTATTTTTGAATTGGTGACAAAGTGTTGCTTTATAATCCTCATTTGCATTTATTTTCTAGCAAACTAAGTATCGTTGGTCGGGACCCTTTGTTGTGTCTGCAGTAACTCCTTATGGTGCTATTACATGTGTTAATCCTGCAGACAATTCTGAATTTAAAGTCAATGGTCAATGTCTTAAGCATTTTCATGAGTTAAGGCCTCCTGAAACTCTCTTAGAGGTCCTACCTATTTAGACTGACCCTTGACTTGCTGGTATCCGGACCCTCTCTATGTTCCTTTCTTTTTGTCTCTTTTGAGAGGTGTGGTTGAAAGTGCCGCGACTGTTAGTCCACGAACTCTTACTGGCTGAGTATAATTGATCCAGTGCACACTTTTCTCTTGAACGTCATCACCAAACAGACCTGTTTCCCGCTCTGTTTGGGGGTGGGCAAGTCATTTTCCATCTTCTTTTAAGTCTCGAGTATCTGACTTTAAAAGACTCTTTGTTGTATCTTAGACATCAAGATTTCACGCATTCCACTCTAGCGTTTTATCTCTCTTGTATCTTTGTTTAGAGTAACGTTTATCTAGGGAGTGAATCCTAGTTGTCCGCTTGTCTGGCTGAAGATGTTAAACTTAGCGCTCCTGGGAGGTAGCCCTGTGTATCTTCTAAGCCCGATCGTGCTTTAGTGCTTCTTATTAGTTGTCGGGTTTAGTGTTTTTTTGGCTAATAACTATCTCTCTCAAATCTGTGTGTTAGTTCTGTTTGGGGGTGGGCGTGGCCCACCACTCTCTATTCCGGTTGTTTGGTTAAATAATTATTACGGTTACAAATTTGAATTTATTTCAATTTTTGGAAATTTTAATAGTTATTGCTTGGTTTTTGGGATTTTATTTGACATCTTAATGGTACTTATATTCGCGAGAATATATTTATACATTATCACGGAATTTTCAAAATAATTGAATTATTCCATGCCCTTCACACGCATTCCAGGGGTAAATCCATCATTTCCACTAATTCCAGTAGTGGGGAAGCGTATAGGGGAAGTTACTTCTCTCTATATATACCCCTGGGTGTCTTTAGAAAAGTCACAAGTCACTTTCAATTCTGAGTCAAACCAAGTTAACGCGGGTCAAACATAAGTCTTCTTCTCTACCAGAACTCGACTCGAGTTCAGTACAGTGCATTTCGAACTCGACTCAAGTTTCGAGGTAGCAAAGTTCTCTCTCTCCTCCGATCTCCCTCATCTGTGATCCAAATTTGAAAATTTTTGTGGGGGTTTTGTTCCATTTTCAATTTTCTTCAATTCCATACCAAAACCCCCTAGAATCATGCCTCCAAGATGGAGAGAAAGAGTGATTATTCGTGAGCGCGATTATTCTCGTCTCTTCGACGATAATCGCTTAGGGAGCGGATTTGTAGAGAGAATCTTCGCTCGAGGCTGGGATGTATTCCTTGGCTCTGATTACGAGCCATTTGACCCTCAAATGGTTCGTCGATTTTACGAGTCAATGGAGTTGGCCGATGACAGCGTTTTCATTAACTGGGATCCGGCCCATCGCTTCTTGCTCACGTCTGAGACTGTATCCTTAGTCACAACGCTCGAGCATGATGAGGCCCTTCTACAGCATGAGGCCCTTGCACTGATGAAGCTGTCCTCGTCGATGACCGGGCGGTTCACCGGTATAGCATTCACATTTCGATCAGTTGGCTCCGAGTCAAACAGGGCTTGGTGGCACACTGGTGGACCACCAATGTCCTTGGGACGACGAGGACGAGCGAGCTGTTCTCGGAAGTCATTCATATCCTGCGGCTGCTTCAGGAGGACCTCCATGGCTACTGCATGGTCTGCCGTCTTTTCGCTACCATCACCAGCGCTAGAGCTACTTCTGCGCCCCTTCCAAGCCTGGTGATGAGTATCCTGCGCTACTGGGAGGCGCATCTTCTTCCTGCTCTATCTCTGGAGTCAGTCGTCCGGCTCGAGGTCTCCAACCCTGGACTGTTAGTTTATAGACAGTTGTTGTGGGACCCTCAGGAGGAGGTGCCCATTCAGTACAGGCCCGACGACCAGCGGGCGTTTCACCAGCTCCATACCAATGAGGAGCGGTTCCAGCTTCTCTGGAGGGGTATGGGCGAGATTTTGGATGCCGTCGAAGACGTCCAATGTCGTTTGGACGAAGGCCAGGGGCAATCTTGTCGACGACGGGGTTGAGATTTATGTTTATTAGCCATTGTAATTTTTTATGTATTTTGTTTTATTTTTATTTTAGTTTTTGCACTCTTGTATTAAAAATTTCAATCATTGTACTTTATTTTCAAATATTAATGAAAATGGTTGAATTTTTAATTTTTTGCAAACTTGTGTCTTTTTCTGAAATTTCTAGCCATTCTTGGGCTTTATTGCAAAAATCTGGACTTGTGGACTTATTTTTGAAAATTTTCTAGTCCTAGGGACCTAAGTCCAGATATTTAAAAAAAAAAAGAGATTAGGGTTTGATTTTTGGAAACCCTAAGGTTTTAGGAAATCTTTGGAGTCCTATTAGGGCTCAAACTCTTTATTTTTGGCCTATATATACCAGACCAAGGTTGGGGGACCGTCACTCAAAATTCAGAGAAAAATTTTCAATTTTTTATTTTCTGGAACCTACCCGATCTCGAGTCGAGTTCCAGATAGGGTTATTAGAACTTGAGTCGAGTTCTAGTCTGGTAGCAGTTTTCTGAGTTCGTTTTGTGTAGTTTTTTCTCGGTTTTTCGCGCTGGTTTTTGGTGTTTTCTCTTTTCTTTTGCAATGGCTAATGTTCAGAATGAGTTGTGGATGCCCGATGGCATGGATCTCATCCCCGAGATGGATTTTTCGAGAATTATGGATAGTCCTTATGGAACTTCTTTTTGGGATGGGATTTTTGACAAAGGTTGGGAAGGTTTTCTTTATGATTTTACTGCTGTATATTCCCCTTGTATGGTAAGAGATTTTTAACTTATGTTACCCTTTGCAGACCCTCTTCCCTTTGATGGTTTCCAAGTTCACATGCATGGTTCCCCGGTGGTTTTTAATGCTATTGCCGTCTCTATTGCCATGGGTAATCCTTTTGTCTTTCAACCGGTCGTGCCCTATGACAATTATGTTCGTGATAACCGTGTAGACATCATAGATAATTACCTTAATCACTTTGGCCCTTGTACCTTCTCCTACCACCCCGAAGGATACCCTAGTATTGCACCTACCACTTGCCTTCTTACTAATGTAGCTACTGCTGCTTTATGGGTTTTGCGTAATTTGTTGGGTGTTGAAATGATGGTATTAGGAATGTGTTCGTATTTGGTGAGGATAAGGTTGTTTTCCCTACTGCTATCTGTAAGATTATTTTTGAAAGATATCCTGAGTGAAGGAACATGTACAATGATTGGACTGACCTTATCCCTATGGATCCAACTCATCGTTTTATCAGGAGAAGTCGCCTATTCACTTGGGTGCCTAACACTGAGTATGTGGAGTTTCCTGCTTTACATGGAAACGATAATTTTATGAATGAGGGTGAAGGTCCTTGGCATGAGATTAGGGAAGTATTAGTTCATTGGCGTGATAATTTGGATGGTTTACCAATGGAAGAAGTTTGAAACCAAGAGTGTAAAGTAGGATTTCCCTTTCTGTTGAGTCAGTCCTTTATTTCAGTACATTTTATTTCAGTTGTGTCGTAGTATGGAATTCCTTGTAATCTCTATCTATGTGGAGATAATTTTGTTTGGCAGGAATTTATAAAGCGGTTTGAATTTTTAGTGCATTCATGGTAATCTCTCTCTCTCTCTCTCTCTCTCTCTCTCTCCCTCTCTCTCTCTTTCCTATGCTTAGTATGATTCTTGGGGACACTCTCCCTCTCACTCTCTTTCCTATGCTTAGTATGATTCTTGGGGACAAGAAAATCTTCTTGTTTGGGGGTGGGGAAGTATTACAATCCTTTTTGCAAAAGATTTTCAAACTTCTTTTTCCATACTTGTGTAAATATTCAAAATTTTTTGAAAAAACCAAAAAAAATCTTTGTTACAAAGACTTTTTCAAAAAATAGGATAAGTACACCATCAATGATGAATATAATGGTTGAATTCTTTTTTTTTCAAGTTTAAGGACATTTATTGTTTCACCAAGTAGTTGAGTCTCATACTACATTTGCATGAGCATAAGCATGACATTCACTTGCATTTATTACAAATTACATGTGCAAATACAATTACACCTTGAGAAACTTGAGGAATAATTGTGGAGACTTAACCCAGTAAGCTTTTGAGACCCGTCCTTTTCTTGGAGAGTTATTACGTACATCTGGAGTCAAAAGACTCAACCTCTCAGTTTTGTCTGTTTTTAGTCTTATATTCATTTTTATAGTTAGCCTTGAGATGACATCAAGTGGGTGTAATATAAACTTGGGTCTTGTAACTTATTCAAGATGTGATCACCATATCAATACTTAGAAATGATATAAAGACATTTAGATAACCCTGTTTACCTTAGCCTACCCTGATGATACTGTATCCCTTAGGTTGACCATTCTGAGCCTTTCTTGTTACTTAGCATTTTTCTTGAGCCCATTACCCTTAGAATGTTTAGGTCCTTTTACCCATTGTTTTTGGAACATGAGGATGATTGTTTATGTGGTTACAAGAAGAAAGGAGAAATACATAGAAATCTCCAAACTAGTGAGATAAACCAAATATTGAAAACCAAAAAGTTTGAAGAAATTCCAGAAAAAGCCAGAATCTTCCCAAACCATTTCAAATCCAAAAAGAAAGGAAGATTCCCAAATATTGGCTAGAGCTTCATTGAAATTTTCCCAAAAGAAGATGACAAACACTTCTTCCCAAAAGAAAAATTCCAAAATTTTTTCATATGCTGTTATTACAAATCACAAGTGTTGAAGGCCCGAATGTTCCAAAAATATTTCACAAAAGCCTTTTCCATTTTTAACCCTTTCCTAAGCCAAGTTACAACCTATTATTGTCTTTTGTAGGTCTAAGCTAATATGGTAGGATGTGGCGTGTAAGTGAGAAGGTGCTAAGGTGAAAAACCCGACATCTCAAGCAAGGCTAATTTTTCCATTCTTTGAGACTAAGTTCATTCCATTACACCAGTCCGTTCTTATTGATATATGTGAGATGATTGTCCATCTTCTTTTCTCACATAGAGGTAAAATGATAAACACCATCTCTGAGTGACTTTATTTCTGAGTGTATGACTATGAGGCAGAAGTCAAGGCGACCTTTCCAGTGGTAACTTAAGACCCGTGGTAGCATGGGTACCTGCCTGTCTTCAATGCATTTGAAACCGTTATGCTTGGTTTATATCTCATATTTTGTTCATGCATTTATAATATGCTATCTCATATGAACGATTTTGCAATACTTATCCTTATCTTTGATATAACCATTTCTGAGGTAAATGGTAGAAATTCCTATTTTTTATGAATTGAAGATTGAAGAGAAAAGTTCATCTTCTTCTTCTTCTTTTGTATCAAACTCAATATTCAATATCAATTCCATTATCTTTTCCATTATGATTTCTTGTAATTTATTTATTTATTCCATGGTGTCATCATCAAGGATGAGTAGCTAAATCTCCTTAGGGGGATGGTTGAAGCACTCTAGATAATGCAAAAGCACCATGTTTGTTCTTATTGTTCATTGTGATTCAAAGTTCTTAATGCTTATTTACTTTTAATTCGCGATATGAGATAAGTATGGTTATTTGCATGTTATTGTTATCCATGTTGTTAAAATACTATTGTTAGGGTTTAGGGAGACCTAACTTTAATGGTTGTATTATTGTAGTTATGTGGTAAAATAGCTAAGAGGTGATTATTACATATTTGCAGTTGATATCTTTTATTGGAACCCTTTTGTAATTAAGTCAAATAGCTGAGAGGTGATGATTTAGTTATGAATCAATATGTTGAGTTAATTAAATTGAATAGCTGAGAGGTGACGGTTTAATTAATAAGATGTATTCAATAACATGCATAAGAGAATCCCGTTTTAATTAAGTGGAATAACTGAGAGGTGACTACTTGATTATTATAGGTATTAATGATTAATTGGAATAGCTGAGAGGTGACTAATTAATTGTTATAGATTGAACATGAAGGAACAACATGTTATGTTTGCATGATTTAGTATGTGGATACCAATTCTTCCCCTTTGTCATCATAAATCTTCTTTTCATCTCTACTATATTCTTAAGATAGGATTTACTTATTATTATTGCCTGTAGGAAGTTAGAATCAATCTCAATTCTTATTATTGATTCCCTTGGTGTTTCTTAACAATTGTTTTCTATTGTGTTTGAGCTAAGATCTCCCCCTCTGAGGTGGGTACGACCCTTGCTTGTTACTTGTCTACTTTGATAACCAATTTATACAGGCACAAGAAGGAAAATCTCTAAAAATATAATATTTTGTTTAGAGGTTACACAAATAGCTTCTATTACAACTCAATTTCAACGAAGGGACGAACACTGAGTCCATTGTCCCCGGAGGTTTGACATTCACTGAAGAAGACGAAAGGGGCGTGCATTATCCACATAATGACGCCCTGGTTATCACAGCTTGGATTGGCGTCTGCCGGGTCCGACGAGTTATGGTGGACGCCGGTAGCACCTCCAGTGTCATGTTCTCATGTGCTTACAAAGCTATGGAACTATCTAAGGGTCTCATCGAATCTGATGAGACTCCTATCTATGGGTTCAACGGGGAGCCAACACAGTCCTTTATGCAGGTCCTCCTGCCAATCACGGTGGGATTCAATACTGTCGAGATAGACTTCCTGCTAGTCGACTCCCCCTCTTGTTACAACGTCATCTTGGGAAGGGGCTGGATTCATCAGATGAAAGCAATCGTATCCACCTTCCACCAAAGCCTCAAATTCCCGACTCCCAACGGAATTTGCAGGGTCAAAGAAGATCAAGGGATGGCGTTCAAATGCCATCTCGATGCTGTCAAAGGAAAGTCCATCTCTGAGACCAAGGGAAATACTATCTTCCTGACAGACTCTCATCAATAACAACTAGCTCCCGGCAAGTCTGTCAAGGGGAAGCCTGACACGAAAACCAGGATGTCACCAGCGGTCGATGAACTGGAAGAAGTTATAGTGGGACTGGAGTCCTACAAGACAACTTACATCTCTTTCTTCCTACCAAGGGCTGAGAAGGATCTTATGATCACACTAATCCGGCAGAATTACCACGTGTTCGCATGGAGTGTCAGCGAGATGCTAGGAATTGACCTTTTGGTCGCCTATCATAGACTAGACATCGATCCTCAGCACAAGCCGGTCAAGCAGAAACCAAGGTGAATGGCGCCAGATCGAAAGCTGGCGGTCAACGAAGAAGTCGATCGGCTACTGTCAGTCAACTTCATTAAACCAGTTATTTACCCTACCTGGGATTCCAACATCCTGGTTGTCCCAAAGAAGAACGGTAAGATTCGAGTTTGCATCGATTTTACTAATCTTAATAAAGCATATCCTGTGCACCCATATCCACTCCCCAGGATCACAGACATGGTGGACGCCACTGCTGTTTATCAAAGATTGTGCTTCATGGACGCCTACTCTGGATACAACCAGATTCCACTTCACCAAGAAGATCAGGAACATAGCGCATTCATCACTGACCGGGGGCTTTACTGCTACCGGGTGATGCATTTGGTCTAAAGAACGCCGGAGCAACATACCGGAAGCTGGTCAACACCATCTTCAACGAGCTCATAGGCCGGACCATGGAAGTTTACATAGACGACATGGTGGTCAAAACTAAGGAGAAAAACAATCATTTGCAAGATCTGCAGTAGACATTCGATATCCTGGCACGGTACAACATGAAGCTGAATCCAGCCAAATGCTCTTTTGGTCTTTCTTCTGGCAAGTTCCTTGGCTTCCTAATGACCAACCGGGGCATTAAAGCCAATCCAGATCAGATCCGGGCAGTCTTGGAGATGCCCGCCCCGAAGACAGTAAAAGAATTTCAGAGACTAACAGGGAGGTTAGCAGCTCTCAACAGATTCATCTCCCGGTACTCAGACCGATGCAAGTCATTCTTCAATGCAATCAAAGCTAACGCGGAATGGAATCCTATTTGTCAGCAAGCCTTTGACGAGGTCAAGGCATATCTTACTCAGCCTCCGGTCCTTACAGCACCTCAAACCGGACAACCAGTAGGTGTCTACCCAGCCGCATCCGATATTGCAGTCAGTGCGGTCATATTTGTGGAGGAGAAGCCAGTATACTTCATCGTAAAGTGTTGCAGGGAGCTGAGACACGGTATTCAAAAATCGAAAAGATCGCCTTAGCCCTGATACATGCAGCCAGGAGGTTAAAACCATATTTTAAAGGGAGGACGGTCAAAGTCTACACAGAGTACCCGCTTAGAAAAGCTCTTAGGAAGCAAGAAGAATCTAATCGATTGATCGAATGGTCCAGTTATCTCAGTGCATACCACATCATGTATGAACCCAGAACTGGAGAAAGGGCACGCAGTAGCCTCTTTGATGGCAGATTTTCCCATTGAGGACATCCCGGTCAACCCATATCTAGAAGAAGATACACTGGGGGCGAATGATACCCCCCGGTCACAGGAGTCTCCATCTAAAGAAGACAACAAAGCATGGACAATCTACACCGACGGGTAAAATAACTGTACAGGATCCGACATAGGTTGTCTCCTGATCAGCCCAAATGGACAGAAGATAGAAAAATTTGTCAGACTGGGATTCTCGACATCAAATAACGAAGCCGAATATGAAGCTCTAATATATGGTCTCTAGACAGTGCTCCAACTGGGGGCCCGAAGAGTCATGGTCAAGACAGATTCAAAGCTAGTGGCGAACCAATTCGCTGGGTCCTTCCAAGCTAAGGACGACCGGATGGCAAAGTATCTTGACGTCGTCCACTCCATGGCAGGAAAGTCCGAATTCATCACGGTCGAGCAACGACCAAGGATAGATGTCAGGCACGCAGATGCCCTGGCATATCTTTCCTCTTCTATTAGCACTACAAAGCCCCGACAGCTATCAATCGGATACCAGAAAGAGCCGAGTATCGGGCCCAAAGATCCAGACATGCCATTGCCGGAGGTCTACCTCCTGGAATGCAGGCATTGGAAGGAAGTCTTCATGGTAACCACCAGAGGACAGAAAAGGAAGAGAGATGAAGAAGCTTCACAGCCCGACACCGGGCCTAGCACACAGAGCGAGCCAAGTTTTCCCTCTTAGGGTCAGACACAGGACCCACCAGAATCCAACTTGAAGACTAGAATCCTTACCTCACTAGAGGTCGGATAGAAGCAATGCCACCTTCGACGGAGCCGAATGAATTGGACCCGTCAGAACCACCGGTTTCACATGTTCACATCGATTTGGGGCTCCCACCGGAAGAACCAATTGAAGATATTCCAGACAACCTGAATTCTGAAGTAGACAGGATTAATGTCGAATTGCAGTCCAACAACGGCCAAGACTGGATGAGGCCATACATTAACTTCCTCATCCATCATCTGCTTCCCGAAGATCCAAAGCTATCAGCCAAAGTTAGGAGGGATACTTGGAAGTTCACTGTCATCCTACACCAGGAGTCACACAGGCTATACATGAAAAGCCATGGCTCCGGGGTCTTGTTCAGGTGCCTCACTCCAGAACAAGGCCTGATCATACTAAAGGAAATCCATGTTGGGATCTGCAGCAACCATTCCGGGAGCAAAAATCTTGCACAGAAGACAATGATCCAAGGATACTGGTGGCCGCACATGATGACAGACACCAAGAAGTTCACCCAGGCATGCCTCCCCTGTCAGAAGCATGCCCCGGCGAATGAACTGCACCCCATCCTGAGCGCATGGCCTTTTGCCAAGTTGGGACTAGATATCGTGGGACCACTCCCAAAAGCTCCGTACTCATTCAGGTTCCTAGTTGTCGCTACAGATTATTTCACCAAATCGGTCGAAGCCGTAGCATTGGCACATGTATGCGCCTCTGATGTCAGAAGATTTCTATCGTAGCATTGGCACATGTATGCACCTCTGATGTCAGAAGATTTCTATGGAAAGATATAATCTGCAAGTTTGGAATCCCCCAAGAACTGGTGTCAGATAATGGAAAGCAGTTCGGCTGCGAGAATATCTGGCTATTTTGCAAGTCTTTGGGGATCAAACACAACTTCTCAGCCCTATACTATCCCCAGGGGAATGGGCAAGCAGAAGTATCCAACCGGGTCATCTTGGATACACTCAAGAAGAGATTGGATAAAGCAAAAGGCAACTGGGTAATGCAACTCCCGGGGGTCTTATGGGCATACCGGACCACTCCAAGAAGGTCCACCGGTATGACACCCTTTCAGCTTACCTTCAGAGCAGAAGCAGTAATGCCAACAGAGCTGCTAGCTCCGACGATTCGTACTGATGCAATCCTTACCAGGGAAAATGAAGGGATCCTAGCAAGAGAAAAGGCCGTTCTTGACGACAAGAGAGAACAAACCCTGTAACACCTCCTCCGGCACCAGAAAACTATCAAAAGAGGATACGACAAGCGAGTCGTAGAGAGGAAGTTCAATCCGGGCGACTGGGTCATGAGGAAAGTCAAAGTCATGATTGAGGACACAACAACCAGCAAGCTCAGAGAAAATTGGGAAGGACCTTACATCATAGATAGACATGCTACGAAAGGCTCATACTTCCTCAGAACTCTGTTCGGCGACCTCTTTTCCAGACCATGGAACTCTTTCCACCTCAAGAAATTCTACAAGTAATGTACTCCATTTGATGATTTCAATAAAGATTCTTTCCCGTAAGAATTTGAGTACTTTGTATTATTTACTGCTGAAAATCCTAGTGCAAGATCAAGTCTCTACTAAGGTCCAGGATGCCCGGACCTAGCTTCTGATCCTGGTTAAGTCCTAAATGTAGAGTTATGCTCCTTTTAGGCCCAAGACACCCGGACCTAGCTTCCGGTCTTGAAAATCAAGGATGACAGGGATCAAAACCCCATCCAACCCAGGATGCTCGGACCTAGCTTCCGATCCTGGCACTACACCAAAACAGTAGTTCCCTAAATGCCGTTAGTATAATTGTTACTAACATGTCTGTACCGTGAGTGTCTAGGCATTAGTATTTACTAACACTATGTGTTATAACGGTTCACTGCCGTTAATAGATTTTATTTGGTAACGGCATATTGGTGTGACAAATTACTAACGGCAACGAGATGTTAGTAATAGTCGTTACAAGATCTACATACTAACAAAAAAAAATTTATAAATGGTAACACCATTTTACCATTAGTAATATACTAACATTGTATTTTATTAACAAGGTGTGATCGTTAGTAGTTGGTAACACCTGCAGAATTGCTAACGCTATATGGCCGTTAGAAGCTTTTAAATTACAAAAAAAAAGAAAAAATAGTACTGTACTTACAACAATGCCACCCTACACAGATATAATTACAACCTTGCCACTAGCACAACCAACAGTAATTCGCTAATTCCATATGCAACACCACCATCACCATTTAACAAATAAGTATACATCCAATGATGAACACAAACAAACATACATCGATGAGCCTAAAATTAAATTATTTGAACCATTCCATTAATATTGTTCCAAAGCATTTATATGTTTACCAAAGATTTAATAAACCCTGCTCCAAGGTACATTTGTCCATACTTTAAAACTGGACAAGAGAAATTACATTTTTATAATATATAAGTAAATGACGACATGATAGTATAGTCTATACAATTATGATATCCAAGATGGTCAGAAATTTCATAATGCTGATGTTTTCGCACTCTAGACCTCTAATCTCTCTTTCTTCTCAAACCCGTACCCAACATATATACTAAGAGACCCTTCCAAACTCTAAATTTTATTTTGAGCTGAATACAACTTTTATTGATAGTCAGATGCAAGTCAGTAACCCATCATAGAATGATTGAACAAGTAAATAGACAAAATCTTAGACTTGTATAAAGCTCAAGTAGTTACTGAAATTTGTATATCATAAAGTTGATGTCCTTGTGTAAAAATAAAACAAAGTCTAAATGAAATATTATAATACCAGATGAGTCAAATACACCAAACGAAAAATGGGAACCATATAAGAAAGCTTCGTCAAGAAAGCAAAATTAATCTGTTCAATTTGCTTAGTAGAGCTAGAAATAAGATGTCATAGTAAAGGGTAATAAAAAGGTACCTCTTCATTTCGGCTAGGAAACTCAATTTTCTTGTCAATTCGTCCAGGCCTATGGAGGGCTTGATCCAGAATATCAATACAATTTGTAGCCAACAATACCTATGAAAATGGAAGCTTTTTAGTTCTATAACAAACTAAATATTAAGGTGATAAACTTCTACCTTCTCTGCTACTAGTTTCTTGACTATTCAAGATGGTCAGAGATTTCATAATGCTGATGTTTTCACAATGATCCTGAGTTTATCAGAAACAAATTGTTTATATCAGATATAAAAATGATCAGGTTGCCCACAATAACTAGAACATAGATCAAATACAAATTTGTTATTTCTAGTATAATAATATTACTAGATATGAAATAATTAACAAGTATAATTATATTCCCCTGAACAGGATAAGGATTAGTAAGCATCATTGAACAACATTGGATCAGAGTTCTAAGGTTTGAGTTTATCTATTCCAGCATAAAGTTTAGAGAGAAAAAAAGAGAGAGTTAAGTTATAATCACGATAGAAGACGGTTTCCCTAATACTAACGCCTTCCTCTCATTCACGTTTCGCACACGTGTTTTGATATTTAGTTTTTCTTAAAGCCTTGTAATGGTAGTATGGCGTTAATTGTATTTTTTAAAGCCGTTAGTAAATAAATCAAATAAATCAAAAAATATTACTAACGACTTTAAAGGTTTACTAACGGCAATGTGGTGTCACAACTGTTCTAACATTCTTTTACAGTTAGAAAACTAAAAACCCCACTGTTACAAAATTGTTGTTTTGGTGTAGTGTGGTTAAGTCCTAAATGCAGAGTTATACTTTTTTTAGGCCCAAGACGTCTGGACCTAGCTTCCGATCTTGGAAATCAAGAATGACAGGGATCAAAACCCCATTCAACCCAGGATGTCCGGACCTAGCTTCCGATCATGTCTAAGTCCTAAATGCAGAGTTATGCTCCTTTTAGGCCCAAGACGCCCAGACCTAGCTTCCGGTCTTGGAAATCAAGGATGACAGGGATCAAAACTCCATCCAACCCAGGATGCCCAGAACTAGCTTCCGATCCTGTCTAAGTCCTAAATGCAGAGTTATACTCCTTTTAGGCCCAAGACGCCCAGACCTAGCTTCCAGTCTTGGAAACCGAGGATGACAGGGACCAAAACCCCATCCAACCCAGGATGCCCGGACCTAGTTTCTGATCCTGTCTAAGTCCTAAATGCAGAGTTATGCTCCTTTTAGGCCCAAGACGCCCGGACCTAGCTTCCGATCTTGGAAACCAGTTTTAAGAGCGAGGCTATCCACTCTTAAAAACTGGGGCTGTTAGGCAAGCTAGTCTGCCCCCGGGTCAAAGATTGCAGGGCAGATTCAAGTCCCCTTTGAGCATCGAACCATGGATAGCCATGAAGTCAGCGAGAAAAAAAACTGTTATCGTCCCAAGGAAAACTCCTTAAATCGATAAGGGGGCGACGGAGATAGGCAGTTGTAATAAATGCTGGAACTAAGGTAAAGATATCTAACAATAGGACAATAGCCTTTTTACAAAAATATAATTGAGCTAAGGCTGAGAAGAAGGACCAAAGCCGTCACCGCCCTTCTTCGCCTTCTCCTTCTGCAGCTGGTCGAGGACTTGTTGGTAGACAGCCTTCGCCAGCCGAAGTTTTCAGTGGCCCGGTCATACGCCACCTCCTTGAGGGAGAGGCGCCGGTCCAACTCCAGCTTCTCCCGGGTTAGCTTCCCGGAAGTGGCCTCCAACTCTGCCAGTGAAGTTTTGACATCTTTCTCTCTCTGAAGAGCAGCGGTTAGGGTAAAGTCTAGGTTATGGTAATCAGCCGCCATGAACCGCTTGTCCTCCTCCAAAGTCCACCGGTCGCTGTTCGCCGCCGCCAGGTCCTTCTCGAGCTGATGATTCTTAGCCCGAAGGCGCTCCAGATCCTTCAAGGAAGAAGGCCGAGGTCTGACACTCAACTCAAAGAATCGGGCCATGACAGCTTGCATCTGACAGGCAAGAAGTGCAGAAGTCAAAAGTAGATGTACAAGCACCTACAAAGCTAAAGTCAAAACTCAATGACAGAAAACTGTACCGCAATGAGGTTCTGAGCCGCTACCCTCATCGCCCGGTCACGAGAGAGATGGCTGTAGTACACCTGGTCTTCTGGAAGCAGGTTCTGGAAGATGTAGTCGAAGGCAGTGTGGATGTTCATGATGCCGGAGTCCCCAATCGACATTGGTTCCCCATTCAGAAATGCACGATGAATGGAGAACGCCGACAGTGGAAACTCTGGGGTAGCCTCGGGCTGGTACTCACCCGGTTCGGGGCCTAGTGGGCAGGTCAGTGTATGGGACCTGGTCATCCCACTCGTAAACCGGAGCTTCATCATCACCAGTGCCCGGCACGGTAAAGTCCACCCCAGTCTGGAGATCTTCGACGGCCAGAGCATCCTCAACAGGGACGCGGGAGCCACTACCAATCCGGTTAGTCCCTGTTACCGGTCCCCTCAGTGCCCGAGGAATAGTATCCTCCCTTCTCAGGCGCACAGCCTCCCCTTGGTCAGCAGGGGAGGCAGAAGCAACTCTCTTCGAGCCCCTAGCAGACTCAACTACAACAGCCTTGCCCCTTGGATCAACCGGGGCAGGGGACTGTACAGAAACAACTCCAACAATAGGAGGCTGGGAAGGTCTTACCTCCACCAGAGCCTCAACACCAGCGTCTCCAGCACTGGGTGCGTCTACTTCGTCCAGTGGACTCCTCGAGATCACGACCGGTTCACCTACCTCAGCAGCGGAGGCAACCACAGTCTCCTTAAACACACCTCCCACCAACTCCGGCTGGGCTAGGTTATCCACCTCAACATGTACCTGCACCGGGGTAGAAAAGAATCCCCTAGTATCTGATTCACCAGACGCACGGGGAAGTAGAAGTCCACTGTCCCTCGATATCAGGCTTGGGTCACCGGAGGAGTCAGAGGAACCATAAAGAACATGTGGTCTCCTCCGGTGACCCAAGGGAGGGTTTGAATTACAAACAGAGCTAGCATCAGATACCTGGACATCCCCGACAACTGGGATGACTTCCGGTGGAACGTCCAGTATGAGCTCGTCAGGAAGAGATCTTCCCCCAACTGGAAGACCCTCGTCGGGCCAATCGTCCATCTCCCCCCTCAGATCGACAGCCTCACTCTCGATCGGAGGGTCCTCCCCAACACTGGGGAGTGTACTCTCTACAGGGGCAGCACCATCACCGGAGCTGGAGTCGACCTCCACGACTTGCGGAGGAGCCAGCAGGGCTGCAAGCCTGGCCGGGAAGCGAATGTGTGTCACAATCTGATCGAGAAGTGTCAGGTCCCGCAGGTCTGTGGGCAAGCTTAAGAAACGCTTAATGTTGCCCTCAGCCGCAGAAGAGTCTAATCCCGCTGGTAGAGACACTTGAAACTGACGTTTCCCTGCAAACAAAAGCATGGAACTATTCCTGAGCCGGAGCTCAGTAAGCACGCAAGGCATAAGGACAAAACGAATGAAAGCAAGGTCAGATACGTGCTTACCTATGAAGTCCCGTGGCACCTGGATGCTGCGGTCAGACGACCACCCTGACACCCGGTAGCAGGGCTCGAACCAGTTCCCATAGTGATTGGGAAGTCCAGACAGCCTCCGGGTAGTGCGCCAAAAACTGGCGTAGAAGCAGCGCTCCTTGGCCTCTCGAGCAACTGGCTTCATGAGCAGGAACATCTCGACCGGGCCAATGGGAACCTGGAAGTGGAGGGCAATCTGCCCAATCCGGTGCACGATTTCCAGAAGGACACGTGCATCTGACTCGGTGGGATCCCCCACCACGACAACAACCGTAAGATTGAAGAATGTAGCGGGAGCTGCATGCCATTAGAAGTTGATAAAGACTCACCACAATCAAGTTGCCGGAGCAACCATCGGAAATGGAGGGATGGGAGCTAAATCTAATTCCCATCTAGCCAAGCTACTCCTGAACCTCTGCCGCACTCATCTGCTCAAGCTTGGGATTCCCGGGGAGGTTGGAGGAAGCTTGCCACTTCCTCCCAGGTCTTTCCGTCGAAGGATCGACGACGTTCAGAGGAGCCACCTCCTCTACGCCAGCAGGCGAAGTCGGTTCAGTGGTTGGAATCTCGCTCGATCCGCCCACACAACAGCGGCAGGACGGGGAGCCAAGTTCTGAGGCTGCTCGTCACTGCTAGAGCTCAACACCAGAGTTCTCCTCATCTTTAGAGAAAAATTCACACAATTATCACCGAAATTCGAATGATTCTGAACCAAGGGTTCCGGCAGCAAAATGAAATGAAGGTGAGGAAGAAGAGAAAGAGTGAAGGATACCGTTCTCTCCTCTAACCCTTCCTTTTATAAGGCAGAGCCCAGGGTCCACCGGCTAATGGTCTTCCAAGTTTCTTTAATGGACTCTCCATTAATTTAAGATCATTAAACCAACCAGTTTAATGACTCAATCGGCGAAGAGTCACAAGCTTTCACTGGAAGTTGAAGCTATACATCTTCCCACCAACAAAAGAAGATTCAGAGAAAACAAAGTAGGACCCACTTAACACAATCAGCTGGGGCCCACACCTCACAGTCATCTGGAACCCACATCAGCTGGGTCCCGATTGTCACCAACGGAGCTGGAATCTGAATGCCTCGCCGCCATGGAAGATGAGCAAGAAAAGAGAAAGAAGAAAAAGAGAGGAATAACTCAGCAGGAGTAAGCTTCTCCTTATGGATAGCCTCAATAACTCCACAAAGGTTAAAAAGGTCGAGCCCCAGCCCAGTTGCTTCCCGAGAAACAACTCTCCCATGGACCGACAGTCAACCTGCCAAATTCTAGACAAGACCAGACAAGGAGAAACATTGATCATGGGAATTTTTTTTTTATTGATGAATAAAAATCACAGAAGAGGGCACCGCTCCTCAACAATGGTGCGACATAAACTAGTCTAACAAATCACCCCGTGAGGCGGTAGGAGGGGGAGTAGTGGCTTGATCCCAGCTAAAACCCCTCGACTGCAGCATTACCGAGGATCCAGACCTTTGCTTTCATTTCGTGAATCTGGTCTCCGACCTGTTTAAGTGAGTCTTCAAAAAGCCGGAGATCCCGGCACAAGGACGAAATAATGTCATCTCGCTTTTTGAGAGACAACCTCATATGATGCTCCAACTGAACGACCTTCTCCAGGTTCTTTTCCTGAGCTTGCACGTGGTTGAACACATGTTCCACTTTGAGGCTGAATGCACGATGAGCTAAGTCAGTACTCCGATCGTCAACCATTCTTTAGTAGAAGCATCAACATCAACAGAGACTGGAGAAAGGGAAGAAATAAACCTTAGTCCTTGATCCAAGGGATGCAGAATCGTTATCAAAGAGTCGCATCAAGGAAGGAATCCTCCGAATCTCAACAGTCGGGAAATATATTTCGAAGATCTTTTCCAAGCAGATTTTCTACTACTTTACAAAAAAAGGGCGATGTGTGTATCCTAGGTAAAAAACCCGACAGGTGTCATAGGTGGATGTATAAGAAGCTAAACCGGGAGCACCTGAGCATTAGCCAGCCAGACCTGGAGCATTAGGGTAGGGCCCAACCCGGTCTCAAGAAGTCCACATACGCTCTGTGGATCTTGACCCACCGGATGGTCCACGATCAGTAGGTGGAGCCCCGGTTACTGTATAAGAAGTTGAACCATGGGCTCCCATACATCAATCAGGCCCACCTCAATCAAGTGAGCCAGGTCCGACCTAGTAAAGTCCAACAACGACAAGGCTCATCCAAAGGCTTATCATAGAAGCCCAGAGGACCTGGCCAGGGTGTATGCAATGCAGATTGGGCCTCTGATCTGAGGAGACAAACCCAAGTCTTTGCTTTCAAGCTTGGCTCAATCCAAGTTCCAACCAACAAGATAAGTCCAGCAAGATTCTAGGCTAACATAACCCATTGTTCTAGCTCGCTGGAGAAGATAAAAGAAGACCCAGGTTGAACCAAAGCCTATCAGAGGATGCCACATGGCAATCATCCTGGTCAAAGGGGATTCAAACCGAGGGATAATATCCCAGCAGCATGCAAGCTATCTCTGCGTAAGTATCTTCACAGTTGAACTACCTGAGTTCATGGAGTCAAAACTGGAGGGGTGTTTGAGCCAGCCTCCTCCGGCCCACTACAAATACAGAAAATCTCAACCTTCTGAACTACGGGTCTTTCACTAAGCAACTCCATTAAAGCTTAGTAGAAGGAGAGACTTGATTCGAAGTTCATCATCTTGGATACGTAGGCAGCCTGATCTTCATCAGGTCCAGTCTCATTGTATACCCCCATCCCATCTCAGTTTGTACAAGGCTTTCATTGTAATTGTTCGATTAATCAATACACATCTCGAGTTTGTGGAGCAAACTTTTGCACCCACACCCATATTTAATGTCAATTAATTAGTCAACTTTAACTAATTTTGTTGGAATAATAAATTTTAAGATGGGGTAATCTAGAAAATAATACAAATTAAGTTAATTAATGAGTATCATATCCATATATGGAAAGTGAAAATCAATTTGGGACAACTAAAAAAAGAATACAGGACAACCAATTTGGGACGGAGGGAGTACAAATTTTCTTCTTTAACAGATCAGCGAACAACATCTCCTTGTCCTACTACCACTACCACTACTTTTCCAGCAAATCCAACTACTTCTCCACCTTATTTGAAGAAATCCTGCAATGGAAACCAACCACAACATTCCTCTCGTCTTTCTTCTCTTATTAAAATCTCCCAAACAGGTTATTCTGCACAAATTTCTTGACGTCCAAAGTGTGCTTTGTGATTCTGATTAGATTTAAGAAATGGGTTTAGTTTGAATTTTGCTTTTATGTTGTAAATTACACAAAAAGGTTTCATCTTCTTCATTTTCTTTTTGTTTTACTTTTTCTATGGAGTTGGTTTATGGATATGGATTGGACGAGAATCTAAACGACTTATGGTATTAGTTTAGTACTTAAAGAGATTGGAATGTACTTGATGTTGGTTTAAGAATTTGGATTGGATGAGAATATTTGCCCTTTCTTCTTAAGAGAGAGAGAGAGAGAGAGAGAGAGAGAGAGACTAGCGGGTTGTTATCGGGTCAGAATGGGTTTACAGGTCAAACCCGGACATGACCCATTATTTAGTGGGTTATTTTGGTTAACCTATCTGTAACACGGACCAGGTACCGGGTCGTGTTCGGGTCAGTTTTTTGCGGGTCGTGTAAAACACTGCCACCCCTAATCTAAACAAACTAACTAGTAGTGGTTTTTCTAAACAAGCTAAGCAATAGCTTGTTTCTATCTCTTGAAACAAGTAACACTACATGTTTTTCTCTCTCTCTCTATATCTTTTGGTTTATGCCAAAACATATATTTATAAGCTTTCGACAATTTCTAATTGGCCAAGGAAAAATATTTTCTTTTCCCTTAATCTCTATTCCTTTTGGAACAAGGAGACCAATTTTAAGGTTTTCTCTGCCTTATCCTACAAGGAAAAAAACTGCTACGTTCCCGAATAGGATACACCTGTATCAATAACAATGTAACCTCTGTTGTACATCTAGTTACCAAAATGCTCATATTTGTGGGTGCATGAGGATGCTCACTCCATGCCATCAACACAGGATGGACTCATGATAGTTCAATACTCCCCTGACCATGGGATCTCACATTTCAGAGCTCAGTGGCCAAGGACACTGGAGCGGTCGAGGACACTAGCAAATGACTTGGGACCTGACAAGGCTCAACGCAAGAGGTCCCAAAAACGGTAAGGACAGTTGCCTTACATGATCCGTACTCTTGGATGGCTGCCTTGTAGGATCCATGCTCGATACCCACGAATGCTAGGTTGAGCGGATGCCAGTAGCATCCGTGGAGACTTTCGACAGGAACATGCCACGTGGACATGGAAGTCGTTCCAGAAACATTCCACTACATTTATTATGTGTTTCTGCACGTGTTTAACATGTTTACTAGCAGGCTAAGTATGCATGTGCATTGGATGCTGTCAGAGGCCAAATATGGAAGGTTCTACACATCCAGAAATGGCAGTTAGTCAGAATCATGCACTGATTGAAGGGGTAATTATCAACACACGTGCTGCATTGCTTCCACTATAAATAAGAGGTAATTTACACAACAAAGGTACGCTTCTCTAAGCCCGACACCCCCACTTATGCTATTCAAACGCTTTCAACTCCCTCACTGACTTGAGCGTCGGAGCGGCTACGGCTGATAAGTCCTCAAAAGTGTATATTTATCCCCCGAATAACACCTTGTTTGTTTAACACTTAGCTTATATATTGTGTTATAGCTATTGATTAGTGCTTTCTTGTCTATTGTGTAGGTTTCATGAGCCAAAATGTGAATATTGTGTTAAAGCCCGCCAAAAGTCAAGAAAAGCAAGCAAAAATGTGTTATTTGCACAAGAGAAGAATAATTGATATTTGCATCCACATATGTGCTGAGGGCACCCCACGGTCAGTTATGTTGACTTGACTTTATGTCAAAGTGGGGCGGTCCAAATCTTAGCCCAAACTGGGTCCTATTGGAGCCCACAAGGCAGAATTTCTATTTAGGGCATTATTTAAAGTCGAATCTTAAAAAAGACTCTACACGGAGATCCATAAGTCTGATTTAGGCCCATGAGCTATCAAACTGAAGGTAAGGTCCAAGATACAACTTAAGGCCAAGAGAATCAGGTTTTGCTGAAGACCTAATGCCTCTATAAGACCAACAGCAACAGCCACAAATTTGAGCTAATTTGGGAGTCTTTGCATGCAAGTATTCTACTTTGTATTTTCTATATACGAGAAGTTGTAGCTAAAGTTTAGGTAGCTTTTGATGAATGGAAGAAAGAAGAGAAAAGTTCATCTTCTTCTTCTTCTTCTGTATCAAACTTAATATTCAATATCAAATCCATTATCTTTGCCATTATGATGTTTTGTTATTTATTTATTTATTCCATGGTGTCATCATCAAGGATGAGTAGCTATATCTCCTCAGGGGGATGGTTGAAGCACTCTAGATGATGCAAACACTACAAGAATACTTCAAATCCTCCACGGCCGGAACGGTAGCAAAACCATATTAGCCACTGCTTTTAACCGTGGCAAGACCGTGCCGGTTCAGGGGGTAGGTAATTGTATTGCCACGGTCCGGGTCCGTGGCGAAGAGTTTCCATTAGCCACGGTTTGTTACCGTGGGATGCGCCATGGCTATCAACCGTGGTAAATATTCAAATTCCCACGGCTTTAGACCGTGCCAAAGTTGAATTATTTTCAAAAAAGAATCTTAAAAATTTGAATTAGCTACTACTTAAAATTGTGGGGAATTCGAAATATTCCAAAAAAAAAAAAATTAATTAGCTACTACTTGCGTCTGTGGCAAATTAAATATTTTGTTTGAAAAAGAAATGGGTAATATGGACTAGTACTTGTTTTTCACCTGCACAATGCATAATCCTAAATCATTCTTTCTGATTCATTTACTTTCCCCAATGTGCTTCCACATAAGAAAATTCTTTACACAAATAATATCACGAATGGGTTTCCTCCCAATCTTATAGTAATCTTTACAATAATCACAATACAACTTGATATATTATGGACACTCAAGAGAATAGTTCTACAAACTTCTATAAGCTTTCTACCACTGACTTGTGTAGCTCCTAATTTATGTGCTAGCAAATATGCTACTAGATTTCTATGCTATACTCAGTACCTTCAACCTTCTCTAGACGTTGATTGCATGTAGTCCCTACTGCATCTGGGATAAGTCGAATCACCTGGATTTTACCGAATAGATAAGTGTTAACCAGAGTTCACAAAAAGACTGCTTTCTAATAAATGAAAATTGACATCAACTTCAAATATTCAAACTAATATAGAAAAACTGCGGCTATTACTTTATTCTCCTAGATAAAGTATGATCATAACATTTATGATCATATTAGATCAAGCATGGCTTTGTAATAAAGTGAAAAAATATTAAACCATTTTTAGCCACCTTAACCTAAACAAATAAATGATTTGGAATTCAGGCCTCAATTTACATTTTGAATAGTATATATACTAACCAAAAAACAAAAGAGCATCATTCTTGACACTGTTATTGTAAATCTAAATTGGTCTTTTGTGAGACTTACTTTATCACGGATAAAAGGATTTGTTGACTCTCGCAAAAGATAGTTGGTAACAACCAGCTTTCTGCACATTATTGCTTTATGAAGTGCAGTCAAGCCATCCTGGAAAAGAAAATATCTCCGTCAATTAGACACCTCATTGCCCAAGGCAAGAAATGATAGGGCAATGTAATTCATCTGAGGAATCTACAGATGCAAGTTGCTTCAACAAAAATGTCAAACCACATGTAAAAACAATTTGCAAAGGAATGATGCAGTACCTTATCGGCAGCATTGATATCAACAATATCCTTAAGCAATGCATTTACAAGGTAGAACTCTCCTTATCCAGCTAGAGTGTGAAGAGGTAACCATTTTCCCTGAAATAATCAAGTCCATTTTAAGTAGTCGATCTGTAATAGTTATCAGTGAATAGAAGAGAAAAACTAAAATGATACAACAAAATTATAGCAAAATGTTGTATCCTGGCCCTCTATTGTGGGGGGGCGTAAAAGCGAACATTCAATATATGACTTATATTGTAGACAACTTTATTGTCAAGTCTATCATGATGACGACCATGTTGTAAAGTATATAACGTTCCTACTTTTGTGAAACCTTCTAACGATATTCTTCAGTTAACTGACAGCCATAACCAAATCCTGGTCATTCCTAATACCACAGTTCCCTTTTTTAATATCGTAATATGATTGCATGGGCAGGCCCCAACATCCTGATCAACCAAAATGCTTACAACTCCCACTATTTTGATCAAGCCTTCACTATGGGAAATAACTAAACACATAGGGTGATATTAAACGATGTAAAATTCATTCAAATAACAACTATGGTAAAGCCTAGTCTTGCCCATGAAAAGAAGTCTTGCAGAGGAAGAAAAAATGTCTTAAAGTTAACCATCTTATGGAAATGGCACAAACAATGAGATGTAAAAGACAAAGAAGAATAACCCATGAATTTAAAAACGTACCGAGGAAGCATTTTCCAGATTCGGGGTGCACTTATTCAAAAGAACCTTTTCCTCTTTTGACAAGAGCTTACGACGTCCTATCACATTCTACACAAGATAATTATCTTAGTACATTGTGAACAGGGTGTTATGATCATATTTATAGCTAAACTGAACTATAAATGTTGTACGAGAAAGAGATAGTCATAGTCACTAACGTAAGAATGATGCTGCTGCAGAACCAACACCTAGATAAACATAATTCAAACACACCCAAAGACATGAGTAGACAACAGAGTGTTGATATTCATCATTTCAACGTAGGATGTTAGCAAGTGCATATAGAGCTATTCAGAAAAATTGATATACCTTTGAAACTTCATCAACCAGATTGCTGCTTTGTGCATTTTTCCCAAAAGAATCAACTAGCCTGGCCAACAAAGAATGCCATAAGAGGAACACACATTCCATTCCCAAGAGCAGCAATTGCACCGATGATCATCAAAATAATATCAAAAGCATCAGGAAAGAAGAACATAGTTTAACCTTGTGGGAATGAGAGTTAACGTTCCAAAATCAAGAAATCTTATAAGAATCATTCATAATTATTTGATCAAATGTAAAACTCTGAACGGATACTAACTAGAAGATTTTGTGGCTTCATATCCCGGTAACAACCCCCACTACTATAGAAAAGGTTTTTTGCCAATTGCAACGAAAACTAGACGTTGCACCAACGTTGCAAAATGTTGCGTGGCTAATACTTATTAGCAACGATTATTGCGTTGCAAAAGGGTCCATTATTGTCAACAGAAAAAATCGTTGCTATTAATTCATTTGCGTTGCAAAACCTATTTTCACCATTTTTTGTATTAATTAATTACTTTTTATTAAAAATAACATTGGCAACGAAAAAAACGTCACAATTAAAAATTCATTTGCAACCATAATGTAAACGTTGCAATTAAAAATATACTTGCAACTTTAGTGAATTCGTTGCAATTAAAAATATATTTGCAACTGTAGCTAGTTCGTTGCAATTAAGAATTTATTTGCAACTTCCACGAATTCGTTGCAAATTAAATTTCTATTTGCAACTGTTATTGAAACGTTGCAGATGCATGATATTAGCAACGTTTAACTCGTGTATGTTGGTCCACTACTTGCAACTGAATAAACCTTGCTAATTAATTTTGTTGAACATTGTTAGTTTATTTTGTTTATTCAATAACAACGTTATTATTAGTTGCAAAACATGGTAAGTAAAATATTGAAAATGATATTTACAACAATTTAAATGTTGCGCTATTAAATATTTTTGCAAATCAAACCTTGCATTGTTATTTCACAAATTCACAACACATCACTATAGTTCTAAAAATATATTGCAGAAAATAACAAAAGAGTTATTTATTCAAATTAAAATTAAACCATCTCTGATTCATACAAAAGTACTAAAAGTTTTCGACAAAAATAAACCATCCATCTGGTTCATACAAAAATACCAAATTGTACAAAGCCATGTCTACTATTTCATCATGAAACCATAAGTCCTAAAATTCACTCCTCTTGGACCAAAATGCATCGCTTTTATATAATTTCTACTCCCAAGCCTCTTGCTCCCACCATCAGCCATTCTGTAATAGTAACAACATAAATCGTTTAGTACAATTCTAACAAAAAGTTGTTTTAATAAGCTATATTGATTAGGATATCAATATATAGCCTAAAATAATCTCTAACATCAAACTGCCATACAATTCCAAAGATTTAGAAGTAAATTTAACTATTTAGAAAAAAAGCTACCACCTTGTCAATGGATGGTCAGCAAGCAGGTGAGTACTATTAAAATGGAAACATATACCAAAAATATTGAAATATAAACACATACCATGGAGACGCGTTGTTGACATGTGACATCATTGAATGACCAGCAAACATAGCCATCATTTGTTCTTTCCAAGCAAACAAATCTTGAAGTTGATTACCTTGCTCTTGAAGTCGATTACCCTGTTCTTGCATTTGGGCAGTGAGCTCTTCATTATGTCTTTCAGCTGTCTCTTCCCTCCTTCTATACTCTTCCACATCATGTTGATTGTAGGCATATGAAGTAGAAGATGATGAAAGAATGTGGCCATTCTCAAGACCACAGATGTAGTTGGATCTCTTCCCCAACACCTTGTCACATATCTCATCCTCAGTCATTGCACTAGAACCCTCTTCTGGAGGTTGAGCCCTTAGTGTCAATATTTTGTCCTACAAGTTATCAATGTTCAGATGAGTATTGAGCCAAACCAAAATATTAAGTTGCATTAAACTAATAAAGCTTGTAAACTTAATTGAAAATACATTTAGACCATCAGTAGGATTGGTTCTTTTACAAACAACAAAGTAACCATACTAAGATAACAGTGTAAAAGTCAAGCAATCACATATCAGAGCACAGTTTTAGAGGGTATAGTGAATACTCAAGCAATCACAGATCAAAGCAGCTAAATCGCAGATTTTCTACAAGGTTGAAGTACTTAATCTGGTTGTATTTTTTCTGTTTTTCTTATCTGACGAAACTCTTATAGAGTACACTGATCTGAATTGTACTAGCCTCTCTTTTTAATGAAACCCTCATTTATAAAAAAAAAAAACAAAAAAAAAACCACAACAACTAACATTAATTCGAAAGAAACTTTTCTTACATAGTTTTCTTGCGCAATCACATTGATCCAGCCTTTACTAGTACTCCAATGAGTTATATGATACAATTCGATCCTCCCAAGCTCTTGTTGACTCTCTGCATCACGTTTTAACAATTTTCAGAAAAAGAAGTGAAAACTGAAATAAACACTAAAGAAAACTACTTGCTTTTCTTGGTAAATGACAAAAGCTTTCGAACCCCTACGATGGTTCACTGGGAGTTGTTGCCTACTAACAATATTTGTTTTGCTCAGCTTCTGTCATTTCAAATAATATATACTTAATCAAAAGATTCACTTAAAAAGATAATGCCACAGAACTAATTTATCTTAGTCATTATATTACATCTTATTCTTTCCAAGAAGATCTACACTACCAGAAAGGATGATATTATTTTACCTAAAATTTCTCGGACTCGAACCATACACAAATCTCAGCCCAAGCATTTTGTGTGATCCATGATGGAGGCTTTTGTTTCTTGTCTACATTATCCCCCAAGTTCTTATAATATGCATGAAGCCTACTGCGATATTCTTTCAACCTTTGCCCCATATACTTGTCGACACTCTTTACCACACTTGGATCACCAAAATGAACTTCAAACTTTTCCTATGAAACACAAAAAAATCAATCAAAATCAAAACAAATTTAAATTATATGTGAAATTATGAATAACATATTAATTAGATGGAAGATTTAATTACCAAAATGACATCATAGAATATAATGCCATGTGTTTTCTTAATGTCTTTCCAACGATGGCAAGAAAGAGGGGCATGTTTATGACATACAATTCCAACCTCTCTAATGAATTCTGTACTCCATGGCCCTACCGGCCTTGCCTTACCAGGAAGAAATACTATCCTTGGTTTTGCCATACCATCCCTAAGAGCCTTAACAAGTTTCACATTTACTGCCCTTTTTTCTTCGATTAACTGAGCTGCTGGAAGCTGTTCAGAATTTATTAATAAATTAGCAATATAAAAACAACATTTATTTGAAATAAAATAATGATTTCCTTACCACTTGTCCACGAGTCCTAAAGGGATGTTTCTGATTGTGCACTTGACCTGGATCTTGATCGAACTCCTAGCGCCATACCTATACACAAATAAATAATTAAAAAGATTTAATGACATTCAATATCCCATTTGAAATATCTTGACAAGTTTCATGGAATTTTTTGACCATAAACACTTAAACAATTTACAAAGGGAACCTGATGCTAATGCAACTCTAAATCTAATTTGTTCATAGTACAGATCATTTAAGTAGATATGTGTGTGGTTCTACCCATATTAGGTACATAGTTGTCTTTATCACTGCTCAATTTTAGATCACAGTTTTATCTCAGACGATCTAAAACTATATGCTTCAGATATGGTTTCTTAAACCCAAACAAGCTACCTTAAAAAAAAAATTAAAATTTTCATACAAAAAATTAGATTCAATGAACAATCCAACATATTGGCTTCATGAATAAACATACCCAAATTTAGAAGTAAAACAAATCAACTCAATTGTGGAATCCAACATATTGGATTCATGAATCTAACATACATAACAACGTAACAATATAAGAAATTCAGAATAATTATAAAATTTTACCTTGTTCTTCTCTAGTTCTAACCCTTAATTATTCACCTTAGTGAGACAAAGATGATCTGAGAACAAATGTTTAGAGTTACAGGTAATTAAAAGAAAGGTTTTCCCTTTAGAGAGAGAGAGAGAGAGAGAGAGAGAGAGAGAGAGAGAGAGAGAGTTACCTATAAGACGGCTGCGCTTCCATCGTCACACCACACAGTTGCTCTTTCTTTCACTTTATTTTTTGCTTTTTATATTAAAGAAAACCCTAGGAAAGATGGAAGGTCAATAGTTAGCAAAATGACCGGGAAGATTTAATGTTTGGCGTTGGCCCGGTGCAAAATTTTGGAGCTTTCATTTAAAAAATTTAGTGTTTGGCGCTTAGCCTTATTTCTTAACAAGGTCAAACAGAGTCAAAATTTATTTTGTTGGGTCAACTATATAGATATATTATTATTGTGACAAATTTTTTTATTATTTTAAATTTTTATAAAGCTAAATTCAATCTCCATCACACTAAATTGTGATTTAGTTCTTTTAAGATTTTTTAAGATTAATTGAATCGAATCACACTCAATTGGTGTTTTAAATTATTTAAACCTCCTTGGAAATATTTTATTTGAATTATCCTATAATTTGCTAGTTAAAAATAGTAATAAAATATTTCAATAAGTTCATTCTTAAACATAAATATTGATCTATTTCCGTGTATTGTGGACAATCCTGGGTAGGGATGAGCATGGTCTTATTCTGAGTGATTCTAGGTGAGACCATAAACCGAACTGTATAACATAGTTCTAAAGACATTGAAATTGCAAACTGTGTTTTGGCTTTTATAAGAACTGTTTGGTTCGGTTCCATGGTTCGACGTGTTTTTTTTTTCTCGCCTCTAATCCTGGGGCGATGTCAAAGGTAATAAGTTCGCACTCTATTTAACCCTAAACACTCTACTTAGCCGAATTCCAAATCATACTATGTGAATATGCACACGTGTCATGAAGGCCGCAATCGAATGAAACCATTTTTTCCAATTGAGAAAACAAAAATTTAACTATTACGTGGACATAATAGATTCGTGGAACCGCAGTCGAATGAAACCACTTTCTCGAATCACAATCTCCCAATTGCTATTTTTCACTATTCATTGTATCTATCTTATTCTAAAGTAGTGTAGACAATATCAATATAATTTTATTTACTAGACATGTCTAATCAACTTAATTATGAGCTTGGGCCAAACACTGTTTTTGCTCGGCTCAAGCTCGGTTGTTTTTTATTTTATTTTTTTTGAAATGTGCTGAGCACGAAAAAAAACTCGGCTTAAATTTAAGCTCGGCTCGAGATGGGATTGAATTGGTGATTAAGTTCTCCTATTTGGTATAATAAAATATTAAAAAATAAAGACTTTTATAATTATTTAGTTTAGCAAGAACATATACATCACAATTTATATGTTAGTCTAATTGTAAAAGTTGTTATTAGTTTCTTTTGGATGTACTGGGTTCGAGTTTGATGCCTAAGTAAGGAACTTTTTTTTTTTTTGAAGTTTTATTCAAACAGGCCATCGCAACAACATAGAGATACAAAATATTGTATTTTGGTTTGAACCAACAAATCCTAAAAAATTAGGAAACTAACAAATCCTAAAAGATTAGGAAGTTATATAATTTTTGTTCTTGGTTTGATCAGTTGAGATAAGAGATGGATAATAAAATATTTTTAGATGAGTAAAAACACAAAATACAAATTGTTCCAATGGTTAAGTGTTACCTTTCTACTTAAGGGGTATAGGTTCGTTTCCCAACAAAAAAAAAACAGTTTTTTTGTTAAGGTACAATCTCTACCAACTTTTATCGAAAACGTTGCTATTGCTTATACTATTACAACGCCAACGAACGTTGGTAATGTATATGTAATTGTGGCAACGTTACAAACGTTGCAAAACATATACCACTAATAACAACAAAATAACAAACAATTGCAACGAAACTAATGGTTGCAACTATGTTTTTGTATTTTAATTAAAAATATTTTATCAAACATTCTTTTGCAACTATTAAATAAGCGTTGCAAATAATATTTTATAATTGCAACGATATAATTCGTTGCAAACGCTTAATTATTCATTTTAAATATTTGGAATTTTATATTAAAATTAGATATTCGGATTTGCAACGCACAAAACGTTGCAAAAATGATTGGTAATGATAAATAACCAAAAACACCATTTTATTAATTACAACGAGTGTAAACGTTGCAAATACTTGGCATTTGCAACTAATAGGGAACGTTGCAAAACATTTCGTTGCAACAGAGCAATTCTGTTGTAGTGCTCACTGAGCTACCATTTTCCCCTCCTTCTTTTCCGGGCTTGGGACCGACAATGCAAATATATATTACATTAGCGGAGTTAAAAAATGGGATTATCCTGCAAGGCAAAGAAGAACCAATAATTAAGACCGAGCATCTTGATGAAAATGCAATGCCATATATATATCAACTTACATTTAAAAGTTCTTGCCCCCAGAGGTGCACAAACTCCCAATCGAACTGAAAACCTTAAACATTCATAAAAGATATGATCTAGAATACAATCATATTTATGTAACATTCATAAAAGATATGATCCAGAACATAATATAGTCCAAACACAAAGGCCATACCCCAAAATAAGAAATTAACAAAGTCCAACTAACATAAATGAAATAAGTTGTTAAAAAAACAAACAAGTAATGTTCAACTGATGAACTCAAAACTATACTTTGGCCATATGTCACGGCCTTACCCAACCTAACCAAGAGTTGTGTAATAATCATCATGAGGTAGGGGTAAAACAACATCCACAACCAACACTGTAGTGATGTAAACCAAGTAATTTTCGTCGCCCAAACACCTCTCACAATATTTGTGTGTAGGATCCAAAACTTTGACAATCCCATAAGCGCAGTCTCTAGTCGGCCATCCACCTAAAACTCTCACCATATTACCGTTATCAGATTGCAAACAAAGTTAGTACGAATCAACAATATTGGCACACAAATTAAGAATATAGAAATAATGATATACATACCGATAAAGCTTGTTCTCCACGGGGTTGTCCACTTTGGGGGATGTGTTGTCCACTTCGGGGAACATATTGTATATCTCGTATAATAGATGTTAGATCCTTTACAGCCCCCGTAACTTCATCCAGTTTGCTTTCTATTGAATTCTTCCATTCTTTCTTTTTTCCTTGCTTCATATGCTTGTTTCTTTTTTTTATATATTAGTTTTTTTTTTCATTTGTGTCTTACAAACTCGCTCATCCACCTCCTGCCCTAAAACAACCCCTACTATCTGGCCCAAGAACCTGTAGGAGAAAAAATTAATATATAATTTCAACAATCTAAAACACCCATTGGTTTGGAATTGATATAAGCATTATATTTACGTGTCCACAATATAATCCAACATACATATTCAAGTAAGTTCAAATGTTGATAATGACCTTCAGTTTAATAACTACTATAATTGGAAAAAATTTTGAACATGTTTATAAATTTTTTGAATATATTAAATTGAAGTCATAGTAATGTATTCTTACTTCTGTCACTGCATCATTCCAGGAAGTCTGAGAATTAGATTCGATGACATAGAAGATTGGATCGCCATCTATCATTGCAATATATATAAATTTTGATGAAAAGCATATAAAATTTCACTTTTCATCCATAAACAAGATATAAAAAGCTTTCAAATTACAACTTACAAAGATTTCAGCATTTTGAGGAGTATTGTCTCAGTGAGTGTGCATTGCCAAAAACGTGTAACCACGACCAAGCTCAGACGAATCAATACCTAGGTCTTGTGCTATCATGTAACGAACAACTTGAGATGGTGTCCTCCCACTACAATTTGGAAGTTCTTGCATCTTTCGGTTCTCTCTAAAGCTCACTCAAATCCTAAATTATTAACCAAAATACATTAGGGACAAAAGACACGAATTGGAATATTAAACACTGAGAAATTAAAAAATAAGTAAACATAACTCAGTTGCATTGTTTCGCTACTACAATTGTCGATAAAGATCCTCCAATCTTTAACAGGAACTTTGTCGGGTGGAGCCATTGCTTTCACAACATTGGGATCTTTTCCACCAACAAACGTTTTTGTCAAAGTATACTTTCTACGCTTCCAAGCATCATTTATTTTGGATCTAACATAATCACAATCCACACCTCCATCCCAGTCTTCAAATTCAAAGTGTTCATTCAAGTTGTTAATGACTTTCCCCTACTCATTTGGTGGAACTCTTATAAAATCTGGATATATAATCCTAATATCACGCCTATCCAAGTTAGTTGCTTCGTTGGATAGCTTAGTAACAACCCATGTAGGATATTCAGGTTGAAATTCTTTATTAAGTCAAATTTTTATCTTTCCCTCCTTAGGCAGCTCATTTTCCCTTTCCGCTGCACATCTAGACCTACTCCATCTTGAACTAGAGAAACTATCTGTACAACATAAACACATATATTATTTGTATATGAAGGTGCTACTCAGCTGCATATGAATGGAATGGGTTTTTAAACATTTCAAGGGAGGAGGACTAAGGGGAGCCATTTGTAGTATAGGAGCAGAAAACCAAGTTATCTGGACTGTCATCAATGAAGTAAAATCAGACATGCAAGTGGGAATTGAACAACCTAACGGAGGCAACATAATGCTAAATACAGATAGAAAACTCACAAGGCAAAGATATTTAGTTTTCCTATTATTCACAAAGGGTCCATGCCAAAAAAAGACACGCACGCACACACATGAATTTATAAATGTGTGTAATGTGGCATCCCATATTGGTCCCCCAACTATGTCTTTAAACTCATAATCATCTGAATTTATAAATTCTGGTTGTCTCGTCAACCAAGGTATGAACTCATCTTCGTGTTATACTCTAAATTGAGTTGACTTTCTTTCTAATTGCGCCTTACAATTCTTAAGCCACTCTTCATACCTCTTGTGAGATGAAGATATGGAATAATTAATTATAATAAGTATGATTTTCCATTTACTAGGTTAATTGTAAAAAAATAATAGTATGTACACATACTTGTTCCACATATTATAGTTTGTGTAGCTTTTCAGTATCCAGTTGCGTGCTTATTAGTATTTAACACCTTCAAAATCATATCGCCTACCAGAACCAACTGGACCAACATCATCGGTTTCCATGACCACATCATTATGAACTGTTATATCTTCACCTTCACCACCATCATCTAGCTTTTCAAGTATACTACCTCCCCCTTTGTATCCTTCACAAAAAATTAATGTTTCTTCTTTCAAATAACGCTCCGTAACACAACCCTCAGGGCGTGCTTTATTCCCAACATAGTCCTTGTATACTTTCATCATCCTAGTACAATGTATTAGAAAAATTATAAAAAAATAAAAAATTACAAAGGTTTTGCATAATATATATGTAATACGTACCATCACATACCTCTCGAATACATACATCCACCGATAGAATGCATGCCCCAATACTCGAGCCTCGTAGGCTAGGTGAATGGGTAGATGTTTCTGATAGATCGATCAGAAGACATTAATAAAAAACGAATCTGTGATAGCTCTAGACTTGGACTCGTAACAGAGGACCTCCTAGTGGCCTTTTAGAGAAAGAGAGACGATTATGAACATTTTGATTGTTCTTTGACAACGGGATCAGTATCGCCCGAGTCAGGTTCGCTTGGGTCAGCGTATTGAGTTGGAGAAGGGAGTTTCATTGTCTTTAACATCAGTGTTTGATTCGTTGGACTGGTGACTTAATAATCTTATTTCCCGAAAGGAAGTTCCTGGTTTGGGACCTAATGCAGCTCTGCTTCCATATTGTAATTGCTCACTTCCGAGTAGTGTTTTAGTTTTCGGGTCTACGTGCCTGAACGTCAAATCAAAAATTATGATGAATAGAAGGAAAGGAGATCAGAAAGATACCTACCTGAGAGGCGCCACTCACTTTATTCCTTGTTCAGAGCGGGACGAGAAACCAGGACTCCTTAGGGCAAAGAGGTTTGCACCCTTTAGAACTGACAAACACGGATGGTGGGCACATCTTCTCAAGCTCACACAAAGTTCTAACCATACCTCTCTTAAGAATATGAAGATTGTTTACATTTATTCTCCTCGAGCATAGAGCACGGCAAAAGGTAGAGAAACTTTGTATTATGCGCCGACATTCCACCCTGTCTTTATATGCATGTTGAATCAATACCAGTAGCAAATGCTGCATTAAAATGTGATAGTCATGGGACTTCATCTTTTTTAAATCAGCAGCACCATCATGGACAATATTTTTCCAATTACTACTGAAGCCAATGGAAACATAAAGGTTTTTTTAGAGTTGCTAGAAAAATTTTCTTTTCATCAGGTCGGAGACACAAAGGACCACGTTTTTTCATGTTATCTTCAGTCAACCAATATCTTTTCTTCAGCCAAATGTTTCAAATCTTTACGCGCATTAATATTATCTTTTGTTTTCCCTTTTGTATCTAACATCAATGCAAGAAGAGTTTCACACACATTTTTCTCAATGTGCATGACATCAAGGTTATGATGAATTATAATATGTTCCCAATAATCCAATTTAAAAAGTATCGACTGCTTGCAAAAACAATACTTATTAACTTCACGAGCAACATTCTTCCCTTTGTTTTTTTTATTCTTCCCCCATTTAACATCAATATCTTTAGTCAAATCGACTATTTCAACCCCACTCAATCTCCTTGGTTGTGGCCTAAGCTCTTCTATTTTGTTAAAAGATGATTCTCTCACATCTTTTCTACTTGGATCTGTCATCCCCAACCAATGCCTATGATCCATGTACACAGTTTTGTTTCCATAGTCGAGCCAAATGCTTGAAGTGTTCGGACCACAACAAACACAACCATATTTACCTTTAGTCTGACAACCGGAAACATCCCCAAATGCTGGATAGTCGTGAATTATCCATAACAATATTGCCCTCATATTGAAATTATTCCATGTGTTTGCGTCTCTCACATTAGCCCCAATCCCCCAAAGAGATAACAATTCTTCGACCAACGGTCGGAAATAAATATCGATATCTTTTCCAGGTTGTCGGGGTCCCTCGAAGAGAAGTGCAAGCATGATGAATTGAGGCTTCATGCATAGCCACATAGGATGGTTGTATGTCACACACATTACAGTCCAAGAACTATATGATGTGCTCTGCATACCAAAAGGATTGAATCTATCAGTAGCGAGACCCAACCGAACATTTTAAGGATCTGAAGAAAAATCTGGGTATTTTACATCAACAAACTTCCAAGATGATAAATCAACTGGGTGCCCTAACTCACCATCTCCCAATCCATTGGTAGAGTGCCAACACATTTGCTCTGCTACCCACTTTACACTATACATTCTCCTCAATCTATCCGTAATTGGAAAGTACCGTAATTGCTTTATAGGTTGTCTTACATTATTCTTTCTCTCATCAATAGTTTGAATTTTATACCTTGATGTTGTACAAGTAGGACAACTCTGGAAATATTTATTTTCCATAAAATAAAGAATCCAATCCCTTGTGCAAGAATCAATCTTTTGGTACTTCAACCCCAACTGTTTCACTATTTTTTTTGCTCGATATGTACTTGTTGGGAGATTATTACCCGTTGGAAATGTTATTTTTAGTAATTCAAGCAACTCGGTGAAACTTGCATCGGACCACGCACTTTTCACCTTTATCTTGAACAATCTTAAGACAAATCTTAAAACTTTGAAGTTTCATATTTGGGGTATAGAGCACACATAGCTTCATGCGGGAAAAAAAAAACGAACCCAATTAAGGTGTGGAAATATAAGATTGGACCAGTTAGGGAACTAATGGTAAAATAGGCCCAACCGCTGATTTCCGTGTCTTATGGACTAGTTTACCCTTCGACTGATGCAAAGACTTGTTTGCATATCATAAACATATAAACATACTTATTTATATCACTCACAATACAAATATAAAATGCAAAGACTTGTTTGCATACTTGCAAACAACAACATAAACCATAAAATGTAAATGCAAAGAATTGTTTGCATACTCGAAACGACGACAAGATAAACTAGAAAACGTAAAGACTTGTTTGCATCAGTGACAACACATAAAGATTAAATGCAAAAACTTGTTTGCATACTCGAAACAATGACATACCATAAAATGCAAACATTTGTTTGCATAAACCAGAAGGGTATTATCGGTAGTGAAAGGGCCGTTTTTACAATATCAACGTTAAATGGGTCTTTTCTTATTTTACAAATGCTTAATGAGGGCCAATTTTACAAACCGGGCCTTAGTTGGGCCAATTGTGTTTTATAAGTGCTTAATGAGGGCCTAGAACCATTTCCATGAATTATCATTAAAGTGCATTAGGTCATCATCAGGAATCGTTAGACCACCTTCAACACCAACTCCACGAGTTTCTTCTAGAATCATATCCATGTTATTAACATCGCCACTCAATTCTTCAGCAATGGTGTTCCAGGCCATTTCAGGCTGATCAACATTCCCCCCCACTTCCTCATGTGATGGTTGGATTTTCTTTGGTGCACATTGTGTAGTTTCACATGTGAGTTCATTTGATTCCCCATGATAAATCCACCTCACATATTTCTCATGAAAACCATTCTTAAAGCAATGATGCCTCATAGTATCATTGGTTCTCCCATCTCCAAGATTTCTACATTTCTTACATGGACAAGGAATGAAAGATTTGTTGTGCGAGTGTGTGATCGCATAATCAAGAAAAAGTTAAACGCCTTCAATAAATTTTGTGTTCTTGATATTTGAGCCAATCCAACTTTTATCTAAAGAATGAGAATTCTCCATGTGCTAGTCTAAAAGGAATAAAAATAAAAATAAGTAGCGGACCCATAATAAAACATTACATACATCACAATAAGCTAATAGGCATATATGGTCTAGACCCAAACAAATATTCAATTTCAGTTCAGCAATGACCGAAGAATTATGTCAAGTTGTACAATCATGCAATAAATAAAAGGTTAAAATGTATAACATGACAAACACAACCGCATATGAAATTTAGAAACCTAAGCAGTAACCACCAAATCCCTACTGACACATTTAAACGTACTACAATTTTCATGCAATTTTATAGCAAACTTATAACAAAAATAAGAGTAAAAAGTGAATAAATTTTCAGCCAAGGCTTAAAACATTATATACAGCTTCGTGGATCATAATGGAACAACTAAACCACCATATTTGTGTGACATATTAAACTTTATAAGAAAAAAAAAAAAAAAAAAAAACTATAAAGACACACAAGACAGAATCCAAGCTGTATAGATACAGTAACCAAAACCAAGCAAACCAAACCAAGGAAATAATGAACACAGTTACCTGCAACAAATGCCTTCGCAAAATCCAATCTAAGCTTCCTAAACAGCAAAGTTCAGAAAACTAATTAATTTTGTACTGTATAAACACAACATAAAAGGTGTTTACATGTTTTACATGTGCGTGACCACCTTCAATCAGACCCCAGGTCTCTACCCCATATGAAAAAATTCATCAACTTAGCGCAAAATTCTACCAACCGATGAGCACACAATGGGTCCTTTATATACCATACCAAAAGACCCACTCTTCTGTACTATTTCTATTTAAATGGAGACCCACTCTCAACAAATAATTATTTAAATATTTTTTTTTCTCTAACCCAATCTTCAGCTATGAACCAGTCCTCTATCATTACGACCAGAGGTTAGAAATGTTCACCACATTTTTTTTTCATGTATTATATGATAATCCTATGATTGAGAATAATATTTATTACATAATTGTCATTGATTTGTGCACGCATTGAAACTTAACATGTATGAATCTAAGAGTAGTTTCAGTGTTTAACCGTATATATTTACTTGATAGGATTATTAAAGGCAACCTAATCCATTAGAAACAGACATTATATTTTAACAACCCAATGATCATGACAAACAGATATCCATATTGTTATAAAAACTGATCATCCATATATATTCAAAGCTATCTAAATGTAACAAAAGTACAATAGTGAGAAAGAAATAGAATCCAAAAACAGGTCGCTAATTACTTTCAGTCTTTCACTGCTTTCAGTATGGTGTCGTTCTTTAGTATGTTCCTAGATGCTATATACTGAATTCTTACTTCCATTTATCAATATTAAATGAATTCAGTATATATTACTATAAGGTTATCTTTATATTGCTAGTAGTTTATACAATTGTAAGGTTTTTCATCAAGATGAGTTGAAAAAAAAGATAAAGACTTATCTCGAGTCTTGTTTGAGGAAACTTAAGTTGATGAGCTCACAAGAATCTGTTGTTACTCCAAGGTATGTAAATTTATGATGCCTTTACTTTCGGACACTTCACTTTCAAGGTTGTTCTTAGGCCGTAGGAGGAATGGCGTCGGACACCTTAAGATACAAGTATTCTTGATAACTATAATCTTGGTAAATCATTGTTCTTAAGATACAAGTCTTCTTGATAGGCATAGCTATGCCTTGGTAAATCAATATATTGTGATATTTTAATTGTTCAAAGAGGCACGTGAAAGTGTACATGTCAATATTTTTTAGGGTCACTCTTGAATACTGTTGTTGGCTTGTCTTTGTTACGTGTATATGGGAGGCCAAGATGTTATCAACACTTTCTCCCCAGGTTGAACAACTCTTGTTCAATAAATTAACGAGCCCTAATTTCTCAAGCTTTATAAGGTGACCATTATTTACAGGTCCATTCTCTTAAAGGTTACTGTTTGATACACCAAAGCAGTGAAAGACTGAAAGTAATTATGGATTGTGCAGTTCCTTTTGGTACCTTTTGTATAATGTGTATTTTTGGCGCCTTTTAGGTTAGATGTGTGCCTTGTGGGGTTGAAGCTGTCTAATGTTCTCTTTTTCCTACTTATTTTTGCAGTCTTGATACCTACCATTATTATTGTTGAAATGTTTCTTTCTTAGTAAAATAATTTACCTTGATATCATTGAATCAATCTGTTTACCTAATTTTTTTGCACAAAAACCTAACATTTTGGAACGCAACATTTTTACTAATTTGTTTGCAATAATATTCAATAAAATACTAAAAACCTAACTTAAACAAGTAAAAAAACAAAATCAAACAGAGAAGATGATGAACACTTACGCTAGCGAGTTGAATGGAATTGAGATTGAATGATTCAACAGAGAAGATGATTAAATAGAGAAGATGAGACTTTGCGATTCAACAAAAATTGAGACTTTGCGATTCAACAGAAATTAAGACTTTGCAATTTGCGATTCAACAGAAATTGAGACTT
Organism: Aquilegia eximia; assembly: GCA_023053565.1. Taxonomy (NCBI): domain Eukaryota; kingdom Viridiplantae; phylum Streptophyta; class Magnoliopsida; order Ranunculales; family Ranunculaceae; genus Aquilegia; species Aquilegia eximia. The sequence continues at coordinate 20,708,300 of JALIGU010000003.1, forward strand.
TGCGATTTCTGAAATTCAATAGAGAAGATGATAAAGTGGAAAAACGATTTCTGAAAAAAGGTGAGTGTGAAGGAGGGAATTAGGGTTCTTTAAGGCACGCTTTAGAAGAAAAGAAAGAAAAGATGAGTGGGATGAAAGTCTTTCATTTGCTTTATCTCTCTCTCTCTCTATTTTTTTCGTTATTTCCTTATCCAAATTGTTTTGACTATAGATAAATCTCGAGATAAGAAATAAGAATCTTACGGTTCATAGTCACTTCGTTCCCACGGTTCATAACTGTAGAAAAATTTCCCATAATCCTAAATATTGAATCAATTTTTTGCCACTGCTTTATACCGTTTGCAACGGACTTCGACCGTGGCTAATGTTGTAACTGACCCGGACCGTGGCTAAGGGAGTCGTAGGTCTCTACCAATAACCAGATTTTCTTGTAGTGAAAACCACCATGTTTGTTCTTAATGTTCATTGTGATTCAAAGTTCTTAATGCTTATTTACTATTAATTCGCGATATGAGGTAAGTTTGATTATTTGCATGTTATTGTTATCCATGTTGTTATAATACTATTGTTAGGGTTTAGGGAGACCTAGCTTTAATGGTTGTGTTTATATTGATTGTAGTTATGTGGTGAAATAGCTGAGAGGTGATTATTACATATCTGCAGTTTATATCCTTTATTGGAACCCTTTTATAATTAAATTGATATCCGAGAGGTGACAGTTTAGTTATGAATTAATATGTTGATTTAATTAGACTGAATAGCTGAGAGGTGACGGTTTGATTAATGATACATATTCAATAGCATGCAAGAGAATCTTGTTTTAATTGAGTGGAATAGCTGAGAGGTGACTACTTGATTATTATAGGTAATGATGATTAATTGGAATAGCTGAGAGGTGACTACTTAATTATTATAGGTATTGATGATTAATTACTCAGCTGACTAATTAATTGTCATAGATTGAACATGAAGGAATAACATGTTATGTTTGCATGATTTAGTTTGTGGATACCAATTCTTCCCCTATGTCATCATAAGATCTTCTTTTCATCTCTACCATATTCTTAAGTTAGGTTATTTACAGTTTATTATTATTGCATGTAGGAAGTAGAACCATATCTATCAATTGTATGTGATTCCTTTGGTGTTCTTTAATTATTGTTTTCTATTGTGTTTGAGCTAAGATCTTCACCTTTGAGGTGGGTACGACCCTTGCTTGTTACTTGTCTACTTTGATAATCAATATATACAGGCACAAGAAGGAACTTCAATAAAAATAAAATCTTTTGATAGGTGGAAACATCAATTTCCATCTATCAAAATGGCATCGTTGCCGCTCTAAGGAGAAAAGTTCATTCAAACACAAGCGGGAATAGTAGTTTCGGGACATCATCCCACTTTTATCCCTCCCACCCTTCTATTTTTATATATTTTTTAATTATTGTTTTTAAGTCTCTCGTTACTTAGTCCTCTTATTGATCTTGCAGCGAAGACGGATTGGAAAAAGCTCCAGGAACGAAACCACAATCAAATTTTGGAAAAGATCAAACATTCAGGAATTTTTCCTGAAAGTTACTGGTTCAAACTGGTCCCGATCTCGAGTCGAGTTCAAATTTGCCTGTAGCAATCTCGAGTCGAGTTCTCGGCAGGAATTTGCCTCGTGTTGCATGATTTTTTCAGGACATTCCAAAGTACTTTTTAAATTAATGTTTTTTCCTGTTGAGTGATTGTGAGGTGAACTAAGTAGTTTATTTTTTCCAGCATTTTTAAGGACTTGTAAGATATTTAATTTTTCGATCCACGAAGGGGTCGCGGTTGTAATATTTTTAAAGTAGGTGTTGATAGGATTTATTTATTGTGTGTTTGCGGCAGATAGTAGAGGAAGGTTGTGGAGATAGCCTTGAGTCTACTAAGGAACGACTCCTAAGGACGATTCCTAAGGACGATTGAAACCCAACAAACGGTTTTCCCTTAGTCGACTTCAACTTGTCTTCTCCCCACTTTTGTGCGCTTGTTTGGCAATTTTACTTTTTAGCACAAAGTGGGAGGTAAGCATTCTCCTAACCCTCCTTGAATCCCCTGCAAGAGGAGTTTCTGTAATGATTAGCATGACTATGATTGTTGCTTAATTTTAATTGTGTTTTTACTTTCTAAACCGGGACTGCAAGGCGGACATGGCCTAAAAGTGAAACTTAATATCAATTGATTGCAATATCGTAAGCTTTAAAATTGAACCAACTAAGGCCATGCTATCACGATGTTCATTTGAGACCTTGAGCAGATATTTCAACTAGTACCGCATGAACCATTATTTGATTGGAGCACAAGCTAGGAATTGGGTCTGAAACCCCTGCAGATCACGTCTGTAGAATCATTGTGGTTTTTTAATTAAGGAACGTTGCTTACACACGGAAAACCTCCCACACTGGTTATTGGATACTTGACTCTCGAAATATAGGGAGAATTCACAACGGAAGGTTGGAAAGAACTCATTGACTTGGGTGAACACAAAATTGAGTCAGTTTTTGAGCCCCTTGTTAGATGCTTTTGAATGGTTAGGACTTCTGTGGCATATGTAATGTGCATGTTGCATGCATCTTAGATCAGGTAAAATCTTGTCCAAACCTATTCCAATCTATACAAAAAGCACAATCACGGACCTCACTCCTTCTCTTGAGGAAGAGTTTAACGACTCAAGCTCCATACCTTCTGAGCAAGAGTTCAACGACTCAACCTCACTTTCTGAAGTAAATCCTACACCTATGGCTCAAGAAGCTACCCTTCAGGATTACTTTTCACCTTTGGCCACTGGGCCACCTACCTGCATAGTCTTGCCCGAGACAACTGCAGATAGCTATGGTATTCGCCCTCAGATTGTGGGCATGTTGCCTAAGTTCCATGGACTTCCACGGGAAGATCCATATCAGCACCTCAATAAGTTTCTGACCGTTCTTAATACTTTCAAGGAGAAACATTTGTTTGAGTAGGAAGTTAGCTTGAGATTGTTCCCTTTTTTCTCTTGAGGATCGAGCATCTCATTGGTTACATGGCCTTCCTTCCAATTCTATTGCCACCTGGGCTCAACTTAGCAAAACATTCTCGACCAAATTCTTTCCTATTACCAGAACTAATGATATTGTTGATGCCATCTTCCAGCAGAAATAGGGCGAGGTATTCTTTGATGCATGGGAGAGGTATCAAGACCTATTTCTTTGGTGTACACACCACAAAGTCGATGACACTGAAAAAGTTAGGATCATATATAGAGGCCTTAATACTGTAACTAGAAACATGGTTGAAGGCATGAGCGGTGGAGACTTTCTTGATTATTCCACCGCCAAGGCTATAGTATTCCTCGAAAAAATAGGTAATAATAGCCAGCAATGGGACATACCTGGACATACCCCGAGAAACACTACCCCAGACTCATTTGATAAACCTAGAGGCATATATGAGGTCAAACCAGACCCCGAGCTTAAAACTTTACTTCATGGTTTAATAAAACATGTAGAAGCACTTGGTGTGTCCTTTACACATGTAATGATTACAAAAACTCCTCTTGCAGGGGATTCGAGGAGGATTAGGAGAATGCTTACCTCCCACTTTGTGCTAAAAAAAAAATAATTTTGCCAAACAAGCGCACAAAAGTGGGGAGAAGACGAGTTGAAGTCGACTAAGGGGAAACCGTTCCTTGGGTTTCAATCGTCCTTAGGAGTTGTTCCTTAGTAGACTCAAAGCTAGCTCCACAACCTTGCTCTACTATCTGCCGCGAACACAAAATAAAATAAATCCTAACAACACCTACTTTAAAAATATTATAATCGCGACCCTTTCGTGGATCGAATAATTAAATATCTTACAAGTCTTTAAAAATGCTGAAAAAATAGACTACTTAGTTCACCTCACAATCTCTCAACAGGAAAAAAGATTAGCTGAAAATGAGTTCTGGAACGCTCTGGAAAAATCACGCAAAATGAGGCAAATTCCCTGCCTAGAACTCGACTCGAGATGCTTACAGGCCAAACTGAACTCGACTCGAAATCGGGCCTAGTTTGAACCACTAACTTTCAGAAAAATTTCCTGAATACGCGTCTTTCGTAAAAATTTGATCTTTACTCTGTTTTTCAAGATTGTTTCAATCCGTCTTCGCTGCAAGATCAATAAGAGGACTAAGTAACAAGAAACTTAAAAACAATAAGAAAAAGAATTAAAAATAGAAGGGTGGGAGGGATAGAAGTGGGATGATGTCCCAAAACTACTATTCTTGCTTGTGTTTGAATGAACTCCGTTCCTTAGAGCGGCAACAGCGCCATTTTGATGTAAGATATTTGTGTACCTCACAATCAAAAGATAGATTTATATTTGACTTTCCTTCTTGTGCCTGTATAAATTGGATATCAAAGTAGACAAGTAACAAGCAAGGTTCGTACCCACCTCAGAGGGGAAGATCTTAGCTAAAACAGAATTCAAAACAACAGTTAAGAAACACCAAGGGAATCAATAAACAAGATTTAAGATTGATTCTAACTTCCTACACGCAATGATTATAAATAATTAAACCCAAGCTTAAGAATATGGAAGAGATGTAAAGAAGATATATGATGACAAGGGAGAAGAATTGGTATCCACAAATTAAATCATGCAAACATAACATGTTGTTCCTTCATGTTCAATCTATAATAATTAATTAGTCACCTCTCGGTTATTCCAACTAATCATTAATACCTATAATAATCAAGTAGTCACCTCTCAGCTATTCAACTCAACTAAAACGGGATTCTCTTATGCATGCTATTGAATATGTCTTATTAATCAAACCGTCACCTCTCAGCTATTCAATTTAATTAACTCAACATATTATTCATGACTAAATCATCACCTCTCGGTTATTTGACTTAATTACAAAGGGGTTCCAATAAAAGATATCAACTTTGGATATGTAATAATCACCTCTCAGCTATTTCACTACATACCCTTAATCAATATAAATAAAACCATTAAAGCTAGGTCTCCCTAAACCCTAACAATAGTATTTTAATTACATGGATAACAATAACATACAAATAATCATACTTACCTCATATCGCGAATTAGAAGTAAATAAGCATTAAGAACTTTGAATCACAATGAACAATAAGAACAAACATGGTGTTTTTGCATCATCTAGAGTGCTTCCACCATCCCCCTAAGGAGATTTAGCTACTCCTCCTTGATGATGACACCATGGAATAAATAAATAAATAAATAACAAAACATCATAAAGTAAAGTGATTTGATTTGATTGATATGAATAGAGTTTGATACAAAGAAGAAGAAGATAAACTTTCTCTCACAAAAATATTCTCTTTTCTCTCTCTATGAAAAACTCTAGATCTAAAAGATGGGAGTCTAAAAGATACCTTAACTACTACTTCTCTTATATAGAAATACAAAGTAGAATACTTGCATGTAAAGACTTCCAAATTAGGTCAAATTCGTGGCTGATGTTGTTGGTATTATAGAGGCATTAGGTAATTAGCAAAACCTAATTATCTTGCGCTTAAGTTGTAGCTTGGACCAAGACCTTCAGTTTGATAGCTCATGGACCCAAATCAGACTTCTGGATCTTCTTGTGCAGCCTTTTTAATTTTGGACTTAAATAAGGCCTAAAATAGAAATTCTGACTTGTGGGCTCCAATAGGACCCGGTTTGGGCTGAGAATTGGACCGCCCCACTTTGACATAAAGTCAAGTCAACAGAGCTAACTGTGGGGATGCTCTCAGCAGATCTTGTGGGTGCAAATATCGATTCTCCTTCCTATTTGTAAATAACACCTTTTGGCTTGCTTTTCTTGACTTTTCGCGGTCTTTAACACAATATTCGCATTTCGGGTCATAAAACCTACACAATAGACAAGAAATCACTAATCAATAGATATAACATAGCAATATAAGCTAAGTGCTATACAAACAAGGTGTTATTCGAGGGATAAATATACACTTTTGAGGACTGATCACTTCCCGGTGAGTAATCATATATGGAACTCCCATGAGAGGTTGTGCCTTTTTCATGTTGGATAAGTTGGCGAACGTCAAACATTGTAACCATTATTAGTGTTGGTCGCACTGCTTAGATTGTAATTTTCTTCGTCGTGAAGTTCGGTTCTTCGCTCACTTTCCTTCTCTAAATTCTCCGACATCAAATCTCAAAGATCCCAAGCACAGTCGCCAAATGTTTGTGCTAGATTTTTGAAGGGTGAGATGAGAGTCAAATTACGCAGTTCGATGATCTATGAGTTTTAAAAGGAATGCGGAGATTAAAAAATTTGGAGAGATGATGAAAGTGAGAGAGAAACAGTCTGGACTTGGACAAGAGTGAGTAGAAAAATTTAGAATGAGAAATGAATTGGAGACTATTCATAGCCTCAAATTCAATTTGTAATGCCCAAGCTGCCTTTGATTAAGACATCTAATGGCTATGAGCCACGTTATCGACCGGCCTTTGCTTTCACTCTTCTATCGATGGGTTGGGCTTCACGCCTATGAGCAGATTCATATGGGCACCCAATCCATATCAATAGCTTTTGTTGGCCTTTAAACCTTTATCTCATATCAGACTCCCATTTTGAATGTGATTCCATAATCCGAGTTGCGAAACAATGACAAAGTCAGTATTTGTAATTACTAGAAGTTTTTTCCTTGGTTGGTTCTTCCCTGAGAGCCTTTTTTCCTCTCTGCTTGGGGTATTTCCTTCTTGATCTCTGGGCCACCACTTCATTCGCCTTATATACTTTTTTGCACTCAACACATACGTACATTGAAGTTCTTTATTGGGCTTGGTTTTTTTTTTTTTTTTTTTTTTTTTTGCTTCAAGAAAATACCCATTCATGTATTAGCCTTTATGCCCCCATCCCAACCATGGAAATGGTTCCAGGACCTCATAAGGGTACCAAAGTAAGAATGGCACGGCTATACAAGTTTCACAAAAGGCCCTGTTTAGTGTAACACATATCACAAAAAACCTTCATTAAGACCCATATTTCAAAAACAACCCTTTTTTAGATAATTTTTTGGGGGATTTAGAGATACCCCCAGAAAAGTTTGCACTCTTTGAGATACCCCCAAATTTAAAAATCATTATAATACCCCCCCCCCCCCCCGGCATTTTCTCATTTGAAGCCGGTCAACCAAGTTGTTGACCATGGTCTGACCAGTTTTTAAAGCATTAAGACTAAAATACCCCTCCACCTAGATTTAATTTTATTAATTAACAATTATTAAACATCCACCATCTCTAACCCAAACCCACAATCTCTAACACACAATCCACCAAAACTACCACCATTTGTATGATTAATGATGGTGACTTTTGTTTTTGAAAACAATTAAAATATGTTGAAAATGTGATGAAGAAAATGGTGAAAATTGGATTTGGGTTTGAAAGAGAAGTTGATGAGGGTGTGAAGATTAAACTAACGAGGATGGAATGTGAGATGATGTTAATGATATGGTGTAATTGTGTGAAGATGGTGGTGGTGGAATTTTTGAGATGGTGGTAATAGAGGTATATATAGTTGGTGGTAGTGGTGGTGTTGGTAATAGAGTGTTAAGGGTTGATATAATGGTGACGGTTGAGTTGTGGAAGTGGTGGAGTTAAGGTAATTGGAAATTGTGGTAGTTAAGGATGGAGGTGGTGGATGTTTAAACAAGAAAGATGGAAAGAAGTTATGATGTAAACCATTGATTTTGGATGGCTATGTTGGATTAATGGCGCAATAACCATTTGTTATTTGGAGGCCTATTTAGGATATTTGAAGAGACCTTGTTTAATAAGTAATGTGACCATTTAGGTTCACATGAAAAGTCTTTTAATATCTATTAAAGATCATTATTGGATAATAATTAGATTAGTTATTATGTAGCTATTTTGGAATTTATAAGGTTTTTTTATGGAGAAAAATCATATATAAGAAGAGGACTCAATGCCCCTCTCTATGCTCAATTTTTTACCACTTTATAGTTATCCATCAACTAGTGGGTTTTGTGGAGAAATAGAGAGAAAAGGTTTGAGTTGTGATCATTACCATGGCTACTCAAGGTAAGTGATCAAGATCACATGTATTATTCTCAATTCATAGATATAGTTTTATTATAATATTCAACATTTGGTATCAATCGCCAGATGCATAGATGATTTTGATCCATCATCATATCTTGTGGTATCCATCTTTTTCATATAATTAGCACAATATAAAATCATATACTTCAATCTTATTTCTCTATTGATCTTATGTAAAATTAAAGTATAACTTCTTTCATCTTATGTAGATTAATTCATTTTGGTGCTACTAAACTCATTTATGTGTTAATTATAATATGTTTTTCTACACTTGTAATTGTTTTATTTTATAATCACACATTTCCTGGGACCAAATTTCACTTCGATGTGATATAATTAGAATAGTTTCTTTGTTGAAATATCTTTTGGATAACATATTTGAGGGCATTTCTTGCTAATCAAGCATAGTTCTAAATTTCTAATGCTTATGTTATCATTTTATTTTTATTTTGTTTGCACAATTTATATATTGGAATGGAGCTTTTATACAACTCTATTTGTATGTTCATGGAGATATTTTTATGTGCAACAACATTACTTACAGGATGTCTAATCATTTAATTTATTTGTTCATATACTTTTTTGATAGTGTTACCAAAGTGACCTATCTTAATGGTATATATAGACAATATATTTGTTCTTGACCATTACTTAAGTTTTCTGATAAAGATGTCCTATTGTATCTCAAAATTAGATGGTTGCAATCAGCCAAAGGTCTTGATTCATACTATGTAATTTATTGAGGATGTGAATAATTAAATCTTAATTTGATTGGACCAACTAACCCAAAGGTGTTGGACCTATCTTCTTAAGATAAATAAACTAAATCTCCTTTTAAGTTTTTGTAGATCAATAGCAAGCCAACTCTTGACCCATAGGCACTTGGTGTTGCATAGATCATTTTTAGATTATACGAGCATCTGTTTAATTTTCTGGATGTTTATTTCCAATATAAGGTGTCATTTTAGAGTTCACTTTAAAGCATTCTATATTAACAAGGTTTTGTACATTACAGTTTCCGTTGCTAATCAATTGGTGGGATACGTCAATAATATTCTTACCCTTGTTGGATCCAATTTCACTGTATGGAGTGAACAATTGCAATTTCAGTTGGGTGTTCTTAATCTTGATATGGTGTTTAGATCTGATGAACCAAATGACAATGTTCCTGAAGCTGAGAAGGAGAAACAAAACACTCTTAAGGAATAGTGGGAGCGTTCTAATCGTCTCTCCCTAATATTCATGAAGATGACTATGTCTGAAAATGTTAGAGAATCGGCACAAGGTGATGAAGCTAAAAATGCCAAAATTCTTTTTGGGACTCTTAAGCAAAAGTATACCCTCACTAACAAGTCTATGGTGGGTACTCTTATGTCAAGAGTTTCATTGATGCATTATGAAGGTAAGAATGGTATCCAAAACCACATTGAAAAAATCACTAACATTTTTACTCAATTGAAGAAACTGGATGTTGTGGTGAATGAAACTATCAGGTGGAACGCATTATCAATTCTCTTCCTTCTCAGTTTAACACTTTCAAGTGTCATTACTATACTCACCAAGACAAATGGACACTTATTCAACTCATGAGCATGTGTATCCAAGAAGAAGAAAGATTGAAGCAAGAAGGCATAGCAACTGTCAATGTGGTTACCCAATCTGATCCCACTAAGAATTTCAAGAAAAGGAAGAATATGTTCCACAAAGGCAAAGGTAAGGCAATACCAGATAAAAAGTTAGATTCTGGTGATGGTGAATCTAGCAAGGCTACTGTGAAATGTTACTTTTGCAACAAGACTGGCCATGTGAAGAAAGATTGCATTAAGAGGAAGAAGTGGTTTGAATCAAGGGGTAAATATTTTATTTATGTTAGTCTCGAATCTAATTTAGTTACTGCACCTTTAAATTCTTGGTGGTTTGATTCAGGAGCTAGTATTCACATAACTAATCATATGCAGGGCTTACTCTCAAGACAGAATCCAAATGATCTTGAAAGGGTTGTCTATATGGGAAACGAAATTCAGTCACCAGTTGAAGCTGTTTACCGGAGCCTATATAAACTTATTAAACACCCTTTATGTGCCTACTATGTCAAGAAATTTAGTTTCATTATCTAAACTTGATGAAGATGAAGAAGGATATACCTTCTTATTTAAAAATTCTAGGTTTTCTATTTCCAAGAATAATGTACTAGTTGGCACTGGAATAAAAGTTGGTCGTTTATATAAGTTTAATTTGGATTTGTTTTTTGAGAAAGCAATGTTATCCTTAAATGTGAATAATGTTATGGATAAGCGTAAAAGATCTCTTGCAAGCTCATCTATGTTGTGGCACCGTCGTTTGGATCATATCTCTAAAGATAGACTTGAACGATTAATAAAGGATGAAATTTTATCAAATGTTGATTTCTCCGATTTTGGGACATGTTTAGATTGTATCAAAGGAAAACAAAATAAGCAAAATAAAAAGGGTGCTACAAGGAGTTCAGATCTTTTAGAAATAATACATACCGATATTTGTGGACACTTTCCTCCTACTTTATCTGGTGAAAAATATTTCATCTCTTTTATGGACGATTTTTCTCGATATACATATGTCTATCTGATTAAAGAAAAGAATGAAGCTGAGAATATGTTTAAAATATTCAAAGCCGAAGTCAAAAAACAGTTAGACAAATGTATAAAAATCGTTAGATCAGATTGAGGTGGAGAGTATTATGGAAAACACACTGATTTAAGCCAAAGTGAAGGTCCTTTTGCTCAATTTCTGTTACAAGAAGGTATTAAACCTCAATATACTATGCCTGGAACACCTGAGCAAAATGGAGTATCTGAAAGGCGAAATAGGACACTCTTAGATATGGTTCGCAGTATGATGAGTCGTACATCATTACCTTTAGCTCTATGGGAAGAAACATTAAAGATTGTCGTGTACTTGTTAAACCGGGTACCTTCTAAAGTCGTCCCAAAAACTCTTTTTGAATTGTGGACGGGTAGAAAACCTAGTTTAGCACACTTACATATATGGGGATGCCCCGCAGAAGCTAAAATCAGTAATCCCAATGAAAGAAAATTAGATCCAAGAACAATAAGTTATTATTTTATTGGATATCCGGAGCGATCTAAGGGATAGAGATTTTACTGCCCATCACATTCTACAAGTATTGTAGAGACTCAGAATGCTAGTTTTCTTGAAGAAGATGCTTATGGGAGCACACAACCCCAAAGGGTTGAATTACAAGAATTGGATGTTATAAGTGATCAACATCCAAAATCCTCTAGTTATTCTATACAACCAATTCCCACTAATTTAAGTAATGAAGTGGAACCCAATATGGTTCAAAAATCTGTAAGAAATAGAAAATCGACCATTTCAGATGATTATGTTGTATATCTTCAAGAATCCGATTATGATTTAGGTATTAGAAATGATCCAATTTCATTTTCACAAGCTATTAAAAGAAGTGATTCAGATAAGTGGGTTGATGCTATGAAAGATGAATTACAATCCATAGTTGACAATAATGTATTGCAACTTGTAGAATTACCTCCAAATGCAAAAGCGGTTGGTTCTAAATGGGTATTTAAGACCAAACGTGATGCAAAAGGTAATATCGGAAAATACAAGGCTAGATTTGTCGCAAAAGGATATACAAAAATTTGGCATTGACTATAATGAAACCTTTTCACCCGTATCAAGTAAGGAAGCATTACGAATCATATTAGCTTTGGTAGCTCATTTTGATCTTGAGATCCATCAAATGGATGTGAAAAGCTCCTTTCTCAATGGCGATTTAAGTGAAGAAGTGTATATAGTTCAACCTGAAGGTTTAGTTGAACAAGGTAAGGAAAAATTGGTATGTAAATTGAATAAGTCTTTATATGGACTTAGACAATCTTCAAGACAATGGTACATTAAGTTCAGGCACATAATCACTAGTTTGGGATTTTCGAAAAATGATGTCGAACAGTGTATATTCCTTAAAACTAGTGGGAGCAAATTTATATTTATTGTTCTATATGTGGATGATATTTTATTAGCCACCAATGATTTAGGTATGATGCATGAAACTAAAACTTTTCTTTCTAAAACTTTTGCAATGAAGGATTTAGGTGAGGCATCTTTTATACTTGGTATTGAGATATATCGTGATAGATCTCAACGATTACTTGGATTATCTCAAAAGACTGCACTTCATGTTTATTACCTATTGAGAAGTCGGATGTTGTCAGTAAAAATGATTGCCCACAAAATGATTTTGAAAAGGAAGCAATGAAGAATTATCCATATGCCTCTACCGTCGGTAGCCTAATGTATGCTCTTGTTTGCACAAGACTCGATATTGCGTTTGTAGTTGGATTATTGGGAAGATTTCTTAGCAATCCAGGTCATAAACATTGAGTTTTAGCCAAAAAGGTGATGCGTTATTTGAAGGGAACAATGGACAAAATGTTAACTTACAGACACTCTGATATATTGAAAGCAATTGGTTATACAGATTCAGATTATGGGCGATCCGAATTAGGTGATTTCAAAGCTACAACTGGGTATATTTTCATGTTAGCAAATGGAGCGGTATCATGGAGAAGTGCAAAACAAACTATTACTGTTGGTTCTACAATGAAAGCTGAATACATGGCTTGTTATGACGTTGTGTTACATGCCGTATAGATGAGAAATTACATCTCTGGACTTAAGATCGTTGACACCATTTCAAGGCCATTGAAAGTTTATTGCGATAATTCTGTTGCTGTCAACTTCTCCAACAATAATCGAAGCTCTAAAAAATCTAGACATATTAATATCAAATATCATATTGTGAATGAGAAGGTGCAGAATAAAGAAGTGTCATTAGAGCACATTTCAATAGATCAAATACTCGCCGATTGATCAGTCCTCAAAAGTGTATATTTATCCCCCGAATAACACCTTGTTTGTATAGCACTTAGCTTATATTATTGTGTTATATCTATTGATTAGTGTTTTTTTGTCTATTATGTAGGTTTTATGAGCCGAAATGCGAATATTATGTAAAAGCCCGCGAAAAGTCAAGAAAAGCAAGCAAAAAGGTGTTATTTGCACATGGGAAGAAGAATTGATATTTGCACCCACAAGATTTGCTGAGGGCACCCCACGGTCAGACCAGTTGACTTTACTTTATGTCAAAGTGGGGCGGTCCAAATCTCAGCCCAAACCGGGTCCTATTGGAGCCCACAAGTCAGAATTTCTATTTTAGGCTTTATCTAAGTCCAAACTTAAAAAGGCTCCACAAGAAGATTCAGAAGTCTGATTTGGGCCCATGAGCTATCAAACTGAAGGTCTTGGTCTCAACTACAACTTAAGCCCAAGAGAATTAGGTTTTGCTAAAAACCTAATGCCTCTAGAAGACCAAAAACAGCAGCCACGAATTTGACCTAGTTTGGAAGTCTTTGCATGCAAGTATCCTACTTTGTATTTTCTATATAAGAGAAGTAGTACCTAGGGTTTAGATATCTTTTAGTTCTTCTTTAAGATCAACTTTCATTGAAGAAAAGTTCATCTTCTTCTTCATTGTATCAAATTCAATATTCAATATGAATTCCATTAATTTTTCCATTATGATGTATTGTGTTTTATTTATTTATTCTTTGGTTTCATCATCAAGAATGAGTATCTAAAGCTCCTTAGGGGGATGGTGGAAGTTCTCTAGATTATGCAAAAGCACCATGTTTGTTCTTATTGTTCATTGTGATTGAAAGTTCTTAATGTTTATTTACTTCTAATTCACGATATGAGGTAAGTACGATTATTTGTATGCTATATATTGTTATCCATGTTATTAAAATAATATTGTTAGGGTTTAGGGAGACCTAGCTTTAATGGTTTTATTTATATTGATTGAAGATGTGTAGTGAAATAGTTGATAGGTGATTATTACATATCTAAAGTTGATATCTTTTATTGGAACCCTTTTGTAATTAAGTCAAATAACTGAGAGGTGATGATTTAGTTATGAATAATATGTTGAGTTAATTAGATTGAATAGCTGAGAGGTGACGGTTTGATTAATAATACATATTCAATAGCATGCATAAGAGAATTCCGTTTTAATTAGGTGAAATAGCTGAGAGGTGACTACTTGATTATTATAGGTATTAATAATTAGTTGGAATAACTGAAAGGTGACTAATTAGTTATTATAGATTGAACATGAATGAACAACATGTTATATTTGCATAATTTAGTTAGTGGATACCAATTCTCCCCCTTTGTCATCATATATCTTATTTTCATCTCTACCATATTTTTAAGTTAGGGTTTATTATTTATTATTGCCTGTAGGAAGTAAAATCAATCATCAATCTTATTATTGATTCCTTTGGTGTTCTCTAACCATTGTTTTCTATTGTGTTTGAGCTAAGATCTCCCCCTCTGAGGTGGGTACGACCCTTGTTTGTTACTTGTCTACTTTGATAACCAATTTATACAGGCACAAGAAGGAACTTCAAATATAAATCTATTGTTTGATTAGTGTAGCCAAAAACTAGACTATCAAAATGGCGTCGTTGCCGCTCTAAGGAACGGAGATCATTCAAACACAAACGAGAATAGTAGTTTACGGGCATCATCGCACTTCTATCCCTCCCACCCTTCTCTTTTTAATTATTTTTATTATTGTTTTTAAGTGTTTTGTTACTTAGTCCTCTTCTTGATCTTGTAGCGAAGACGGAATGAAAAAAGCTCAAAAAACGGAGTAAAGTTCAAATTTTTAAAAACAGTGCGCGTTCAGGAAATTTTCCTGAAAGTTACTGGTTGAAACTGGGCCCGATCTCTAGTCGAGTTCAGTTTGGCCTGTAACAATCTCGAGTCGAGTTCCAGGTAGGGAATTTACCTCATTTTGCATGATTTTTCTAGAGCGTTCCACAACTCCTTTTTAGCTAAATTGTTTTTCCTGTTTAGAGATTGTGAGGTGAACTAAGTGGTTTATTATTTTCAGCATTTTTAAAGACTTGTAAGATATTTAATTATTCGATCCATGAAAGGGTCGCGGTTGTAATATTTTTAAAGTAGGTGTTGTTAGGGTTTATTTTATTGTGTGTTCGCGGCAGATAGTAGAGCAAGGTTGTGGAGCTAGCCTTGAGTCTACTAAGGAACGACTCCTATGGACGATTGAAACCCAAGGAGCGGTTTCCCCTTAGTCGACTTCAACTCGTCTTCTCCCCACTTTTGTGCGCTTGTTTGGCATTTTTATTTTTAGCACAAAGTGGGAGGTAAGCACTCTTCTAACCCTCCTCGAATCCCCTACAAGAGGAATTTCTGTATTGATTAGCATGACCTTGTTTGTTGCTTGATTTTAAATTCTGTTTTTACTTGTTAAACCGGGACGGCAAGGCGGACCTGGCCTATAAGTGAAACCTAATATCAATTGATTGCAATATCCTAAGCTTTAAAATTGAACCAACTAAAGCCATGCTATCACGATGTTCATTTGAGACCTTGAGCAGATATTTCAACTAGTACTGTGGGAACCATTCTTTGATTGGAGCACAAGTTAGGAATTGGGTCTGGAACCGCTACAGATTGCATTTGTGGAATCACTGTGGTTATTTAATTAAGGAACGTGTTTAGGCACAGACAACCTCCCACACTGGTAATTCGCTGCTTGACTCTCGAAATATATGGATAATTCACACACGAAGCTTGGAAAGAACTCATTGATTTGGGTGAACACAGAATTGAGTCAGTTTTTGAGCCCCTTGTTAGATGTTTTTGAATGGTTAGGACTTCTGTGGCATATGTAATGCGCATGTTGCATCCATCTTAGATCAGGTAAAATCTTGTTTAAACCAACTCCATTCTACACAAAGAGCACAATCACGGACCTCATTCTTTCTCTTGAGGAAGAGTTTAACAACTCAACCTCCATACCTTCTGAAGAAGAGTTCAACGACTCAACTTCACTTTCTGAAGTAAGACATGCCCTAATGGCTCAAAAAGCTACCCTTCGGGATTACTTTTCACCTTTGGCCATTGGGCCACCTACCTGCATAGTCTTACCCAAGACAACTGCAGATAGCTATGGCATTCGCCCACAGATTGTGGGCATGTTGCCTAAGTTCCATGGACTTCCACGGGAAGATCCATATCAGCACCTCAATAAGTTTCTGAACTTTCTTAGTACTTTTAAGGAGAAACATTTGTCTGAAGAGGAAGTTAGCTTGAGATTGTTCCCCTTTTCTCTTGAGGATAGAGCATCTCACTGGTTACATGACCTTCCCTCCAATTCTATTGCCACTTGGGCTCAATTAAGTAAAACGTTTTTGACCAAATTCTTTTCTATTACCAGAACTAATGACATAGTTGATGTCATAAGAAGTTTTCGGCAAAAAAAGGGCGAGGTATTCTTTGATGCATGGGAAAGGTTTCAAGACCTATTTCTTCGGTGTCCATACCATAAAGTCGATAACACTGAAAAAGTTAGGATTCTATATAGAGGCCTTAATACTATTACTAGAAACACGGTTGAAAGCATGAGCGGTGGAGATTTCCTTGATTATTCCACCGCCAAGGCTTTGGCTTTCCTTGAAAAGATTGCCACTAATAGCCAACAATGGGACTTACCAGGACATACCCCGAGAAACACTACCCCAGACTTAATTGATAAACCTAGAGGTCTTTATGATGTCAAACCTGACTCCGAGCTTAAAAATTTACTTCATGGTTTAGTAAAAAAGGTAGAAGCACTTGAGGTGTCCTTAAAGTCCCCATCAACTGTTATGAGTGTTTCCACTCTCTCATGCGATGTTTGTTATAACCAGACTCATACTGCTGAATTTTGCCCTCCCCTAAATAATTCACCAGAAACTGAGGAAGCATGTGCATTTAAATACGTCGGGAGGACCAACCTTACTAAGGGCAATCCCACGTACCCATACATTGACCGCTCCAAGCTTTCATATTCCAATAATAATTATGCGGCTCTGCCTGGTTTTAATAACTTTTATGGGCAACGTAGCAATGCCACGTATGTTGGTAACACTGATAATCGGAACAGGGCACCGGTCCCCCCTTATTCGAACAATGTTCATCACATGAGTAATTCTAGGGACCATGTGCCAACTAATCAATCTGCCCGACCTAAGACCTCCCTTGAGGATGTGCTTGCCCGTTTCATTCAACAGACCCAGGCATCTATTGAGTCAAATGCCCAAGCCATCCAGGTGATTGAACCAAAACTTGATGAAAAGGGTAGATTTTCGAAACAGTCCATCCCGAATCCCAAAGGCAAGGAAGTTACCTTGACGGATACTGCAAATCCGTCTGTACCACTTGCTGAAGTAAAATCGGTTTCCACCCTTAGGTCAGGAACACAGGTTGATAATCAAATCAATTATACACCGAGTCCCAACATTGTGGCCCCGGTTACCTCTGCACCTGTTGCCCCACCTAAAACTCCGGCTAATAAGGCAACCACCTCTAAGCCGAAGAAGCCTACCCGTGAGATTGTGGACCCTCAACAAACTTACAACCCACCTGTCCCTTACCCCCAGAGACTCACAAGGTCTCTAAAGGAAGTCCAAGCAGAGGAAGTACTTGATGTGTTCAAACATATAAATATTAATATACCCTTCCTCACGGATATTAAACAAATACCTTCCTATGCTAAGGTTTTGAAAGACTTGTGCACCGCCAAGAGAAAAACAAATGTGCCTAAAAACGCGTTTGTGGCGGAAGAATTCTCTGCACTTGTCCAACATAACGGCGTGGTAAAATATAAGGACCCTGGAAAACCGACCATACCCTGCAAGCTTGGTGACAAATTCGTTGGCAAAGCTTTGCTAGACTTAGGAGCGAGTGTTAACCTTTTACCTTACTCCTTGTACCTCAGCCTGAGTCTAACAAACATGAAACCTACAAAAATGTCATTACAACTGGCCGACAGATCATTGAAAGTACCTAGAGGAATAGTTGAGGGCCTGTTAGTTAAAGTGTCTGACTTTTACTACCCCGTTGACTTTGTGGTGTTGGATACTGAACTTACTGCCGATGACTCCGTACCCATCATCCTTGGCCGTCCATTTTTTTCCACCTCTAATGCTCTCATAAACTATCGAAACGGTTCCATGGTTCTCATTTTTAGCTCTATGACTGTTGAAGTTAATATATTTAACCTTGGCTAACAACCCCCTGATCTTTCCTTATATGAAGATGTGTGCCTTCTAGACTCATTACCTTATGAGATGGTGCATAGTTATTACCCTGAAGATCCGGTTGGTCACTGTCTTGCCATGCATAATATAGACTTTGACATTGACCAATCTATTGCCCAAACCAACGCTCTTCTTGATATTGTGCCTATCTTTGAACCTAAAGACCCTGAGGCCTTTGATTCGGTTTGTAGGATAGATTCTGAGACCCAAGTAGAGACCATCACTCCACCTCTTGTTACTCTGCGTCATCTTCCTCCAGAACTGAAATATGCTCATCTAGATTCAGACGGTAGTCATCCTGTCATTATTTCTTCATCTCTTACTACCGAACAGGAGAGTCAGCTATTAGAAGTTATCTTAGAACATCGTTCACCTATTGTCTGGTCTATCCACGATATTAAAGGCATTAGCCTTCTGTCTGTTCTCATCGTATTCATCTTGAGGACGATGTTAAAACTTCTGGTGAACCTCAGACACGTCTTAACCCTGCGATGAAAGAAGTTATCCGAGCTGAGATTCTGAAACTTCTGGATGCAGGTGTGATTTATCCCATTTCGGATAGTCCCTGGGTTAATCCTATTCACGTGGTTCCTAAGAAGGCCGGCATGACTGTAGTTACCAATGATAAGAACGAACAAGTTGCCACTAGAGTTCCAAACAAATGACGTGTTTGTATTGATTATAGAAAACTTAATACAGTCACCCAGAAGGACCACTTTCCTCTTCCCTTCATAGACCAAATATTGGAACGCCTAGCTGGTCATTCCTTCTATTGTTTCTTGGATGGTTATTCTGGTTATAACCAAATTCCTATCGCCCCTGAAGATCAAGAGAAGACAACATTTACTTGTCCTTTCGGCACTTTCGCTTATGCCCGTATGCCTTTCGGTCTGTGTAATGCACCTGCTACCTTCCAGAGGTGTATGTTACACATCTTTAGTGATATGGTAGAACGATTTATGGAGGTGTTTATGGATGACTTCTCCATATATGGTTCATCTTTTGAAGAGTGTCTTAGTCATCTTTCCTTGATTTTTAAGCGTTGCATTGAGAAGAATTTGTTACTCCCTCTGTCCCAAATTATAAGTACCTTATTCCATTTTAAATTGTCCCAAAATATATGTCGTTTTTGACTTTTCAACACATATTAATTAAGTTAAATGGTTCATTTGTCTATACTACCATTGCTTTGAGACTAGAGTAATTATTCTAATGAAAAGTTAGACATTGTAATTAGTATTAAATAGGGGTAAATTAGAAAATAGAGTTAGTAGACAAGCAATAAATGATGTTTCCTTAATAAGTAGAATATTCCAAAAGGTACTTATAATTTGGGACAGAGGGAGTACTTAACTGGGAAAAGTGTCATTTTTTGGTTAGGAAGGGGATAGTTCAGGGTCATGTCGTCTCTCCTGGGGGTATCCAGGTTGATAAAGCCAAAGTATATCTTGTTTCATCCTTGCCTATTCCTAAGTCTATTAGGGATATTCGAGCCTTTCTAGGCTATGCAGGATTCTATCGACGCTTTATCCAAGATTTTTAAAAGATAGCTCGCCCCTTAACCAATTTATTGCTTAAGGATGCACCTTTTGATTTCACAAAAGAATGCAAGAGTGCCTTTGAAAAACTTAAGACCGCCCTCACGACTGCACCCATCATTAGGCCACCTGATTGGAGTAAACCCTTTGAGCTGATGTGCGATGCATCAGACTTTGTTGTTGGGGCAGTTTTAGGTCAACGTCTAGATGGTAAGCCCCATGTCATATATTATGCTAGCAAGACTCTCAATGATGCTCAACGTAATTATACCACGACGGAGAAAGAATTGTTAGCCATAGTATATGCTCTTGATAAGTTTCGTTCCCCGTGCAATCATTAGTGGTGGGGGGAACCATTTCTGCAATAAAGCTTTTCTAAAACTTGTCCAAAAGTATGGAGTTACTCACAGAGTGGCCCTTGCGTACCATCTGCAAACTAATGGCCAAGCTGAGGTGTCGAATAGAGAGATTAAAAATATTTTGCAAAAAACAATTGACCCTGAAAAGGTTGATTGGTCTCGTAGAGTCAATGATGCATTATGGGCCTATTGTACTGCTTTCAAAACTCCCATATGCATGCACTCCCTTTCGTCTTGTTTTTGGAAAAACCATGTCACCTACCTGTAGAGCTTGAGTACCGAGCCTTCTGGGCAATGACAAAGCTCAACTTTAATCTCGACCAGGCAGGTAAGAGGAGAAAACTCCAGCTTTCTGAGCTTGAGGAACTTCGGAATGAGGCTTATGATCTTTCCAAATCCTATAAAGCTAATATGAAAAAACTACATCATCAGAGCTTACGTAGAGATTTTCAAATTGGGGACAAAGTTTTACTATATAACTCTAGATTGCATTTATTTCCTGGTAAACTACAGTCTCGTTGGTCAGGTCCCTTTGTTGTGTCTACAATGATGCCCTTTGGTGCTATCACGTGTTTAAACCCTGCAGAAAACTCTGAATTTCAAGTCAAGGGTCAACGTCTTAAGCATTTCCATGAATTATGATCCCCTAAAGTTGAGGGAACCCTGTTAGAGGACCCTACCTATTTAGACTGACCTTTGACCTGCTGGTATTCGGACCCTCTATTCTGTTGTCTCTTTTTGAGAGGTGTAGTTGAAAGTGCCGGAACCATAGTCCACAAACTCTTACTGGCTAAGTATAACTGATCCAGTGCACGTTTTTCTCTTGAGCGTCATCACCAAACAGACCTGTTTTTCTCTTTGTTTGGGGGTGGGGAAGTCATTTCCCATCTGCTTTTAAGTCTAGAGTATCTGACTTTAAAAGACTCGTGTTGTATAATAGACATCAGGATTTTGCGCATTCCATTCTAGCGTTTTGTCTCTCCTGTATATTTGTTTAGAGTAACGTTTATCTATGGAATGAATCCTGGTTGTCCACCTGTCTGGCTGAAGATGTTAAACTTAGCGCTCCTGGGAGGCAGCCATGTGTATCTTCTAAATCCGATCGTGCTTTAGTGTTTCTTATTAGTTGACGGGTTTAGTGGTTATTGGCTAATAACTATTTCTTTTGGATCCTTATGCTAGTTCTGTTTGGGGGTGGGCGTAGCCCACCACTCTCTGTTGCGGTTGCTTGGTTAAATATTTATTAAAGTTACAAATTTGAAATTATTTCAATTTTTGTAATTTTTAATAATTATTGCATGATTTTTGGGATTTTATTTAGGGTATTTAGGTTTTAGTCACTATATGTATATACTAATTAGGGAAATAGAACTTTTGTTTCATTAATTAGGTTTTGATTTTTGGAAGCACCTTTGTAAAGCGTATTCATGGCCGAGGCTGGGATGTACTCCTTGGCTCTGATTACGAGCCATTTGACCCTCAAATGGTTCGTCGTTTTTATGAGTCAATGGAGTTGGTCGATGACGGCGTGTATATTAACTGGGATCCAGCCCATCGCTTCCTGCTCACGCCTGAGACTGTCTCCATAGTCATGGTGCTCGAGCTTGATGAGGCTCCTCTGCAGCAGGAGGCTGCGCTGGTGACACCGGACATCATCGAGGCCGTCCTCGTTGATGACCGGGTACTTCACCG
Source organism: Aquilegia eximia (assembly GCA_023053565.1). NCBI lineage: Eukaryota > Viridiplantae > Streptophyta > Magnoliopsida > Ranunculales > Ranunculaceae > Aquilegia > Aquilegia eximia. Next base: position 20,730,176 of record JALIGU010000003.1, read on the forward strand.
GTATAGCAGTCATCTCCCTATTGGTTGGCTACGAGTCAACCAAGGCTTGGTGGCACACTGGCTGACCACCAATGTCCTTGGGACGACAAGGACGAGCGAACTGTTCTCAGAGGGGATTCATATCCTCCGCCTGCTTCAGGAAGACCTCCACGGCTACTGCATGGTCCGCCGTCTCTTCGCCACCATCACCGGAGCTCGAGCCACTTCTGCTCCTCTTCCTTGCCTGGTGATGGGTATTCTGCGTTACTGGGAGGCGCCTCTTCTGCCTGCCCTTTCTCTGGAGTCGATCGTCCGGCTCGAGGTCTCCAACCCAGGACTGTCTGCTTGCAAGCAGTTGTTGTGGGACCCTCAGGAGGAGGTGCCCATCCAGTACAGGCCCGACGACCAGTGGGCGTTCTTTCAGCTGCATACCAATGAGGAGCGGTTCCAGCTTCTCTGGAGGGGTATGGGCGAGATTTTGACTGCAGTCGAGGACTTGCAGCGTCGCTTCGACGAAGACCAGGGGCAACCTCGTCGACGACGGGTTGATTTTATTTCTGTTTATTAGCTATTGTAATTTGTTTTATGTATTTTGCTTTTGTTTTGTTTTAGTTATTGCACTCTTGTATTAAATTTTCAATCATTGTACTTTATTTTCAAATATTAATGAAAATGGTTGAATTTTTAAATTTTTGCAAACTTGTCCTTTTCTAAATATTCTTGGGCTTCATTGCAAAAATTTGGACTTGTGGAGTTATTTTGAAAAAATTTTGGTCCTAGGGACCTAAGTCCAAATATTTTAATTAGAAAGGAGGTTAGGGTTTTGATTTTTGGAAACCCTAAGGTTTTAGGCAATTTTTGGAGTCCTACTAGGGCTCAAACTCTTTATTTATAGCCTATAAATACCACACCATGTTTAGAGGACCGTCACTCAAAAATCAGAAAATTTTTAGAACTTTTTTATTTTCTGTTCTGGGACCGAACTCGAGTCGAGTTCCTTATAGGCCATTTCAATCTCGAGTCGAGTTTGAACCTGGCAACAGTTTTCTGAACTCGTTTTGTGTGATTTTTTTTCGGTTGGTTTTTGGTATTTTCTTCCTTCTTTTGCAATGGCTAATGTTCAGAATAGGTTGTGGATGCCCGATGGCATGGATATCATCCCCGAGATGGATTTTTCGGGAATTATGGATAGTCCTTATGAAGTATATTTTCGGGATGGGATTTTCGACAAAGGTTGGGAAGGTTTTCTTTATGATTCTACTGCTGTGTATTCCCCTTTTATGGTAAGAGATTTCTACCTTATGTTATCCTTTGCCGACCCTCTTCCCTTTGATGGTTTCCAAGTTCACATGCATGGTTCCACGGTGGTTTTTAATGCTATTGTCGTCTCTATTGCCATGGGTAATCCTTTTGTCTTTCAACCGGTCATGCCTTATGACAACTATGTTCGTGATAATCGTATAGATATCATAGACAATTACCTCAATCACTTTGGCCCGTGTACCTTCTCATTCCATCCTGAATGATACCCTAGTATTGCACCTACCACTTGCCTCCCTGCTAATGTAGCTACTGCTGCTTTATGGGTTTTGCGTAATTTGTTAGGTGTTGAGAAGATGGATTATGTCAATGATAGCACCATGCATGTCGTAGTTGGTATTGTTACTAACTTCTATGCTCTTGACTTATCCACTTGGATTTTAGATGGTATTAGGAATATGTTCTTATTCAGTGAGGAGAAGCTTGTGTTCCCTACTGCTATATGTAAGATTATTCTTCATAGCTATCCTGACTGGAGGAACAGGTACAATGATTGGACTCACCTTATCCCTATGGATCCTACACATCGTTCTATCAGGAGAAGTCGCCTATTCACTTGGGTGCCTAACACTGTATATGTAGAGTATCCATATATGCATAAGAATGATAATTTTATGGATCATGGTGAGGGGCCTTGGAATGTAATTAAAGAGGAATTAACTCTTTGACGCGATAGGTTGGATGGTTTGCCAATAGAAGTTTGAAACCAAGAGTGTAATGTAGGATTTCCTTTTCTGTTGAGTCAGTTCTTTATTTCAGTACATTTTATTTCAGTTGTGCCTTAGTATGGAATTCCTTGTAATCTCTATATATGTGGAGATAATTTTGTTTGGCAGGAATTTACAAAGCGGTTTGAATTTTTAGTACATTCATGGTAATATCTTTCTTACTCTCTCTCCTATACATAGTATGAGCCTTGGGGACAAGGCAATCTTTTTGTTTGGGGGTGGGGAAGTATTACAATCCTTTTTGTAAATTATTTTCAAACTTCTTTTTCCCATACTTGTGTAAAAATTCAAAAATTTTGAAAAATCAACAAAAATCTTAGTTACAAAGACTTTTCCAAAAATAGGATAAGTACACCATCAATGATATATATAATGGTTGAATTCATTCCTTTTCAAGTTTAAGGACATTTATTACTTCACCAAGTAGTTGAGTTTTATACTATATTTGCATGAGCATAAGCATGGCATTCATCTGCATTTATTACAAATTACATGTGCAAATACAACTACACCTTGAGAAACATGAGGAATAAATGTGGAGACTTAACTTAGTGAGCTTTTGAGCCTCGTCCTTTTCTTGGAGAGTTATTACATCAATCTGGAGTCAAATAACTCAACCTCTCAGTTTTGTCTGTTTTTAGTCTCATATTTATTTTTATATTTAGTTTTGAGAGGACATCATGTGGGTATAATATAAACTTGGGTCTTGTAGCTTATTCAAGATGTGATCACCATATCAGTACTTAGAAATGATACAAAGACATTTAGATAAACCTTGTTTACCTTAGCCTACTGATCGGACCTCAAAAGTGTATATTTATCCCCCGAATAACACTTTGTTTGTCTAGCACATAGTTTATATTATTGTATTATATCTACTGATTAGTGCATTTCTGTCTTTATGTAGGTTTTCGGAGCCAAAATGCGAATATTGAGTAAAAGCTCACAAAAAAAACGAGAAAAGCAAGCAAAGAGGTGTTATTTGCACAAGGGAAGAAGATTGGATATTTGCACACGCGGAATCTGCTAAGGGCACCCCGTGGTCAACTCTGGTCAAATAAGTTGAGTTGACTTTTTGGTCAACTTTGACTTCAGTTGACTTTTAGTCATGCATTGACTTTTTGGTCAACTGTTGAATTAGATTGACTTTCGGTCAACTGCTGGCTTCTGAAGACTTTGGGTCAAATCTGTTGACTCATATGGACCGGACTTCCTATTTTGGATGTTAATCTTATAAAGGCTCTACAAGGAGAACTAGAAGTCCGATTGGGGTCCATGACATATCAAACTGAAGATCTTGGCCCAAACTACAATTCTAGCCCAGAGGATTAGGTTTTACTGATTGCCTAATCCCTCTAGGAGGCCAACAGCAGCAGCCACGAATTTCACTAAGTTAGAAAGTCTTTGCATGCAAATATTCCATTATGTAATGTCTATATAAGAGAAGTTGTAACTAGGGTTTACTAGACTTTGGTTGATCATCAACTTGAAGACCAACTTTTGTACTCAATTCAATATCAATATCAATCCATGATTTCAATTATGATGTTCTTTGATTTAATTATTTTTTCCATTGGTATGAGTAGCTAAATCATCATGGGGGGAAGGTGAAAGGTTTCTAGGTGATGTATCATTATTATGTTGTTTCTTCTTATTCATTGTGATTCGAGGTACTTAATGCTTATTTACTTCTAGCTGCAGTATGAGGTAAGTATGATTGTTTGTATGCTATTGTTATCCATGGTATTAAATATTGTTGTTAGAATTTAGGGAGACCTAGTTTTGATAATAGTATTATATTTATTGTAGATGTGTAGTGAAATAGCTGAGAGGTGATTACTGCATGTTTGTAATATGTATCTTTTATTGGAACCCTTTCATGATTAAATTCAATAGCTGAGAGGTGAGGATTTAATTATGAATAATATGTGGAGTTAATTAGATTCAATAGCTGAGAGGTGAGGATTTGATTTGTGAAGCATATTCAATAGTATACATAATAGAATCACGTTTTAATTCAATTCAATAGCTGAGAGGTGAGGATTGATTATTATAGGCATTAATAATTGATAGGAATAGCTGAGAGGTGACTTGTTAATTATTATAAATTGAATATGAAGAACAACATGATATGATTGTTTAACCAAGTTTGTGGAAACCTACTACTCCCCCTATGTCATCATATAATTCTCTTTTCCATATCTTCCATATTCTTAAGTTAGGATTTATTTATTGTTTATTGCTTGTAGGAAGTAGAATCAATTCTCTAACTTTTATTATTGATTCATTGATGTTTCTTAACCATTGTTCTTAATTGTGTTTGGGCTAAGATCTCCTCCTCTGAGGTGGGTACGACCATTGATTGTTACTTGTCTACTTTGATCTCAATCTATACAGGCACAAGAAGCAAAAATCTATAAATATAATCTTTTGATTTACAATACACAAATATTGTAACATAACCTACCCTGATGATACTGATATACGCTTATTGCGTATCAAAAGATTAGATTAAGAGATTTTTCTTCTTGTGCTTGTATAAATTGAAGATCAAAGTAGACAAGTAACAAGCAAGGGTCGTACCCACCTCAGAGGGGGAGATCTTAGCTCAAACACAATTAAGAACAATAATTAAGAAACATCAATGAATCAATAATAATAGTTGGAGAATTGATTCTACTTCCTACAGGCAATAAATAATAATTAAACCTAACTTAAGAATATGGAAGATATGGAAAAGAAGATAATATGACGACATAGGGAGAGTAGTAGGTTTCCACAATCTAGGTTATGCAATTATATCATGTTGTTCTTCATATTTAATCTATAACAACTAACAAGTCACCTCTCAGCTATTCCTATTAGTTATTAATACCAATAATAATCAAATCCTCACCTCTCAGCTATTGAATCTAATTAAAACGGGATTCTATTATGCATGTTATTGAATATGCTTCATTAATCAAATCCTCACCTCTCAGCTATTGAATCTAATTAACTCCACATATTATTCACAATTAAATCCTCACCTCTCAGTTATTGAATTTAATCATGAAAGGGTTCCAATAAAAGATAAATATTACAAACATGCAGTAATCACCTCTCAGCTATTTCACTACACATCTACAATAAATATAATACTATTATCAAAACTAGGTCTCCCTAAATTCTAACAATAATATTTAACACCATAGATAACAATAGCATACAAATAACCATACTCACCTCATATCGCAAATTAGAGATAAGTAAGCATTAAGAACCTTGAATCACAATGAATAAGAAGAAACAACATAATACTTTTACATCACCTAGAAACCTTCCACCTTCCCCCCATGATGATTTAGCTACTCATACCAAAGGAACAAATAATTAAATTAAAGAACATCATAAAAGAATTCATGGATTGATATTGATTGAATCGAATACAAAAGTTGTTCTTCAAGTGGAGGCTAGAAGATCAAGATCTAAAAGAGATTCTAGATAGATAATAAACCCTAGTTACAACTTCTCTTGTACACCTATTACATAATGGAATACTTGCATGAAAAGACTGCCTAACTTAGTGAAATTCGTGGCTGCTGCTGTTGGCCTCCTAGAGGGATTAGGCAATCAGAAAAACCTAATCCTCTTGGGCCAGAATTGTAGCTTGGGCCAAGACCATCAGTTTGATAGCTCATGGGCCCCAATCGGACTTCTGGTTCTTCTTGTAGAGCATTTTTAAGATCAATACCCAAAATAAGAAGTCCGGTCCACGTGAGTCAACAGATTTGACCCAAAGTCTTCAGAAGTCAACAGTTGACCAAAAGTCAACATAGGTCAGCAGCAATTGACCCAAAGTCAACCGTTGACCGAAAAGTCAGCCCTTGATCAAAAGTCAACCGAAGTCAAAGTTGACCAAAAAGTCAACTCAACATATTTGATCAGAGTTTACCGTGGGGTGCCCTTAGCAGATTTTGTGGGTGCAAATATCCATTCTTCTTCACTTGTGCAAATAACACCTCTTTGCTTGCTTTTCTCGACTTTTTGCGGGCTTTTACATAATATTCGTATTTCGGCTCATAAAACCTACATAAAGACAAGAAAGCACTAATCAATAGATATAATACAATAATATAAGCTAAGTGCTAGACAAACAAGGTGTTATTTGGGGGATAAATATACACTTTTGAGGTCCGATCAAATACCCCCAAACAGCACTTTGCTTGTCCTCAAGCAAAGATGAGAAGAAAGAATAAGGAACTCAAAAGAGAAGTATAACAAAGGTGATTGCATTAACCATATGCATCAAGGCTTTCAACCACAAGGGTTTCCCAGGTGGAGGAGTTATAGTCTCCTGAGGGTTTTCCAGTGAAGGTACCCACAAACTTACTATAATGACTAATTCAAGGATAGAATTTTCTACCATGTACCTCAGAAATGGTCATATCAAGGATAAAGATAAGTATTGCTAAACCGTTCATATGAGATAACATACTACCAATGCATGAATGAGATATGAAATATAAACCAAGCATAACAGTCTCAAATGCATCGAATACAGGCATGTACCCATACTACCACGGGTCTTAAGTCACCTTTGGAAAGGTCTCTTTGACTTCTACCTCACAGTCATACACTCAGAAATAAAATCACTCAGAGATGGTGTTTATCATTTTACCTCTATGTGAGGAAAGAAGATGGGCAATCATCTCACATATATATATAAGAACGGACTGGTGTAAGGGAATGAACTTAGTCTCAAACAATGGAAAAATTAGCCTTACTTGAGATGTCGGGTTTTTCACCTCAGCATCTTCTCACTTACTCGCCACATCCTACCATATCAGCTTAGATCTACAAAGACAGTAATGGGTTGCTTGGCTTAGGACAGGGCTAGAAATGGCACAGGCTTTTGTGAAACATTTTTGGAACATTAGGGCCTTCAATACTTGTGATTTGAAATGCTAGCACATGGAGAAATTTTTGGAAACTTTTCTTTTGGAAGAAGTATTTCTTTTTTTCTTTTGGAAAATTTCAATGAAGCTCTAGCCTATTTGGGAATCTTCCTTTCTTTTTGGATTTGGAATGGTTTGGAAGATTCTGGCTTTTTCTGGAATTTCTTCAAACTTTTGATTTTCAACATTTGGTTCATCTCACTAGTTTGGAGATTTCTTTGTATTTCTCCTTTCTTCTTGTAACCACATAAACAATCATCCTTATGTTCCAAACACATAGGTAAAAGGACCTAAAACCTTCTAAGGGTATTTACTCCTACAATGGAGTTGGGTAAGGATAATGGGCTCAAGAAAAAGGCTAAGTAACAAGGAAAGGCTCAGAATGGTCAACCTAAGGGATAAATATCATCAGGGTAGGCTAAGGTAAACAAGGTTTATCTAAATGTCTTTGTATCATCTCTAAGTACTGATATGGTGATCACATCTTGAATAAGCTACAAGACCCAAGTTTATATTACACCCACTTGATGTCATCCCAAGGCTAACTATAAAAATAAATATGAAACTAAAAACAGATAAAACTGAGAGGTTGAGTCTTTTGACTCCAGATGTACGTGATAACTCTCCAAGAAAAGGACGGGGCTCAAAAGCTCACTGGGTTAAGTCTCTACACTTATTCTTCAAGTTTCTCAAGGTGTAGTCGTATTTGCACATGTAATCTATAATAAATGCATATGAATGTCATGCTTATGCTCATGCAAATATAGTATAAGACTCAACTACTTGGTGAAGCAAAAAGCGTCCTTAAACTTGAAAAGAAATTCAACCATTATGTTCATCATTGATGGTGTACTTATCCTATTTTTGAAAAAGTCTTTGTAAAGAAAGAATTTTTGTTGATTTTTCTCAATTTTTTTGAATTTTTACATAAGTATGGATAAAGAAGTTTGAAAATCATTTGCAAAAAGGATTGAAATACTTCCCCACCCCCAAACAAAGAGATTGCCTTGTCCTCAAAGCTCATACTAAGCATAGGAAAGAGATAGAGAAAGATATTACCATGAGTGTGCTAAAAATTCAAACCGCTTTAGAAATTCCTGTCAAACAAAATTATCTCTATATAGAGATTACAAGGAATTCCATACTCTGACACAACTGAAATAAAATATACTGAAATAAAGGACTGACTCAACAGAAAAGGAAATCCTACATTACACTCTTGTTTTCAAGCAACCTCCCTTGGCAAACCATCCATGTCATCACGCCATAGGGTTAATGCCTCTTTGACCACATTCCAAGATCCTTCACCATTATCCATAAAATTATCATTTTTCGATGCAACTCTGGAAACTCTACATATATAGTGTTAGGCACCCATGTGAATAGGCGACTTCTCCTGATATAACGGTGTGTAGGATCCATAGAGATAAGGTGAGTCCAATCATTGTACCTAGTCCTCCAATCAGGATAGGTATTAAAAATTATCTTACAGATAGCAGTTGGGTAAATTAGCTGACCGATCCCAAAAACATTTCTTATGCCATCCATTAACCAGGAAGCTATGTCAAGAGCTCTAAAATTATTAACAATACCGTAAACAGCATGCATAGTGTTATCATTGACATAGTCCAACCTATGTGCACCTAAGAGATTTCGCATGACCCATAAAGCAGCAGTAGCTACATTAGCAGGTAGGCAAATGGTAGGCGCCACATTAGCATAGTTCTCAGGATGGAAGGAAAAAGTGCAAGGGCCAAAGTGATCTAGGTAACTATCCAACATGTCAACATGATTGGAAAGGAAGTAATCAAGATGTGAATAGACAGGTCGCAATTGGAGTGGAACACCCAATGCCCGAGTGATGGCGAAAGAATTGATTCAGACGGGGAACCCATGCATAGTAACTCTGAAACCATCAAAGGGAATAGCATTACCAAAGGGCAACATACGGTAAAAGTCTCTTACCATAGAAGGGGAATACACAGCAGTAGAATCATAAAGAAAATCTTCCCAACCTTTGTCGAAAATCCCATCCCTAAAGGAAGCTCCATAAGGACTATCCATAATTCCCAAAAAATCCATCTCAGGGACGATGTCCATGCCATCGGTCATCCACAACTCATTCTGATCATTAGCCATTGCAAAAGAAGGAAGAAAACACCAAAAACCAGCACAAAAACCAAGAAAAATAATCACTCAAAACAACCCAGAAAACTGCTGCTAGGTCCAATCTCGAGTCGAGATTGAAATGGCCTATAGGGAACTCGAGTCGATTTCGGGCCAAAACCAGAATATAAAAAACTTTTTGAAATCTGATTTTTTTAAGTGACGGTCCTCTAACTATGGTGTGGTATATATAGGCTAGATTTTAAGAGTTTGAGCCCTAATAGGACTCCAAAAGTTGCCTAGGGTTTCCAAAAAATCAAACCCTAACTTCCTTTCTATTTAAAATATTTGGACTAACGTCCCTAGGACCAAAATAATTTCAAAATTTACTCCAAGAGTCCAAAATTTTGCAATAAAGCCAAAGAATGGCTAAAAATCTCAGAAAATGACAAGTTGACAAGATAATTCAAATTTCAACCATTTTCATTAAATTTTTGAACTAAAGTACAATGATCGAAAATTTTAATACAAGAGTGCTAAATCAAAATAAAATACATAAGCAAATTACAATGGCTAATAACAGAAACTAAAAATCAACCCCGTCGTCGACAAGATTGCCCCTGGCCTTCATCGAAGCGACGCTGCAAGTCCTCGACAGCAGTCAAAATTTCACCCATACCCCTCCAGAGAAGCTGGAACCGCTCCTCGGTGGTATGGAGTGAAAAGAACGCCCGCTGGTCCCCGGGCTTGTACTGGACGGGCACCTCTGCCTATGGGTCCCACAACAGCTGTCGACAGGCTGACAGCCCAGGGTTGGAGACCTCGAGCCGGACGACCGACTCCAGAGAGAGTGCAGGAAGAAGAGGCGCCTCCCAGTAGCGCAAGATAGCCATCACCAGGCTAGGAAGTGGAACAGAAGTAGCTCGGGCACTGGTGATAGTAGCGAAAAGACGACGGACCATACAGTAGTCGTAGACGTCCTCCTGAAGCAGGCGGAGGATATGAATACTCTCCGAGAACAGCTCGCTCGTCCTTGTCGTCCCAAAGACATTGGTGGTCAGCCAGTGTGCCACCAAGCCTTGGTTGATTCGGAGCCAACCGATGGAGATATGGCTGCTATACCGATGCAGCACCAAATCATCAACGAGGATGGCCTCGATGACGTCTGGTGTTACCGGTGGGGCCTCCTGCTGCAGTGGGGCCTCGTCCATATCGAGCGTCGTGACTATGGAAACAGTCTCAGGCGTCAGCAGGTAACGATGGGCAGGATCCCAGTTGATGAACACACCGTCATCGGCTAACTCCATGGACTCATAAAAACGACGAACCATTTGAGGATCAAATGGCTCATAGTCTGAGCCAAGGAGTACATCCCAGCCTCGGGCATGAATCCTCTCAAGAAAAGTGCTCCCAAATCGATTATCATCGAAGAGACGTGAGTAATCACGCTCTCGGATAATCACTCTCTCTCTTTCTCTCTCTACGTCTAGGAGGCATGATAATTGGGGATTTGGGTATAGAAATGAAGAGGATGAAGAAAGGAACAAAACCCCGCAAATATTTTCGAATTTGGCCTAGAAATGAGTGAGATATGAAGAGAGAGAAACGAGATCTGTTGAGGAACTCGAGTTGAGATCAGAATACACTATAAGGAACTCGAGTCGAGTTCTAGGGAAGAAGAAGACTCCTTTGACCCATGTTGACTCGGTTTGACTTTGGATTGAAAATGACTTTGTGACTTTCTAATGACACCCGGGGGTATATATAGAGAAGTTACTTCCTCTAGACGCTTCCCCCACTACTGAAATTAGTGGAAATGACGGTTTTACCCCTGGAAATCGAAAAGGCACGAAATAATTCAAAATTAATTTTGAAAAATACCGCGATAATTCAAAATTAAGAGGGTCAAATCCAAAAATCATGCAATAATTAAAAATTCCAAAAATTGAAATAAATTCAAATTTGTAACTATAATAATTATTTAACCAAGTAACCGTAATCAAAGAGTGGTGGGCCACGCCCACCCCCAAACAGATCAATTCTAGGATCCTAAAGAGATAGTTATTAGCCAATAACCACTAAACTCGATAACTAATAAGAACCCTAAAGCACGATTGGGTTTAAAAGATACACAGGGCTACCTCCCAGGAGCGCTAAGTTTAACGTCTTCAGCTAGACAGGTGGACAACTAGGTTTCACCCCCTAGATAAACGCTACTCTAAACAAAGATACAGGAGAGTCAAAAGCGCTTGAATGGAATGCTTGAAATCCTGATGTCTAATATACAACATGAGTCTTTTAAAGTCAGATACTCTAGACTTAGGAAAGATGGGAAATGACATCCCCACCCCCAAACAGAGTGAGAAACAAATCTGTTTGGTGATGACGCTTCAGAGAAAAGTGTGTACTGGATCAATTATACTCAGCCAGTAAGAGTTTGTGGACTATAGGTCCCGGCACTTTCAACCACACCTCCCAAAAGAGACAAGAATAGAGTAAGGGAGGGTCTGGATACCAGCAGGTCGAGGGTCAATCTAGATAGGTAAGGTCTTCTACGAGAGTTTCCTCTACTTCAGGGGACCTTAATTCGTGGAAATGCTTTAGACGTTGACCATTGACTTGAAATTCAGTATTATCTGCAGGATTTAGAAAAGTGATAGCACCAAAGGGTGTTACTGCAGACACTACAAAGGGACCCGACCAACGAGACTGTAGTTTACCAGGAAATAAATGCAACCTAGAGTTATATAGTAAATCTTTGTCCACAATTTGAAAATCTCTACGTAAGATCTGACGATCAGGTAGTTTTTTCATATTAGCTTTGTAGGACTTGGAAAGATCATAAGCTTCATTCTGAAGTTCCTCAAGCTCAGAAAGCTGGAGTTTTCTCCTATCACCTGCCAGGTCGAGATTAAAATTGAGCTTTTTCATTGCCCAGAAGGCTCTATGCTCAAGCTCTACAGGTAAGTGACAGGGTTTTCCAAAAAGAAGACGAAAGGGAGACATGCCTATGGGAGTTTTGAAAGCAGTACGATAGGCCCATAATGCATCACTAACTCTACGAGACCAATTAACCTTATTAGGGTCAATTGTTTTTTGCAAAATATTTTTAATCTCTCTATTCGACACCTCAGCTTGGCCATTAGTTTGTGGATGGTACGCAAGGGCCACTTTGTGAGTAACTCCATACTTTTGGACAAGTTTTCGAAAAGCTCTATTGCAGAAATGGCTCCCCCCATCACTAATGATCGCACGGGGATAGCCAAATCGGGCAAATATATACTCTTTCAGCAAATTTACTACAGTTACTTGGTCGTTGTGCCTTGTGGGAATGGTCTCGATCCATTTAGAAACATAGTCTACTGCGACCAGAATGTACAAAAAACCATGACAACCAGGGAAAGGGCCTATGAAATCAATGCCCCATACATCAAACACCTCTACAGGAAGTATTGGCTGTAAGGGCATCATGTGCCGCCTAGTGATTTTCCCTAATTGTTGACAACGAGTGAAGACAGTACAAGGCATGTGAGAGTCCTTAAAGAGAGTTGGCCAATAAAAACCACACTGCAATACTTTAGCAACTGTCTTTTTGGCACTAAAATGTCCACCACAACCATGCTCATGGCAGAACTTAAGGACCTCTTGTTGCTCCCAATCAGGGATACAACGACAAATGATCTGGTCACGACAGTACTTAAAAAGGTAAGGGTCATTCCAGAAATAATACTTGGCATTAGCAAGGAATTTGGATCTATCTTGCTTGTTCCAATCATTTGGAAGCTTGTTGCTAGCCAAGTAATTAACTATATCTGCGAACCATGGCGCATTCGATATTGCGAAAAGAAGCTCATCAGGAAAGTTCTCATAAATAACACTAGAATCCTCAGGACGATCTAATCTAGACAGGTGGTCGGCTATTACATTTTCGATCCCCTTTTTATCTCTAATCTCAAGGTCAAACTCTTGAAACAATAATATCCAACGAATAAGGCGCTGCTTAACCTCCTTCTTGGACAGAAGGAATCTAATAGCGGCATGATCCGTGAAGACGATAGTACGGGTGCCTAAAAGGATGGAGCGAAACTTATCAAGAGCATATACTATGGCTAGCAATTCTTTCTCGGTTGTCGTATAATTACGTTGAGCGTCATTGAGAGTCTAACTAGCATAATATATGACATGGGGCTTACCATTTAGACGTTGACCTAAAACAGCCCCAACAACATAGTCTGATGCATCGTACATCAGCTCAAAAGGTTTACTCCAATCAGGAGGCCTAATAATAGGTGCAGACGTGAGGGCGGTTTTAAGTTTTTCAAAGGCGCTCTTGCATTCTTTTGTGAAATCAAAAGGTGCATTCTTAAGCAATAAATTGGTTAACGGACGAGCTATCTTAGAAAAATCTTGGATAAAGCGTCTATAAAATCCTGCATGGCCCAGAAAGGCTCGAATATCCCTAATAGTCTTAGGAATAGGCAAGGATGAAACAAGATCTACTTTAGTTTTATCAACCTGGATACCCTCAAGAGAGACTACATGACCAAGGACTATCCCCTTCCTAACCATGAAATGGCACTTTTTCCAGTTAAGTACCAAATTCTTCTCTATGCAACGTTTAAATACTAAGGAAATATGACTAAGACACTCTTCAAAAGATGAACCATATATGGAGAAGTCATCCATGAACACCTCCATAAATCGTTCTACCATATCACTAAAGATGTGTAACATACACCTCTGGAAAGTAGCAGGTGCATTACACAAACCAAAGAGCATACGGGCATAAGCGAAAGTGCCAAAGGGACATGTAAATGTCGTCTTTTCCTAATCTTTAGGGGCAATAGGAATTTGGTAGTAACCGGAGTAACCATCCAGGAAACAATAGAAAGAATGACCAGCTAGACGTTCCAACATTTGGTCTATGAAGGGAAGAGAAAAGTGGTCTTTCCGGGTGATTGTATTAAGCTTTCTACAGTCGATACAAACACGCCACTTAGTTGGAACTCTAGTGGCGACTTGTTCGTTCTTATCATTGGTAACTACAGTCATGACAGCCTTCTTAGGGACCATATGAATAGGACTAACCCAGGGACTATTCGAGATAGGATAAATCACCCCTGTATCCAGAAGTTTAAGAATCTCTGCTCGAACAACTTCTTTCATCGCATGGTTGAGGCGTCTCTGAGGTTCACGAGAAGTTTTGGCATCGTCCTCAAGATGAATACGATGAGAACAAACAGAAGGGCTAATGCCTTTGATGTCGTGGATAGACCAGGCAATAGCAGAACGATGCTCTAAAATAACTTCTAAAAGTTTACTCTCATGTTCAGTAGTAAGAGATGATGAAATGATAACAGGATGACTACCGTCTGAATCAAGATGACCGTATTTCAGCTCAGGAAGAAGAGGATTCAGGGTAACAGGAGGTGGAGTGATGGTCTCTACTTGGGTCTCAGAATCTAAGCTACAAACCACATCAAGGGCCTCAGGGTCTTTAGGTTCAAAGATAGGCACACTATCAAGGAGAGCATTGGTTTGGGCAATAGATTGGTCAATGTCGAAGTCTACATTATGCATGGCAAGGCAATGAACAACCGGCTCTTCAGGGTAATGACAGTGCACCATCTCATAAGGTAATGAGTCTAGAAGTCACACATCCTCAGATAAGGAAAGATCAGGGGGTTGTTGGCCAAGGTTAAATATATTAACTTCAATAGTCATAGAGCCAAAAGTGAGAACCATGGAACCGTTTTGACAGTTAATGAGAGCATTAGAGGTGGCCAAGAATGGACGGCCAAGGATGATGGGCACCGAATCATTGGCAGTAGGTTCAGTATCCAACACCACAAAGTCTACAGGATAGTAAAAGTCTGACACTTTAACTAATTGGTCCTCTACTATACCCCTAGGTACTTTCAAAGATCTGTCGGCCAGTTGTAAAGACATTTTCGTGGGTTTCATGTATGTTAGACCTAGGCTAAGGTATAAGGAGTAAGGCAAGAGATTACAACTCGCTCCTAAGTCTAACAAAGCTCTACCCATGAATTTATCACCAAGCTTGCAGGGTATGGTCGGTTTTCTAGGGTCCTTATATTTTACCACATCATTTTTTTGGACAAGTGCAGAGAATTCCTCCGCCACAAATGCGTTTTTAGGCACATTTGTTTTCTCTTGGCGGTGCACAAGTCTTTCAAGACCTTAGCATAGGAAGGTATCTGTTTAATAGCCGTGAGGAAGGGTATAATAATATTTATTTGTTTAAACACATCAAGTACTTCCTCTGCTTGGACTTCCTTTAGAGACCTTGTGAGTCTCTGGGGGTAAGGTACTGGTGGGATGTAAATCCGTGGAGGATCCATGATCTCACGGGCAGTCTTCTTCGATTTAGAGGTGGTCGCCTCATTGGTCAAAGGTTTAGGTGGGGCAACAGGTGCAGATGTAACCGGGGTCACAATGTTGGGACTCGGTGTATAATTAATTTGATTATCAACCTGTTTTCCTGACCTAAGGGTGGAAACCGATTTTACTTCAGCAATTGGTACAGATGTTGACGGATTTGCAGTTTTCGTCACCAAGGCAACTTCCTTGCCTTTGGGGTTCGGGATGGACTGTCCCGGAAATCTACCTCTTTCATCAAGTTTTTGTTCAATTCTCTGGATGGCTTGGGCATTTGACTCAATAGACGTTTGGGTCTGTTGAATGAAACGTGCAAGCACATCCTCAAGAGAGGATTTAGGTTGGGTAGATTGATTAGCTGGCATGCGGTCCCTGGAACCACTCATAGGATGAGTATTGTTCGAGTAAGGGGGGACCGGTGCCATGTTCCTATTGTCAGAGTGACCAACATACGTGGCATTGCTACGTTGCCCATAAGAGTTGTTAAAACCAGGTGGACCCGCATGATGATTATTAAAATGAGAAAGATTAGAGCGGTCCATGTATGGGTATGTGGCATTGCCCTTAGTAAAGTTTGTTCTCCCTGCGAAATTAAACGCACAGGCATCCTCAATTTCTGGTGAATTCATTAGAAAAGGGTAAAATTCAGCAGTGTGGGTCTGGTCATGACAAGCATCGCATGAAAGAGTGGAGGCACTCATAACAGTTGATTGGGGATTTAAGGATACGCCAAATGTTGCTACCTGTTTAGTTAAACCTTGAAGTAAATTTCTAAGCTCAGAGTCAGGTTTGACATCATACATGCCTCTAGGTTTATCAATAGAGTCTAGGGTAGTGTTTCTCGGGGTATGTTCAATTATATCCCAATGTTGGCTATTATTAGCAATCTTTTCAAGGAAAGCTAAAGCCTTGGTGGTGGAGTAGTCAAGGAAATCTCCACCACTCATATTATCAATTGTGCTCCTAGTTTGAGTATTAAGGCTCCTATATAAAATTCTAACTTTTTCATTGTCATCGACTTTGTGGTGTGAACATTGAAGAAGTAGATCATGAAATCTCTCTCATGCATCAAAGAATACCTCACTCTCTTTTTTCGTAAAACTTCTTATGGCATCAACTATGTCATTAGTTCTAGTGATAGGAAAGAATTTGGTCAAGAACTTCTTACTTAGTTGAGCCCAAGTGACAATAGAATTAGGAGGAAGGCTATGTGACCAATGATATGCTTTATCCTCAAGAGAGAATGGAAACAATCTTAGGCTAACTTCCTCCTCAGATAGATGTTTCTCCCTAAAAGTATGAAGAACGGTCAAAAACTTATTGAGGTGTTGATATGGATCTCTTGGAAGTCCATGGAACTTAGGCAACATGCCCACAATCTGTGGGCGTATTCCATAGCAATCTGCATGTGTCTCGGGTAAGACAATGCAAGTAGGTGGCCCTGTGGCCAAAGGTGAAAAGTAATCCCGAAGGGTTGCTTCTTGAGCCATAAGTGTAGGATGTACTTCAGAAAGTGAAGTTGAGTTGTTGAACTCTTCTTCAGAAGGTAGGGAGGTTGAATTGTTAAACTCTTCCTCAAGAGAAGTAGAGAGGTCCGTGATTGTGCTCTTTGTGTAGATTGTTGGTTTGGACAAGATTTTACCTGATTTAAGATGCATGCAACATGCGCATTACATATGCCACAGAAGTCCTAACCATTCAAAAGCATCTAACAAGGGGCTCAAAAACCGACTCTATTTTGTGTTCACCCAAGTCAATGAGTTCTCTCCAAGTTTCGTGAGTGATTCTCCTTCTCTTGAGAGTCAAGCAGCTAATAACCAATGTGGGAGGTTTTCCGTGCCTAAACACGTTCCTTAATTAAATAACCACAATTGATTCTACAGATAAATCTATAAGGGTTCCTGACCCAATTCCTAACTTGTGCTCTAATTAAAGAAAAACCAAACAGTAATAGTTGAAGTATCCGTCAAAGTCTCAATGAGAACATCGTGATAACATGGCTTTAGTTGATTCAATTTTAAGGCTTAGGATATTGCAATCAATTGATATTTAGGTTTCACTTATAGGCTAAGTCCGCCTTGCAGTCCCGGTTTAACAAGTAAAAACAGAAATTAAAATCAAGCAATAATCAAGGTCATGCTAATCATTACAGAAACTCCTCTTGCAGGGGATTCGATGAGGGTTGAGAAAATGCTTACCTCCCACTTTGTGCTAAAAAGTAAAATTGCCAAACAAGCGCACAAATGTGGGGAGAAGACAAGTTGAAGTCGACTAAGGGGAAACCGCTCCTTGGGTTTCAATCGTCCTTAGGAGTCGTTCCTTAGTAGACCCAAGGCTAGCTCCACAACCTTGCTCTACTACCCGCTTAGAACACACAATAATAAAAATCCTAGCAACACCTACTTTAAAAATATTACAATCGCGACCCCTTCGTGGATCGAATAATTAAATAATTTACAAGTCCTTAAAAATACTGAAAAAATAGACTACCTAGTTAACCTCACGATCTCTCAACAGTAAAATATTTAGCTAATTTGGAGTTCTGGAGCGTCCTGGAAACATCACGCAATTTTAGCAAATTCCCTGCCTAGAACTACCTGTTCAGTAATTTCAGCAAAACTTCCCGTCTTTGGACGAAAATTTAAATAATTACGCTGCTCGAAAAATTCCGAAAATTTTAGGGCAAGTAAATCACCCAGAAATCTTTCAAC
The DNA here is from genome assembly GCA_023053565.1 of Aquilegia eximia. Classification (NCBI taxonomy): domain Eukaryota; kingdom Viridiplantae; phylum Streptophyta; class Magnoliopsida; order Ranunculales; family Ranunculaceae; genus Aquilegia; species Aquilegia eximia. The sequence continues at coordinate 20,748,356 of JALIGU010000003.1, forward strand.
AGTAAAACTTTCAGCCGAAAAGGATTCCTGGATCGTTCTGGATAATTCACGCAAAACCGGGCCAAATTTCTGCCCAAAACTTGACTCGAGATTGTTAATGACCAAAGTGATCTCGACTCGAGGTCAAGCCCACTTCGGAACAATAACTTCAGAAAAAAAATTCTGAATGCGCGCCTTTCTTCAAACTTTGATATCTACTCCGTTTTTCGAGCTTTTTCAAATCCGTTTTTACTGCAAGATCAACAAGAGGACTAAGTAACTAGACACTTAAAAACAATAATTAAAAAAAATTAAAAATTAAAGGGTGGGAGGGAAAGAAGTGGGATGATGTCCCAAAACAACTATTCTCTTTTGTGCTTGAATGAACTCCGTTCCTTAGAACGGCAACTGCGCCATTTTAAGACGGGCTTATTGTATATCAAAATATTAGATTAAGAGATTTTCTTCTTGTGCCTGTATAAATTGAAGATCAAAGTAGACAAGTAACAAGCAAGGGTCGTACCCACCTAAGAAGGGGAGATCTTAGCTCAAACACAATTAAGAACAATAATTGAGAAACATCAATGAATCAATAATAATAGTTGGAGAATTGATTTTACTTTCTACATGCAATAAATAATAATTAAACCTAACTTAAGAATATGGAAGATATAGAAAAGAAGATAATATGATGACATAGGGGGAGTAGTAGGTTTCCACAATTTAGGTTATGCAATTATATCATGTTGTTCTTCATATTCAATCTATAACAACTAACAAGTCACCTCAAAGCTATTCCTATTAGTTATTAATACCAATAATAATCAAATTCTCACCTCTCAGCTATTGAATCTAAATAAAATGAGATTCTATTATGCATGCTATTGAATACGCTTCATTAATCAAATCCTCACCTCTCAGCTATTGAATCTAATTAACTCCACATATTATTCACAATTTTATCCTCACCTCTCAACTATTGAATTTAATCAAGAAAGGGTTCCAATAAAAGATAAATATTACAAACATGCAGTAATCACCTCTCAGTTATTTCACTACACATCTACAATAAATATAATATTATTATCAAAACTAGGTCTCCCTAAATTCTAACAATAATATTTAACACCATGGATAACAATAGCATACAAATAACCATACTCACCTCATATCGCGAATTAGAGATAAGTAAGCATTAAGAACCTTGAATCACAATGAATAAAAAGAAACAACATAATACTTTTACATCACCAAGAAAGCTTCCACCTTCCCCCCATGATAATTTAGCTACTCATACCAAAGGAACAAATAATTAAATCAAAGAACATCGTAAAAGAATTCATGGATTGATATTGATTGAATTGAATACAAAAGTTGATCTTCAAGTGGAGGCTAGAAGATCAAGATCTAAAAGAGATTCTAGATAGATAGTAAACCCTAGTTACAACTTCTCCTATATACCTATTAGATAATGGAATACTTGCATGCAAAGACTTCCTAACTTAGTGAAATTCGTGGCTGCTGCTGTTGGCCTCCTAGAGGGATTAGGCAATCAGCAAAACCTAATCCTCTTGCGCCAGAATTGTAGCTTGGGCCAAGACATTCAGTTTGATAGCTCATGGGCCCCAATCGGACTTCTGGTTCTTCTTGTAGAGCCTTTTTAAGATCAAGACCCAAAATAGGAAGTCCGGTCCACGTGAGTCAACAGATTTGACCCAAAGTCTTCATAAGTCAACAGTTGACCGAAAGTCAACATAGGTCAGCAGCAGTTGACCAAAAAGTCAACCCTTGATTAAAAGTCAACCGAAGTCAAAGTTGACCAAAAAGTCAACTCAACATATTTGACCAGAGTTGACCGCGGGGTGCCCTTAGCAGATTTCGCGGGTGCAAATATCCATTCTTCTTCACTTGTGCAAATAACACCTCTTTGTTTGTTTTTCTCGACTTTTTGCGGGCTTTTACATAATATTCGCATTTCGGCTCATAAAACCTACATAAAGACAAGAAAGCACTAATCAATAGATATAATACAATAATATAAGCTAAGTGCTAGACAAACAAGGTGTTATTTGTGGGATAAATATACACTTTTGAGGTCCGATCAGATACATTATCCCTTAGGTTGACCATTCTGAGCCTTTCTTGTTACTTAGCCTTTTTCTTAAGCCCATTATCCTTACCCAACTCCATTGTAGGAGTAAATACCCTTAGAATGTTTAGGTTTTTTTACCCATTGTTTTGGGAACATTAGGATGATTGTTTATGTGGTTACAAGAAGAAAGGAGAAATATATAGAAAATCTCCAAACTAGTGAGATGAACCAAATATTGAAAACCAGAAAGTTTGAAGAAATTCCAGAAAAAGCCAGATCTTCACCATTTCAAATCCAAAAAAGAAAGGAAGATTCCAAAATATTGGCTAGAGCTTCATTGAAATTTTCCCAAAAGAAGATAAGAAACACTTCTTCCCAAAAGAAAAATTACAAAAATTTCTCCATGTGTTGTTATTACAAATCACAAGTGTTGAAGGCCCGAATGTTCCATAAATATTTCACAAAAGCCTTTTCCATTTCTAACCCTGTCCTAAGCCAAGTTACAACTATTACTGTCTTTTGTAAATCTAAGCTGATATGGTAGGATGTGGCGAGTAAGTGAGAAGGTGCTGGGGTGAAAAACCCGACATCTCAAGCAAGGCTAATTTTTCCATTCTTTGAGACTAAGTTCATTCCATTACACTAGTCCGTTCTTATTGATATATGTGAGAGGATTGTCCATCTTCTTTCCTCACATAGAGGTAAAATGATAAACACCATCTCTGAGTGACTTTATATTTAAGTGTATGACTGTGAGGCAGAAGTCAAGGTGACCTTTCCAATGGTAACTTAAGACCCATGGTAGCATGGGTACATGTCTTTCTTCAATGCATTTGAAACCGTTATGCTTGGTTTTTATTTCATATCTTATTCATGCATTTGTAGTATGTTATCTCATATAAACAGTTTTCAAATACTTATCCTTATCCTTGATATAACCATTTCTGAGGTTAATGGTAGAAAATCCTATTCTTGGATTAGTCATTGTAGTAAGTTTGTGGGTATCTTCTCTAGAAAACCCTCAGGAGACTATAACTCCTCTACCTGGGAAATCCGTGTGGTTAAAAGTCTTGATGCATATGGTTAATGCAATCACCTTAGTTTTACTTTTCTTTTGAATCCTTCATTCTTTCTTCTCATCTTTGCTTAAGGACAAACAAAGTGTTGTTTGGGCATATTTGATTAGTCCTCAAAAGTGTATATTTATCCCCGGAATAACACTTTGTTTGTATAGCACTTAGCTTATATTATTGTGTTATATCTATTGATTAGTGCTTTCTTGTCTATTGTGTAGGTTTTATGAGCTGAAATGCGAATATTATATAAAAGCCCGCGAAAAGTCAAGAAAAGCAAGCAAAAAGGTGTTATTTGCACATAGAAAGGAGAATCAATATTTGCACCCACAAGATCTGCTAAGGGCACCCCACAGTCAGACCAGTTGACTTGACTTTATGTCAAAGTGGGGCGGTCCAAATCTCAGCCCAAACCGGGTTCTATTGGAGCCCACAAGTCAGAATTTCTATTTTAGGCCTTATTTAAGTCCAAACTTAAAAAGGCTCCACAAGAAGATCCAGAAGTCTAATTTGGGCCCATGAGCTATCAAACTGAAGGTCTTGGTCCCAACTACAACTTAAGCCCAAGAGAATTAGGTTTTGCTAAAAACCTAATGCCTCTAGAAGACCAACAGCAGCAGCCACGAATTTGACGTAGTTTGAAAGTCTTTGCATGCAAGTATCCTACTTTGTATTTTCTATATAAAAGAAGTAGTAGCTAGGGTTTAGATATCTTTTAGTTCTTCTTTAAGATCAACTTTCATTGAAGAAAAGTTCATCTTCTTCTTCATTGTATCAAATTCAATATTCAATATCAATTCCATTAATTTTTCCATTATGATGTATTGTGTTTTATTAATTTATTCTTTGGTTTCATCATCAAGAATGAGTAGCTAAATGTCCTTAGGGGATGGTGGAAGCTCTCTAGATTATGCAAAAGCACCATGTTTATTCTTATTGTTCATTGTGATTCAAAGTTCTCAATGCTTATTTACTTTTAATTCGCGATATGAGGTAAGTATGATTATTTGTATACTATTGTTATCCATGTTATTAAAATACTATTGTTAGGGTTTAAGGAAACCTAGCTTTAATGGTTTTATTTATATTGATTGAAGATGTGTAGTGAAATAGCTGAGAGGTGATTATTACATATCTAAAGTTGATATCTTTTATTGGAACCCTTTTGTAATTAAGTCAAATAGCTGAGAGGTGATGATTTAGTTATGAATAATATGTTGAGTTAATTAGATTGAATAGCTGAGAGGCGATCGTTTGAATAATAATACATATTCAATAGCATGCATAAGAGAATACCATTTTAATTAGGTGGAATAGCTGAGAGGTGACTACTTGATTATTATAAGTATTAATAATTAGTTGGAATAACCGAGAGGTGACTAATTAGTTATTATAGATTGAACATGAAGGAACAACATGTTATATTTGCATGATTTAGTTAGTGGATACCAATTCTCCCCCTTTATCATCATATATCTTCTTTTCATCTCTACCATATTCTTAAGTTAGGGTTTATTATTTATTATTGTTTGTAGGAAGTAGAATCAATCATCAATCTTATTATTGATTCCCTTGGTGTTCTCTAACCATTGTTTTCTATTGTGTTTGAGCTAAGATCTCCCCCTCTGAGGTGGGTACGACCCTTGCTTGTTACTTGTCTACTTTGATAACCAAATTATACAGGCACAAGAAGGAACTTCAAATATAAATCTGTCTTTTGATTAATATAGCCAAAAACTAGACTATCACCGATCCATTAACAAAATCATCACTTCAGCCTAAAGCCTTTCTTGAGCATGCATTTAATATGGGCTTAGGAAAGTGAGGTCAATTTCTTTTGTACTTGGATCTATAAGTATATTGACATTTCTTCGTAATTACATTCAATATGATTCTGCCATTTCTTACTTATTTTTCACAAATGTGCACTTAGTGAAATATAAGTTTAGGTAAGAATTGTCGTTGACAAGACAAATTTTAGTGGGAGCATTATACATAGGCTTTAAGTTTTACAATTTGCCTACATTTCCTCTTATATTATTGCTCGACCAAATTAGGTTAATAATGTTGTAGTACATAGAAGGAATCATGTAAGATATACATGTGACCGCTATGACTCGTATTACAAATTTGGTTTGATCAAGCTTTTTAATGATTTCGGTATTAAAATTTGACCGCGCATTATGTTTTAGCATTTTATGATCTTTATCCAATTTTAAGTTCTCAATTGCCTATCCCATTAGGGCCAAGTGGGAGAATTATTTTATGGCCCAAATGGTTATAAGGCCAAGTGGGAGAACGTTGGATTAATGGCCCAATAACCATTTGTTATTTGGAGGCCTATTTAGGATATTTGAAGAGACCTTGTTTAATAAGTAATGTGACCCTTTAGGTTCACATGAAAAGTCTCTTAATATCTATTAAAGATCATTATTGGATAATAATTAGATTAGTTATTATGTAACTATTTTGGAATATATAAGGTTTTTTTATGGAGAAGAATCCTATATAAGAAGACTCAATGCCCCTCTCTATGCTCAATTTTTTACCACTTTATAGTTATCCATCGACAAATTAGCTATTTTGGTCCCCTAACTTTGCCCAAAATTTGAGCAAAGTTAGGGGACCAAAATAGCTAATTGTTCATTATCCATCAACTAGTGGGTTTTGTGGATAAATAGAGAGAAAAGGTTTGAGTTGTGATCATTACCATGGCTACTCAAGGTAAGTGATCAAGATCTCATGCATTATTCTCAATTCATACATATAGTTTTAATATAATATTCAACAGGCTAAAGATAGGTCTAGCTTTTGGATGGTGGAGATTAATTCAATTAATAATGGATGATATGTTATTTTTATGATGAAGGTTATTATTGTCAATATAAAAGAAAAACTGGTCAATGGCTTAATTGACCGACTTCAAATTAGAAATGGGGGGTATCTCTAATGATTTTCAAATCTGGGGGGATCTCAAAAAGTGTAAACTTTTCCGGGGGTATCTCTAAATCTCCCTATTTTTTTATTAATGTACCTAAAATACCCCTAATTACTTCTCTTTTTGTCTTCTTATTATCTCTCGCCTCTCTTCTTTTTTTTCCCCACTTCAATTTTTTCTTCTGAAAAACAACATCTCTCTCTCTCTCTCTCTCTCTCTCTCTCTCTCTCTCTCTCTCTCTCTCTCTCTCTCTCAAACAAACAAACAAACAAACAAACAAACAAACAAACAAACAAACAAACAAAACTAAGCTTAAAGTTAACATTGGATCTCGAGGTGGAAGTGGTGGCGGCGGTAGACATGAAGGTAGTGGTGGTTGATAATATTCTGCGATTTCATATTATTTCCATCGTCATATTCATGAGAAGATGAAAAGATAGGGGTAATTTCTGAAATAAGCACAACATCTTGCCTAACTTTCCCAAAAACACAACAAGTCTTAAGTTCTTCCCATGCAAGCATAAAGATTCTCTTTCAAAAAAAAAAATTTGTCTTTTAGTTAATTTTTATCCCTATTTAACCCTTAGTACTTAAATAATATTTTGGTTTAATATTTTGGGTTTGACTGACAGATGTGACAGGTGAGAAAATGATTCTTCATTAAATGAGGACCATTGGATTCGCTTGATTATATGTGACCGTTAGATCTAAAGTTAAGTTGGGCTTATCTGTAAGAAAACCCTAACTATCTGCTACCTTAGGATAACACGTGGCAGAAGCTGTTTAGGGAACAAAGAGGCGGGCTTTTAGTTTAGGGAAAGCGAAATTTAGGGATTTCAATTTCAATTTCGCACAACAACAACGCCTCCTTCTCATCTTCTTCTTCCCCAACCGTCGCCACTCTTCCTAACTTCGATAACCACTATTTATAACCCAAAGTTTAGGGAGTTCTCAAAGTTCTAATTTCAGAAGAAAATGAAGGAAACTAAGAAGCAGCAGCAGACTAAAGAGGATGAAACCGAAATCAATGAAAAAGGTAGGCGATTTACCCTTACAGTAAGGTGTTCAACAACTAAAATCTTTGATCACTTTTAACACCCAAGTGACAAAATTCCACCTTTAGAGTTAGAATCATTTAGAAATTCTCCATTTGGTCAATTTCTAGATTTTAAGTCCGAGGATGTTCATATGATAACATCTGTTATCACAGAAATTGTTAGATGTAGAGTAGGAAGGTTGAAATATGGAATAGGGGGAAGAGTTGTTGAATTCAAAATGTCTGATGTCGCAATAATTTTAGGGCGTTTAAAATTTCAAAAAGTTCGGGTTGATTTTCTTATGAGGAAGCCTAAAGAGTATAGTGCATTTAGGAGCAAGTACTTTGGTACGAATCTGCATATAAGGGATGATCACATTCTGAGTGCAATTATTGAAGCAAGGAGATTTATTGTTAAGGGAGAAGCAAATTCAAATGATGTTCATCGTTTGAACAGGTTATATTTTCTGTGTATTTTTCTTCTTGCCGAGTCATCTAAAAATCTGAGTGTAAAGTATATTGATTTGGCTGAAGACTTGAATGCCTTTGATGATTTTCCATGGGGTACTGTGACTTTTCAATTGCTTGAGACTTCCCTTGAAGAAATATATCCCAAAGTCATTAAGGATAATCCTAGTTATTGCATAAATGGGTGTATGTTGGCTTTCATCATTTGGGCATATTTGCACTTCCCTGATTTGGGTCCTAGGAGAGATCGAAGTGTTGGATTTCCATGGAATCTTGGATGGTCTGAGTTGCTAAACAGGAATAAAACTAGAAATAAAATTGCTCTGAAGTTGTTTCCCAAGAAAGGTAAATGTATTGTGGCATATCCATTAGATGTCACCCAGGAAGAAAACAATCTAGCTAATCTACAACAGGTTGCAGAGGTAAATCCCCTTGAATTTTGTTTTTATCTTCTACAAAACAATGAATTCCCATTCTATATTAATTTAATCTTCTATATTGTACTATCTATTTTCTAGACTACAACATTTATCTGCTACATGTTATTTGCAGTTTGAAGCTCAGTATAAAGCAGAACATGAAGAGTCTGCTTCTTCTAGGCTATCTATTCCTTCCATTCCATCTTATCCAACATCTTCAACAAGAAGTGGGGGAGGTTCAGATTTGCTTACAATTAACAAGGATTTTCTTGAGACAATTCTGAGTGGAGTAGTTAAGGCATGCATGACTCAAAAGGTATGTTGTTTGCTACAACTAAATTTTCCATGTTCATGTTTTGATAAAATATCTACTACTTGTTTTATGATATCTGCCATTTGTATGATATCTACCATTTGTATGATACTTGTTGTATTATATCTACCACTTGTTATATTGATGAATTGTACTGTTGAACTGTGATATCTACTACAATGTTTATTTTATTTGTTACATTAGTACTAATATCTCCTAGAATAGTAATTAAATGTGTTTGTCAATTCTTATCTGCTAGAAACTTGGATTTTATCAACATATTTTGTGTAATATCTGTTACATCTAGCATTTTATCTGCTACAATGTTTTGTGTTCATTTCTGCAGAGTAGTCAGCAACTTAATGCAAAACAATTTGTGAGTGATGCTTTAGATCAGATTGATAAGGGGGCATCCAAATCTAAGGCAACAACAGAAAAGAAGTCAAGTACCTCATCAAAGGCAACACCAAAAGCCAAACCCAAGACCAACTTGCCAGTTAAAACCAAGAAACCTTCACCTCATAAACCTTCACCTAAGAAAAAGGCTGCAGCCAAGAAACCCATTGTTCCAACCCCAAAAGTTAGTGTTTCACCCAAACCAGTTGGGAGAGTGAAACTTCCACCTAAGAAGAAACCCCCTACGACCAACCCCAACAAGGATTCAAAATCTAAGAGTGATTCATCACTGCCTAAATCCCAGAAGAGTATTTCAAAGCCAACAACATCACCAACTTCAGTTAGAACTACCAGAAGGAAATCCTTGGAGGATAATGTTACAACATTTGGTAAGTATGAGTTAAGAAGAAGGGAACCAACAGAACCAAAAGCTGCAGAAGTTAAGAAGAGGGAAAGATCAGATAAAGAAGTTAAGAAGGATACCAAGAAGGTGAAAGTGGGGGATAAACTTGAGGAAGTTCAGAAGGGTAAAGGGAGGGTAAGAAGGGAAAAAAGAAGGGAAAAAGTGGTGATGATGAAGTGAAGGAGGGTGGTGTTTATGTGAGTGAAGGACAAAAGCTTTGCCAAAATAAAGCCACAAGATAGAATATTGTCTGGGAGATTTAGGATTCTATCAAATATTACATCTCTTGTTGATCCATGGATAGGCCTCCGCAATCAAGTACACCCTGTGAAAGCTAAAGAACTTCTTGTTCGTTTACAGGTATTTTTTCATTTATACTACCTTATCTGCTACATTGTATAACGCATCTGCTAGATATTTCTGAGTATCGGCTAGATATTTCTGAGTATCGGCTACTTCATGTTAGACACTTTTTATCTTCTATATTTATCTGCCACATTGTTCATAATATCTCCTAGGTTTTAATCAGTATCTTCTATGATGTACATTTCATCTACCATATCTTATATATCTATTATTAAATGCAGGTGGATAACAACCATTGGATTCTGCTCTCATTTAGTTTCAGAGAGAGAATAATTAGGATCTATGATTCTTTGGGCTACAAAAGGGCAACTATTGAACTGAGAAACATGGAGAAGATGTTGCCGTATGTTATTTATGTTGCGGACCCATCGCAGATTCATCTTTATTTGGGAAAGAAATGGAAGCGTGAGTATGTATCATGTGTTACACAACCAGACTTTTGTAGTTGTGAGGCATTCCTTCTTGCTTTCGTCGAATGTGTCCTTCGAGGAATACCACCGGAATTTGAAGCAGATCCTTTACAGATGCGCTACTGCATTGCTAGAGACCTAATTGAGTGTGGAGAGCTACCACCAAAGAGAAAGACCTGACTTATAAACCTATTAACATGTTTTGTGAAGACTTATATATTTTTTGTTTTGTATTCTGAAACTTATGAACCTTTTAACTTATGGTAGACACCTTGTTCAGTATATTGGATTACCCTTGAACATCTGTTGAACATGTTAGCAAAGATACCAAGATTTTAAATAACAGATAGTAGAATCAGTCTAGTAGATAGAATGCTCTTAATAGCAAATAATATGTGAAGTCTAAAATGCATACATAGCAAAATATAGCAAAAATGCATACATAGCAAAATATTCTTCCACCTCCTATGTTGTTTGAGGGGGAGGAGGGAGAGGAGGTCCTTCTCCAAACTGCATTGGAGTGAAAAGATCATAGTCATCTATGAATTCAGTGCAAGTTTTTTTTTTGTGACCTCTCCGTTGACACCTTGAGCATCTTCTACTCTGGACTGGGACACCTTCAGCTTTACCTCTATTCATGACCACTTTAGGTCGACCTGGCATGCAAACTTTAAGTGGTGGCAATATTTTTCTTGTTGGTCGTGCAGTTGGCCATGATTCCTTTCCAGCAGTGGGAATCCATTCTTCCTTGTAGGTTTCCATGTATGTTTCTTTCAAGAAAAAAACTTCAACAAACTTGTATGGATCATGGCATACATCCTTTATAGCTGTCATGGCATGCGCACATGGTATCCCCATATGCTGAAACCATTTGTATGTACATGTTCTCTTGTTAAGATCGACTACACATGACCTAACCAGCCCTGTAACAGTCCAAATTCCGGCTGAAACTCTTTCAATTGTGCATCTTCTTGTTGTGGAAGCATTGTGAATTATTAGCTCCTGGCACCATTTTGTAACTGGTGAGTTGAACTTCAAGGAGTCATTGTTATAATCGCGATAATGCCTAATCACATTGTCTCTTATCATTGACAAAACAGTAGTAATTGGCATCTATCTCTCCCCAACAATCATTTTGTTCCAGGACTCCACATGATTTGTGGTCACAATTCCATACCTACAACACATAGTCAAGGGATACATGTAGGCGATAGGAATTAATATCTAAATGATAATAGTACATATGTAGAAAATGAATTTCAATATCTAGCAGAAATTTGGATTGGTTGACCTTGATTTTTCCTGAAAAGCACTTGCCCATTTTTCTACAGGACCAACATCCATAAGTTTTTCATGTGCCTTGCTTGACATACACCAGATTCTAAGCATCATTCCCCAAAATTCTTCTTGGTTGAGAGTTTTTGCACCTTCTTGGACGAAGAACTTGATTTTCTTGTTACCAAACTTGCCACTCAAGTGATAAGAACAGTACATTGCTAGGAAATGGCACATTGTTCTGAGTCCTTTCATTGTTCTGAGGAGGCACATTATTGGCTTGAGATGGCATATTGTGTTGTGATGGCTGATTGTTGTCCATATCGTCTAGATTATCAAACCTATCGGCTAGATTGCACCTGACTCCCTCTGTCGTCGCACTTTAATCGGCCACATTGTCACCTTGCTGCGTGTCTGCATTATCACCAACATTTGGGTTGCCTTCTTCAGAAATTGGTCTAGAAGGACCAAACATTGGTTGACTATCATCCCACATTTGATCATCGACCTCATCTTCAGTATTCCAAGATGCAGGTGAGTCGAAGACTTCTGGATCTGTATCCCAATGGTATTCCTCACACCTAGGCGATTGAGAGTCCTCACTATCATCATTTATTAATGTTGGTTGGATCTTCTGTGCAGATTGAAGAACAGCATCAACTTCTTGTAATGAAAGTGAATCCCAAAAACCATCATCTTTTTGCATGGCAGAAAGAATTCCTGCTGCATCCATGAAACCCTTGCTTTTAATAGATAGTGTTGTACAAATAGACGATGGACATGGATTGGTAGAAGATGTAGGAGTATGTTGGACTGGAGGTTTAGGAATATAGACACCTCTAGGTGGAGGGGTTTCCAAAACTACAGGGTCATTTGCATGCCCCATTCCCTTGACTATCATATGAGCACTTGGGTCTTGAGTAGGAGTCTCCAATCTATATTCATCTGGAACATTAACAGGTTTGGTGGGTGTATGATAAGTAGAGTAATCGGGTTTACTTTTTGAAGCCTTCTTTTGTAACTGCATTGGTGGTATCTCCCTCTCTTCACTCAAAGGTGTATAAGAAGGAATAGCTTCAGGGAAAAATTTTCTTTTCCCTTTGCTTTTGGGAGCCTCATTTTGTAACACAAATGGTATCTCCCTCTCTTCACTCCTTGCTATTTCAGGCACAATCTTCAGTATAGGTGGTTTTCTATGATCAACAATTCAAACAGATATGCACATTGCAGCTGAATTGTATATGGAAGCTAACATTGCCTTATAATGATCTTCACATTCAAGTCTGGATACCCTGAGATTGACTACTGCTCGAAGTGACCATGTTCCTTTTGGAGGATTGCATAAGGAAGATACCTGTTTGAAGAAGTCTGCATAGGTCGTCTGAATATCAGCAATCATTATTCTTGACTCTCCATCCACATATCCAACCTCTTCCCCCTCAGCTGTAACCTCCAACAGACCACCAAATCGATAAATTACATTGAAAGTATTCGCTGAAAGTATCCAGATGTTAATAATTTTGATTAGTATCACAGTGTTATAGTAGTTATTCAAAGTTTTTCATGTTTTTTAAAATCTATCTGCTACATTCCAACTGTATCTGCTACTGTCAAGAACTGTTGCTTTATATAGCAAATCTATCTGCTACATACAAACTGAAAGCTTAAAATCTTTAAAAAACAAAGTTTGCATCTTTAAACCTAATTGCATCTTCAACAGCAAAGCTTGCATCTATAAAAAAACTTTAAAATCAAATCTTGTATCTTGGCCCAACTTTAAAAATCAGAAAACTTTAAAAATCAATTCAAAATCTTTCAAAATCAAAGCTTTCATCTTAAAATCTTTCAAAATCAAAGCTTTCAAAATGAACAAATACACACGTACTTGAAAACCCTTAAACAATAGCAAACCATAACAAATTTAATGCGAATTTAATGCGAAAACAGTATCAAATTGAATAGCAAGCCCTATTAAATATCAATCACTACATTAAGGGTTTAAATGCATACCGGGTATGGGTATTTCCTCTAGAACATTAACTTTCTTCTTGGTTTTCTTTTGTTTCCCCATTAAAACAGTGAGGAACAGTACCTAAAACACTTTATGTTGATGATGGTTCCACGGAAAAATCGAAATTGTTAATAACAACAACCTAACAACAAAGTGATAGATTAAAACCTTGAAATAGAAAAACCTTTTTTCACTTCTAGCAGATGAAGAACAAACAGAAAAATCAAAAATGAAAGAGGAAGAAGAAGATGGTGGGTACTTGTTTAAGGTTTACATAGGAGATGGACGGTTGAGATGAAAAAATAAGATCTAAGGGATAGTATGTTATTTGCATGTCATTGTCATGTTTAATGAACAAGTACATAAGAGAGAGAATGATAGTGATGTTTTAAAAGTTAGGTAGGATGTGTAAGAAGGGTAGGAATGGAAACTAGAAAGTAGATGTGCTTGCATGGGAAGAACTTAAGACTTCTTGCGTTTTTGGAAAAGTTAGGCAAGATGTTGTGCTTATTCGAGAAATTACCCAAGAGATAGTAACAAGAAATTAATTAACATTTTTTGGTTTATTCTACAAAGCAGATTTTAGGATTTTGTTCTTATGTTTTGATTTCTGTTAAATTTTTATAAAATGAAGAATTAATTGATATTCAATTAGATAAGTGGGGAAATTGAACTAAGAAATTTGGAGGTTTTCTTTGAGTTTAAAGATTGTTAGACCATCAAAAGCAAAGCTTTGAATTTAGAGGAATTTCATATATTGAGGAAGAAGAGTATGCTCAAGTTGCATGTTTAATGTTAATCTCAAAGTAATGGAATTGAAAGTATAACGTACCTATTGAAGATTGGATTTTCTAAATTTACGACCTGTAGAATTAAAAGTGGGAAAGTGGGAATTGTTGCAAATACCAGTCATTGAACTTATAATGATATTCACCATGGAAGTGTTTAACAAAGAAGCCACTCATTTGAGCTCTTGAAAAAACAATTGAAAATTTTGTGATGAAGATTCAATGATTGATGTCACTCAATATAGTGAGATTTTTATTAACTCTGGCATGGGTGCTTGTGTAAGTTTGGTAGCCTTCAATTAATATTACCGTCTTTACCAGGGGTTTATCTCAATGTCTTTAATTCTATTAGGTATGTACCCATAACTTATTATTTATAAAGCAACATGCAAAGGTCTAGTTGTTGTGCTTATGGAATGCGCAACTATGGTTATGTGTCATAACCAAACCCATAAATTGTTGTATCTTTAGCACAAAGAGACCAATTTTGTTCTAACAATCATAAGATTGGATCAACTCTAATATGATAAACAGATTCACTTAAGGGACAATTTTCATTCTAGAGGAAGCAAATGGTGCTTGCAGGGTTGTACAATGCATTAAACTTTATGCATCAAATCCATGGACCGTTATGCATTGCAAAAAGCTCTGTGAATCCAATACATTGAGTTCTCTGCAGCCAACACAACAATACCGATAAAATAAGGAATTCAAAAAGATTTGTACATCCAATGCATTGACCTTTATTCAACAAACACAATGTATACCAAATTAAAAAATGCAAAGAGCACAATGCATTCTATGTATTGAGCTTTATGTAGCCAGCATAACATATTTTAATAAGTAAAATAATGGATAAAAACCCTTTGCATCTAATGCATTGAGCTTTATGTATCCACTACCTTGACCAATATGCAACCATCACAAAATATACCGATTAGTTAAGATATGCAAATAACTCTATTCATACATGCATTAAGCTTTATGCAACCATCACAACATCTACCTAATGGTTGTAAGCCAAGTAAACATTTATCGAATAGTAAGCGTAATACCTGCTTGATTCTAGGGTTCATTAGGGTAAGGTGTAATTACAATGTATTCATGTCGTGTAAGAACATATATAACGTAACGTAAGATTGTATTTAGGGTCATATAAGACATGTTTGGTACCATCACAACATCTACCTAATGGTTGTAAGCCAAGTAAACATTTATCGAATAGTAAGCGTAATACCTGCTTGATTCTAGGGTTCATTAGGGTAAGGTGTAATTACAATGTATTCATGTCGTGTAAGAACATATATAACGTAACGTAAGATTGTATTTAGGGTCATATAAGACATGTTTGGTTCTAGGGTTTATCATGTTAGGATTTGTTTGAAGGTTATGCCCAAATATGTTCCGAAAGTACGTAATGAATCTTTTACATTGGGAATTTGGGATGGTGCCAAGATGTGTTGCCACGCATTGCAAAGCATGGAATTTCTTATTTCCATCAATTATTCAATATACATAAAAAACTACAAACTTGTTTGGAAACTCTATGCTCATATGTGAGCAATGTATGCAATGAATGTTTTGCATTGTTATTATTGTCCCCAAAAGTGTAGCAATGTATTCAATGAGCTCTTTCCATTTTAATTATGGTGCCAAGAGTAAGAGCTCACAACAGATTTGATATTTTTGTGATTGGCATGCCCATTTCAGATAATCCCCAATTCATTTCACAACCTCTTTCTCAAAAAGCTACTGTAAAATTAGTTAATTTAATAATGGGGTTTTTGTTTAATGTGTTTAATTGATTATTACAATTTGAGTTTTTAATCAAGATGGTGATCTAATATTTCGAGATAGTAAAATGTCAATTAACATAGATTTGGTTTACCTTTACAAGTTGTTGATGGGGTTTCAGCAAAACGGAAGGAAGCTCTTCAAAATCAATGAAATTTGCTGATGAGAATGAGAAATCTTGGGTTTATATGAGTACCCCAAGAGCATTTTGTAGTGATGATCAGAACTAGAAGAGAAACTAACTGAGAATATAATGATGAATAGATGGAAAGAGAAAAAAGAGAAGAAGATGAAGAAAATAAAAGGGTAATTTCCCGAATAAGTACAACATTAGGCACAACATTCCCAAATAAGCAACAAGTCTAAAGTTTTTCCCAAACAAGCACAAAGATTCTCTTTAAAATTTTGTTTTTGTCTTTTAGCTAATTTTTCTTCCTATATTACCCTTAGTACTTAAATAACACTTTTTGTTTAATTTTTTTGTTTGAATGACCGATGTGACATGTGAGAAAAGGATTATTCTTTAAATAAGGACCATTGGATTTGTATGATGAACTGTGACCGTTGGATGTAGAGTTTAGTTGGGCTAATATGTAAGAAAACCGAAATTATCTGCTAATCTGATACACGTGGCAGAAGTTGTTTAGGTAACAAAGAGGCGGGCTTTTAGTTGGGGAAAACGAAAATTAGGGATTTCAATTTCGCACAGCAAACGCTTCCCTCTCATCTTCTCCTTCCTCAACTGTCGCCACTCTTCCTCTTATCTTCTTCTTCCCCAACCGTCGCCACTCTTCCTCTCATCTTCTTCTTCCCCAACCGTCATAACCTCAATTTATAACCCAAAGTTCTCAAAGTTCTAATTCGACAAAACATGAAGGAAATTAAGAAGAAGCAACAGCAAACTAGAGATGATGAAATCGAAAAAGGTAGGCGATTTACTCTCACAGTTAGGTGTTCAACAACTAAATTTTTTGAACACTTTCAACATCCAAGTGATAAAATTCCACCGAAAGGTTAGAATCATTTAGAACTTCGCCCTTCGGTCAATTTCTCGATTTCAATTCCGAACATGTTCACATGATAACATCCGTTATCACAGAAATTGTGAGATGTAGAGTAGTGACGGCATGCATGACTCAGAAGGTATGTTATTTGCTACAAAAAAAATTTCCATTTTTATGTATCTGCTATATGATTCTATCGTATCTGCTACTGGCAAGACCTATTGCTTTACATAGACAATCTATCTGCTACCTACAAACTGAAATCTTAAAATGGAGAAGATGATTCGTTGGGCTACAAAAGGGCAACTAAAGAACTGAGAAACATGGAGAAGATGTTGTCCTATGTTATTTATGCTGCAGACCCATCGCAGATTCATCTTGATTTGGAAAGGAAATGGAAGCGTGAGTATGTATCCTGTGTTACACAACCAGACTTTTGTACCTGTGGGGCATTCCTTCTTGCATTCGTCTAATGTGTCCTTCGAGGAATACCACCGGAATTTGAGGCAGATCATTTGCAGATGCGCTACCGCATTGCTAGAGACCTAATTGATTGTGGAGAGCTACCACCAAAGAGAAAGACCTGATTTATGAACCTATTGACATGTTTTGTGAAGACTTATGAACCTATTTCTTGTTTATGAACCTATTTCTTGTTTTGTATTCTGAATTTATTGTATTCTGAAACTTATGATCCTTTTAACTTATAATAGACACCTTGTTTAGTATATTGGATTACCCTCTTCTTAACTCTGTTGAACATGTTAGTACGGATTCTAAGATTTTAAATAACAGATAGTAGAATCAGTCTAGTAGATAGACTGCTCTTAATAGCAGATAATATGTGAAGTCTAAACTGTATACATAGCAAAAGATAGCAAAAGTGTATACATAGCCAAATATTCTTCCACCTACTATGTTGTTTGATTGAGAGGAGAGAGATGAGGTCCTTCTCCAAACTGCATTGGAGTGAAAAGATCATAGTCATCTATGAATTCAGTGCAAGTTTTTTTGTTGTGACATCTCCGTTTACACCTTGAGCATCTCCTACTCTGGACTGGGACACCTTCAGCTTTACCTCTCTTCCTGACCACTTTAGGTCGACCTGGCATGCGAACTTTAAGTGGTGGCAATATTTTTCTTGTCGGCCGTGCAGTTGGCCATGACTCCTTGCTAGGAGTGGGAATCCATTCTTCCTTGTACGTTTCCATGTATGTTTCTTTCAAGAAAAAAACAATCCTTATTCTTGACTCTCCATCCACATATCCAACCTCTCCCCCCTCAGTTGTGACCTCCAACAGACCACCAAATCGATAAATTGCATTGAAAGTATTCGCTGAAAGTATCCACATGTTAATAATGTTGATTAGTATCACAGTGTTATAGTAGTTATTCAAAGTGTTTCATGCATTCTAAAATGTATCTGCTACATGCTTCTATTGTATCTGCTACTGGCAAGAACTGTTGCTTTACATAGACAATCTATCTGCTACCTACAAACTGAAATCTTAAAATCTTTAAAAATGAAAGTTTGCATCTTTAAACCAAATTGCATCTCCAACAACAAAGCTTGCATCTATAACAAACTTAGAAATCAAATCAATTCAACAGCAAAGTTTGCATCTTGCATCTTGGCCCGGCCAACTTTAAAAATCAATTAAAATCTTTCAAAATCAAAGCTTTCATCTTCAAATATTTCAAAATCAAACCTTTCAAACTGAACAAATACAAACTAACTTAAACAATACCAAGGGTTACCAAACCATGAGGAATTTAATGCGAATTTAATTCGAAAACAGTATGAAATTGAATAGCAAGTCATCTTAAATATCAATCATAACATTAAGGGTTTAAATGCATACCAGGTATGGGTATTTCGTCGAGAACATTAACTTTCTATTTGATTGTCTTTTGTTTCCCCATTAAAACAGTACCAAAGTGTCTTTATGTTGGTGATGGTACCACAGAAAAACCGAAATTGTAGGTGATAATAACACAACAACCTAACAACTAAGTGATAGATTAAAACCTTGAAATAGAAAAATCTTTTTTATATATTAGCAGATGTAGAACAACAGAAAAATCAGTGAAGAAGAAGAAAAAGAAGAAGAAAAAAAAAAAAGAAGAAAAAACCTTGTTTGTTTGCAAAAGAGATGGACGGTTGAGATGAAAAAAGAAGATCTAAGGGATAGTGTTTGTTTGCATGTCATTATCATGTTTAATGTTGAAGTACTTAAGAGAGAGAATGATGGTGATGTTTAAAAGTTATGTACTTAAGAGAGAGAATGTGTAAGAAGGGTAGAAAAGGAAACAAAAAAGTCTTTGTGCTTGTTTGGGAAAAACTTTAAACTTGTTGCTTATTTGGGAATGTTGTGCCTAATGTTGTACTTATTCGGGAAATTACCCAAAATAAAACAACCAGGTATTTGAGAAATTATAAAAAATTGTCGATAACACATAATTGAAAAAACAAAAAAAAGGTATTATGGTCCATAAAACACGTTTTTAGCGATGGGGGCATGTTTTCAATCTGTTCCTTAACTAGGCAATCGTGTCTTTCAACCTCTTAAGAGGGCCCAATTTTTTTCTCCCTGCAACCCAACCCCCCAACATCTTTGGGTGATGATACCAGAGGTCTGGGGTTCGAATCCCGCCAGCATTACCGAGTTATTGATCTCATTAAAAACAGGCTTACCACACCATTTTTAGCGAATGAGCCTGTGGCTCAATGGTAGCACCCCTCTCACAAAGTGGAGTGGTTGTGGGTTCGAAACAAGTCAACAGCTGATTGTTGATATAAGTTCCGACACATAATTTAAAAGGGGTAGGGGTCCCCTCAACCTTGCTTGCCAACCAAAAAAAAAAATTCTCCCTGCAACCCAACCCCCAACATTTTTAAACAGGTAGGGGTCCATGCCAAACCCCACAATTAGAATTTTTCATATTTTTTTAAAAAAAAAAAAAAACTACAAAAAAAACTTCGGATCTTTCCACAACACATTGAATACAAAAACATTGTTTGTTAGTGATGAAGAGATGATAAACAAACACAACAGTGTGTGAACAAATACAACAATAATTAATTCCATAACAAATATACAAACAAAATATACAACCAAGACTTTTGAAGGGATAGCTTTCTTGAAGGGATAGCTGATTATATAAACTCAGGCCGACTTCATATTCTTCAGATGATGTTGCAGTTGAGAGCAAAGGCTCGAAACTTGTGACAAAATAGCACAGTGTTGGTCTTTTAGTGTGGAGAAATGAGATTCTGTTCGAAGAGAGTCTTTGAGGAGTACTTGTAGCTGAGAACATAGCCCGTATGTTGTACCATCATCCCCATAAGTTTCGGCAATGTGCTGAAACAATTCCAAACCTTGGTTTTGAGGCGATGACATCTGAGGTGAAGGCGTTATTGGAGGAACAAGGAAAGGATGTTGAAGTAGCTGAGGTATCCGCCACCTATCGTTCCGTTCCCAAGCAAGACACTTCTTCATAAGATCAAGTAACCATGGATTCGAAACCGGACCATAATTTATTTTATGGTTCCGATCTGTTATTACCTTGAACTTGGCCCAAAATGTTTTGTAATCTGAAAATGGTGTCCTTCCGTAGACCATTTGGTACAAGATGCAGCCAAGAGACCAGATATCAGATGGCCTCCCACATTTGATGGCATTTCCATTTGAATCATTTTCATTGCACATGAATGCTTCTGGAGACATGTAGCTTAATGTACCCACCTGGAAAGTTAGACGAAAGAACATTTAAGTTTGTGATTTTTGACGAAACCCTATCACATGCTATCTAGCTAAACAAGAGGTACCCACTTGCGAGTCTCTTTGGATGTTAGTTGTATCACTCATTATAGCTTTGGCTATGCCAAAATCAATCAACTTCAGTGAACCTCTGACAAGAAGGAAATTAGCTGGCTTCAAGTCCGAATGCACAATACGTTCCTCATGTATCGTGTTTACAGCTTGTAGTATTTGCTGCCGAGATAAAAAAAAAATCAACATCAACATCACAAATAGTAAAAGAGTGATGACTAGCAAAATTATAATGCTGTCGTGCCAGCTTTCACTAATGCATCTCTACTTTCTTTAAAAAAAAAGACATCTTACTAGTGTAAATTACCACATTATTAGCATTCTTCTTAGGGATGTCAACTTCTACCTATTGTAACAGGACCCGGAACCAATAAGATGGTCCCAGCTCGTGATTTTATAACAGGAAGTCATAAGAACCAAAAGCAGAAGGCAAGCCAGTAGTAATGGTTTGAGCTATGGGTACTTTAAGCAAACCAGTAGAAACTGAAATTGATGTGGAAACATCATGTAAAATCCGTAGTTATTTTTATAAGAACCAATAGATCTGATAATCAAACCACAACTAAACTTGCAGACCAGTTATATCATCCAAAAAGTACCAAATAGAACTAACACTAGGCATCGAAAACATTTTATATTTGTTAAGAAGACTTCAATCCAAAAGGCTGACCAGATGAAGAGGGCACATCAGTTTACATTAAAGGAACCGTCGATACTGGAGTTAACAAAGGAAAACACACACACACACGAAAGGAAACACTGGGCAATTAGATCAATCCCAAACAGTGGTAACTGGTATGCATAAGTATAGGTGTACAATGACTTGAACCTTTGCCTAGTGGAAAGTACTCAACTTACCCAAAATGTAGAACATCTTTGTTCAACGAAATATTTCTTTTATTAAGAGAGGACAACCCCATGGAGATCAATTGTTTTGAGTGATTTTTTCTTGTACAGTCATACAACAGAACTTCCAAAGTAGAGTGTTATGAAAACAGTGTCGTGATTGCTCAACCCAAGCTTAGAGGATAAAGGGTAAACAAACCTTACAGTATACACTAGTAAGGCCATCATTTCAGGTCTCTTTACTTCCACTCCCTCCCAGTACTCCATGGGAAAACACACAAACAACAATCTTATGCGCCTAATTATTGCTCAAGTTTGGTCAAAATGTATGAGTAAAAAGATAATGTCAATTTGTGTAATCCATCTTGGGTGTAACATATGACGGCCTCAGTACCAATCATCCTAGTATTTTCCTTATTTTTTTCAAATATAGTTACTTGTTCTACATGTAAGTTTAAAACTCCAACTTTTTTGGAGTTATCTTTCTTGATCTGATCAGTTAATTGGCATCTAAATAACACATCAAGGGTAGAGAGAAGTATCTTTCCTCTCAACCCTTCTTCCCTACTCTTTCTTTTCTTTCCCTTCTTCTCCACTGCTAACTCTTCTTTACTTCAACTTGCAAATATTTATTCTTGACATTTTTGTATAAATTGCAATTTTACTACATAAGACGAAATAAGCCAAATGATGTAGTTTGGACTAATTGTCCAACAGTTTCCCCGCACGGGTTATATGTACTTCGATTCAAATTAGATCAACTTGACCAATCTAGACTAAAGCTAACTGCTACCCACACCATTTTTTTCTGAACGTGCGTACATATCGCCCAATAACTCACGATCTAGTGTAATTTGACCAGTTTAAGATTTTTATTATAAAACCAAAACTTGAACCAATTTGAAAGGAATGTATGCAGATTGTAATTTATACCTATGACATGAAAGAAAAGAAACAAACAAAAATACAACTCTTAGACTGAGCCTAGAGCCAGCTCAACTTGCTTAGGTGCGGGTGAGCCTGAAGGGCCTAGGCATAGCCCACCTCCAGGCTCTCCAGGTGCGCCTAGAGCGTAGCTGCTAGCGCATCCTTGAATCCATTGCTTCGGTTGTATGTTACGTCAGGGTATAGCACTAAATACCAGCAAGTCAACTACTTGAAATCAGCCTAAATTGCATGCAAATAACTCCAACTACATCCTACATAATTTCTGGGGAAATAGAGGTTGAGATAAGAGACCTGCCAGTAGAACCGAAGCCAGTTTTCATCCATAGTCCAATTAGCGCTGTCTTGTTCTTTCCACTTCTGTGACAGCATATGAGCCAAATCAATTTCTCCATATTCAAGTACCATGTATATATATCCATCATCCCTAATTCTACCATCCTTGATATTCATGGCACCATTCATTACTTCTTCAAGCAATGTCTTGTCTGTCACCTAAGAAGCAAAGGTTGGTATTAGAACATGAAGCTTCCACCAATAAATAACATTTAAAAATAATAAATATCGAGCCAGTAACTCTTGATACTAGACTATCTAATTAAGTCAGACACGTAAAAAGCTGGAGATTTTTCACATCGAAGTGTTGGTGATTAAATGCCTATGTATAGTCATCTTAGTTGTCTTGTTTAAAGCACCATATACAATCACAAAATATTGTTTCAGGGTAATGTCCGTGTTGCATACAAAACGAAAGGAGTTTACAAGTACTTAGTAGCTTCTAGAAGTTCAGCAGTGTATCTCACCTGTTTTCACTAAAATGGAGAACAGGGCTATCTGAAAGATCCAGATTTTAGGTAAAAGAAATTGACTACAGTAAAACCTCGATATATTAATAGTCTTGGGATCGAAAAAAAGCGAGATATTAATTAATCAGTAAATTAATAAGTTATTAATTAATTGAATATTTAATAAACTATTAATTTACATAATTAACTACATTCTTTGTATGTATTTCTTTCTTTTTTATGAGCTAAAATGATGAAGCTGAAGATGATAGTTCTACTCTAGAACCAGTTCCGTGAAAAGAAGCACTAAAACCGATAACAATATTGAAAAATTTCTTCTCACAATACAAAATACAACACCAGATCAGTTCATTGAATTACGAAATTTAGAGATGAAGTCCAAATAAGCATCGATTTCAAGAAGATTCAAGTAACACTTGACATTTATTTTAAGAACGCATAAAATGTATTTATTTATCGAAAAATTATTAATTTTATTAGTTGCGCTTTCAAGGATTTTTCTAAAATGTATTGTCTAATAAATTTAGTGAAATATTAATTTAGCAAGCTATGCCCAAGTTGGGACCGGCCAAATAATTATTTAAAGGAGATTATTAATTAATCGGGTATTATTATATCGAAATTTTACTGTAGTTTTCATTCATTAAAAAGTTCGACACCTAGATAAATCATAAATGTTTCAGGGCAATCTCAGTGATGAATACAAAACCAAAACAAAAAAAGTTTATGATTCCTCAGTAGCTTCTAGAAGTTCAACAGTGCATCATGGTTGTTTTCACGAGACATCTGAATGATCCAGATTTTGTGTTAGAAAACTGAATAAATTAATTTACAAAAGTTATACAACCAGATAATCTGACCGACGCCCACATTATAACAAATCTGTACACGAATATACTCTGAAATTCTGATCCAATGATCTGATCTGATCTGATTCAGGTTCTGCAATATGCAAGGGAAGAAACAATGGAGAGCAGCGGGAAACATGACCCCAATTAGATAATATAATTTGTTGCCTAGGTATGATGAAAATTAAACATGAAGCATACCCATGCATGAGATAATGCCTTTTTGTGAGGTAGATAATGCACTTAGCCACTTACCTCCCCCAACTTCCAGATTTTTGGGAACGTTTAAGTTGAGGAAAGGAATGGGAGGGAAAGGATTTTACTGGAATGGAAAGGAAAACTGTGGAATGGAATAGTTTAAATTTTTGGGAGGTGGTTGTTTGGGAAAACAAAGGAAAGAAAAGAAAATTTTCTATTCCATTCCCTAGGTTTTAAGGGGTTTTTGTTTGGGAAGCCATGGAAAGGAATGAAATCCTATATTATTTGAACAAAAAGCATTTTTTTCTTTTCCCTACTTTTCCGAGGGGGGCATGGAAAAAATATTGGATTAAAACCTTTCCCTAAGGAAAAAAAAAAAACCTTTCCATTCCACTTTTCCTTAGCCACCCAAACAAACCAAGGAATAGATTAAGTGGACCACTCCTTAGTTTTCCTTTACTTTCCCTCACTTTATGAGTTCCCAAACATACACTAAAGCTCATTACTCTGCCCCTGCTAATATACCATAAAAAGTTTGAGGCCAGTTAGGTTGCTACTACTAACATACTCCAAAATTCTCCCATTTCCAAGACATATGCCTTGAAAATGTTTTGTTTAACAGATTCTGCTGAACCATGTAGGGCTAAATGCTCCTTTTTGTAGCTCGCTGTAATCTGACAGTTCTTTAATTGAATTCGACATACTTAGTAAAAAAAAAAAAAAAAAAGTGAATTTGTAGCGCGCTTGTCATCCACTTTTGTGCAATTATTTGAGCTTATCAATAAAGTGAATTTATAATTTAAGAAAAAAAAAAAAAAAAAACTTGTGTTTGAGGATGTGAACTTTGGTAAAATGTGCTTTTCCTGCCATATTACTTTAATAATAAAACTTATGTATTATAGATAAGTTAAAACTAGAATAAATAAGTATCAATTCCATGCAACGGTGTCTTCCCTCATTCATGTAGACCTAGCACTTCAGGGGGCGTTTTCTAATTGATTGGCATACACAATAAATCACCAACATGAAGCTTCCAGTGCAAGACCGATTTTCAAAAGCCTGCGACTTAAATGTAGAATCAATTCCTACACTTTGTACAATTTTAAAGTGGCAAATAGAGTATTTAAGTACAGTGGCCAGTATTTAATGAGGAAACAACTGAAGCAACACATTCTCCACTCATTTTAAGTACAGATGGGCAGTATTTTTTAAGTTGTATGTCCACTTTTAACTCAAAAGGAGTTTAGTGGTTAACTTCCTCCATTGATAAAATCGAATTCTTGCAACTTTTTCCATAGAGTTCACCAGGGTGAACACGAGCTGGACTCCATGTTTAATGTGGCAAAAGGGAGGCTTGAGGCTAAAGCCTATAAGACAACTTCGGCGGGTCACAAAGGCGTAAGTCCAAAGTGAAAGCCTCAAATATTTGAAAACATGCACTTGACTCCCAAGCCAGGGTATATTTAGCTTTTAAATATAAAATTATATTACTTAATTACCATGTATTGACTAAAGTAATGAAAGATATTGTTTGAGGAAGTGAATGTACCTCATAGTCAATTAGCTGGATAATATTGTTCTTTCCCTTAAGCTTGTTCAGATACTGAACCTCCTGGCAAAATCCATAAGCTGTAGAGTAATCACGGCCTTTAAGCTTGATCCTTTTAAGGGCATAGATGGTACACTCAGCTGAGATGACTTTATAAACCTCACTGCTTCCTCCACTACCTATCTTTCCAAGCTTTTGATAGAGCTTCCCATTAACTTTAACAAATTGATCTGGGTCGTGGTTCTTCTTCCGAAGACCTGATGCCCCTTTGCTAGTTGCTGCCTTTTCTTGCTTGTCAGATTTGTAAGGCTCCAGTTTTACACTTGAGCAACAACTTTTTGTCACTGGGGCGTGAGATTGCACATCAGTAACATCAGCAGGATGCCCTTTCTCTTTGGTTGACTGATCATCAAGAGCAGAAGAACTTTTGGCATGATCAACAAGTCCTTCTACCAACCTACCGATTTCTTTTGGTGCAAATCCTTGCTGCCCCTGTGACACCTCATGATCCTTTGTTTCAACATTGGTTACCAGAGAAGAGATGGATACTTGCGTTGAAGCTGCTGAAGAGTCAGCTAACATCCCACTAGTGTACTGATATGCGGGATAAGAGAGTTGTGGCACATATCCTTGTGATATATGTTGTGGGTTCAGGTTAGGCTCTTCCACAGGCTCAATGTCCATACCATCTTGACCTGGTCGAGAGTTGTAGGTTGTAGAATTCAACGCCGGGGCCGACTTTGAATGAACTGAGATTGTAGTCATGCACGATGAACCAGCAGCTGAAGATTGGTTTGAGGGATGACTCATTTCTTTCCCTAGAAACGGATTCTGCACTAACATGCTTCTCTTAGCTAACAGAGATGAAATACCACCATCTGACCTCAAACTGCTGTCAGACACTTCTATTTGCTGGCGATCTTGCTGTTTCTTATCATGATCGCTGAAGGCTGGCATCTGGCACAAACTGCTCACATCACGATCCATCTCTGTCAATGCAAGAGAACTCATATGAGATGATAATAACTCCGTTCCAGTGGCCATTCGCTTATCGGCCCCTGCATAAACAGAAGAACAGAAATAGATGGCAAAACACTTAGCAGCCAAAGCTGCATAAGGGGGTATAATCTCGATAAACAACAGATACCATACTTACTATGGGAAAACACATTCTCACCCAACGAAAACTGAACTTTCTTGTGACAATCACTGACAGAAATGGGCTGAGGCACAACATGTGACGACGACCCAACAACACTATCACCTTTACATTCAAAAACTGATTTATTTTCAACCTTCTGCACACCAAAGAGATTTGCATTTTCGATGTGTGCTTTGGTTATTGTTTCAGTAGCAGAAGGTGGAGAAACTGATGAACAGACAGCAGTTTCAGCTCCGTCCTTCAAACTCACCCTCTGCAGCGTCAATCTCTCCTCGTTCAATGCCACATCTTGTGACTTCTCAGAATCTCCTGCATGAACAGAACTGCTAGTAGAGGTTCTCAACGGCTCTCTTTGCGGAAGCAATACTCTCCTTGGCCTAATATTACTAGACTGCATAGTACCTGAGAATTCCACATAGATAAGTAGAAAACACTAATTTGTAACAACAAATTTAAAAGTTCAAAAACACAAATTCTTCATCATTCTAATCAAATTTCATAAATACTGTAAATTCCAAACCCTAACACTTGCCAAAAAAAAAAGTGCCCCCAATGTTGAAACTAATTTAATTGAACAATAATCCAAATGCCACCAATATATACACACAAAAAAAATCATATATCTTTTTCTATAAATCAATGAATTCTACTTGTAGAGAACTAACAAGAGTCTAAATGTACAAAAATGAAACCCTAAAGTAAAGTGACAATTCAAATTATCCTTTCGTCCAAATAATGTTCGGCAAGTGTTTGAAGAAAAACCTAAGAGTAATAATAATAGTACCGAGTGGCCTGTGACGCTTGAGAGCGGCTTGAACATGCCGTAAGAGATCAGGTCGTGAAGAAGAAGAAGAAGGGCGAGTAGCTTCTTCACTTGTAGTAGTAGTAGAAGTACTAGTACTAGTACTGGTATTAGTAGTAGTTGAAGAAGACGATGTCGTCAGAAGGTTAGTTTCCTCCTCCCTAACCATTGCTAGACCTTCTTCTTAACCGCATTTCTAAGTAGTAGTTCGCCAAAGTAAGTAAAACTAGGCACTTTACTTGTTATCTTCGAATTGAGAAATTTACGTTTTCGAACAACTTGATCATCATTGAAATCGATTTAGCTAAACAAATTGATTTGAGATTTGGATTGATTACAGATTAGTAGTGTGTTGAAGAAGGTATGAAGAAGAAGAAGTGAGGAAGAGGAGTGAAATGAGGCGGAAAGACAATAAAACAATTCAAACTTTTGGAATCGGGCCTGTTGGTTGGTTCGAATGGTGGTGAGTGGTAACGCTGATGATGGGTTCATTTTCATTGTTGGGTTAATACTGTACAGTTGAAGTGGCTGAGTTTAAAAACATCCAGACTCCAGACCTTGGTCCATGAACCCCCACCCGATTTAGATTTTGTTGTTTGGGAAAGTATTTTTAACGTTTGAGTGCTTTGGAAAATAAGCCTTAAAATTTTGAACAAATATTAAATTACAATGTTGAAACAAATATAAATGCATTTCATTTCTTGATTTTAATTTTTTTTTTTTTAAATAATCTATTTTATTGATAAATTCAAAAAATTACACAAAAGTAAAGGACAAGCGTTGCTACGAATTGTACCGCAAGTCCTTTCTAAATAGGAAACATGATTAAATTATATTGGTGTGCCTTACATGTTTCACTATGTTTCTCCTATTTTGTTGTTGTTGCACTATTAGTTGCATAACTGTGTGGACCTAAAACTAAAGGGTAATATCCCAAATCAGCCTCATGTTTAGGTGCCTCTTCCTCAATAGGCCCTGACATGGGGTCATCTTCCCAAACAGGCCCCCTGACCCACCATATCACCTTTTACCAATTTTTTAGAGACCATTATACCCTTTGTACTTTTTCAAAAGCAAATCTACTTTTTGGATGTATTAAACATAAACTGATTTGATTGCGACGTTTCCGACAAAGACTAATAATTTAATCCTAACCGTTGATTTAACTTGATACCGATGAAACACATTCACCGTTGATTTAGCTTGATTTAGCATTATCATCAAACCAAGATCTTGTATCCTCTAAAACAAATTGGTTTTGGTTTTAAAGATCCAACCATTGCATGTGTTGCTGCTCTAAAGGATTGCCACGTATTAGATACAATTTTGATTTTAAAGTGACAACAGTAAACGGATAAATTCAGTTTCGAATTTTGAAGTGGAAAAACAACCAAACAGTTGCAACACTAAAGAAACTCTAGCTTCCATCTTCATCAATCTTCGAAATCAAACAACAATAACTTCCATTTTCAAAATCAACCAACCCCCTTTCGAAATCAAACTTGTTTCTTAACAAATTAGAGGAAATGGCTGATGAAATCAGTTTACATGATGAAGAACTTGAAGACAGTAATTCGGAAGAAGGTGGTACAAGCGAAGTGCAGATGAAAGAGAAGAAGAAGTATGGAAGGAACTTCAGTGTAACTGTGAGATGCTCGATGAGAAAGGTAAAAACTCATTTTGTTGATACTTTACCCGATTTGGAAAAGGAAAATTTGATGAATTCATATTTTAAGTATTTCTTAGATGTTCAATATGATAAAATCCACATCTGCACTTCTGTTGTCACCCAAGTTGTTAAGTCTAGGGTTTCAAAACTGAAATATGTCATTGGGGATAGTGATCTTACATTTAGACCTTTAGATATCACATTAGTTTTAGGTTTGAAAATTGGTGATATTCCTAGTGAATTCTTGTTGAGGAATAGAGATATAGTTAGTGCATTTAGGCAGAAATATTTTGGTGATTCTAAGAGCATTAAGGAAAAGCACATAGAAGCAGCAATTGTAAGAGCAAGAGGTGACCCAGATTCTGGCGACGACGTTCATCGCCTGAATCGGTTGTTATTATTGCAACTTTGTTTACTTCCCGATTCAGGACAAACTATTGGTGTCAAATATGTTGATTTTGCCGAAGACCTTGTTGCTTTTGATAAATTTCCATGGGGGTCGGTTGTTTTCAAATTATTGAAAAAGTCATTAGAGAAATCTGCAATCAATGAATCAGAAAAGAAGCTAGACTATGCTCTTGATGGTTGTGTGCTTGGTTTTATTATCTGGGCATACGTACACCTCCCATGCTTAGGTCCGAAAAGGTTGCCTAATGCCCCATTCCCAAGGATGCTTGCTTGGACAGATTTACCTGGCAAGACCACTGGCAGGAATACCATTGATAGAAAACTTTATCCAAAAAGAGGAAAAGAAGTTGAAGTTGTGCCCCCTTTCATCACACCATCGGAGTTTGCTGAAGAACTAGTTCATGAAGCACAAGAGGTATGTAAATTATCCTCTAAATTGTTGTCTTTTAATAATGTGGTTTATAACAGAGTTCTTTTAAGTTGCAATTTTGATAATAGGTTTTTTTTCCTGTACAATGTTTTAGTATCAAAAAACCCTTGATGAAGCTAAAAAGGGAGTTGTTGATGATCTAGAAGGGATTGTGCGAGGAGTGGTAAGTTTGTTTAAATAGAAATCCTCTAGTTATTAAATTAGTATCTTCTAATTGTCTAATATATATCTGCTAAATGTGGATACATATCCTCTAATTTCAGTTTCACAGAGAACTAAAACAAGTCTTAAACAAAGGTGTTACAAAAAGGCTTCAACAGTTTCAAAGGAATGTTGTTCAAGGAGTGAAAAAAATGTTGAAACCCTTACATGTACAAGCTGGATCATCATCTAAGCAAGCTGCCACCAAAACGAAGACACCATCATCACAAAAGTTGGGTACCACCAAGAAGAACAAGGCAATTGTCACTAGGAGTTCATCTAGGAAGAAAATTGCACCCAAGGAAACAGAAAAAAATACAAGTGTCAGCAAGGGAGCAGCAAAGAAGACCGCTCCCACCAAGGAAGCCCCCTCCAAGACAAGTGACAAGAAGAAACCCATTCCCACCAAGGAAGTACCAACCAGGACAAGTGCCAGGAAGAAACCCACTCCCACCAAGGAAGTACCAACCAGGACAAGTGTGAAGAAGAAACCCACTCCCACCAAAGAAGTCCCAAAGAACACAAGTGCCACAAAGAAGATTGTTGGTAGGATCAAACTCCCACCTAAACAGAAAAAACTGCCACCCCTTGCAGATCTACCCAAGCCAAGTCCATCACCCCCACAACTGTCAAGAGCCTCTGTAAAAACAAGGAGGCAAAGCCAATTTGAAGCTGCTGATACTGCTACTACTCCAACTCCCTTGGGAAAGAGAAAAGGGAAAGAGATTTGTACTGAACCATCACCCAAAAAACAAAGGAGTACACAGTTGCCTGAAATCATCATAGGTGGTATGAGAAGCAAAGCTATGTTGGATTTCATGTTCAAAATGAGAAGTCCTCAAAAGCCTCAACAACCTGACCCTGATTGCGAGCATCCTGCTAAAGAAGTTGCGAAGAAGAGGAAAAACAAGGAACCCCAGCTTCCAACCAGAAAACAACCTTCAAGGTTAGATTTTAAACTTACAACAGACTATTTGTTTAAAATCTTCTAGACTTCAAACTTATATCCTCTAATATGTTCTTTATTATCCTCAACATATTTGATTAAACTCTTCTAGATTTCCAACTTATATCCTCTTTTTTTGTTTTTAACAACTTAGGGTTAGCAAACATGTGGCACAAGATAGGACATGGTGGAAAGAAGCAAAAGAAAGGGAGAACAGGAAAAACAAGAAAAACAAGTCAGAATTGAATTCTGATACGGATACGAAGAATCCAATAGAAACAACAAGTAGGAGGTTGTTCTGTGATGGGAATGATAATGATAATCATGATTGGCAAGAGAGAGAAGGTGTTGCTGTTGATAGCTTGACAATGATATTATATCATGCTACTATGGAACCCATGTTTGTTTTACCAATCTTAGCTTTGCCACCTCCTGAGGAAGTGTTAGCTTTGCCACCTCTTGAAGGTATATCCCCTAATGATGTTGTACCAGGTAATGTTGATGATATGGTTAGGCAGGAGGAAGGGGACATTAATGTGAAGGAGGAAGAGGACATTATAGTTTTGGAGGAAAGTAAAGATGTGGAGGAGGGGGTGGATGAGGATGATGACTTTCTTGATGCCATCTCAGATCCCAATAATAATCCTGAAGAGTATCTAGTGGATATAGATGGCTACAATGTTGGTGAGATGGATGAGGAGAGTGAGGCAGATGAGATTGATGAAACAAATGATGATGTAGTCATTGAAGATAGCCAAGCTATTCAAGCTTATAAAACAAGTCAGAAGAAGTTGAAGAAAAAAGCGAAGGGGTTGGAAGAAAGTAGTGTGGACCACCAATTGGATGTTGATATTGTTATGAACATCATGGGTAAGTCATTTCTGGAAAGGACTACCACCAATAATGAAACAGATGTTCTTAACTATTTCTGGTGTTTGGCAAAGGATCCTAAGTATGAGCATGCAGTTATAAGGGAATATAAGGATGCTCCTGATATAATTGTGAAGCAATTCTACACTTTGTATAAAAATAATTGGCTGCATGGAGATATTGTTGATGCATATGTACTATTGCTCACTAAGTGGTATGGCATATTAAGGAAACACCTTCAACCTGAGGACCAGTTTGCTGTGGTTAACACTGTATATTTTGCTGTAAGTATACATTTTTTTTCTTAGTGTATTTGGTATTATGGAATGATTTGTTGGCACTCTAACTATGTTAACTTTTGGTTTTTGCTATTATGTTTAGAACATGCTGCAGGAGATAGTTCAGAAGACATATAGAAAGCGCATGAAGGACAAATCTTTTGCTGCACTTTCACCATTAGAAAGAATTAGGAGTGGCATGTTTAAAATACACCAAGGTGCTTTGAACATTGTTAGCCCATCTAGGGGTTTGAAAGGTCAAGTTCCTGCAAAACTTGCAAAGGCACTCCTTGTTCCCTTACAAGTAAGTTGTTAATTATGTTTACATATGTGATCTCACATCATCAAAAGCTTATTATCCTCTAAGTTATGTTTTCACATCCTCAAAAGACTTATGTTGTATCCTCTAATATATAGGTTAACAACAATCACTGGATATTGCTTGCCTTTAACTTTAGGGAGTGGAAGGTCAAGATATATGACTCTTTGGGTTATAAGAAACCATCTTCACAACAGTTGGGGGTCGAGGAGATGTTGCCCTATGTGGTGTTTGCTGCTGACCCTACTGAAGAAGACATTGACCTTGAAAGAGCATGGGAACGTGAATATGTTAATTGTACACCTCAGGATGATGGCTGCAGTTGTGGAGTCTTTTTACTTGCATATCTTGACTGTGTTCTCAGAGGTGAGCCACCATTATTTGAGAGGATAGCAACTCTGATGAGAAAGCGCATTGCCATGGACCTTGTTGAATGTGGTTTCAAACCAAACAAGAAGTAGAGCATCTTATTTTGTTGGATGTATTCTGTTAAACTTGTTTATTTTGTTGTTGGAAAGTTGTAAAACATCATGACTTGTTTTGAACATATTTAATGTGTCTTGTGTTGAACATGTTTATGTTGTTGCAAACATGTCTGAGGTTAATATATTAGCTTTTGGAGTTAGATGCAGTTTCTCTTTAATTTGGTAGCATAGCTATGTTTGCCTTTGATGCAGTTATTTAGAGGATACCGAAACTATATTTTAGAGGATACAATCTCTGTCATTTAGAGGATACAATAAACACTTGACAAGGATAGACTGTATATAGTTTTAGATAATGTGAAATGGTACCCTTTGAGAGATGCACTTAATAAACACGTTACAACAACTTAAAAAACACGTTACAACAACCTAAAATACTAATAATCTAAAGTTATCAACACTTTAGTACTTAATAAAAATCCATTCAAAGCTTATCATCTAGTATTGTTCTGACGGATACAAAAGGGACAAAATACAATTCAGCTCACAAAAAGAATTGTTAACACACTTAACATGTGTGTGGTGGTCCTTCTCCAGGTAAAGGTTGAAAGAAGTAGTCATAGTCTGGTATGACTTCAATACATGTTGACTTGTTGTGTCCTGGAGCTTTACACCTTGAGCATCTTCTAAGTTGAACTGGGATACCTTCAAGTTTGCCTCTTTTTCTCTTTTTCTTCGGACGACCTGCCTGTTTAAAAGGTAGTGGTGAAAGAATCCTTCTTGATGCTCTGTCCTGCGGCAATTCATCCTTGCCTCTTGTGGGTCTCCATTGTTCTTTGTATGTCTCTGCATATGTTTCCCTTTTGTAGTAGACAGCACAAAAAGCATATGGATCACTTTTGGTTTCTCTAATCACAGACATTGCATGCTCACAAGGTATTCCCATTGCTTCCCACCATTTGCAAGTACAAGATCGCGTGTTCAAGTCAACGATACATGTCTTATTCTCACCATAAACTGTCCAAAGAGTTGGAGACGACTGCTCACGAGTGAATGTACGCCCCCTCCAAGCATTATGCAATATTAGTTCGTGGCACCACTTTGTTACAGGTGTCTTGAACTTCTCACCATCAACACGATAGTCACGGTGATGCCTTATGATGTTGGCGTGAATTCCTTCAAGAAGAGAAGTAACAGGCATCTGCCTTTCGGGTATAATCATTCTGTTCCATGATTCCACATGATTGGTGTAAATAATTCCAAATCTGCAAGTTAGAGAAAACAATATTAGCGGATATATATGGTTAATTAGAGGATACAATATAGTCATTAGAAGACACACCTTGATTTCTCCTGAAAAGCACTTGCCCACTTATTTAATGGTCCAATTTGCATTAAGCTGTTGTATGCCTTCTCAGAAATTGCCCATATTTGTAGCATAAAACCCCAAAACTCATTTTGATTCGGAGTCTTTGCAGCTTCCTTAAGCAACCACCTTACTTTTGCATTCCCATATTTGAGGGACATGTGTTGTGCACAATACATATGACAAGCGTTTGGGAGAATCTTTGGTACAGCTTGAATAATACTTTTGTGCCTATCAGACAAGAGCACAAACTGGTGATCATGCCCAACCACATGATCCTTAAGTTTTTTCAAAAACCATTCCCAATACTCGTTGTTTTCTTTACACACAAGTGCAAAAGCAATTGGGTACACATGATTGTTTCCCTCAATAGTAATTGCTGTCAGAATTACTCCTGGATATCTACCTTTAAGAAAAGTTCCGTCCACCATGATTATTGGTCTCATTGTGTTTCTATAAGCTCTCACAGTTATGCCATATGTCCAAAATAAACATTCGAATTGATCACCTTGGCCTGTCACAATTTCAGTAACAGCATCCGGATCGACTAACTTAAGTTCATTACAATATGTTTGGATGAGCTGATATGACTGACTAAAGCTACCTCTTAACTGCAGCAAATAATGATATAGTTAATAATGCAAACACTGAGGGGATATTGGTTATATATTTAGCGGATATAAATAAATTATTTAGAGTCAAAGTAGCAATCAACTTGAGGATAACAACTTACAAACTATATGACTTATAAAGAGTTTCTTAGAGGATAAATACCTGTTTCATGGCCAATTCCCTAGCTCTCCATCCTACCTTGTAGGAAACATTAATTTTGAATTCATGTTCGATGTCACCTTTCAATTGAATTGGTGTGAGGTCTTCATTGTTCCTTAACCTTCTTATACATTTAGAGGCAACCCATTCTGCATCTGCTTGACGATTTGTTGCTTCAAGTCTGAAATTTCCACATGTGTGATGATTATTAAAGGTTCTTATGGTCCAAGTAGCATCCACATTTGGTGTTGCACGAATCCTCCATGGGCATCCACCAACTTTACATTTCCAAACGACCCTTTCACTGTTTGTGCTACTCTTGCTGAAGTCAAACTCATTTTGAATTGCATATTGCTTTATGTCTCTAATAAAATGAGCCTTGGACAAATATACACGTCCAATCTCAGGGATCACATACTCATTGTGTAAAGGTTCAGTGTGTGGAGCGCAACCAAAATTGGGTCTATGCAGATTTGCGTAGATAAAGTTAAGTTCCTGTTTGACTTCATCATCCCAATCACGATTGTTCTCAGATGGGTAATGCCTTTCATTTCTTACATTTCCTCCAACTGGTACATTGATATTAGCTTGCTGTTGTGGGACATTTTCAGGGCTCTGAAAATTGTTATGTTGTTGAGGAACATTGTCATGTCTTGGGATATTGGTCTTATCGACTGGAGCATTGTTGGGGCCAGCTGCATGTCTGAATCTATCCTCTAAATTGCACCTAAGATCCTCTAAATGACTTCCTATATCCGCTACGTTGGTGCTAATACTATAAAAACCCCTCATCTGATCTTCTGTTGGAGAATCATCTTCCAATATTGGTTGGGAAGGATGATCATTTTGGGAAAGATGATCATCATCAGGAGGGAACATTGGTTGGGAATCATCATACATCTGATCTTCCAATACTTCCATATCATGCCTAAGAACTGAATTTGGTGTATCATCAGTTATTTGATCTTCAAGTCCATCTTCTGTGGTCGATATCACTGGTGAATCATGCACTTCCACATCAGAATCATACTGAGTTGCATCGCTATCCTCTTCTATTGAACACCCTTCATCATCTTCATTTGTTGGTTGGCCTTCACCTTGAGCTGCACATTGATCTTTTAGTTGTGCTTGTATTCCACCATATTCTTCAAGTTCATGGGAGAATCCATCCCAAAATCCATCATTGTTATACATTTGTGAAAGAATTTCTGCTGCTGCATCAATGTTAGAGGATTCGGACTGCATATTAGCGGATGCGCTAGGCGATTTAGAGGATATTGGCTCAGGTCTGTAGACATTATTAACTTCAAATCGCATAACATTTTCCAAGGGAGTTTGATAATCTTCTGGGTCGATTGCAGGACTAGAAAGGGGAGTTTCTAACACAACAAAACTATGAGTCCCAGGTGGGGTATCCAAAACTAAAGGATGTTGCTCATTACCATCCCCTTTTGGAAAAATAACATGGTTCTTCTTCTGTGCTGATGCAGGGTCTATCAAATATTTGAAAGGAACATCACCTTGCTTTTTAGGTGTGCAAAAATCTGAATAATCAGGTTGATTACCCCAACTGGTTGGAGAAAAATCATCTGGAAAAAGCTTTCTTCTCAATGCAGCTTTTCCTTTCCCTTTCTCATCTACTTTCTCTTTTCCTTTCCCCTTCTTTTTTATTGTCAAAGTTGCTTCCCCATTCACTGGTTGTAAATCTCCTAGTATCCAAACACACATGACATATAAATTCTTCGCATTTATAATTGCCATCACCAATTGATCATAATCATCTTCACATTGAATGCTGATTGGAGACTCATTCACAACACATTGAATTGAAAATTTGTCTCTCTTTACATTGATGATACCTTCAACCATCTCCATAAATTCTTTATACGGCATTTTCAGGTCACAAACTGTTATTTTTGTGTCTCCATTCTTATATGAGGACAATCCATCTGCATTAATCTCCAACTCACCACCAAATCGAAACACAACATTGATTGTTCTACCTGAAACAGTAAGGGTATATCCTCTAATCAGTAAAATAAGTTGTGACATATGGATCTAATGTTTCATACAACCACAACAATAGTGAAAGATACCATTTTTATGATGAGAAAGATACCATCTTAATGACTTCAAAGTTCAAAAATACCATCTTAATGATGAGAAAGATACCATCTTAATGGCTTCAAAGATACCATCTTTATGATCATAAAGATTCTGTCTTTATGATTAATGGTGTTGTCTTTAAGGATGTCGTCTTTATGGTCAGAAAAACACTATCTTTATGGTGATTAAACCTTAAAATCCTAAAAATACCTACTACATTACCTGATTTCTTGTTGATCATAAAAATTTGCTCATCCACCACTTTTGATTTCCCTTTTTTCTTTGTCATCTTGGTTGTAAAACAATGGGTTGGTTAAAGAAGATGAAGATTGTTAAGGTTTCAGAGAGAATAAGATGTTTGGGACGATGAAGATGGTTCAGACGTCAGACCATCGCAGCTGTTTACTTGTTTTATGCAGATTTGATGGTTGCATATGTTATGTTTAGAGGATAAAGCATTGTTCATTATCATACACGTGTCACAGATTAATCCAACGATTAGAAATAGCTTTGTAGTCATTGTCGCAGTCATTAATGCTTGCTGAAACTGACTAAGTCTGATTCGATGTAGACGGCGTCACTGTTCTGTTGAGGGGTATAATGGTCTCTAAAAAATTGGAAAAAGGTGATATGGTGGGTCAGGGGGCCTGTTTGGGAAGATGACCCCATGTCAGGGCCTATTGAGGAAGAGGCACCTAAACATGGGGCTGATTTGGGATATTACCCAAAACTAAAATACTGTTAGGTGTCCTCGGTAGTTGTACAAGAGGTTGTACTAAGAGCAAGAGGTTGTAATACAAGGAAAGGATCTAAGATTGATAGATGCTTAGTTAACCAACATTGGGTGTCTGTGTTCCCTACTACAGTGGTGGAGTTTTTGTAGCCTATTCTGTCTGATCATAGTCCTATTTTGCTTACGTGGACAATTGCACATCCAAGTATGTTTCCTTTTAGGTTTAACAATGCTTGGACCTTGCATCCCACTTTTATGGATACAGTGAAAGACACGTGGCAAATAGCTGCCAGTGGAAACCCAATTTATGTGCTCACTCGAAAACTGAAGGGGTTAAAGGTGGTTCTCAGATCATGGGCCAAAACTCACTTTGTTGATTTGAATGGGAAGGTTAATGAAGCAAAGGAGAAACTGTTAGAGGTTCAAAGACAGTTAAACATTAATGTGCAAGACTTAGAATTGATTGCAGCTGAGAAAACTTTAAGGAAGGATTTTTGTGATTTACTAAAGATGGAGTATGAGGAGTTGAAACATAAAACTCACTGTACTTGGATGGTTAAGGGGGATAGATGTACTGCATATTTTCATGGTTTATTGAAAAAGAGGAAGAATAGAAACAAGATATGGACTCTCGCAAACTCTGCAGGCATCAAGACTACAAATCCTACTGATGTTCACAAACTCATTGTTGATCACTATGTACAACAGCTGGGTTCAGAGACTGAAGTGGACATTGATCTTGATATTCTGAGGGGTCTGAAAGTGAACACTTCTTTTGAAGATTCAGAAGCTCGGGATTTATTGAAGGTTATTTCAAATGATGAGATCAAAGCATGTGTAACACCCATGAGTTGGTGTTAGTCCCACATTGCCAAGGAAGTGGTTGTATTGGTAGTATATAGAGCTTAACCATACTCTAACTAATGTCAAGGCCTTTTGGGGTAAACCATATGGATGGGCCCTGGTCTAAAACCCTCTACTGCTGGATATCCGCAGTGACTAAAGAGGGACAATATTGACATTAGCGAGCGGTATGGTGCTCGACGCACCGGGATGAGCGAGGACGAAATCCCGGGGCGTTACAGTTGGGCCTTGATCCAAAACCCTCTACTGTTGGATATCCGCAGTGACTAAAGAGGGACAATATTGACATTAGCGAGCGGTATGGTGCTCGACGCACCGGGATGAGCGAGGACGAAATCTCGGGGAGTTACATATGGTATCAGAGCCGACGACGGGTCGCCTGTTGCAGGTGGGAAGTACGCTGGAAAGGCCCAGGGAGCGCCAGGTACTTATCTCACTTGGCAGGGAACGTCGGAGATTTTGAGACTGTACTGAGTGTACTGCAGAGCCGAGGACGGCTCTATTTCTAAGGTGGTGAGATTGTAACACCCATGAGTTGGTGTTAGTCCCACATTGCCAAGAAAGTGGTTGTATTGGTAGTATATAGAGCTTAACCATACTCTAACTAATGTCAAGGCCTTTTTGGGTAAACCACATGGGTGGGCCCTGATCCAAAATGCTCTACTGCTGGATATCCGTAGTGACTAAAGGGGACAATATTGACATTAGCGAGCGGTATGGTGCTCGTATGGTGCTCGACGCACCGGGATGAGCGAAGACGAAATCCCGGGGCGTTACAGTTGGTATCAGAGCCGACGACGGGTCGCCTGTTGCAGGTGGGAAGTACGCTGGAAAGCCCCAGGGAGCGCCAGGTGCTTGTCTCACTTGGCAGGGAACGTCAGAGATTTTGGGACTGTACTGAGTGTACTGCAGAGCCGAGGGCGGCTCTATTTCTAAGGTGGTGAGATTGTGACACCCATGAGTTGGTGTTAGTCTCACATTGCCAAGGAAGTGATTGTATTGGTAGTATATAGAGCTTAACCATACTCTAACTAATGTCAAGGCCTTTTGGGGTAAACCACATGGGTGGGCCCTGGTCCAAAACCCTCTACTGCTGGATATCCGCAGTGACTAAAGAGGGACAATATTGACATTAGCGAGCGATATGGTGCTCGACGGACCGGGATGAGCGAGGACGAAATCTCGGGGCGTTACAGCATGCTTTTTTGAGATGGACAACTATAAATCTCCAGGCCCTGATGGTTTCAATGCTATGTTTTACAAGGTGTGCTGGAGTATTGTGGGGGATGATACAATCAAGGCTGTGTTATATTCGTTCCATACTCAGTCTATTCCCAAGGGGTTGAACTTTACTTACCTTTGTCTTGTGCCTAAGGTCCCAAACCCAAATACAGTGACAGATTATAGACCTATTGCTTGTTGCAATGTGATTTATAAAGCAATTTCAAAATTGTTGGTTAATAGAATGAAGGAGAGCATGGAAAAGCTGATAGATATCAACCAAGCTGCTTTTATCCCAGGGAGAGCAATTCAAGATAACATCTTATTGTCTCATGAGCTTCTGAGGAAGTATGGAATGAAACATCTATCTCCAAGATGTTCTCTTAAGGTTGACATAAGTAAGGCTTATGACACAGTTCACTGGCCGTCTCTGGAGCTTTGTGGATGGTTCTTCTAATAATCAGGCAGATGGAGTCGGTATAGTTCTTAGGAATGAATTTGGTGTATTTATCGCTGGTCTGTCAAAACATATTGGAAGAATCACAAACGACATGGCTAAACTTTGGGCCATTAGAGAAGCTTTGTAGATGCTCAACAACTTAGAAATTCAAAGATGTGTTATTGAATCAGATTCTCAGTTTGATGTAGGTGTGTTGACAAGCGCTTGTTCTTATGCTTGGTATTTCAGAAATGTTATAACAGATTGTAAACTTTTGATGTTAAATATGTGTGTAGTGATACACGATGTATATAGAGAAGCTAATATGTCGGCAGACTTGTTAGCTAAGAGGTATTTGAGCTGTGCAAATTCAGGTGTTTGGTTTACCAGGCCTGACCCTAAATTAGGTATGTTTTTGTACTATGATAACGCAGGTACTACATATGAACACAACTAATGGAAGTACAGTTTGTAATTGGTAGTATATATGCAATAGAATAGAACTTTTGCTCAAAAGGCGGTTTTTTTAGGGGCCTTTCGGCAAAGTGGTTAAAATGCATTCTTTAGCTTTCAATAAGGAGATAAGTAGAAAGCTTGTTCAGTGATTATGAAAATAAAATCAAAAAGTAATTTTTAAAAAGGTTATTTTGTATTTAGTCCCTCTAGAAGATGACAAATTAGTATTTGATCCAAACTTTATCATTTATTAGTAAATAGTCCCAAAGTCGTTATTAGACTGTTAGTCAACACAATTGACTCAAGTCAAACCATCCATAAATTTTTAATGTCGAAACTACCCTTTCAAAACTTGAAACTTAAAAAATTGATTTTTAGGGGTTTTTTTGTGTGTTTTAGATCTTAGAAATCAATGGGCGTCTTCATCATCGACAACATCAAGAAGATATCTGGATTGAATTAAAGGACCATGGAATCCAAAAGAAGATGCTTTGGTACAGATGCTTGTTGAAAGACATGGACTAAGAAATTGGTATTTGATTTCAAAATCAATTCAAAATAGATTTGGTGTTGATTTCAAAATCAATTGGAAGTAGATTTGGTGTAAGCACCCTTCTTAAAAAATTGAACATTGATGTTCATCTTCTTCTACTCTTCAACTTCAATGAACAACTCCTCTACAATGATGATAAATAACGAAGAAAAAGATATGCAAGTGTTGGAACAACGATTCTGATGAGTTCATCTTCTGGATCGGATTGGATTTAAGTGTTTCAAGTCTTCCTTCACTTGTTATTTATCAACTTGTTGCTAAACTTGTTATCAACTATCACAAGAATACAAGCATAGCTGCTGGTGGTATTATTTGTAGGAATTCAGATGCGACATTAAAGCATGTGCATACTAGAAATTCATGGCAAGAACAATAGAGAAGACAAAAGCATGTGTGGCGGCAGAGATAGGAGTACAAATAATATGTTCTGTATCTCTGCAAAAAATTTAGGTGGTGTGATAGACTTTGTAATAAGGAATAATCAAGTGTAGCCCCAATTATTCTAAACTATCATCGGATCAACAACAACAACAACCAATGCAATATGTTTCTCCTTGATTATCGTATTACATATGGTAATTAATTTTGTGTATTTAAGTTAAGTTATCACATGTTGGACACGTGAATGGGTAGTCTGGACATTAAAAAAATATAGATGTCTTGACTGTAAATAACGATTTTGGGACCATTTACTAATAAACCATAAAATCTGGATCAGATGCTAATTATCAATCTTCTAGAGGGACCAAATACAAAATAATTTTTTAAAATATTAAATAATGTAAGTTTCCATTTCAAGCTTTGTACTTTCTACTTTCTCGTTTCGGCGATCTTTTATAGAAATTCTTTCCAAATTTTTTTAAGTTGCCCAATGCCCGTCTTTTTGGCTAATAGCCTGATATCACCAAACATATCCTTAGAATATCCACGTGTCTAAGTAGCAAGCATGTCGACTAACACGGTCCATAGCTAAAAGGGAAGGAAACGGCGCCAAACATAGCAATTGCTGACTGTTTTAGGATAGTATCGAAAACAAAAAAGCGCACCATTTTATCTATCGATTTCACAACGGAACCCACTACCTTCAATTCAATTATTAGTTTATTATTACAAACAACTCACTTCATTCACGTTTCTTCTCTCCAAGAATCTGTGTTGAATCCCACCCACTCTCTACTCTCTCCTCTCTAGTATCTTCTGTAATAACATTTGTTTGTTGAAGAAATCAGAAATCAGAGATCAGAAATCAGAATTCAGAAATGAGCTTAGAGTTCATTCTTTCTCCCCAAACAACAATATCTTTTTCCCCAAAGTTTAGATTTGTTGTTGGTGGGAGAAGATCATCATCATCATCTTCTTCAAAGAAAAAGAATAAAGTTCGTCTTAAGGTCTTAGGTCGATCTCTTGGTGATAATTGGAAATTAAATGATATTGATACAAGTAAGTATTTATTTATATTTGCTTTTGTCATTTATGATTTGCATGAGTTATTCTTCTAGTTTAAGAATTTGGGTATTTTGTTTTAGCATACAGTACAAGCAAGTTATTTAGTTATGGTAAGTTACATATATTATCCCAAGATTACTCTGCTATCTGCCACTTGCCTAGCGCCTTCGCTTATTAATCAGTGATTTCTGGTAAGTTAAAATAAAAAAAGGAGTAGAATGATTGTCAATTGCGCTAT
This sequence comes from Aquilegia eximia, assembly GCA_023053565.1. Lineage (NCBI taxonomy): Eukaryota > Viridiplantae > Streptophyta > Magnoliopsida > Ranunculales > Ranunculaceae > Aquilegia > Aquilegia eximia. Next base: position 20,791,849 of record JALIGU010000003.1, read on the forward strand.
TGGCAAACCAAAATAATCCAATATTGAAATTCAGCTAGGGTAGAAACTCAATTATTAGGATTCTGGAACTTAGCCAAATTTCTTAGTATTGTTCTTTATAAAACCTCCTCGGCCTCGCCTCTGCGTGAAATGGGTTGTGATTTGTTTTTCAACCATGGAAAAATGCAAAGATCATATTTAGCACTGAATATGATATGCAGTCTTTTTACAACCCTTCGAATATGCTCTAAAATGGATAACAAGGTCCTGATATATTCGAACAAGTTTATTTAGCACTGAATATGGAACAAGTTTATTATTTACGCATTGTGATTTAATTGTCTCATCTATTTATCAATTCTTTAGATTAAAGGTGTAATGTACTGCAAGGCATTAATGAAGCAATGGTGATGATACTTCTTGGGTCTTCTTAAATGCAATAAATCCATCTTTGTAATATGTCTCCATCTGAAACTCATAATTATTCTGTAGATGCTGTTCAAGAGAGATTGAGCTCGTGGCTCCTAAAGACCCAGAGTTTTTTGAGTGATGTAACTGCCCCACTAGTAAAACAAGCTAAGGAAAGAAGCCTTGATGTTAAAAGTTCTATGGAAACTAAGGAAATGGAAGAAATGTTTCTTTCCGAACAAACAATTGACACCGACACTTCAAATGGGAGTCTTTCTTTAGCTTCCATCATTTCTATAGAGCAATTCAGCAGGTAAGGAAACTCATTACTTATATAGGCCTTTAGTATGCTGGTCTGTTTATTTTGAAACCCTAACTATTAAGATATAACGATACACCCTATATTAATACTGCCATATCTGTTAAATTCTATAATGTTTTGTAAATTTTCCATAGAGGATACTACTGTGATGATGTTTCCGTACAATGAAAAAGTATATTTCAAACAAATTTCACTGAAAATTGTTGTTTTCCTAAAAATAAGATATCTGGCTGTATATTCATCAATCAAGACACCATAAGTGATCACAACCATAGAACTTTCCTTTATTAATATTTCTTTTTTGCTTTCATTAGAACTTCAGAAGATTTTGTATGGAAAGAAAAATTTGAGAAAAACACACAAGTGCGCGTATATGTTCAGATGACTTGCTAGGTACAAGAAATGAAGGAAACTTTCACAAAAAGAGGATAAAAAACAGACCTTCTATTGTCCATCCACGTATAAACTGGTGTGAAGTTGCTCAGAGAAGAAAAATCGCTGACACAAAAAGTCAAAAACAATCACGAACCTGGTGAAGTTCAATTGCAAAGACAACTTCAAATTACGAGGGTCTAATAGATTACAAAGTTGGATTCTTTCACAAAAGAATACCCTTAACTAGGATTTTGGTTTCCCAAATTAATGACCAACTATTAATGAGGCATCCTGTCTTTTAAATGCTAAAAGGTATATTATAGGCTTTGGAAGTAAAAAGGAAAGAAAATCGTACAGGAAGAAATTAAGAGAGGGAAGCCATGCAGCGTCTTCAATAGGGAATCATGTATTGTACATGTGAAAATTTAATTTTTATTTTTGGAAAGTGATACCCACACTTCTCAATAAGTTTTGTGATACACCCACTTATGACCAAAATAATTGAGGCACTGATTTGGTTCCATCAATCCATCCACAGCCATCATATTCTTTTGACTTGTGAGGTGCAGGTTAAATGGCTTGACTGGAAGGAAAATGCAAAAGATATTTGAAGCCCTCCTTACTGAACCTGCTTCTAATGATGCCCGCTTCTTGGTGGAGTATTGCTGCTTTAGGTTCTTGTCGAGATATAGTTCTGAAATTCATCCTTGCTTGAAGGTTTATGGACTTACATGAACTGCATTTATAAATGTTTTCGACATGAGTGCTTTTAAAAAAATAAAATAACACTGGGCCAGCCAAGTGCCAACTCGTATGCTTAAATTATAATATTCTTTTGATTTATTTGCTAAAACCGTAAAATATATACTGTCTTCACATTGTCATTTCCGGCTTTTACATTTCCTCATGGAACGATGCATTTTTTATATATTTGATTTGTGTTGCAGGAACCTGCATTTCAGAGACTTATATTCATAACAATGCTTGCATGGCAACATCCTTATAGTGACAGATTAAAGTCAGATGAAGCCTTATCAGAGAATTCCTTAATGGTTTGATTTTCTACTTGTTATATATATTGCCCACGTCTAAGTCATTTTTATTGCTAAAATCCAATACAGGTTTACAACAAAACTTTCAGAGCTTTTTGTCAAAAGGTTTTCTTTGATAGTTTATGAAACTAAACATTGGCCTGTGAAGCAAAATAACCGCAGCTGAATAGGAATGTTGAGATTACTACGTGGTTGAGTTGCAAATGAGGATATCGATGGAATTCATTAACAGTAGAATACCTCCTATATAAGATAGAAGATAGTTAAGATGGTTTGGGTGTTAATTTATATTTCGTATTTTTCAAATGTTTCAGTCTTTTAGTAGAACTTTAATGTTTGAGAACCATGATGATAAAAGGAAAGAAGGTCTTTAAAAGATGTTTTCACTACTTATTAAACTCCAACTTTTTATGTGTTGAGCATGTAATTGAAAAACCATCATTAAGGACGAACATATTGGTATAATATAGAAGATGCGGTTGGATGGAAGATCTTAGCATCCATTCCTACCAATAAAAAATAAGAAGCATATGAACCTTGTAGCAGTTACCAACTTATTTATAATTGCGTAGCGTATTGATCTTCAAGGTCAAGGATTTAAGGTCAAAGGAATGGACCACGTACCAACACCCACATGGCAAGTCCTGGGAGAACAGATACTCCCACAAGAATAATACAGAGCTGAACGCCTGAACAATCAACAAATTTGTCTTGAAATATAAGGTGAAGACTAATCTTGGGTATAGTCAGACATTAACCTGTATTAAGTCATTCGAGAGTCAAGAATACCACCCATATCCTCCTCAGCGATATTTAGCTGCACCGGGGAGGTTTACAGAAAACCAATATGTTATGAGTATATAGAAAGGGTTTAGCAAGATTATCAGCAACCCTATTGCTTTCTCTAAAGACATGATTATCAACAAATCTTCGGAAATCGGCCCATGAAGCTCCATAGCTGAGAAATAATAATTTCGATCATGAGTGTAAAGAATATGACTGCAACTGAATTGAAAACACCCTTTGCGATCAAGATAGCTAATTCTTATAAACTAATTGTAGCCTATCTAAAACCCACATTTCTATATAGAAACATTATGAGAACCAATCCAGCATTCCCCCCCAAAACCGGTCACATAAAATCAAGATGTCCAGATATCAAATAGTAGGAGCACAAGGATGAGTGTCGTATTCATCGACATTAACTCTTAATGGCATGTTATGAGGAGGTAGTGATGAATTGCAAGAGTGAAATGAAGTAGATTTGCATTTACTCTTTCTTTCATCTGTTCTTTCTATCTTTCATTGATGTATACAGAACATCGCCTCTTGTACTTCAATTTTTATCAAAATGGTAATTAACAGTATTTCATATATGAGAACCATATACCCTATATATATATATATATAATGAAAATTTTATGTCATCATGTAAGGTTAAAGAAAATGAGTATAAGACCTAGAGTAATAACCCATAGATAAATATAAGAAGAATAGGGGCATGATTAATGTTTATTTCTGTATTTTCTTTAATTAATCTTGTAGAGTAAGTATCTTGTAATCGTTATACGTAAGAAATATTTTATCTATAGAATTTGCATAGTTATATTTTGAAGTTGTTGAAAAGGATGAATGTGTTATTATGAAAAATTTATGCTTTATACATCTGACAACTAGAAGATTACAATTTAATGTTTATTTTCTAAACTAGCTTATTTTCCACTGTCATTAAAGAAGAAGCTTGTAGGTGAAAAAGCTTTTGTTCGTATTGGCCCTGCTGTTGCTGGTGTGGCTGATAGGTCAACAGCACATAAACTTTTCAAGACTCTTGCTGGAGATGAAAAAGGGATATCTCTGAAATTGTGGACCACATACGTTGAAGAACTTCTCAAGTACGATCACTCGTTTCTCACCTTTCTTTTTTGAGTTATTATAAATGGACTTTCTCTTTATAAAGCTGTTGATGTAGGACAATAAGGGGAAACTTTGGGAAAGTTGAATAAACTGTTTGAAGGCTAAAACTAAGTGAATAGAAAGAGAGAATTATGTAGAAAGGCGAAACTACTAGCATCACACTAGTAGGGTTCTAGGAATCACTCCTAGGGACCTAGGCTTCACACCCAGGCTTGGGTTGCATCACACAATCCATAGCAAAATGCTGGAAATTTCTGAAACTTCATTCATACTTCAAAACAAGGTCTTACAAGTCTTTATATAGAGTTTAGAAGATCACTCTAGACTCTTAGGAGGACTAAACTCATTAAAGACAGATTTGGCTCTTTGACTACTATTCAAAATAACACATTTAATGACACTAAAGACTTCCAGATCTTTCTAGGTTGTTTATTCCTGATTTTTGCTGCCATGTGTCTCCATCAGCTGTATTCTTATGTTTTGTTAGGGAAAAAAAAAATCAAATCATGGGTCGCTTTGAAATACCTGCAATCATAATCATGCACAAACTGCTGATGATAATCACAATAATAGATGGGAAAAAGTGAACTTCCCGAAGTAGAAATCAAAGCCACTTAAAATACTGAAAGGAGCTATTAAGCACACAAATGAAAATAATGTCTAAAATACCGTAGAGTACAAAGTAAGGTAGGTTAGGATGCCAGAATCTATAACTAAAACTCCAATGAGAGTCCACCAATTGCTGTAATCACGAGGCCATTCGTTTAAATCTGAAGTAAGGTTCACATACCCTGTAACCAACTTGTTTGCATGATATCTCCCATCCCCAAGATGGTGAATACACGCAGGTCAGGATTTTGTTGCTCATTGCTAAAGAGCAAGTTGAAATCTGATGTCCTTGCATAAACTTTAATCGCAGATTCATTACTATGATATTGTAGATCTGGATTCATCTCAAAAAATTCCAAATGCCTATGTTACCGCTCAATGTGGAATGAAGAATATTGTTGAGCATGTCTTCCGTCGTAGGACAACCGTGATGCTACATATGAGACGCAATTGCCTTCATTACAAGGTATCCTCATGGAGCTTTTCATGCTACTCCCTGGCATGGTTTCATTGAGTGCACTTGTACTCTATGAAGATTTTGCCCCATTTATTTTGTTATATTTTCTGAGTGGTATAACTCAAATTTTAACCTGCAACTCATCAATTCAAAGAATACTGGAAATGGAGCAGTTGAAGACAATTGCTATAGTACGAGTTGGTCATCAAGTTAGCAAACTAGCTCATACTTCTTAGAAGTAATGAAAATTTATGCAGAGATGGGACATTAATCATAGCTTTTCATGTGCAAGTCAAGTAAAATCTGGCCATAAATATGTCATCTTGGGTATGTGCTGGATAAGAGAGTGAAAGAGAAAAAGAGAAGAGAAGAGAGAGAGAGAGCTAAACCCTAACGGCAGTTCATTCTTTAACTACCATCATTAACCAACTTCAACTGATTGATAGATTCAACAATTTGTTTGATGGATTGAGCTATTTAATCCAAATGGAACTGAACTTAGATACACAAAAAAGTTGGAAGTTCCATCTGTTTCATGGTCATTGTACTTGTACTTGCAAATGCATCAGTGCTGATACAAGAATAGATTGAAAGGGGGTATCGACTTCACTTCAGGCCTAATCAGCTAAAACAACAAAGTTCCCTAAATTACTCAACTAGTAGCTCAACGCATGCTGCTGATCAAAAGTCCTCAAGGAGTGATCATCTTTGAAATAAGTAAATTTTAAGGTTTGGTAAATCCTTGTAGCTTCACAAGCTGGTTTCTTGGAGCACAACATGTAAATAGGTTGTTTATGTCCAAGTCTAATATGCAGATTACGCCACTGTTTAATTGTCCTCAGTAATCTTGCTTTACTTTCTCTCTTGTTATAGCTCATCTCAGTTTCCCTTTAAACATTCACCAATCCACCCTGGGAGAAGGGGACGAAATAATAGACGTTTGTAAGAGAGAAGACTCATCTGTTGAGTTTCTTTTCTAAGCATACCAAGATTCTGCAGTTTCAAGTAATTATTAATTTTTGTTTGAGATGAGTTGTCCCCTCTTTTCATGCCTTTATCTTGGCCTCCCTCATAGAGAAGAGTCCAAACCCGTTTGGGATCTTTGTTTTTGTGAGGTTCCATGGACATTTACTGGGTTGGAAAGGCCAATTATTTTTTAAAAATGACCATCTGGTGTTAATTGAGAGCACCCTTTTGACCACATGTCCTGTTCCCCGAACCCAGAGGGTGTGTTGCATAGGCTAGAAAGGATACTGAAGGACATTCAATTCAGATGATCATCATAGGTATCATCTGGTAGGTTGGGATATATTGAGTGTATTGCTAATAAAGATTCAACCTGACTCACTCAGGAAAATGGCTGTGCAGGTTTTGGTCAAGATTGCAAGTGTTTCTTAAGGAGGGTGATGGTTTGCTGTTTCGGAGACATATTATTGTTGTTCAAAGAGTGATTTAATCTGAAACCTATATGGTTGTGATGTGTGGAGAGGCACTTTTAAAGCCCTCTGTCTTTTCTTAGACGAATGTGTTACATACTTGGAGGATTGTAACATTTATCTTTTAAGCAGATCACTGGTGGGGTCGTGGGGACAAGGCCTTCAGCTCTTCTTACCTAAGGCTATTCAGCATGTCCAATTTTCAAGGTGCAGAGTAATTGCATGGTTAATTATAACAGCTAATTGTCTTGGTTTTGCCCAGAATGTTCAACAATTGGGATATAGTAGCAACCCTTATGGCTAGGGCTAGGCTTCCCACCCACACCCCCACCCACCGTGCGCGCGTGCAGGACCCTTATAAGAGAGCGTGGGATTATGGCAAACAAATGTGTTATCCAGTGATCTTTCTACTTTACTATTGACATTTGCAATTTCTGGGAATCCTTGCTTGCCTTGCATCTAGACCTGCTGCAATCCTGGTCTGTGCTGAGAGGGAGAGGTCTGGGTGCTGCAATCTGGCGCATCTTGCCATTTGCCACTGTGTGGACTGTATGGAAAAGAAGGACTGCAGCAATCTTTAAGCCATCAGCACATTCCCTTGGAAAAAACCATCTTGGAAGTAAAGTGCACGGTATGGTACTGCTTAGGGAAGCATCCCACAAGGCCGAGTAGGCACTTTGAGTAGTTAATGGTATCATGGGGTAACATTCTCATGGCGTCTAAAATTTGAGTTGTTTTTATCTGTCTACTGGTGAATTCCCGCATTCACTTTGTAGTTTTCTTGTGATTACCCTTTGTACCTTTTCTAGTGCTTGCACTAGCTTATATTATAAGACCTCTTAATCGTAAAAAATAAAAATATAAAAAAATAAAAAAAGGGCTTGCAGCGCAGTTTGTAGCGTGCTTGTGGCGGGTTCCAATGGATATTTATTTCGTAGGATTGGTTTTGCTATTCAAAAAGGGCTTGCAGCGCAGTTTGTAGCGTGCTTGTCCTCTAACTTTGTATAACTCTTGGAATTTTTATCAATAAAAATTGCTTAAAATTTTTTTTTTGGGAGCCAGTATACCATCCAAATTATTTATTTATTTTTCCTGGTACACACCCTTAGCATTGAATACACTGTAGGAGAAGTAGGAAACCTTTTATCAACCTTTTTAATCTTTGTCAGTGTGATCGTGATTCAGTCAACTATGCCTCCTGTTTTATCTTCTCATGAGTGGTATTTGGTTTGCTTTCCACTTGGGTTACCTGGTCTTAACTGGTCGTGTGATGGACCTTTTCACTGTTTGGTAGTTAGGTCCATTTTCTTCAGTAGGTCAGCAACTTTTGAGTCTTGTAAGTTTCACCATGATGGGGATTATGTCTTGAGTTTCAGCATCACAAGAAGAATCGTTGGCCCATTAAATGTTTCCTCCAAATTATGAATATTCCTCTTGAGTACTTCATTGCTTGGAGGAGTTGGTGTAATTAGTTTCTAAATAAAGGCAAGGATGATGATAATGATTTAATGATTGGTTGTGAAAGCTTCTTTTGTTGTAGTGTGCATTTTTATTTATCTGTATGTCTGGATTATTTCAGCTTACATTTGTTTATTGGTGAACTTTTTAGTCAGCAAAATATAAAAGAAGAAAAAAATCAATGTAGTGCCTTACACGATGTTTGAGTTATATAATTCATATCTATGAACATTGTACACTGTGTTCTTCTCTTGGTATCTCAGCCATATATGTTTGCAGCAATATATTTTACATTTACCAGTGTCAAATGATATTTATTTGAATGTTGTAAAAATTCCAATTTCTGTTGGTTAATAGTTACTATACTCTATCCCATTCTGTAGCATTATTTTGCTTTTAGCAAACTCGTACAAATAAATAGTCTTCTCAAGTAAAATTATTTTATGTATTAAGTTAAGCTAACTCGAGGGGCATTAGTATAACATGGTTCGCACCACATAGAGTCTCCAAAACAAAACCATAAGGAAAGCTATAATGATGGACTATTCTCCATTAATTCAATAATTGTGGGTTTTTTTTTTTAAAAAAAAAAAATGGAATAGAAATAGAAAGTAGCTATGTAAGGGAAATAACAGGACCACATAAGCAGTTAATTATTCCGCTTTCTGTAGTACCATATTTCCTATATTTTGTATTACACTTCGCATCTTTAGACCATAAACACATTTCCTCATTTTATTTTATTTTTGTCTGATTGATGCCCTTGCTCTACTTTTAGGGTGCACAAAGGAAGGAAATCATATCAAATTCGAGAAAATCTTCTGCCATCTACTGAAACAGTTTTGTGCATAGCATCTAGTAACAAACGAGCAGTTCTGAAATGGAAGAATAACATGGCTTGGCCTGGAAAACTTACTCTAACAGATCATGCACTCTATTTTGAGGTATGAATTTTATGAAATTTGAACAATGTGCATAAAAAATCACCAATTAATGGAATACAAGATATGCACTTTATTATGTGGTAAACGATAGAGTGTTCCGTCATGCAGTATTTCAAGCGTCGGATTCATGTAGTCATTTACAATGTTCATTTTGAGTTTGTGCCATTTACTTGTTTAGGATGAACATTTGTACTAATATGGGGCATGCTGTTGTTATTGGTTACATTTTATACCTAATACATACAAGAAATCACATTACCTAATTTGAACTGTTCATCCTCATCAGTATACTGGTGAAGTTCTTTTGCAAGTGCTTCTGGACTTCTGGTGCCTTTAATCTATCAGATCAGTGACTTTATTTGGTAAAGAAATCGTAAAAGCCAGTTTTGCATTTTCTTCTGGCTAGTCTGACTTGGCTCTTAACTTTGATAATCTGGGAAGGAGATACAATTACATATCATCATTATTTTGGCCTCTGTCCTTGATAACTATCACATAGCTTTGAGGTTGTTATAATCATCATCTAGGATGTCCTGTCTGACACCTTTATTTTGGAGATGCTTCTGTTGTGGAGACCCTATTGTCAAATGTTAACCATGCTTCTATCTTGAAGTAGTAGTTTATGGACGTGCTTCCTTGTTGTGTATATCACTGAATGAACACATAATCTCTTTGCTGAATTTATGAGGACATGGACACGGGTTATCACTATCAGGATTAATGACTTAATTCATATTCTCTTGTAAATTATAGGAGTGTTTTTTCATAAAAAGGGCCCCCTTAAGAAAATGAAATGTCTGACTTGTTACTTGTGCTTATTGTGAGTTCTGCTTTATAGAAACTGGCAAATCATCTGAATGTTATAAAACTAACGGTATTGGGCTATTGGCAATCACAATAACCTTTGATGTTTCCCTGTTAATTTACTGTTCTTCTGATATATGCTTGCCTTCTTTTCCACATATTCCTATCGCAGGAAATAGGCCTTATAAGTCAGAAAGAACCGATAAGATTAGATCTTACAAGGCAGGGTTCTTGTGTAGAGAAGGCAAGAGTTGGACCTTTAGGATCTGCATTTTTTGATTCTGCAGTATCTGTTTCATCTGATTCCCAGTAAGTTATCTTTTGTAAAACTTTTTCCTCGGATATAGTGTTCTTAGATACTCCAGAAAGTTAGCTTTCCTAGTTACCAGCATGTCACTGTCATTAATTCTATATTCATATGAAGAGCGATGTAATTTTTAGTTCGTGGGTCAAAAGGCTTTATATTCATATACTTCTGCTTTTTCTATGTTCACATAATTTCAGGCTTGATTATAGTAGCAGAAAAGTAAAGTTGTTTCATGTTAAGATATTTGAGAACAATAATGAAGACCCATTTATGTCGATCACAAATTCTTTGGACTATATGATATGATGTTAGCAAACTGAATGTATATAACTGCGATCTTACAGTACTTCTCCTATTTTTAATAATATGTATTTAGTATTCATTGTGTTTTATGGGTCTTAGATTTCTTGTATGCTCAGGTCTGAAGCTTGGTTGCTGGAATTTGTCGACTTTGGTGGAGAAATGAGACGAGATGTATGGCATGCTTCTATTAGTGAAGTTATATCTTTACATAGGTTCTTAAGAGAATATGGGCCCAAAGATGGTGACCAATCAGTACGTTGTGTATATGGAGCTCAAAAAGGAAAGAAGAGAGCTACTATGAGTACTATCAACAGCATCACTAGATTGCAGGCTCTTCAATTTATTCGAAAGTTATCAGAGGATCCTCTTAAATTGGTTCAGTTCTCCTATTTGTGGAATGCTCCTTTTGGCCATGTTGTTTGCCAGGCGCTGGCTGTAAATTTTTGGGGTGGGCCATTGGTTACGAAGATGACAGAAACAGATCTTCAATCATCTCAAGGGGTAAATCCATCAGATGACATGTCTGAACATAGCATGCATGTGTTCGATATAGATGGAAGTGTGTACTTAAGAAATTGGATGAGATCTCCATCTTGGGCATCTAGTTCATCGATATCGTTCTGGAAGAACTCTTCAGTAAGACAAGGAGTTGTTTTGAGTAAAAATCTCGTTGTTTTAGGCAGTACGCTTGTAGAAAGGGCAGCAGAAATGTGCAAAGAGAAAAGCCAGGTGGTTGAAAAAACACAGGCCACAATTGATGCTGCTATGATTAAAGGGATCCCCAGCAACATTGACCTTTTCAAGGTCTGTTACTCCCAGAATCTTTTATTTAAATCTAAGATCTATGAACTAGAACATGTTACCATTATCTATATGATCAAAATGTTAAGAAGAGTCTCATAAAAGCTATCTTGGTTTCAAGGAACTGGATAGAAATCACCCAGCTGAACCTGACTAATACAACCTTAAAAAGTAATTCAACTGAACCACAAATTAAAGATCTAACTCGCCTAAATAATGACAATAACATATGCATCTATATGGAAAAAATGAAATCTCAATCAAAATGATGGTAAGTGCCTATGTAAATGTTAATATATGGAGTATGATTTTGCCTTTTCATAATAAACATGCTTGCTAACAACATCTTCCCTTAGTTTGGTAAATCGTGGATTCTTTCACGCCATGAAAAGCAATTTCCGAATTGATTTCGAATCTTTTAGTTTCAGAGAAGCGACTAAACCTGAATGGCCTAAAAAGTGAACCCAATATCTCTCTTCGACATTTTTCTTGTGTCTTTTACTGTTTAAACATATCACTTAAATGTATTAAACTTCGTTTGATAGAGGTGAGATCTGTCCACTACAATTTCAACCAATGAAACTGCAGGCTTTTAGCTAAATAGTGTTGTAGCTCATTTATATACTAGTTTTTGTCATTAAACATTTTTCATTTTTATTCAGGAACTTATGCTTCCCTTGATTGTCACTGCCAAGAATTTTGATGAACTTAGACGCTGGAAGAAGCCACATTTGACTGCATCATTTCTTGCTTTTGCATACACTGTTCTCTTCAGGTAAGTTAATTAAGCTTCATTAATTGACATAATTATATATGTCCTATCAAAACTACATTTAAACAAAATAAATTGATGCTTGCAAGGTGTTAGATCCATATGAATATTTTTACCAAGTTGCGACTCATTTTTTTTCCACTGTTATTTTGTGACAATTTTCAATTACCCATTGGCAACTTCACTATTTCAGCTGTTATTCTCAATTTGCTCAATGGATCTTAATTTTATTCAAGTTGATACAACTAGAAATATAAAAGATGAATTATATTGATAATAATTAGGTTTAACTTACAAAGAAGCTAACTCTCTCTATATAGAGAGAGAAACCACATAGACTTTATATCTAAGCTATGTGGGACTAAACTACACACCTAAAGCCTACAATACCCTTACTTCCAACAATACTTATATTTGATATATAAAAAAGGAATTCTACTATAAAGGATCGCTTTTGTTTTGCTCATCCCATTTGAATTAAATGTTGAATCTAAGCGATTACCTTGTTGTTTGCAATGAATGCAAATTAACTAAATTATATTTGTTACATACATATCTAGTTTTATTGATGATGATGACAGCAATATGCTAAAATGTTAATGGCAATGATGATGAAATATGGTATCTTTGGGAAAAACAATTTTAGGCTGACGAGAGGTGCACTAATCGTCTTAAATTATAAAAGCTATTGAAACAGTGATAAAATGCAAAACACTCCCATTTGTAACACAGCAGAGTATGTCAATGACGTGTTTTGTCTGGAACTCTGTGATCATTAGGAGCCTTCCAGTTTTGACCTCTCTGCCTTTAAAATGGTAATCTCTCATGTTCAGAAAGGAAAAGTATTAACATCGTATTTCAAAAAACGCAGGTGCTTTTTACAAATAAAAAACAGCATATTCCTCTTAATCAAGCTGACAACTGACGAGTGACAATATAACGAGCTTGCTTTGTAAGGGCAACATCAGTGGAAAGATAAATGAAGAAAGAAATAATACTAACAATGACAGTCTCAGTGGATATAATTTTCTGTATATGACTACTGCTCCACTCTGGAGGTACCAAGAAGTATAAAACAGAGCAGAACACACTTCCTGTGGATATTTCTTACTATAGCATTGCTCCACGCTGGACATTTTAACATTCAAACATATTTCCATATAATGCAATTAACGCATTGACGGGGATTAGCTCTTGCACCACTCTAAAGGAAAACCCTCTTCCTGGTTCATGGATTAACTTGCCAAAGTAACGATGATGCAGTCAAGTGTGAGAAGTCTTGTCCACATAAGGACACAGCTAGGAACGGATGCCAATGAATGAAAGAGAAAAAAAAACATAGGAAGAAAACCTTGACAATAAGTCTTCCAATATAATTGAAAATATTTTAAGATGCATTACCACTGTTTCAAGAACTGACATAGTTTCACGTTCATATAATCCAGACGTGTGCATGTCGTATCCCAACTATATAATAAACATAGTACTGAGACTATTGTTAGTTTAGTACTGTATATCTGTAACCATATTCCATTTTGTTTTTGCAATGTAGATTTTTGAACTTGACCTATGAGAATTGATTAATTCTTAATGTCTATGACGCTCTAACTTGTCTTGAGATTCTATTTTGTCAGAAATATGCTGCCATATGTATTCCCTGTGATGTTGATGATCACAGCAGCTTCTATGCTATTGCTTAAGAGTCTTAAAGAACAGGGTCGTCTCGGTAGAACCTTTGGCATTGTTACAATTCGTGATCAGCCTTCTTCAAACACAATCCAGAAGATCATAGCTCTTAAACAAGCTATGCTTGATCTGGAAACTTTTCTCCAGAATATGAATATTAAACTGCTGAAGGTCCGTGCAATTCTTCTAGCAGGTCAACCTCAGGTATTTCACGATTCCCAAAAGTTTGATATATTTCACATATCAACTAGTCTTTATTTGAAATCTAGAAAATTGAAGTATTATTGAAATTCTATCTGGAACTTTCTCACATCTGAGTGATAGATTATCAAGCTATGTGTGCTCTGAAACACTCAAATAGAAAGTCAAGATATTCGAGTGTTTATTCACTTGAAATTATTTTCTATGAACATGGATCTCGAAAAAAAAAATTCTTACATTCCTAGCTAATTATTAACACTAAATAAATTTCTAAACGTTAAGGACTGAAAATTAATTGGTAGCTCTTGTCTGAGGCATCAGTTATTTATCCGAGTTACAATCTGACAAGATCTCAATATTTGATATTTCTAAAATGTAGTTTGGAGTGAAACCCCAAAAAATCTAGGAAATTGAAGTATTATTGAAATTGACTATGTGTGTTCTGATACTAGAATCAAGATCGGAATCACAAAAGCTTCACAAATAAGTAAGATAACACTTAACAAGTTGCTCTTCCTTCCATGGTCCAAATTGATCCTTCCTGTATTCTGAATTTGAGATACAGTAGGTGTAGCATTTTTCTATCTTAAGGATTATTAGTTACCACTTACAACTTTACAAGTACAAGTAGTGGTACCAAGGAAGCTTTGGGTTCGATTCTAACTCTTTGCTAAAGTTTCTAAGCATGATAGAGTTTTTTGGTTATTAGTACAAGAATTAATATTCATGCTTTTTTGCAGATAACAACCGAGGTTGCTGTGGTGCTGTTATTGTCTGCGAGCATTCTCCTCACAGTTCCTTTCAAATACGTACTTGCTTTTCTCCTCCTTGATGCATTTACTGCGGAGCTCAAATTTAGGAGGGAAATGGTGATCAAGCTCATTGACATACTGAAGGAACGGTGGAACACCGTCCCTGCAGCACCAGTTGTGGTGTTGCCATTTGACAGTGATGAGACTGGATCACAAAATCCATCTAATGATAAAGGAAAGCTGGTAAACACACAGGCCAATGGAAAGCCTAGATAGAAATTAATTAGTAGATATACAATTATTTAGTAAGTAATGTCCATGTACAGTTTCGTCAAGCAATAAAAAAAGCCGGTTTTTATCAATGTTCAACCATTAAGCAATAAACCTTGATCTCGTCAAGAGATGAAATTGCCTTTCTTTTCTGACAATTTTGTTGGAACTCTTTGGGTGTTATCTTGCTCCTTTCAGTTGTGTGGTTCTTTCATTGAGAGCTAGTTCTTGGATTATGGAACTGATTTAATTGCTTAGAACCTTGGCTCTAGGCCCTCTCCTCGTATTGTTGATCAAAATCCTAAGGTTCTTCATGTCAGATCTACCTTGGGCGGTGTCGTTCTGTTAGGTTTGTGTGATTTGACGTTTTGTAAACTGGTGCCACTCTTGAAACCTAAAAATGGTAGAAGGCTTTGATGTGTTTTGGCTTGGGTGATCTTCTCTTGTTGTTTTCTTGTCAAGGACTGATTATGTTGTTGTAACTCAAGTTTAATTGCTACTAAGTTCTTGAATGCCATTACAAGTTTGTAGAATTTGTGTAGCCCTACTCATCCAATATGTAAGACTGCAGTTTTTCTTGGTGAAAACTGCAGTGACTTGGGCATGAATCTAACAACTTTCTAATTTAATTATTTTTCCAAATCATCCAGAAGCTCATGATCTGTTCCAAGGACAAAAGCTGGATTCTAAAGTAAAACTGCTAAAGTTCTTGCAAGTCTGACAAGCAAACACAGTTCCAAATTTTTAATGAAATTAGTACCTTTACGTTTTACCATTTTTTTTCTGCAAAGTAGAATGACCAAAATGAACATTTTATCAAGAAAGATAAAATGTTCATTTCGGTCATTGTATTTTACACATTTTTGCAGTTTGGTCATAAAAGTTATTTTCCGTTAGTTTGGTCATAAAACTTGCATTTCGTTATCAGTTTAGTCACAAGTTAAGTCGTCGTTAAGAGCAACTCTGTCGACCAAACTGACTGAACTAGTAATGCAACTGACAAAAAAAGGTGTTGGGACCAAACTGCAAAAACGTGCAGAGTATAATGACCAAAAGAACATTTTATCAAGAAATGTACCAAGTAGGATGAATAAATAAACCGTAAGCTATATAGCTTTCCTCTTTTCTTTTTGCCATTCACTACACATAATTCAATTGATGAATAAATGAGGAAAGTAAAAGTAATACATGATACATTACATTTTGGCCAAAACAAAGAAAACTGGAAGCTCCGCATGTGTCCCCTGTCAAAAACTGCTGGGCCTGATACTCATCTATACAAAAACCTCGGCATTGAAGGTTCCAGCGGCAGGGATGCACGGTAGACTTAACGGCAAAACTCTGAGAAAATCTACAAGGCAGTTGGTGCTTTATCATAATTTAATGCTGTTGATCAAGGGCGCTGTGCTGATAGTATGATTTGATGCCCTTGTTGAATTTGTTGACTCTTGAAGACACATGCACTCTTGAGATGGGTACATGAAGATGGGATAATGCCTGCTTGCCTTCCTGACTTTTGGTGCCATTCTTCCTTCACGGTCATTTTTCAGAAGCATCTTTTCCATCTGATTTTTGAAAGTTTCCCAACTGTGTAATAAAACAGTACAAAGTCAGCAGAATGAAAATGCACAGTATATAAGTATAGACATGGTGAAGGAGAGTGTAATATGACCTGATACTGGTATCCTGCATAAGAAGAACTAATTTGCGTTTGTCAGGCTTGATGGTCTTGGCATGACCATACAGAAACCGTCTGTGGCCTATGAGAAAATGAGGGAAGTTCCCACCTTGAGTTGTCACAAAAACTTCGCTAGACAAGCACACAGTATAGTCCAAAGCTGCTAATCTTGAAGAATAACCCTATCAAATGTATAGTGAGTAGATAAGGATACAAGCTTGCAATGTTAGGTATTTTAGACAGAATCTACCTCAAAAGAAGCAAGCTCATCCGGAGTTAAGAGGGACTCCTTGGTCTGAACTATAGGAAACATCTTCAATAGAGGGGCTAAATTTCTTTTTGCCTGGTAAATCTTTCCAGATGCCAGATAGATTGATGTGTTATTATCAAAGCCCATACCCCTTAACATCATCCCCACCTGTGCTGACAATAAAAGTTTAGAGAAACTTGAGTTATAATTCATTCTGGTAGATGCTAAGGGGAATGTAAGGGTCATTACAAAAATAAAAGAAAAGAAAATAAGAAAAGAAAAAAAAAACATTAGCCAATTCATAATTGGAAATTATGGAGATAATTAACAAATGAGATATGTATGATCTAAGAGCATCATCTATGACCTTAATGTCTAACAGTCAATTACTCAATTAAATAAACGAATTTCAAAATTCTTAAACTTACAGTTTTAAAACTATATTAAAGATACACTGCTGAATTGTTATGCTATATGCTATAAGTACATGTGAGAGTGTGCAACCAGAGCACAAGATAATAGATGACAATACTAAACTGAAAATATGGTAACCATGAAGTTGATACTACTGCAAAAATAAGGTTTACCATCGTTCCTTCAGCTGAATACATTTTATTACCTACTAACACATGCAATTTGAGTTGGTAGAAATATAGTGGTGACTCGTGAGAAACTATCACTAACCACAATTTCATTCCTGTGAATAATAAAACCTTATTAAATATGTTATAGGCTTTAGAGCTTTATCTTTTTCGTGCTTTTAGTTACCTCCAAAGGTGTAAGAGGGCACCTTCCACTTATTCGATTTTGGCCAGGTCTAATAATATATTCTTTACGCGTAAATTTGTCTCCCCATCCTTTTTCACGAGCAAAATCCATTTCGAACTTTTCAATTGCTCCTCCATCATAGACACAGCATGAAAAAGCAACCATATCCTACAGCAAGTAGAACAATGATAAATCAATTGTTTGACTTGATTCACACGTGTAAGATCCTATAAACTTGCGGGAAAGAAGTCACAAGTAATTGTTCAGCGGATCAGGAAGGAAAAAAGATTACCACTTCAAAACGGAGGTGAACTGAGACGTACTTTCCAGACGTCTTCGAGCTCTTCTCTATCATGCGATCAACTAATGTCTTTGCTAATGTTGCAATGGGGTCCGAGAATCTCAGTGCCTTATAATTCGTCAAGCATCTAAGAAATTGAACATTAGGTGGAACTTTCATTGCCAATCTGTTTGCAAAGGGAGCTATGCGGATAACCCTGCACCATAATTAAAACTAAAAATGAACCTGTAAAGTAGATGCTGCATTCTTTATGACTTCCTACATATAAAGAAGCCTTCAAATTACAAGGTTGATTTTGGGAAGTCTATATGGTGTTTTTATGTTTACTCACCGCAGGTGGTGATTGTATGTTTACTTATTGCAGATGGTGTTTCTATGTTTACTTATCGCTGTGGTTCTAGTGGAGTCTTAAACTCCCTAAACTAGACATAGTTGAAGGATGCTAGTTTATAAATCTGTGATACTGACTTTAGGTATGCTAGACAAAGTAATAGTGAAGTGGTAGGCGCTTGTAGACAAAGCCAGAGTTTGCATCCCCCTTACAGATTCGGTATAAACACATCTTTTAAGATAAACCTTTTAAGTATATGGGCCTTATGGTAATTATATGATTAGGTTTAAGGTTTATGTTGGTTTGGTCTGTGTATATATATCATAATCAGGTTTATGATATTAATGAACTCAGTATTATACAATGTAGTCTCTTATGTTATCATAACTCTATGCTTCCTTTGTTAACATTATCATGGTATCAAAGCCGAGGAGAGAAGATCTTAGGGAAGAGATTACATGGAAGATAGTTCTTCGTGTTCTTCTGATTTGTTTGCTCAATGTTTTGGTATAAGTGGAAGAAATAAAAATGAATCTAGTGGTTGTGTTCTTGGTGTGATTTTGGTGGTTATGTTTTTGGTATTTGAAGTGTTTGATGAATTGTTCGAATACTTTTGTTTTGAATCTACGTAGCAAAGGGCAATTGGTTGCTTTGTTTTGTGTTGCTTGGAATCAATTGGGTGATTTGATCCTGTTGCTGATTGGCTGTTTGATGGTTCTGTTCAAAATTTCTTTGCTAGGGGTCAATTGAGTGGGTGGACTCTGTGTTGACTTAGCATGTTGATGTATTTTGATCAGTTTTCGTTGCCTGGTTCAGTTGGATGTCTCAACCCTGTATTGATTTAGGATTTAAAATTGTCGTTTCTATAAATTGGCAAACTCTTGATGTGAGACATCATGAGTTTGAGGGGGGATGTTAAGTATATGGGCCTTATGGTAATTATATGATTAGGTTTAGGGTTTATGTTGGTTTGGTCTATGTATATATATGTAATCAGGTTATGATATTAATGAACTCAGTATTATACAATGTAGTCTCGTATGTTATCATAACTCTATGCTTCCCTTGTTAACATTATAATACTGAGTTCATTAATATCATAAACCTGATTACATATATATACAGAGACCAAACCAACATAAACCCTAAACCTAATCATATAATTACCATAAGGCCCATATACTTAATATGCAAAGTTTTATCCAGATTACATATGAGTCCCTCAAAATAGTTTTGCGATTATTTGTGAGACGACTTGTACTATCTTACTCAGCATAAACTATGTATAATACCAGAAATATGGAAGCTGTCTGCTTGAATCCAGCTCAAATAAAGAGAGTAGCTTTTGTACCAAAAAAATTTATATGTGTAGCCAACTTGTATGTGGGTGTGTACACCCAATCATATGATGCCACGTGTCTATAAAATGGTTGAAAAACTGATCAAGCCCACTAGGGTTAACTAAACCCATACTAGGTTATATTATTATTGCCACATGGCATTTTGTGATTGGGTGTACACACCCACATACAAGTAAGCTACACATATAAAATTCTCTGCTTTTGTACGTAGTTTGTGACTTTCATAATTCTTTTTGATAGAGACTTCCATAATTAATTGTCACATTGTTAGGCAAGGTTGGGTTTAATGGATCCTTATCTGTGGATAAGAGAGGGATTAGTATATGGACTCTGGCAAGTTAATTTCATCTGATAATTCAGAATTGGATATATGCCCTCAAGAAATGTTTTAATCTTCTAGTTCCTCTTGGGTTTGGTACCATATAACATATTTAACATGGCATGTTCAGGGACCATCTTTTATATGCAGTAAATGCATTGCACATGAATGTGCATGACCACAACGTGTCAAACAACTCGATCTTGCAAATGATATATTCTTCTTTTGGTGTCAAATATAATAGTATGGTTAATGCCAAGTCTCTATGTTCAGAGTCAAGTACAAAGTTTGAAGATATGCAGTTCATCATATGCGGAGAAGATTTTTGAAGGAAAATATTTACTCAGTGACTCAGTCCATACCTTTGCTTTAGCAAAATGGGGTAAACTTCTTGCAGATAGTAACTGACTGGGGCCCAAGCTCTGACACCAACGTTCAGTACGTTACTGATGTTATACTCGTAAATTTCCATCAAATCCTCAGGTAGCTTCCTGACAACTGTCACATAGCCCTCAAGTGTGTCTATAAAATGGTTTTCATCATAAATGTCTCCAAACCGACTGCAAAGAGCAAAAACACATGCATCACTTACTTAGAATCACTTTTAGTGATACATACCATAAACCAAAGTCAAAATAAAAGATAAATAAAGATACACAACTAATATAAATGGAAAATCATGTTCATACACAGCCCAAATGAAGCAAGATAATTACATAAATGAAAGACATCAGCAACAACCAAAAATAACCACTAATAATAATAATAAGAAGAAGAACATTAACAAAAATAATACTGAAACTGTAGGGCTACAGATGTCGTGTATCAGATGGTGGAAATAATTTTATCAGATTGTAATTATCCTTATCCCAAGTGAAAACAGTGTGTTTTGGTATGCAGGTGGGCTACCATCCTGCATGCCAATTGGGGTCTCCTCCTACATTTCAGTTTCATTGACAGGCACATGTCACCTAGATATAAAATTACCAAGAAAACAAAGAAAATAAGTATAAGCAACTACTATTGTGTGACATGAGCAATCACTTTATCTAACACGAGAGCTATCCTCCTCCAACACCCCCCCCCCCCCCCCCCTCACACACGTGTTCTCTCACATATGTATTTGTCAAAAGTAGAAGAATTAGCTTGATGCTTGATCCACTATCTATCTATGGAGCTACTAATTCCTTCTAAATGTTATTTCATTGCGTCTCTTAATAAGCAAAATAACACCACTTTATTCCTTATTTTGTATGTAGGTTAAATGACAAAATCATGGTTACAATTGAATTTTTCCAGACGCCTAATCTTTGGTCTTAACTCTTAAGACCTGCTTTAGGGATTGATGACTTGAGATTAGACGATCTTGACAGACGCACACACAACCCCATGTTTTGCCCTCAAATTGCTTTGGAAGCATTACCGAAATGTAGTGATGACTGGAGAAAACAATATGATAACCTTTTTTTTTTTTTTTTTTTGATAAACAATATGATAACTTACCTTGGGTCCTTCCAAATGTTGTGGAAGTTGAATTGAGGAATGACAAGTATAGCATTTAGTAGCCATGCAACAGCTACCGCATTGCATATCTGCAAGAAATGTGTAATCAATATTAAAGGGTTTAACAAATAAAATAATTCAAGAGCAAACAACACAGACACACTATTAAAAAAAAAATAATAATCAATTCTGTAGCTAGATTAATCACTTTCAGGAAGTAAGAAGTACCACTAACTTTGATTCCAAGTACCTTGGGAACCAAAGAAAGAATTGTTTTTCGTTTCTTCTTATCTTTTCATGATATGGTGTCAAGTTACAATTTAGAATGAGGATTCAGTATTATACTATTATAATACGGTAAGACAACATACGTTGTGAAAGCAGTGGCAGACTGGTTGGCTTCCATGGCTGCTGAGCATACAACACTGGTTATAATTATCCGTACTTAAATATACCAACTGTTAAGCACGTAGTTAGGGAGCAGTGGAAAACCCCAGCCCAGCATGCCATAAGCATATAAACTGTTAAGCGTGTAGTTAATGTAGACTTCTATATTTTTCTTTTAATTCAGTCTCATCAGTCCTGCAAAAATCATCACTTTTCTTTCACTATGAACCTAGTTTTCCACCTTCGAATAGATCAAACCATTCACCCAGCAAAAATCTTGAGAAGTGCCAGTAGAGTGGTGTTGGTGTAATATATATTGTTATGTTATTTCAAATAAAGTCCAGGTCCGGCCCATTAGTAGCCCATTGGCATAGACCCAATAATCTTGTAGTATTTGAGCTAGCCAACCTTGTATTCTCAAGGAACTGTGTGATATTCAATCACTTGTGTTCATATGAGCTTTAATCTCATAGGCTCATAGGTAGCCTACTTTATTACAAGGTACCTAGTTTGTTTTTACACTACTTGCATAAAGTCTTTAACAATTCATGACACTCTTTGGGGCTTTGTGTTTTAATATGTTGGTTGTGTACATCACAAATGACCTTGTCCCAATTTCATTTCTCTTCTATAAATTAAGTCATACTAGAAAGATAACATCTTGTTCGATAGAAAACCTATATTTGGGAGTGCATCCTTATAGGTTTATTATCGTTGAATCTTGGAGGAGAGACGCCGTGAAACCTACTTGCACCGAGATACTATCTTAGAGCGAAATCTTTCCTTTAAGGATAGTACCACACACGCCTGGGAAACTTCCTTTCTAAGACTCTTGCGTGTCCTTTTTCAAATATTACACTAACAATCTTGAGGAAAGATATGGACGATGCTTTAGTTTCTATTCGTAATCACTTACCAGAAACCTCAAAATTGAGGTTGGCTCTCATTTCAAACGATGGAAGAAAACCGTGTTCTCAACCCTTGACGTGCTTAACTACGCCAAATATCTTACAGAACCAAAGCCAGATGAAAATTCCACACAAGCTAAACTTTATGAAAATCTCATGCCGGATGGAAAATGGTAATAAGGTATGCCGCCATACAATCCTTAGTACCTTATCTAATAAATATTTGATATCTAAACTCCTTATAAGTGCGCATGTGAAATTTGGGAAAACGTGAATAAGAAGTATATCATTGAAGATGTTGGAACTCGGAAATACGCTATAGGCTTCTATTGAACAAGTCGAGGCGTGCGTAGCACAAACCTTAAGGAAAGATTTCGCCCCTTTGAGATATATTATCTCGGAGCAAATAGGCTTCACGGTGTCTCTCCTCCAGGATTGAACGCCAATAAGGGTTCACTCCCAAATAAAGATTTCTATTGAACAAGATGATATATTCTCTTGCAAGAGTATGACATAATTTATAGAAAAGAAATGAAAATGGGATAGGGTCATAGGTCATTTGTAATGTACACAAGAGAAATGATTTTTTGTATAATGCACGCAACAACAATAGTAGAGAAAACAATAACACCTCAGTTTCGCATATGTTATGAACCCCAAAAAATGTTATGAACCAAAAAACTATACATATACAGGATGAAAAAGCCAACCAAATGAGTTGGTTGTAACCAACAAAGCCAATGAGATCAAGAAGTGGGAAACAAAGTCAAAAGAGAGGTGGCGGCTATGAGGTATCCCAAAAGAGAAAAGTCATATAAGGTGGTTTTGCCAACAAGAAAATCAATAGATAACAACCAACACATTGTAAAACAAAGCCCAAAAGAGTGTTGTGGAAGAGTTTATGCACAAGTAGTGTGAAAACAAACTAGGTACCTTGTAATAAAGTAGGCTACCTCTCCCGTGAGCCTATGAGCTTAAAGCTCATATGAACACAAGTGATTGAATATCACACATTTTCTAGAGAAAACAAGGTCGGCTAACTCAAATACTACAAGATTATTGGGCCTATGCCAATGGGCTACTAATGGTCCGGACCTGGACTTTATTTGAGATACCACAACAGGTGGTTCCTTTAGTAAAGTATCTTGTACAGAATTGATGCACATAATTTTTGAGAATGTTTTAGGAGAATTAGTTGGTCGTAATAGTAGATAGTTGTGTCTATCAATGATCAGGGACCCAACTGTCTAGACCGGAGGTTCGAGAATACAAAAGTAAAAATCATATACAAGTAGATACAATATTACTAAGAACACACACAATACAATTTTACTAAGAACACACAACGTATGTTAGCTTAGAGAGAATTCACCATGCCTCTTCAAGGATCCAGGGGCCATGACATGGACAAGAATTATAAAAGTAATCAAGAAACTTTATGCTTAGTTTAGTTGACAGAAGTATGAGCTGAGGATCGGCGGCGGATCCAGAAATTCTGAAGAATGGGGGCTTCGGATTTTTTTTTTTAAACTACAGTATGCTTAAAAATTGTCTTCGTAAATAGAAATTTCCAGTATTTGGTTGCGTAGCGTAAAATATGAGCATACAAACGAAAGCCCAAAAACTGTTTAACTCAAAAAACTCTTATTATCCGAAGGATAATTATAAATTTAGAATTTTTTCTATATCGTTAGAGTGGTTTAGAAAGTGAATTCTAACCATGTTGATTTGGTTTGATAGAGTTTGAATTTAAGCTCGAGAGAACAATTTCTACATGATATATTATGTATAATATCAAAAATATAACCTATTGGAGCTGGAATGAAAATCCAATATTATTTATTAATTCATCATTTTCATCGGTTTTGGATGCTGAAAATACATCATCTCTAGTTTATTATACATACATCACAATCTCCATCTTAAATAGTATTTTAATGCATACATCCAACAAATATTAAATTAAATAATAATGAGTTTATTTGTAATATTGTTTTTTTTTAAATAATAACTCGGTTTATCAATATTAGTTTCATGAGTGGTTTGCCAGAAAAAATAAATTCATGAGTGGTCAAAGTGCCACACCCCCACACACCAGTACTAGTGATTTAGTATTCATCCCAAACACACACTACTATAAGTGATTTAGTAAATAAAACCATATACCAACAATCTAATACTGCTGGACAGCCCATGGGGCTCCATTGGTTAGACATTAATATTTTCCATTAATAATTCAAAATACCCCCCCTTCTGGATCCGCCACTGCTAAGGATAGCTGATGATTCACGCAATAAGATGATTATGATTACGAGGAAATATTACATACCGAAGAACGTTGCTGATTAAGACCTCCGTTAGCTTCCACAATCAAGTAACCACTTGGCTCAGCAAATTCTGAAACACAATGGAAACGGTAGTTCATTTTTCAAAACCAGGATAGTCAATATTCTCTTTTGTATATACACTCCTGGGGTTAAGGCAGAACACAAGAACAATATGATCAATAACAACAGTAAAAAGTTGGTAATCTATGATACTCAGTCACGTGAAAGCAATAAGAAACCATGAACAATGGCAATGAAGACATGAAATAAAATCTAGATCAGGCCATACCAGTGCGCTTCACACTAATATTCAAACAAGGCTTCTGCTCTGTCAGTCTTCTATCCCTCCATACAGTGGACAGCTACAAAAAAAGCATATATTTTTTCAGCTAACCATCCCAAAATCAAATTACAAGTTAAAGCAAACAAACCAACATAATGAAAAGTCATTTTTTCAATTACGGAAAGGGAAAAGATCAATGATTTAAACCATGCAGTAAAAAATTTAGACTTAACGCTGATTTGAAATTAAAGGCTTGGGTGAGTGCAGCAATCCGTTTTCTACTATAACTTGAAATTAAGTGTGCCCTACTCTTCAAATCTAACAAATCCTCATCCCAAATTCCCCATGTCAAAGAATCTCGGTTATGTATATGTTAGACAGAAATTCATAAAACTCTTTCCTGGATGAAGTTGCAGTTAGAAGTGTAAACACAAATGTAAAATTATCAACGAACAAACGTAAATTATAACAAGCATCTTAAACTCACATCTTACTTATTAGTAAGGCTTGCCTGACTCGCACCAGGGAGCTGTTGTTTTTGTTTTTGTTTTTTTGTTTTTTTTGTTTTTATTTATTGGCAAGCCTGTTTTAATGAGATCAGTAACTCAAAGATGCACTGCCTGGGATCGGACCCCAGACCTCTGGTATCATCGCCCAGAGGTATTACCAACTGGGATCAGCTGGCATCTGCAGGGAGCTGTTTTCACACATTTAAGTTTGTAAGCCTTGATCTTTTTCATGAAGGTCAGTTACTTATGGACACATTACATGATTTCTACATGAAGAAACATTTGGGCATATATTGTATGCCAATTGGCACTCATATATGTTCATTGTCATAAGCTAATGAGTAATGACGCTCTTGTCTTATTACCTTCATAAACGTGTATAGATTCAGGTTTAAGAAACATACGTGATGAGGCCCCATTAGATAGATAAATTCCTGCAGCAGGGTGCCCAACAGGGAGTCGGGATTCCGGGTTGGCTTTTTAGTGGCGACAATATTTCAGACTACTATGAAATTGCATTTTTGCTTTGCATTGCCCTCTTTATGAGTTACAAATTTACAATGATGATAGTGCATAAGGAAGGGTGAAGGAGACTCCAAGAATAATTTGACTCAACTTTGACTCACTTGTTTACATAGACCAACATGTCAGACTACTTTGTGGAAATGATCTGCTTACCATTTAGACCATTTTTAAAAGCCTCAACCCAGCCCAACCCTAGTCCGGCCAGGATATAATCCAATCTGCAAAGCATTTTGTTAGCACAAGCCTGACTTTGGTTGGGTGGGATTCGTTTGTTCTACACACAACACACACAAAAAGAAAAAACTCAAAAAGAAAAAAAACTACTAATGGAAGGGGTATAAAATGGTGTTGGCGAAGGGATTAGAATAGAGCAAAGCAAATAAATCTGTGTGAAACATGATGATTTAGAATCGACATTACTTATCAATTATGATAAGTACCCATCAAATGAAATAAATTTAAAAGGATAGTTACTATATAGGCTCATCACAATAGGTGTTGATTATTTTGCATATAAATGGTCGATTATTATTCATGTAAGCAATCAGCTGATGCCATTTTGTTAGATAGTTCTTGTCAGTTATTATACACGTAATATGTTGCTACTGTTGGGACTATATTTTGTTAGTATATTGTTAGGGTTCAAAATATACATTACAAAATTAGCAGTTAAATCGTAATTACAACAATCAACTATTGTCAATGAGACCACCCACATAATCTATCAATTATTGAAGCAGGTAAAATCGGGTTTAACGACCCGCTTAAATCTAACTTGACTTAAGATTAAAGACAGGGAATTGATTATTGATCCTTTTACACCTACATTGACCAAATTCTCTACTCAATTGACTTCCCAAACAATCAATATCATATCATAAAACCAAACTTATTATACAAGTAAAAATAAGATATAAACAATTAAGTAAGGGGTAATATCCCTAGAAAGATATCCACATTGTTATTCATTCAAAGTTCAAACCACCAAAATGTACAAGAAAAATCAATATTAATAATGGAAAAAAATATCATAAATGTAAATAAACCCTCAACACCCACCACATGAAATTGAAGAAACACAACAAATTTACCCAAATTCATAAATACTAGATAGTAACTTTACCTGAATTGCAGAAGCATTATCTGATTGAATTTGTGGCCAAAGCTTATTAAAGATTTCGGGGCTTCGATAAATCGATCCAGGAAGAGGAGGAGGATAAATTATAGGAGAAAAAGCACCAAGACAAGTAAAAAGAACAGAGATGTAAAACAGAGGAATAACTAAGAAAAGCCGAAAATTGCGGCGTAAGAGAATGTTGGCAAAGAAATTGTTGGTTTTGTTAGTATTATTATTAAAGGACTTAGATCGAAATGAAGGTGGGCGTTTGAAACTACTAGTACTACTACTACTACTACGGATTTTGATGTGAATGTGAGGTGAAGTAGGTGAAGATGGGGAAGTAGTACTACTTTCACTACTATAGCCATTAATGGAGGACTTTGGAAGTGAAATTTGAAGATGGGTACCTTTGGTTTTCATGGTTAAAGAAGAAGAAGAAGCAGCAGCAGCAGCAGCTTTGGGATAGTAGGTAAGGCCATGCAACAAAAGAGAGAGAGAGAGAGAGAGAGAGAGAGAGAGAGAGAGTGAATGTGTGTTGTAAAAAAGAACTTAGAGAGAGAGAGTGAATGTGTGTTACTGTGTTGTAAAAAAGAACTTGTTTTGATAGATTTTGGGAAAGAGTGTCAGTGAGTGACTCTGCTTTATTTGTTTTTGTTAGAGAGAGAGAGAGAGAGAGAGAGAGAGAGAGAGAGTACTGGCACTTTTTGATGGTTAAAAAAAGTACAAACATATATACTGTACCTCCTCATACCAGAGGTAGACATGTTTGTAACTAGACTACTACTCTACTAGACTAGTATGAAAGAAACATTTTTATGTTTGAATATGAGCCTTCGAGGCTGGACTCTGGAAGGTAAATGGTAATGCATCCTTCCCACTTTATATAAGCTTTTCGTGTGATCAAAAACTCCTTAATTACCAGCTGATTGTTGATTAAGTTTTTTTTCATGTAATAAATAAGGGTAGGAGTTTAAAACAATTTATTTCTTTAACAGTTGGTGGTTTAAGCTCAATGCAGAATTGCAAATTAGTTAATCTTAATTCAAACATATGATTTCATTAAAGGTACATTATACCACGATAGTGTGGTATGTGTCGTGGACGAAAGTTTCCAAAGTCCAGTCCCCATGTCTTAAGAAATTTGTGGTGATGGCCATTTTTGTGTTTACTTTCGTAGGACCAGCTAGCTGATCATCCCATCTTTGAAAAGAAAAGATTATAAATTTACACACACACATCACATGTAATGAGTGGTGTGGAGGAAGACCATGCACCTCTTTCTGCACGGCAGGGACACTGATCACTTGGGTTTGTTTAAGCATATCATATATGTACTAAAAGATTTGAGTGAGTGCATGTCGCTTTTTAGGAAAGGTGTATCTGAAAATTACCTATCAGCACTGTCTAGGTTTGGATATTACTTAAACACTCAACCGACCAAAACCTTGACTGATCAGTACTGATTTTGCAAATTTTAGACCGATCAGTACGTGGCCCATATATTCTTTTTATTTTTGGACTTTCTTGCCCCTAGACTAAATGTCAAAATCTGTTGACTCTGGTGTAACCCATTCCAAAAATAATCATAACCCACCTTCTTCCCTTTCTAATATTTAGTTCAGCCCAAGAAACTTAACTCACTACCCAACTCACTCTGGTTATAAGAGATAAAAACTCAAGAAGTCTAAGTCAATTCTTATAAAATTTTGAATTAGATCTAAATATTTATAGGAGGATTTGGAGAAATCGATTCCTTAAGAACAAATGCTGATACAAATGAAGATACCGTTTCTTTCTTTAATTAATGAAGTGGTTACTAAAGACCAATTGAAAATTTTGTTTCAGTCAAACTTGCAGCCTTCAGATTTATAATGCTCATTTGCTCATCAACCTTTTCAATCAGAAGCTTAAGAAATGGAACTTTTGAAAGTGTTATGTATGAGCGCTATGATCGACTTTTTCTGCACAGACAAAATTACTAAACATCATCCACCTAGTCTTAGGTCAGTATTGAGAACCCAATATATGTGCAATATAACAATAGTAAAGCAAACAATAAAGCAATAAACAAATAAAGAACACACGATATTTTTAACGTGGTAAAACCCAATATGGGAAACGTCCACGGTTGTCCTCGCGACAACAAATAAATCCACTAGATGAAAAGAGATGTACAAACCTATCAACTACCTGCAATCACTGCGAGTTGACACTACTGGTTATCTCTAACACCTTGACTTCACCAGAGCACCTTGATGTACGCACAAGACACTCGACTTCTTGATGAACACACAAGAAGACTCGAAGCCGAATTATGAAACAAGCTTACACCAGAGTTCCTTGATGAACACACAAGGATACTCGACTTCTTGATGAACACACAAGAAGACTCGAAGCTAAATCAATATAAACAATAATGAAGAAGAAGATGAATGGGAAGAAGGAAGAAGAAGATGAATGGGGAAGAGGAAGATGAGTTCAATCACCAAAACCACCTAAACCAAAACCTAAACAAACTCCAAGACTAGAGATGAATTGGATGGCCAAAGAACTAACTTGTTCTTTGGAAGAGAAACCCTATTTATACTTAGGGTTGGAATACACAGAAAATGGGCCGAAATTGACGAAATCCATATTGGACGTATGTACGTCGAAATAACGTTCGTACGTCTTCACACGATAAACGCTTGCTGCCTGCTTGGACGTACGAACGTCCTAACAAGGTACGTACGTCCTGAACAAAAACAATCTTGTTGCCTAACCTGACGTACATACGCCCTAACTCGGTACGTATGTTCAACACGATGAAAGTTTGTTGACCTACTGGACGTACGTACGTCCTAAACCAAAAACACACTATGGATACACAAGACACAAGGACAAGAACCTAGGATGACGTGCGCACAACGAGGTTTTCCTAACAATGAACTCAAGGCGAGATAACCATGGACATCCAATGTCACAAAATTAATGTCAAACAACCTAGTGTCGGTTTCAATCTCCTCCTTTGACATTGATTTTGTGACAAAAACCTATGACTCTAATAGCACTTATAAAACGTGCTTACAAACCCAAACCATGACATTTATAAAACATGCCTACAAAAGCACTGAAGGTAGAACACATACCAAATCACTAACATATGATATCCAGCTTGAGTAAGACGCTTTAACCATCAGAGACCGAACGGAAGCAACAAGAATTTCTAAAACAATCATAGAGCCAACGAACAAGAAACTCTGAAACAATCAAAGAGCCAACGGAAGTTCCTCGAACAACTCCCCCATACTTCATGAGCTCCAAGGTTTAATACTCGAGCTTACCCAAAACTGTACATGCATTTTGTGATCATCATCACTTTCACTCCCCCATACATGTTCACTCCCCCATACATGTAGTATACCTGAAACATGACCCAAAACTGTACAACCTCTAAACATTAACACGTTCACTCCCCCATACGTGTAGCATACCTGAAACATGACCCAAAAATACACATAGATCTGGAATCCATGACACGCAAAACTAAAAGACATGAGAGAGATCCGATGAAATCGACAACGTACACTAATGACCAAGAACCAAATAGTCAAACCTGTGAGAAATGTGCAAGAAAAGAATATGCAAAAAGAGAAAGAAGAAGAGATAAACAATAGTTAGTAGGAGATATGAAAGAGAATCGGGAAACCATGCATACTAGACACATCCAACAATATCTCATGACAAAACTACAGGAAAATGAGTATCTGCAGGATGAAATATGTAAAGTAAAAGAAAATCCATTGAGAATCCATGGGGAAATCCAATCTGTACATGCTCCTGAAACAACTCATCCAACCACAAAAAAGAATTAGAGAATCTCATAAACAAAGAGAAGAAAATATTATCCCAAACACAATGGAATAGAGACATAAAATGAATAAACCTGTAAGCCCACCCCTAGTGAAACCCAAAAATTAGTTCAACATATGCCAAACAAGATAAGCAATCATCAAGCTCATAAAAAAATGCTTTAACTGAAGAATGAGCAAGGATTATCGATGTCACCAAGTCACAAAGCAACAATCCAACTTCAGAGCAAATTTCCTGCCAGAGCACTAAGACTCCGATGACATGCCATACATTGTCAGAAAGATTAGAGAGTCAATAGAAGAGAATTACTAACAATAGATGACCAAACTAAGCATATGCATCCCAAAGTAGAACAGTGGTAGCCCAAAACCATTGCAGGTTGATTATTGCAGAAGACTACCAAGAACACATCTAATCAAACCTATTGCAGGAAAAAATAGGATCAACCAGGCACAAGAAGCAACAATAAGAGGATAGGCAAGTCTCATAAGCATTTAATCAAACACCAGCTAGCCATCAAGGTAATTCAAGAATATTATCCCAACATAGAAAAATATGATGAGAACCTATGAGAAAACATGAATCAATATAAATCATGACAAACGAATACACCAATAACATGATTTCATCACCAAAATATGCTTATGCACCAATAACATGTCCTGCATACCCAGAACAGGAACCAATCGAAGAATGTTAGAAAACACTCTAAGTAACAACCAAAACAGTTGAGAATTTTCATTTAGGCATTTGAGCAAACACTTGGTGTGCAAGACTGTACACATAGTCAAAAACACTATATTGCGCAGTCGATAATAATACTAAACATGTCCAAGGGTTCCATAACCATTAAGAATCACACGAGCACCCAAACTTGTCAAGACACCAAGTATATATTCAATGATGTAAGCTAGACAAAAAAAATGATAACCAACCTTCCAACCAAGAGCAAACAGAAACATATAACCATGAATCACCAAGAGAAAAAAAAAAAAAAAAAGACGGAAGAAGAAGAGAATGGAGGAGGACTTACTTGGTGTAACGATTTGAATTTGAACAGTTGGGCAAAAGTTGTAAACACTTGAGTTTAAAAACTAACATATGGGCCGAAACTGTTGTAGCAACGTTCGTACGTCTATTTGACGTTCGTACGTCGACTCCAAAAAAAAACATCTGCCTGGTTCAACGTACGAACTACCAAACAACGTTCGTACGTTCGAGGAGAAAAAAATTCTGCTTCCCTGAACGTACGAACGTCCTAACGACGTACATACTTCTTTTTTTTTTTTTTTTTTTTTTTTTTTGGGGTAATTAACTTTCCCACTTCATTAGTTTTTTTATTTATTTATTTATTTATTTTTTGAATAAATAAAATTTTATTGATAAGCTCAACAAATTACACAAAAGTAGAGGACAAACGCGCTACAAACTGCGCGGCAAGTCCTTTCTGGATAGCAAACCCGATTCTCCTAAATACATATTCGTTCGAACCCGCAGTAATCACGTTCCTATCCATTACCTTCTGCACTCTCCTGAGGAGCTCAACTGCTTCTGAGCCTAGCAATCCAAATGTGTCAAATGCAAAGGGGATGAAACTATGTTGGTTAGCCCTACAAGCTCCGTCATGTTTCTCCACTTTTGCTGCCGCTGCATTGCTAGCTGCTAGCCCCACCTCAAAAATCCCAGCACCCAGCCCAACCATCGGAGACGCCCCTGTAACATCAACACACGCATGTTTACCTTCAGACCAGTTATAGACCAGAATATCAGCAGGACGTAATGTCGATCTTCCTTCCTTAGGATCCTTCTTAACCTGTACTCCAGCCCGCCTTTTTTTTTTTTTTTTTTTAACAATAGAGAACTAACCTTAACAATAGAAAAACAAACCGAATAACTAACAACACAAATATTGAGAGACATCACATGAAAAAGTTTCTAAGTATTGTAAGGATTCCGATTAAAGCACGAATACAATTTGAACAAGCCTCAACCATGAGAAAATGCAAGAGCGAAGAACTAAATCATACACCAAACCACGGTACTCAAAAGAATGATGCAAGCATGCAGGAGAAGCAGGGTAGACCTATACCAAAATCCGGGTATACTTAGAAGAGGGAATCACCTTAAAAAAATCCGGGAACAAACCGAAACTAAGATCATTGAGTATTTTGAAGGTCACTTACAATAGGACAAACATGAAATGTGAACCAGACCATAACAAAAACCAAGGAAACACTGTCTAGGCCACAATACGAAAAGATCCTGGTTCAAATATATATATGAATATTTTTATTGGTTTTATCCATTTAAAACAAGTGCCATTCTCGTGTGGGAGTATAGTACACCTCCATCTTTTACCAAAACACGAGGGTAGGGTGTAGCCTACATCTTTTCGGCAAAACACACTCAAGAAGTGCAATACCATGATAACGTGCAACACAAGAACTAACATCTCCTGAGTGCATCCGTCAGAGCATGACCCTCACAGCCCCAACGGGTTCCTAGCCAACTGATAATGCGCCTAAGACATTCAAATGGCTGGGGATTTTGTGAGTCATTGACCACTTACAAGAGGTATATATAAAAAGAATGATGACCATGAAGAAAACAGAAGCTAGAGATGATGTCAGATGATCATTTCTTAATCATACAAGGATCAAGGTATAAAAATACTCTAAAAATCCCACAACATGCAAATGCATCATGCAGTAAACCACCAAAGGCGAAGGGAGTATGATGCAGCCCTACAACAATCCTTGACAGGAATCCACAGTTGAAGTTACCAAACTATATCTAGCCAAAAAGAATGGAATCCAAACAATACATAGACTAGTATGTCCTCAACACCTAAGACGAAGCCTATAGAAGAGAAATAATAAAAGAACCTAAACCTCCCAAACAAATTGCAACTTATTTAAGACAATTGAATTAAACCAATATCTCAGAAAAGATGCATCCAACAACACATACATGGAATAATGAAAGAACAATTAACGCATGCATAAACAGAAGAACAAGAAACACCAAACAAATAGCCTATGTGGTTAGAAAAATATGCAATTAAAATAACACAAGACTAGAAACAAACTACATCATCCCAAATATGGGACACCACCAGACTTTTGCAAGTCCAGAAAAACCTGCAACTTATCTTTTCTTACCCATACTTGTTTAACACTCGGCGTGCACACCTTGGGAGTTGAAAAGATATGAGATTTCCCCTTAACAAGCTTTTCAATGGGCTTGTCCTTAACTAATTCCACCTTAGTCTTTGACTTCCTTTTATTGGAGTGCCTGTTTTTCTTAAACCTATGACAATAAACATTAGAATTCCAAGGTCTAGAAAACGCACAAGAAGAACATAAGAATCAACATGATTATAATTATAAGGAATATGAGAATAACATTTAACATGTTGACTAAAATCCCAACAAAAAATATTCAAATGACCAACTTTACCACAATAAGAACAATGAAAAACATTAGACTTACTCAAAGAATTCTTATAAGGAGATGTGGTAGTAGAAGATGAAACATGTATGTCACCATTGTATTTGTGACATGGTGCCTTAACAAGACCTATACCTCCATTATGAGAACAATATGGCTTATCAGCAAAAACAACCTTACCATTAGCTTTAGACTTAAACTTTTTGCGAGAAACATGTTGAAAAGTATTAATATTAAGTCTAGTCTCAATAGGTGGGGTAGGCAAAAGAGCAGGCAAACTATATTTTACAGGAGTAATCACACTAGATGAACTAGTAGAACTAGCAATAGGAGAGTCAAATCTAGTTTTGTCCAAAACCTGCAATTGGAGTTGAGTAGACGTTAAATCGTTCTTTGTTACCTCATACTCCACCAATAGAGATTTGTATTTCTCATCGACCTCCTGATTGGCCTTCTCTAAAGCTGCAATTTTACATAACAAGTCAAGTTTTTCTTTTTCAAATAATTGAGAAGTAGAAAGTGCAGCATCTGCAGCATAAGAAATTTGTTTTTCAAGAGTCTCAACTTTATCCTGCAAAGAAAGATTAGCCTTTTCCAAATTTTTAATTTTGGATTCATAAACTTCCCCTTGAAGCATATAGTCTTCTGCACAATGTCTGAGTCGTTGTTCTAGAGAATCAACCTTATTCTGCAAAACACCATTATCTTCAAAACAAAAATTATCAGAAGTAGTAGACAAATTACAATTAGTTTTATTGCGTTTTTCCTGCAAATCAATATTAGCTTTTTGTAACCTTTTACATTCTTTTGTAGAAAGTCTATAAAGAAGAGCCCAATCACTATTGCTAACAACATACAAATTATCATCCTTTTCAAAATCAGATTTTGGTTTTGTAGATTTAGACGATTTAGCAATAAAATTATTATAACCAGACTCATGAACCATTATTGCACTCATAGGATCTACGCGTGAGCCATTACGCTCCATAACAAGCGCCCAGCTCTGATACCAATTAAGAACCCAATATATGTGCAATATAACAATAGTAAAGCAAACAATAAAGCAATAAACAAATAAAGAACACACGATATTTTTAACGTGGTAAAACCCAATATGGGAAACGTCCACGGTTGTCCTCGCGACAACAAATAAATCCACTAGATGAAAAGAGATGTACAAACCTATCAACTACCTGCAATCACTGCGAGTTGACACTACTGGTTATCTCTAACACCTTGACTTCACCAGAGCACCTTGATGTACGCACAAGACACTCGACTTCTTGATGAACACACAAGAAGACTCGAAGCCGAATTATGAAACAAGCTTACACCAGAGTTCCTTGATGAACACACAAGGATACTCGACTTCTTGATGAACACACAAGAAGACTCGAAGCTAAATCAATATAAACAATAATGAAGAAGAAGATGAATGGGAAGAAGGAAGAAGAAGATGAATGGGAAGAAGGAAGAAGAAGATGAATGGGGAAGAGGAAGATGAGTTCAATCACCAAAACCACCTAAACCAAAACCTAAACAAACTCCAAGACTAGAGATGAATTGGACGGCCAAAGAACTAACTTGTTCTTTGGAAGAGAAACCCTATTTATACTTAGGGTTGGAATACACAGAAAATGGGCCGAAATTGACGAAATCCATATTGGACGTACGTACGTCGAAATAACGTTCGTACGTCTTCACACGATAAACGCTTGCTGCCTGCTTGGACGTACGAACGTCCTAACAAGGTACTTACGTCCTGAACAAAAACAATCCTGTTGCCTAACCTGACGTACATACGCCCTAACTCGGTACGTACGTTCAACACAATGAAAGTTTGCTGACCTACTGGACGTACGTACGTCCTAACTAGGTACGTACGTCCTAAACCAAAAACACACTATGGATACACAAGACACAAGGACAAGAACCTAGGATGACATGCGCACAACGAGGTTTTCCTAACAATGAACTCAAGGCGAGATAACCATGGACATCCAATGTCACAAAATTAATGTCAAACAACCTAGTGTCGGTTTCAAGTATAGCATATTAACATCCTATAATTTTAGGTATGATATATACAAAATGGGGCAACACCATTCTCATTGCATTCATTCATTCAACCATGTGTAAAAGAGATGATGTTACAGACTTGTCGTACAAAGGCTAAGTGAATATAAAAAAAGGGGTGCTTACTAATTAGTTGTAGTGTCGAAAAATCTTTGTAAAAGGGGCTTATCATATCATTTCACCATTGGACATATCACCTTGATATGCACAACAAGTTTTGTTTCCCTGACCCACTATTCAAATTTAGTGACACAATGTTGTTTCCCCACCGTTCACATTAGTGAGACAATAACGTTTGCTCACTATCCTTCATCGTCTTACTAGACTTTGCACTCATCATTTGAATCAATTTAATATAAAACTCTTAATTAATTTACAACAACACTGGTGCTTACAAAATAGAGATTATGCATGAGATTAATATCATCTTAATTTGGTAGGGAGTTGGAAGGCCTTTCATTGGTAGGGAGTTAGAAAAGTTATCAATTTATCAACAACCCCCTTTTTTTTGCAAGCAATCTGTTTGCTGAAATTTACTGGGACAATATTTTTTTTTTTTTTAATAGTTAAAATTTTATTAATCCAAATGAAGTTACAAGTTCCAACTCATATGGTCACACAAACCCATCCCATTACACCAAGATCACATAATATTTCCCAATGATCCCATCTAATCCAACCCATAAAACTGGGCCAAAGTGTGCTACACACTAAATCCCTACCCCAATAGTGAAACCCAGCCCATTAGGTTTCTACTAATCAATTGTTTTTCCTTTTGACCAGTCAAAAGAAAATTCCCAAATCCATGTGTCTGCATCTCCACCAAGTAATTCAAAATAAAGCAACCCCTTCTGCCAAAGTTCTGACACCCAATAAGATGTTGCCACATCTTCTGCTTCAGCTACACCAGAAGCAAAAACCAATTTCGCCGCCACCGTAAAGATTTCCGGCGAGTAAGCTATTACTTTGAGCTTAAATCTCAACCCCACAAAAGCACCATACTCTGATCCACTTGTTATAGCCATAGAACCCTTCAAGAGAATAATTTTCGCACCAATTTATGATCCCCTTTAGTTTTCACCGAACAAGTTGTCCCCCTCTTACTCCCAAACAACAAAATCCCTTAATTTTCCGGCCAAAGATTCCATTTCATTACCTCCCTTATCCTCTAGTAGACAACTTTCACTGTCATCCCAACTGCGCATACTCCCTACCATAGATCTGAACTTGATAAGATGCAAAACCCCCCCTTTTTTTCCTTGGGCTTGTTCCAACTTTTCAAGTATCCTGGTTTGGTCGCCGCCGTAGTCGTCGTCCCCCCTTCATTTCCATGTTAGATCCCTTCATCTCCATCAGCAACAAACAACAGAGAGCAAGAAAGAAGACTTGATAGAGCTAGATTGAAGTCCAGCCACCGGCCATCCGGAACCGACGCCGGTGGCTGGGGTTTCTCTTGTTTTCAAAAACAACAGAAACAGAAAGTATAAGTGTATAACCAAACAACAATGGAGGGAATCCCCTTTGGGTCTGGATATGATGGGATGCCAAGAAGTCTAAAGTTGGAACAATATCACACTGGGACAATATCACACTCCTATTAATCAAATTAAATGAATTCAACCATTAGACCATAAAATATATTGTTCGTGTCTATGTCATCATCATACAAAATGTAGACAAAAAAATAAAGCATAAATGGAGTCCTCACGCTTCCTTTCAGCACTATGAAGAATTGAGGCATAGTTGTAATTGGGCAAAACCTCAAACCATGCGCAACTCCTTTCGTAGATTTCTTCATTTATCTTCAATCGACCATGCACAACCCCTTTCATATATCGCACAATCAGTTTGTTGAAGTTTAGTTAGACAATATCATTGCCCTATTGTTTTGTTAAAATTTGCTAAATGAAATTGGGTTGTAACTTCACTTTATTGTTCTTTTTTTCACACTAAAAAAAGATTATTTAGGATATTTTGCTATTCGCAACCAGAATCTATTCACTACCATGATATTTACTATTCCCCACCAACAAACACAACCCATTTCTTCTTCTTCTTTGTTGTTCTTTGTAACCAAAACAGAACCCCATTTTTGTTTCACCAATCTTTTAATTAATTAAGATTGGAAACCTGCATCATGGAAATGAATAAACCAGGAAATGGGTGTTATTCTAAAGATTTTTTTTGTTTTTAAATAATGATTAAAATCTCATGAGTAAACTTTTCTCTTTTTTCAACAATGGTGATTTTCCTCAACATCTATTCCACACCAATTCTAACATTTATAACCCCAATTCTAATGGAACTATGGAAGACTATTGTATCTCAATGGCTAAGAATACAAGGAGATTAATACAGGGTATTTGGAATGAATATTGGAACAAGTATTTGCCAAATCAGAATAAGTTTGTCCAAAGTCAATATGTTTCATAGTAGGAAATATATAATTAGTCCAGGGGCAAGGAAGTCCAAAAATAAAGGAATATCCAAACCTAGATAGTGCTGATAAGTAATTTTCGAAAAGTGTATACTACACTAGTACATATCATTTTCATGCTTTTCTAAAAGAATTTAGACGTTATTAAATACTGTAGACATAAATGAGTTGTTCCCAATTTTGCTTCTTTATACTAGACTAGTAGTATTGACTAATCACAAGTTTTGGATTTAAATTGGATTGTCAAGTCAACCATATTGTGATGGTGATCTAACTTGTAGTTTAGCACTTTAACTAACATGCCCATTAACAAAGCTTTTATCACTGGTACAGTAAATTAAGTAAACAGTTACTAGTTGGAGCACATTAATGTGCGTGACAGTAAACAATAAACAAACTATCCGCCACTTTGCACGATCTCTATTATATTATTCTCCCACTAATCAAGGCCAACAATGCTTGCCTAAAGTATTCATGCTGACAAACTGCACTCTACCAGCTTGCAAAATTGCAATGCACTCTCGTTTTTCAAACCATAACAAGATTTATAATTTTTGGATAGGTTTTTCATTACCATAATAAGATACATATGAAGTGAACAGATTGAGAGAGACCTGTGGTTTCAAAACAAATTAAGTTAGAGTTACTAAATCTGTTTAAGAATTTACAGTTAATTATATATAAATCCAAAATCAACAGACAATAAAGCATATAAATCCAAAATCAACAGACAATAAAGCGAAATGGCAATCTAAGCCTATTTTCCTAATCCAATGGATAAACTGGTGACATATCAGGATAAAATAACCCAAAATTCTGCTCAACCCCAGCAGGTTTGAGGTTCTCATTGAACATTGCAAAGAAGAATGTATCCAACATGCGCCCTGGCCTTCTTGGAGTACCAACTTGGTCGTGTATGTGCTTCTTCACATTAGTATTATAAACTCTAGCATTCTCTATACTAGTATAAGGCTCGTTACCTGCACTGGGCCAACCGGTCTCTGAGATAAAAACGTAGACATCACCCATATTAATCTTCTCCAATGCAGTGTTGAAAGCATCTACCATAGCATCGAACAAGTTATTATAATTCAATTCACCATCAACGGTAACTGTCTGTAAGTTTGAATTTAACAATGCATAGTCCAAAGGAATTTCTTCGGGATTAGAAGCATAAGCGAAGTAGGGGTACACATTGATCATTAAAGGTGCATGAGTGTAGTACAAGATTGTGGCAACATCAGTCATAGCACCAAGTACTTCATCAGAGAATGCACCAGCTGAGGGAGGGTAAGAAACTCCAAGAGCATTTGCTGGGACTACTGTCGTAACCCTGACAAGATCTAATCCATTGGAAACAATAGCATTCCAAGTGTTGTTCATAGCCTTTGCAACATAATTTGTCAAGGGTCCAGGGATAACTTCATTTCCAACTGTGACATAACGAAATGCGACGTCAATTTTGTATGGAACAAGATGAGTGTTAACCCAATCATTGGCAGCTTCTTGGCTTGCTGCTATGTTGGTAATGTCTTCATTCCTCATTCCAAGTGTGACCAAGAGATTAGAACCTCTCAATGCTTCCAATACTTCTGGCAATGGTTCAAATATTCTAATACGCTGAATTTGACTTCTTTTATATAGTTCAATAACATCCTTTGGTGATGGAAGGTTAT
This sequence comes from Aquilegia eximia, assembly GCA_023053565.1. NCBI lineage: Eukaryota > Viridiplantae > Streptophyta > Magnoliopsida > Ranunculales > Ranunculaceae > Aquilegia > Aquilegia eximia. Next base: position 20,832,760 of record JALIGU010000003.1, read on the forward strand.
CTCCATTCAAACCATAGCAAACCCCAATGCATGCAACTACAATATACATAAGTTAATGATTAGAAACCATCGATTGACCGAAAACGCTAACCAAATCCTAGTTAATTGCTCTTGGGGAAAAATACTCTTACAAGGGCCGATTATGAGGGATAATATCTCACACTTAATGCCCACTAATTAAACTGTGTTTGAGTTTGATTGATATGGTTAAGTGGATACAATATTGGTACTAGGCGCCCAAATTTTTTGTACATTGTATGAAAAAAAAAAAAAACTTATACCAATGGCAATAACAAAACACCCAGGAAAGTAAAACTAGGATTTATGGGAAAATAAAAGTGAAAGTATTTTAAACCTTCAGATTGGATTCATGCAAACTACTAAAGACCTAAGATTAAAAAAAAAAAAAAATGCAAAACCAAAACTAAACTATTGCAGATTAAACATACTATATATGCAGAGATGGAGGACTTACAACTGATATTAATCTGGTGAGCTAAAAGAACTAAGACAAGCACTGTGATCCAAGTACTAGGCATATACCTCATATTCATCTATCTATACCAATGTAAAGATGCCGATCATATGGTATCCAAGAGAAAAAAAAAGTTCTTGATTAAGAGAAAACTCAACCTTTATTATTATTAGGGTACGTTAAGATTTAATTATATTTCAAAATTTTGATAGCTTCTATATTTACTACATAAGATATTTCATTACCATGTTTATGATTTCATATGTCAAACTAAAAAATGTTTATAATTGATTAATTTCATTGATTTAGCTCCAAAATTAGCTAACAGGGCCTCAGACATGGATTTGGACCGTAATTATTACAACTCTATGGGCTCTAAAGATTTTAGGCCCAGACCACCAACAAAACCACAAAAAAAACCCTGATTTTCTCTCTCACTCTCTATCTTTTTCTCTTAGTAGAACCCTAATTAATGGAGTTTCTGAGATCAAATCTCTCAAAAGTTAGAATTCCAGAACCTACTAATAGAATCTACAAGCAAGAATGTTGCATTTGTTTCGATACTCCGAAATCTGAATGTGGTTTGTTCATTGATATGAATTCTTTTCTTGCATTTGGAAAAGATTGTGTAGTTTGGAATTATGAAAAAACTGGAAACTCAGTTTATTTGCATATACAACAGATTAAAAAAACAATTTCTGAAGACAGACCTCTGAAGAAACCAACACTTTTAGCCATTGGTATGGATGGTGGATTCGAAAACAAGGAATCCGCAGAGTACGTAGAAACTCATAGCATTGTTATATTGCCTGATTTTGTATCCCTACCTTTTCCTTCCATTGAGTTTCCGGAGAAGGTTAGGTTGGCTGTTGATGCAGTTTTATTAGCAGATGGTGTTGAACGCATGGAGCGACTAGCAGCTTGGGCAGCTGACAAGAAACAAGTTAGTGTTTATGCTATGGACCTGCAACAGATTCAGAATGGTGTTCTTGTGCCTCGATATGGGTGGAAATGCTGCAAGTGCGACAAGACTGATAATCTTTGGCTAAATCTAACTGATGGAATGATCCTTTGCGGGAGAAAGAACTGGGATGGAAGTGGTGGAAACAATCATGCTATTGAGCATTATAAAGAAACGAATTACCCTCTTGCTGTAAAGCTTGGAACTATAACAGCAGACTTGGAAGCTGCAGATGTTTTCTCCTATCCTGAAGATGAGTGTGTTGAAGACCCACTACTAGCACAGCATTTGGCGTTTTTTGGGATTGAGTTTTCTTCGTTGCAAAAGACTGAAATGACAACCGCTGAAAGAGAGCTTGACCAGAATACCAATTTTGATTGGAATCGTATACAAGAAAGCGGCCAGGAAGTGGAACCACTATATGGACCAGGTTATACAGGACTTGTCAATCTTGGGAACAGTTGTTATATGGCCTCAATAATGCAAGTTGTATTCTCAACTCATTCCTTTTGTTCCCGGTATTACAAAAATCAGAGTTTGAAACAGGCTTTAGAGACTGCTCGTGCTGATCCAACTGTAGACTTGAACATGCAGTTGTCAAAACTGGGACATGGTTTACTGTCTGGCAGATACTCAACTTTGGTGCAGGACGGTATACCACCTCGCATGATCAAGACAGTTATTGCTGCTAAGCATCCTGAGTTTTCAAGTATGAGGCAGCAGGATGTCCTGGAGTTCTTCCTACATTTTCTCGACCAAGTTGAACAGGCTAATGCTAGCAACCCCGAGTTGGATCCAGTGAAGAGTTTCAAGTTTGGTGTTGAGGAACGAATTTTGTGCTCCTCCGGAAAAGTTGCTTACAATAAAAGAGTTGACTACATCCTTTCTTTAAACATCCCATTGCACGAAGCTACTAATAAAGAGCAGCTTGAAGCCTTTCTCAAACTAAAAGAGGAAAAGAGTTTGGAAGGAAAGGAAGTATCAGGTGACGAAATTGTGCGACCTAGGGTGCCCCTTGAAGCTTGCTTAGCAACCTTTTCAGCTCCAGAGGAGGTTAATGATTTTTACAGCACAGCCTTGAATGCTAAGACAACTGCAATCAAAACTGCTGGCTTGACTTCATTCCCTGATTATCTAGTGCTGCATATGCAAAAATTTATTCTGGATGGCTGGGTCCCGAAAAAACTTGATGTCTATATAGACGTGCCTGATGTAATAGATATTAGTCACATGCGCAGCAAGGGTTTTCAGGCAGGGGAAGAGTTGTTAGCACACGCAGTAGTGGGTGAATCTCATAAGCTGGAACCTGGGAAGCCTTGTGCCAATGAAGATATTGTTTCTCAACTTACTGCCATGGGATTTAATTATCTTCATTGCCAGAAAGCAGCAATTAACACCTCCAATGCTGGAGTGGAGGAGGCAATGACTTGGTTGCTGTCTCACATGGAGGATCAAGATATTAACGATCCTATTTCTCTAGAGGAGCAAACAGTAGATTCCATTGATGAATCAAAAGTTGACACTTTGATTTCCTTTGGATTTGAAAAAGATATTGCTCGAAAAGCATTGAAGGCGACAGGTGGAAATATTGAGACAGCAACGGATTGGATATTTAGCCATTCAGATACTTCTGATTCAAATATGGATGCTACATCTAGCCGTCTAAATTGCACAGCCAACGCAGAATTGCCTGATGGAGAAGGGAGATACAAGCTTAAGGGATTGGTTAGCCACATTGGTACTTCTACACATTGTGGACATTACGTGGCTCATGTGCACAAAGATGGGAGATGGGTTATCTTCAATGATGACAAGGTCGGGGTTTCAATAAATCCCCCAAAGGACATGGGCTACTTATATTTCTTTGAGAGACTCAGCAGTTAAAAGTGCACAAAATAAATACATCGATGTCTTTGCTTTCAAGAGTAGTTGTATCCATCAATGGCAAAGTGCTTTACTTCCTAGACCAAGGCCACCTTCAAAGTCGGCTTGTAATTCACAAACCTAGCTAGCAAAATAAAAACAACAATTCATTTTAAATATAATGCGTTTGGATGTTTTTGTGGTCCATTTTTTTCTTTATTTGTTTTTGGTACAGTAACATGTGGAAAAAGTGCATTTTAATGCTTCCTACTGAAACCAGATGGAAAAACCAAATTTAAATGCTTTCTGCAGAAAGTGTACGTATTGAACACAGCTTAATGCTAAACTAAAGAGGGCAAAAAACAAAATAAAAAGAATGGTATATCTTAGTACTTCCCCTTGTCAATTTGAGTTTTTGATGGTTAGAGAGTGCAACTTGGGTGGTTGGGTGAGTTGGTCGATTTGAAGCCTAAAACAGTTATATCAAATACTAATGGACTACATGGACCTGTTATTAGAGAGGCTCTTATTCTGACATGCTTTCACCAAAGTATCTTATCAAACAATTGGCATTCTCCTAAATCCATTATAAATGCATGATAAAACTAAAGCTTTCAAAGTCTAGCATTAATCGTACACGTTTAGAATGATACCTGCATGATTCGGGCCAAGTCTAATACTGTCAACACAGGCTTTCATCGCAGCAAAAGGACCATCACATGTTATTAGCTCTTTCATAACTGAAAGCCAGACCCAAGGAATCATGTTATATTGAATCACAATATGATCTCCCTTTAAGTCTTTAACCTTTGTTGTATACACAATATAATACAGTTATGTGAGGGACAGTTCATGCATCTAAGCCCAAATAAACATCTTCTTTTGTGGAGTCATGGATCTCTGGCTTGTTCACTTCAACCATATTCTGTTAGGTTCTCTGCATTGGTTTCAGGAGATACCCCTACCATTTTCTTTTGTGGAGTCATGGATCCCTTGGTTGTTCACTTCAACCATATTCTGTCAAGTCCTCTGGATTGGTTTCGGGAACATACCCATATACTCTCAATTCAACAGAGAGTTGATCAAGAATTGCATAAATATTCTTAGAATCAGTGTGAGATTTATCTCCAGCCATAAACTCGTGGATCCTACAATCTATCTCAATGGCACTGACTGCTGGTCTCTTTGATATCCCATGGGCCTTCATTGCTCTCCTAACCTTGCCGACACCGTCCCACCTCCCCACCACAGCATACATATTTGAAAGTGTAACATAATTGGAATCCGAACCAAGCTCCGAGTCAAAAAGGTACCGCGTCAACCTCTCAGCCAAACTGATATTCCCATGAGTTCTACAAGAGGCCAGTAATGACCCCAAAACAACTTCATTGGGCTTCATGGGCATGCTTTCTATTACACTGAAAGCATCTTCCAACCGTCCTGCACGACTAAGAAGATCCACCATGCACCCATAATGCTCGATTCTGGGGGGGATTCGGTAAACTTTTGTCATGGTAGTATAGAGCTCGTGCCCCTTCTCAACTAAACCTGCATGGCTACAAGCAGTAAGAGCACCTGTGAAAGTGACTCCATCCGGTTTGAACCCATGGCGTTGCATCAAATAGAAATGCTCAAGAGCATCTTCTGCATGTCCATTAATAGCCAATCCCACAATCATTGAGTTCCATGAAACTAAGTTTCGGGTGTCCATGTTTTGGAATACTTGACGAGCAAACTCAACACACCCACATCGTGAGTACATGTCAATTAACGAGTTTCTCACCCTGACGTTCTTGTCAAAACCACGCTTCATCGCGTAGTGGTGCATCCAAATCCCTAATCCAAGCACACCCAAATTGACACATGTAGATAGCACAGCAATAATAGTGACATGGTCAGGTTCTACACCTGATTGTTGCATCTCTTGAAAACATTCCAAAGCTTCATCAAAAAGACCCTTTTTAACAAACCCATTAATCAAAGCAGTCCAAGAAATCTTATCTCTCACAGGCATCTCATCAAACAACACAACCGCATTCTCAACATCATCATTCCTCATATAGCCATCAATCATAGTATTCCAAGACCTAGAATTCTTCATAGATATTTCATCAAACACTTTACGAGCAAAACCCATACGCGCACATTTAGAATACATATCAACAAGAGCTGTCCATAACATAACATTATTCCAATCAAAACCCAATTTTAAGATATACCCATGAAGCAAAACTCCGAAACGATAAGCTTTCGAAGGAAAATGTGCACAAGCAGAAAGAAGTGTTACAAAAGTAATGTCATTTGGTTCAATTCCAGCAAGTCTCATACGAGAAAACTCTTTCACTGCTTCAGATAACATTCCATTTCGACAATAATTGGCAATAGATGAAGTCCACGACACGGTTTGGTCGATTGATTTGTTGTCATTCTTCTTTCTTTGGATGGAAAGAAGACGCGATTTATCGACTGGATTGCGGTTAGAGTTAGTAGTAGTAGTAGTAGATAGATGGGTTTGGGGGGTAGAGTTGTTAGGGAGATTGGGAAGAGAGAGTGAGTGAGAGAGTTGAGGAAGTTGGGTTGTGGTTATGGTGGAACAAGAAGCGGGAAAGTTCATAGTTTCTTCAAATTACCGTTGGAAATCATAAGTTTAGTTTAAAAAACAGTTTTCAATGTGTCAGTGACTCAGTACCAGTCCAGATGTTAGCTAAGCTCAGTCAGATGGTAAAACCTTTGGGGAATCATAAGATTTGGATATTTAGGGTTCCATCCAATCGGCATTACACTGAAACCTACCTAAAATGATTATCTTTGTCGATCGCATAAGTTGTATCAAGCCTAAAACTGTTACTTAAAACAATTCCAATCACAGTTACAGTATACTACAAGGGCAAAAGAATGGGACGGTGAGAGCAGAGTGACCACAATGCTACAATTCATTATCAACAGAAGTTGCTAAATATTATTAGTAGCACCATATTTGGGAAGTTACACTTGCCGAGATGTCATCTAAACAAGTACAGCAGAAACCATTTCTGATAGAGATCATTGAAGTACAACAATGTTGTTCTTTTCCTTTGTTGAATTGATTTACATATATACATATCATCCAATTTACACTTTGCTCACACACCAAACAATCATTGCCAGAGCTAAATAAACTAAAAGAGAACTACATCTATGAAATTCTTTCTATGCTTACAACATAAATCACACAATGCTGAATAAATGAAGCACACAGGCTGGATGTTTTGGAGCTTCAGACACATGGCTGGATTGTAACAAAGCCTGCTGTCTGAATTCAATATTTCAATTAAACATGCAACACAGCCTTCGCCATGACTCAAAATATCTTGTTTGTTAACTACAACGGACACTCTTCAATGGATATGTGTGACATATGAATCATCCAACTAGGTGTCCTACAAAAGGAAGATAAAAATTGTCATACAAACACTAAAAGAAAATTTACATAGAAAAAGAAAAAGCTACACTACCAGACACTCCAATTCCCATCATACTCACTCCCCTGCGTCAAAATAAAAACTAGATAAAGCACAAAGTTTTTTCTACCATTATTCACCCATCTATCGTGCAAAAAGTCGCAGCCAAGCAAAATGTCAACCCACCAAAACAGACTTACTAGAAAAACCCGGCAAAGGCTGCAACTTATCGGTTTATTAAACACCTTGAATGTTTCATAGGCTGGCTGCAAACATATCTCCCGGCATTTGGGGAAGCCATATATATTGTTTACAAGAAGAATTGTTGTCAGAGTGCTCTAATAGACTTCTAAGAATGGTAAGGATGAGTTTGTATCCACAAGTCAATTGGGACAACCTTTTAGTGCTTTGATAATTGCTACTATCTTTTTCTTATAGCTTTGTAAATATTTTGGGTCAGGGTGACATCCTCTCTCACCCAGTTTTGTAATCTCCTTTTTAAAGCAATAAGAAATTTCTTATCATAAAACAAACTACTAAATATTAATGAAGATAAGCCCGGCAAAAAATAGACTTTAAAGTTGAGATGAGTAATGGTCATTACATATTCCGGAAGTTGAAGTCGAGAGTTGATGTGACAAGAAATTAAGGTTGTTGCAAATCGAGCGCTTTGACATTAAATAAGGAAAGTAGGGATTTCTAGCTGGATTTTAGGATGTTTAGAATGAAATCGGGGGAAATCAAATTCCATTGCATTGTGAAAATAAGGAAAGTGGTTTCCTTTAAATAAAAAAGGAAACCAGATTCCTGGGCAACTCATAAATATATAGAAGTTCATCTCCAATCGGTTAATATACCCCTTTCTTCTCTGTCAAAAACTCTTTCTTTCCGTCTTTGATTCTGTTCTTTCTTTATCTGAATTTTAACAATGTCCTAAGTGTCCCGGAATCCTAATTCTGTGAACCAAACACAGCCTCAATGTAATTCACATCCACTGTACCAAGCTTTTGCTAGCTATGAAATCGGTCACGAAGTACTTTCTCATTACGCAAAATTGTGCAAAATGTGAAGGTTGAAGTTATCTCGTTTTTTATCTCAAGTCGAATACTTATGTCAGATGGATCTTAAGGGATAAAGTCTCATGAATACAACTGAATTCCTGCACAAATATGGAAATGATCTCATACTTTTTCATGCGGTTGTCTCATACTCTTCTTTCCTTAGGCTCTTGTGCCATTCCTAACAGAATGTTTTTCACGTGAGGTGGACGAAGGAATAACCTTCTTTTTATTCTTTAAACAATTTTCTTTCAAACCCTATTTTTCTATTACTACCCTCTATGAAGCACGGACACGGACACCGGACACCGACACGACACGACACGGACACGCCGACACGTAATTTTCTGAAAAGGTAGGACACCGACACGTTTATATATATATATATATATATATATATATATATATATATATATATATATATATATATATATATTAACAATGTAGATTGCTAAAAAGTCATTTCTAACAGTTCATTGGCCTTCATTCTCTCAGTTGCTTCCTTGTCCAATTTCTGCATTTCCACAAAATCCTTATCTGTCACCTTTAAACATGGCCCAGCCCCATGTCCAGGTAGCTTCAACAGATGAGCTTTGACCCTTGTATACGAGCTCTTGAATGGCTTATTACAGAAATTGCATTGCCATGGTATATTGCCACCCCCTCCAACAGATTTGTCATATCGTGTAGTATAACGCCAAAGTGGCTTATTTAATTCTTCATCAAGAGGTGATGATGCACTACTACCATCTGTTGAAGCTGTTGATGCTGAAGCCATGGAAGATGAAGAGAAAAGAATGGAGAAAGATGAAGAGTAGCAGAGAGAGAAAGTAGAAGATGAAGAGAGGGTAGGTGAGACTTGTAGAGAAGTTTTATCCTTGTGAAGCTTGTGAGAGAAGTTTCATGTTTGACTTGTTTCTCTCTCCACATTTATATGTTTTTTAATTTATTCTTGACCCCACTTTATTTATAAAAAAACTAAAATTACAAAACTATCCCCTAACTAAGGTGTCCTAATGCAGTGTCCGGAAGTGTCCTAATGCAGTGTCCGGAAGTGTCCAGCAGTGTCCGGAAGTGTCCAGATTAGGAATTTTTATTTTTTCAAGTAGGACACTTAATTTGGGGTGTTCGACACGTGTCCCAGCGTGTCCAGGACGTGTCGGTGTCCGACACGTGTCCGACACGTGTCGGACACCGGTGCGTAAGGTTTAGGGAGGTGTCCGTGCATCAGAGACTACCCTACTTTCAAACACTATTCTCTAATGTTAACCTTCTTTCTCATAAAAAGGTATGCAACACAGCCGACGCTTCATTTTTTCTTATCAATAAAAAGGTATTTTATCAAACAAAAAAAGTTACATCCTCTGTTCAAGAAGAATAAGTTAGCAAGGAACTAAGTCACTAACCCATTACAAATGACAGAATTCTACCACCTACCCATATTGATCAAAACATGCAGGAACTTGCTGTATATCATCCAAACTATTGTATTAGATCATTTATTGCTAGAGTAAAAGAGAGTGAGATATCATAATCCAGTCCTACACAATCTGGCTGGCCAAGAATGGATAGAGGGAGAAGCATATCCAAACAGATCAAATAAAGTTCAGTAGAAGAGAAGATGTTGTCCTAATTATGGGTGTCCGTCAATATCCATTATCTCTATTGAGTAGTGAGTTTACCTTTTCTCTGATTCAAATTTTGGATGTTCGTTTTAATTAAGGGTCTCATTCTCTCTGATAACTTCCTAACAGGTTCGAAAGTATGTTAGCCTTTGTCAATATGGTTCATATCAGTAATTGAGCATAACAAGGAGGAAAAAACAGTTCATATCAAAATTAATGAAAAGAGGGCTAACGCTCCAGGATGACTACAAGTCCATAGCAACTTAGATCCACTAACCATTTCTCATGAACAAAGTACTAATGTTGTATATAATAACTTACCAACATTGTGTGATCGCCAAATGTGTAGGAAGAGAACATTAAGACCGTCTCCAATAAGGATGCGAAGGAGATACAGATCCTGAGGTAGCTGACAGAGATCTCTTCACAAATGGGTGCTCCAATAACTGAGCAGCAGTGGGCCGCTCATCTGCCTTCACTTGTAAGCACTGGAAGATGAAGTCACTTGCAGTTCTCGAAAGAGAGTCGGGCACTCGCGGTGGTTCACCCTTCCCAATTCTAAACAATGCTTGCATCTGCTGAAGGACAATGTCAAATTTCCACTTCAATCACCAACACAACATAGAATGTCACCAAGCTACTATTTTATGGTAAATGATAGGGCAAATATGTCAAATACATCATATTTTTCCAGTCGCTAAAGGATCTGAAGTAACATATTGAAGAAATAGTAGAACGATAGAGCTTGTAACACAGATTTTTTAGTATTCCCTTGTAACACTTACATTTATTTAATAAATTTCCTTAGCAAGAGAAAAAGAATGATAAACATGAGCGAAAATGTTAATAAATGTTTACATACAGTTTGATAGAGCAAACAAGGAGGTACACACATGTACCATGAAACAAGTAACAGCTTCGCTGTATTCTGTACAAGAGATCTGATTTCTATTGGGCCTGGGGGATATTATGTAATATCCTAATACTTAGTAAGCCTGTTTAACGGTTAGGAAATTTCTATTATGCTAAGTGCACTTTTGCTACTACGCTCCCCACCCTCTTTAGAATCAAACACGAGGTTGCAAAATCTAGTTAAAGTCTCAATGACAGTTTGTCTATAGTTAGAATACCTTTTCTACCCCTAACCAGATAAACATGGAAGTAAATAGGTAATTAAAGAGGACAAATCTAGAATATAAGTGTGGAGATCTTCTACTCTCGGGATCTCAATTGGAAAAAATAAAAGTTAACAAGAAGAAGAGGCAAGACCTTGCCTTTTTCTACCACTGTCCAAAGCCAACGTACATACAATAGGAGAAGAGAAAATTCTTTATCTCCCAACGAATGTCAAATTCAATATGACAAATTGTTTTTGCAGAAATGTTCGGCAGGTTTTCAAAGTTTAAGTCAATTATCCAATTAAGAATCTCAAAACCTATTTCATATCAGATAACAATTTTACAGATATGACTTTATGATGATAGCTTCAAAGGTAACACCTTTGAGAGAGAAATGGGTTACAATATCGGAGTCAAGGATTTAGATGAACAAGGAAGATGTGCTGAAAAAAATATATTACAAAATCTAATTTTTCCCAAAAAATTTCTCCACACCTTCTTGACACTTTCTCCACCATTTGCTTCCATGATTTTCTTATTTCCTAAATACAATTATCCAGTGCCACGACTAGAGTATAGACACCACTCCTGACTTTTCTTCTCTGCCATATTTTCCTACTATTTTCACTTCCTTTTTCAAACTAATTACCATAACAACAAAAATATTTCTCTGGTCAATTTTCTTGGTTTAAACTTATGTAGAAATCCAATCTCATGGTAGTTGTTTTTATATTGTTGTGGCAAATTTGCTTTATAGACTGAGGTCGAATTTATTATCGAGTAAAGTCCAAGTTAGGCATCGACATGAAGGAGTATCTCTATAAGTTTAGATGCATTAGTAGCTTGAACTGAGACTGTAAAATGTAGCTAGGGAGTTCTGTTGTACTGTAACTGGTTGTGTACATGAACTGGAACCAAAATGTGTGGATCCGATTGTTTCTTTCTTACTTGAGCCCAAAGGCTCTTATTTCTAAGAAAATAAGTAAATATTCCGCAATATTATAAAATTTTCCTACTTAGTATTGAAAAATATCTTATAGATAATAAAATTAGTTGTTGGTTTTGTTTTAGTTCTAGAAAAAAAAAACCAAGTATTCCTTTGGTTTTGTTTGAATTCCAGAAAAAATAAAGTAATAAACTACTTATCTATTCTTGTTATATATCTTTTTTTTAATTTGAAGGTATTTTAAGTTATATTTTAGGAGTGTTCTCTAATGTTTTAATTATAAAATCAATGCATTATATATATTTTTTATATAAATATATATATCTCGACCTGAATAATGGATCCAAAGAGAACTGCGACCCGAAATACTGTACTGACTCTGTATACCCCCCCCCCCCCCCCCCCCCCACACACACACACACAAACGTACCGGACTACCGGGAACCATGTAGGTATGGTACCACGTCCCAGTAGGCCTGTCAACTATCCAAAACCGATCCATGATCCGAACCAATCCAAACCATTATTTTTCTTGTTTGGATATCCATTTGGATTATTGGATTATTCCAAATGGTTTTTGGATATCCATTGTGTTTTTTGATCAGTTCGGATAATTACAAAGACAAGACCGATCCAATCGAATATTAGAAAAAAAAAAAAGGTTCATCGATCTGTCCAAAACCCCCCATTTCTATTCTCTTCGTTTTCTCAAAAATTTCAATCGATCTTTCTTCCCAAGCTTTACCTTCTCAACTTGCAAGAATTTTGATCACAACAAAATATCAAATAACCCCAATTCGTGATTTCTGGTTATATTTCAATCGCAAGAACAAATTTTTGTTATTTAAGTAAATTCTTAAGATGAAGATCGGACGTGTTAATTGGTTTCGATTTCGATTTCAAACACTGCTACTACTTCTTGACAAAAGAACAGAGAAGAAGAAGATAGAGAAAGAGTCAGTTTTTTTGAAAGTGTGTGTTGGTTGCGCTATCACAGAAAACCTCTCTCTCTCTCTTAAAATCTATAAACAGAACTACCCATGGATGATTTCCATGGTTTACTAGCAAATATATGAATTCAAATACGAGTACTACCCCTTCATTCAATTTTGGCTTAATGTTATTCTAAAGTCTTTCTTCTTCTTCAACTTTGGCTAAATCTCTCTATTTCAAGAATTCAAATTTTTACACAATTAGAAAAAATATTTTTTATTTTAAAAAAAAGGAAAACAAAATTAATTTTCTATTTAAAGTGGAGAAAAAATTGATTTTACATTTAAAACAGAAAAATTAAAATAATAAATGAAGAGGTGCAGATTTTCGGATCAGATCAGTTTGGATCGGATATCCATTAATATTAAATAGATCGGATTGGATCACAATCATTATTATCCAATCTCAATTGGATCGGACCGGTTCGGATCAATAATACAATGGATCAGTTTCGGATCAGCCAAAAACCGAACCGATCCGATCCATTGACAGGCCTACGTACCAGTACCGGATGGACCCGTGTTCCTGGTAACACTGGTCTATCCCATAAATTTCTTGAACCGTCAGATTCTGTGTGCATGTGTTCAGTCTCAGGACATCAATCAGTACTGGAGTAGCTTAAGTACTTATTCAATTACAATAAAACCTAAGGTGAAGCAGTGGAGTTAGAACATATATACGTACACATTCCAAATGAGAGTAAGGAAGCTGACGAGTTAACATCTCCAAGACAGTGCAGCCAAGGCTCCATATATCAGCTGCAAGCCCATAGCCACGGCTCTTATTGTTGACAACCTGCAATTCCAATGGATAAATTACTCTTTGCAGTAATAAGCACAGTGGGCCACATTGTGTTTCAGCTTACGAATGCGAAGGGCTGATCTCATAACAAAATTTTTCCCAATTAGGCATAGGAAAAAGAACAAAGAAGACAAGAAATGTGCAGTGTATTTGTGTGTCAGTATATGAGAGAGAAGATAGCCTATCAAACTATAGAGTAACCAATTAATAAAGATTATATCATATAATAATTAGTATTTAACATTTAACTGAAGATAACAAGGGATTCCTTTAGGAGTAAATGGTGTGTAGGGGTTTGACCCAAATCCGAACCAGTCTTAATTCTCTCTACCCGGTTTCTCGCCTATAAAGAGATCGTGATGTTAATTGGGTTGTGAGTTGGTATCATATCTCTGACACAGATCCAATCCCGATCTAATCCTAGATTTGGTGTTATTCATATTTTATAAATATGTTTTACAAAAAGGGTGGAAAATATTTTTATAATCATGATTCGGAGTTGGAACCAAACCTTACCTAAATCTTAATGCTTCATTTTTTTATTTTTTTTTTTGATAAGTGAAACTCCAAATTATGATATGGTGAATTTTACGATCTGATCTGAAAACTCCAAATTATGTACCCAAATTTTACAAAGACCTGATTTTACGTCAATCCATGACTCCTTGTTGCGTAGGTTCACCGTCCGAGTAGTCTATTTCTTTGGAAATGTCTAGTCTAGTTCATTTGGACGATATAAGTTAATGTGTACATCAGTACTACAAGATAAGCACATGCTTTAGTGCCAGGCATGACTGCATGAATACACGCCATCTTATTATTTCTTGCTATCATAACTAAAATGTCTTTATTTAACTTTAGCTGTTGGTCCAAAAACTGATAGAAACTGTTAAGAGTTTTTTTTTTTTTTTCTAGGGTTAGTAAAACTTAATTAATACAAAGGGTCACTCGTTAAGAGGCGTAATTTCATTGATCTCTCTCAACTAAAGATAAAACTTGACTGAAACACAAGTACTCCCAGTGCTACGTCACTCGTTAGAAATCATTAACATAGAATCGCATAAGTGTTCACAACATGGGTCTGAAGTGTTAGCTAATCAATACAAAAGTTTGGATGATTTTGATACTGGAAAAGCTAGTGAAAATTCTAAAATTTAATAATATATATTTAATGACAATCAAATTAGCTTGCAATACATATTTAATGACAATCAAATTGATATGACTAACAAATTTCACCACATAATGCAGAATGCAATATGACAGAGGGAGAAATTCAAACCTCGGGAGCCATCCAGAATGCAGTTCCCTTGCAAGATTTAACATCATTGAATTTGGTTGCCTAAAAAGGTGCATAAAAAATACAAAAATGAGAGGCAGGACTTTCACAATGACTTAGCAAGTTACAGGGACATCTAATGTGTTGGAAAAGAAATAAACCTTTGCCAAGCCAAAATCAGCAAGTTTGACAGATCCATTTGCATCCACCAATATATTAGCGCATTTGATATCCCTTGAGATGACCAAACAAAGAAAGCATGAAATTTAGGCACGTAATCAAGAATGCGCAGGAAAAAATAAATCCACAGAGACATCCTATGCAACATTTTAAAACACTAAGGTAGGCAAGTTGGTGACACACTTGTACATTTGAAAACATAACAATGTTAATCATGCCAAATTATTCATAAATATACTTGATCATAACAATTAAAGAAGCTTTACCTCTATTGCAGGCTTATTATTTATTATATTCGTAACACAGAGGTCCTCAGTTTGAAGTTAGAACAGAGAACCATAGTATGGGGAAAAGTCAAGGATTCGAGGGACATCCCTTCTCCAAGCCTCACTCCGAAAAACAAATTGATGTCATAGCCTCATTATTGTAAAGGCTTATGCCTTGCTCGGTTGAGGTCTTATCTGTTCTAATGTTTCCAACCGTAGTTGAAGGACTATAAGTACCCCTCATCTGTTGGCATAGAGAATGATAATAGCGGCTAGTCATTGACAATGGTCGTGGAGATGGCAGAATTGCAGGATGACATAGTGGGTACTGGATACATTAGTGTGAGGTGGGTTTATAGACTGCAAAAAGCTTAAATGTTTAAATGTTTAATATTTGCTGCCTGCAAAAAGCTCTGGTCTGTACACAGATTAGTAAGTTAGGGACTAAGGGTAAATCCCCCTCCCTCTTTTTAATTTAATAAAGCAATTTAATGGTAGAATTGGGATTATACTGACAAACAAATGATCGAAGCACTAGAGAAACATTGAAGATGCCAAAAGGGAAGAATTTAAATGGAAGTAAATTCTAAAGACAATAAACATCTAAAATGAAAAACATTCTATCTCAGCTGTGTCACCTGTGAACTACATCGCGTTCATGAAGATATGCCAAACCATGGAGAATCTGCCTTGTGTATGCAGAGACTTGAGAATCTTGCAAATGATACCTCTGATACAGTTGAGCAAGAGACCCTTTTGTCACCAACTCAAGAAAGATATACAGCTTTTCCTCATCCTGAAACATGATGGTGTCATAAAATAAGACTTAAAGCAATCTCTGCACAATTTGCATGAACATGTACAGAATAAAAAACATTCAGTTTGATCAAACAGAAATCCATGCATGTCACCACGATATTTCCGAGCATGATCCACTATCCAAATGAAGATGATAACAGCTGAAGAACAAATCTCTGATGCTGGCAAAAGTTTCCTTCTGGCACCAAATTCAAAATGCAATACCAAGGGAATGAAAGCATAGAAAGATATCAATGCAAAGGCATCCATACATGCCACAGCAGAAGGGTGCTAGTAGTATTAGTAGGAAAATGCAAAATCTCTTCTAGTTAACAAACTCTCCATAACATAATGGAATATAAATCACATAACGCAAATCAAGAAATCCTGGAAATTCTTTACCTTGTCTGTGCCAAGATATCGGACTATGTTCTCATGCTCAAACCGGCTTAAAAGAGAAATCTCCTGGGTTAACAAGAAGGGATCCATAAGAAATTCATTCAGGAATAACTCATAAGCATGACTAACCAACTATGAAATCCCAAAGCATTCCCAAAAGTGTCAAAAGAATTTGAAAGTTTAAAATCCATTTCTAAAGATAATGATTTATAAAATTTTGGAAAATCTTCATTGTTAGAGCAGTGCCAATGCAATGGTGTAAAAGAGGCTTTAGCTAAATTTTACAATTTGTTGCAAAATACTCAATGCCTCTCACCTGCTCAAGTTGAATTATACTCTGCTTAGCTTGGTTTCCTTGATCAAGCAAAGAAACCTCCTTTACGGCAAAGAAAAATCCATCACTGCAGTGAAAGGGATATCATAAGAAAACAAAAATAATGACTATCCTATATTTGTAAATAAATCGAAATAACTCAAAGGGGTGAGTGAAAATTATCTAGGCTTTTCTTCGGTAAAATGCAGATAACACACAATTACTTGGGAACAACATAATCAAAAAACACCTACAGGGACTACTTGAAGCGGGACTACTTGAAGCTATCACGCATTTATGAATGTATTGTGCTAGTGACTAAGATATGTTGTGCATGGAAATGTTTTACAAAACTGAATTTATGGATAAGAAGAAGTTTTCAGCAAGGTACTCAATATGTCAACCCTAAAAATTATGCAGTGCACATTATAAAACAGCAATAGAATAGAGACATAAGGTCTGACAAGGCATTCCACTTACTCGCTAAATCCTTCATAGACTGTTCCAAATGACCCACTTCCAAGAAGAGTACCTTTTGTCCACGAGTTGATGTTTCTTTTGAATCTAACATTAGGTGAAATAATATACATGGGGTCTGTGGTTGTACTTGACGAATCATCATCATTTGACGTGGAAAACGAACAAGATTCAGATTGAATGGTTGTCTCTCCTATTCTTACCCCATCTTCCCTCTCTAAAATCACACCATCCATTCCTTCTGCCTCATCTTCATCTGAAGTTGCTTCTTTTGGTTCATCACATGAACTTGTACTCATCCTTACTTTTGAAGATGAAGAAGAACCTCTACTGTCATGATATTCAGGTGCAAAAGACTTCATAATATCCCATGTTGAACCATTAGTACAATCCATAGAAGGTAAAGATACCAATGGTCGAGGAGGAGCAAGAAGAGGTGGTCGCACACCCTTAATTCCACTTCTATCACCAATATCCTTAACCCTAGTTTCAATTCTAGTCAAAACACTAGTCGCTTTCACCATATATTCTTCTTCTTCTCCTTCTTCTTCTTCTTCTTGTTGATGATCATTAAGTGTACAATTATCAAGCTCTTCAAGTAATCTAGAACGAGGAAAAGGAACTTCAGAAGATGATCTAAGTTTTCTACTAGCTTCCCAAGCAGCAATAGGAATAGCAAAATCTTCAGGTCCATTAAGACCTAAACTCCAACAAATTCGTTCCATTTCACCATCATTTCCTTCAATTCGAAAACTTTTTTGATTTTGTCCATATGGTGAAAGATCAAGAGATCGAGTTCGAAGTGATGGAAAATCTTCAGCACAAAAAGAAGCACTAATAATACTAGGATTTGAAGTAGAAATAAAAGTTGATGATGATGATGATGTTGGTGGTTCGTAATCGATGTTTTTTATTGCATTTCTTCGATCCAGCTTAGGTTTAATACTTCGTTTTTGCTGCTTGAAATCCATTTCAATCAATAAAATAAACCAAGAAGAAGAAGATACTTTACTTACCTTACTAGTGTTTAAAGATGATGAAGTGAACAACAGTTTGTGAATGAGATTGAGATTCTCGCGCCATTACCAAACAAACAAGAGGAGAAAAGAGAGAGAGAAAGAGAAATGGAAAAAAATAAAAATAAATTAGAGTCTACGCGTGGACTGGTAAAGGCCGTCAAAAGAAAGAGAGAGAATGGGAACACGGTCGTCTACGTAACATTTTTGCCATGTGGAACCCCTTGCACGGGCTGTCTGGTTCATTCATCAGTTGGATATTTGGAACTGGAGACTGGTCTCATACTCTCATCTCACTTGTGTAGTGAAAAACACATTGATTCAACTATTTTTTACATTTACTGGTTTTGGTTTTTTATGTTGAGACTTATCTTGTCCAGGTTTTCTGAGTTTACTCATTTTAAGCAGGACCTAGGGTCAGTTCATAAAGCTAAACCATGGTATGGTACTGCACTCATAGTACAAAATATCGTTATCGACTAATGTATCGATCTCCAAAAAATAGATATATCGGAATATATTGGAATCTATCGGTGGATATTTTACATGGAATGTATCGACTAATATATCAATTTGTTATACAAAATATATATAAAATCAAATTTAGAAGTATATTTTCATAGTATTTACATAAAAAACATCATATCTACTAAAAATAGAATAAACAAATTATTTCCAAAAAAAAAAATTTGAAAAAAAATAATATTTCCAGAAAATATCGGAAAATATCAGTAAATATCGAATATACCGGAATATATCGAAAAATATCGGCCGATATTTTACAGATACTCTAAGGCGAAAATTTCGGGAATATATCGTATCGTTTTCTTTGAAAACCGATAAATATCGCGATATATCGTGATATATCGCGATATTTTGTACTATGACTGCACTACTACTGCATTTGTAGCTGGTTTGTTTAAGAATATTAGAAAAGCGAAAGTTTTTATTTTCTTAGAAAGAGTTGAAGGGCCTGGCAAATCTTCTAAATCAATTTTATTAATTTTAAGTCCAATTCTATTTTATTCATAAACTTAAAAAATTACATAAAAATATAGCAAACCCTTTCTGAATAGCAAACCCAATTTTTTTAAATACATATTCGTTCGAACCAACAATCATCACGTTGCTACATATTCGTTCGAACCAGCAGTCATCACATTGCTATTGATAAAATGGTCACTTTGGTCACTGGACTTACAATTTTATTCCACTTTGGTCCTAAATTTTTTTTTCAAGTTTGGTCATTAATGTTGCATTATGTTTGCATATTGGTCTAAAGTTAAGTCTTCTTTTTAGCTCTTTAACAAAAAGTCTAAGTGTCACTTAACCATTGTACGTGTACAGTTATCAAACATGAATAATAATATTTTATTTTTTGTTGGACAAGTCAGCAGATTATGTGCAAAACATATGACTGCAAAGGCCAGATATGCACGTGAATGTCACATGAGATGGAATCGCGCACGGAACAAGTGTTCTTCTTCTTTTTCTTCTTCCTTAGTAACTCTTCTCCTTGTACACAAAGATTCAAGTTCATTCCATCTCTTTTATAAAATCAATGTTAGTAGAAACAATGGATGATGATGAGACGTCGATGGCAATTGATGAGGGAGGTGGAAATAATGTTGGAAGAAACAATGAAACAAATTTGTCAAACCAAATTGTTTCAAGTAAGTTTCTTCGAGCTTCCTGTGTATATATACTTCTTATGTACTGTTGTAATGTAATTTGGTTTGAATTTGTAGTTCGATTTATGTAAATTAGGGTTTTTGAAATTAGGGATTTTCTGTTCAAAATTGGGGGTTTTCATAAATTTGTAGGATCGATTATTTTGTATTTCGCCCCTCTATAAGATGGTTAATTAGCAAGTGGTCCAGATTTTTATTTATTTATTAGCAAGTGGTCCTAAAATATTACTTGACTATCAGTCAACGTCATCAGTCAAAACATTCAAACTACCATTTCACATGTCTTGCACGTGACATAACTTAAAACTCAAAAACCTAATTCTTGTGCAATAAATTGTTTATGGTCATCCTTTCTCTTAACCATGGAAGTTAGAACTTACCTTAGTTAGAGTCTATATAGCACACACTTCAAAAATATGTGGAGTAGCAGAATCAGACGCGGATCAGACACACACAGCTCAGACTCGACTAGGACACGTGTCTGACATGCACATGCTGTGTCACACGGGTGCAGACTGGATCAGACTGTGGACTCGGATCTGACTCTTTAGACTTTTTCTTGTTTTCTTCCATCAAACAATTTTTTTTTTCTTTCTCGTTTTTTTTTCGCGAACAAGTGAACAACAAGAAGGAAATCATGCTCGTCCTCGATCCATCTCTCTATGTCTCTTTTCATCCTTGATCGACCTCTCTCCATGAATGTTTGATGGATCTGCTATTTTGTTGTTGTTCCTCATTGATCTTCTTCCTCAATCTTTAATCTCCATCAATCTACTTCTTCAAGGTATGTTTTATCTATGAATATTTCTTTTTCTTCAATCTTTCTCTTATGTTTATTTTGTCATCATTTTTTCGGCTCTTCCACTTCTATGAATCCGTTGTTGTTGTTCTTGTTTTTTTTATTATTAAATTAAGGATTTTTTCACAAATTAGGGATTTGTTGTTGTTGACTTATTGAGTTGTTCTCTTCTTCTACTTCTCTTTCTCTTCTACTACTTTGAGTTCTTTCAATTTGAATTGTGGATTGTGGATTGTGGATTTTTGTTGTTGTGTTTTGACAATTTGACTGACTCTAAGAGTCTAACTCAAGTATAATTTGCAACAATTCTTTGTTTGTCTGATAATTATATTTGTTGTGATAATTATATCTATTTGTTATTGTTTTAGATTGTCGAAACCATGTGTGAAGATTGAACAACAAGAATCCTCTTTGGATCTACAAGTTATAGAGAGGGTCCAGGGAGGAGGAAATGTATGTTTCAAATGTTCTTATTGCAATAAACTATTACATGTTTTATACACATTTGTTGAAGATTAATTGGTGGTGTAGGAACTATTAAATGTACCAAAGTATCTAACAGTGACTTAGTCATGATGCAAAGAGAAGTTGAAGAGTTTGAATTAAGCAAGAAATGATCTTTACCCAAACAAGTCCCTCTTCCACCATCCGCCAGTCGAACTATTTTTTTTTTATCTTCGGCTTCAACGATAACGTCAATGACTACTCATCTTCAAGATTTCGACGCTCTTCCATTAAAAATGAAAAATATAGTGAGTGTCTCTCCTCTTTAGAACGCTTTTAACATGGAAACTCGACATGAATTAGATGCTGAAATTGCAAGAATGCTCTATTCATCGTGTTTGTCGTTCGTTCTTGCAAAAAATCCATACTACATTCATTCGTATATTAGAGCAGCAAATAACAAAAATCTTGTTTGTTATATGATAAGTACTCAAAAGTGTATTTTTATCCCCTGGGTAACACCTTATTTGCATAGCAGTTAGCTTATATTATTGTGTAATATCTATTGATTAGTGTTTTCTTGTCATTTGTGTAGGTTTCATAAGCCAAAAGTCAAATATTGTGCTAAATCTCGCTAAAAGCCAAGAAAATTCGTTAAAAGAATGTTATTTGCACAAAGAAGAGAAAATACTATTTGCACCCATGTATTATTGAGGACACCCCTTGGACCGGTCCTGTGGACTTTACTTTATGTCCATGGGTGGTCTAAATCCCAGCTCAATCCAAGTTACATTGAAGCCCACAGGTCAAATAATCCATTGAAGCCCGTTACTTGAAGTCCAATCTTAAAAATACTTTACATGATAATCTAGAACTCTGATTTGGGCCTGTAAGCTGTCTATCTGAAGGTATTGATCCAAACTACAACTTCAGCCTAAAAGAATTAAGGTTCCATGTGGTCTTTCTGCTTCTAAAATCTCTACAGTTGCCACCACGAATTTTGACCTAATTTGGAGATCTTGGATGAAGCAAGGATACTTTGCTTGCAAACAAAGTAGTTTCCTATCTCATGACGACTCATATATTATAATCTCTATATAAAGAGAAGTAGTAGCTAGGGTTTATTAGACTTGAACTTTTGAGAGGAGGAAGAACTTCTCTTCTTCTTGAAGTCAATCTCTTGTACTCCCTCCGTCCCAAATTATAAGAACAATATGTCTTTTTTGGTTGTCCCAAAATATATATCACTTTTCATATATGAAGAAGTTGATTTGTTTTTTTGGGAAAATACTTTGAAGGAACTCACCTCCATCCAAGTCTTGATAGAACCCACTCTTCTATCCTCCACGTAGTGTTTATTCTGTTTAGTTAGTGCATTTATGGCAACAACTTAAGTGTAAGCAACAAAGTACAAGTTTAACCTTCAAAATCTTATCTTCTTCTCTGATTCTCTCTCTACTCTTTATTTATTCATCAAAAAGAGAAAAATAATCTACTTTTTTCTTTCTTCTCCAAAATTTTAATTCTTTTATTTTATTAATTAATCTCAATTAATTTGGTTAGTGATAAGATGTTCAAAATTGAATAAGAAATAATTAAATTAAAAAAAAAATTATATAAAAGATAAAACCCAACCTAGATTTTGTTATGATTTAATAGTTTTTAAAGTTTGACATTTTTGGGTTGATTTAATTGTTTCATATTGTTATTTACTAGTAGATTAGAAGATTTTGTTGTGATCTTTTGAACAAAATTCAAAAGGGAGAAATCCATTATAATTTTTTTATATTTTGTTTTTGATAAAACAAAACAAAAAAATTCAAAAGATTCATCAGATTATTTAATATTTTTAAAATATTTTTTTCTTTGAAAAGAGATTTTTATTTGATTTTGGGTTTTTGTTTTCATTAAAATATTTCCCTTATTTACTATAAAGTTAAACTTACCTCAAATTCCACATCTACCCTTAGATTTAATACAAATCTGTAAAAATTAATAAACATGGGCCCCACTTAAATTAATAAATATAGCCCCACTTTTAACTGTATATTTATATCCCACTTAAAACTTATATACGTGGTTAGCTTTGGAGAGGGTTCTATCAATGTCTTGATGGAGACTGGTTCCTTCAAAGTAATGCTCGTTCTTTTGCCTGTATTATCTTTGCTCTTTTACGTATATTACACATTAAATGAGTAAAAATTTATCATTACCATTAATATTAAATAAGGATAAAATTAGAAATTTAGTTAGCAGACAAACCAATAAATGATGTTCCCTTAATAAGTTGGATTTTCTATAATGTACTTATAATTTGGGACAGAGGGAGTAGTATTTTCAATCATAATAGTAATCTCTTCTCTTTTCTATTAATGATGTTGTGTTCTTTTACTATTTCTTCCATAGTGTCATTATCAAGGATGAGTAGTTAAGTTCTCTTTAGGGGGAATGATTAAAATAATCTAGATAATGCAAAAAAACACCATGATTAATATTCATTGTGATTCAATTCCTTAGTGTTTATTTATTTCGATTCACGATAAGAAGTAAACATGATCTTTTATGTATTTATTGCATCCATGTTATTAAATAATATTGTTAGATTATTAGTGAGACCTAGCAATAATAATAGTGTTAGATTAATTGGAGATATGTGAAAGAATAGCTGAGAGGTGACTTTTGCATATCTATCCTTAATCTTTTTTATTGGAACCCTTTTGTAATCAAGTTGAATAGCTGAGAGGTGACGATTTGTTTACAAATCAATATACCGAGTTAATTGAATTGAATAGTTGAGAGGTAACAGTTTAATTAATAAGGTATATTCAATGAATACATATAAATAATCCCATTTTAATTGAATAGAATAGTTGAGAGGTGACTATTTGATTATTATGTGCATTAGTAATTACTTGGAATAGCTGAGAGGCTAAGAAATTGTCATAGATTGAATATGAATGAACATCATGTATGTGTGTCTTGCATTTTTAGTTTGTGGATACCAATCTTTCTCCCTAATCATCATTAGACTTTCTTTTCATCTCTTTCCATCTTCTAATATTAGTTTAAGTACTATAACCTTTTATTTTATTGCATGTAGGAAGTAGAATCAATCTCATCTTTCTAGTTGATTCATTTGGTGTTCTTTAGTTTTTGTTTTTTATTTTGTTTGGGCTACGAATTCCCTCTTCAAGGTGGGTACAAACAATTATTATACATTGACAAACTAATACATGCACAAGGACTTATAAATATCTTTTGACTAGTGAGTACCAAAATAGCCACTATTATTATGTTCCCCCTGGTTATAATGCTTTGAAAACCACACTTTTACAAAAAGAGAGACGACACATATAGGGGTTGTTTGAACCTCTTATGACGGCCAAGAAGAAGAAAGGTGTGAGGATTGTTAGTAATGGGTGGACGCTCAAGGAAGGCCAATTATCAATTTTATGGTGGCTAGTGAAATGGTCCAATATTCTTACAATCGGTTAATTGTGAGGGTGAATATAAAGATAAACTTTTCATTTCTAACTTGCTCAAAGAAGGCATCCAATCAGTTGGGCCTCTTAATGTAGTTCAAGTGATTATGGATACTGCACTTGTATCTAGGAGTGCGGGGTTGTTAATTGAAAATCATTTTCCTCATATTTTTGGGATTCATTGTGTGGTGCATACTTTGAATCTTGCTTTGAAAAATATTTGTGCTGCAAAGAATACATAAAACAATGCATAAACATATGAAGAGTGTAGTTGGAGTACAGAAATTACTGGAGAAGTGGAAATCAAAAACTCCATTATGAATATTTATGCGGTTGTCAATGTTTAATTCTCATTCTTTACTGAGATTGCTTTCGGTTGCAGAAACTCACTTTGCTTCAAGCATCATCATCTTTAGAAGATGTAGGGGTACTACCTACAACATCCAATCAAAAGCTGACACATGACACAACATCTACAAATACCAACTTAGTCCGTCCATGACCTGATCCCCATCGACCCGACCACAACTGAGCTGGAGAAAGAAGACCGTTGGCGACCTCACAATTAAGCATGTGTAAATATCTTTTGTCCAAATATAACGAATACATTATACATTAATTACGCACTGTTGTGTAATCAATGTCTAACGGAGAATCTGCATAATCCTGTTATATTCTTCTTTCCATCTCATATAAAACCCAACAGAAGTACGATGGATCAAGGTCATAGAAATATTCGGCGGTTAAGAGGGTGTGTACCCTAGGTAAAATACCCGACAGGTGTCATCGGTGGCTGTATAAGAAGCCAAACCGAGAGCACCTGAGCGTTAGCCAGCCAGACCTGGACTACCGGGTAGGGCCCAACCCAGTCTCAAGGGGTCCACATACACTCTGTGGACCCTGACCCACCAGATGGTCCGCAACCAGTGGGTGGTGCCCCGGTTACTATATAAGAAGTTGAACCGTGGGCTCCCATACATCAACCAGGCCTGCCTCAATCAAGAAGGCCAGGTCCGTTCCATTGAAGTCCATCAGCGACGAAGGCTCATAGAAAGGCTTATCGTAGAAGTCTTGAGGACCTGGCCAGGGTGTATGCAATGCAGATTGGGCCTTCGGTCCGAGGAGTTTAGCCCAAGTCTTTGCTTTCAAACTTGGTCAAAACCAAGTCCCAACTAACTGGATAAGTCCAACAAGATTCCAGGCCAACAGAACCCGCTGTTCTAGCCCGTTGGAGAAGATAAAGGAAGACCCAGGTTAAACCAGAGCCTATTAGAGAATGCCACATGGCAGTCATCATGGTCAAAGGGAATTCAAACCAAGGGATAACCGCCAAACAACATGAGCGTTATCTCTGCGGGAACATCTTCACAGTTTGAACCAGAGCCTATCAGAGAATGCCACATGGCAGTCATCATGGTCAAAGGGAATTCAGACCAAGGGATAACCGCCAAACAACATGAGCGTTATCTCTGCGGGAGCATCTTCACAGTTTGAACCAGAGCCTATCAGAGAATGCCACATGGCAGTCATCATGGTCAAAGGGAATTCAAACCAAGGGATAACAGCCAAACAACATGAGCGTTATCTCTGCGGGAGCATCTTCACAGTTTGAATTTCCTGAGTTCATGGAGTCAAAACGGGAGGAGCGGTTGAGCCAGCCTCCTCTGGTCCACTATAAATGCAAGAGTTCTCAACCTCCTGAACTATGAGTCTTTCACTTAGCGAACTCCATTAGAGCTTGGTGGAAACAGAGACTTGATTCCAAGTTCATCATCTTGGATACGTAGGCAGCCTGATCCCATCAGGTCCAATCTCATTGTATACCCCCATCTCATCTTAGTCTATACAATGCTTTCATTGTAACCTTTCGATTAATCAATACAAATCTCGAGTTTATGGATCAAATTTTTGCACCCACACTCTTTGGCGCCCACCGTGGGGCTGAATCTCTCATCAGTTCCAGAGCCTTGAAAAAAATCTCAATCCAGCCATACCGGAGAGTTGCTGCAGCAATGGCTGGAAGTAAGAGACGTCCAACTCGTTCCAACAATGGAATGAGTCAAGTTACAGAAAGTCAGACTGAGAACCTTTCTCCTCTGTCCCAGGTTCTTAAAATGACAGACCCCGTAAATCAAGAATCAGTTCTCGGGAGCGAAGGCCATGATCATGGCTCACAACACTCTGAAAGTGGATAGCCAGACGCAGAAAACCTAGTGGTGCAAATCACTAACAATCCTGGCAACCCGAATACAGTTAACCGGACTGTTAGGATACCAGCATCGCAAGATCCTGAACCATTTAGAGTAGCTGCTGCAAGGAGAGACCAGAGAACCATTCCCCCAACAATGGGAGGGGGATTTACTGAGCAACAGAAAGGGAAGGGGCCAGCGGCCGAATCACCAACTGCAATCATCAAGCGGCTAACAAAGGAGAATGTAGAGCTAAGAAGGAAGAAGAGAACCAGGGCCGGAGATAGCCAAATGTCTTCAGCCCCGTCTTCAAGTCCGTCTCCCCAGAAGAAGATAAGATCACGGTCAGGAAGTGACTGGAGTCTTACCCCTCATAGTCGAGATCCTCGCCCTGTTTGGGATAGGCTAGCACCTTGGAGGGATTGGATGTCTATCTCTCCAGTTCAGAAACATCGTCGTGGACGTGCAAGAACACCCGGGCCACATCATGGCCGCAGGGTAACCCGAAACAGGTCTGTAGAAGAAGTCACTCCACCAGAGGGACTGCGCTGGACGAGGCACCAAAGCACTCCTCCCACCTGCAACGATCGAAGGGGAAGGAGTCCCCAAAGGGTTCGTACCCACCAAAGACAGCAGGAGCTAAACATGGAACAGATGAATCAACTTAAACTGCAAGAGATGATTGATTTAGCCGTTACCAACAAGGCTAACCGGGACAAACGAATCAGGAAGCTCACTATCTCAAGGTTGGTGGTATCGCCTTTGGCAGAAGAGGTGAGGAACCACACAGTCCTGGCCAGCTTCAAACAGCCGCCCTTTGAGCAGTATGATGAGACAAGCGGTTGCCCGGTCCAGCATGTCATGAACTACAAGAGCACTATGGCCATCTGGGACCATGATGACAAGTTACTCGCAAAGATGTTTGTTGCTTCACTTAGGGATGTAAATGGTGCAGGTTTTCACCCGAACCAAACCGAATTCGTATCCATTTTACCGGGTTTGGATCTCAGAAATATATCCGAATATAAAAATGGAACGGATTTTGGTTACATAATGTGTAACCCGAGTAGGATCCGAGTCGGATATGGTTTATATCTATTTGGGTCGGATCCTCCTATATTTACTAAAAATTATCAAACATGTCAGGGTTAGGAATCACTGTAGAAGAAGACTTTAGCATAAAAAAAAATCACTGTAGAAGATTAGAAGAAGATGAAACTGTATGATTGGAAAGAGAATTTACTCCCATGGAAATACAAAGAAGATCAACAAGATTTGGTTTTTATCTCTTTCTTTTTTCATTACTAAAATACCCAATTAACAATTCAAGGTTTTTTTTGTTAGATCTATTTCAGTTCTAACAAGGACTTGTTGATATTCAAGTTTATTCTTTTTTTCTTTTGTAAGTTTGAATCATATGTTTTTTCCTGATAGAATCAAAGTATCAAACAAGTTTTTCTCTGATTTATGTTCATCGAGCTCTTGGAGAAGAAAGAAAAACGGGTTAGTTCGGATCGGGTTCGGATCAACCATTGTTAAAATAGTTCGGATCTTGTTGTGACATATGGATCTGACTCGGGGTCCGGATTCAGATCTAGGATAAGGTTAAAAAAATATGGATCTGAATATGGATGCACATAGATCCGACCAAAATCCGACCCATTTACATCCCTAGCTTCACTCAAAGGCGAAGCATAACCTGCAACCTGCATTCGTCCGTACATTCGTGCAATTGGCAGAATTATTCAAGGAAAAGTACCGGTTCAATGTGAAAACAAAGAAGGGAGCTGAAGTCTTGTTCTCCCTGCAGATGGACCGGAGCGAGACACTCAGGAACTTCGTCAGAAGGTTCCGGACCCTACTGTCTGAAGTACATGACGCATCTGATAGCGTCGTCATCTAGGCTTTCAAATATGTTTTGAACAATAATCACGAAGAACTGTATCGATCACTAGCAAGGAAGCCTCCATCCTCTATCTCAGATTTGTTCGAGAAAGCAGAAAGATACGCTCAGGAAGAGGACGACCTGAACACTAGAAAAAAGAGACTTGCCGGAGGCCAAGCTTCTGAAAAGCCGCAGAAGTCAAAGGAAGAAAGCTCCGGTAGGGATCGCAAGGAAGAGAAAGCCCTCGACAGAAACAAGGAAAGAAAGGGGAAGGCACCAACTCGGCAGCCCGACCGCCGGTCAGAGAAGTCTACCGGGGGCGAACACAAAGAAAGGGAGTTCACTCCCTTAAGGTTCCCAATCGAAGAAGTGTTCAAGAAGATCAAGAACTGAGGACTGCTCAACAAACCTGCCCCTCTCCCGGCAGACCTGGAGGGTAGGAGGGATTAGTCCAAGAAATGTGACCATCAGGTCACGAGCTGAAGAACTGCAGATCATTGAAGTATGAAATGCATCTTTTGGTCGACGCCGGCCTCATCCCTGACATGGTACAGATCGGAGGAGTCGAACAGGTAAAAATTGGAGATCGTATTGTGTATGTCTGCCATGATCAGACACCCGGTTCTTCCAAAACGGAGAGAAAGAACTGCGCGCGAGAGAAGCTCCGATGGATAGGACATGTCCACGAAGTTGGACAAATCGACTTCAACGAAGGGACAAATACTGAGTCCATTATCCCCGGGGGTCTGACATTCATTGAAGAAGACGAAAGAAGCGTGTATTACCCACACAATGACGCCCCAGTAATCACAGCATGGATTGGCGTCTACCGAGTCCGGAGAGTTATGGTCGACGCCGACAACACCTCTAGTGTCATGTTCTCATGTGCTTACAAAGCTATGGAGTTATCTAAGGGTCTCATCGAATCTCATGAGACTCCTATCTATGGGTTCAACGGGGAGCCAACCCAGTCCTCCGGGCGAGTCCACCTGCCAATCACGGTGGGATTCAATACCGTCGGGATTGACTTCCTGTTGGTCGATTCCCACTCTTGTTACAATGTCATCTTGGGGAGGGTCTGGATTCATCAGATGAAAGTAATCGTGTCCACCTTCCACCAAAGCCTCAAATTCCCTACTCCTAACGGAATTTGCAGGGTTAAAGGAGATCAAAGAATGGCTTTCAAATGCCACCTCAATGGTGTCAAAGGAAAGTCTATTTCGGAGACCAAGGGGAATATTATCTTCCTGACAGGTTCTCATCAATAGCAACCAGCTCTCGGCAAGTCTGTCAAGGGGAAGCCAGACTTAAAAACCGGGATATCACCAGCGGTCGACGAGCTAGAAGAAGTCATAGTGGGACTGGAGTCTCGCAAAACTACTTACATTGCTTCCGGCCTACCAAGGGCTGAGAAAGATCTCATGATCACACTGTTTCGGCAGAATCACCATGTTTTCGCATGGAATGTCAACGAAATGCCAGGAATTGACCCTTCGGTCGCCTGTCATAGACTGGACATCGATCCTCAGCACAAGCCGGTCAAGCAGAAGCCGAGGCGAATGGTGCCAGATCGAAAGCTGGCAACCAATGAAGAAGTCGATCGGTTGCTGTCAGTCAACTTCATCAAACCGGTCATCTACCCCACCTGGGTTTCCAACATCGTGGTTGTCCCAAAGAAGAACAATAAGATTCGAGTTTGCATCGATTTTACTAATCTTAATAAAGCATGGTATGTGCACCCATATCCACTCCCCAAGATCACAGACATGGTAGACGCCACTGCTGTTTACCAGAGGTTGTCCTTCATGGACGCCTACTCTGGATACAACCAGATTCCACTTCATAAAGAAGATCAGGAGCATACAACATTCATCACTGACCGGGGGCTTTATTGCTACCGGGTGATGCCATTTGGCCTGAAGAACGCAGGAACAACGTACCAGAAGCTAGTCAACACTATCTTCAGCGAGCTCATAGGCCGGACCATGGACGTCTACATAGACGACATGGTGGTCAAAACCAAAGAAAAAGACAATCATTTACAAGATCTGCAGCAGACATTCGATATCCTGGCACGGTACAT
Organism: Aquilegia eximia; assembly: GCA_023053565.1. Taxonomy (NCBI): domain Eukaryota; kingdom Viridiplantae; phylum Streptophyta; class Magnoliopsida; order Ranunculales; family Ranunculaceae; genus Aquilegia; species Aquilegia eximia. The sequence continues at coordinate 20,863,341 of JALIGU010000003.1, forward strand.
TATGAAGCTGAATCCAGCCAAATGCCCATTTGGTATTTCTTCTGGCAAGTTCCTTGGCTTTCTAATGACCAACTGGGGCATAGAAGCCAATCCAGATCAGATCCGGACAGTCTTGGAGATTTCCGCTCCAAAGACAGTAAAAGAATTTCAGAGGTTAACCGGGAGACTGGCCGCTCTCAACAGGTTCATCTCCCGGTACTCAGACCGATGCAAGTCGTTCTTTAATGCAATCAAAGCCAATGCAGAATGGAATCTTACTTGTCAGCAAGCCTTCGACGAAATCAAGGCATATCTTACTCAACCTCCGATTCTTACAACACCTCAAACTGGGCAACCAATCGATATCTACTTGGCCGCATCCGATATTGCAGTCAGTGCAGTCATATTTGTGGAAGAGCCGGATGAGAAGTCGGTATACTTCATCAGCAAAGTGTTACAGGGAGCTGAGACAAGATATTCAAAAATCGAGAAAATCGCCTTAGCCCTGGTACATGCAGCCAGAAGGTTAAAGCCATATTTCCAAGGGAGGGCAGTTAAAGTCTACATTGAGTATCCGCTCAAAAAAGCCCTTGGGAAACAGGTAGAATCTAATCGGTTGATCGAGTGGTCCAGCTATCTGAGTGCATACCATATCAGGTATAAACCCAGAACCGCAGAGAAAGGGCACGCAGTAGCCTCCTTGATGGCAGATTTTTCCATTGAGGATATCCCAGTCAATCCAGAGTTATAAGAAGATACACTGGGGGCGAATGATACCCCCTGGACGCAGGAGTCTCCAGCTAAAGAAGACAACGAAGCATGGACAATCTACACTGACGGGGTCCAGTAATTGTACCGAATTCGGCATTGGTTGTCTCCTGATCAGCTCGGACGGACAGAAGACAAAAAAGTCTGTCAGACTATGATTCACAGCCTCCAACAACGAGGCTGAATACGTAGCTTTGATCTATGGTCTTCGGACAGCGCTCCAACTGGGGGCGCAGAGAGTCATGATCAAGACAGACTCCAAGCTAGTAGCGAACCAATTCGCTTGATCGTTCCAAGCCAAGAACGACCGGATGGCAAAATATCTTGATGTCGTCCACTCCTTGGCAGCAAAGTTCAAGTTCATCACAGTCGAGCAACGACCAAGGATAGATGTCAAGCATGCAGACGCCTTGGCATACCTTTCCTCTTATATCAACACGACAGAGCCCCGACAACTATCAATCGGATATCAGAAAGAGCCGAGTATCAGGCCCAAAGATCCAGACATCCCATTCCGGAGGTCTACCTTCTGGAACGCATGCATTGGAAGGAAGTCCTCATGGTTACTACCAGAGGATAGAAAAGGAAGAGAGATGAAGAAACTTCTCAGCCCTACTCTGGGCCCGACACACAGAGCGAGCCAAATCCTCCTTCTCAGGGTCAAACACAGGACCCACCAGAATCACAACTTGAAGACTGGAATCCTTGCCTCACCAGAGGCCGGATGGAAGCAATACCACCATCAACGGAACTGGACGAACCGGACCCGTCAGAACCACCGCTCTCGCATGTTCACATCGATCTGGAACTCCTACCGGAAGAACTAATCGAAGACATTCCAGAGAACCTGAATTCCGAAGTAGACAGAATCGACGCTGAACTGCAGTCCAGCAACGACCACGACTGGAGGAGGCCATACATCAATTTCCTCATCCACCATCTACTCCCCGAAGATCCAAAACTATCAGTCAAAGTTAGGAGGGGTGCGTGGAAGTTCACTGTCATCCTACACCGGGAGTCACACAGGCTATACATGAAAAGCCATGGCTCCGGGGTCTGGTTCAGGTGTCTCACTCCATAACAAGGCCTGATCATAGTTAAGGAAATCCATGCTGGGATATGCGGCAACCATTCCGGGAGTAGAAATTTCGAACAAAAAACAATGATCCAGGATACTGGTGGCCGCACATGATGACAGCCACCAAAAAGTTCACCCAGGCATGCCTCCCCTGTCAGAAGCATGCCCCGGTCGATCATGTCCCAGCAAGCGAATTGCACCCCATCTTGAGCGCATGGCCTTTTGCCAAATGGGGATTGGATATCGTGGGATCGCTTCCTAAAGCTCCACACTCAGTCAGGTTCTTACTTGTCACTACAGATTATTTCACCAAATGGGTTGAAGTCGTAGCGTTTGTACATGTATGCGCTTCTGATGTCAGAAGATTTCTATGGAAAGACATAATCTGCAAATTCGGAATCCCCCAAGAGCTGGTCTCAGATAATAGAAAACAGTTCGTTTGCGATAATATCTAGCTGTTCTGCAAGTCTTTAGAGATCAAACACAACTTCTCAGCCCCATACTACCCTCAGGGAAATGGGGAAGCAAAAGTTTCCAACCGGGTCATCTTGGATACACTCAAGAAACGATTGGATAAAGCAAAAGGCAACTGGGTGATGCAACTCCTGGGGGTTTTATAGGCATACTGGACCACTTCCCGAAGGTCCAACGGTATGACACCCTTTCAGCTTACCTTTGGAATAGAAGCGATAATGCCTACAGAACTGCTGGCTCCAACAACTCGCACTGATGCAGTCCTTACCGGGGAGAATGAAGGGATCCTACCAAGAGAAAAGGCCGTTCTTGATGACAAGAGAGAACAAACCCTGCAACACCTCCTCCGGTACCAGGAAACCTTTAAAAGAGGATACGACAAACGAGTCGTAGAAAGAAAATTCAATCTAGACGACTAGGTCATAAGGAAAGTCAAGATCATGACTGAAGATACAACAGCCGGCAAGCTCGGAGAAAACTGGGAAGGACCCTACATTATAGACAGACATGTTGCAAATGGCTCATACTTCCTCAGAACTCTGACCGGTGATCTCTTTTCCAGACCATGGAACGCCTTCCACCTCAAGAAATTCTACAAGTAATGTACTCCATTTGATGATTTCAATAAAGATTATTTTCCGCAAGAATTTGAGTACCGTGTATTATTTACTGCTCAAAATCCTAGTGCAAGACCATGTCTCCATGAAGGTTCAGGATGCCTGGCCTAGTTTCGGATCCTAATTAAGTCTTAAATGCAGAGTTATGCTCCTTTTAGGCCCAAGACGCCCGGACCTAGCTTCCGGTCTTGGAAGCCAAGGATGACAGGATCAAAAACCCCATCCAACCTGGGATGCCTAGACCTAGTTTCCGATCCTGATAAAGTCCTAAATGCAGAGTTATGCTCTTTTTAGGCCCAAGACGCCCGGACCTAGCTTCCGGTCTTGAAACCAAGGATGACAGGGATCAAAAACCCCATCCAACGTGGGATGCCCGGACCTAGTTTCCGATCCTGATAAAGTCCTAAATGCAGAGTTATGCTCCTTTCAAGCCCAAGACGCCCGGACCTAGCTTCCGGTCTTGGTAACCAAGGATGACAGGGATCAAAAACCCCATCCAACCTGGGATGCCCGGACCTAGTTTCTGATCCTAACTAAGTCCTAAATGCAGAGTCATGCTCCCTTTAGGCCTAAGACGCTTGGACCTAGCTTCCGGTCTTAGTACAATGGGTGATAGAGTACCAACCTCCACTAAGCAAGTTCTGTGCCAACCTCTACAGGGCGGCTAGGCCTAGAATGCTTGGATAGATTTTCAATTCTAGTACCAGTTCGATTGGGTCGTCGAGCCTGGTTCTGGTAAAATTTTAAGAGTGAGGCTATCCACTCTTAAAAACCGGGGCTATTAGACAAGCTAGTCCGCCCCCGGGTTAAGTCTTGAAAGACAGGGTCAAACCCCTTTCGAGCATACAAACCATGGATCGCTATGGGAATAAAACATCAAACTTGATGAAGTCAGATAAAAAAAAAAAAAAAAACCCCCCGTTATCGTCCCAAAGAAAATTCCTTAAAATGATAAGGGGGCGAGGGAGATAGACAGTTGTAATAAATGCTGGAATTAAAGTAAAGATTTCTAACAAGATATTTTTGCACAACAAAATTTTTATTTTTTTTTTAGGTAAAGAGATACACAAGTGGGAATCCCCCCGCAACCGGGACAAGAGCCTACTACAGAAAATAACCAAGCTAAGGTTGAGAAGAAGGACCAGAGCCATCGCCACCCTTCTTCGCCTTCTCCTTCTCCAGCTGGTCAAGGACTTGCTAGTAGGCAGTCATCGCCAGCCGAAGCTCCTCAGTGGCACGATCATAGGCCGCCTCTTTAAGAGAAAGACGTTGGTCCAGCTCCAGCTTCTCCCGGGTCAACCTCCCACAGATGGCCTCCAGCTCCGCCAAGGAGGCCTTGGCATCTTCCTCTCTCTGAAAGGCACCGATCGCTGTTCACGGCTGTCAGGTTCTTCTTAAGCTGACGATTCTCAGCTCGAAGGCGCTCCAGATCCTCCAAGGTAAAAGGCCGGGGTCTGACACTCAGCTCAAAGACACGGGCCATAGCAGCTTGCGACTGACAGACAAGAAGAGTATGGATAAAAAACAGATATACAGACAATGACGAAGCTAAAGTCATAATTCAAGGCAGAAAACCATACCGCAATGAGGTTCTGAGCCGCTACCCTCATCGCCCGGTCGTGAGAGAGACGGCTGTAGTACGCCTGGTCTTTCGGAAATAGATTTTGGAAGATGTAATCGAAGGCGGTGTGGATGTTCATGATACCGGAGTCCCCAATCGTCATTGGTTCCTCGTTCAGTAAGGCAGGATGGATGGAGAACGCCGGCAGTGGAAACTCCGGGGTAGCCTCAGGCTGGTAATCACCCGGTTCGAGGCCCAGTTGCACTGTCGGGCTGTTGGGCAGATCAGTGTACGGAACCTGATCACCCCACTGGTAAACTGGAGCTTCATCATCAGCAGTGTCCGACACAGTAAACTCTACCTTTGTCCGGACATCCTCGACAGCCAGAGCATCTTCTACAGGGACATGGGAGCCACTACCAATCCGGGTAGTCCCCGTCACCAGTTCCCTCAGCGCCTGGGGAATGGGGTCCTTATTTCTCAGGCGAACATCCACCACTTGTTCACCAAGGGAGGCAAAAGCAGCTCTCTTCAAGCCCCTGGAAGACTCGTCCATGACAACTTTACCCCTTGGATCAACCGGGGTAGGGGACTGGACAAAAACAACTTCAACAACAGGAGGCTGGGAAGGTCTTACCTCCACCGAGGCCTCAACGCCAGCATCTTCAGCACTGGGGGCATCCACTTCACCCGGTGGACCCCCTGAAACTACAATTGGGTTACCTCCCTCGATAGCGGAGGCAACCACGGTCTCCTCGGACACACCTCCCACCATCTCCGGTTGGGTTAAGTTGTCCACTTCAGCATGTACCTGCACCGGAGTAAGAAAGAACCTTTCAGTAGCTGATTCGCCGGACCAACGTGGAAGCAGAAGTCCACTATCCCTCGACATCAGGCTCGGGTCACTGGAGGAGTCAGAAGACCCATAGAAAACATGTGGTCTCCTCCTTCGACCCAAGGGAGGGTTTGAATTACAACAGAGCAACCGTCAGATACCTGAACATCCCCGACAGCTGGGATGACTTCCGGTGGAACATCCGGCATGAGCTCATCAGGAGGAGAGTTGCCCCCGAGTGGAACTGCCTTGTCGGGCCAGTTGTCCATCTCCCCCCTGAGGTCAACATCTGAACTCTCGACCGGAGGCTCCTCCTTAGCACTGGGAGCTGCGCTCTCCGCAGGGGCAGCCCCCTCACCGGAGCTAGAGTCAACCTCACGACTTGTGGAGGAACCGACAGGGCTGCAAGCCTGGCTGGGAAACGGAGGTGCACTACAATCTGGTCCAGGAACGTCAAGTCCCGCAAGTCCGCAGGCAGGCTGAAGAAATGTTTGATGTTACCATCAGCCGCGGAAGAGTCTACGCCCGCCGGCAGTGACACTTGGAGCTGGCGTTTCCCTGCAAACAAAAGCACGGAACTGTTCTTGAGCCGGAGCTCAACAAGCACACAAATTATAAAGGCAAAAAGAATAGAATTAAAGGCGTTTGACGTGCTTACCTATGAAGTCCCCTAGCACCTGGATGTTGCGGTCGGACGACCACCCTGACACCGGTAGCAGGGTTCGAACCAGTTCCCATAATGATTAGGAATCCCAGACAGCCTCCGGGCAGTGCGCCAGGAAATGGCATAGAAGCAACGCTCCTTAGCCTCTCAAGCAACCGGCTTCATCAGCAGGAACATCTCGACCAGGGCAAAGAGGACCCTGAAGTAATGGGCGATCAACCCTATCCGGTGCACGATTATCCAGAATGATACGTGCATCTGACGCGGTGGGATTCTCCACCATGACAGCAAACGCAAGATCGTATGAGGCAGCGGGAGCTACATACTGTATAGAAGTTGGTAGAGGCTCGCCGTGATCAGGTTGCCAGAGCAGCTGTCAGAGATTGAGGGATGGGAGCCAAACCTGACCCCCCCCCCCCTCTGTCCAAGCTGCTCCTGGACCTTCGTCGCGTTCAATCGCTCAACCTCGAGATTTCGAGGGAGATTGGAAGAGGCCTGCCACCTTCTCCCGAGTCTACAGTACTCAGAGGGACCACCACCTCTACGCCGATAGGCGAATTCGGTTCAGAAGCCGAAATTTCACTTGGTCCACCTGCCTCAACGGCGGGACGAGGAACCGAAGTTTGAGGTTCCTCGTCACTGCTAGAGCTCAACACAAGGTTCCTTCTCATTTTTCGGAAGAAGTTTGAGCAAGTTTTCACCAGAATTCAAGCGATTCAGAAACTAGGGTAACGACAACGAAATGAAGATGAAGGAGAAAAATAAAGAGAAAGAGAAAGAGTGAAAGGAAGTGATTCCTCCTTTCTCTAAAAGTTTTCTTTTATAGATAGAAACCAAGGTCCACCAGCTAATGGTCTTCCAAGTCCCATTAATGGATTCTCCATTAATTCAAGAGTATTGAATCATCAAGGTTAATGACCAATCAACAAAGAGTCACAAGCTTTCACTAGAAGTTGTAAGTTGTACATCTTCCCGCCAACGAAAGAGGATTCAGAGAAGAGGAAGTGGGGCCTACATCATACAGTCAGTTGGGACCCACATCATACAGTCAACCCAGATCCATTCAGCGCATACAGATGGGGCCACATGGTCCATGTCAGCGACATGTGGACCACCAGTCCATGTCACCACGGTCAAAGGTTGGTTGAACAATACATGTTCCTTCACTCATTACGACAAGAAAATGACCGAACTTATCTACCTGAGGTCAAGACAGTGATAAGAGAAAAGATTATTTTATTATAAAAGCTTGATACGGGGTGCACCAAGTCCCCTACATAGTGCGACCGGAACAAGGTTACATCGGTGGGGGAGACGGAGGACCTGGACTAGACCCCTCCGGTGAGTCAGGAAGACCATACTTGATCTTGGCAACCGCATACCCGGCCCTCCAAGATGAAGTAACAGCGAAATCTGCTCGCTCCTTGGCCTCTGCTAGCTCGACCACCTTCTCCTCCAGTTTATCCTGGTAGTATTTCACAGTCTCCTTCATACCCACCATCCGGGTGTCATGCATATCTTCATGAAGAAGTTGCCCCTTCTGAAGCTCGTCAATCCTTCTTCTGAGATCAGCCACCTGACAAGACAATTTCCGAATGATCTCAGACCGATTGTCACTCATTGCATTGGAGGGGGATCTAGAATCCGCCATTGTTAAAGTCGCAGGAAGAAGAGAAGCTGGATTTTTAGGGAGACTCCCTCGCTTAGAAGAAAAGAAGTCACAAGCCACTCTAAGCAGGTAACGCTCTACGAGGGACTGGTGTCACTCACAAGAACACCCGTGTCCCCAAGAGACTCACGAGTTGGTGGTTCAACATTTGGAAAAAGACAGAGATGGAACAAAGAAAAAATTTCATTAATTGGTCTTAATCAAGGGCACTACTCCCTCTACATAGTGCAGAAAGTCGGGGGAGTACAGTTCAAGGATTCTTCTCTTCCTTGACCGGATGATACCCAACTTCTTCTCCAACAGAACATATACGGTGGGCAGTTCACTCTGAAGAACCCAGATCCGCTGAGTGGCAACTTCAAGCCTCCGGCTCTTATCAGCGAGTTCTCCATTCAAGGAAAACAGGCTCAAACGCACTTGGCGGATGTCCTCCAGACAAACGTTCGTCATCCACTCCATACGGCGGCCCTGGTCCTCAACCTCCAGAGTCATCTTCTCCCGCACATCTACAGTGTACTTCTTGATGGTGCTCCGGTCATCAGCCATTCTTCAACAGAAGCAGCAGCAGCATAACAGCAACAAAGACCGGAGGAAAGGAAATGGATATCGTTCTACGCCTCCGGCTCATTATTTATAAGAGGAAGAAGCAAACCCTATTCCTTGATCCAAGGGATTTGGAATCGTCATCAAGGAGTCGTATCAAGGAAGGAATCCTCTGAATCTCAACAGTCGGGGAAGATATTTCGAAAATCTTTCCCAAATAAAATTTCTGCTACTTGACAAAGAAGAGGCAATGTGTGTACCCTAGGTAAAATACCCGACAGATGTCATTGGTGGCTGTATAAGAAGCCAAACCGAGAGCACCTGAGCGTTAGCTAGCCAGAGTTGGACTACCGGATAGGGCCCAACCCGATCTCAAGGGGTCCACATACGCTCTGTGGACCCTGACCCACCGGATGGTCCGTAACCAGTGGGTGGCACCACGGTTACTGTATAAGAAGTTGAATTGTGGGCTCTTATACATCAACCAGGCCCGCCTCAATCAAGAAGGCCAGGTCCGCTCCATTGAAGTCCATCAGCGACAAAGGCTCATCGTAGAAGTCCAGAGGACCTGGCCAGGGTGTATGCAATGCAGATTGGGCCTCCGGTCCGAGGAGTCTAGCCCAAGTCTTTGTTTTCAAACTTGGTCAAAACCAAGTCCCAACTAACTGGATAAGTCCAGCAAGATTCCAGGCCAACAGAACCCACTGTTCTCGCCCGCTAGTGAAGATAAAAGAAGACCTAGGTTGAACCAGAGTCTATCAGAAAATGCCACATGGCAGTCATCTTGGTGAAAGGGAATTCAAACCAAGGGATAACTGCCAAGCAGCATGAGCGTTATCTCTGCGGGAACATCTTCACAGTTTGAACTGCTTGAGTTCATGGAGTCAAAACCGGAGGAGCGGTTGAGCCAACCTCCTGCGGTCCATTATAAATGCAGGAGTTCTCAACCTCCTGAACTACGAGTCTTTCACTAAGCGAATTTCATTAGAGCTTGGTGGAAGCAGAGACTTGATTCCAAGTTCATCATCTTGGATACGTAGGCTCATTGTATACCCCCATCTCATCTTAGTCTATACAAGGCTTTCATTGTAACCTTTCGATTAATCAATACAAATCTCGAGTTTGTGGATCAAATTTTTGCACCCACAGTGGGGATTTCCAAATTTTTTTGAGAAACAGTCAAAACATTCTCATCATTTGCCAGACTTTGATAAGTTAGATGACCTGATACTTTACAAAAATCTATGATTTAGTCTACACTTAGAGGGAGCAAGGACAAGCTTAAAGATTTCTGAAAAAAATTGTGGCTAAGTGGCTTTATTATGGTATCATCAACGTTAATCCAGTAGCGAACAACTGATTTGTAGATCAATACAAATGGACGGTTGTGATCTTAGTGGGTTGTTTAAATTAAAGTGTTTTGGGTGAGGATAACATATGGGTTTTGATGTCATGGCATAAAATAAATGATTAGGATCTAGGTTTAAATAAAAAGAGGGTATTTTTGTTTAAAAGAGAGAAAGACACCACCATATGTTAACCGGCTTGAAACGCAAAAGTGGGGGTATCTCAAAGGAAATTAAGTTAAATCTGGGGGGAGGGGGTATCACAAAGAATGCAAACTTTTTTGGGGGTAAGTCAAATTCGCCCTAATTATAATAACACTTATGCTAGTTTTTGGTTACATAATGATAGTTATATTGATCATGTTGAGTTATGTGTGATAGAATATTTGAAATGAAGGTCAGTTGATACTTGATAGGAAATATTAAAATTGCATTTGTTTTATTATGGTTCTGAGTAAGGGACAAAGGTCCATTTGTTATAAAAACAAAGGAAACTCTGTCCGATTTTTTTTTATTATAGAAGTGGTTTGTGTAATGTAATGTGTTGATGTTAAGTTATCTAATGTATTGTTATTTTTGACAGGATTGTCGACTACTCGACTCACCTTGTTGCTTGGTGACTAATAATTATGGTTGGAGTGCAAACATGCATGGAAAATATTATGAAGGCTCAAGCTTTGAGGGACAACCACATGAGGTTTTACAAAAATATATTTTATACCTTTTTCTAGCTATGTTGGTGTACTAAACTAGTTTGCTTCAAACTTCATTGTCATATATTAGATTTTAAAGTGTATTATTGTGTTTTATATGTATTAGCTTCATAGCAAGTTTTAATTGAGTTTTTATTAAACTAAACAATTAAATTATATTACAAAAATTGATATATTTCGATATATCCTAATATATCATGATAGAATCGATATATTCATCAATATATTCGATAAATATATTTGTAAAATATCCACCGATATATATCGAATTTTTGGAGGTCGATAGATAGGTCGCTATAATTTGTATATGCTTCTACCTACCTAATTTTCACGTGGCAAAAATGACATCACGTGAAGGCTCATATTACCGAGTCGACTAAAGAAGTCTATGTTCAGTCAACTGAACCTTGTTAGGTTGAGACCTATTTCTTAAGGGTTTTGGGTTTGTAGTTGTTTGTTGTATCCATGTCTTTTTTGTGTGTTTGTTTATGTTCCTTTATGCATGTGTAGGCAAGTTTGAGTTTGTTACACATTATAATTCATATTTTACCTAGATAATTGTAAGGGGGATTTAGAGATACTCCCCAGATTTGATTTAGAGATACCCTCTATTTTCTCATTTGAAGTCGGTCAACCAAGTCATTGACCATGGTCTAACCAGTCTTTAAAACTGAAATACCCCTCCACCTAGAATTAATCTCATTAATTAATAGTTATTAAACATCCACCATTTCTAACCCAAACCCCCACAATCCCTAACACACAACGTAACCCACCATCACCACCACCTATTCACCTCCACCATTAGCATATTAAAACCACCACCATTTGTGTAATTGGTGAACTTTATCTTTGAAAACAATTAAAATATGTTGAAAATATGGGTGGAGATTGGATTTGGGTTTGAAAGAAAAGTTGATGGGGTGTGAAGATTAAGGTAATGATGATGGAATGTGAAGAATGTGAGATGATATTAATGATATAGTTTAAAAATTAATGTGATGGGGTGTGATTGTGTGAAGATGGTGGTGGTGGGATTTTAGAGGTGGTGGTAATAGTGGTATATATGGTTGGTGGTAGTGGTGGTGGTGGTGTTGGTAATGGAGTGTTAAGGATTTATATGGTGGCGGTGGTTGGCTTGTGTAAGTGATGGAATTAAGGTAATTGGAGATGGTGGTGGTGGTAGTTTTTTTTTTTTTTTTTTGATTGGCAAGCGGGGTTGAGGGGACCCCTACCCCTTTAAATTACGTATGGAAACTTATATCAACAATCAGCTGTTGACATGTTTTGAACCCATAACCTCTCCACTTTGTGAGAGGGGTGCTATCATTGAGCCACATGCTCATTCGCGGGTGGTGGCTGTTTAGAGAAGGAAGATGAAAGGAAGCTAGTTATGATCTAGACCATCGATTTTGGATGGCTAAAGATAGATTTAATTTTTGGGTGGTGGAAATTAATTCAATTAATAATGGGTGACATGCTATTTTTATGATGAATGGTATTCTTGTCAATATGAAAGAAAAGCTGGTCAATGGCTTGGTTGACCGGCTTCAAATAAGAAAAAGGGGGGGAGGGGGTATCTCTAACGATTTTCAAATCTGAGGGGTATCTCAAAACCTCCCTCTAATTTTAATTAGACTATTCACCCCCCACTCTAGTTTATATCAACACCATAGCGTGATCTTTCAGCTTCACATATGGGGAACTTTAGAATATAGAAAATGTAAGTAATAATCCTCTTAGAACTTGTTTCATCGTAATAATGTGAAATAAAACACAAACCCATAAAGTTCACGTGTACATTCTCAACCTTAAGGTGATACCTCCAGAAAAGATGATTTTGATGATATGAATTCAGATGTTGTTGATAAAGGAGATGATGACGGTATTGAGACGGGTACCGATGACGACTTATGATAGAGAATAAAAGACATGGATTTACGTGTTTCTTTGTGGTTTTTGTTTTTGTTTTTGCTAAAAACATCATTTTATTATTTTTAATTTTACATAACGTTGCTTACATACACCTATCATATCTGCATATAAAGTAGACAACATAAAACTAGGATATTTTTCCTTCCAAATAGAGCAAAATGCCAGAAATGATGTAGTATGCATTTGTACATTAGCATCAGTATGAACCTTGTGATTCTCTCTCCAATGAGGTACATTGGCAATATTTGACGCCCAAGAAACAAGGCAGCTGCACAATTTGATTCCCTAAAATTCCATTGAACTTCACAAACTTGGACTTTTTCCAATAACATTCTAATGTCCTGAAGAAGAATAGTGAGTTCAATAAGGACCACAACCTCCTGGCTTTTAATGAAATGAGAAAGAACTTGTGAATCAAACTCAACAAGCAAAGGTTGTAATTGCAACTTAAAGCCAACAAGCAAGTCAAGTCTTAAAGCCTCAAATTCTGCCACAAGAACGAACCCACGAGAGAAGGGCATGGCAAGAGCGAGCATCACTTGACCATAGTGATCTCTAATGACGACACCCAAACCTGCTGCTTTAGTTGATTGGATAAACGCACCATCAGAATTGAGTTTGTATATACCTTGTGGTGGAGGAATCCATGCTATATTCAGAGAAACATCTAGACCTTTGGAGTTGTTCTGTAGCTCTGGTTGGACCAGAAGTCGGTCCACATTCTTCTAAGCTTAACTATGTTTTTCATAGGGTCCAGATGCAAGTCTTAAAACCTGGCTTCATTTCTAGCCAACCATACATGCCATAAACCAAACACAAACCTGGAAAGGAGTTGTGCACATCCTTGTTGTTTCAACTTGAAAATGATTCCTCCAATACATGTCTGTAAATCAGATGAAACATTAAATGCTTCTTCAACTACCTGAGCCAAATCACATGCTAACCATACTGCTCTTGAGAATGGACATCGGTAAAATAAATGATACACAGATTCATCCCCACCAACACAAAGATTACGGTTCCCATCTGTGAAAAATTTGAACTTGCGGAGTACATCAGAAGTTGGTAGCACATTACTATACAGTTGCCACAAAAAGAATTGCATTCTAAATGGCACCTTGGTTCTCCAAATCTGGTTAAAGATGAGATCTTCAGTGAGTTGTGTAACATGCTTTTGCTTGCAAATTAAATTGTATGTCGAACGAACTGTAAAGATCCCATGCTTATCATCGCTCCAAAAACATGTATCTGTTGTATCATGAATTGGAAGTGGTATTGAAAGGATACACTATTGAATATGAGGTGGCCAATAACATTTAATCAAATCTTGGTTCCACTGTCCCTGGTTGTTGATAAAATCTGCAACATTTGAGAATTGACATTCCGCTGGTCTCACAATATTGATGACTTTTTCATCTTCTAAAGGTAGCCAACTGTCAATCCATGCCTCAATGTTTTGTCCATTCCCTACCTGCCATCGATCTCATCCCTTTCTTTATATATGGTTTTAGATCAATCATCGTTTTCCAAGCACAAGAATGGTGTTGTGCCGTGGAAGCTTCTAAAAAGTATTTGTTTGGAAAATATTTGTTCTTCATGATACCTGCCCAGAATGATTGTTTCACTTGTAATTCTCATGCTTTCTTGCACAATAAACCTTGATTCTGTAACACAAGGTCTTTAACTCACAATACTCCCATTGGTTTTGGCAAACAAGCTATCCTCTAACTGAAATAATAAATTTTTCTCTCGCAAACTTTATGTGCCCATAGAAAACATCTCCTGATTGGGTCAAGCTTGTATAACAGACCCTTCAGAAGTTTGGTACATGATATTTTGAGTATAATTCTCCTGATTTATTTTGAATGATAGATTTATATATCTCATTTTTGGATTTTATTATGTACTTTGACGGAATGACAGCAATTTAAATTGAAGTCGAAAGACCCGAAACATTGAAATTTGGAAGTTTCAGAATTATACAATAAAAAGAAATATATATACAATTAAAAAAAGTACAGAATTATTGTAGCTAAGTGTCTGATTTTGTCTACGCGCTACTAAGAACCTTGACGCTCAACGCCTCACTCCGCCTCTGACAACATATAACTCATGAGTGGAAGAAAAAACATGAGTATCAAAAGTCATAACACCATTAACATTTTCTATATTCACATACTTTTTTCTTCGATTGTCTTCTTTGTGGTGCAATTTTTTGAACATGTTTAACGTTAAATATAATTTGTTTCATTAAATGACATGAAAAATACAATATCACTGTTTTCATAATAGATTACTTCGTGAAAATGAAAGAACACCTCAAAACGTTCCCCAACAAGAATTTATGCATCCTCGTATGCAATTACTCAAATATAAATATAAGGTTTGAAGGATGAAAACATTATCTGGATGGAGCAAATGTGTGTGACAGTTTGACATTACTTTGTTAAGATAGTTTCACCAACATCCTCATCACCAACTCTCGAGGCAAAGAATATTCCTCAAATCCCACAAACCTTATACAGGTCTTAGGGAGATCTTATTGGCACCCAAATAGTTAGTCGAAAGCCTAACCCGACCAATTTATTTTGATAAACCCATTTAGACAATTATTTGTTTATAAAAATACCGTTTAACATAAAATTCAAAACAAATAAAACTCTTGATTTCTTTCATCTTTTAATCCGTCTTCTATTCTTCTCGATCACTTTTCTCTCTTTTCTCCCCTCTTCATTGTTATAACAAATTTCTTCCAAATTTTTCCTCTCTTCTTTTTCTTTATTCTCATTTCCTTTTTAATATTCTTCTGAGCTTTGATAGTTTTATATTCTTTCAAAAAAAAATCCTTAATACGGTAAGTAATTAAAATAACATATTAGATTAGAAACAAATATGAAATTCAATCATAGACTAAGAGGAAAGAAATATCTATAATGTATTCTGGTACTTTAGCTTGGAATCTAAAGAAAACAAGTTTACGGAGGTTTTTTTTTTTTTTTTTTTTTTAATATTTTAAGGTTTGATAAAATTCTAATTGAGTTTTTGACAAATTACATGGGTTTTTCACCATAACTAAATATTAACTGAAGGGTTTTGTCCTCAGTTGAGACATTGAACTCATGCATCAATAATATGGAATAGACATCATGCCTTTGTAATTTACAGAACAACAAACAACAATTTAGAGGATATTGTTTTGGTGTTAGAAGATAAGAAAACATTTTTTAGAGGACAAACATAAAAACTCATGAATTTGGTAGTAATGTGCGATTTTTTTAGATTTTTAGAGTAATTTTGAAAAACCTTATGAAATCATACGGAGTTTTTTTTTCGAAACCTAACTTCTCAGTAAAAAAATATGAAATTTTGAATTTTTATGAATATTTAAATTTTTTAAAAAATTTTAATTTTTTAAATTTAAAATTTTATAGTCATGTGGGATCTCGTTTAAAAGAACTCGTCGAGATCTTTCCAACCATATACACCATGTTGATTTTCGATTTCTAAATCACAAGTTATAAAATTTTCAAATGTTAAAGCCAAAAAATTATACACTAATTGTTTTTTTGTCTTTTTTTAAGTTTTTTGTCTTGTACTGACTTTAGAAGATAAAAGGTGGATTTTAGAGGATATAATCATATAATACAAATGTAATTTTGACCGGCTAAAAATTATGATAGTCAAAGGGCTTGTTTGAGAAGATGACCCATGTCAGGGCCTATCGGGGAAGAGACACTTAAATATAGGGTTTTTTGGGGATATTACCCTTGATAATTTATTATTGGGTTTTGACAAATTTTATATTATTGGATTTTTGACGAGTTGCTTGGGTAGCAATAAGATTTCCCAAGTCTTATGTTCATGTAGATTATTTGTTCATACAGAATATTCTTCCTACTTATATGTCTATAAGAGCATTATTCCAAAATGTCGATTTCTCTGAATCCATGTTATTTCTTCTCTTCATTATTATGGGTGGCAATAGATTGTTACATGCTATTTTCTCAAAGTAATTTCTACTACAATTTTTTATTTATTTTTTTTTTTTTTGGTAATTAACTTAACTCAACATGTTTACCAATCTAGATCTAGATTGGTTCCGGGAAAAAAAAAAAAAAACCCCACTCCACAATCCACATTGACCACATGGGTGCCACCATTTCTCTTTTTCTTTTATTCAAACGGTTATACTTATACCAGAGTTTGAGCACATGATCGGTTTATTACTCTACAACAAAAGTATTTCTAAAAACTAGTCCAGAGTCCAAATAGAAACGTTTGTTTGGGCTCTGGTCCGTAGTTTTGGTTTGGTTGGCCCAAGGACACGGGTTTTGTTTAGGTTTACTAAAAGTCCAATTGTACGGAATGTAATTTTGTTTCCAGGACAAAGTCGCGTATAGTTGCGTTCTTCTCTCTTTTATAATACCTGAACTACCCTTATATCAACCATCTATATAGATCGTGTTTTGAGATTTTGAATTGCGGTTTCGTTTCATTCGCAGAGAGTTTGAAGAAAAGAAAATTCTAGATGAAGATTCCGATGAAGATTCCATGTTCCTGGAGGAAGATTTCATATTTTGATTGAGATTTCTAAATTCAATTTCACAAGATTTACTAAATTTATCGCGAGAGTTCAGATTTCGTTTTAGGGTTTTGATTTCACAATTCAATTTGGCAAGATCTTCTCAATCCAACTTATCGCGAGAGCTCAGTTTTCAACATCGATTCATTTGTATGATTGATTTTGTAATTGGGGCTTTTAATGGCAGATCTTGAAGTTTGAATTCGTGTTTATTTTGGAATTCAATTTGAGATCAGTTTTTTGTGTTATCAACTGATATTTTGGATTGATTTCTCAACTCGATTTCGAGATGGTGATGATTAACGATTGTACAGGTTAGTTTGTTGAGTTCTTAATTCCTGTTTTGATTAATAATTTAGCAATTCTTGTTTTTGTGTTTGATTTCTTAGTGTTTTTTTATGTTGAACGAGTTTCAACAATTTTTTTTTTGTTTTGAGCATTTCACTTGATTAATAGGTTAATCAACTATCTGAGTACTATGTTAATGTGTTGATTAATATCGCGATAAAATAGAAATGTTATATTATTTATTAATGTGTTGATTAATGTATTGATCAACTGTACATGATGTTTTTTTTTATACAGATGTGCAATTATGTGATGGTGTTGATTAATAATTTGGCAATTTATGTTTTTTGTTGTTTATTCCTGTTTTTGTGTTTGATTTTTTAGTGTTTTTGTTATGTTGAATGAGTCGTCATTCAACGGTTTTTATAGTTTTTTTTTTCCTGTTTTGAGCATTTGGGTTGATTAATATGTTAATCAACGTTCTAAGTACTATGTTAATGTGTTGATTAATGTCGCGATAAAATATAAATGTTATATTATTTATTAATGTGTTGATTAATGTATTGATCAACTGTACATGATGTTTTTTTTTTATACAGATGTACAATTATGTGATGGTGTTGTTTCAACTGAGGTTGCTAATGGTGTTGTTCTTGGAGTAATCAAGTATAGATTTAGGGTTTAGAATTTAGGATGAGGACAAACCAGAAGATTTAGGGTTTACATACTCGCATGCAATTCAACCGATTTCGGATGAGGACAAACCAGAAGATGATGTTGATTTTGTTCGTATACTTCCTCCAGATGTTAAAAGAGGTCCTGGGAGGCCAAAGACGAAAAGGATTCCAAACACCGGTTCAAGAAAGCATCCCAAAGCTCAGAAGTGTTCCAGTTGTCTTAATACTGGTCGTCACAATAGGAGGACTTGCCCATATCTGAACAACAGTTAGGTTCTAGGTGTATTTGATGATTTGTTTTTCATCAAAGTTTAGATTGTTTTTTTTCCTCACTTGTTATGACATTACAATTCAGTTCCTACAATATAATTCATTTTTTTAGTTTTGAGAAAGTTTTCTGATCCATTAATGATTGATTTTTTCGAGAAGTTGATTAATAAGTTAATCAACTAAGGAATGTTGATTAATGTATTAATCAACTTAGTTGTTTTTATGAAAGTTTATTGAACTGTTGATTAATATATTAATCAACTTAGTTGTTTTTATGCAAGTTTACTGAACTGTTGATTAATGTATTAATCAACTTAGTTGTTTAATTTTATGAAAGTTTACTGAACTGTTGATTAATCAATTAATCAATTTTATTGTAATCGGGAAAATTGTTTTCAGAAGTTAATGAATGACAGCATTAAGGGGTACTTATGACAGCATACCACTAGGGTTCACCATTCCAACTAAGGTTTTAGAATGACAGCATTAAGGGGTACTTATGACAACATTAAAGGGTACTTATAATAACATTCCACTAGGGTTCACCATTCCCATTCGTTTAGGGGTTTAGAATGACAACATTAAGGGGTACTTATAACAACATTCCACTAGGGTTCACCATTCTAATTAGGGGTTTAGAATGATAGCATTAAAGGGTACTTATGACAGCATTCCACTAGGGTTCACCATTCCAATTAGAGGTTTAGAATGATAGCATTAAGGGGTACTTATGACAGCATTCCACTAGGGTTCACCATTCCCATTGATTTAGGGGCTTATAATGACAACATTAAGGGTTTGGGGGTTTATGATTTAGGGTTTAAAGTATAGTTTAGGGTTTAGGATTTAGGGTTTAGGGTTTTTAAGGTTTAGGATTTAGGGGTTAGAGTTTAAATTTAGGTTTTAAGTTTTAGTTGATTCATGAATTAATCAACTATAGTTTAGGTTGATTAATCTGTTAATCAACTAATGAAAATAAGCAAATACCAATTCCATCCTATAGGGTTTAGGGTTTAGAATTTACGGTATAGGTTTAGGGTTTAAGATGTTTAAAGTATAGATTTAGGGTTTAGAATTTAGGATGTTTAGGGTATAGGTTTAGGGTGTTTAGGGTATAGGTTTAGGGTGTTTAGGGTATAGGGTTTAGGATTTAGGGTATAGGTTTAAGGTTTAGTATTTAGAATGTTTAGGGTATAGGTTTAGGATATATGGTTTAGGATTTAGGATGTTTAGGGTATAGGTTTAGGGTTTAGGATATTTAGTGTTTAAGGTTTAGGGTATAGGTTTAGGGTTTAGGATTTAGGGTATAGGTTTAGGATGTTTAGGATATAGGTTTAGGTTTTAAGTTTTAGTTGATTCATGAATTAATCAACTATAGTTTATATTGATTAATATGTTAATCAACTAATGAAGAGTTAATTATAAGATGATTAATGTATTAATCAACTATAGATTTGTTGATTAATATGTTAATCAACCTACGTTTTAAACACTAGAAAATAGGCAAATAACAATTCCATCCTATGAAAATTTAAATTAAATCAACAACTATTTTAAACACTAGAAAAGAAGCAAATAACTTTTCCATTGATATAACCATCAGAATTCAGTAGTTACAAAATAACAGAAATATATAAAACTTGTTCGTATTCACAGCATATACGTACTATTGACAGTTTCAAAACACAAAAAGTCAGGACCTCGAATTCGGGGTAATTCATTTTCAACTATACTGACTTTTGAACACCTAAATTTATAATTGTTTGAGCTGCTGCCTTTTCCTTTTCTTTCTCTTCAAGTATCTTTTTTTCTGCCGCATCAAGGGAAACTAAAAATTGTTGTTCATCCCATACTTCCTTGTCAAAACTTAGTCCGGTTTAGTCAGTAGTTCATATGTTATTGTACCTATCATCAAGTCCATTATTTCCACTCCATAGTCTGACAAAAATATTTTACTTTCAGAAATTGCGTGCTCCATGAATTTGCATACAAACAAAAGCGATTTTAGAGAAATTGATGAGATTTCCTAAAAGATTTTAGAGAAACCCTAGAAATTTGGGGTTTTAGAGATTAGAGATGATAGGTTTTTTGGAAAAATTTGGGGTTTTGATTAAAGAGAATACCACCGTTGTTAGGAGAGAAACCAGAGATTTAGAGAAATCGAAGAGATTTTCTAAAAGATTTTAAAGAAACCCTAGAAATTTGGGTTTTAGAGATTAGAGATGATAGGTTTTTGAAAAAAATTGGGGTTTTGATTAGAGAGAGTACCACCTTTGTTAGGAGAGAGAATTCCACCGTTCTTTTCTATTTTTGTAACCACCGTTTGGGACAGCGGTACAGTAACCATAAATCGGTTTTGCAGATATTAAATTTTTCGAAGGGTACATGCGTCATATCGCAGTTGCTGTCCTTTTGGTCAATGAAACGTTTGTCCGGTCCTTTTGGTGAACCAAACTTTATATTTGGTCCTTTGGCCCAAATTGCTGAAAGTATTTTTACCTACCTAATTTCCACGTGGCAAAAGATGGTATCACGTGAACTCGTGAAATTTCTGGCGCACTATCTCTGATTCTGTTATCTCTCTCTTCCACATTTTTCCCGAAATAAACAAAGTAGCGATAACCCCACCTCTTACGCAACTTACGCACACACGAATACACGAGACACGATTCTCTCTCTTCTCTTCTCTTCTCTCATCATCATCGTCATCATCATCATAACTGGTCTGATCTCATCGAACTACAAAGAGCCCGGTTTCGTTATTTTCTCGAAAAAAAACTAAGGATATTTGATGAATTTGCAGGTAATTTTATTTCTAGGGTTTCGATTTCTCTTTTGTTTTGATTGAATCTTTAACAATTTTTTTGAATTTTTTTTTTTTCTCTCAGAATTTCTTCAATTTTTCAATCTCAGTCTCATATTCTATCTGCAAGAGTAGTTTTACAAGTAATTTGGGAAATATGAGCTCTATATATGGGAATTAGGGAGAGATTAATTAAATATACAAATTGTATTTCAAACATTAGATTTGATCATTTGAAGAGAAATGCAGAAAATGTCTACTTTTTAACAGGTTTTTGTTTTTCTTGATTGAATTATAATAAGGATTTATAGATCCCCTTCTTTATGAAAATAAATTGTGTCAACTCTTAGTACTGTATGAGGTAGTAATAATGTTGATTACAATTTGGATTTTCAGATAATTTTGACCCCACTTCATCAGTTAAATCTGATGTTTTGACTTTTTAGTGATGAGACAGTTTTTTTTTCCGTTTTGGAACATTAAGGAATCTCTTCTGTTATACTGTAGTAACTATAATTACTATGTAATTGCTTGCGCAAACTTTTTGGAATTTTTTAAATAATAGAAATTTGATTATATCTTATTCACACCATCTTCTCTACTCTGTTCCTATATTGAACCTGTGATCTTGTTGGCATTATCTCTACTTAGAAGTTAGAATGACTCTCCTGGCTGGGTTTAATTTTACTACTCAACACTTGACAAACTCTCAATTTGGGACTTCATTGTATCCTGAATTTTGCTTCATAATCCCTATTTTATACTCGTGGGCAGAAAAAGCTTATAAGATAGCGATTCTCCACTCCTTGAAGTTTCTCAAATCGACATGCCTTTTTTTCGTATGTCATTCATTAATCGGAATTAGATTTGCGTTTCTTATTACAACCAAATTAGGTTAGATTAGGTTTCAATGTTTAAAATGAAAATTGAAGCCTTTAGAGTGATCCTGTCATGTAATATTTTTGTTAGGTATTTTTTCCTTTTTCGGGTGGCGAGGGAGAGGGGAGGGGGATAGGATTTATAAAAGGTTGAACAAAATAGAAGCTGCATATCATAATTAATTGTGGATACAAGGGAATAAGATGTCTACATTGATGCTGGTTGTAGTTTCTGTCAGTAATTGAATGGTCACTTGATTGTATTCTCTTCCTTTTCTGAACTTTGTAGCTTATGGATCTTCTTCTGTCCATTATGTTCTTTACCAAACTAGTCTAGGGCTCTAGGCAGCTTGAAAGCCATATTTTCTTAGGGGATGTTGAAAAGAATATCTGAGATGTTCTCTGTAGGAGAGAAGATTTCCAAAAATGATTATCCAGTTGATGAGTTTGAAGAAAGACTGGTTGAACAGTAGAAAGTTGGTATGTGATTGTATAGTGTTAAGCTTTTCTATACCACCTTGAATCAAAGGGCAATTACCATACGGCCTTTTCCTTAAGGAGCAATCTTCTGAAATTTTAAAGATGGAGACATCTTTGAAGAGCCGTACACGAATTTCATTTGAAAATTTCAGGTGATAGTAAAATCAGCTGGATGTTGTGGGGATTTAGTCGAAGAAGGCAGAAAGGATGTTACAGGAGGAGTTTGAAAATTCAGCCTTTATCCAAAATAACTAATTAAATTTGGGGTTTAGAAATTTTATGGTCTTATTATTTGTCATTCAAGCATACAAAATCCCACAATCAGCACCTCTTGAGTCTATTCCTTAACCAATGGGTATAAGTTATTCAAAGAACTGCAGAACGTTGCCAAGGTTTTTATGTCTTTGATTTATTTCTCGTGTCTTGTATTGTTTGAATCAGTCTTAAAGGGGCGTCTGGAGCCAGAAAAAAGCTTACCATTTAACATTAAAGTAGTACTCTATAAAGCTTCTCCTCGAGAGGAACCCTCTGTGAACAGACCAGTAAACAACATTGATGAATGAAAAAATGTGATTATAGAGGGGGAACATACTTTGATCAGAAGTGCAAGATGTTTGTTTCGAGTGGAAAAGAAAAGTTGTTTGGCAATGTATTGTTTAATTAGTAAAGAAGAGGTGAAAAAAATTGTTTTGTTATTTGATTAAAGATGTTTGTACCAATCAGCTTATTCATTAAAGAAGACGGGGAGAGAAAGATGCTCAGCATTACAAGTGAAAAGAATGAGCAAAAACTAGGGCATTTAGGTTATATTGCGTAGAAACAAGTCCTGATCCATGTTCACTCTTTCAAAGTGTAGTAATTCTCTGTATCATGTGATGTCAAAAAAAAAAAAAAAAAAAACAATGTACCTTTGATGTTAAGAATCGTGGACCTATACTTTTCCTTTTTCCGTCTCTGTTTTATAAAGGACATCTCATCCTATTTATCCCTTTTTCTATGTTACATTATCATCTTAACCGCTGAAGAAAAAGGAATTTTAGACTCTATTGATACTGGTTTACACTGGTTGGTTGTGCTTGGTGTAATTGCCCCTGCTTGGTTGGATGCATTTGGGCTGCAAATTACAAAAGGATGAAGTTGGAATGTATTGCATTGCCATTTGTTGTGAGACCATCCACACTTGTTTGCGTTAACCCATGCAGAATGAGCACTTTTAAAAGTTGCTGATATTTTTCTAGTACAGGGTTTGAAGTGATATCTGCTGTCGTTTGTTTTCTTTCCAGGTTCAGAAGAAGTTTTGTATATCATATATAGAGTGTGTATAGTGTGACCCAGTGTTTAAAAAAGCGTGGCTTAGGCGCGCCTTAAGACGAGGCGCTCAGATTCCGCACAGAGGCGCACTCATAAAAGCTTCCTGTGGTTGGCGTGGGCTTTTGGGCTTGCGCTATTGGGCTTTAGCGTACGTTCTGTGCGCTTTCTAAAAAAGGCCTGCGCTTTCTGAAAAAGGCCCACGCTTTCTGGGCTTTTAGTATGTAATGTTGGATTGGATCTGTTGATCAATCTAATTTATTCTATATTTGTGGGCAGGAAATTTCTAATATAAGATTACTGATACTTCTTCAGAAGATCTCCCTTCGTGAACAAATAATTATGATATACTTCAACAGATATATTTGTGGACAGATCTCTCTTCGTGAACAAAAAGCTTTTATTATTATACTTTTTCTCTTCGTGAACAGTACCTTCACTCAATTAATCGATCAATAATCTCGATCAATCATCAATTAATAAAGTAAACTTAATCTCCTTCACTTCTCAGCCAATGGGTTGAGGGAGTCGACTTTGATGAGGATGACCTTGATGTAGATGACCTTAATTAGTTTGTTTATGGCTTTATGGCATTTGTAGCCTTTTGAAATTTGAACCTATGTGTGAACCTTTGGTGTATGAGCTTATGACACTCTACCATTTTGTGGGTTTATGAATTATTTTAATGTTACTTGGTATTTTTTTTTAATTACAAATATTATTTAATATTTATTTAATTATAGAAAATCAATGTACAAAAAGCTTACGCCATAGCGCCATATGGCGTACGCCTCGCTTTTTATTAGGGAAACGCTATAGCCTTACGCCTCGCTTTTTTAAACATTGGTGTGACGGTGTGACCATTGAAGTGTTAGTTTTTCAACTGTTAGTCTCCTGTAGTGACTTGCAAAGTTGTGAGTTGTTACACCTAGTGTCCTTTAAGTTGTAAGGGTTGTTTTGGGTTGGGTGAGCAATCTCATTGTTTTGGAATCAGGGTTTACGGGTTGAGTGTCTATTTCTCGTCTTTCTTTCTTCTTTTAGGTTAAGGCGAGTTCCTCTCTCATCTTGCAGTTGCACTTTCTTGTATAATCTTCCTCTTTCTGAAAATGTTTTTTACTGCGTCAAAACAGAAAACTTAAGCTACTTGATGCTTCAGTCAGCAATCACATCTTTTTGTTTTTTGTGTCCCGTCTTAGTGCAAGGAATGAATATCAGCCTTTGAAATTGCCACAAAGACCCAATTTTTTTCCGAAGACAATTAATTTGTACAAAAAAATTCATAGCGAGAATAATATCCCTATCGATATGTTGGTCAATTCCCCATGGAGATGGAAAGCATACTTATTTAGACATTTTCTAAATATATGAGAAAAGTAACAGAGATATGAATATATTTTTTGCAACAATGTTCTACTGATAAAAAGAGGTTGTTAAGCTCTTTTCCTGAATGTCTGCCTCCTTTGGGTGGTGTCAACTATGTTATAGATGGTAGTAGCACTACATGAATTAATCTAAACAGAAGATAGATCATGGATGATCCTAAGCTAGTCAAAAGATACTATTTGATATGATGTAGTATACTCAAAATGTCAGCTCACTAGGGCGATGTTTAATGTTCTATTATCAAGGACTTTGAAACAGGATTGGTTGGTAAACATATCTGTATATGCTCTGCACATTTGATAATTCATATTTCTATTATTAATACTGATATTCTCTTGTGATCGTTTTAAATGTTTCAGCTTGTGTAGGCAGCATACAGAATTTCTTAGGAGGAGTTCATCAGTTTTTTTTCAGGTAGGTCATGATCATGGGTATATGTCAGACATGATTTTGGAAATTCTCTATTTTATTCCTTTTACATTAATTTATCTTACTTTTATTATATGTGAATGTCAGGCATTAATTTTTTTGACGTTTCATTGTTTTCTATACCTTTACCTGTTCCCTGTTTATTAGCATGCTCATGTTTCTAAACTACTTTAATTTTTTT
Source organism: Aquilegia eximia (assembly GCA_023053565.1). NCBI lineage: Eukaryota > Viridiplantae > Streptophyta > Magnoliopsida > Ranunculales > Ranunculaceae > Aquilegia > Aquilegia eximia. The sequence continues at coordinate 20,888,802 of JALIGU010000003.1, forward strand.
TTGTTTGGCAAAATACATGTGGAATAAAGGACACTTACATCTATATTCTATGCTCTTAATTTTCTTCACTGGCCAAAATTATGCCACACAAAGTGAAAATGATCCATTTCTGTTTATGTGTTTTGCTTAAACATGAGCTAATCAACATGGTTAAAGAAACGGACGTGTTCCATTCCATGTGCCATCAATGACATCCACAGTGGAAACAATAGTCTTTGCCATAAAACATATTAATGGATGAAAGAGGTTGAGCATATCGATGAAATGTCAAACATTATAGAAAAAGTGAGTACAAAAAAGTAGGTTCAGAGTATAGACCTCTAGACAAGAAAAATGGTGGAAGGAAATGAAATTGGCAAGGAACAACACAACATTAAGTGAAAGGTAGCATAAAAGTGTCAATGGAACCTAGTGACCTCACCCAAAGAATTTGAAGTTTCTCACGTTTATTTGCTCTTCTCATCATAAAACTTCTTCTTTTTGATAAAAGAAGTATTTTGTTCATAGAAGATTTTGTTGAACTTCTCCGTTTCTGTTCTTGTATATTCTTCATAAAGCGCTAAATATCTATTTCTTTAACATACATTCTGTACAAAACATTTATTTTTCATTAAATACCCTAGTTAAGTTTGCCGTTGCATTCTCATTATTACATCAATGATTTAAGTCAATGCCAAGAGAAGATGGCGTCAATTTGAATATCTAATCGACACAGTCCCAAATTCATAGTTCTGGCTTCTGTCAGCTTGAGAGTGCTTTTCAACTTTTACTTTAAGAATAGGGCCAATTGATTGCTTTTCAACTTTTTGTTTTCGGAATAGTGGCATCGCCTATGGAAGAGAATGTTATAGATAAAAGTGAAGGATTTAGGGACTATTTGTAATTCTTATTGAATTTTGGGATATGTAATTCGTATTGAATTTTGGGAGTTTTCCTATTTAGACGTTTGTGTAGATGCCCGAGGTTTAAATTTGACTTGATGAGGGGCTTATAGAGATTTTATCAAGGGATGAGGATGGAGATGACTGCAGGGATGTCTAAGCTTCTTTAATGAATGTGAGGAGTTGGGAAACCCATACAAGGATAGCCAAAATCGGTAAAGCAGTGGAGCGCGAGCATGGTTTTCACAGTGGAGTTTGGAAGCATCAATGAACAGATGGAAGTCAGATATGGCTAGAGGAATTTTTAATTATGCATTTGTTTCATCCATAGGCATGGGCACATGGCTAAGATATTCAAATCTAGTCCGAATCACTTTTGAAACTTAACAATATTCTTTAGTTTTTCCTTGAAATAAAGCACCTTTTGCTGAAAGGTACCCTAAGAATTAAGCGACTGGCGAGCACCTTTATTACCTTTATGGTGAAGATGTTAGTCAGATCTGGATAGAGGAATTTTCAGCTAACATCACATCTACAGCTGTCGTATGCCATGCTAATCAGAATTGATGAAAAGCTTCCTATCTGACACATCAATGCATCTCTTTGGATAATTCAGACACCATATTACGCTTTGTTTATCGACCGGCTTTAGGAGGTCCATTATACTTCGGGTGGGGAAAAAAACAGTGTCCGTCCATCCACTTTCAAAACAAAAAAAGAAGAAGAAATTCTCTCTCTCTCTCTCTCTCTCTCTCTCTCTCTCTCTCTCTCTCTCTCTCTCTCCTTCTCTTCGTCCCTCTCTGATTTCTCTTCTACAGTTGGTCCCCCATCGTCTCACGGTTCTATATTATAAGGAAACATGAAAAATCACATTACTAACATACAAAATATATTCTTATGGAATAGCTTACTATCTGACACCTTAATGCATCTTTGTGGTTTAGACTACTCCGTATTAATAGTTTCTGAGTCTGATATAATGGCATTTTTTCAGCTTTATAAAACTAATATTGTTATACTTTCTTCTCTCCTATAGTTAAGTATGTTTAAATCACATTGTTAACATGAACGTTTCTCTCTTTTCCAGATTTTTATCAAGATGGTGACAGGTATCAGGAGCCGAAGTAGACTTGCTTCCCGTCGATATAGGCCAACTCCGTACTCATTGTCCTCTCGCTGTCGTGAAATTGTGAAGAAGGACATACGCCAGAGGAAGAAATCTAAGATAGCTTTGGAGAAGAAAGACTGGGAAGACGCCACCTGTTCAGTCTGTATGGAGTACCCTCACAATGCTGTTCTCCTCCTGTGCTCCTCCCATGAGAAAGGCTGCCGTCCCTACATGTGTGGTACTAGCTATCGCTATTCAAACTGCCTGGACCAGTTCAAGAAGGCCTACACCAAAGTAACATCACCGCCCCGTGGACACCATTGGCATGAGTTGGCAAACAACCCTAGTGCTGGTTTAGGTTCTAATCTGCTTTCTGAGAAATGTGAAGTCTTGGAACTTGCTTGCCCTCTCTGCCGCGGACAAGTGAAAGGAATGACTGTGGTTGAACCTGCCCGTGAGTATCTGAATGCCAAGAAGAGGACTTGCACTCAGGATGACTGTTCATTCAATGGAACTTACAAAGAGCTCAGGAAGCATGTTAAGCAAGAGCACCCATTTGCACGGCCCCGAGAAGTGGACCCCAGGCATGAAGCGAAGTGGAGATCGTTAGAGAGTGAGAGAGAACATGATGATGTTCTCAGCACTATACAAGCGATAATGCCAAGAGCGAGGGTTTTTGGCGATTACGTAATAGAAGGGGGCCAATATGGGTTCGATACTGACGACGATGAAGAGGAAATTGAGGACGACTATGGAGGTTCTGAAGTGGGTATTGACGATCCTTCTTTGTTCAACATCTTTTTTATGTATCAGCATTTTGAGCAGGCCGGGACTGCCAGCTTCCAAAGTCGCTTGAGGAGGCAGAGGGCTATATCCCATGCATTTAATGACATAAGGGAGCGGGAGCGGGAGCGTGTTGCAATCCCTGGAGTCACAAATGCTAATGGTGCGTCCGTTGCAGCTGGTTTCAGAGGCAATGACAACCTCTCCTTAAATGGTCGACACCAAGGGAGAATGGTGGGTCGTGAGAGGTCTGAGAGGAGGCGGCGGCGAAGAAGCCAACAGAGGACGGTGTTAGATGGTAGCTGAGATCACTTTTAGGGGGATAAGATCAGCTATGTAGGTACATACTATTTAACAAAAGGCACTTGATGATCATGTCCCCTTCATAGTTACTAGTTACATAATTTGCCCCTGATTTTTTGTGGAGCGGTCATGGTAATGACTGGGAAATCAAAAGATAAGATAAACGTTGCCTTTTTATTGTAGTATATTTGCTTTCTATAAACTAAAGTGGTGTGCGGCTTTGCACCCCTCTGCATTGTTTTCATATTCTAGGTTAGATGTGAAAATTATTGCTGATCATCTTGAATGTGAACATGTTTTTCCATGGGGCTGGAGAATTTTATTCCTGTAATTTGATGTGGATATTCAAATCAGTGGTATAAATTTGGATGATTCTTTAGTTCCAAAACAAACATAAACTCTGCAAATTGTCAGCTTCTAGTGAATCTGTGGAAGTTTGTTTGTTTGTTTTCTCTCATATTACTTATGTTTTAAATAGCTTATGGGGAACTGACAGGTTTTTTAGTGAGCAAAGTTCTGTATACATTGAAGACTGATGCTAAATGGGGAATGCAGTAGTGCTCCAACTAAGATAGTCGGAAAATACCTGATACGGTATTAGGTCTGTAAAAATGGCCATTTGACCCTAAACCCGGTCTGACCCGTCTGGCCCATTCAACGATAAAAAACCTTTAAAACTCAACCTTACGATATTTAGGGTAGGGTCGGCCCGACTCTCTCCATTTAAGGGTCGGGTTAGGATTTAGTTTTGGAAAACTTAGACCCTACCGTTAGCCCGACCTTAATTAACCCTCCCAAAACCCTCTTACGACCCTCATTAATATATGGGTATAATTTTTAATATGTTTCTCTATTATGAAATTTGAACATTTTTTTAGTTTTAATTATAAAGATTCTTACCATTAGACATAGATGTCATTTTTGTTTAATTTATATAAAATTTACAATATATTTATCGAATAATTTTTGAGTTAAAAAATTATTATATAACTAAAGGAAATTGATTCTCAATAGATATTTTTTATTGACAATCTATTTTATTATTGAGGATACAATAAATAATAATTAGATAATTATTTTAAATGTATATTTTATATTTAGCATGCTAAAATTTTATTGAAATTTTAGTAATAAGATAATTCCGAGTTCTTTGTATTTATTAGATGTAATGCTCTTGGGTAAGATAATATCATATACTATAACAAATTTTGTGGTAAAAAATATATATTTGTACGTTTAATAATTGTATTTTCAAAAAATTTAAAATGATATTAATAAAAATATAATCCCATGTTTTTTTTTTCAATTAAAACATAATTATATATATATATCAACCCTATCAACCGGGCCCGTTAGCCCGACACTCAACCCTTTCAAAAAAGGGCTAAAGGTCGGGTGAGGTTTTCATATTTTTTGTGTTAGCCCGCCCTAACCCGACCCTTATCATCTTATAGGGTAGGGCTGGCCCGACTCTTAAAGTGTGAGGGCTCGAGGGTTTAAGTGCCGGGCTAGGCCTACCCGGCCCATTTCACAGGCCTAACAGTATAAGTACATCACAACTGCATTAGTTATGCATTTGCCCATGCTTTGCTAGGGCCATGCTTTTGGCTCTATTTTCCCAATTGCCAATGTTATAGCCATACTTGGCAGTTGGGATCCTCCATTAGTAGGTTCATTGGTTTTTTTTTTTAATAATCAGCATATATATATATAATTTAGATTGCCTTATTACAGAATAAAAGGTCTGAAACCAACAGGTTTTTAAACCAAGTAGGTGAAATCAAGAAGGAATTGGGAACCACAAGACTTCTGTCAGCAGCCTGTGCTAAGACATGAGCGCAAGAGTTCCCAGACTTATTACAGTACTTAAAGGAAACAAAATCAAAATAACTAAGTGCTAAGGATTTTGCATTGTCCAAAATGTTCACAGCAGTCCAGCTTAAGTTTGCAGGTTGTCCATTGAGGTAGTAAGTTGCTCCTTGGCTGTCTGTTTCGATCTCGACCCTCTTCAGTTGGTGGTCGATCCCTCTCCGGATTGCAGTGGTAATTCCTCTGCATTCTGCCTCATCAACAGTACCGGCACAACCTGATTCATTTCCTGCAAACAGAAGGGTACCAAATGCATCTCTGAATAAATAGCCAATACCAATATTTGTCGCTGAATTTGTAAAGGCAATATCCACATTAATCTTCACATTTCCAGCCATTGGTGGAATCCAAATTGTACCCACAGTTCCTGTCACAGGTTGTGCAATAAGTCCCATTCTGTTTATTTCCCTCTTCACCTTATAATCAATCAATTTGGCCAGTTCAACAGGTTCCATACAAGAGTATTGAAAGATCTTTTTACACCGGCACTTCCATATTTCCCAAGTGGCAATCACACAAAAAGAGTTCCAAGTTGATTTAATTACTAACCAGTTTTGAGGAGGTTCAACCCAGCCTTTAATCCAGTTTTCAGTTGTCATGTTTAGCATGTGAATGATTCTAAAGTTCAGAAAACTCGAGAACCAAACTGCTTGGGTGAAAGGGCACTCAAGTAGCATATGTCTAAGGCTTTCGAGAATGCATCCACACAGAGGGCAACATTTAGTAGGAATAATGATATGATGTCATAGACTCATTGGTGTTACAGAAATAGAAATGATGTCATAGACTCATAGTCATACCTATTAATCTATTATACAGAGTGTTGAATTGCATTGTGCAAAAATGAGAGGAAGTGTAAAAAAAATACAAAACGAGTTTGGTGTGGTGATTAGCTTGAGTAGCTTAGAACTGTTGACATCCAAAATATGTAAGTATTTTAACGACTGTAGAATGTTGAAGTAATGGCGTGGCTTCATTTTTTTTTTTTTTTTTTTATGAACTGCAATGGTGTTCAGGTTTGCTGAGCCACATGGATGTGAGAACCTGAAACTGGATTAATAGTGTTTATTGTTATTGTTAGTGTTATTCATGACTTGAGGTGCCTGATGAAACCTCTATTATGGATTGGTTCAATAAACAGACAATTTCAAATAATAGGGCATAATGATTATTGATCCTGCTTACCCTTACCAATGGCACAAATCTGTTTCTGTCATGTACTTATCCATGACTCCCTGACCCTGACTTTGAAAGAAATATGTAGAATCTTTTCTGGGGCTTAACTTGGCTGTTGGATGTCGCAGTAGAGATTAAAACAACGCCGGTCAGGTTTTAGATTTCGTGCTCCTTGTTCAGTACCTTTATAAAAAATTAATAACACATCCATTTTTTCATAGGAATACATTTCATCTTTCTTTTGTATATTGTACAGGAAATAGTACTGAGAGATCATTTTCTTGAACTATATACACGAGGACAGTGTAGGGGGGCGAAACAAATAGGCAGGAAAACAATGTACAGTTTATTAATGGAAACAAAAAATATTGGCGCTCTGAAAACTTTAAATCATAAACCATGAATTGATCAAAGAAAATAAAAGAATCAAGATCCACCAGTTCTGTGAAAGCAATTTTAAGCCTTGAGCTCCACTGCAGATGAGCTTCTTGTCATGGTAGGTGCACACCTTTTGATCCCTGAAGTAATGCAATAGTTAAGTGTCACAAGATTGCATGCAAGATTTAGAAAGTTTGAAAATATGAACAGCAATTGGAAGATAGCAACTCACCTGTTAGAGCAGAATGTAATGACATAATCTGTCCCCGTGCATGTAAAGATACTGCTAGGATCATCGTATGCGTAACTGTAAGATGTGGGACAAGCGCTCTTGAACTTTTTCGAATAGAATGTAGGTTTACACGTTGAAGGATTTCCATAGGTACCTCTACAGCAATACTCATCTGTATTAAATACGTCGCATGCACTTCTACAAGCCACAGTCTTCCCATTAGCTTTGACAGCGAGTTCTGATGGACAATCTAGTCTCAGATCACCATCACAACCAGCAGTGGTACAATTTCCTCTACCATTGATTGGTTTAATGGATAAAGGTAAATTGAATCCATCGACAAGGCTAACATCGTAAAAATTTAGGGATGTAAGGGTAAATTCAGCAAGTGTAGCTGGTGGTTTTCCGGAGCCAGAACATTTGAGGGAAGGTCCACAGTTACCAGTTTGGCACGAGCCAACTCCATTTTTGTCAAAAGAGCAACCTGTTCGACCCCATATTCGACCGGACCAACCTACTGGGGCATTGAAAACCATGGACTGACCAGGTTTTAATAAGAAGCCTCCACCATCAAAGTAATCGCCAGGAGTAACTCCAGGCCACACTGATTCCTTGCAGTCATTTATTATTGTAAAAACTCTAGCTGATTCCGATTGTTTCACCCCTATAATTTGAAAAACATACTTATATAATCAACAACTTCATAAATTCGAGGGAAAACATGAAATTTATATGTAAGTAAACTGTCATAGCGCCTTACAAGGGGACACAATTTATCAGCAAACATAATGTGCAGCAGCAGTTACAGGCTTACAGCACCATGAAAAAGGCGATATATAATGACACCAAAGCTATACACATAAAAAAAATTTATAAAATAGATACGATTACCTGAACCAATTATGATGAAGATGAAGACAAATGACGAAAAATAACTAAGGTGCAAGGCCATATCTTCCCTTTATCTTTTTGGATTGTTTGACATGAATTGAATGAGAGAACATTGGACATGAAGGTATGAATGGAACATTAGAGACTTTAAAGAGAAGAAGGGAAGAAGAATACGTGTGAAGAGAGTGAATGAATCAAGGATTAGCCGTCCAAAGAAGTTTACTTCCTTAGTTTGTATTATTATCTGTTGATTCTTTCCCTAATACTAAGTGTTAACCTTTCATCAAGTCTCCTTCATGTCCACTTTTCATTTCTTTTTCGTTCTTTTTTTTTTTTCTTTCAAAAACCCCAATGATTCTTACATATGTATGTCAATGGTCTTCTCACCTAGAAATGTCTAGAAGTCACTATTATTTTGATTCTAACTTGTTATCATTAATCACCTCAAATATAATTTGCTGTTTATATAAGTCCATTATATTAGACCTTTGCTTACAGCTGAAGAGTGAAGATTCTACTAGTATAGGATAGGATATATATAGTTGTTGCTTTTATGAAGTTTGTCTTCCTTTTCTTATTTTCCTTTTGGTTTTTGTTTTGTTGCTGTACTTGGTCTCATTGTGGATCAACTCCAAATAAAAAGATAAAAAGCTCCTCTTTAAAGCTTAACCATCAGGAAGATGTGACTTTCATCCTCACCAATTAAAACAACTGTTCTAAACACCAAAATTTCACTCATCACGTTTCAAAGCCTCTAGCCCTCTAGGCCAGGGTTTGATCTTCTCCAACAAGTCTCTACCCCTCCACAACCTGGCCACTTATTGTTATGGGCACTAAGAGTTATGTTAGTATTTAGGCTTGACCAAGCTAATTAGTGGTCAGTAGACTTAATTCTTACCCTCAAGAATCCAAGATACAAATAGAAATGGAACCAGTGACCCCAAAGTCCCAAACCACCCTGATGTGAGTGAGAGTTCAACCTAGGACCAGGGACTTCAGCTGCAACCACCAGGGGGCCTGACCAGCTCTGCTGGGCACTTAGAATGCACCAAGTTCAAACCATCATTTCCACCTTCATTTTTACTTCCTCTCCCACATGCATGCATCTTTCTACACAAAGGAACATCAATTCAAACGTGCTATGCAGACTGTAGCTACAGAGTGTCTTGCCACTCGCCTACTCCCACCAAAGAATGTATAGGAGGTAGATAGGGATTTTGGAAATGGGGAAGTTGATTGGTGGTATTGGAGGATTACTGATTGTGAAGACATCAAAAAGGATGAATGCTGTCGATTCACGTTACTTAAAAACCTGAGGACCTGTTCCTTCATGATCAGAAATTCACCAGGTCCTTCATGATTCAGAAAGATTCGATATAGACAGCCATGGCTATCCGGTGACACGATAACAATGACTGATCTCCCAGTCTCCCAATAAAAGTGTTTCAGCGTAGCCTAAAATGATTTCTATTTGAAGGCAGTGAAATGGAACATAAGTCAGAGACAGATGAATAAGAAATAAGATCTACTGACAGATCCGGAATCGATTTAAGAGTAACTTGTCGCCATTAACATCGACGCAGATTTCATTAAACACAATATTCTTAAGAATAACATTCTATTTATACAGTTTGCATTCCTATGACAATCACATCTACTTCTGAATAAATAAATAAAATTCTTCAATACATCAGATATTTCAACATTCACTAACCAATGGATTTACACAATGGAACACAGTGCATATCAGCTTAAAAAATAACTCTAGCAGTGGTGAAAGTGACTAAGTGCATCTATGAGTGAATGAGATGATTATATATGCACTACCTCCTAAAAGTTACATTAATCGATGAACTGTATCCTCGTATAAGACACTTCAGCCGAAGAGAGGTTACAGATCGATGTATTGTCATTTGCCACTTCACATCTCCTTTATGGATCAAGGCTGTAATAAGTTGCAATGGCTCGGGTGAGTAAGTCTATATACATACCTAGCAATTAACATACATGGAGTTATGACTACACGTACACAACACATCACCTTTAGCCTGGTAATGAGAATACAATCAGCATACTAAACGTATGTAATGAATATCCGGGCAATACTAAAATTTAAAAGCTACCTGAAACATATAAAGGTCATCCTTAATTCCACTAAATGAAGTAATATTGTTGGAACAAGTCAATATGAACATGATCTGCGACCAAACTGAACTGCCTGAGAGATGCCATTCCTACATAACGAGGAATATCAGTATTGTTAAACAAAATTGAGTCGTAAGTATACTCACATATATAAGTGAAATTAGCTTACCTAGTTTCTTTCTGCTAAGGTGCACGGCATCAACACAGACACCATTTCAAACTTTCCATTTTCCTTGTCCAATCCGGTTTTTATATTAACTATAAATCTTAAAGAACTGTTCTGCCTTTGTTGCAGTAAACTTTTTAGTAGAATGTACCAGATCCTGAAAAAGTTTGGACCTTTCTTCTCACCAGCTTGGATTTTATTTAGTTGCAACTTGCTATACATATCTTCTGTTTTGGAGTGAGCGACCTCTTCCCCGAAAGCGTTGGTGCTGGCAGAGGCTGTTAAATTACAATGACTTCTCACATGTTCATCATTGTTAATTGAACTCAGATTCTTCTCTTCCTCTTTATAGCATAGGTGAACCTTCTCAGCTGTGATGTTTCCAAAGAGGAGTTCAGCACCCTTGTTTGTGACAAGAAGAGGTATGTAATCTGATTGGTCCCACACATAGAGCTGCATGAAAACACTAAATATAAAAAATTGACTATGCCGCATTCTAGTAAGAAGAATGAGGGCTACAGACTAACAAGAAGTTAACAATTTCGGTTACAAGGAAGAAATAAATCTGTAGCTTTTACAGATTTCTCGTTCATTGTTACAAAGAACTAGATAAACAAGTGACAGTAGACAGAAGAATCAAATCGTAGCTTTTAGAGCATAGCACATTATAGGATGAACAGTCACTATACATACAATATCAAGTGGACATCTTGCTATCTGATTTTAAAAAGGAAAGTTACAGACAAAGTACAGAACAATTAGTGACGGAAATACACTCAGAGAAGCAAATGTATCACTATTCATTCAAATATGCATCTATCAGCAACACTTGTATTTTCTATACAATTGTATATATTTTCTTTAAAGGCAAAGTGTGCATATGGGGCTTTTTGTTACCCGACTTTGGTGCCTGTGCTTCATGTCTCAGACTTCCAGTAATGTCACCTATGAGATATGAAGCATTGACTGACCTAGTCTGGTCTTGCATTAACCATATTACTTTAAAAAATAAACTATGTACTTCTTTAACTAAAGACTTGTAAAAATAAAATCATGTTACATAGACTAGAAGTATAAAATATGAATTATACTAGAAGTAGAATATTAGGGTGGAAAGCTATATATCTCAATGTGAGACATAACTTGTATATATAATGAAAGAAGTGTGTTAGACAAGTCACTACTACTAGTAGTGTGTTAGACAAGTCACTACTATTACAATAACTTCCAACACTCCCCCTCAAGCTGAACATTCAGACTCTGAATTTCAGCTTGAAATACAAAAAAAAAAGTTCTCTCACATCCCCCACAAAGTATCATGAGAACGACATCGGGCAGGATGTTCAATGGCAGGGATGACCAGCTGCGAGAAGAACCGTCTGCAGGGATGTCCAGCTGCAGAGACAATAAAGGAGCAGGGATAACCAGCTGCTCAACCGAGAAAGACATCGGAGGTAGTGGTGGTGATTGTTAGGGCCATGTTCGTTTCGGTGAACAGTACTCGATGAACAATAGCCGTGAACAGTACTCGTGAACAGTACTCAGGAAATAAAAAAAAACAGCAGCACACAAGGCGCAAAAAAACAGCGGAAACAAGAACACAAATTAGACAAAAAGACTTTGTCGGAGATCCGGCCACCGGCACCTGAGTTAGTGTCGCCGGTGGCCGAAAATCATGATCTCACTTGGCTGTGATACCAACTAGAAGTATAAAAGATGAATTATACTAGAAGTAGAATATTAGGGTGGAAAGCTATATATCTCAATGTGAGACATAACTTGTATATATAATGAAAGAAGTGTATTAGACAAGTCACTACTACTAGTAGTGTGTTAGACAAGTCACTACTATTACAATAACTTCCAACACATAGCATAGTAGACACTTGCTGCATTCGTGGGAGTTGAGTCCTTTCAAATCTCTGATTACAGAATGATTACATGTTTTTAATTATTTTCATTTTGTTGTTGCTCTCTTTTTTGAGTAATTTTTCAGCAAGATGATACAGTGGGATACGTCATATATTTGTTATGATTTTTTTGCTGAAAATATTTTCACTACCTAGATATATAATGTGCTCGACACCCAAGGATGTAGAATCGTGCAACTGATCAGATTGAGACTACCTCTCTTTTTTTGAAGCATGGGTTCAAATAATGTTGAAGATTTAACAGACAATTAAATATATATAAGTGATCTCATTTACTAGAAATTGAATTGATTCCACAATTTCATGGAAATTAATTTAAGGTACATCATTGAGAGAAAGACGAGATCTTACCAGAAAAGGTCTATATATGAAGCAAACACTATGAATGCGGTTGGAACTCTTCCGACAACAGACTGGAAACTTGTCCTGCTGCAATATTGATCTGTAATAGCAAAATGAGCAAGGATCGTTAATAATCACAAATGGCGTGACAAAGAAAATACTTTATTATCACAGTTTATTTTCTAAATACCCACTATCCAAAGCCATAGGATAACTACACAGCTTGCAGCCAAGACAAATGAGATCTTCCACTAATTTGTTATCGTCAATCGCAAACACTCTCCTTCTGATGAACATCTTTCCCTCGTCAGATTCTTTGTCAGATCCACCAGTCAAGGGCAAGTATATTTCTCCAACAAAAGCAGAAAAAGCTGCTTTGCCGGATAGGGTTAGACATGATAGTTCTGAAATTGTGCTGCAGCAGTGGATGTTTCTTTCTTCAGGCACTTTCCAGTTTGTCATCACTTGCAGCTTCTATAATGCATCATTTCATAAAATTATTAATCCATCATGAACATTAATACTGAAATTTAGCATGCTGAAAAATTAAAATTTTGAGGGGAAGTCATGTTTCAAGTGCTGGTTAGTTAATGTCAACCAGCTGTACATGCATCAGTAGTCCATTTCATGGGTGCACTTCTATAAGCTGTATTTCACTGTTTTGTTCACAGGTGTTTGAATTGCTGGAAAGTACGTGTAGTTTGCTCTAAATCAGGAAAAAAATATGGAAACCAGATTCCATCACAGTATGAAAATATGGAAACCAGATTATAATTTCATAAACATATCTTGTAGATATAGATACCAAATTCCTGGTCTAATCATAAATATCTGGAAGTCAGCTATCTGATTGGGTAATAAAACCCTTTCTTCCCCGCCATACTCTCCCTCTTCCCTCCTTCAGCTCTGCTCATTCTCCATCTAAAATACCTTAATCTCATGACTGCCCCGGAATCCGAATCAGTTATTTCTTGTTTGTATTCTTCTTCTTTTGGATTACTAAACCTAACTGATATATATTTAGAGACAGAACCACAGAGGTGAACACTCAATGTTACTTGATATAGTCTTTCCCCTTGGACTGTTGCTTAATATTTGAGTTTCTATTCAAATTGACATCTGAAAAGAGGCAATCGGTTGGGAGTATGGCTCATACTGACACACAAATAGTTTTTGCAGTTTTGCAAGTCATCAATATTTCAGATAGACTGGCATACTAATGCTTGGTCTTGAGCTGTTCCCGGTAGCATGGACACAATCAGATAATGTTCGACTCGCCCAAAGGAAACAGAATTTATATTGTTATAATTGTTATATCAGTTTGTTACAGATTAGTGAGTCCTAACAGTAATGAGTTTTGGACAGTTACGATTAGTTTTTGTTGTTCTGTTTGTTGAGAAACACCATTTGGACAGATTGTAGTCCTCACATCAAACAGGTGAAAGAAAACATTTTCTCGTTTGTTTTCATGTTCAACAAACGGGTAGCACCTATCAAGGAGATCACCCTTGAAACGAAAAACGTGAGGTTTTGTACTACTTCAGCTTTCAACAGAAGATAAAAAGTAAAACCTAAAAAAAATAGTAAAGCATGTAAGGTAAAAGAAATACTTGATAGGTATGCCCTTGGACACAATGACGTGCAGATTTTGTTTTTTGCACCCATTTGATCACCTTCCTCAGCTTTGTTTTTGTTGTTTCCCCAGCTCGGCAACATGATATAAGCTCTTCCACACCTGCATAAACAATTTAGAATAACAGACAAAGTATATCATCAGAGTGGGATGATAAAACAGAACACCCAAGTCTGTATCAAATAAAAATTATCAGCACTATGGGTATTGAAATGCAAGTAAGAATGAAATGTGGGCGCAAAATGACTGAAATATCCGAATTCCGAAAAAAAGGTCATCTGACACTAATTTACCATTCAAAACAATTATAAGAACAAGTAATATCTAAATTCTTTATTGTAATTTGTACCCATATGGACTTTCCAATTTAATAAGATAAAGAACACATCATGGAATCTTTTATAAACCTCTGAGACTAAAAAAAGCCAAAAGGTTTTGGATTTTTGGTAACAGCATTCCTATTAATAATGAAAAACCTATAAACCGTTCACAAAAGTACATAAATTTTGAGCTCAGGATTATGGGAGAAGGCCATTTGTGATTGGTAAGGAGGACTGATATTTAAAGGATGGTGGTTGCATAGGTTAGGTGAATATTGTTTCAATGGCGCACGTGTAGGATATTTAGGGGGGGGGTTCTTTTGATTGTGGGTGGGAACTTTGGATTAGTTTCTAGCTAGTTTTAGGTGAATATTGTATCAATGGCGCACGTGTAGGATGTTTAGCGGGGTGGGGGGTTCTTTTGATTGTGGGTGGGAAGTTTGGATTAGTGTCTAGCTAGTTTTTTTTTTCCCTTCTTGATGCAATCGATTATGCTTTATATTAATGAATGCCTTTTATTTGTCACAGAAGATAAAGTATATAGAAAATATGAAAGGAAGAATGATATACCCTTGGAGACGAGCAATTCATAAGGATGCACTAAAGGAATTATTGATGAGAAGTGGACTGTTCTGGCCTCAACAACATCTCCAAATTTCACAATCTTAACATCTGTAACAAGATAAAAAATAAAAGATACAATAACTACCACTTATATGTGCAATAAAGAAAAATGTAGATGTGCAAGAAAATAACACAGCTAGGTTAACACTTATATCCAGTGACCAATCACAGAAGAATATGAAGTCGAATTGAAAACCAGTACTGCACCAGGGACTAGGAAGTGTCGAACTGAATTTTCAGAGAGGAAGCTATGAAGGAAGACAGCAAAGGAATAACAAAATAATTTATGAAACTGCACTGAGATTTCCCCTTGCCACTGCACTAAGATCTAAATTCAATTACAACTGTGCTGTCCCCGAGGATGATTTTTCCTTGTCAGTTTGATGTCCTTCATGGTGTCGATTAAAGAATTCCTCAATCTTATACTTGTCAGTTAATAGCACATCATTTTTTACTAATAATTATGTCTTGGGTCTAGGTATTTTGAGTTTGATTTGTTAATAGTCTTCTAAGAGTCCAGGTGAGTCTTTTGAATTACTCAAGAGTCTAGTACTCTAGTTGAGTTGGTCAAGTACCAACTGACTACTGAAGTTATATGAGGCAGCCAAGTTTAAACCCCTTCTAATGGAATTCAGCCATTTTTTCTCTCCCTCAAAGATATCACTTAAAGTTAAGGGTGTAACTTTGATAGAGCGGTGGAAGCTGTGCCGCTCTAATGCTACATACAACAACCCCCTCCTTAAAAGATTCCTCTACGTCAGAGTGTTATTGATACTTGGAAGATACCAATGTATAAGTACAAGACAAAAGATTAAAAAAACATAATATAGTCTCTTGAAGTCTTGAGATTGAACATTCCTAAATGGTATATTTTTTGCAAATATTTCAATGTGATGGGCATAAAGCTTCATAATTATTAAGAGTATACCATTTTATTAAAGACACAATAGAGGTTTTACCAATTGAATAATTTAGGAAAAAATTAATTGCCCGTAGAAAAGTCGTTGGTGTAACTGTATTGTTAACTGTATTATTCATGTAGTGCCTAAAGAGGTCAAAACAGTTTGAAGAAAAACCTGCACTAGAGGTTGTAATTAGGTAAGGCTATTTGTAATTAATCAGTCTAAGTTTTAAACCTAAAAAGTAGAGGAGATAAATTTTCTTATTCATTTAAGTATTATGATTACTCTTATAATAACTACATTGTTTTTTGGGGCCTTTATTTTATTTATAGAAAAACCAATATTTTGAGAACCTGATATAAACTACCATTGTAACTAGACTAACGGAAAGGAGAGAGTAGCTTCCAAAAGTGTGTCAAAAGCTCTGAAGAAACAAAGCCCTATCCTTTTCATCAAACTTCAGCTTTGTTAGTTAATTTTGTTATAATTATCTTTTTAATCCTGATTCAAAATTCTCAGTATTCTTTATATTGGACATTTCTTACTACTTGGAAATTATTTGTTTACTTAATAAACGAGGCAACTAGAAAATGGAATAATATAACAACGGTCAAGTTATTTACTTCCACAATGTTCTGGAAATCTCTTAACTAATTCAACTTCAAAATATGCAGGACAATGAAGATAATAGCAGTGAAGGTTCAGAGGGATTGGTCACCAGAGATCTAATAAATGGCTAATGCAAATTTCTTTGACATCTCCATCGTTCCTACATTTCTCAACAAATACGGCATTGTAACTATTTATTTGATAGTAGATGCTCAGTAACATGTATAAAATGCACATTGTTAATGAGATAAATCGACTGGATAAATTGTAGAACTAACCAATGCATACTCGCCATGAAACTGAATATGATGTGCAACTCACAAAAGAGTCGGAGATGGAACTGCATTGAGTGACGATGATTTTGTTAAGTATGTCAACTGTCAACTAATCCCCAACATTCCTCATAGAAGGTTCTTTAGTACCACATATTATCCTTTTTTTTTTACTCTAGAATTGGAGGTGTCAGGTTAAAATATTTTGGATTAAGCATTTCATTCTATTATGGTTTCTCTTTGTAAGTTATTATGAAGTTTGCAACTTTGTAATGTGCTGAAAGTTTTAACACGTCTGCACTTTTTATGAATCTCAACTAACGATTTATTTCTCCAATTTGTACATAATGTATTATGGAGCTCTACAAAATGTGAAACTGGTCATAAAAAGTTTATTTGGAAAACCCATATCGAGGGTATGAATATCCAAATAGGCTGACACAAGACTGACATTGCATGCTAAAACTTTTGATCCAAGTTCAGGGTTATGTGGTTTTCAAAGGAACCTGACCTTCAATCTTATGGGAGAAATGGATTTAGGAAAGAAAGTAAATGAATTGGCATTCCAGGGCATCTTATTCTATTTGTGGTTTTGTGCTTGCCTTGGCATACGGCACCACCATCCTTTTTATGGAATGTAAGTTGAAAGCAGACTCTGTTGCTTTTCATTTACTACCATATTGTAATACAGTTAAATTTAATATGTTTGGTTCTTGATTAGGATTTAGGAAGCATTTGGTGTATGTAACATGACGGGTTTTTTTTTTATATCATTTAGCAATAATTAGCATCATATTATGTAGCATGGAATTATCATTCAGTTCTTGAAAGTCAAAATGTTCTTACTCTGTAACAAAATGACGTCACCAGAAACTATTATTGATCCCATTTTGTTCTTCCATATAGAGACTGAGAAGAAGGACCTAGTGTCATCACCAACCTGAACATCAGTTCTTAACAATGCTCCTCCTTTTGAGGGCTTGAATTTCTGCATGAAAACAATAATCAGATCCAAGAGAAATATTCTTATCTAATTGACATGCATGATACTAAACAGATCTTACATGACTATGATTACATCAGACCATCTCTACAAAGAAAAGAAACCAACACAAGGAGTTTCACCATGGGACCAATACAAGGAACCAAAGCAAGATCTTAAGAGAATGAAACAAAGGTGAAAGCTATCCTAGAATGGCCTAATAAAACTGCTATTTATGTTGTCCAAGTTGTCATAGGTCAGTTACCTTTACAAGCAATTCATTTGAAATTTAAATTTTATTGCTACTCCATTACCAAATTGTTTGGAAGGTATTAAAATTCAATGGACTGGAGCAGCCGGACAAGAGTTTCAATTATAAGAGATAAACTCTCTACTCCTTTAGTACTTCCTTACACCTACAACAAAATATTTAGTATTAATTGTGATGCTTCAATTGAGGAATTGATGTTGTACTTTCCGAAGCAGAAGAAGTTAGTAATCAACATCATGGCAAAAAACTCATTGAAGCTCTATATAATGGTCCAAGTATGAACTGCAATTGTTGGTGCGAGATGTCAAGCATTGGCATCCATATGTAATACATATAGATTTCATCCTCAATATGCATGAAAAATGCTTCTAAAACGAGTGATAAGTACACGTTCTCCATGGAATAAATCTGGTGAAAACAGCAACATTGTTCCTCGGTTGACGTGTTTTTCAAACCAGTCAGTGAGTCAGGTATTGAGGACTATGTTATTCAAAGTGGTTTTCTATTCGTAAGAGTTTATCTTTGCATTTACAGGGTTCTTTGTGAGAGCAAATTGAGTGTGAAGTATTTACACTAGGCGGACGGTTTGGTTGCGACAAGACCATCAAATTAGACCAGATAATTACTTGTTAACAAAGATATATATTAATAAACATGTCGAATGAATATCGATTCTAACACAAGCTAAAGAACAATGGCAAAATACTACTCCTTGATAAAAACATGATTATTTAACAATTTGTAGAGAGTTGAATTGGAAAAAAACAATTATGTAGACGATGGAGTGATCATTTTATACCTGAAATATGGGTGTGGTAGTGTGAACGAAGACAAGGAGTTGAACATATTCATCAAGGTGGGATTTTGCTATACATAGATCAATCAATGGTCCATACCAACCAATTGCGGCTGCCATCCCTGATCAGTGTCACTAATCTCTCTCTCTCTCTCTCTCTACGTTTCAGTGGAGAAGAATTAGAAGAGGGAATGATAGAGAGAATGGAAGAAGACGGACACACACTACTGTAGTACTGTACTGTATATGGTTTTTGATACCCCCTCCCGATCTATCACAGTATCACGTCAAGCCCAACATGAGCCCAAATATTTGGCCCTGCCTAATGGTGTCTCACTCTAGAGTCTAGTAAATATGATGGTCTGGCTATCATTCCAACTATGTCAAGCTAGATAGCCCATTTATAAATATATAGAACCGTGAAATGGTGGGGACCTACTTTGGGTTGTGAGGGAGAAAGAGATGGGGAAGGAGAAAGAGAGGTTGAAGCAGAGAGGAAGATGAGAGAAGAAAAAAAAAAAAAAAAAAGTGGACGGACGGATACGAACTTTGGTTCCACCCGAAGTATAATGGACCTCCTAAAGTCGGTCGATTACTACTACTATGTGCATGCACACACTTCGTGCATGTTTTTCAGTTGGGAGCAGTGACGTGTTGGAATTTTATTTTTATTTTTTTTAATTTTAATCAATCAAATTTGGGTAATTTCCCAAATAAGGACAACATTAGGCACAACTTTCCTAAATAAGCAACAAGTCTAAAGTTTTTCCCAAACAAGTACAAAGACTTTTTTGTTTCCTTTTCTACCCTTCTTACACATTCTCTCTCTTAAGTACATAACTTTTAAACATCACCA
The DNA here is from genome assembly GCA_023053565.1 of Aquilegia eximia. Classification (NCBI taxonomy): domain Eukaryota; kingdom Viridiplantae; phylum Streptophyta; class Magnoliopsida; order Ranunculales; family Ranunculaceae; genus Aquilegia; species Aquilegia eximia. The sequence continues at coordinate 20,908,272 of JALIGU010000003.1, forward strand.
TCATTCTCTCTCTTAAGTACTTCAACATTAAACATGATAATGACATGCAAACACACACTATCCCTTAGATCTCCTTTTTTCATCTCAACCGTTCATCTCTTTTGTAAACCTTAAACAAGTACACTTCATCATCTTCTTCTTCTTCTTCACTGATTTTTCTGTTGTTCTTCATCTGCTATTATATAAAAAAAGTTTTTCTATTTCAAGGTTTTAATCTATCACAAGTTTCAATTTCATACTGTTTTCGAATTAAATTCGCATTAAATTCCTCATGGTTTGGTATTGTTTAAGTTAGTTTGTATTTGTTCATTTTGAAAGGTTTGATTTTGAAAGATTTGATTTTGAAAGATTTTGAAAGATTTTAAATTGATTTTTAAAGTTGGCCGGGCCAAGATGCAAGATGCAAGCTTTGCTGTTGAATTGATTTGATTTTTAAGTTTGTTATAGATGCAAGCTTTGTTGTTGAAGATGCAATTTGGTTTAAAGATGCAAACTTTCCTTTTTAAAGATTTTAAGATTTCAGTTTGTAGGTAGCAAATAGATTGTCTATGTAAAACAACAGTTCTTGCCAGTGGCAGATACAATAGAAGCATGTAGCAGATACATTTTAGAATGCATGAAACACTTTGAATAACTACTATAACACTGTGATACTAATCAAAATTATTAACATGTGGATACTTTCAGGGAATACTTTCAATATAATTTATCAATTTGGTGGTCTGTTGGAGGTCACAACTGAGGGGGAAGAGGTTGGATATGTGGATGGAGAGTCAAGAATAAAGATTGTTGATATTCAAACTACCTATACAGACTTCCTCAAACAGGTATCTTCCTTATGCAATCCTCCAAAAGGAACATGGTCACTTCGAGCAGTAGTCAACCTCAGGGTATCCAAACTTGAATGTGAAGATCATTATAAGGCAATGTTAGCTTCCATATACAATTCAGCTGCAGTGTGCATATCTGTTTGGATTGTTGATCATAAAAAATCACCTATACTGAAGATTGTACCTGAAATAGCAAGGAGTGAAGAGAGGGAGATACCATTTGTTTTACAAAATGAGGCTCCCAAAAGCAAAGGGAAAAGAAAACTTTTTCCTGAAGCTATTCCTTCTTATACACCTTTGAGTGAAGAGAGGGAGATATCACCAATGCAGTTACAAAAGAAGGCTTCAAAAAGTAAACCCGATTACTCTACTTATCATACACCCACCAAACCTCTTAATGTTCCAGATGAATATAGGTTGGAGACTCCTACTCAAGATCCAAGTGCTGATATGATAGTCAAGGGAATGGGGCATGCAAATGACCCTGTAGTTTTGGAAACCCCTCCACCTAGTGGTGTCTATATTCCTAAACCTCCAATCCAACATACTCCCACATCTGCTACCAATCCATTATCAGGCACTACTTGTACACCCCTATCTGTTAAAAGTAAAGGTTTCATGGATGCAGCTGGAATTCTTTCTGCCATGCAAAAAGATGATGGTTTTTGGGATTCACTTTCATTACAAGAAGTTGATGTTGTTCTTCAATCTGCACAGAAGATACAACCGACATTAATAGATGATGATAGTGAGGAGGACTCTCAATCGCCTAAGTGTGAGGAATACCATTGGGATACAGATCCAGAAGTTTTCGACTCACCTGCATCTTGGAATACTGAAGATGAGCTCGAGGATCAAATGTGGGATGATAGTCAACCAATGTTTGGTTCTTCTAGACCAATCTCCGAAGAAGGCAACCCAAATGTTGGTGATAACGCAGACACGCAGCAAGGTGACAATGTGGCGGATGAAAGTGAGAGGAAAGAGGGAGTCAGGTGCAATCTAGCCGATAGGTTTGACAATCTAGACGATATGGACAACAATCAGCCATCACAACACGATATGTCGTCTCAAACCAATAATGTGCCTCCTTGGAACAATGTGCCATTTCCTAGCAATGTACCACTGCAACATAATACTAGGGTTGAGGAAAATCGTGATTTCGATGAGGTAAAACGCGAACTTAACAATATTTTTTCCTCCTATATTGCGACTAAAAGGGCAAATGTAGGTTGTGCTCCTCACACAAAGCCTGCACACAACGACTATGTGCAACCTAAACGAGGAGTAATCTACAACAATCGTGATGAGCTTGAAAGGGATGTCCAAACATACGCGATTAAAATAGAAAAAGATCTAAAACGTGCATACACAAATAGTAAGAGGATGATTTTTAGGTGTCCAGCTGGTGGGTGCAAATGGTATCTGTATGCAACCCCAAATGGTTTTGATGGAAGTTCGATTATAAAAATACTTAGAGATGACCACTCGTGCGGTAACTTTAGAGTTGGAAGTAAAAACCGCCATGCAAACAGTGATTGGGTTTCAAAAGTTTGTATGAGAAGGTTGAGGGACAACCGAGACTTGCCACCCCTAAAATTGGTGAGTGCAATCAATAAAGAATACATGGTCAAAATTTCTTACAAAGTTGCATGGTTAGCTAAAGAGAAGGCAATGAGGAAGGTAAATTAAATCTATCCCTTAGAAAGACAGAACTATCTGTTACTTATTCATTACAATCGTCTATAGTAAGTACTATATCGTCTTCAAAGGGCTTAATTGTTTATTTATTTACAGATAAGAGGAAGCTACAACCACTCATACCAAATGCTTGAAACATACTGCAATGAGCTGAAGAAGGTGGATCCAGATGCAGTAACAGATGTTCTTACCAATCCATTGGGTAATTTTGAATGCATATTTTGGACATATGGTATTACAATTAGAGCTTACAAGAAGACTCTACGTCCCATAATCATGGTTGATGGAACTTTTCTTAAGGGAAGATACCCTGGCACAATTCTTACAGCAATTGCAGTTGATGGCAACAACCATATCTTCCCCATCGCTTTCGCAATTGTTATGAAAGAGAAAAATGAAAGTTGGGACTGGTTTTTCACAAAGTTAAGGGACCATGTTGTTGGAGAGGATCATGAGTTTATTTTGTTATCTGATAGGCACAAAAGTATCATCCAGGGTGTCCCTAAAATCTTGCCAAAGGCTATCCATATGTACTGTTCTTATCACTTGAGTGGCAAGTTTGGTAACAAGAAAATCAAGTTCTTGGTTCAAGAAGGTGCAAAAACTCTAAACCAAGAAGAATTTTGGGGAATGATGCTTAGAATCTGGTGTATGTCAAGCAAGGCGCATGAAAAACTTATGGATGTTGGGCCTGTAGAAAAATGGGCAAGTGCTTTTCAAGAAAAATCAAGGTCAGTCAATATAAATATATATCTGCTAGTGTTTGGGTTCTATTCTCTACATATGACGTTCTATCGCCCAGACGTTGTACAATATATCCTACATTATCCTTTGATTATGTGTTGCAGGTATGGAATTGTGTCCACAAATCACGTGGAGTCCTGGAACAAAATGATTGTTGGGGAGAGAATGATGCCAGTTACTACTGTTTTGTCAATGATAAGAGACAATGTGATTAGGCATTATCGCGATTACCACAATGACTCCCTGAAGTTCAACTCACCAGTTACAACATGGTGTCAAGAGCTAATAATTCACAATGCTTCCACAGCAAGAAGATGCACAGTTGAAAGAGTTTCAGCGGGAATTTGGACGGTTACAGGGCTGGTTAGGTCATGTGTAGTCGATCTTAACAAGAGAACATGTACATGCAAATGGTTTCAGCATATGGGGATCCCATATTCCCATGCCATGGCAGCCATAAAGGATGTAGGCCATGATCCATACAAGTTTGTTGATGTTTTTTTCTTGAAAGAAACATACATGGAAACGTACAAGGAAGAATAGATTCCCACTCCTGGAAAGGAGCCATGGCCAACTGCACGACCGACAAGAAAAATATTGCCACCACTTAAAGTTTGCATGCCAGGTCGACCTAAAGTGGTCAGGAAGAGAGGTAAAGCTAAAGGTGTCCCAGTCCAGAGTAGGAGATGCTCAAGGTGTAAACGGAGAGGTCACAACAAAAAAACTTGCACTGAATTCATAGATGACTATGATCTTTTCACTCCAATGCAGTTTGGAGAAGGACCTCCTCTCTCTCCTCTCACTCAAACAACATAGTAGGTGGAAGAATATTTGGTTATGTATACACTTTTGATATCTTTTGCTATGTATACAGTTTAGAGTTTACATATTATCTGCTATTAAGAGCATTCTATCTACTAGACTGATTCTACTATCTGTTATTTAAAATCTTGGAATCTTTACTAACATGTTCAACAGATGTTTAAGGGTAATCCAATATACTAAACAAGGTGTCTACCATAAGTTAAAAGGATCATAAGTTCCAGAATACAAAACAAGAAATATATAAGTCTTCACAAAACATGTCAATAGGTTCATAAATCAGGTCTTTCTCTTTGGTGGTAGCTCTCCACAATCAATTAGGTCTCTAGCAATGCGGTAGCGCATCTACAAAGGATCTGCCTCAAATTCCGGTGGTATTCCTCGAAGGACACATTCGACGAATGCAAGAAGGAATGCCCCACAAGTACAAAAGTCTGGTTGTGTAACACATGATACATACTCACGCTTCCACTTCCTTTCCAAATCAAGATGAATCTGCGATGGGTCTGCAGCATAAATAACATAGGGCAACATCTTCTCCATGTTTCTCAGTTCTTTAGTTGCCCTTTTGTAGCCCAACGAATCATAGATCCTAACTATACTCTCACTGAAACTAAATGAGAACAGAATCCAATGATTGTTATCCACCTGTATTTAATAATAGGTATATAAGATATGGTAGATGAAATATACATTATAGAAGATACAAACTAATACCTAGCAGATAGTATGAATAATGTGGCGGATAAATGTAGAAGATAAAAGAATGTCTATTATGAAGTAGTAGATACTCATCCATATCTAGCAGATACGCAGTAACGAATAACAGATATGCTATACAATGTAGCAGATAAGGTAGTATAAATGAAGACAAATACCTGTAAAAGAACAAGAAGTGTCTTAGCTTTCACAGGGTGTACTTGATTGCGGAGGCCGATCCATGGATCAACAAGAGAAGTAATATTTGATGGAATCCTAAATCTCCCAGATAATATCCTCTCTTGTGGTTTCATTTTGGCAAAACTTTTGTCCTTCATTAGAGCATCGAACTGAGGCTTCATATAAGAGGCGATTTGGGTCTAAACAGATGAAAGCAAGAATAAGAACTTGCTTACATGTAGTAGAATTACAAGAACATAACCATGGAAGAATAAATATTCAGAAGAATATATTTACATGTAGAAATACAGTTGGAACCACAACATATTGATCTTCTTCCTTGTAATCTTGTGGCCTCCTTCCAATCATCCAACGAACCAACAACCTCAAATAAACATCAATAACCTCATCATTAAGCCAGTTGTCTTTATAGAGTGTGTCGAAAGCACTCACAGGGCATGATTGAAAATAACCATAAACCCTCACATACTGCCTAAACCTCGAAGGTTCCTTAGCTAATCCCCAAAAATAATGAAGAAGATCTGCTTCTTCCTTTTCAACTTGCCTAGTGAAGAATTGATCCCTCATTATATCTTGAATCTTTGCATCACACCTAAGACCAATCTGAACCTCCTCAGGTGACATTTTGGCCAAGAATTCTGCATCCTGTTGCCTCTTTCTATCCCTAAAGAACTGAAGATCGAAGTTTTTGATATCATCATCATCATTTGAACAGACACCAAGATAAAGAATGAAGGCTTTATCTTTGTTGGGACTAGCTGTTGGATCCTTGTTGGGACTAGCAGTTGGATCCTTGATGGGACTAGAATCTCCATCTGAAAGTTCTGGAGTTTCAAGTCTATAATCTATTGGAACTTTCTTCTTGTCAATCACAATATTAGTTATAACATCAACTCCCCCTGTAGATTGTTCATAATCATCATCAGTGGACTCATCCTTTGAGTCTTCAGTCTTAGATGTTGTAAATGTTGGTGGTGTTCCTGTTGGTGTTGTTGTAGCCGATGGAGGCTCATTAGTAGCAGATGGACGAACATTTGTAGCAGAAGGAAGAGTATCTGAGGAAGATGGTTGACTTGACGTAGCAGATGGATGAACATCTATAACCGATGGCTGAGTAGCTGTGGAAGATGGTTGACCAGATGTCGCAGATGAACTACCTATGGTTGATGAATCAACCTTCATTGAAGCAAGAATAGAAAGTTGTTTCAACTTTGACATCTCTGTGTCAAGAGGATTGCCTCCTTCTTTCAAATTTTTCACCACAACTTCAAAACTCTCACAATCACTACTATCATCATCATCCCAAAAACTCAATTTTCTTGCTTTCTTGGAGCTTGGGACATCATCATCATCCGATTGTGTTTTTCTTGCTTCAAGTGCCCTTTTCTTCCTTGCCTCATTTCTCTTTCTAATATCTTTCCTCCATGTCAGTTCTTCTGTTTCATCCTTAACCTTCCTATTAGGTTGTAGTCTTGAAGGAGGAACTCCAACTTCTGTTTTCTTCCCCTTTCTTTGTTTCACCTCCATTTCTGGAATCTTTGTTCCTTCTCCATCATTATCATTATCTTCTTGCTCTTCTTGCTCATACCAGCCAAGTAGAAGGACTTTAGGGGGCTTGAAGAATTCCATGTCTATCATTTCTTCACTCACATAAACACCACCCTCCTTCACTTCATCATCACCATTTTTTCCCTTCTTTTTTCCCTTCTTACCCTTCCTTTTACCCTTCTGAACTTCCTCAACTTTATCCCCCACTTTCACCTTCTTGGTATCCTTCTTATCTTCTTTATCTGATCTTTTTCTCTTCTTAACTTCAGGAGATTTTGGTTCTGTTGGTTCCCTTCTTCTTAACTCATATTTACTAACTGTTGTAACATTATCCTCCAAGGATTTCCTTCTGGTAGTTCTAACTGAAGTTGGTGATGTTGTTGGCTTTGGAATATTCTTCTGGGATTTAGGCTGCGATGAATCACTCTTAGATTTTGAATCCTTGTTGGGGTTGGTCGTAGGGGGTTTCTTCTTAGGTGGAAGTTTCACTCTTCCAACTGGTGTGGGTGATACACTAGCTTTTGGGGTTGGAACAATGGGTTTCTTGGCTGCAGCCTTTTTCTTAGGTGAAGGCTTGTGAGGTGAAGGTTTGTGACTTGAAGGTTTGTGAGAATCAGGTTTCTTGGTTTTAACTGGCAAGTTGGTCTTAGGTTTGGCTTTTGGTGTTGCCTTTGATGAGGTACTTGACTTCTTTTCTGTTGTTGCCTTAGATTTGGATGCCCCCTTTCCAATCTGACCTAAGGCATCACTCACAAATTGTTTTGCATCAAGTTGGTGACCACTCTGCAGAAATGAGGACAAAACATTGTAGCAGATAACATTATAGAGCTAACAGATATAACACAAACTATGTTAACGAAATCCAAGTTTCTAGCAGATAGTAATTGACAAACACATTTAATTACTTTTCTAGCTGATATTAGTACTAATGTAACAAATAAAATAGATATTGTAGTCGATATCACAATTTAACAGTACAATTCATCAATATAACAAGTGGCAGATATAATACAACAAGTATCATACAAATGGCAGATATCATAAAACAAGGAGTAGATATTTTGGCAAAACATAAAAATGGAAAATTTTGTTGTAGCAAACAACATACCTTCTGAGTCATGCATGCCTTCACTACTCCACTCAGAATTGTCTCAAGAAAATCCTTGTTAATTGTAAGCAAATCTGAACCTCCACCACTTCTTGTTGAAGATGTTGGATAAGACGGAATGGAAGGAATAGATGGCCTAGAGGAAGCAGACTCTTCATGTTCTGCTTTGTATTGAGCTTCAAACTGCAAATAAAATGTAGCAGATAATTGTTGTATTCTAGAAAATAGATAGTATAATATAACAGATTAACTTAATACAGAAAGGGGATTCATTGTTTTGTAGAAGATAAAAACAAAATTCAAGGGGATTTACCTCTGCAACCTGTTGTAGATTAGCAAGATCTCTTTCTTCCTGGGTGACATCTAATGGATATGCCACAGTACATTTACCTTTCTTGGGAAACAGCTTCAAAAAAATTTTATTCCTAGTTTTGTTCCTGTTGAGCAACTCAGACCATCCAAGCATCCATGGAAATCCAACACTTCTATCTCTCCTTGGACCCAAATCAGGGAAGTGCAAGTATGCCCAAATCATAAAAGCTAACATACATCCATTGATGCAATAACTAGGATTATCCTCAATGACTTTGGGATAAATTTCTTCAAGAGAAGTCTCAAGCAATTGAAAAGTAACAGTACCCCATGGAAAATTATCAAATGCATTCAAATCTTCGGCTAAATCAATATACTTTACACTCAAATTTTTTGATGACTCGGCAAGAAGAAAAATGCACAGAAAATACAACCTGTTGAAACGATGAACATCGTTTGGATCAGCTTCTCCCTTAGCAATAAATCTCCTTGCTTCAATAATTGCACTTGAAATGTGATCATCCCTTATGTGAAGATTTGTACCGAAGTACTTGCTCCTGAATGTAGTATATTCTTTCGGCTTCTTCACCAGAAAATCAACTGAAACCTTTTCAAACTTTAAAGGGCCTAAGATCATGGCGACATCTGAAATTTTGAACTCGACAACTCTTCCTCCTATTCCATACTTTAACCTCCCTACTCTACATCTCACAATTTCTGTGATAACAAATGTTATCATATGAACATCTTCGGAATTGAAATCGAGAAATTGACTGAAGGGCGAACTTCTAAATGATTCTAACTCTAACGGTGGAATTTTATCACTTGGATATTGAAAGTGATCAAAGAATTTAGTTGTTGAACACCTAACTGTAAAAGTAAATCGCCTACCTTTTTCATTGATTTCAATTTCATCATCTCTAGTTTGCTGCTGCTTCTTCTTAATTTCCTTCATTTTTTGTCGAATTAGAACTTTGAGAACTTTGGGTTATAAATTGAGGTTATAACGGTTGGGGAAGAAGAAGATGAGAGGAAGAACGGCGACGGTTGAGGAAGAAGAAGATGAGAGGGAAGCGTTGCTGTGCGAAATTGAAATCCCTAAATTTCGTTTTCCCCAACTAAAAGCCCGTTTCTTTGTTACCTAAACAACTTCTGCCACGTGTCTAACTAAGGTAGCAGATAATTTGGGTTTTCTTACTGATTAGCCCAACTAAACTTTACATCCAACGGTCAGAGTTCATCATGCGAATCCAACGGTCCTTATTTAAAGAAGAAACCTTTTCTCACCTGTCACATCTGTCATTCAAACCAAAAAATTAAACAAAAAGTATTATTTAAGTACTAAGGGTAATATAGGAAAAAAAATTAGCTAAAAGACAAATTTTTTTTTTTAAAGAGAATCTTTATGCTAATTTGGGAAAAACTTAGACTTGTTGCTTATTTGGGAAAGTTGTGCCTAATGTTGTGCTTATTTGGGAAATTACCCATCAAATTTTGTACGTAAAGTAAAGAAAAGGTGGTTCTTCCTTCACCATACTACTATGTGCATGCACACGCTTCGTGCATGTTTTTCAGTTGGGAGCAGTAACGTGTTGGAATTTTTTTTTTATTTTTTTTTTATTTTTATTTTTTTTATTTAAAATCAAAATTTATTGATAAGCTCAACGAATTACACAAAAGTAGAGGACAAACGCGCTACAAACTGCGCGGCAAGTCCTTTTTATTTTTATTTTTAAATTTTAATCAATCAAAATTTGTACGTAAAGAAAAGGTGGTTCTTCCTTCACGATAGAAGAAGACCCAACAACATCCTCAATTTTGATCTCCTTCTTCACATCATTTGTTGAAACAAGCTTCTCCACCCCCCTACAAGCTCTGCATGCAGAACATTCACTCTTGCTCTTTTGAATCAACTCTATCACCTTACTCTAATGCTCCTTCCACAATGTTTCACCAACGGAAGTAACCATGATCTCTGAGGCTACCTCCTCCTGCTCAACCTTCACTTCCTTCTTCTTCTCCAAGTTGGGGGCTGCCATAATTGTTTTTTTGATCTCACTCAAGCTATGGATTCAATCTCTACGTTCGAAGTGATATTATGGTGATTGATGGATGGAGTTGCTTTTACAGCACTTTATAACTTCCAAGACCACTTTCAAAACAACAAAGTCAAATTGTCTTTCCTATTCTGACGCTCTGTATTCTGTTAGGGGTCCATGCCAAATGGGCCTTGTTTGTTATCTCCCTGATGACTACCGCTGCCACATGGTCACCTCCTTCGTGACCAGCCACCACTACCAACAGCAACCTTCTTCTTCTTCCGACTTCAAACATTACAACCATCACCATATCTTCTTTCTCTCCTTCCTCTCCCTCACCACCACCGGCAACCTTCTCTTCCCCTTCCTCCAATCCCATCCCAAATCCAAGAAATCTGGTCTCCTTTCTCGTTTTCCTTCTTGATCAACCGTAAATTTGGCTGAGCCGATTTAAGCCCCATAAGCTGAGTCCAGATCAGCAGCTCAAACCAGCAGCCAGACTAGCCGATCAGCAGCCAGTCAGCCAAGCCCCCCCCCCCCCCCCCCCCCAAAAAAAAAAAAAAAAAAAAGAAATTGGCTGCTTGATGATGAGTATCCATTGCCCATTTCAAAACTTTGATGGATGCACAAATGGACCATGTGGAAATGGATACAAATCTTCGTACATCCCAACGCATGTTAAGAAAGATCATTTGAAGAGGGTAAATGACATCGACAAGCTGAGAAAAACGATCAAAGCTGATATAGGTTTATTTTCGTCACTTGACGATATTTTGAAGATGATGATGAACAAATGGATGTGTGGTGATTGTTTCGGTATCCATGCATTGACCATAAAATATAAACATTCGGATGGTGCGGTCATCAAACCACCTGCGCGAAAAAAGACCGGTGAGCTAGAGTGTGCAATTGTAGGTATACCACCACCACAGCTTATGCATGTTGATAATCCACCCGCACTTACAGCAGAAGGGGACACTGGTATCAATGCCCACCTTTGTACTGTTGCACCTTCTTTAAATGAGATATCGTTTGATCGTATTTTCTCTATACCTTTCCGCACAGTGAAAAATATTCTATGTCCTTGTCGATTAACATTTTCCTGTCCATTGAAGTCAGTCTTGTATGAGGTTACTACAGATCCCATGTCGACAGGGCCATTGGTTAGATTGCTCTTGCTTCCTTATTGTACATTGCGAGTTCCATCCGCAGAACCGCTAAGAGCGTCGATCTGGTACTCGAAAATATCTCCAGTAGAATCAGATTTTGCAAGCTCTATCTATTTGGAATGATCTTGGGGGTATATTTCGTCTGATTGAGAGGGTCACACACATACAGCCTCCGCTGGAATGACCATATCAGCAGTCCCCAAGCAAGAATGTATGACGGTGTTTGTAAAAGATTTTATACGTAAGCAGTGAAGGTGTTGGCATCATCAGGGGTTGCTCCGAACACTCCGAAGACGCAGCAGGCTTTAGAGGATAAATATCCAAAACATCCACCGCCATCTGTCCCCGACATTCTTTTACTTGAGCCACCTCTATCAATTGAAAGGGATAAGATATTATCATGCATCAAGTCCTTCCCCAAAGGGACGTCTTGTGGGCGAGATGGTCTTCGCGCCTAACACCTATTGGATGTTATGAGTGTGGCTGCAATTGTTGTAGCAACAAATCTTATGGAGGCCTTGACACCAATTGTGAACTTATGGCTATAAGGTCGATGCCCACGGGTCTTAGCAGAATTTATAGCTAGTGCGCCTCTCACCCTTTTTCTTAAGCCAGGTAACGACATCCGCCCAATAGTTGTACGTATGATTTGGCATCGCCTGGTGTCTAAGATTGCAATGAAAGGAGTTTCTAAGGATACCATACATAGAGGATTTTCAGTTTAGGGTTGGTATGCCTGGTGGAGCAGAGGTAATTTTGCATGTTATTAATCGGTTGGTTCATGCCAACAAGGACGACACATCATTCGCTATGCTGCTTGTGAACTTTTAGAATGCCTTCAACCTTGTTGATCGGTCTGTTATACTACGAGAGGCACGCAGTCATTGTCCGTCTATTGCTCTATGGGTCGAATACCTCTATTGCCAACCTGCTCGATTGTATGTAGGGTCTACTCATATTTGGTCACCAGCAGGGGGACCCTTTGTTATACAAGTGTATCCTATTAGGAGCTTAGTGATCTTGGAGATTGGTGTCTTGAGGATAGATGTTTGCAACCCTACGACTTGGTCGTCGTAAAACAACGTTGCGGGTCCAGGGTGCAACGCCTGGTTGGGGTCGAGCTAAGAGCAATTTTTTTCTCATGCGCATACTTTTATGTTCGAGCATTACTTTTTCTTTTATATATATATTAGAGCATACACACAAATTGTTTGTAAATAGGGGTATTTTAATAATCTAAATTGGGCCAAAAAGGTATTATAACAATTTTAGTTAAATAAAAGTAATGTAATGTTTTCTTATATAATGGTATTTTAATAACTGAAATAGGTAAAAATGATATGTTGGTCATTTGATGTCAAATGGAGATATTCTGGTATCAAATAAAGGTATTTTATGTTTTTCAAATGGGGGTATTTTGGTAAAAAAATTTAGAAAAGTTATTTTGACAATTTGATATTACGAACATTTTAATGTCAATTAGAGAGACACTATGGGTATTTTTTTGGTTAAATAAAAGTATTTTGATAAGTTAAATTAGTAAAAAAAAAAGGTATTTTGGTGATGGGGCTATTATGGCCATCTTATGCTAAATAGTGGTATGATAATGGTTTTTATTTTTAAGAATATTTTGGTAATTATATATGGGTCAAAATTGGTATTCGGGTATGTAAAATAATAGTATTCTTTTACATTTATGTTTAAAGGTATTTTGATTATTTTGCATCAAATGGGGTATTTTTGATATTTCATCTAATAGAGTCAAATGCATTGTTGGTAGTTCGATTATTTATTAGCTATTGGGCTAGATGGGCCAAAGGTTTGGGTTTTAAATGTTAGACTGAATTGGACTGAACCATTGAGAGATGACACTCTGACGGGTGTCAAAAATTTCTTATTAGTTAAAAAAACCAAATCTGACGTCACGTCACTGTAGTTGCAACTGTTGTCTTTATAATTAGTAACGATTGGGGAGATTTTATTACCACCCAAAGAAGTTGTCAAAAACCCAACTGTAAATTATCCAATACACCCTTCTACCTAAAACCACACATTTTTCTGTTTTAACACATTGTTTTCTCTCTCTTATGTACACAATCTGTTCTTTTAGTCTATGAAAAAGCTTCTATAAATTGCTTCCACTTTAAAATAGTGGGTGTGTTATCTTTTTATTAAATGAATGAAATGAAGGCTTATTTGATAGTAATTATGTTCGGGGTGGGTGTCACGACCCTAATATCCATAAATTGGCAAAAAGAGAGAATTTACAAAATTACCCTCAATAAGCCAATAAAAGAAAAAAGGATCGGGACAGTAATCTAAATAAATATTTGCACAAGGTAAAAATAACCATTAAAGATAAATACTTCAACACAATTAATCTGAACTCCCAATGATTTCCATAAATAATCCCAAAATTTCAAATACCGAATTAAACAACTCAAATAATAGAATTCAACAACTTCAATTGAGGTATTGTATTCTCCAATCAACAATAATCCAATAATTAAAATAAACTTGAGTAATCGACTGACAACGAATCAAAGAACTAAACCTACTGCGAAGGTTAACTCCTATAAATCTCAAACTCCCTCTTGAACTACTGGATCAGCCCGAGCCTCCTGATGTTGCTCTCGATCGTACCCAACTTGCTGCTCTCCTCCGCCTACGCTCCATAAGGATACGTAACCACGTGCAAAACCAGCATCATTTGCTGACCTGTTTTCTTGGTATCAGAGAAAAGAAATTAAATCTGGTGGTATGCTTCTTAACACTTTGCTCGTCCATATTTCAAAAATATTAACTTATTAAAAACTATGTCTACTCACCTGTTACTGAACTTCTTCTTCTTCTTCTTCTACTATTCTGGTCGCCGCCACTCTCTCTCTTTCTCTCTCTGCAAACCCTTTTTAGAAAAAAAAACTATGCGAACAAAACCCTTGTTTCAATTTCGATTATATAAGGAGATCACTCCCATTTAATCCGGTTAATCCCACGTTTCCAATTGATTCGATTTGATCGTGTTCCGAACTCCAAGGGAAGAAAACTGTTCCGTGGGATATATTTCAGCAAGTTTGGTTTATTTAAACCATAGTCCTCCCACTTTATATTAATTATGCTTAAACCCTTGGTCCAGGGACTTGTACCCAATTACTCTTAATTCTAAATTAAAATTAGCATAAAATATAAAAGAGGGGGTTTACAGTGGGGGTTGTGAATTGTGATGACTTTTAGTTCTATTAGCAAAACTGTATCTATATTAATAGTAAATTGAAGAGTTCAGTCTCGACTCTCAAGAGAGCTTTAAACCTTATTTGATAACTTGATGATGTATACTATATTTATTTTCTTGGTTAAAATATGGTTATCCATGGTATTCTAGTTTTTATTCAACACAAATGGATCCTCATTTTACAAATTTTCATAAGTTTATGAATCATCAGTGTAAGCATGTCGAAAACCTACACTGTTAGATGTCACGGACGATGACTCTTCATCTCTATGCCTCATTTAACCTGGAAAACCCTTCAGATTTGGTCTGGTGGTAAGCCCTCCAATGGTCAAGTTAGATTAGGTATGAAAAAAGGGTAAAAAATTTGACTGGGTGAGTCCACCTACCATTTAGGGTTCCTTACCACTTTATATATCCTTGTTCACCATTTCACGGTGACCATTAGATATGAGATTGATTCAATTGCTCACATTTAACAACGTGGCCTTCAAGGCCTTGTAACACTTCTTTATTGTGGGTTCATCTTTTACAGTTGTTGCTCACGTGTCTGACTCATGTCCATCTATATTTTTCATAGTTTTCACCTGCTACTCCATGTATTCATTTTACTTAAGTGATCTGTGGGCCTTATTGTTTACATGTGACGGTATAGACCCATGCACTTACATTGCCCCCTATCTAGAGCGTTAACTATGAAGGTTTCACTTTCTTTCATGGTGCTGACGATCTAGAGAAACTATTCTCATGAAAATCATTGTTGTGAGGGTATCCTCACTAGTTTAGGCACTGGAATCATGATGTGATGGAGTTTACATATATGATGAAGCTCACGGTTTTTGGAGTAAAATATTAACTGCGTTACTCGAGTAGCTACCTACGTACCCAAGTTGGGATCACACCGTAGTTCTTTTTTCATGTGTCAAGAATCCTTGAAATATCAAATTATTTGAAAGAAGATAGTGAATCTCTTCAAGAAAGAGAAATGGTATATCTGTGGTACTCGCCCTCAAGTCCGTTATTTATAATATAACGGTGATGACTAAAAATGAAAATGATTTTCCATGCCATTAAGTAACATCTAAGATAAAAATATCATTCTGGCAGGTTTCCGAGAAAGAATTTCACATGAGGAACACCCTCCTCCCCACAAAAAGTAACACAAGCAATCTGAAAGGCCTCGCGGTTGGCGGTACTATCACCAACCATGAACTTGTCATTGCTACATAGTTCTAATATTAGCTTATGAAGATTTTGGAGCGTGATTTTAACGTCAAGATGGCGGTCACTTTCTGTTCAACCTATGGTTTGGCCGTCGTGGAGATAGTTATAATATATGCATTAATTTATTGCTAAGTATTTTTTGTACTTATTTGCATGATAGATTTGGTGTATATATATCTTTCTGATGTGATTATTTGTTTCCTTGGTGGTGATACATTCCTTGTGAATATATAACCCCTTATGTTGTACTACGCAGGCCATGTCGTCACATGGCCTAATGGTGAATATTATTGTGTTCACTAACCGTGATGGTTCTTGTAATTCTATAAATTTATTTATCAAAATCTTGTGACAACTTACCTACGTGATTCTCATAGTATGAGTGTTGAGGGCAAAAAATTATCATACTTGAAGAATCATTGAAGGATAAAGCTTCGGATCAAGTACGATTCAATGTTAGTACATCACATGCATTTGCATATCATATTTTTAATAATTTGAGCTCCGGTGGTGGCATTAGATTGATTCTTTATAATGTAATTAATGATTGATCAATTCCAATTACAATGTTGTCCTTATAGAAGTGAAACAACATAGACTTAAATAAATCAACAAGATAAAACACAGACCACAACACCAACAATTATACGGAGAACTGTAGGTGTAAACACCCTGGCTAAAACTCTGAGAAGAGATTTGGTCCCTTTCCAGGACAAATAATCCACTATTGAACAATTCAAAGTACAAGACCCAAGATAATGGTTATAGTACCTACAAGCTCCAACAAGTAGTACCCAATCCTTGTTCTATCAACCGCCCAACTTCTGAGTCCTTCCCCAATCTGAATTCCGGTCCCTTGAATTTTCACTCCGTAGGATCAAACGTAAGTCACCAACAATGAACCAATGCAGTGTAGTGTGTGAGAATAATGTATTCCTAAAGCCATAGGTGAAAATGTCGATTTTATGCGGATATCCGATTTTCGAAAAAACGGATATATCCGAAATTTCGACACTAGAAAACTAACTATATGTTATAATTTATCGAATATTCACGAATATTCCACTATCCGATTTCTAGAAAACCGGCAAAATTCGTGAATATCCGCCCAATATTTTTGATTTTTTCACCTATGCCTAAAGAAATATGATAATAGGAACACAAGAGCGAGAAAAACACAAGTTTGAAAAAACTTCTTTTCAATTAACAATGGATGCATAATCTCTCTAGGGATTGGTTGAGGAGAAGTGTGTGAGACAACACCATTTATAAAAGTATAAACCTCCTCTTAGACTTGGGAAACAAGTCCAAAAATGTGCTTAACCTAAACACAACAAACTATGTCAAATTAGGTTTTTTTATAAATAAGATATTTTCAGAAATTTCGGACTCACTACGATACGTAGTGTTTAAAGAAGGAACACGATGCGATACACAATGAACACAGTAAACAAATTGCTGAAAAATATGTCAATGAAAGAGAAAAAAATCACTACGATACACAGTGTTGTCAAAATACCAAAAAATATACTATAACGTATCGCACCACTTTGCGTGATGA
Organism: Aquilegia eximia; assembly: GCA_023053565.1. Taxonomy (NCBI): domain Eukaryota; kingdom Viridiplantae; phylum Streptophyta; class Magnoliopsida; order Ranunculales; family Ranunculaceae; genus Aquilegia; species Aquilegia eximia. The sequence continues at coordinate 20,925,459 of JALIGU010000003.1, forward strand.
CCAAAAAGAATAATATTTATTATCGAAAAACAGGTCACTGCGATACGCAGTGAAAAACAATGAGATGAACTGCGATACGTAGTAACTCCAGAAATGCACAAATAAACAAAAAAGAACAAAGGTTACAAGCTTCAGATCATGTGGAATCATTGTAAGTATTTGCATGATTGCATTTTATTGCATGTCTTGGTCGCCTTTGAAAAATGGTTAGAAAATGTTTTATTCATGTTGTTATGCATAAAAAAAAGGTTTCGAGGACTATTTGCAAAAATACATTTTTTCTTGTCCTTTTGTGTTATTTAAAACACGTCCATGTGGTTTTTACTAACGACAGACTACTCCAGTCAATTTGGTCTAGGTTCGTTGACTGTTAGAAGCGCTACAGATTTCGACAATGGGTTTTATTCAAAAAGTCAATTTAGGTGGACTTTTAGGTTTGATCGCGAGTGGTGCGCCAGTGGCAGTATCACTTGTGCTACAGATTCCAACAACAAAGTTTTTGTGTTTTTAAAAGAAAAAGTCAAATTTGGAGTTGATCGCGAGTCATAGTCTTTTTGCACTTGGTTAACTACGAGTCGCGGTACGGGCTGTTTTGGCACGTTATCTATACTACTATTATAAACGTGAATAAAATTCAGGGGTAAGTCTCGATTAATGAGAAGGAGGTTTAGAATTTTGTCAGCTAATTTTGACTAAAATACCCTTTTAGTCATGTTTTTTTTTGGTAAATTTACATAATACCCTTTAAATAATGGTTTTATTGTAATTTAACATATTATTATTTATGGGCTTAATTTTTATTTATACGCAAAAGGTCCAATATAATTAACAAAATACAATGAGAATAATGAATTTACTTAAGAAATAACTATTTCATATGATTTAATAAATTAGTGTAAGTTGTAATATTTAATAAAATTAATAATTTAAAACTCGAATGCTAATCAGACATGGATAAATTAAAATTAACCGGTGCGTAGCACCGGCTAAGGCAATAGTTATTTTTAAGAGTTCTTTCCAAACCATAATTGTTTGTGCTTTTTCTAAGCACGTTTTTAGATTTGTTTAGCAAGACTTTGAGTATGTTTAACTCTCATATATATATATACATGCAGGCTCTTATACGAATCGTCCGTATGCGGAGTATACAAATATACAAATATATCACGTGACTTTTCTGAATTTACAATCTTACACGTAAATTCGGTTTCTCCTACCGGGTCAAAAGTTAACCTTCGTAGACCCAGATACACTCTTCAGCTTATTCCTCTCTTCGTGTTATTTCTCTAGTCTATACATCTCTCTTTCTCTCAACTGATATCTCAAGATAATTAAGAATGAATCCTAGTGATCTCTATGCATTTTTCTCGTCCACTCACTTTTTGATGATAAGAAATACTTGTTCTCTTTCTGAAATTTTAAGTTTTCTCTCATCTCTTTATACTATAAAAATCAGCAACAAAAATAGTAGAAATTCAGCGAACCACAATTATACAAAACCATTTTAATCACGATCAAACCTTTGGTTCAAAGTTGAGTTTGTAATCAAATTCTCAATTTGGGTTTTCAAGTACAGAACTTTTTCTCTTAATTGACACACATGACACAACAGGGATGCTTGAGATGATTACCCAAATGAATTATCTAGTTCAATCATTTTGAAGAATTTAGATAAGGGAATTTTTTTGCTATCAGAAAGTTTAATTTTTTGCAAACACTGATTATTTGAACAAGTCCATATTCATGAAAAGAGAACTCTTTAAAATCTGTAATATGAATTATTTTTTTTGATAAATTTGAATTACAGATCTAAAAATCAAAGATATTTCAATTCATATAATCCAAATAGATAAAAGTTTAATATAAAATTATAGAATAGAAGATTTGGAATGAAACCCCAAATTAATGGAGGTAATCAAACAGTTTTTGAGATCTCATGATCTATGTAATTCCATTCAGAAAACAATATTTATTGATGGATTGTAACTAGCAAGAGTTTTTCTCTTTTTTTAGTTTCACAAAGATCATAAAAACGTTTTCTTTTGAGGTTGGAGTGGTGGAGGAAATCTTTTGTACAGATGAAAGATTGAGTCCTTAAAGAAGATGAATAGATTAGCAGTGCGATAGAGTTAACTAATCCGGGTCGGAATTAAGTATAAATGGACCCATTAGGAGAACCACTTTAGCGAGAATTAGTTTTCATGTCCTTGTTGTTTTTTATTTCCTTTTTGGCTAAGTCCGTATACGGACGGTCCGCACTAGAGTCCCTATGTATATATATTAAGAGAGAAAAATCTTATTTTCCATTGTTAAAATACTTTTAGGTTTTCATTGCTTCTCTTGTGTTCTTAAGTTCTCTTGCATCATAATATTGGAGTTTGTTCGTGACAATCAAAGCTTGATCCCGCAGAGTGAAGAAAGAAATGAATCAGACTTTGGATAAGAGAGAATTTGGGAGTTTAATTTGTGAAATAAACAAGTGGTGGAAGATTGTGCTACAATAGGATTTTGTAGATATTGATCTTACTTTTACTTTACTTTATTCATAGTGAACTGTTGGTTTGTACGTGGACTAAAACACGTATCAGAGTTTTAACCGATGTATTGAAACCTATGGTTCTCCGTGATCATATCTTTTGTGTGTGTGTGTGCTTGTGTGCGTGTTTGATCTTTTACTTGTTCTTAATTGTTAGTTTTGCTCATTGTATCTAAGTCTTGATTTCTCAACATCATAATCAATAACAAAGCAAGTCCAAACAAAACATTTATATTTTCCATTAAGAACATTATAAGGTATCAAAACCTATTAATAGGAGGCACTAATTCTCATTAAATCCCTGGAAAGATGTACTAGTGAATCCCTTCGTTAACAAAATCACGCAGCATCCACTATGTGAGTTCCAAGTTCAGTACAATGGTTTTGGTTGTCTTTAATAGTTTTGGTTGTCTTGGCCTTTCTATGTATAAGTTACTTACACAACAAATTAAAATATTATTTTTTAGTATGTGGGTCCACATATTTATTGGCTATTGATTAGTAAATATTCGTGTATGTCTAATAAAATAATTTAAAAAAATATTTAATTAGACATATTCGTGTTTATCTGATAAATTATTAAAAAGAGTATGGTAATTAAGACTACACATTTGGGTATTATATGTAAATGTAGAACAATGTATTTATAAGGTTGTCATGTTCTTTTGGCATGAGATGGGTAGAAAATGTAGTTACAAATATATGCCCTCTTCAAGTGTTCTTATATTTTTTTTAACTTACATGTGCTTTCGAAGTATGCTAAAAACTAAATGTATGTGTTGCCACGCGAAATACTAAAATAGCCTAAATAGCTTGAGGGGGAACATGTCTAATGTTGCAGTTTCAATAAGAGTATCTAAATTTCGACACAAAAAAACTTACAATTGGCCACTCATGGTAAGAAGTTTTATTCGAGTAAATAATTTGCAAAAATAAAAAAACTGCGGGTTTTTTTTTTCTTTTATATTGATAAGCTCAAAGAATTACACAAAAGTAGGGGACAAACGCGCTACAAACTGCGCGACAAGTAGGTAATGGATAGCAACGTGATGACTGCGGGTTAGAACGAATATGTATTTAGGAGAATCGAGTTTGCTATTCAGAAAGAACTTGCTGCACAGTTTGTAGCGTGTTTGTCCTCTACTTTTGTGTAATTCTTTGAGCTTATCAATATAAAAGAAAAAAAAAATCTCCAAATTGGATATCATTTTGTAGTAACTTATATATTACCTTTTCAAACGTTTTGGATAGTCACAATGAGTCAACCACTACAATAAAAATCATGTGGAAGCGTTTATACTATTTATTTATTGATTAGTTTTCGACAGAAAGTAACATTTTCATATAGTCAATTTTCATAGAAACTTTGTTAGATCACAATCCCTATGAGATGTCGAACAAATTTTTTCCATGACTAAATTGATTTATGGCAGGTGTCAGTTGAGTTTATCTAGTAATTTTTTGGATAATATATGATGCCAAAGGTCTGTGGTTCAATATACGTTGTGTGGTTCATCTTCCTGTATTTCCATGAAAGTTTAATCAATTTTATTAGTCCAAATTTTTAGTGTGGTTCTCCACAACTAAGAAGCAATTCTCTCACCAACATGGCCATTCGTTTCATCGATCGAATGTGAATATGTGTTTGCCATCTATGGTTGTCAATTTTATTTTCCCATCAATTCTTACGACAAAATAAAATAAAAAAAAAAATAAAAAAAAAAAAAAAAATTACCAATCAAACAAAATAAAAATTCAAAATTAACTATTATCAAATCATACTTTTTTTTTTCCAAACAAAGAGAATAAACACAACATAAAAATATAAATATTAGATATATCTCGATTTTGACTACCTCAAACAACAAAATAAGATGACATTACTTTCACCCCCTTCAAAAGAACCTATGTCCCATCAAAGATCCATATCCATGGTGGAAAATGGCAGTATCGCAGGGATTATAATGACTAACCCTATCCCGATTCGAATCCAAGATGGAAGTTGGCGAAGAATCATTCATACTTAGCTTGATTGCTTGTTGGATTACATGGTTCCTCAACAATTTCATTTGATCGTACAACATTTCAAGCTCATATGGTTGCCTTTCAGTTGTGTTGGTCGACACCTGAAGAGCTTCTTTTCGTCCCATCTCAATATCCAACCGGTTAGAGTGATAATTGTATTGATTATTTAACTCATGTACTTTTGAAGCACGACGAGCATCAACAATTCCAAGATTCACATCTGGTTCACCTAGATTCAAAGAAGTGTCTCCAGTGAGAACACCATCAACAATAGATTTTATATTTGGGTGGCCAAAAGAGTAAGCTTTCCCAGCCGGTGAGAAAATTACCACACCAGTCTTCACACCACACAAGATGCTAAGTTCACTAAACTTTTTAAACAAACCAGACCGACGTTTTGAGAATGTTACTTGTCGAGAAGCTTCATCATTGATTCTCTTGATTTCAATCTTTTGACGACCTTTGGTTGATTTCTTTACCATATTCACCATGACTTAATAAATAAAAAGTCTAGAGAAGTAAGAAAGCAAGCAAAGATTGTAACTATTATTGAAAGAAATTGAGATCGTTAAAGAATGAACATAGGTGGTGTTTATATAGGAAACAAGATTCATGCACTAATAACTTCAATTAGCTAATAATGTATTTATTTTATTATATCCTACTTATTCTCCTTCCATAGTTGTAATTTTTAAATTTACTATTTTAAAAGAGACTACCTTAATTGTTACAAATTAGGTGGCATATCATATTTGTTGATTGTTGGATTTTTGGGACTTTTTTTAGAATCATTAATTTTCTTTATGTGCCAGACGGTTACAAAATATTAATTTCTTATAGGTGGCAATATAATTATTATGGCTTTGAAGTGAAAGCATCCATTAAAGCAACCAGAGGGAGCAATCAACTGAAATCAAACCCCCAGTCACCAGCGTCGATCTCCGATGACCGGTGGCTTTTTTTTTTTTTTTTATTGATTTTCTCCCTTATCTTATTTTCTTTTCATGTTGTGTTTAGATGAAAAAGCTTCATGCTTTATACATCCAAGGTTTGTCCATTTTTAGATCCAGAATTAATTTTTATACATCCATGGTGTTCAATTGAAGAGAAGGTGTTTTCATACAAATTTTTTGTCTCTTCAATGGTTCTTTTTAGAAAAATTCTCATATTTCATTCTTCATCTTTGTTATGAGATGTTTTTCTCATTCTTCTTGTCCAGTTTTCTTAAGTGGTTGAGCTTCATATTTAGTTTCAATTCGGTCATTACTTAGGTGTTTCTTCACAAACCTTTGGGGGATTAAGGTTTTACGTGAAAATAATTAGTCTAAGCGCAATTACTCATCTCTTGTCTTCTTGATTGTTTTTTGTTTATTTTTAGATCCTTTTGATTTGTTTTGTCCTTACTTCTTAAGGGATCTTGGATTTGGGTTGTATTTCTACATTGCATCATTCACCTTTCGATTTTTTTTGTTTTAGTTTGATTCTTCCATTTATCGATCACCATCTTTGATTTGTTCTTCATTTTAGGTTGATGGATGTTTAGAGATTTTCTTCAATATTTGGGATTGTTTGGTTTTTCTAGACTCTTTGGTTCTTTAAAGTCTAATTCTTTGTTTAATCTCTTCTTACGTTCTTGTTGTATTTTTTGTCCTTATCCATGTTGATGTTTTCTCACAAACTTTTGGGGATGAAAGTTTTACGTGTAAGCCGATGCATGTAGGCGGCAATTATTCATTTTTGGTCTATGAGATTGTTTTTGCATTATTGTTTGGTTGAGCTTAGTTTTTAATTTTGATTTGCTTTGGTTGTGCTAGAAATTTATTGTGGAGTGAGGTTTTAGCCCTTTAAGCTAGTCATTTTTAAAGATAAACCTTGTTTATGTAATCTTTTCAATGATCATACTCTTGGATATATATAAAATACAAAGGACGGCAGAGATATTTTGGACTGTCGGATTCTCTTGGAGATGGGAAAAATTTAGATGGACGACAGAGATTAGATTTGTTAACTTAAGGATGGTCCAAGGAGTTTTAATGGGCTTGGACTCGATTCGGATTGAAAATGGGCCAGTTTTGATGTTGCATTATAACACAAGAACTTCTCAAGTCTTGATCCAAAATTTTTTCTCTCCTTTTGCAATTCTTCTCCCACCAAACCTTAATTTCTCTTCGTGTTTCTCTCGGTCGGTGAATAGTGAATACTACTCTACTCTGGTATGTATATCTTGATTCACATATGTTAAATTTTGTTACCATAAATACTGAATGATGAGTGAGATTACCATGATAATAATCTCAATTGCTTTCTCTGTTATACTCATTAATATGTTCTCTGTTGTATATTATTATCAATCAATTTGCTTTTGTTTCTTTGTTGTCCCTTCATAATACCTAATTCTGCCCATGGTAAAGTTTGATTTTTCTTTTCATGGGTGGGTTAGCTTGTAGTTATTGTTTAAACAAAAAAAAAAAAAATCAAATTTTTGTGATTATTATTTTTTTAAAACATGACTACCATTGAAATAGCAAACTATTAAGAATACCAGCAATGTTGTTAATATCTAAAAAAATACTGTCTTACGACTTGCAATTACTCCAGTTATGAGTTCTTTTCTTATGATTTCCCTACCCAATATTCTCAAATCTGAATAGATTCGTTGACAAAAGATTTTTGTTTCTCAGGTTACATCTTTTATATACTAATTGACATCTTTCAGAGTTGGTCTCAGTTGTGTTTATATAGTTCACTTTAAAATTGTCTACTCTTATCGTGATCATGTTTATATGACTGTTTATTCTTCATTCTAATGGCCTTACCTGTATTTCAGGTTATCAAACAATACTTAACTTCAAGGTCGAGTTCCAGAGAAAGTTTACACCATCGATGTTCACGAAGCTATTGGGTAAGTTTCAAATCTCATCAAAATTTTGAGTAAGTTTGATGCTTAGTAAATGTGTATTTATGAAAATTTGTGTTGGCCTTTATCGACGTGCTTCTGCTTTTATGAGAATGAAAAGAGACCGCACACTGTATAATTAAACTGAAAGAGTATTTAATCCAAACTAATGCCTTGTTTGGACTTTGACATTGTGGTATAGGAGAGTGATATTTTAATCCAAACTAATGCCTTCTTAGCTAATTAAATAATGATTCAATAGTTCTATCAATTATATTAGTGCATAATCTTTGATAGTAGAAAATGTTGGTTGTCAGTACCTTGCCCTATATATCCTATAATTATTCATATGTCCACCCATGAATAGAAGTTAAACCTTGCTTACATAATAGAAGTTCTGTACAGTAGTTAAACCTTGCTTACATAATAGAAGTTCTGTACAGTAGTTTCGTATTAATGTTTGTTATATGATAAAAGTATTGGAGACATCAGAACTGCAAGTAATACTGATCGTATCTACTCATTTGATTTTTTTTATTCTTATTTCTATGTCTTAACATAACAACTTTGATTGTGGCTACTAAATCTGGGCTTACGGTTTTATTAACAATATTTTGCATTATTTTTTGGGATCATCACTTCTTGTGGATATATTATTGAGGCTGCAGTATTTTAACTGTCAGTTTCAGTAAGCATAGATATCAGTAATGCTCCTAATCTAATACCCAAAGTGAATATTTTGATTTTTAAGTATACAACATATGTGTGTGTCTACTACTTGATGTCAATATTTGCTAACAAATGATAGATACTTGGAATTTCTTGCGCATGAAAAATAAGGATCAAATTGACTTGAAATAAATGGCTTTTTGGATTAAGCGTAATAGGCACCGTGTTTAAGTAGTTCAAAGTGCAAAAAATAATGTATTGTTAAAGGCTATTTTGCATATGATGTCGTGTACTGTAGGTGGTATAAGTTATAATATGCTTTTGACTAAATCAGTTGTAGAGAACATTGGTTTAATTAGTACACTAAAGTTTTGTTTTATAACTGTAATTTAGTACATTTAAATGCATTGTTTATTTCAAGATTATAGTTTGCACCTAATTCATCAGCTCAACACTAACGTAGAGTTATTAAACCTTGAATAGTAACAAAGCTTTTATTAATAGACCCATTTGTTAGTGTGATCTTGGTAGCTATATGACTATAAAACAACCAAGGCACCATTTGCGAATGTGATCTTTGTAGTAGTGGAAAGACCACGTTTTTATAAATAAACCCCTTAATTTATACCATTGTTACCGTAGTTAGCTTATTATGTGTCTTTTTATTAATAGACCCCCCTAATATATATCCTTAATTGTTTTCCTCTGTTCTATTAGCTCTGCAGATCTCAATCAATTACTCCACTTCCTTTCAGGCAACTTCCTCAAGTAATTTCCACTTCTTTTCTGTTGTGTGTGTATATTGTTACTTTCACTGTTGTTGATATTATGGAATTTACATCTAATATTTTGAGTTGGAATCTATTGTATAGAGTAAAAAAAAAAATTAACAAAAAGGTAATTATATTTCTAATATAGGTTGTTGCTTGATTGTTGTTGGTGTGGGTAGTATGTGTTTTGTAATATAGGTTGTTGCTTGATTGTTTTTGGTGTGTGGGTAATATGTGTTTTGTAATAAAATTATCACGCTGGTAGGCCAAGATTAATAGATACAGTTTTGTCTAAGTTTAATTGCACATTGTCCACCCTTTAGTTTAAAAGAATTGTGTGGCTATTGGATTCATTCGTCTAAGTTTAACTTCCTCAGGTAATTTCCACTTCTTTTCTTTTGTGTATATTGTTACTTTCAATGTCGTTGATATTCTGGAATTTACATCTAATGTTTTGAGTTTGAATCTATTGTATAGAGTAAAAAAAAATTTAACAAAAAGGTAATATCTATAATATAGGTTGTTGCTAGATTGTTGTTGGTGTGGGTAGTATGTGTTTTGTAATATAGGTTGTTGTTTGATTGTTCTTGGTATGTGGGTAGTATGTATTTTGTAATAAAATCATACACTGGTAGGCCAAGATCAATAGAGTTTCGTCTAAGTTTACTTGCACATTGCCTACCCTTTAGATTAAAAGAATTGTGTGGCTATTGGATTCATTCTTATATTTTGTCAGGTCTATTAAACATGTAACCCTACTTATTTACTATACAAGTACATATTTGTAGTCTTCCATATATTTATGTATAAGCTATAAAGAGATAAAAGGGTTAGATAAAAAATACAACAGTGAAAAGGTGAAAATTAATTTCAATTTTTCGTACGATTACAAACTCCTGGTGGTGTCAGGGTAAAGTCAGTCAGTCGGTCACCTTCCGATGATAATGACAAACCAACCCTCAACTTCTGACCTACGTCCCCATTATGATCACCACAAACACTTCCTTCTATTGTTATCTCTTATGAGTAGAATTCCAATTATTCTTCAAAACATAATCTGTTCGTCTCGGGAGCAACTTAGCAATAGTAGCCCCCCTATTACCATACCTTTGATGTGCAGCTAAGATTGCTTCATCTTCAACTTGAGAAAATGAACGGTGCTCCACATTTAGATTTAGTTGATTACACCACCTGAGTCTATATGATTTTCCAGATAGACCTGGTATGTAACAATAACTTATAAGTGACCAGTTGTGCCCATGTATGTCAACAAGTCGAGACAATGTCTGGTCTTCTTCAACATTCTATGGACCTATAAACCGATCCGTTTTGGTTGTACTCTGTCTATTCAACTCAGATGAAGATGACGATGTAGAAAAATGTGATTCCAACGAAGGGTTTAATGGTGGTAGTAAAAGATTAATATTTTATCTGGTTGGCAATGATAATAGTTCAATTAACAAAACGACGTGTGCTTGTACATGTTTAGGTCCCAATTATAGAGATCATACGATTGACTTGAAATGGTAACATTATCTGTAGGTATTTAGCTTCATAGTTGTGGAAGAAGGCTCAAATTGTATTACCTATATATTGAGAGAATATTTATCTATTAGAAAATGTACTGTACCTGAGTACAGGTTGATGTGTAACTATGATGTGCCAATAGCATGTTCAACTGTTTTGCAATATGATATGATGTTATATCTAAGTTATAAGACACAAATCTGTCTCGTCAAAAGATAAAGAGCGGACATGATCTTCCCAAATTCGGATGAAAGGCTGAGATTGCATTTCAGCTCAATAACACGCTGTGGTTGATTTGGACTTTTATTGTGGGCTTTTCATCAGTAATACACAAGTTTGTCTCTTCTCTAGGGGTTTTTTTATTAAACTTTAATTCTATTCAATCTCCATCTGATCGCATGTTCCACAAACCTTAATTCTTTTCAATCTCTCTTTTATCTTCTGATCGACACCATCAATCTCTCCAAGAAATCGACTTCATCCAACCTGGTTTATCAATAATTGCTTTGAAACATCCCTGTCAATCTCTCTTTCGACACTCCGGTAATCTTCTTCCTTCTTATTCAAATTCACCAAATTTGTAATTTTTTTTTTATTTTAGATGTGATAAATTCGATAAATTTTGTTGTGGTAGTTACTTAATTTGTTAATGCTTAAGATATTTATATGATAAATTCGATTAGTTTTAGTTTTTGATGTGACTAGCTTGATTGATTTCATCACTATCATCATCCTAATCAATAATCTCCTCTCTTTGAAAAGACACCAGGAAGCATTATCAAGAGTGCTAGCGTGATCTAATGCATTATTTGGAAATATAGGGAAAAATATTTTGGTTTTAATCTCATTTCAGGGCTATGTGCCTATGTAACTATTTGATTTGCTTGTGTAAATCATCCCTTAAACAGAAAAACTTGGGAATTTTTCTTTTGTAACACCTATGAACCACAAAAAAAAATGAGGAGAGTTCACTCTATATTACACCTTACATTGATATCTTCAACAAAGAGAATAGAACAATTAGAAAAAATAAAATAAAAATAAATATGTTTAGAAATTTGTTCCAATATCAGAATAGTCATCATTTAGAGTAATTGTGAATGGTACTCGTGTCTTCGGTATCATTTTCAAAAATGGTACTCATTTTGTTTATGTTTTTTAGCCTTTAATGTCATTGGATTAATAAATTGTGAATGGGTAATTGTTTTTGTGATTTTTATGTGATTCATCAAATCTGCTCTTCTTTTGCAGGTTTACACTTAACTTCTGACCTTAGTGACATTCGATATTAGAGCATCTCTCTTACCTAACTAAAGTATTAGGAAGGAATCAAAACATCAGGCATAAGATTCAATTTCGCAGTCTTTTTCCACCGATTATTCTTACGTTTTGTTATACACATGGGTTGATTTTTTGAAACTACGAATCTCAATTTATTGTACACTGAATATGAGTTGCGATGTTAAATTCATTGTCTTCACTAAACATGAATACATGGAAGCCAATAGACTTGCAGATTTATTCCGCTCTCTAAATTGTGCTCAATGATTCATATGTAGTTGGTTTTCCTATTCCATTAGACTGTTTGAGCAGTATTGTTACTTTGACCAGCATATAGTTTATATTTGTGGTTGTTTCTTTCACTAGAATTTGATTAGTATCGGTACTGTAGGTTTAGACTTTAACCAGTATCGTAAGTAGTTCATGTCTGTCCTGTGTTGTGCATAGTTCCATTAACAAATGAATACCCTTGTTCTACTTCTACTTTAGCAATTGCCTCCGTCAAATGCCTTTGGATGTATAATAGCTTCTCTATTCATAGGACTGTCTGGTAACTCTCTTACCCTGGTCTGAAATTATAGAGTTACGTCCTTCAAACACCTAGAAGTTAAATAGATATGCTGCAGTTGGTGTTGTTCTAAACTTGTGATTATTTCATTAACCTCAGCACATATATACGCCTTCACAGTCTCTGCATATTGATATTTTCTCTTACAAGCCTTAAACACAAAACCTTCCATTATATTGGGTCACAGAAGTGGAGTCATCTGTTGAAAGCCGAATAGGTGAAGAGTTTGTTTAATTAACATCATATCAAACTCTTTAGTGGCATTAAATCATATACAACAACCAACAGGATGATCATTATACTGGCACCTTACCCCCCCTAACTACTAGTGTAGGTAAACTATTCGACGTGACATACCCCATACAATTGAATGCACTATCACAGTAGGTGCCTCATAGTAAAGCACTATACGTACATTTAATTATGAACTTACCAGCAGTATGAGTCCAAATTAAAGTGTCATTTCCCATCTGAGAAATGGGTATGTGCCTATTATGTCTTCAACAATCTATGCAGGAATGCTCTGACCTTCAGCTGTAAATCCCAAGTTCTTCCATCGCACATTCACTGACTCCGTGGTTGCACTATTGGTAGGTTATTCCTCAGTGGACTGTTGTTATACCAAGTTCCTGTCCATCGTGCCCTTTGTTGCAGGAAGAGATTTGAGATTGTTTTCAAACAAAGAAGCAAAAGGTTCCATTTCCATCTTGCTAAGAACCTATCCAATTTCAAGTGCCCTTTCTTCAATTGGGTGTTCACTCAAACATATGACTGAACTCCCAATTGAAGTAATTTTCGTTTTCTATGGTTTTCCCCATCCAAAATCTGTCTCATAAACATTCAACTTGGGTGACCATGCAACGCTAAGCATATGTTCTCGATCGAAAGAACCACAGTAGAAACTTGCCAGTGGTATCCATATTTCTTCGGGGTCATCGCGGATACTTTGAATCTTCTTTCCAAGTAGCTCTACAGCAATAACAATCCCATCATCTTGAAGCAAATCTTTTTTTGTTACATATTACATAACCAATTTAACCCACATGCAAAGTATTAAGGACCAAACATAGTTAAATGTTATCCTACTGAATGAGTTGAATATGTCTGGCAGTCTTGCTTTGGTTATGATTTTTTAAAATTAGCAACAAAACCTAACAGAATTTGAATGTTATCCTTCTCTTTCTTAGATGTTCTCCTACGTTCGCTGTATTTGAAGATGATCCGATACTTTTGGTAGTCAAATTTTCATCAAATTTTATTGCTTCTTTTTGTTACAGGTGCTCTCTCATCTGTTTTCTTAATCATCTTCTATCACATAACGAATCACATCTGGCATCTCCATTGCAAGCTTTAAGGTATTGTACTCGTTTGTTTCTTAAAGGTCAATTACATAAATGAGCTGTTTAGCTTTACCATGTGAAATATGTCATTAGGAAACTTACCAAAAAGTTACATATCTGGGTAAGACATAATTTTGCCTACATGCTAATGATAATTCCCACAAAATCAAGACTCTCTCAATGATATTAAGCATATTGGAAAAATCCATACTCTACTATTATATTCCTCAAATTTGTACATACCATTAATGTTCCTAAACAACATATAATAAATGGTGTCTACAAATTTTCTTAAACTTATACAGTTCATGTCTTCATAATTCTATAGATGAAATATACTTCATAATCTGCCGCAATCTTAACTATCTGTAATGGACCAGTTTGGAACGCAATGGCTGAAAGTGATGGCTATGAATATTGAAAAAGTGATTGCTTATAGTCAATCGGTACTTATTGGTATTTCAATGTGCTTATAGATAGTGTATTAAGTGTCCAAAATAAACCAAGAAATGGAGATCTGGGTGAAGGAACCAGAACCTTTTAAGATAAGTACGGGGTTTGAGACTCAAACGACCTTTGAAAGAGAGACAGAGAGGGAGAGATCTTTTGTTGGGTGGGTGAATTGAAGGGACCACTAAGAAAATACTGATTGAAATTTGACGGTAATCACATGAAAATATGGAAGTTGTTGTTAATGGGATGTGTGCATGGGGTCCTATTCACATCGCTCACATGTAAGCAAATAAGAAAATCAAGACTACTCCTGAGTATTTTCAACCATGGTCACATCGCCAAATTCTTCAGCCTGAACAGGAGGAGTGCTAACACCAGCAACTCCACTTCGACTAGTAGTGCCCTTAGTAACAGCCCCGGCCTTGACAACAGTTCTCTCTTCCTCAGCCTTGACATCGCGATCATAGCACTCTAATGCAGACATCTTTATTTCTTCCCTATCAGCACTCCCGTCGTAGTTCTCAATGAGGGTAGCAAGATGAGCTTCACATTGCAGGCATCTCTCCTCCCAAGCATATGCAATTTCGCGCCATTGAGAAATGCATTGGATTGACTTTTCAGCATCAGCTTCCCAGCTCACATTCACACCAGCTATCCGATTTTCCATCACCACAAACGTTTGTTGAGCCTTATCAATGTCTTTGTTCAGCTGCAAGTTATCTTTCTTAGAGGCATCTGTAGGGATACTACATACAACATACATGTGGCACCATCTCTACCGTTCATCATGGTGCCACGTGTCAACATCTAATGGGCTCTCTCTTGATGACACAAGTTACAAAGTTAAAGCCAATTACTACAAAGATATTCTCTCATTATTACCCTAGTAAATGCTAAGAATGGAGTTACATTGTAGCCTATAAATATGAAGGCAAGCTACTCATTCTAGGCATGTTCTCATCTCTGCTCAGATGGTCTGATAGCCTAATGCTCCCAACACGACCTCATGGTGAGGTCTCATGATCAACGACCTCCCCAATCTCTCATGATGAGACCTCGCCTCTCAGGTCTCATCTCTCTCTTGAGCTCTCTCCATTATCGAGCTCCCATTTTGTATCACCACTACTATAATAAACTTCTTTCTCCCTCTCCGTGGATGTAGGCACAATTGCCGAACCACGTATACAATGGTGTTCATGTCTCTACTTTATTATTGTTCATATCATACAGATCATCATCTTTTATTAATGTATTGACCAACCTCACAAATATGGTTAATACATTTGGCGCCGACTACAGGGACTTGGGATTTTCTCAAGCGAATTCCACCCACCAACCCCACCGAACACCATTGTTCTAAGGTTCTCAGACGTGTAATCTGTCTTAAGAAAATCCCAAGTCCCTACATCTTTTATTAATTCGCTTGAGAAAATCCCAAGTCCCCTCAGTCGGCGCCAAATGTATTAACCATATTTGTGAGGTTGGTCAATACATTAATAAAAGATGATGATCTGTATGATATGAACAATAATAAAGTAGACACATGAACACCATTGTATACGTGGTTCGGCAATTGTGCCCAGAAAAGGAATCCGCGCATCCTAGAGATAAACAATTATAAATACTAATCAATTTATTCTAACATTTAAAACAATGATAAATAAATCAACAAGATCAATCTCTGGTAATCTGCAGTGTCAATCATGTTTCCAGTTCCAATAATCAAAATCTATCTCAATCAATCAATCAATCAATCTGCAATATCAAATCAAGTCTTCATCCAGTAATTCCAATCCATCATATTACGTCAATCCAAATCCATGCAACAAGTGCCAAGTTGTGCGGTAGCACCGAGTCGTACGCATCGCAGCCATACACTCATCAAGCTAGGTCATTTGACATAACTTAAGGACGTCTCCCAACGGGTCTTGTGTTATAATAATTAACACGCCCAAAATCCATGGGTCCTGTGTTAGTATAACTAACACGCCCAAATCAATCAAATCAATCAAATCCAGTTCATTCCCACAAGGTCCAATCTGATTCATAATCATCATTCAAAATCATTCCAATCTGATCATATAAAAATGCACCAACAATAACAATAATCATGACATCCCCTTTCAAAAACTAATATCTTAGTCATCTCTGAAGTGTATTTATCCTTCAGTCCACTGTAACTATTTATTGCTCAGTCCACTCAATGGTGTTTCATTCTTTCTAATCCATTCAAAGAAATATTATAAACCAACCCAAATTATGAATTAACTTTTAACCGTAAGTCCACATATGTATATGCTTAATTCACTTCTTCTAATTCTAATTAAACAAATAAACTATCTGATATGTCATAGAACATTCTAATTTAATACACATGCTTTGATTCCACACAATAAAAATATTAACATGATCCTAAGATAAATTTCAGCAATATTGATAACTAAATATTAAAAAGTTTGTATATTTATCAAATTCTAATTATTAAAACATGTATTTTCATGGGAATCAATTATAATTCTACTATCTAAACATGATAACCAAACTAACACTTCAACCTATTCTAAAAATTAAGGGAAAACATCAAGTAATATTACTTGCCTCATAAGAAGACCACCAAATACCAAATATACGAAGAACACAACTCAAAACCACCATACTGCAAATCAGTCACAGTTTTTCTGACCTCCAAAGAATCATTTACACAGGTCACGTCTTGAAGATTCATATGCTCTACTCTATATGCACAGATGCGTATTTTCAATAAGGTTCTAATAACATAAGATTCAGGTCATTCCGAGTTCTGTAGAGAGAGTTATGGTCGAAAGACTAACAGGTTGTTATAAAAAAAGGGAATCCATATATTTCTCCTCAAGTTTAAGATCTATGGTTTCTCTTTTTCATTGAATAACTAAGAATATTATATATACTAATATTTGTTTATGTGGACCTAAAGATGACTTTAAAATAAAGCCCAAAGACATAATACTAAGTCCATTCATAAAACCTATTCATAAAACCTATTGAAATCCAATTTCTATTAAGCACAAGCCTATCAAAATACCGGATATTACATGTTCCTAATAGGACATAAGGTACATTATCTTGTCATTATATGGTCCAAATACATGGGACTACAATACTACAATACATTAGGGACCAATGGATCACATCTTAATCCTAATCAAACTCTATATTTAAACTACGCTTATGGATACGTAGGCAACTAAGAAGCAACTTAATGCAACCATTATCAATCACCAAAATTCTATTCCTTCATCTTCATCTTCTCCAATACCTTAGATCATAAAATTAGGGGTTTCTTCTTGATCTTACATCACATTGGTGTGAAATCTGGTTGAAACACTATTCAAAGAGCATACATAATCACGACTTCGACCGGTGATGCAACGAAAATATGCCACTACATCAGCCTTGCAAATATCGTAGTCATGCAATCTATTCAACTCCTTAAATATTAACATAGAGGTCCAGAAGCTACCAGGCATCATTATGGGCGCGACATCATAATGGTTAAGGATGTCACACACAAATTTACAAACGGAAGACGTATTCCAGCCTTCAACTGACCAAGACAGATTAACGACGAGGTTTTATCCCCACATAAGTTAAATAATCTATCACTAACCCCTACATCTCGAGCTCAGGAATCCTAATATCATATTCAACTCTAATTTCATGAAACGAGCTCCTAGCCTGCTCTGCAGTAAAGGTCGTACTACTCGTAATCTCTTCCTCATCTTTCCTACGACGAGGATTACTAACACTAAGCTCTACACCTTCATCGAGCTCAATTTCTTCTTCGTTCTCATTCACACTTTCAGTTTCCAGATCACTCATTTATGTATTATATAAAATTAAAAACACTATCGACAACTCTCCACTTTAATCAGAGAAGCAAAAACAAGACTATAACCGGAATTTGACCGGAAAATAAAAGAACGCGGCAGAGATAAACTAGAAAAGCTTCACAAAGAGATCAACAATGACAAAAATCCAAAGAGCAGAAGCAAAGTATGTTACTAAACAACACAAAACAATCAAATGAATCAAAAACTAAGACAACCACTAAATCAAGAGAAAAAATAGAAAAACAAGAGCAGAAGAAGTAGAGAGAAGAAAGAAGATTACCTTTGTAAGTGATGAACATAGCCTTTATAAATCAAAGTAAATAAGATCCTCGGTCTCCCACGCATGCAGTTAGGTTTTATAAAACCCACAGCAAATCCAACCCGTTCAATCATCATCAAATCAACGGCCAGATCCAACCAAGCAAATCGAACCGCCCAAACTTTTGGTTTTCCCCCTTCTTTCAGTTTATTCCAAAAATCAAATTAAAAAACAAAAGGCCACGTGCCCCACTACCACATAGTTACCATAACTGCAATAATTATGTACTCGAAAATCTCTTCACATTAAGTGCAACACATAAAAGAATCTTTGCTTTGTTTGTCTTATCAATCATACAAAACCATTATATCAAGGCAACTCAGTGTTTTTCCCAATGAAACAATTCTATTTTCATTCAAATTGAAGTCAACCAATTTCACTACATCCCAATTTATCAACTTCAATCCGAATGAAAAGGGGCTATGTATATACCGATATATTCGAGTTTCTCAACATGACTAACCTCGTCAAAACAATACTTCTCCCGACCTCACTCGATGTGAGCCTGTTTTTACTCGACCTCACTCGAGCTCACCACTTTTCAATGTAATCCGACCTAAATTCTCTTTCATTTCGACCTCACTCGACGTGAACCTTATTTCGCTCGACCTCAATCGACTTTATTCAAACTTCATAAGTTTTTATTCTCTTCAGTTATAATATCTTTTTAATACCATAATATTTGCTCATTAATTGACCCCACTGTTGGACAATTAATAAGCTAATCCGTTGTCCCTCATGTCCTATACAAACGAACTACGTAGGCTTGATTATGGGACTTAGTCAACCTCAGATACGTAGGCAACTATCTCTTGATAGCTCAGCCACTCCTCCATCCAAATCTTTCTCTCCTCCTCCGATCATCATCACCGACACACTTTTACTTAACATTTACAATAAAATTTAGAAGGAGGATAATAGTTGGGTCACTAGCAGACTTGAGATTGGTGAAGAATTTAATTCATATTTCAAAAACATATATACCACTGAACTTGTTGAGTGGGATGAAGAGACTGTAGGCTTGTTTAATCACCTGGTCCTGTTGGATTCCAAGATGTGTTCTATAGAAGATATTGGAGAGTTGTAGATGCCGAAGTTGTTGATATTGTACAAGGTTCCTTCCATCGTGGGAAAACCAAAAGCCCATCTAAACAAAAAAAAAAAAAAATCAGACCCATCAGCTTGTGTAATGTCATCTATGAATTGAAAATAAAAATCTTAGCCAACAGACTTAAACCTCTTCTGTCAAAGCTCATATCACCTAGCCAATGAGTCTTTACCCCTGGGAAATCAATAGGTAATAACATAGGCCTTGTTCATGAAGTGATCCATAAAATGAGAAGATTGGGAAAAAAAATAAAATAGAAGGGTTGGTTTGCTTTAAAACTTGACATGACTAAGGCATATGATAGGGTGGAGTTACCTTTCTTGTGTGACATCTTCAAAATATTGGGGTTTGCTGAAAAATAGATTGAATTGATCAATTTTTTCTTGTCATTTGTATCGTTCAGAATTCTTTAAATGGCTCACCTCTCAATGAATTCAAACCTACAAGGGGGATTAGGCAAGGAGATCCCTACCCCCTCCCCCCCCCCCCCCCCCCTTCCCAATTTTTCATTTTGGTAAGTGAGGCACTGTCCAGATTACTGGCTAAAACTGAAGCTGATGGCAAAATTTCTGGTTTTAAAATAGTTAGGAAAACTTCTTCTTTTAGTTACCTTTTATATGCAGATTACCTTATTATCTTTGGGAAAGCTACTTTACAAGAGGTGGAAAATTTAAAGGATGCTAACAAAGTATTGTTAGAATTCAGGCTAGATGGTGAATTATGAAAAATCAAAAATTCTGTTGAGCAAAGGAATCCACCATAGACACAAAAGGCTAATCAAGTCTGTGATGAGAGTGGGTGAGATTACAGAGAGACAAATATCTTGGGGAACCTCTTTTGTTAACCAAGTCAAGAACAAATATTTTGCATATTTGGAGAACAACCTTCAAACTAGAATGGCCAACTGAAAATCTAGTTTACTCTCTAAAGTTGACAGAAGTGTGATGATAAACTTAGTTGCTGAAGGTATCCCAATTTACAATATGTCCACTTTTATTCTTCCTAAAAGTGTGACAAATAAGTTGGATTCTGTCAATAGGAATTTTTTGTGGAATGGAGCTACAAATAGTAGAAGTTAACATCTTTGCAAATGGGACAAGCTGTGTAGGAGCAAGAAAGAAGGAGGAATGGGGTTTAAACATTATAAGCACATAAATGAAGTTCTGGTTCCTAAACTCTACTGGAAGATATTAACTGATAAAAATTTTCTATGGGCTAAAGTCATGAATGCAAAGTATGGAAAGTTTGAGTAGTTCTACGTTGACAACCAATATAGCTAGATTCATAAACTAGACAGACCTGTCTGCTGATATGGTTAATCCACGTCAGTGTTTTTTCTTTCTTTCTCTCCATTTCTTCGTTGCCCAGTTCTCTCTCTAGAGTGTTTCTCTCTCTCCCCATCCAGTCTTCTCTCCACAAAAAAAACTCAAATCCTTTCTACTATCTTCATTTTCCAGAGCATTACTATCTTGTTTTCTATTATTTAGTGCTATACATCACTCCATCAACATAAATAGGCAAAAAAAAAAAATAATCTACATCATACTGATTATCAAGGGAAAATTAGACTTAACCCCCCAAACAATGGACATCTTTTGATTAAACCCCCATATATTCAAAAAATTTGACTTTCCACCCCACCGTTTGATTCCGTTAGGTTTTCCATCCAGACCTAATTTTGACTTCCCTAAATACCCCTCTTTCTATTATTAGTCAAAACCCCCTAATTTTGACTTCCCTGTATTTTTGTATGTCTTTGACATAACCCCCCAGAACCAGAAAATTAAATCTGAGAAGAAGAAGAAGGAAGAAGGAAGAAGGAAGGAAGAAGGAAGAAGAAGAAGAAGAAGGAAGAAGGAAAAAGGAAAAAGGAAGGAAGAAGGAAGAAGGAAGAAGAAGAAGAAGAAGAAGAAGAAAAGATCGTAATTTCGTTGCTTCTTTGACATAACCCCCCAAAACCAGAAAATTAAATCTGAGAAGAAGAAGAAGAAGAAGAAGAAGAAGAAGAAGAAACAGTCGTGATCCACCTTACCTTAGAAGGGGTATTTAGAGAAGGCAAAGAAAAAGAGAAAGAGACGAAATTACGATCTTTTCTTCTATTTCTTCTTCTTCTTCCTTCTTCTTCTTCTTCTTCTTCTTCTTCTTCTTCTTCTTCTTCTTCTTCATCCTTCTTCCTTCTTCCTTCTTCCTTCTTCTTCTTCTTCTTCCTTCTTCCTTCTTCCTTCTTCTTCTTCTTCTTCTTCTTCTTCTTCTTCTTCTTCTTCTTCTCAGATTTAATTTTCTGGTTTTGGGGGGTTATGTCAAAGACATACAAATACAGGGAAGTCAAAATTAGGGGGTTTTGACTAATAATAGAAAGAGGGGTATTTAAGGAAGTCAAAATTGGGTCTGGATGGAAAACCTAACGGAATCAAACGGTGGGGTGGAAAGTCAAATTTTTTGAATATATGGGGGTTTAATCAAAAGATGTCCATTGTTTGGGGGGTTAAGTCTAATTTTCCCGATTATCAAATTGGAGATTAATAGACATCAAATCTTAAATTTATTTTCTGAATCACATTAGTTTTGTACAAAACAAAGATAATCTATAATCAAATGATTTTTAACAAACAAAAGAAAGCAATTATACTAAAAAAAATATTAAACACCGTTTTGCTTGAATATTGTTAATGGAGTTTGTTCTGTTTTTCTTGAAAATGAAAGAAAACCCCAAAAGCATTTATTAGAATATAAACTGAGATACCCTAGTTGAGATTTGAAAAAGATTAAAACGGGCAAACATCACTATACAGAGGTGCACAAAGATTTTTTATTTTTTTATTCTAATATATATATCAATAAATAATCCATGCATTGCACGGGTCAAATGACTTTAATAGCTTTATTGAGTGATAAAATTCTTTACCGTGCTCAACCCATGAATTGAAGAGTACATTAGAATTTAGGAATTAAATTGTTATATATGTTGGCTTTTAGTTCATTTGTTTCCATTTGTTTCCAACCGCTGTTTTATTGCATCCTAATTACAACAACCTCTTCTGCAAAATCAAATGCAATGTAACAACAAGAGATCCCCTACACCCCTATGTCAAATTAGGTTCAATGTTATATTTTATTCAATCTTTTATATGTAGATTTAGCTATTGCATTTGGTTCACAAACTACGCCAGAATTAGGGGAAAACGACTGGAGTAACTCGAAGGAAACGACTGTTAGTCACGATCGTTTTAATACGACCAACAATAGCAGTCGTTGTACAAACTATGACAGTCGTTTTACATGAATGAAATATCTAATTTTTTTTCCCGATTCCCGCTCCCTCTTAAGCTATCCCGCCTAGATTTTAGGTGGTATTCCAAAAAAAAAAAAATTAAGAAAAGAAAAATTAGAACCGCCTCTTTAGATGTGTTGGGCAAAGAGAGAAAAAAAAAACACAAACTGTTCATCAAGGGTTTTATCTTCAATCTAAAATAGCTTGTGTGAGCGAGAGACTAGCCATGGAATTGAAGTTGAGTTTTAGGGCAGATCATCTTTCTTAATTTAATTTAATTTTTATTTGTTTCCACTCTCTCCTTCACTTCCCAATTACTCCAAAAAAAATCTAGGGTTCATCAAAGGTTCACTTCAAGCTATTGATTGAGTCAATGATAAATCGAATCAATTGAACAAGTAGGTACCCACTTTCTCTCTTTATCTTTGTTCTACAGTCTTTTTTGTTAAGTTATCCAACTCCCAATTTATTGTTTTACAATTTATAAAATTTAAAGCAACAAGTTTGTTTTTTGTTTCCAACTGTTCTTCAATTTAGAGCCACAATTCAATTTAATGGACATACGTCCATTATTGTACATTACAATTCTTTCTCTTTCTCTTTTTGTCAGTCATTAAAGTAAAATCTGATTATTTTTTTTTTGGTTTTGTAACTATGTACAGAGATGGCTGCATTGGCACAGAGATAGTACTGATCTTGTTCAATTAAGGTATAATTTCAAAACTTGATTAACCAACGCAAGCAAGTAATGTTCTATAAGGTTAAGACTACATGTTACTGTTCTTTGTTTACGATTTGTCTTCAATTAATTTGGATTTATAGATTTATTTATTTATTTTACAAAAGGCAAGCAGTTAAATTTTATTAAGAGTAACAAATAACACAAAATTACATTGTTATCACTTTCTAGCTCTCACAGTACAGAACTCTTTAATAAATTACATCGTTACTGTCAGCCTATAGTAATGATAAGTATGATTGGGATCATTTGCTTTAGTTAGACTACTAAAGTTGTTGGCTTATCGCTATCGATTTCCTTATATACTATTTATCTTGTGCTTTTATAGGGCTAAGTTTTTTTTTTTTTTTTTTTTTTGATAACCATATGTCTAAGTTTTCATTCACTTGCACAATAGGTTTTAATTTGCGGCAGAGGTTATTTTGGTTAAATACTTGACGCGACATTTCGTTATACATGGTAAATAATAATTCCACTTTGTTAATTCTCTCACTTTCTTGTCAAGTTTCTTTATTTGTTGGGTTAATATAATTCATATTTTTTGTTGTTTTCTCCAAAATTATGTCTAATAGTGAAATTAATTGTTGTTATAAACTACAAGTCTGTATATATATGTGTACCATATATGACATGCCCAAATTCATGTTTAAACTTGTGATTTCAATCTAATTCTTTGGTCTTTAAATTAGAACACACTTGCCTGCCCCGTCAATGCGCTTTTATTATATTCAGTTCAGTAGGATTCCACAAGTTTTGCCATGCACCGTGGATGTTTAGAGAAGATTATAACAAAGCATAGCTAACCTTACTACTTAATTAGTTATATATTCTAATTTCATATTAGTAAACCAGGACTTCCTCTTAGATATATTTTACGTATAATTGTAAACCATAAGGTTTATTTTCTGTTTAAAAGTAAGTTTTGCATGAGAGCCCTTGCTGGTGAAATGCACCTTTGTTGAAGTTTATCAGTAACTTGGTTACTTGTTAAGATGTGTATGCTCATGTTTGAATATTATCTTTTTTTTTTTTTTTTTAGATTTTATGTGTTCTGATGAACAGTTATGATATTTGTAAATTTAATGCATAGTGCAAGAACACAATGGCATTAAATAGAGAGTGGATGAAATCATCTAGGACGTCTCCTGAATATCTAGGTGGTGTCATATCGTTTCTTGAATTTGCCCAGAAAAAACCAGAGAATGATGGATGATATTGTTGCCCTTGTGTTAATTGTCGTAATGTGAACGGGGAAAAAACACTTTCTACTGTTTCAGACCATCTAATTTGTGATGGTATAAATCAGTCATACACCATATGGTTTTTTCATGGAGAATCAATTTCAAATGAAGAAGTCAACAATAACGTTCCTAGCACAACTTCAAGTGTAGATCCGAGAATTAATGATTGATTTAATTGATGATTTATTGAAGAATGTCAACTCTGAGTTCTTAGACGTTTGCATGAATGATATTGGTGTTGAACCTGATGCTCAGGATGTGGATGATCTCCCTGATGACATTTACTGCAAAAACTTAAAGGAGGAAGCCGTACAACCCCTATACCCTTCTTGTCGAGATGGTCAAACAAAACTTTCTGTGACAATTGAATTAATGAGTATGAAGGCTAGAAATCAAATGTCTGACAATTGTTTTACTGAGATGCTTCAAATATTCAAGAAAATTTTGCCAGAGGAGAATACTTTGCCAGAAAACACCCAAAGTGCTAAGAAGCTGATTAAATCTTTAGGTATGGATTGTATGACAATACATGTTTGCCACAATGGTTGCATATTATACTGGGAGGAACATGCAAGTAGAGAGAAATGTCCAAAGTGTAAAGAAAGCAGGTGGAAAACTAAGCATTATCAAGGGTCGAAAATACCATGGAAGGTGTTGCGTTATTTTCCAGTAGCTCCAAGGCTACGAAGATTATATACCATACCATGGATTGCAAAGAAAATGAAATGACATGCAAACTCAGTTGTAAGTGATGAATACATGCGTCATCCATCAGATGCACCTGCTTGGAAGTTAGTTAATCGTAAGTGGCCCAAATTTGCTGTTGAATCACGCAATGTCCGATTAGGACTGGCTACAGATGGATTTAATCCTTTTGGA
Source organism: Aquilegia eximia (assembly GCA_023053565.1). Taxonomy (NCBI): domain Eukaryota; kingdom Viridiplantae; phylum Streptophyta; class Magnoliopsida; order Ranunculales; family Ranunculaceae; genus Aquilegia; species Aquilegia eximia. The sequence continues at coordinate 20,950,950 of JALIGU010000003.1, forward strand.
GACATGTCTAATGCGTACAGTTGTTGGCATGTTATGCTGGTTCCATACAACCTTCCTCCATCCTATTGCATGACGAAAGAGTTTACAATGTTAACATTACTAATTCCTGGCAAAAACTGTCCTGGACGTAACATTGACGTCTATTTGCAACCATCAGTTAAGGAGTTGAATGAACTATGGTCTGATGGTACAATAGCATATGATGCGCACCAAAAGGAAAGGTTCACCATGAAAGCTACACTGATGTGGGCGATACATGATTTTCCTGCTTTGGGTCATCTTTCAGGTTGTCGGACAGGAGGAAAGTATGGTTGTCCAGTATGTGGTGAAAATACAGAGTCAATCAGATTAAAACACGGTAAAAAAAGTTGCTACATGTATACGAGAAGATTTTTACCACAAGATCATAAGTTTAGAAGGCAAAAAGCACAATTTAATGGTAAGGAGGAACACAAGAAGAATCCGAAGCGTTTGTCTGGTTCTGAAGTATTAGCAAAGGTGGAAGCTCTTCAAGCAAAGTTTACAACAGTATGTGGGAAAAGGAAGAAGCCAACGGAGGAAGATGATGATATATATCCATGGTCTAAGAGGTCAATTTTGTTCGACTTGCCATATTGGAAGGTAAATTTTAATATATTGTATGTCTATAGTCTAGGTAATTTTTCCCCTTATTTGGACATATTTATATTTTTCTTATTAATCATTTGTGTAGGATCTTCATGTTCGACACAATTTAGATGTGATGCATGTGGAGAAAAATGTTGCTGAAAATCTCATTGCTACAATTATGGACACAAAATATAAAAGTAAGGATGGTCTTGCAGCTCGCCTAGACCTTAAAGAAATGAAAATAAGGAGAAACTTGTGGCCAATTGAAAGGAATGGCAAGTTAGTCGTGCCTAAAGCTCCTTTTTCTTTATCACGAGAGGAAAGAAAATTAATGTGTTAAACACTGTATGAGTTGAAGGTTCCCATTGGGTATAGTTCGAATTGGAAATATCATGTGAATATGGAGGATTTTCAGCTCAAGAGCATGAAGTCACATGATTACCATATCCTCATGCAACAATTGCTCCCGGTTTTGTTAATGCATGCATTTAAGAAGCACAAGCCTTTACATGTTGCAATATTGCAATTGTCAGTATTTTTTAACGTCTTATGCTCCAAAGTAATCCACCGCCCACTACTTATGATCATGAAAGAGCGTGTAGTGGAAACTTTATGCGTGTTTGAGAAGTACTTCCCTCCTTTATTTTTTGTTGTCATGACGCACCTTGTGGTACACTTAGCGAATGAGGCATTGGTTGCGGACCTGTTTGGTTTCGATGGATGTATCTTTTTGAGTGGTAAAGTGAAATATTAGAATTAATTATTTTTATCAATAACATTTTTAACATCTTTTGGATCTGATCAATGATATGTATTTTGTATTAGGATGATGAGGACGTATAAACGCTACGTGAAGAATAAGACGTATCCAGAAGGATGTATTGCAGAGTGTTACCTAGTTGAAGAAGCAATAAAGTTTTGGATGGAATACATGCCTAATGGCAGAAAAGACAGTCATAAGAGGGGAAGAGAAGAATTTCTAGACAACGAAGATGATCCTAATGAGCTGCCTTCTAAAAGAAAAAGAGATGATCATGGTTGTATTGGGTTCCCGGTTAGTAAAAAAAGAAAATGCTATACTTTGACAAATGTGCAATATGAACAAGTTCGTATGTGGCTCTTACGACAATCTCCTAACAATGTTGAATGGGAAACGTAAGTTAAACTTTTTAATTATCTTATCTATAATCCGGTGTTAAAGATATGTAAGCTTAATAAAAATCTAAACCTTTTTGTTTTCAGGAAGTATGACTTGTACCTTCAAAGACTTGCATCTAGGGGACTTGGTCGTAGGGGTGTAACAATTGAAAAGCCAATGGCTTACATTCCTTGGCTAAAAGAAAAACTTCAAAATGAAGAAATGTCTACTTTCAAAAGGCTTGTTATTGGTCCAAGTTTTGAAGTCATCTTATATGATTCCTATGCCCAAAATGGATATATATTTTGTACAGCAGAGTCAGAAAAGAACAAGACAACACAAAATAGTGGGGTTTCCATGCAAGCGCTAACTTCTTTTAGATCAAGTTCCAAAGATACAAACCTTGTTGAGGAAGAAGGTACTTATTATGGAATCATTAGGAAAATACTTGAGTTGGATTATTTTGACTTTAAAGAAACTGTCCTCTATTGTGATTGGGTGCGTATTGAAGATAGGGTGAATGGATGTGTAGTTGAGCCAGACACGGGTTTGATATTTGTTAACCTTGGGAGGTTTCAGAGTAATTCAAGAGAAAATGATGAACCATTTATTCGTGTCAGAAGCAGCACAAGTTTTCTATTGCAAGGATCCAACAAGGGATAATTGGCATGTGGTTATGGAAGCTCCAAAGAGATTAACTCGTGATGTGGATGCCTATGAAAATCCCTTGGTTTTTGAAATAACAACGAATGGAGAAGCTTTTGTATCATCTTTAGCTATTGATGTTGAAGAGGACGATGCAACTGATATTATAGAATAACTATCCATTTAAAGTTTTATTTATTTAAGTGTTTTTTATCAATCAGATTGCTTTATTTTTTTGAATGAATTTATATTTATGTGTTTTTTGTTGGAGTAATAATGTTTAGGCGCGCACATTCATTTTTGTGTTGAACGTAATGTGTTCTTAAACTTGAATGGTTGCTCTTCTTGTTTTGTTCTTTTTATCTTTGTCCTTATATATATATACTCAACTTTCTTACATTTTTTTTCCAATTGCAGAATATAGATGTCGCAGACAGAGTCTAACACCACCCCTACTTCGCAAACGCAAGCAGACGAGTCTCAAGGTGAGATCATTAGATTTTAGAATTGTATAAATGCATTTTATATATTTATATTTTTAATACCTGTTTGAATTACATTTTGTGATTGCTTAGGTACATCCCATACAAGAATAAAAGTTGATTTCAATGAACATGGCCAACCAATTGGACAAAATGCTGCCAAATATTCTACAGGGTTAGGGAAGTTAACAAGGACGCATTGCCCACTGATATATGAAGAATGGCAAGCACAAGAACTCGATAAAAATAAGATTGATCTATGGAGGGGTATTCAGGTTTGTATGTATTTTTTATATTGACAAGTAAACCCTATAGTTCTATAGTTGTGATGTTGTTGTGTACTGTGCCTTTGCTAGCTGCCTTGACCACTCCATTGTGGCCTCTTAAAACTGTTGTCCATTATGTAAAGAGCCATCAATGTTGAGAGTATAGTGGCATGTGTCAGGTGGTTCCCATTGTTGGCCAACTGAGTTGATGTCCAGTTTCCATTATTAATAATGCAGTTATTCATGTGCTAATTCCAAATCCAATAAATGAAACAATTGAATAAGAGTCTTAGTTTTGTATATATTACCTTTTTATATATGTTTCCATATATTTAGTCGTAATATGTTGTGCCTTTTTGTAGGCTGAATTTATTGTTCCTGAAAATTATAAAAATGCTCAATTGGTACATGCTAATAAACTTTGGAAAGACTGGAAGAGCAATCTGCGAAAGCATTATGACAAATATAGTACAATTGCTGAGTGAAAACGTAATTGGCCAGAAAAAATGGGAGTCAAGAAAGAAGATTGGTATGTCTTTGTTGACATTGAGTCAACAGAGGAAGCATACATGCGTCGTGTAAAAGGAAAAACTACTAGGAAAGAGATGAAGAATCCACACTCAACTGGTAGGCGTGGAGCAGGTAGGACAGCAGAAATATTGGTATGTATATTCACATGTACATGCACATAATATTATATTAAGTGGTGCAATTCTTATTCTTGTATTCTGCATTTAAAAGTTTCCACACATTAATTCACATTAGATGGAGTACTTTATTTATTTTGCATATCTTGAGTGTAAAAATTATATTTATTGCTATACATGGGTTCTTCCGTCTCTGATCATATTTGTCTTACTAATTGATCTTGTAGCTTGCAAATAATCCAGATGAACCTGGCACACGTACTGATATGTTTATCGCTACTCATACTTGCCCTATGGGAGTTTCTTAATTGAAGAGATCGGTGAAAAAATGGTGAGAAAATTTAAGAAGTTGTAGTTTTAATTGTTGAACACATGTTTTAATTGACTTATTCATGTTTTACACAGCTATTGATTAAAGAAATCATTGCGCGTGACCCTAGTAGCAAATACAAAGACCTTAACCATGACCCTGTTGCAGAGGTTCGTTCTCCGATTTTTTCATATAGTTAATTTAGTGCAGTTTTCCATTTTTTAGGTGGGGTTTATTATGAGGAAATAGCTAACTTACATAAAAACATATAGGTTTTTGGGAAAGATGGAAGGGGTACGGTAAAAGGTTATGGTCTTGGTGTTTCAAAGATCACTCTTATGGTTGCAGCTCCTTACAAAAAGAAAGCCCAAGAAGAATATATGTCCTGCATGGAGCTTCAACGCCAAATGGATAATATGGAGCACCAAATGGCTGAAGATAGACGGGAACGCAGGGAGATTCAGGAACAATTAAGTGCATTGCTTAGAATGCCAAGAAACCAACAAGGTTCGCAAAGGCAATTCTCTACTAGTCCAGTTGTATTTCACGAGGTATGGATTTTTTTTTTAACTTGTTTAGAATTTTTGGACAGTAATCTTGAGGCAGTGAAATTGTTAGTAACAAACCCTGGTTTCCAATATTGTGTTAATATTTCTGATGAGACTCCCCTTTTCGCTTGCTATCTGAGAAGCCTAGTAACTTATTAACACAAAGGATTTATATATTGGTTCCATGTACATTGAAATGTATAATGGGGACAACAATGTTGTTGCAAAGTAGTTTTTGTTTGCTGCCAAACAATCAGAAAATAACGAGTAATTAGAGGGATATACTCATGTCATGCCAAAAGGAATATCATATTTTCAATAAAAATTATGCTGAACAAATGTGTGAGTTGTTAAGTATTGGAGGAAGACTTGTTGCCTACGGAACAATTTCAAGTATTGAGGGAGCTGCATATAAGATTGTTATTGACGAAGTTAAAGATTGGACCGCTGAATTATTTGGTGTTACAGGCAAGACATTCGGAGATATTGACGTGGGGCACACAATTCAATGGCCTATATTCCTAACCCAACTCATTTGATCATGTTTTCAATGTTGTTACCAGTATGGTTTGTTGAGTCAAAAGAAATCTTTTGTTATTGTCATTGTTATGAACGGAAAATTGTTATCGAGTTGTTCTCAGAATTTCATTACACTTATTAGTTGTTGTTTTGAAAGGTCTTTGGATACACTTTGTTGATAAATAAAAGTTCTAGTTTCTTTTAATTTGCAGAAAACTGAAATGTTTAGAATTATAATCATATGTGGGTGTGGGGATCTCTGATTACAGTGCAGGTTGCATGTGTAAAGCATGTGTAGGCAGCATCTGAAAAACATGGTAGGAAACGACTGCTAAAAATTGTTGTTTAGTTACAGGTCGAGGTTTTGCGGTTTAAAATAAAACGACTGCCATTAACCATCGTTTATAAACCACCGTTTAAGGCCGTTGTTTATATTTTAAATATTCGACAGTTGTACGCAGTCGTTTAACGAAAACGACCCCGGAATAAACGACTGTCCCAGCGACTGCTCAGAGCAGTCGTATAAGCCTAAAAACGACTGTGACTAACAGTCGTTTATCATGTATTCTGGCGTAGTGACACCCACCAGACCTAATGCAATTATCCTCACATATTCATCCTTGGGTTAAACCACATATATTAATTCCCTACTAGAGGAACTACGACCACATGACCACATTACTGCAAGCTTGTCTTGATTCCTATTTGGGAAAGTTGTACCCCGCCCCTTTTCCCCTAAATATCTCTTCAAATGCAATTATTCAGAGATACCCAGATCATTATTCGTTGCTGCCATTTTTTAACTTGATTAGTTGTTTTGCTCATTACTAACTATTTATTCTATTGTCAATCTTAACTACTTGGCTTGATGCAACAAGAGAGATTTAAGATTTAGCTAGATGTCATTTGATTAATTTTTATATTATCAGAGTTGACTAATATTAACACCTATGTTTATTTAACCAACAACTTATGTTGAATTTGTGAAGACCTCAAGGAGCATGATTCACTAAAATTCTTTGGCAAAGGTGTACTAGTTGTAGCATGGACCATTGGAGGACTACACGTACAAACTCATGTAAATTTCCTACCTGGCTAAGATCAACTTTGATTCCTTAATGGGGAATTTATGTTAAGGTTTTATTTATAATTTTGTTATTCAATAAAAAAATATATATACGATTAGTAAATTCTTTTGGTTTTGTATAAACTCTGTAAAGGGAATATATTTTGGGTCTCTATTTTACTTTCAAGATTCAAATCTGAGTACCTAACGATCATGGAAATGTGGAATCCAAAGAGGTCAATGTGGAAGGATATGACTTGCATGCATGTTAAGAAGACATTAACTAAGATATCTAATCATGTAATTAAACTATTGATTTTTGTTAACTTTTTTTTTATTAATTTCTTTGATTCCAGTGTATTAGTTTTTGGCATCTTTAAAAGGTTTGTGCCTTTAGCCCGGTTGTCAATATTTTTGTCATGTTTATTGTTAATTTGTTATGTTAGTTTCAATTACCTGAAAGCTTTTAGTAGATATTGTTTCATAAACATTGTAGGTCTTTCATACGTATCCTTAGTCGTCTACGAAATAAAGGAAGTGCCAATCTCTTAGCCATGACCTAATGTCCAGTTATAACAACTATTTTAGATAGATATTTTGATATGAATAAGAACTATGTGCGTTATTTAGGTCGATGAACACAGTTAGGAATTTGAGCTAAAATGAGCCAAGTTCAAATAACATTCCTACTCGTAGGGCTTGTGATCATTGAATCCTTTAAATGGAACATAAAAATGTGTGTTCCTTTGTAATTGATAATTGGTCTAAGTTTTATTCTACTCTGAATATGATTGAATTTTGAATGCCACATTCAAGGCATTCATGCGAAGAAATTCATCCAAGGCATTATCTTAATTGTAAATCCCAGAACAAAAACACTTTTGTAAATGTTAAACTCAAGCAGTAAAGCAAACACAATAAGAAAATGCCACAAGGAAAACATATTGCAATCATCTAAAAAATAACAACGCCTAGATCAAGGTCAACACAAATAACTTTACACATAGTTGCCCTAGCTTTGGAGATTCAAATTGTGTTGTAGAGTATCATCTATTAATGCTTCTATTTGTTGTAGTGAACCAATCCTTGGTATATATGCTCTTATTGTTGAGTTTTGGGCACTAAAAGTTGGAATGCTGACTTCTTTTTAAATGGGATTGCTTTGGCATTAGAATGGACTCTAAAAGGTTTTCTTCGACACAATTTTACTTGCAGATGTTGTGATACACTTCGAGGTCACAGACTTATCTATTAACATAAGAAACCTCATGTCTCAAATCCCTTACTTGAAAGTCAAATAAAAATGTAACTAAAACGACAAAGTGGCAAATTCATAACAAACATAACATCAAGTGTATTAACTTGTTTCCAGATTAATGCATTAACGAGAGTCAGGTCGCAAGTGAATTGACCAAGATGGAGGTTTGAGGACGGACTTTGCTGCACCTCGATATGGTCGAGATTTTCTACATACTCTAGTTCGTGGGAGTGGAACTTAGAGATCAAGCCATCGTAGTTATGTATGGTTTTATAAAAGGTGGAAGCAGGGACGGAGCCAGGAATTATTTCTCAGCAAGGGCACTTAGAGAGTAGGAATTTTTTTTTTATTAACCAGAATTTTTATTTTTAATTATTTTTTGCACTCAGAAAAAGAAAGTTAATGGGCTACTCTGTTTGGGTTGTGCCTTGTAACCTTTGGCTGAAATTTGCACCCAGTTGTCAGTCTGTCACGGGCCAGAGTCCAACATCAATACATATCTGTCTGTGTGCAAAGCCCAAATAAAAAGATTAGTGGGGCATTGATGGTTAGTTTATAGTGGGTCACACATCAATACATAACTACTAAAGAAATTTCACAAAAATCACTGGGGCACGTGCCCCATTAAGTGCCCAAGTAGCTCCATCCTTGGGTGGAAGGATGCAGAACGTGGGATCATGCAGATCCTCCGTTATACATTGATTGTGTGACAACTAACAATAAATGTATAACGGGTCAGTTACACTTGTACATTGAATTATAACACATATCTGAATTGAGGTCCCTAACAGTCACATGCTCCGAGTTGTTGCGTATTCTGGTCGAATCATATGAGGTCGCACTAGATACGACTTGCTTTAAAAAGATTATGTGATGGTGCACACAGTGCATGTGCGTGTCTGGATTAAATATGCCTCTTAGATAAAAGAAAGCCCAGCCCAAGACCCGTTAAATCATACCTAGCCCAAAACTATTGAATCATAATTTTTTATTTATTTTTGCTTTTGTTCGTGGGACTCGCCAACAGATATATTTTAGCGCAGAGAAAATAGTTGAAAATAAAATTTATTAAACACGTGTCTATATCGGACTGGCCAAACCGCAGTAGAACCAAAAATCAATTTTTTTTTTATTTCCTATCAATCGGATAATGCCACATACTCCATTCACTATTCCTTAGCCCTGCTCCCTTCTAAAGTAGTAAAGATGATTTGTCATGTGTCATGTTATGATTAGTTTTTGTAGGTAGTACCCCTACATCAAGCTTGATCAAATAGTTAAAATAGTCTTCATAATGAATATCTCTTTTAATAATTCAGGAGAAGAGTTTTTTTCCTGATGCGAAATTTTTACCAAAAAAAGTCCATTTCTTTTTCATTAAAATCAAATATATATTCTCTAATATAAAAAGTTATTAAGTAATTTAAATATAAATAATTATAGTTTATCAAATAGTTATTTATAAACTAAGAAACTAATATTGCTTTTACCAAAAAATAAGGAAACTAAATATGATACACGTCTAACAGACGTGCATTCGCTTAGTAACAATAATTGGTACCATTACCGAAAAAAAAAAAAAAAAAGCGTAGCAGGTTCCACAATCAGTGAAAATATAATTGGGTATCTTAATTGGATGAGATAAAAAAAAACAACCCATGAAGTGGGATTTGAGTAGACCACGAAAGTCTGATAGAAGAGGTGTGTGTATTGTGTAATATGTATTGGGGATATACACAAAAATCAAGTGCGGGAAGAGGCAAGTTTCGTTGTGTATTCCAGGGTATACATATTTGGTATTAAAGAAATAATAATAAATCGAAAAATAGGTTATTTTTTCTTAAGTAAGCAAGAAGAACAAGAGAGAGCCTGTTCTTCATACGTTTTGTTTCAGCAACCCAAACAACACAACAACTCTCTCTCTCTCTCAAACATACACACAAACACACAGTCTTCATTCTCTCTCTCTCGCTCTCATAGAAACTTCTTCGAAACAAACTCTCTTCCTCTCTCTCTATCTCTCTTTGTCTCTCTTCGTCTTCTGCATCCTCGAAACTTTAATCTCAGCCATCGAAGAAAGAAAATTAAAATCTTTATCTCTTCTTCTTCTTCTTCTTTTTGTCTATTGGTATTATTTAGGGTTCTTAGAGAGAAAAAAACACACTTTAAAAGACTAATCGAACGGTTAATATTACGGTTAGGGTTTTGCTTTTCGGATCCTACGGTTATTCTTGCCGCCCCTTTACAAGAAACAAAACAACAACAACAACAACTACCCTGTTTACAGAGAAGAATAGGGTTAGTTATTATCAACTTCTCTTTCTTCTTCTTCTTCTTCTATCGATAAACTTCAATCTTATTTGAATTGATTGAAACCCTAACTGTTTCCGTTATTGGTTCGATAGTTTCTATTTCGCCCCCCTCTCCCCCCCCCCCCCCCCCCCCCCCTTTTTTTTTTCTTCTTATTGAAAACAACAATTTAGGGTTTTGGTTGATTCTAGGGTTTCGTTTGAATGGGTTTTGATTCTGTTTCTACAAGTTGTTCTTCTTCTTTTAGAATTAAATAAGGTTTTGTTTTTTAATTGGAATTCGGATTGAAGATGAGGATCTTTTAAGTGCTTGCAATTCTCCAACTGAGAACAATTTGTCTATAGAGACGGGTTTAATTGACATTGATAACGCTGACAAGTTCGCAGTTTTGTGTACAGAATTAAGAAAACAGATTGAATTTTAGAGGTGGGGGTTTGTTTTATTTTTTTCTGTTGAATTGATTGGCAGAAGTTTAAGTTGTGAATGGTGTTAGTATCTTGGTGACCCATTTGAAGACTAGAGACATTGGTTTTGACTTTTGAGAGTAACAAACACTAGGTTTTAGACTGAATAGATTGTTGAAAGGGCGATCAGATAGGTATTTTTTGGTTCCTTACTACTGATCATGTTTGATACTAGTTATGGAAAGAAGTAGTGAGCCTACATTAGTTCCAGAATGGTTGAAGGGTACAGGACATATAACTGGAAGTGGCAGTTCAAACCATCATTTTGTTTCTTCCTTGCTTTCAGGTACGATTGAATTACTACTTAATCCTCTTATGTATGTTGTTACCTGTTCTGTACTTCTTCATACACGATGGTATATAATGAGTCCATGTTTTCTCTTGAATAGAGTATTTACTAATTATCTTTTTTTTGTATTGTTATAGATGAACCTGGTGTTGCACTCCCCGCACGCAACAGATCGTCATTGAACATTGGTGATTACGACAGTGCTCATTCTTCTGCTATTTTGGATCGAACTTCTTCATCCTACTTCCGTAGGAGTTCGAGCAGCAATGGCTCAATGGGGCATGACAGGGACACTTCTTCTCACTCACGTTCTTATAGTAGTTTTGGTAGGAGCTATCGAGATAGGGATAGAGATAGGGACTGGGATAGGGACACCCTTGATTTTCGTGAGAAAGATAGGTCAATTCTTGGAATCCAGAGGGAACGCGACTATTCTAACGCCGATGTATTTGCGAGTAGAACTGAGAAGGATATGTTTAGGCGTTCACAATCAATGATATCAGGGAAAAGAGGTGAGATGGGGTCAAGAAAAGTTGTAGCTGATGCCAACAGCAATAACAGCCACAGCAACCACAATGGTACTGCTGGGGGAAATAAGATTGTCCACATTCATCAGGCTACATTCGAAAGAGATTTTCCCTCGCTTGGAGTCGAAGAGAAACAAGGAATTGATAGGGTTGCTTCCCCTGGTTTGAGCATTGCGGCTCAAAGCTTGCCAATGGGTAGTTCTGCTATGATCATGGGCAATGGTTGGACCTCTGCTTTGGCAGAGGTGCCTGTCATAACTGGAAGTAATATTGCGAATCTCCCATTGGTTCCACAAACAGCTGCTTCAAGTTTGGGCTCTTTGGCTACTAGCACAACAACTGGTCTCAATATGGCTGAAACGTTGGCACAAGCTCCTCTAAGGGCTCGTACTGCGCCACAGGTAATCAAGCTGCTCATTTTTGAACTCAAGACATTGCTTTATATTGCAGTTAAGTCTGACGATTTGTAATTGTTTGATGTAGTTATCTGTTGAGACTCAAAGGCTTGAAGAACTGGCACTAAAACAATCTCGACAATTAATACCCATGACACCTTCGATGCCCAAAAATTCGGTAAGAATCACTTGTGCAATCTTTTAACTGCTTATGATTTTAGTCACTTTCACTAGAGTTTTTGGTGCTTATAATTTTAGTTAGGTTTAGTACAGATATTTTGTGGTTTTATTACTGGTAACTGGGAACCGACTCAATATGCGTTGTGTATTAGATTTTGCGTTTGGACGATCAAAATCCGTAATCATATGCATATGTTTGAACACAACACTTCTTTTTCTTTTTTCCTTTTAGATTAGATGAGAGTTATATTAACATGTTACGTTATTTGGTACCTGATTTCTATAGTTGGGTAAGCCCACACTTAACAGATTTATTGAAGAATGGTTTTCTTAAACCCTTTCTATGTGAAGCTGAGAAAGTATACACTTTTAATTTAAATCAATGATTTCGTTTTTTTTCAATTAGCCCATAACATAATTGTGAATAGAATGTAATAATATAAACTGTTTGAGCATTATTATCTTGCAAGGAAAACCGCGATGTTGTGTCCATTGAACTAACATAACCTTGGATATGCAAAAAGGTCCATGGAGGAATTTTATTTAGCCTCAAAAAGTTTTTGTTCTGAGGTCCTAATCATAGGATCCATTTTAATGAGGATAGTACTCTGTACTCCTTGGAAAAGAAACCTTTTGGTTGAGAAACAATGGAAGCCGGAATGGCTTACATACCACATCAAACATCTCAAATAAAAAAGGAAAAATCTTTTTCTCCTTTTTGGACCATGTATATGAAATGATTGGGAAATTAGGTTCATGATTGTCTCCACTCTGCGTACTCACAAGACTGGGAAACCTCATTAGTGTTCTTACCTTTGCCTTTCACCCCATATTTTTTCTTAATGCCGTCTTTTTAAAGGCCAATTTTGTGACTCCCATTCACTTGCTTAGTTGCTTAACATAGCAGTATGATTATTAGTATTTTTTCTTTATGCTCTTTGATTCAGTTTTCAAGCCTGCCTATCTTATTCGGCTTGCAAACCTTGTCCCATGTGATGAGATGATATCTTAAAATTTCATTAAGAGAGTCCCTCGAGAAGTGTTTCATGATTATTTTTAGAGGATAGGGATTAAAAAAAAATGAGCAGTAGCTAGCCTCATGGATGTTCTTTGTTGAGAACTGATCAGAATGCGAAGATCTATGGGAGGAGGATGATGCATTTGATGTAATTTCTTTCACACTAAATGGGACTGTGCGTATGCGATATCGGGCTATCGGCTATTGGGTTTCCTTAGGTAATAAAGGCCTGTCATCTTGAAGATTTCAGTTTGTATGTGATGTGATGACTTGGGGTTAGATCCTCTGGTTGCAAGTGCTTCATTTTCTTACTGAGCACCTCCCTCTCTTCGCAATTTAGTGAAATAGGGACAGAGCTATAGGGAAATCCGGAAATACCTATGAAAGGAAGTGACCAGTGGCTAACGTTTTGTGGTAAAATTGAGTTCTATATACTTAGTCCATGTAATATATTTATTGATATAATAAAGTTACTAAAAAAAGCTAGACTGTAAATACAACCGTTAGTACCATGGTTTTTAAGTTGCAAAAGATTATTCAAACTTTCAGGGAAACACCACCTTTTTTGAATATGGAGCCAGAATTTAGTTTGATGCTAGTGACGATCTTGTGGTTATTTCATTTGCCAAGTATTGACGAAAAGTGAAATGCATTGAGACAATTTTTAATATTAGGGTGTCAAGATTGCTGCTTTCATCTTTATTTTATCTTCTAGTCGCCTTCTTAAAGTCAGAGTAGTGATTGTTATTATCTGCATCTTCACAGAATTCGTAATAGAATTAATTGTTAAGGGTATGTAGGGAGAGAGGGTTTGTGAAAACAATGCCTAAATGGTAAGCACAAGGGAAGCTGTTTGTGGAATTAATTGTTAAGGGTATGATTGCAACATTTAGGAGCATCGTGATTTTGCTGAGAAATTTTGTGTGGCTTGTCTTGGAGTTGTATGAGTTGTTCTATAGTATGTGTGAAAGTTTAGGGCGATAACACGCCTACATTCTATTCTGTTGAAAAACTGAGTGATTTATTGGGCGGTTGGTCAATATGGTGTGATGCCTCTAGCTGTTTGTTTCATTTCTTGTGTATACCGGTGCAAGAATTCTTGTATTAAGGAGATTGTTAAATCTATTCTTTAGATGTGCTTGCATTTGTATAGAACTTGGGTCTTGAGTGTAATGCATTTTTATAGAATTTGGGTCTTCCGAAAAACTCTTAGTCTGTCTTAGGGGAGGAGAGGCTAAGAGGAAGTGGTCTCTCTGTTGCTTTAGAAGTGGCTTGGCGCTGGCGTTCTCAAGTGAGAAAGGGGCAAGGTTTAGCTCAATCTAGTTTGAGATCCATGATATCTTCTTGGTTTTTCCATATGGCATGTTGAATCTCTATTCCTTTTTAGATTTTGTAAGCACGGTCTTGGTTTGACGTTGACGCCTTAAACCTTTAGAAGGAAAAGAACCTTGAGGCTGTCATAAGAGAGAAGTGTCTGATGAGTCTGAGGCTAAAGGAGCCAAGTGTGAGGCACACTTAGAAATGTTACATGTACGCTTTAGGATTTTGTAACAGAAGTTGGTACATGGGCATGTTGTCTTCTTACTTTGTTGTTACCTTTTTGTGTTTCTCTAGTTCTTTTTAGTATATAATCCTCTATTACCTGTATTTTTGCTGATCAGTGGTCTCTTCTCTTCTTTAGAGTCCCCAAAACATGGTGCTAGGTACTTGATTAGTCCCTTGTTTCTCCGAATGTAAGTGAAATTATATACTGACCTTGGCTATGTAGCAAGTCTTGTAGAGTGGTTAATGTAATGTTTGCTTTTAATGGTGTTGCTGTATCTTTGTTCAAAAGACATTGTGTTCTATTTATAGATTCTTTTTTTAATGTTTAGGAGCATTGCTTGTTAACAAGGTTCTGTAGAGTTAGGAATGAACTAATGAACGCCTTCTGTTCATTTTGATTCTTCATTTTTTTATGGTTCATTTTTATCTGTCTTGCCTTTGTATCCAATGGTTACTTCGGTTCGAAGGACCATTTTCTTGTTTCTGAGTTTTGATTGATGTCCATCTCAGTTGGAGATGGAATTGCACGTGATTTAAGTCCATGTAGGTGCTGTCTGATTGTTTGTATTCCAGTCTATTATTTCATTCTGTAATTTAATAACATATGTGAAGAAAACTTAAAGAATGTGTTAAATTTCTACCAACTTGAAAGGTTCAGTTCTTTGTACCTGAGTTTTTATAGTATATTATTTACATTTACTAGTGACGTGTTGTCCCTTGTAGAAAAGATTATTCTTTTGCATGTCTAATTTAAGTCCTATTTTCTTACAGGTTTTGAATGCAGAAAAACAGAAAACAAAAGCCTCTGTTAGAAGTGAGATTAGTATGGGGAACAAGATTGGGCAGCAGCAGCTCTCATCATCACACCCTGGCAATCATCCTTTACGTGGTGGAACAGCTAGACCTGATGCAAAGACATCTGCTGGAAAACTTCTTGTTCTGAAACCACGGGAGAATGGCATCTCACATACCACAAAGGATAGTTCAAGTCCAACTAGTTCTGGCAGAACAGTAATCAACCCGCTTGCTGTTACTCCATCTGTTGGACAAGCTCCCATGAAGAATCAGAACAATCCAAAACTTGTACCTTCTGAGCGCAAGGCAACTGTACTGCCTGCTAACAACACGCCCACCATGGAGAAAAAGCCCATAAATCCACAAGCTCAGAGCCGCAATGATTTCTTCAATCTGATGAGGAAGAAAACTTTGACAAACAACTCTTCTGCTGTCTCAGATCCAGGGCATGTTGCATCTCCGACTATTTTGGAGAAGTCTGGTGAATTGACCCATGATGCTGTTAGCACTCAGGGAGGTGATGTTCATACTTCAGATCATTCTAGTCTGAATGCAGACCCAGCAGTTGTTGGTAGTAATGGTGACACTTATGAGAATTCTCACAGAATTCCTAAAAATGGAGAGAAACATTCAAGCTCTCCTGCAAGTCTTTGTCCAGATGAGGAAGAGGCTGCATTCCTTCGGTCACTTGGATGGGAGGAAGATGCACGAGAAGACGAACTCACGGAGGAGGAGATAAATGCTTTTTATCAGGAGGTAGCTATTTTCTGTTAACGCAGTTCTGGCCTTAATTAAGATTCATGAAACTGACAACTTTTGTTTTTGTTGAAGACACTCTGGAGTGTGCTCTTATATTTTGATGTTTGTTGCTTGTGCAGTATATGAAGTTGAAACCATCCTCAAAACTGTGCCTAGGTATGCGTCAAGCAAAGCTCCCGTTGCAGCTGGACTCCTGTGTAGATGAAAATGGTGGTGCTTCTGGATCAAGCTCTTCTGAATCTAAATCCAAAGCGTAATGTTTCGATTTCTCTTGGCATATTGGATGTTCATATTTTGATAGCAGAGGGTTTTTTTCAAGTTCATTTTTGTTCAAGTTCCAATTGATTTTGAGATGGATAGTCGAGAAGCTGAGTGGGTATTGAAGGAGGTGGTGGTGTAGGAGATTTTGCGCCCATGCCCTACGCTGGAAATGAAGTGCAATAAGTTACAGCTTAAAAATGAGAATAGGATGGCTATTTAGACTGCAATGTAAGAAGCGGGGAATCACTGTAGGAAGTATTTTTCCTTATTTTTCGTTTCTTTTTTAGGGTTCCAATCAAGAAAGCTTTTGGTGGTTTAGTCATTCTAAGAAAAGAAGCAAATTTTTTTCTTTAGTTCTTGTTCATCTAGTTTTTCTTCTTTATTATTGTTATTATTAATTTTTTGGTTGTTAACCTTCACTTTCTGCCTGCATTTACTGATACCTCTTCAACAACCTGAATAGCATCTAAAAACCAATAAAGAAAAGAATCTGCTTCTTACTCTGATTAAGGATGTAATGTGAGATTAAAAACTTCTTTTTTGCAATGACTGTACATTTTGGAGAGTACCTTGTCTTGAATCCTGATGTTCACAGGGTGTAGTACTTAACCTCTCCAAAATGTAGGAAGGTTTGGATTTGTTGGGTTCCGAGTGATGTACAGCAATTGGATAAAATTACTGTGCCATGATATTGTCACTTCATAGTTGAGACCTGAGACCATGATTCTTAAGTGACCTAGTTTATTAAGGCACTGGTTCCTTACAGTTTCATCAGAAAATTTAAACTTGCCATAATGTACAATTGATGTTTATAAACGTTGAAACAATATAGGAAACATCACATCTTAAGGTTTCAAGCAAAACACAACTGGAAAGAAAGGAAAAGAAGGTTACAAAAAAAAAAAAAAAAAAAAAGGAGAAGAAAGAAAGAAAGATGTTGTATACAAATTTGTTTGTTTCTCGGCAGCTATGCTACTCGTTTACTCTAATAAAAACTTTATTTACAAACATGTAAACCAACCACCTTATTCCTCGATCCCAAACAATCACTAGTAATTCCTTTCCTCCCCTATACTATCTGAGTAACACCAGAGGGAGGTTTAGGGGGTGGTGTTGTTTCATCTGAGTACCATCCATGTTTTGAAGAATCATATTTCTCTCCATCACCCCACAATGCATAAGCTTCTTCACCGTGCACGGCATCATCACCTATTAACAGTTCCTCCTCTGGCATTCTTAGTGGGATTACTAAGCTTATCACAACGCAAATGATGGAGGTCATAACCACATTCCAACCAATGATGAAACATGCCCCGGCAAGTTGTTTGAGCACTTGCACTCCACCTGACCCTCCATACACTGCACCTCTAGAGTTGGTCACCGGCAAGAAGAGTGCACATAGAGTTGGCTCAGCAAATATTCCTGTCAAAGTACCACCTAGAAGACCAGCAACAGCATGTGTGTGAAAGACACCCAGTGTGTCGTCAATCTTTTGAAGTAGTTTCCATCTTTTATGGACGACCATCATCGTGTACCATGGAATGCTGCCTGAGAGAATTCCCATCACAATAGCAGCCCATCCTTGAACCAGACCTAAGTAAAGAAATATGTAAACCTTTTTTAGTATCAATTTCTTAGGGCCTTATTACAACAACTTTATTACTATGAGGACAACATGCAGTTACCTGCACCAGGAGTAATGCATACAAGTCCTGTGATCATGCCTTGAACAGCTCCAATGACAGAAGGTTTCTTAAAGAATATGACATCTAAACAGGTCCATACAAGTAGGCTGGTTGCAGCACAGATATTAGTGTTCAATACAGCAATGGATGAATCAATATTTGCAGTATAAGGATCACCACCATTGAAACCTGCCCATCCCATCCACAATAGCCCTGCTCCTGCCAACATCAACAATACATTGTTGGGTGGGAACCTTTCTCTATCCTTTTTCATACGTGGGCCCACCTAAAACATCACGAATCAAAACAACAAAACCAGTAATAAGTCGGATCACAAGTGCTCATGACATCTTCAAATGATTTTATAGCTTTATGTCTAGTTTATGAATTTTGAGAAGATTGCTGACTTTTTCTAGAAATATAATATAGAGAAGTCACCATATTAGGGAAATTAATGCTTGGATGTGAATAAATTCAAAGTAGCAGTTTTGTTGAAATTATTGCTGAAATTTGCATTAGTTTATGGTTTAAGACTAACCCAATAAGCAGCAGTGAAACCAGCAATTCCAGAAGAAAGATGAATAACATAACCACCAGAATAATCCATAACACCCCAATGAAACAAAAATCCACCTCCCCATAAACTAAAAGCACCAACTGTATAAGAAAAAGTTAGCCAAAGAGGAACAAATAACATCCATGCTCTAATGTTCATCCTTCCCAGCAATGATCCCGCGATCAAAATCAAACAAATTGCAGCAAATACAAACTGAAAATACACCATAGATGCCATAGGATAGAAGGGTGCAATCACCGCAGTCTCCACTGCACCGCTATCATAATATTGTGTAGTTGCAGGTAACCTGGCTTGCCTAATGAGAAACTTTTGGCCTAATGCAGGACCGGCTTTTCCCCAGAACGGAAGAAGCTTGTCCCCAAAAGACATTTTATAAGCCCATGTCACCCAGCAAATTAAAACCGCCGCGAAAGCATATAGGGCCATAAAAGCAGAATTAACTGCCCATTTTTTCTTTACAATGCTTCCATAAAGTATAACAAGCCCTGGTACACTCTGCATACCAACAAGCGTAGCTGAGATCATTTGCCATGCATTATCGCCTTTGTTTAACCAGTCTGGTACCGAAGCAGATGTGTTTTGGTATGCGATAGGCACCACGGTAGCCATGACTGCAGAGTGAGTTGTGGGTGAAAGAGGAGGAGGAAGGAGTGTTAGAAGGTTTGGTATCCAAGAATTAGTAGCTGTGGACTTGTTTATATAGGGAAACTGTTGAGAAGGTGAATATTCAAACAATGAAATAAAAGCTAGCTGTACACAAGAAGAGATCCCATGTAAAGATTCAAGTATCCAAGTGGGATCAGTTGGTTTAAGGACTATAACATATACAGTACATCAGTTGGGGAGAAGAGACAACTGGAGGATCCAGTAGGCACAAGACTAAAGAAATGGAAGAATCTTTTTATTTGTTTTTAAGTAGAGATTTTTGGACATACCCCCCATTTGAAAGTCGAAATTTGAGATACCCCATTTGAAATTTTTTTTGAGATACCCCCAATTCAAGACAGAAGAGCTTTACAGCCGTAGGTGAGTTTTATGATGGATTATGATGGACGGCTAAGATAACACCACATCTTGAATTGGGGGGTATCTCAAATTTTTTTTGAAATGGGGTATCTCAAATTTCGACTTTCAAATGGGGGGTATGTCCAAAAATCTCAAAGTATATGAAGAATTCTTCTGTAATAATGATTAATGATCATAGATGAGGGAATCTGTACGGTATATGAGAACGAGTCTTTGGAGTATGTTTTGGTTTTTATTTTGAACCAAGTAATAGGGTGTTTGGAGTATGTTTGATTGAAGTGATAGATACATTATATGCATAACCATTGGCCTTAACTTCATTTCAAAGCCCAAGAAACCAAAAAATTCCCACTTGTTAATATTAAAATTTGGCCTAAAAATGGGGATGAGGGCGAATTTGTCAAAACCCCAGAAAAGTATGGCTGAATTTGCATAAACCCCAGACTATTATTTTTATTTGACTTTACCCCAGGTCGTCAACTATTCCATCATCAAGTCGTCTGCTGACCTAACTGAAAATTTATATGGCTTAATTTTTTATAAAATAATTTTTAATATTCCAATCCTACCCTTATTAGATTAATGGTTCAAAACAACGGTTTAGATATAACCTAAATTTTACCCTCATAGAAACCAGTTGTCTTTCTCATTCCTTCTTCATTCTTTCTCAGCCATGGGAGGTGGTAACGAAGGTTCATCTTACAAAATAAATGTAAACCTTTTTTAGTATAAATAGTTTAATTGATACAGACAATGAGAAATATTGGGGAAGCACCATTCTTAGAATCTTTATATTCACTGTGCGAATGTTGCCTTGACAACAAAGAATGTGAAAACCACTAGATTAAAACTGGAAAAAGATAGTTAAACAACCAGATGTAGGAGTTTTACGTTCTAGTTAAAGAATTCTTTTTTTGGAAAATAAAATTATCAATAAAGATCAAGAGATCGAAACTTCAATGAAGTAGATTCAAAGTTTAGAAACGTTTAGAAGAAGATAATGAAACTTCTCATCATTCACAAAAATTTCAAGGATTCATTCAAGTTTCATCACAGTCAATTCAATTAAAGAATTTGCGAAAAAACAATTAAATCATTGTCTTCGTCATCAACAAAAATTGTTTCTAGTTCGGAAAATTCAAAGTTTGAACCTTTAGATTTGGAAAAAGAAGAATCTAGTAACCACATTTTCATTCAGATTCTTTAGACCAATTTCAAATTTCTAAAACTTTAAATCAAAAGCACTAAGAGTTCCTAAGCCCACATCAGCACCAACTTCTCCATCATCTTCTTCAAGTTCTTCGTGCTTGGATTCCTTCACAATACCACCACCACCACCACCGAAACAAGTTTTAGGATTTATATCCTGTCGTCCATTTAATTAATGACATGTGGTATTATTTATTGGGGTTGAAAAGAATTTTGTTTCGACATCAGTTTGGCTTAGATGGGTATTTTAGTAACTTTGTATGTTATCCTAGTCAGCAGATGGTATAATAACGGAATAGTTAACGGCCTGGGGTAAACTCAAATAAAAAAAAAAGTCTGGGGTTTATGCAAATTCAACCACTCTTTCCTTGGGTTTTGACAAATTCGCCCTTTATATAACTCATTTGAAAGACAATCGTCTCGAGTTTAGAAGATTTCTGCAAGACTGCAACCTTTACAACTTACACAACATCTCACTTTTGTTAAAGGTGGATTCGTGGTAGGTTGTAGACGTTGCAAGAATCTAATATCTACAACGGCTAGTAGGTACAATACGTCTCTCGAACCGTAGAATAAATTAATTATTGGAGTATAATTTTAATATTTATATTTAAATATAAATAAATATAAAATACAGGAGAAACAATATTAAAAACAATGAACACCATAGCGTCATTGAAGGCTTCTTTCGTGCAGGTTGACAAGGACTTCATGTGATCCCCTTCATACTTTGGGTGTTTTGAATGTGATTAGCTGACTTAAGGTTATTAAGAAAATGACATTTTTTCTTAACTTCTTTTGTTTCTAAACAATTTTTTTGTGGTTAGATTAATTTTGACTAGTAATAATAATATAGGAATTCTATCTTTCTGTCCACCTCACATACATGCTAGAAAACAAGGATTAGCTTTACCAATTCACAAGTCACAACTCACAACATATCTTTTCATATAGATATAGTCCAACTTATTAGAATAATGAAATACATTTAACTAATCATGTTTAGTTTTATGAAATAAAAATACAAATGATTATGTCTTGTATGGTAGTGTTGTTCCACTACTGTACAATTACTGCCACATGCATATAACCTGTCAATTATCACAATCAAAGAACTCAAGGGAAAGAGTCCAAAGAGAACAGCAAATATGATCTTTATCATCTTAGGGCTAGTAACTAGTAAGTGTTGCTTAGTGGTTATTTCCACAGCAAAATGGTAAAAAGGTTCCAAGCTAGAGTTGATATTTATTTGCAAATTTTGCAGAAAATAATATTTTCTCCTATTCCAATTTCCAAATTGCTAAAGCCTTTTATACTCATTAACATTAATATACATTAATATTATTTAAAAAAAAAACATTAATATAATTTTTTTTTTCGGTTGAATAATATACATTGTTCGAATATATGAAAAAATCCTGAAAATATTATAATAAGCTAATAGTCTCCATTACTTTGGGAGTAATATAGGTGGTATTAAACAATGAAATGATATCATTTATATTGTCGTTGGTGAAAAATGGGTATTAGTCAATGACAAGGTAGCCACCATTAAAAAATGACGAAGAATGTTAATTAATTAAGTAGGCAATCTCCATTATGTGTTTGCATTACTGTAAGCATAAGTATGTTGCTTACTAGAACTCCTACCTCTTTCAAAAAAACTGCATCAAATTGATCCAAATTATCAAAGTAAATTTTTTCCAATGGGTTGAGTATAAAGTTGGCAATGGGCTGAATCTGCAGCCCCAAATTATTGGGTAATACCTTAAACAAGTTGCGCAGTCAATATCATATCCTTTCATGTATAAGTCTGGTACAAGTTGGGAAATGGGAAGTTAAGTGTTAGTTGCTCCATTGCCTTTCTTTTCATCTTCTTTCTTCTGCAAATCCATGGCTTCTGTTGGAGTGTCTGAGCTCATGTAATCTGCAATCCTTCAGACGTACACTATGCGCTCTGTCTTTTTTAATTTAATGGTTTAATATGTTTATTAACATGTTTCCAAATTAATGCATTAACTAGGTCAGGTCGTTGTTTGTCTGACCAAGATGGGAGATTGAGATCAGGAATGGCTACACCTTGGTGAGGTCGAGATTTCCTACGTACTCTAGCTCAGGGGAGTGGAACTTAGAGATCAAGCCATCGCATTTCTGTTCTTATAGAAGGTGGAAGGACGCAGATCATGAGATCATGCAGATTCTCCGACATCTATTGATTGCGTGATATCTGGCATTAAATGTGTATCAGACCAAAATATTCTTTGTGCATTGATTAAGGGCACGTGTCTGTAATGAAGTCGCCAACGGTAACATGGTCGAGCTGCACTGGTCGGATCAGATGAGGTCGTTGCTTAGTCGACCTGGTGAATTGCTGAGTTATGCCACATGTCGTGTTTTGGTTGGGTGTTGTATGTAGTACCCCTACATAAGCCCCCTCTTTTTAGGTCGATTATATATCGGGCTGAAAAGAACGTGGTCGTTTGTGCTAGCTGCTTGCTACGACCTTGTTTATTGAATTTTGTAATTGTACACGTTGCTGACATGCATTGTTGTTGGACACTATCATTGCGCTTTGTGGGGAAGTGGAGTAGTTTCCTCAAGTAGTTCGAGACGTGGTTGATCCGACGGTGGATGTGAATGGTCGAAGTAGTGGGTAATAACTGCAAAAGTCCTGTTTGCCCGCGTTCGATCTTGTTCGTTGATTGTTGCTTCATCGATGGCTGAGAACTCTCTTCGCTTGGTATTTAAACTTGAGTTAGTTTATTCGATTCTTTACTTTCTTCATTTGTTCTCTCGAACTGCTACCGTTTTCTTGTTGCGACCTGAAGATCTTGAGAGCTATTGAGGTGAGTTCCTTCTTCCTTACTTTTACTCATTCTTTCAATTCATTTTTTCTGTGTTCCTTTCCTTTGAGAGATATCTGAGGGTAGTGATTCACACAATGAGCATTTGAGTGGGGATGGTGCTGGGTGTTATGAGTCAGATGATGAGAGGACTCGATCTGGTCATGATGCTTGCTCGCCTGTCCGAGTGGAGGAGCATTTAGATGAAGATAGCCCTGGTAGTAGTGGTCCGCATGGGGACAGTTCTGATGATGAGATGGTAGAGGGCGAGAGCAACTGTTTTCACCATATAGTCAACCATTCTTATGTGAAGAGGCATCTTGCCCTTAGGAGGAGTTATGGATTAGATTCCATTAGTAACTTGGAAATCCGTTTTTGGGGAGATCGTTTGCTTACTAAAGCGTATCGACCCAACAACCCTTTCTTTGTTGTGTTCACTTTAGCCCAGTTCCGAGCTAGGCTTAGATTAGCCCTTCCTCGTTTGGTAGTCGATCTCCTCAATACTATAAAATCAGCTCCATGCCAAATGAATGACAATTTTTGGAGGAATATGAGAGTTATCGATGACCTGAACCTGCTGCATAAGTGTGTGTGTGGAGGGGGGGTCACTGTAGTTGACGTTCTTGGTCATTTTTGCTTCAAGCGATCTGCGAAGGTAGAGGGTGGAGGTTATAACATGCAGGTCCGACCTGAACGTTTGCCTCTGATCTATCCAGTCAGTAGTGAGCCCTGGTGGAAAGAGCCTATGCTGCTCACTGGTCGAGTTACTGAAGATAATATGTTGTTGTTGTATGTTACTAGGAATTTGTTGTAAAGCTATGTTTTTGTGTTGTGTATTATGACAAAGGGTAATATTGTAAAACCACATGTAAACCCTAAACAGTCTTATAACAAGTCTTGTAAGTATATCTTGTGTCTTGGAGAACATGAAGAGCTGAAGACTTGAAGACTATGCAACTGAAGATGAAGATGATGACCATTCAGAATTTTCGGGTTTCTTTGATCCAGTCGACTGGACTTGGTTCTCCAGCAACTGGTTTATGACCCAACCCTGACCCAGATCCACTAAAGTTTCTAGATCTAGTCAACACAGGTTTGACCAACGGATCTATTGCACTTTATCGAGTATATCAAGCAAGAGAAGGCCAAGGAAAACTGGATGGTGTTAGCTCGATCTATTATCTACTCATAAGTGATGAACCCTAAGTGAAGAGCTTCATTCAAATCCATCCCATTCCATCGAATTAACTCCACTCACTACATTGAATTCTTCCATATTTATGAGAGTGAGAGTTATTATAGTTGGTGTTCTATAAACCAACCTTGAGTGCTTTTAATTTCTTTCTCTATTCATCCTTTGAGAGGAATAATTAAGAGAAACAAAACCCACTTTGTTAAAAGTGATTTGTGAGAAGAAATTCTAGTAGGCTAGGTTAGAGGTTAGGTATCTCTACAATATTCAAGGTTGAAGGGATTCATTAAAGATTCAACAAGAAGTGCTTGTGGTGAAGAAGTGGTGTACTAGGTGTGACTATCTTGCTTTGCTTGGAGTTTCTAAAGGCTAAGAAAGCCTCCTTGAAGAGTGTACGTAATCAACCTTGCCGAACCACTATAAACCAAGTGTCTCTTGTGTGGTTTGCTTGCTATCTACATATCTCTATCTATCTATCATATTCATGTCTCAACATTAAGCACACACACACATTCCTTGCTGTTGGTTGTATGTGTAGGTGTGGGGTTGGGTCTATCACACAAAGACTTCACCTTTATGCTTCTAATCTTTAATTCACAATCATATCAGCATTTCTTCTTACTCTCATCCTCTCTCACTTGTTTGTTCTTTCTAATTTGGAATTTGACCTCTCTGTCTGACAAGGCTGAGTCGACTGGACTCCAGTTAACTGGACCCTGTCAGACTGAGACTAGTGTTGGCTTAGTTTGGGTTTTTGGGTGAGGGTTATTCTTGTTTAGTTTATTTATCTTGTGTTAAGTGTGTTCCTCTCTTGTGTAATTGTTTACTTGACCGAGATAATTTTTATTGGACTATTTACCCCCACTTCTAGTCATTCTTGACATCGTCGTGGGACTTTTCAATTGGTATCAGAGCAGGTTGCTCACACCGGGCTTAACATCCCGAGCTACGATCCACAATGATGTCGAATGGGCAAGAGGGTAGTACGATAAATAAACCACCCCTGTTTGATGGAATAAATTATATGTTTTGGAAAACTAGAATGAGGATTTTCCTTAAGTCGTTAGACCGAAATTGTTGGCACGTCACTGAATTTGGATATAAGGAACCTATCATCACTGCTTCTGTTAATGATGTAGTTACCACCATACCCTCTCTTTCTGACATGTGGACTCCTAAACAGAAAGACCTTGACCATGCAAATAATCGAGCCCAAAATGCTATCCACTGTGGTGTTTCTGTTGAGGAATACAAATCCATTATGACTTGCGAGACTGCAAAAGAGGCTTGGGACATCCTTGAATTCTCTCATGAGGGGACGTCCCAAGTCAAAGACTCAAAACTTCAAATGTTGTTGAGTCAGTTTGAAAATATGAGGATGGAAGAAAAAAAAACTTTTGGACAGTTTTGGCTAAGGCTTCAAGACTGCACCAATTCTATGTGGGGATTAGGTGAGGAGATTCATGACACTGTTATTGTGCGAAAGATCCTTAGGTCTTTACCATTTAGATTTGACCCGAAGATCACGGCTGTTGAAGAAGCCAAAGATCTTATCTCTCTTGACCTTAAGGAGCTAGTTGGCTCTATTCAGACCTATGAGTTAAAATTTGCCACTAGGAATGGTAAAGATGAAAAACCTGAAAAATCTATTGCTTTAAAATATTCTTATTCTAGTGAATGTGATGATCTTGCTATGATGGCTAGGAAGTTCAATAGGTTCTACAAGAAAGGAAAGAAGTTCTTCGACAAGCTTGGATCATCTTTCAAATATTCCAATAGTGATGATGAAGATTCACACAAGCATGAAGGAATAAAAGTCAAAGCCAAAGATAATAGAGAATGCTTCACTTGTGGTGGCATTGGGCACTTATCTATAGTGTGTCCAAATAATGCAACCAATGCTAAAGCTATGAAAGCATCTCTAGTATGTGACTCTTCATCTGATAGTGATTATGACTCCTCTGATTGTGATGACACTCCTACTCGTCATGCACTCATGGTTCGCTCAACTCAAGTAAAGAACACTACTGAACGTGAGACTTCGGATAGTGACAGTGGTGATGAAAGTAGTGAATGTGAGTATGATGTTGATGCTATATAAAAGGCCTACAACGATCTCTATGAGAAGAGCTATGAAATTGCTAAACGCTTGGATCTTGGCAAAACAAGTGTGAACGAATTGAGCGAAGAATGTACGAAGTTGAAGAAAGAAAGAGATGGAGCTTTACTTAAGTCTAGTGATCTTGAAGTCGAAATCATAAGCCTCAAGAGAGAGAATGAAGATCTAAAGACTAAGTTGAAGAAAGATATCGCTCAAGGTCAAGAAGTAATTTATGACAATCCTTCTATGAAGGTGGATGACCTTCTTGAGAGATCTCAAAGTCCTTATGACAAGTCCGGATTTGGTTACAAGGCAAAGTCAAAGACTTTTCTTCCTCCTAAAGCTACACCTCCTAGAAGGCCGCACACTCCTAGCTTTACCTTATCTCCCATTTGATACTATAGTGGAAAGAAGGGTCATATCCAAAGGCGGTGCAAGCACAAACAAGCCGATGAAAGGGCTAAGAAAGAAGTAGAGCTTAAGAAGATCTTGGCTACTCTTGAAGCCAAAAAGAGGGATCTCGAGTATACACTTAAGAGATGTATGCCTCCTAAGAGAATTGTGCAAGTATGGAGACCTAAGAAAGCTACTACTCGCGTAGAGAAAAATGATCAAGCTTCTAAGGTCCAAATATGTTCTCTTGACGGTGATAGACGCTAATCTAGCTTGAGTGTCCCAGGTATGGCTCTTGAACTATCTTACGATTCTTTTTGTGATAAGGCACCTGTCCATGTGACTAGACCACCTGACCCTATTTCTCTTTTGTGTTTGAGGGCGAGTTCTAGTACTTTCACGTCCACCTAGTTGAAAAGTGTGAAATAGTCGTTAATTAGATCGCATTTTTCAAAACCTTGCTTTGACTACCTAAAAATGAGTATAGCTTGAAGAAAGGGTTATCGAATCCATGTCTATGAGAGAACCAAGTTAAATGAATAAGAGAAATTCATTTTTACTAATCTAGAGAATATTGGGAAAATAATTTTGCAAGGTATTGATGATTAACTACTACTGATGTAAGAAATAATTATATGAAGATAAATACGATGAAGATTTCAAGAGATTGAATCCACCAGTTCAATTATGTAATAATATATAGATTTATCAAGATTAATCTGTAGATAGATACTCATTACACACTAAGATGATTCAAAATGTATAATTGAAAGGTATGACTTTAAACACTTATTCTATCTACATTAGAGTCTATCAATTCTGGAGAATCAATGATACTTCTTATCATTAAAATGTGAGGATAGACTACAACACAATGTACAACTATTATGTTGGTGGCAAGAAAGAGTACGTTCGTCTTTCAGACCGTCACTCAATGTGTCCCTAAATAGCTATAGCAAAGTGTATATTCCACTTACTAAAATAAATTAAAGAACTAAGAAGAAAGTAAATAAACACCGTTATATGTTTCATTTCACAAGTAAATCATTGCAATTACTTAATTCTAACCTTCTCTCGAAGTGCTAGATCCTTGACCTCCAGAAGTACTCTAATGGATTAAAGCTTAATAAATCATATATTAACTACTACATAAAATGAAAAGGCTTCATCTCTCCCTTGAAAAAGGGAGATTAGCCTAGCATAATACTAAACTAAAATCTATTAAATAAAATGACATAAAATAAAAGCTAACTAAACTAAAAAGAAGAAGAAGAAGAAAAAAACTTTTATTAGAATGAGTTTTGCTCTCAACTCTTGATGATGAAGACAATGAATAGAGCTCCCTATTTATAGATCCATAGGGAGCCTAAAAGGGGAAAATTACAAAATATTACATAATATTTGATTTGATTACTAATCAAATCATTTGTGAAAGAAAATTTCAAGAATAAAATCTTGGAATGATTGTGGTCAAAGATTAATGAAAAACATGTGTTGAAAATCAAATCCTTGCTACCATTGTTGCCAATTTTGTATAAAGCTGCCATATATAGTGGTATTATAGAAGATACTAGCAATCTTTCTTGGATGGTTGAGTTGTCACAATATTCTCCATATTTTACACATGCTAGAATCTTAAATATCAACCTTGAAGTGATTCCATACTCCATTTTCTATTTAGTAATCTCACTTCACTTATCTCCTTAATGGGCCTCTCTTGGATTTAAGCTTTGTAGATAATTTATGGGCTCATTTAGATTTAATCCACTAATATTCATTCAAGGCTTTGATCATTTGGATCCATGACTTTGGGCTTCATACTTCACTTTTCTCTTTTTGCTCTTTTTATATCATTTTGTAGGCTTTTTCTTTTGATTTATTCTTTTCTAGGTTCTTTCCTACAAAAATACAAAAACAATAGATATTACTCTAATTCAAGTCCAAAAGTGAGTTCTAACATCATACTAATTAGGGGTAAAAACTGCCTTTTTGGATACTTATCACAACCCCCCAAACTAGCATTTGCTAGTCCTCTAGCAAAAGAGAGAAATAAAAAGAATAAGTAGACAAAAACTTTATTTAATATACAGGTTATACCATTACGTGGTATGAGACGAGTGCATTAACCAAATGCGCTAAGGCCTTAAACCCCCTAGGTTCCCCCTAGTAGGACGAGTTGTAGCCTCGTGAGGGTTTGTAGAGAATATACCCACAAAATTCAGAAAAACAAAAATGGGACTAAAGGTGATGCAACTTTTCTCAAAGAAAACAATATTTTTCAAATGTTAAGTTCATGCTCACACTTTATATCAAGTCATCCATCATAAATGCAACATATTGTATTTTATTTCTAGAAATAGAGACTATCCGATCATAATCCTGACAAAGAGTGTGTGTTACTAGCCACAAAATGTAATTTTTCTTATCCAAGCAAGGGAATTCCAAATTTTCTTTCGAAAATTTTGCATTGACCCAAATCTCACCGGGCATACACTCAGAAAAAAAATCGCTCAGAGATTGGTTTTATTATTTTACCTCTATATGTGAGGGAAGGAATTAAAAATCAGAACATCCCACATATGTAAAAAGAAACGCTTTATCTTTAGAATAGTCTCATAGAATGGATATTGATCACATGCGAGAGTGTCGGGTATTTCACCTTAGCGTCTTCTCACCTCTTCTCCACTTTTTACCATACATCCATTTGAATCGAATAAGTATAAAAAGGTTGTAACTTGGCTTGGGACGGGTTTATGAAAGAAAGATAAAGAATCAAAGTTTCCTAGAGATACCAAGGGTCTTCATTTATTTTTGACAAATTTTTGACTTTAAGATTCATTTAAGGAGATTTGAATCTTCATACTTTGAGATATCTTCAATTTCTCGTCTTTGAAAATTCACTAATATCCATTTCTTCATTGATTTTTTTTTAATTGACTGTACATAGATATTTTCTTGCATTCAATCAACTTTTTTTTTTTTTTTTAAAGAAAGACATCTTCAAAACCATCATTCTCCTTTTTTCTAATGTTTGTTTTCATAATTCATCCTTGGCATCTCTAAAAGATAGGTAATGGATATGAGTTGAGGTGTAAAACTCCAAATTTGGAGTATTGGGTATGGATAATGGGCTTAGAAAAAGGCTTAGTCAAAGGCTCAGAAGGGCTCCTACTTGGATATTATTATTTTAGGTGGGCTAAAGGATAAATTGGCTAAAACTAAAAAGATATTTATTTTCATCTTCGAAAGGGTAGTATGGTAATTTCATCTCGAATAAACTACAAGACCCAAGTTTATATCTCCCCACTTGACTTCACTCTCGTGATCAATCAAAGTAAAAATAATGAGACTAGAACGAATTCAAATAACGCTGAAAGAAAAATTGAGCTATGTAGGACCCAGAGTGACGTATATAACTCTCCAAAGAAAAGAATGGCTCAAGTCTCACATGGTTATATAGTCTCCACATTTATTCCTCTAGATCCTTGGGAAGTTAATTGCTTTTCAATTCAAATTACACTTGTGGCTTTTGTGCATAAAATTTTCCAAGTCAGGATTTTTACGAATAAAATCTATTTATAGTAATAACACACAATTTAACTACATAAATAACTTCTGAAATGATTTTCCATGTTTACAATTCCCAAACACTTGAACTTTAAAAATTTATATCTCATCATAGAAAATCACCATTAGTTTTTTTTTTCTTTTCAAAAATTAGGTAATAAAATTTCAAGATTTATATTTTAGCTTCTCCCCCAAACAAAATCATGCATTGTCCTCAATGTAAAAGAATTTAATAACACAAGCAAAAATTTAATTGAAAGGGAATTTTATTACCAGCAGAACTATACTACAAGGACTTGGGTTGCCTCCCAAGAGCGCTAAGTTTTTCGTCTTCAGCCAGACGCACTAGATATTCTCATTGGTATTAGCCAAATGTCAAAATCCTAAATAATTGATGATCCTTCTAGAAAAATTGAACCGATGAAATTAGCAACAAACTAGATAGCGCGGAAAAAAGGTTCATATAATTAAAATAATCTCCTCCAACACAAACTTGATGCACAAATGTTTGAGAGAAGTATGGGCTTGTATAGGCTTGTAGATAGGATGGTGAATTATGAGCCAAAGGATTGAGCGCATGAAGATTCTCGCCCCCCCGGTCTATCTCTTGATGGTTGAAGTACTTGTATAGTATTGGTGATACTATAAGATCATAATCTAAGTTTGGGGCCTTACAAAAAGAGACGAAAGGTTGGACATTTGGAGTATGGATGTTAGATTCCTTTGAGTGAGTTTTTACATTATAAAAGTTACTTGAGTCGATATAATTATTCGCAAGCTCTCTCAAGATTGGGTCATCACTTTTCTTTAAGAAATTAATACACTCATTTATGGGTGGATCATTTGGATCCTCTGGATAGAGGCGATAAAATTATTCATCGGTCATTAAGTCCTCATGGGGTTGGCTTAGTTTTAGATGGTCATCAAGGTAATACTTTTCTATAGCCATGATGGAACATACATCCTCTACCAAATCCAAATCTTCTTGTGGTTTCGTAAGCGTAAATATGTTCACTTCGATCTTCATATTCCCAAAGGTTAAGGTCATGTTACCATTTCGACAATTAATAATGGCATTAACAGTAGCTAAAAATGGTCGACCTAAAATAATTGGTATTTGTTTCCCTTGGGTAGGTTGAGTATCCAAGACAATGAAATCTACCGGATAATAGAAGTCTTGTATTTTCACAATTACATCTTCAATAATATCCTTTGGAATTTTAATACTTCTATCAGCCAATTGTAGTCGTACATCTGTGGGTTTTAACCCTTCCAATCCTAACCGTTTATATAACGAAAAAGGTATTAAGTTGACCCCAGCTCCAAGATCTAAGAGAGCTTGGTCCTCAAAGTTTTCACCTACCTTACATAAAATGGTTGGGCTACCTGGATCTTTATGTTTGACAACCGCTTGATTGAGAATGTAAGATGTAAACTGTTGTGTCAAGAAAACTTTTTTCGGGGGATTAATCTTCTTTTTAAGCATATCCTTGATAAATTTTTCATAGGATGGGATTTGTTTTATAGCCGTTAAGAATGGAATATTAATGTGAAGATGTTGGAAAATTTCTGCTAGTTCATTGAACTTACTTTCTTGTCTGGGCTTTAACCTAGACGGATATGGTGCAATGGGTCGTGGTACTGCTTGGATGTGTTTGTCAGCCTTAAGTTCTTGATTCTTCTTTGTTGCAACTACTTCTTTTTCTTGGGTAGGAGATAATTCTTTTTCAATTTTTTTAACAATTTTGGGTTCATTTGCTATTTCCATTTGAGTCTCTTCACTCTTTTTCTCCTCAACAGATTTATCTTGTTTAGGAACGTGTTCTACCTTGTTGTCGACTTTCTTCCAGACCTAAGGGTAGTTATGGCATTTACGTGTTGGGTTGAAGTAGTAGCCTCGTAGACACCTTGTTCTTTAGGATTTGGCTCAGGTTGACTAGGTAAACTACCTTTTGGTCTTTCAGCTAAAGTTGTGACTACTTGACCTAGCAATTGTTGTATCATTTGGAACTGTGTATTGGTTTGTTCTTGCATTGAGATCATCTGTTTGTTAGTTTGCTCTATCTGTTTGTTCGTTTGTTCTTGCAAATAATCTATCCGCGTATTAGTTTGTTCTAAATTTTGGGCCACAACCTTTAGTGTATTTTCAAAATTTGCATTAGGTTGACCTATCGATGCTTGGTAATTTGTCATGGGATCTACCACAATGGCTCTATTATTATATAGAGGTTGTGTTTGCCTATTGTTTGAGTAATTAGGAGGATTCACGACATTATTTGGTTGGCTCCACGTAGAATTTGGATGATTCCTCATATCAGGATGGTAGGTGATTCCAAAGGTATTGGCAGTGGGTCTCCTATTGTAAGCATTATAAACAAAAACTTGTTCTAAAGTTAGTTCATTCATGGTAAAAACTGGACATGCATCGACAATATGAGATATTTCCCCATATTGTACACAAGGTTCTATCTGGGTAGAATTAATATTATTGGCAGAAGCCATTTTAAAACTATTCATTTTCTTACTTAAAGACTCAACGGTGGTAGCTAGCTTAGATATTGTCGAAGTAAGTTCAGAGTCTTGCTTAACATTATACATTCCATTTTTTTTCGGTATTCCCTCTATGTTAGCCATGTCCTCATTGTTGCCACCCCATTTTTGAGCGTTCTCGTCTAGTTCCTCAAGAAATTTGTAAACATCTTCGGCCTTTTGTTTTAGAAATTTCCCTTGGTGCATAATGTTCGATTCATTCCAGAAATTCCTTTGTAAAAATGGTAAACTTGTTGGGCTTTGTCGAATTTGTGGTGTGGGCAACGAATAAGTAAATCGTTAAAACGTTCCCAACTTTCAGAAAATTCTTCGTCGGGTTTTCCTTTAAAATTGGCTATTGCAGCTCCCATAGCATCTGTTTTGGCTTGTGGGTAAAACGTTGCTAGGAATTTTCTTTCTAACCTTTCCTATCTAGTGATTGAATTGGCTGGTAAGAGTTAAGCCAATAGGCAGCTTTATCTTCAAGGGTTAAAGAAAATAAACGCAACCTAAAACCGTCGGTACCCAAATGTTGATTCTTGACAGTGTTTAGAATTGTAATAAATTTACGCACATGATTATAAGGTTGTTCATTTTCGAATCCATGGAATTTAGGTAACATGTGGATAATTGAAGGTTTTATTTCAAAATGTTGTGCATCACATGCTGGCAACACAATAGAAAAAGACGGGTTGGTGGTTACTGGAGCAAATTGCTCATCGAGATTTCTAGCATCCACAAGGCCCGCCATGATAAAAAAGGTTGTTGGAGATGAAGGAGTAGAAGATTCCTCGTCTGAGGATAGAAAATCAATACTAACTAAACGATTAATTTTGTTTCTCACCCAACCAAGTTTGAGCATACAAAGTAATCAAACACAAACAAGAAATTATTCTAGATCAAACAAATCTTTATTTAATTTTTGAGGTTACGAATTTTAAGCAAACCTAGTACTTCTACACTTAACTCCTACTCTTGGCAAGGTAAAATCTTAAGTAGTTCAAATAACTTTCGCCCAAATGCAACCAGATCAGTTCCCAGATTCAGTGGGGGGTATTCCGTGTATAACACGTTCCTCAATTATGTAACCACTTAAACCTTAGACGGCATTGCACGTCATTTGACAAAACTTTTCTAGACATTGCACAAGAAGTACTAATTACAGTTAAACCTCTATAAATTAATAGCCTCTGGACCACCTTAATCCTATTAGCTTAGAGAGATATAAATTTATCGATAAATTAATATTAGCGATATTTGAATTTATTGGTTTTTTGGGTTAAAAAATTACTTTTTTTTTACATGTTCAGTTATCAAGGTTTAGTAAAGATTAAGATTATTGATCAAAGTGATTGACCAATTCAAAAATCCAGCACTTCATTGAATTTTCAGTGAATACTAAAAGTCTTTAGTTAATTCAACTTATTGAACCTAGGTACATACAATGCAATGTATTGAATCAAATATTGTACACACTATTTAACTCAACACAATCTTGTATCCCATATCATTTTACATTTTCATATCTTAAGTAAACCTAAGATGTAATTAATTTTTTATATTTATTTAAGTGATTATTAATTTATGGAATATTTGGGTCTTAAAGAATGTTACATAGAAATATTTAACATCCATTATCTTATTATTTTGTCGAAATTATTAATTTAACATAGAAGCCCCAAGTCGGGATCGGAGAATTATATTATTTAAAGGAGATTATTAATTTACCGAGTATTAATTTAAAGAGGTTCTACTGTATAAGAATTTCTTAAAATCTTATCCTATTCAAGAGGGTCTTATGAGCTATATAGCAACCCTTGGCTTGAAGTCTAATAAATTTTAAATTATTAATTGGGCTTAGGTTATGCAAGATGTTGAGATTTTTAACCTAAGTGGGCAAAATAGCGGTGATGAAATCCACTACTTTATCTTGTTGGGGTTCTTGCCCTTATCTAATATTTTATGCAAATGTTAAATTAAATGCGCAATACACCACTCAATTAACATAAACCGCTAACTTGGGCTTCTAGGTGAGAAGATATACTTACAGGATCGGGCCACTAAAAATGAATTAGTGTATGAACCCGTGCAGAAACAAACTAGTCAATCTATTTGTTGTCCTTCTCTACCAGATAGTGAGTGTATACAAACTAAATGCAATAATTGAAACTACAGTCTACTATAATTTAATTTCTAACTAAAATTGAATAGAAAATAAGTAACTAGAGAAGAGAGAAGAAAACAAACTCAATATGGATGGTGAGAGGGTTGGGTGGGTCCCAATAGACTGTCGATCAGTATGATGACGTCTTTTCTTCCTTGGTTTGATTCCTTCTTAGACCGACAACGACGCTATTTGAAAAGCGTGAAATAGTCGTTAATTAGATCGCGTTTTTCAAAACCTTGCTTTGACTACCTAAAAATGAGTATAGCTTGGAGAAAGGGTTATCGAATCCATGTCTATGAGATAACCAAGTTAAATGAAGAAGAGAAATTCAGTTTTACTAATCTAGAGAATATTGGGAAAATAATTTTGCAAGGTATTGGTGATTAATTACTACTAATGTAAGAAATAATTGTACGAAGATAAATGCGATGAAGATTTCAAGAGATTGAATTCACCGGTTCAATTATGTAATAATATATAGATTTATCAAGATTAATCTGTAGATAGATACTCATTACACACTAAGATGATTCAAAATGCATAATGGAAAGGTATGACTTTAAACACTTATTTTATCTACATTAGAGTCTATCAATTCTGGAGAATCAATGATACTTCTTATCATTAAAATGTGAGCAAAGACAACAACACAATGTACAACTATTATGTTGGTGGCAAGAAAAAGTACGTTCGTCTTTCAGACCGTCACTCAATCTGTCCCCAAATAGCTATAGCAAAGTGTATATTCCACCTACTAAAATAAATTAAAGAACTACGAAGAAAGTGAATAAACACCGTTATATGTTTCATTTCACAAGTAAATCATTGCAATTACTTACCTCTAACCTTCTCTCGAAGCGCTAGATCCTTGACCTCCAGAAGTACCCTAATGGATTAAAGCTTAATAAATCATATATTAACTACTACATAAAATGAAAAGGCTTCATCTCTCCCTTGAAAAAGGAGAAGAAGAAGAAAAGAATTTTTATTAGAATGAGTTTTGCTCTCAACTCTTGATGATGAATACAATGATTAGAGCTCCCTATTTATAGATCCATAGGGAGCCTAAAAGGGGAAATTGCAAAATATTACATAATATTTGATTTGATTGCTAATCAAATCATTTGTGGAAGAAAATGTCAAGAATAAAATCTTGGAATAATTGTGGTCAAAGATTAATGAAAAACATGTGTTGAAAATCAAATCCTTGCTACCATTGTTGCCAATTCTGTATAAAACTGCCATATATAGTGGTATTATAGAAGATACTGGCAATCTTTCTTGGATGGTTGAGTTGTCACAATATTCTCCATATTTTACGTATGCTAGAATCTTAAATATCAACCTTCAAGTGATTCCATACTCCATCTTCTATTTAGTAGTCTCACTTCACTTATCTCCTTAATGGGCCTCTCTTGGACTTAAGCTTTGTAGATAATTTATGGGCTCATTTAGATTTAATCCACTAATATTCATTCAAGGCTTTGACCATTTGGATCCATGACTTTGGGCTTCATACTTGACTTTTCTCTTTTTGCTCTTTTTATATCATTTTGTAGGTTTTTTCTTTGATTTATTCTTTTCTAGGTTATTTCCTACAAAAATACAAAAACAATAGATATTACTCTAATTCAAGTCCAAAAGTGAGTTTTAACATCATACTAATTAGAGGTAAAAACTACGTTTTTGGATACTTATCACTTGTCTCTAGGTGAGTTCCTCGGGTTCATTTGTACTTATGTGCTAAGTGGGCCCGTTGACCGAACTACGAGGCGTCTGATCCCCTGTACCCCTTTGCATATCTAATTTAGTGGGGTACGTAGGCAGTCACTTGTCATCAAGTGGTGCGATGCCATTCCCTAGGATATAGCTATCTTGTTATGTTCTAGTCTCCTTCTGCGCATCATGCCTATCTTTTATGGTTATTCTCATACTTGATCTCACAGTGTTTACTTGTTATATTATTCCTTATGCTAGGTCTCACAATATGTGATGTGTGTTTTCTTGTCGTTTATATCTTCTCACATGTATCTTTAGTATTTTGGTTGAACTGTATCTTGAGTTGTAGGTTTTGACCATGATTGTGTGTTTCTTGAGTGTCTAATCATAGGTGTAGCCAAAGGGGTATGGTCGGCATGTCACATGTGTGAGTGAAGACCATCTTCTTTGTGGTCGGCACACTTGGACATGTTTGAAGATCATATTAAGTCCCTATGTGGATAGTATGATCTGACTCCCAAGAGACCATTTTGAGTGGTTAAGGCTTCGTGAGTATCATGTTTGCTTAATCTCTTATGTATGCTATGTGTCGCATTTTTTGTTATTATGTTCTTGCATTTTTTTTGTTGCTTATTGCATTTGCATTCTTAATAAAGTTTATACCAAGATAACTTGTTTTACATATTTTTCAATGATTTCTTGTTTGGTAAAATTTACATTGCACATGCGGATACATATATGTTTTTGTAGTGCATTTGTATGATGTGTTTATCGCTTCTTATTTGTTTTCATACTTGCTCCTGGTACCCTATCTGTATTGCATTTTGTCGAGACCTTGTCTTGAACTTGCAACTCCTATCCGAGGTCCCATGTGTGTGTCTTTACTCTCCATGGTGTCTGTATTAAGTGGATTCAATCAGTTTGTGGAACAAGTTCTGGAGATCTTTCAGTGATCCTAGCAAGTTGGGGATTTCTGAAGAGCAGAGTCGACTGGACTCCAGTCGACTGGACCAAGAATCAATAGGATCTGACTTAGAAACCAGAACTGTGGGCTGAATTTGTTTTTGATGGATCAGATCAGACCATATAATCTTGGATCGGGCAGAACCCAACAACCAGAAAACTCACTTACATAGATGAAAAAGAGAGAAATCATATGTCTCCCTCTCGAGCAACAACAGCAGCTAGGGTTCTAAATCGAATTTACTACATCTTTCTTTTCATCTGACCGAGAAGAAGAATTTGGTCTCATCAAGCACCAAAGCTCAGATAATTTATCTAGTTGGGGTTTAAAAGTTTTTGTTTGGTTTCCGAAATTGGTTAAGATTTCCTTCTTAACCAATAGAGTGAAGGAAATTATGTTTGATGATTGAAGAAGTTGTTGAAAATTCTGAAGTGGCAAGTTCCTTGTTTTCAAGTTGCAATGTTTCTCATCAGCCAAGAGCTTGTCGATCATGGCATCTAAGAGGAAATGAACTGGTCCGTCTGTCCCTAATGATCCTGCCCTAAGTACATCTCAAGATTTTGGTGATTTTGTTTCTATCACTGCAAAAGAATTATATTTACACAAGATCAAGAACCGCTCGATAGCTATTGAACGAGGTGTGGTAATTCCCGATCTTCATGACAATGATACAAATCCTCTCATTCTTACTCCTGATCAGGTGGATACTTTGATTAACATTGGCTTATTTTCTATCATGTGGCAAGACTTTTGAGTATATTGTAGTCGTTTCCACGGTGAATATGATACCTAGGGCTAGAGTACTTTATTGTATCATGGCTAGTAATGTTTTTTTGCAGAGCTGGTAATTTTACTGAGATACCTAAGCATCATGCCTTCTATGTGTGGAAAACTATGCTAGGTGAGAGATTGGACATGCCCATGATGATATGGAGTCAGATGGTAGACGCTCATTCAGAAGCATCGAACACATGTCTTCCTCTTGGTGCTTTGATTACAGAGTTGGTTCCTGCGGGTGTGTTTATAGCTTTTACCTCTATGCCACCAGCAAGGCACCCATTGGATACAAGGTCTTTCGATCTATGAAATTCCCGGATGGTCCTAGTCTTCCTTCTCATCAGGATGAAGTTTTAGCCAGTCTGTTCAGGATTGAGGAGTCCTTATCGGATCAGAATCACAGACTTGGTATTCTTGAGGATAAATTTGAAGAACAAGGAAAAGATTTAAAGCTCACTGTAGATTGTATTCACAGTGGTCAGATTTTGGGGAGTGCTGCTACTGAGGGTAACTATGCTAGACATGTTGCTGAGAGCAGGACACGCACACAGGACCAGTGATGATTGACATAACCTTAGCTATGTCCTCTTGTGGAGGTCTCGAGTTATTTTATGAGTCCCATTTTTATTCTGTTACATATCGGTCAGTCCTGCAAATCATGTTTATCCTTGTCTGACTAGTTTATCTTTGTTATGGATGTTTGATGTTTTTTTATGGATCATTGTTTTCATAGGGTTATCATTTGTATGTGATTCATGTATGGATTTTATATGATTTATCTTTTTGTTTCATACATCATTGTGTATCCGTCATTGTTGGGTGTATGTAGGTTTACATTATATATATATATATATATATATATATATATATATATATATATATCGGGCTGTCTAGGTTGCCATCCTTAGAATGACATCAATCTTGACAGCCCATCTTGACCTTTGATTTAGTTAAGATCTAACAGTCGAGATAGCTCCTAATATAATAAACTAAAACCCAAAGGACAATTCAGTAATTTAAGATTTCTTCTTCTCTTTCTCTAAAATCACTTTGGATTTCACGACAACCAAATGAAGTTCTCACATTAGAACTACACATTTACAGAAACTTCATCTGCTTGAATGAGTTGGGAACAGATTTTCTATCCTCTACATTGGGTTTTTCACTAAAGGGTTATTGTAAAGTTGTATGCTACCTTCCTTTTTTTATTTTTCATAACATTATTCATTGATGAACAGATCTACTAATTAAACTGGTACACAACCATTTATTCTCAATTATCCGTGTCAAACCCCAAATATTAATTATTAATTAACACTTAGTTTTAGTTTTCGTCGACATGATCTCTTCATTGTAAATGTCAGAACTAATGTTTATATATGAGATGGAAATAAATTTTGTTTCTAGCTCTTCACCGCCAACCAGAAAATACTATGCATATTCAATTCTTTGAAGAACTAGATTTGATTTTGAGAAAAACAAAAAGATTTGAGAGTGGATTGTTGCAATCTCGCTCATGTTTGTTCGATTTGTGAGAATAGGGAAGAAAGAGAGCATAGTGACAAAATTACCCCTTAGTCTTTTTAGTTGTATTGTTGATTATATCCTGACCATTAGATCTTAACTAAATCAACAATCAAGATGGGCTGTCAAGATTAATGTCATTCTAAGGATGGCAACCTAGACAACCCGTATATATATATATATATATATATATATATATATATATATATATTACTTTATTGCAGAGTTTGAGTCGACTGAGAGAACCTGTTTGACCAGTCAGCTGAATGGCCTTTGTGTTCAGTTGACTGAATAGTATTTTTTGCCGTGTGTTCTTCAATGTGTACATGATTGTACTAACTATTTTTTGCAGGGTTGCTCATAATTGATTGGTAGTTATATACCATACCTTTTATGGATATCTTATTTGTTTTCACAACATGCCTAAATGTTTTTTTTTTTGGTCTTTCATGCTATATTTCTTTTTGGCATGTTTCTCCTCTTCGTGTTTTTTTGGGGGGGGGAGTAGTAGGTTTCCACAATCTAGGTTATGCAATTATATCATGTTGTTCTTCATATTCAATCTATAACAACTAACAAGTCACCTCTCAACTATTCCTATTAGTTATTAATACCAATAATAATCAAATCCTCACCTCTCAGCTATTGAATCTAATTAAACGGGATTTTATTATGCATGCTATTGAATATGCTTCATTAATCAAATCCTCACCTCTCAGCTATTGAATCTAATTAACTCCACATATTATTCACAATTAAATCCTCACCTCTCAGCTATTGAATTTAATCATGAAAAGGTTCCAATAAAAGATAAATATTACAAACATGCAGTAATTTTGATGTAATACTATCGGCGGAAGCAAACAATAATAAGAACACCAATTAAATAAATGGTTTGAACACCCAAAAACTAGGGTTCTTCACAAAAACGAATTTAATGTCTCAAGACATAAACAAATCTTCAATCTAACCTACTTAATAGGGTTTCCAATCCCCTATTTATAATAACCTAAACCTAATCCTAACTACACTAGAAAGCTAAGTAAATAGAAACTACTACTAGGGATGTTCTAATCCATATAGGAATCTGCAGGAACTATGAGGCATGTGCCTTGCACATGCTATCTTTATGCATATGCATCAAATCCCCCCAACTTGAAAAAAACTCGTCCTCGAGTTTGTGTACTAACATCCTCCAAAGTTCAAAACGACTCTTGTACATCAACCTTGACCTTACGTTGGTGCACAAAATCCGGCCATGAATCTTCCCCAGATAGTTGCTCGCAGAAAGAATGGTGGGCATTAATGTCATAGGTGCATCATTAGGACAACCCAATTGATTGGAACAATATAGCCGCATGTCAAGAAATAAGAATTGAAGGTGTTTGTCCCTCCATGGAGAAAATCCATTCTCATCTTGGAATAGATAAGGATCAACATAACCACCAAACAAATTACCAATTACTTTTATGGGACAGAATTTGTGGGGATGATAAAAATCATCAATTTGTCGGTCGGAATCAATGGAATTCATCGATTCATGGGAGTGATGAGCGAAATTCCGAGAACGTTCATCCTCTTTACCATTGTCATGGACAACAACCAGGTTTCCTTGCTTGGGCAACAAATAGAACTTCTTATTTATCTCCCTTGCAGATTTTTCCATCAAATCTTCTACTTGATCCACACATGCAACTTCTAACTCAAGAAACACAAAACTAGATGTATCATCACTATCATCACCAAAAACGGAAAAGAAATCAACAAGATCGTAACTTTGTAAACCACCAATTCGAGTACGAGTGACGGATTTTTCTTCTTCAAACATGTTGAGTAAGAAATTAATCTCCGCTTCTTTGTCAAGTCGTTTCTCTTCTTCAACAAATTCTTCCTTAAAAGACTCAAATTGACTTTTTAATTTAGTAAAGCAATTTAAAAGTTCCTTCAAATCTGTTTGTATGCTTGGTGACGTCATGGAGGTATCGCTCTTAGAATCGATTTCAGATTCAATATAGTGTGGGTATTCTCCATACGGAGTAACTTTAGAATTGCGACTATGAAGACCATCGTGATCATAAGTCTTTGGACGGTTTCCATGGGAATATTTAGCATCATAAGCAACATATTGTTGCTGAAAACCACATCGAGGAGGGTGCGTGTCC
This sequence comes from Aquilegia eximia, assembly GCA_023053565.1. Classification (NCBI taxonomy): domain Eukaryota; kingdom Viridiplantae; phylum Streptophyta; class Magnoliopsida; order Ranunculales; family Ranunculaceae; genus Aquilegia; species Aquilegia eximia. The sequence goes on from JALIGU010000003.1 coordinate 20,993,416, forward strand.
TGCAGGTGGTGGGAATAATATCCATTGTCATAATAACTATGACGTTGCCTGCGTGGGGGAGAAGGGGAACGAGAGGAAGAGGGAGGTTCATACCTTCTAGAAAGAGGAAAGCGGCGGCTAGGATCAAAGTTGGGAGCTTTATATTCAGAATCGGTATAACGCTTCGATTCATGTAAACTCCAACGATCTTGCGGCGACGAAAATTCTGTTTGACCTCTTCTACGATAACCCATTTTCAAATCACGAACATGAACGCGGCTCTTGTAATAAAAATCAGGTTTTTATCTTCTAAACCCGGGTGATTTAGGTTTTGGTCACCACTTTTTAGTATAAATTAGGTTTTGGAGTCGGCTTTTATCTTTATTAGGGTTTAGAGCTGAACCGACAATTGACCCAAGTAATTATTTATAATGGCCAAAATACCCCTGATCAAAACTATATTAGGGTTAGTGATCACGTGCAGATCACGTGAGTTTCAGGGGTAAAATTAGGTATTTTGAAAATATTTTCGGTTCAACCGGGTTTTTTTAGTTGTTGGTTCGAAAATGAGCCCTAAACCCTAATAAAGATAAAAACCGGCTCCAAAACCTAATTTATACTAAAAAGTGGTGACCAAAACCTAAATCACCCTCTAAACCCAGAAAAAACAAGCTCTTGATACCAATTTTGATGTAATACTATCGGCGGAAGCAAACAATAATAAGAACACCAATTAAATAAATGGTTTGAACACCTAAAAACTAGGGTTCTTCACAAAAACGAATTTAATGTCTCAAGGCATAAACAAATCTTCAATCTAACCTACTTAATAGGGTTTCCAATCCCCTATTTATAATAACCTAAACCTAATCCTAACTACACTAGAAAGCTAAGTAAATAGAAACTACTACTAGGGATGTTCTAATCCATATAGGAATCTGCAGGAACTATGAGGCATGTGCCTTGCATATGCTATCTTTATGCATATGCATCAAATCACCTCTCAGCTATTTCACTACACATCTACAATAAATATAATACTATTATCAAAACTAGGTCTCCCTAAATTCTAACAATAATATTTAACACCATGGATAACAATAGCATACAAATAATCATACTTACCTCATATCGCGAATTAGAGATAAGTAAGCATTAAAAACCTTGAATCACAATGAATAAGAAGAAACAACATAATAATCATACATCACCTAGAAAGCTTCCACCTTCCCCCATGATGATTTAGCTACTCATACCAATGGAACAAATAATTAAATCAAAGAACATCATAATTAAAATCATGGATTGATATTGAATTGAGTACAAAAGTTGATCTTGAAGTGGTGGCTAGAAGATTAAGATCTAAAAGGGATTCTAAATAGATAAACTCTAGTTACAACTTCTCTTATATACCTATTACATAATGGAATACTTGCATGCAAAGACTTCCTAACTTAGTGAAATTCGTAGCTGCTGCTGTTGGCCTCCTAGAGAGATTAGGCAATCAACAAAACCTAATCCTCTTGGGCCAGAATTGTAGCTTGGGCCAAGACCTTCAGTTTGATAGCTCATGGGCCCCAATCGGACTTCTGGTTCTTCTTGTAGAGCCTTTTTAAGATCAAGACCCAAAATAGGAAGTCCGGTCCACGTGAGTCAACAGATTTGACCCAAAGTCTTCAGAAGTCAACAGTTGACCGAAAGTCAACATAGGTCAGCAGCAGTTGACCCAAAGTCAACAGTTGACCGAAAAGTCAACTGAAGTCAAAGTTGATAAAAAAAGTCAACCCAACCTAGTTGACCACGGGGTGCCCTTAGTAGATTCTGCGGGTGCAAATATCCAATCTTCTTCCCTTGTGCAAATAACACCTCCTTGCTTGCTTTTCTCGACTTTTTGCGGGCTTTTACTCAATATTCGCATTTCGGCTCATAAAACCTACATAAAGACAAGAATGCACTAATCAATAGATATAATACAATAATATAGGTTAAGTGCTAGACAAACAAGGTGTTATTCGGGAGATAAATATACACTTTTGAGGTCCGATCAGAGAACATGAAGAGTTGAAGACTATGCAGCTGAAGATGAAGACGAAGACCATTCAGAACTTCCAGGTTTTTTTGTTCTAGTCGACTGGACTTGGTTCTCCAGCAACTGGTTTATAACCCGACCCTGACCCAGATCCACTAAAGTTTTCAGATCTAGTCTGTTGTGCGCAGCGGAAGCTTATGCACCAATATCCAAAATTGAAATAGTGTGTGAATCAAACAAAGCAAAACAAAACAAACACAAAACACAAGATTTACGTGGTTCGGCTAATATTGCCTACGTCCACGACCAAAACAACAATCTTTCAAATAGAGACGATTATACAAGCCCTCACGAAGAAACCAAAGTGTTCTTCCTCACAAGAGTTCTCTCAAACTCACCAATGGCTTCTCACAATCTCTCTCTCACATGAAGATTAGGTTTTCCAACCTTCTCAATTGGCTTTATAACATAGCCATACAAACACACACGAAATGGGCTTAAACCGGCCCATATACACAAAACCAAGAGAGGACATACGTACGTTGAATTGACGTTCGTACGTCGAGCCACACGGGGAAGTCATCTGTGATCCAGGACGTACGTACGCCCTAACTACGTACGTACGTTCCTTCCCCCTAAAGTCATCTGTCTAATGGAACGTACGAACGTCCTAACTGCGTACGTACGTTCCTGAACATAAAAGTTCCCTCCGTCCAAAAAATCCAACAATTCTCCACCTCGGCGAAGATTCAATAAATCTAAGCTGACACCAAGTCCCAAACTCCCATACTTGTCCCGAAGGACCAAAGCGGTTGCACCACCTCATGGTTGCCTACGTACCCTTCTTCTAAGGGATCAAACCACCGTAGTTCACTCCAATGGCATCTATGCGATGCCCACCATACCCCGAAGGGTCAAATTCCCACAAGGGGCCAAATCAAAACAAATGCCCACCAATGCCCGTAGAGGGCCAACAACCATAATCCAAAACAATGGGGTCCAAACTACCAAATACTATCTCCACTTTATGACCATAACCGACTGAAGATGAGTATGAATCAACACCCCGAAACCTACAAAGGTCTCCAAACAACGGCTTCACAGCTCCAATTGGCTCATGGGCTTGAGCCTTCAAACAAACATCTGTGGCTAGCAAACTAACATCAGCTGTGTTACCAGACAAACTTTCATAAGGAGCGGCATCAATCTCCACCTGCTGAGATATCTCTTCCTACTTCAAACTATCATTCAAACAAGGATGCCCAAAACAAACTTTACGTACCTTACCACCATTCAACAAGCCATGCTTGCTAGTACGCCTACCAAAGCCACAATCAACGAAACAATCTGACAAACTGGGAGTCAAACAATCCACCAAATGTGAAGAAGAATCTCCACCACAACCAACAGCACTACCGTTAAGATAGTACAAATTTCGTTGCCTTGTCCCTCTCATAACAACCAAAGCACCAGAAACAACCTTTAAAGCCCCATTTTACAGAACAATCCTCATACCATCAGACTCTAAAGTTCCAAGAGAGATGAGATTCACCTTCAACTCCGGAACATACCGGACACCAACTAATTCTTTAATTGTACCATTCTCCAACTTCAACTTGATAGTCCCCACACCAAGTGTTTTCATGTGACGACCATCACCTAACACAACATCATCACAGTCTAGCTTTTGAAAACTAGCAAACAAATCTCTACTGTGACACAAATGGTGAAAACATGCAGAATCCATAATCCACCCTTGAGTGGAGCAATCAACCATAACAGCCAAAGAATAATTTGAATCACCATCACTATCATCAGCATGTGCAACATTTACCTTATTATCTTTGGAAGACACAGAATCTTCCTTCTTTGACAACTCGGGACAATCAACCTTCCAATGGCCTTTTCCATGACAAAAGGCACACTCATCCTTTGCTAGAGGTTTACCTCTAGACTTTGATCGAGATCTTCCTCCTCTACCAGTAGTACGATCATTGGATCGTCCCCTTACCATCAAAGCCTCGGACGTTGAACCTGAACCCCTATGGACTTCTTTGTCCTTGCGCCTGCATTCATAGTTCAGTAACGCCGTTGCTGAGAGGACGTACGTACGTTGAATTGACGTTCGTACGTCGAGCCACACGGGGAAGTCATCTGTGATCCAGGACGTACGTACGCCCTAACTACGTACGTACGTTCCTTCCCCCTAAAGTCATCTGTCGAATGGAACGTACGAACGTCCAAACTGCGTACGTACGTTCCTGAACATAAAAGTTCCCCCCGTCCAAAAAATCCAACATAGTCAACACAGGTTTGACCAACAGATCTATTGCACTTTATCGAGTATATCAAGCAAGAGAAGGCCAAGGAAAACTTGATGGTGTTAGCTCTATTATCTACTCATAAGTGATGAACCCTAAGTGAAGAGCTTCATTCAAATCCATCTCATTCCATCGAATTAACTCTACTCACTACATTGAATTCTTCCATATTTATGAGAGGGAGAGTTATTGTAGTTGGTGTTCTATAAACCAACCTTGAGTGCTTTTAATTTCTTTCTCTATTCATCCTTTGAGAGGAATCATTAAGAGAAACAAAACCCACTTTGTTAAAAGTAATTTAATTTGTGAGAAGAAATCCTAGTAGGCTAGGTGATCAGTCCTCAAAAGTGTATATTTATCCCCCAAATAACACCTTGTTTGTATAGCACTTAGCTTATATTATTGTGTTATATCTATTGATTAGTGTTTTTTTGTCTATTGTGTAGGTTTTATGAGGCAAAATGCGAATAGTGTTAAAACCCGCGAAAAGTGGAGAAAAGCAAGCAAAAAGGTGTTATTTGCACAAGAGCAGGAGAATTGATATTTTCACCCAAAGATCTGTTGAGGGCACCCCACAGTCAGACCAGTTGACTTGACTTTATGCCAAAGTGCGGCGGTCCGAATCTCAGCCCAAACCGGGTCCTGTTGAGGCCCACAAGTCAGAATTTCTATCTTAGGGTTTATTTTAAGTTCAAACTTAAAAAAGGCTCTACAAGGAGATTTAGAAGTCTGATTTGCGCCCATGAGCTATCGAACTGAAGGTCTTGGTCCAAGCTACAACTTAGGCCCAAGAGAATTAGGTTTTGCTAAAAACCTAATGCCTATAGAAGACCAACATCAGCAGCCACGAATTTGACCTAATTTGGAAGTCTTTGCATGCAAGTATTCTACTCTGTATTTTCTATATGAGAGAAGTAGTAGTTAAGGTTTAGGTATCTTTTAGACTCCCATCTTTTAGATCTAGAGTTTTTTTATAGAGAGAGAAAAGAGAATATTTGTGAGAGAAAGTTCATTTTCTTCTTCTTTGTATCAAACTCCACTCATATCAATCAAATCAAATCACTTTACTTTATGATGTTTTGTTATTTATTTATTTATTCCATGGTGTCATCATCAAGAATGAGTAGCTAAATCTCCTTAGGGGGATGGTTGAAGCAGTCTAGATGATACAAAAGCACTATGTTTGTTCTTATTGTTCATTGTGATTCAAAGTTCTTAATGCTTATTTACTTCTAATTCGTGATATGAGGTAGCTAAATCTCCTTAGGGGATGGTTGAAGCACTCTAGATGATACAAAAGCACTATGTTTGTTCTTATTGTTCATTGTGATTCAAAGTTCTTAATGCTTATTTACTTCTAATTCGTGATATGAGGTAAGTATGGTTATTTGCATGTTATTGTTATCCATGATGTTAAAATACTATTGTTAGGGTTTAGAGAGACCTAGCTTTAATGGTTTTATTTATATTGATTAAGGATGTGTAGTGAAATAGCTGAGAGGTGATTACTACATATCCAAAGTTGATATCTTTTATTGGAACCCTTTTGTAATTAAGTCAAATAACTGAGAGGTGATGATTTAGTTATGAATAATATGTTGAGTTAATTAAATTGAATAGCTGAGAGGTGACGGTTTGATTAATAAGACATATTCAATAGCATGCATAAGAGAATCCTGTTTTAGTTGAGTGGAATAGCTAAGAGGTGACTACTTGATTATTATATGTATTAATGATTAGTTGGAATAACCAAGAGGTGACTAATTAATTATTATAGATTGAACATGAAGGAACAACATGTTATGTTTGCATGATTTAGTTTGTGGATACCAATTCTCCCCCTTTGTCATCATATATCTTCTTTTCATCTCTACCATATTCTTAAGTTAGGGTTATTTACTATCATTGCCTGTAGGAAGTTAGAATCAATCTTAAATCTTGTTTATTGATTCCTTGGTGTTACTTAATTATTTTTTTCAATTGTGTTTGAGCTAAAGATCTCCCCCTCTGAGGTGGGTACGACCCTTGCTTGTTACTTGTCTACTTTGATATCCAATTTATACAGGCACAAGAAGGAACTTCAAGTTAAAAATACAATCTTTTGATGTGGGTTAGAGATTAAACAACTTTTGGCCTACATCACTAGGTTAGAGGTTAGGTATCTCTACAATATTCAAGGTTGAAGGGATTCATTAGAGATTCAACAAGAAGTGTTTGTGGTGAAGAAGTGGTGTACTAGGTGTGACTATCTTGCTTTGCTTGGAGATTTTAAAGGCTAAGAAAGCCTCCTTGAAGAGTGGACGTAGTCAAACTTGCCGAACCACTATAAACCAAGTGTCTCTTGTGTGGTTTGCTTGCTATCTACATATCACTATCTATCCATCATATTCATGTCTCAACATTAAGCACACACACACACATTCCTTGTTGTTGGTTGTATGTGTAGGTGTGGGGTTGGGTCTATCACACAAAGACTTCACCTTTATGCTTCTAATCTTTAATTCATAATCATATCAGCATTTCTTCTTACTCTCATCCTCTCATACTTGTTTGTTCTTTCTAATCTGGAATTTGACCTCTTTGTCTGACAAGGCTGAGTCGACTGGACTCCAGTCGACTAGACCCTGTCAGACTGAGACTAGTGTTGGCTTAGTTTGGGTTTTTGGGTGAGAGTTATTCTTGTTTAGTTTATTTATCTTGTGTTAAGTGTGTTCCTCTCTTCTATAATTGTTTACTTGACCGAGATAATTTTTTATTGGACTATTCACCCCCCCCCCTCTAGTCATTCTTGACATCGTCGTGGGACTTTTCATTTGTTTGATGAACGTAAGCTTCTGGTCGTTGGCTATAGGTCGTTTGTAGTGGATTATTTTATTATTTGTTTGCTGACATTGTTTATTTTCTTTGCAGCAATAAAATACGACTTCTTAAAGCATAGTTGTAAGTGCCATAAGGCGTAGCCCTAAGTGGAGGCATTAGGACATAGGAGTATACAAAGAAGGGAGAACCGAGAAGTAACAGATATAAGCTAGGAACATTCTGGAGCATCACGGGCAAGGCACATGAGGATTAGCTGTCAAGCATTCATCTTAGAATGTGTGAAGAAGGGAAAGCAACGTAGAAGAGGAGAGAACCCTAGGATCTCTTAGGAATCCTAGGGCTGGGAGAAAGTGGTTCGAACCGCTATATAAGGAAAACTATAGGGCAAACCTAAGTAACTATTCACTCTTTGATTACTCTCATTTCAAAACTTGGCCTCCATCACTGACTTGATCGTTGGAGCTTTACCCATCGGACTATAACCGGTGGTCTTTGCAGGTATCAAGAGAAGAATCGACAGAAGGCGTGCATCAACCCTGATCTGTGACTAAGCTCAATTTAGAGCTTACATTTGGCGCTAGAAGGAGGGCAGCTACTTTTTAAGATCAGATCTAGGGTTTAGTGAATAACAGAAAGAAGAAGAAGAGAAGGAATGGTGACGCAGACTAGGTCATCTACTTATCCTGGGGGTGTAGCAGGTGGAGTTCCTCAGGCCAAGCAGCTGGAGCAAACTCAAGAGGTTGAGGATGAAACAAGGAGGTTAAGGGAAGAGAACCAAAGGCAGAGAGAACAACTGGGAAGAAGAGAAGAGGTGGAACGCCAGGATCTTCAAGAAGAAGAAAATGTAGCTGTTAGGAATGAGAATATGAGAAGACCAACAGAAGGGATAATACAAGGAGGTGGAGAAGGAGGTGTCAGGCCTCGACTGCCAGCACAGAGAAACGATAAAGTGGAGGGATCAGGAGAATCGGGTGTAAGAATCCGTGAAGTGCAACAGAAAGAGGGAGCCAATGACGATGAGATTCCGGCAGGCGATCCTTACACCAGGCTCTTCGATATGATATGCAAGGTTCAAGAAGATATGAAGGCGCAGAGTAAAGGAAAAAACATAGAAGTAACTCAAGATCTGGAAAGGCTAGGCAAAAGACCGCTGGCGGAGATATGCTACCGTCACGGGTTTCCGAGTAAGTTTCAATCTCCAAAGTTCAATGAATATGATGGAACAACTGATCCTGTACAGCACTTGAACAACTTTAAGCAAAAGATGGTGGCTTGGGAAGGAAGTCAATATGATGGGATGTGGTGTCGGTTATTCCCGAGCAGTTTGAAAGACAATGCCACAGATTGGTATCTAAGTTTATCTCCGGGAAGTGTATCAAGTTTTGCTCAGCTAAGCGAAATGTTTGTCAAGCATTATATTCATCAGAAGAGACAGGCGGCAGATATAGCGTCGTTGATTGATTTAGAGCAGGCACCAGGTGAGTCCCTCAGAAAATTTGTTACTAATTTCAAAAATGAGATTTTGAGAACAGATGGCGGTGTGGATGAGAGAACAGCTGTGGTAGCATTTCAAAAAGGGATAAGCAAGAAGTCACCAGCGTATGATTCTATAGTATCTTCACGGATGGGAACCTTGGATGAACTTTTTCAGAAGACAGAAAAGTACATCAGATTGGAAGATATAGCTTCTCGGAGGGCACAAAGGTGTCAACAGTAACTGTCAATGCCGTAACAGATACCGGTTCACGGAATGACAGCCCACCTAGAGAATCCGGCACAAGAAGAAACAGGGACGGGGCAAGAGGATCTGACAAAAGAGGCAGACGGGAAGACAGAGATTTTCCCCCAAGAAAGCTAACACCACCAAAATCGTTGCCGCAGCTCACCATGCCGTTGGATCAAATGTTGAAGAGGATAAGGGGAAGAAAATACTTCCAAGAGCCATCGGTAAGGTTTAGAACAGTGAGAGGTAAGCCATTTTGTGATTATCATATGACTTATAATCATCCTACAGAAGATTGCTATGAATTTAAGTCATTAATCTGGAAGTGGATTGATAGTGGTCACTTGAGGGAGTTTATTGTAGATAATAACAGGGAAGCGGCAAAACCAGAAGCACCAGTCAGAGGAACAGTTAAAATGATCTTAGAAGGGGCTAGAGAGTCCATTAACCAAGTAAAAAACAAGGTGCGAAAGGTGATGCAAATAAGAGAAGAGCCATCCGTAACAGGAGCGGTACCTGTGATGAGGAATGGGAGGCCAGTGCATAAAGATGAATCAATTGGGTTCTCGGAGGAGGACCTAAAGGGGGTAGTGACACCGCACAATGACCCACCAGTCATTTCAATACTCATTGGAAATTGGAATGTAACCATGGTACTTGTGGATTGCGGAAGTGACGTGGATGTTCTGTTCACTAGGGGGCTGGATCAAATGAAGCTAGGAAGGAACTGTTTGACAAACTCGCCTGGAGACATTTATGCTTTCAATGGAGGAGCAGTTCCGCCATTAGGAAAAATTACGTTACCAGTCACGGCTCATACCAGAACTGTCATGTCGAGATTTGTAGTCATTGAACCGTCTACAGAGTACAACGCGATCTTGGGACGAAAATGGATCCACTTAATGAAGGTTATTCCATCAAGCTACTATCAGAAAATCCGCTTTCCAACCGAATATGGCCAATATGAGATAAGAAGTAATCAAGCAATGGCAAAAAATCTGAAGATAGCAACGGTTAAGACTATGAGGCAAGGCACAACAGGTGCCGACATGGCCTCTACTTCAGCATAGCAACGACAGAAGGAGGATGACGGGTTCCCCGGAGAAATTTCTAAAACTGAGGAACAGATAGAACCCATCAACCTCACTGAGGCAGAAGGTCAGCGGATCACTTACATGGGAGCTAATTTAAACCCTAAGGTGAGACATGATCTTTTGCAGTTCTTACAAGATAATGTAGATGTATTTGCTTGGTCAGTGCATGACATGACAGGAATAGACCCAGACATAGCATGCCATGAGCTGAATGTGGATCCAAAATTTAAGCCAGTAGCGCAAAAGGTTAGAATAATAAAGCCAGCACTAGCAGAAACAGTACAAGCAGAAGTAGAAAAGATAGAGAGAGCCGGTACAGTAAGAGAAGTTCAATATCCGGAGTAGGTGGCGAACATAGTGGCGGTACCAAAGAAGAATGGAAAAGTCCGTATTTGTATTGACTTCACCAGCTTGAACAGAGCTTGCCCCAAGGATAGATACATCATGCCGAGGGTGGATGAGCTTGTTGACAGAACAGCGGGATATGAATTGCTATCTTTCATGGATGGCTATTCAGGTTACAATCAAATCCCACTTTACGGGCCGGATCAGGAGAAAACCGCCTTCTACGCTGGTAAGAGGACATTATGTTATACCAAAATGCCATTTGGTTTGAAAAATGCAGGAGCCACATACCAAAGGTTGGTTGAGACAATGTTTGAGAACTAGTTGAGGAAGACGATTGAAGTGTACATTGACGACATGTTGGTGAAGTCAAGGGAGCCATCAGATCATCTGGAAGACCTAAGAGAGACTTTCCAGATATTACGTCAATTCAACATGAAGCTCAACCCAGAAAAGTGTACCTTTGGAGTGACGTCAGGAAAGTTCCTCGGCTACATAGTCACCAAGAGAGGGATAGAAGTCACTCAAGACCAGATTAGAGCTCTTACAGATATGTCGTCACCAAGGACTCAAAAGGAAGTACAAGTGCTGGCGGGGAGAATTACGGCATTAGGAAGGTTCATTTCAAGGTCCGCAGATAAGTGCAAACCAATTTTTCAACTCTTGAGGACAAATTTATCTTTTGAATAGAATGATGAATGCAAAGGGGCCTTCCAAACACTGAAGGAATATCTAAGCAGACCACCAATACTTTCAAAACCGACACCTGGGGAGACGTTTTTCATTTACTTGGCAGTATCGGATATAGCAGTCAGTGCAGTACCAACAAGGAGAGAAGCAATGAATTAGAGCCCGGTCTACTTCCTCAGCAAGAAGATGACTTCGCCAGAAACAAGATATTTCAGGGTGGAGAAGTATGCTCTAGCTCTACTTTTTGCAGCACAAAGGTTGAGACCTTATTTTGAAGCCTATCACCTCACGGTGGTTACAGATCTACCACTGAATCAAGTAATGCCAAAGTTGGAACGTTCGGGGAGGATGGAAAAATGGGCAGTATCGCTGGGTATATATCAAATTCAATATGAACAGAAGAAGGCGGAAAAGTCCCAAGTACTTGCAGATTTTTTGGCAGATTTCCCCATAAAAGATCAAACTTGGCATGTGGATATGATGGTAGACGAGCAACTTGAGGTCACGGTTCCAGAAACGGTCAACTGGCAACAGGTTAAAGGTTGGAGAATTTTCACAGATGGGTCAGTGAACAAAGGAAGATCAGCAATAGGAGTGGTGATCATAATGCCTGACGAGACAAAAATCGAGATAGCGGAAAGCTTAGCTTTTCCAGCAACCAACAATGAAGCAGAGTATGAAGCTGTGCTTAAGGGGTTGGAAGTCTTGAAAAAGCTAGGGGCGAAAGAGGTGACAATGTTCACTGATTCAAAGTTAGTGGTGGAGCAATTCAGTGGAGTGTACAGAGCCTTAACAGGAAAGATGGCGGCATACCTTGAAGCCTTGAAGCGGAGTGTCGGCAGGTTTTCAAAAGTGGAAATTTTGCACTTGTTTAGACGAGAAAACCGTCACGCAGATGCCTTGGCGTACCTAGCTACGGTAACAGAAGAAGATTCAAATAAGACAATTACCTTCACACAGAGATCTCAGCCAATGATAGAGATGGGGGAGAAAACCGTGAACCTCATACAAAACATGGGGGCGAGCTGGATGGATCCGATAACTGAGTACTTGAAGAATGGGACACTACCAGAGGAAAAGACGAAAGCAAGATCAGTTTTGGAACAGTCCAAGAGATATGCTTTAGTAGGGGAAGACCTATATAGAAGATCCCTAGCTGGACTGTTACTAAGATGTGTTCATCCATCTCGAAAGGAAGGGGTCATGACGGAAAGCCATAGTGGCAGTTGTGGAAATCATTCCCCAGGAAGGGCCATGGCACATAGAATTATGATACATGGGCATTACTGGCCAAGTATGTACAAAGATTGTTGTGACTACGCCAAGAAGTGCCATGGTTGTCAAATCCATGGAAGGCTGATCCATACCCCAGCGGAAAATCTTCATTTCATAAGTAACCCGTGGCCCTTCTCGATGTGGGGGATTGACATAGTGGGCAAGGTGGAAAAATCGCAGGGCAGATAATATCTCATAGTAGCCACGGATTACTTCACCAAGTGGATAAAAGCAGAACCGCTAAGGAGGATAAGAGAGACTGAGGTCAGAGATTTCATCTGGTCGAACATTATTTGCAGGTTTGGACTTCCAAAGGCAATTGTGGCGGACAATGGTGCACAGTTCAGAGGGGATAAGTTGAAACAATTCCTAGAAAGTTACAACATCAAGCAGTTGTTTGCAACTCCGTTCCACCCACAGGGAAACGGGCAAGCTGAAGCGTCGAAGAAAGCAATACTTGAAGTTTTAAAGAAGAAACTGGAGGATAAGAAAGAAAAATGGTACGAGAACTTATGGGAAGTACTTTGGGCCTATCGAACAACGCCAAGAAGATCAACAGGTGCAACACCCTTCTCTCTCACGTATGGCATGGAAGCAGTGATTTCGCAAGAGATGCTAGTGCATACCATCAGGAATGTAGTAGTCGATATTGGGAAGAACAATGAAGTAATAGAGAGGGAGTTGATCTTGGCAGATGAAGTTCGAGAACGCGCAAAAATGAAACTTGGAAACTACCATAGACAGATGGAGAAAGCTTACAACAAAAAGTTAAACCGAGAAGTCTCATTCCAGGAGATCTCGTACTCAGGAAGCAGAACCCGCCACCAGCCAAGCTAGAACCTAATTGGGAGGGACCTTTCTTGGTAGACAAGGTTGGAGTTAATGGGGCATACTACTTGACATACCAGAATGGCACCCCTGTAGACAAGCCTTGGAGTATCAGCAATTTGAAGAAATATTATGCTTAGGAAAGCAGAGAAGTATTAGTTTTCAAAATTTTGTAAGGATGTCTGATCTCAGACCCGCATCATTGTAAGTTGTGACTTTTAAAATTTTAATGAAGTAGATGTTTGTAGTTTATAGCTTCTATAATATACCATATCTAGCTATCATGATAGATAAGGACGGTAGTAAAGAAAAGAAACCTTGACTGAGATCAGGCAAAAGATCAGTCAAGAAGATTAAAGAGTGAAATCCAATTTAGATTGGTGGGAAACAACATAAGTGTAGACTTTGGCTTGGCATGCCGTCAACTATATGTTGACAGTCTCTATATGTTGTTTCCTCCTCACTAAGGTTGAGATAGACAATGCAGTGGGGTGCTTCTAAGAGAGAAGACCAACAGTGCTAGTGGGTCAATGGGGTCTCACTTCGAGTTCACCGTGATGACGGGAATTGAGGAAGTAGGACCTAATGTTGACACACGAGAAACCTTCACCAGCAAAGAGGACATGCTATGTAACTCAATTACATAGGTAAGTCCTCATGACTATTAAAGTTCAGAGAAATGAATTAGATTAGCATCAGGAGAGATATGCGAATTCAGAAGCAAAGAGTAAAATAATGCAAAGAGAAATATAGATTTCTATGAAAGAAAGAAAACTGGAAATAAGAATTTCGAATGTTTACAGGAATAGTGTTATTATTACAAAGCATTTAATCGCACAACACTCAAGGTTGGGGGTTAAGAGGGGATCTTTGCGAGATAATGGTGCAGGAGAACCAGATGGAGAGGAAGGCGGTTTCATCTTCTTAGCACCAAAAAAGGAAACCAAGTTTTCCTTCACTTGCACCTTTACTTGGGCAGCAATTTGCTCAGCAAACTTGGCCACTAGCTCATCATATTTTGCCTTATATTCAGATGTAACTTTGGAAAGAGCTTCCTCTTTCTCCTGCCTAAGAACCTCCTCCCGCTCAGCAACATCAAGACGCCATTGATCGTAATCATTCTCATGCTGAGTCGTCACCTCATGAAGGTCGAGAATTTTCTCATTAACCTTTGCCTCCCATTCGGAAATCTCCTTTTGATGAGAGGATTCTAGAGCAGCAACGCGTTCCCAAAATTCCCCCTCCAGCCTAGACTGTATTTGCTTGATTTCAACCTCACGGTTGGCGGCAGCTTTCTTGCGTTGAGACCTGAGCTGCTCTATTTCGGCCTGGAGAGCCCATTTCTCATTGACTAAACGATTCTTATCAAGAGTAAGATTATGTTTTTCTTCGATGAGTTTTTTACGCTCTTCCATCAAGTCAGAAACGCAGGCTCCAGACCTAACTGTGAGACCGTTAACCTACAAGTAAAAACAAGAGTTAATAACTAGGAAATCAGGGAATTAGGAAAACGACAAGTAAGATCGAAGCTTACAAGAGATAGAGCCTTGTAGAGTTCTCGGTTGCATTCACTGAAGGTCATCTGGTCAATTTTGGCTTGATCGGATGGTAAGATCGAACTTTGCATAACAGTAAATGCAACAACGCCATCATTAAAAGCAGAATCTGTTGGGCTGAATGAGGGGCGAGAAGTAGAAATAGGGGCTTGACATTGAGAAGGTGAAGGGACTTCACAGCAAGCAGCATTGCGAGAGGAACTAGCCTTGCCGGAATCAGGTACAGAAGGGTCTTCACGAGCAAGAACCCTAGAAGCATCCACGGGATCCGGCATCTGAAATTCATCAGGCACAGAAAACGGCGTATGAATAGGAGCTGGAGCAACCCCAAAAATGGAAGGAGATTGACAACCAACATTAGCTTCATCACCTGACTCAAAGGTAGAAGAGCAATGGTTAGAAGTACGCTGATGAATGTACCTAGGTGCTTCGCAGACAGGCATAACTAAGGTAGCAACATCAAAAATTTCATGGTCAATGGGTAGGGGAGGCGGCATTGCGCCAACAGCAGGAGGCTCATTAGGATCCACAAGTGCAAGTTTGTTAAGGGAAGAATGCGAAGAAGGAGAAGTTGAACCTAAGTGGTTGGAGTCCTCCATAACGATATCTCCAAAATCGAGACCATCAGTATCAATGCCGAGATCATTGATATTCATAGAAACTTTCTCCCCACTAAAATCAGGCTGGTTGGGGAGTTCCATTGAGTCGGCAGAATGATCAGAAGGCTTATTTGATTGGACAAGTCTCCTTTTGGGGATCTTGACTCTTTTCCCCTTACGTGCAGTGTGTTTGGTGAGCGCCAATGGAAGCTCAGGAGACTCCGGCAAGGATTCTGGCTCACCCTGGATAGCCTGAAAATCAGATTCCTCAGATGAAACAGGAGAAAGATCACAACTAGAAGATCTGACAAGCTTTTGAAGACGCAAGGCAGATAAGAAAGGAGAGAGCCGAGAAGTTACTTTTTTTTGCGTCTTCTTCACTGGAGATGCTGGCTGCAAGGTTGGTGATGAGCCTAAGGCAGGAGAAGGAGATGAAGGGTTACGGGTACGCTTCAGAATCAAAATTTTCTGCAGTGGGATATTATCTCCGCTATCGTCATCTTCATCTTCACTGTCGGTCCCAACAGCTGGAGCTTTGCCTTTATTGTTTGAGGGAGGAGGAGGAGCAGGAATGGCGGAAGGAGGTTTGCCTTTCTTATCCTTGAGATAATCTTTGTGACAACAGACAAGGAGAACGTAATCCCCGAGATCTAACTCTTTGGTCAGTGGGGTGTTGTTCTTCTTAGAACAAGTAAGTTCCTGAATGGCAGAATAACCACCAGGCCCAGAATCAATTAGAGGCTCCCAAGGGGCATCAACTTGAGGTTTTATAGCTTTGCCCGCTCCGTAGATTTCTGGAAAAGAAAAACAGAAGAGACAAGTAAAAACACGATAGATCAGCAAAATGGCAAAGCTCAAAGCAATAGATCAACACACGTAAAAGGTAAGAAGAGGAACCTTCAGTGTTAAACCGCCAATATTTCAGAGGCTTTTTAATATTGCGACCTTTACCCCCGAAGTTGCCACTCACAACCAGGGGAAAGTCAAGCCATTCCTTGTCACTCTCAAGCAACTTCTGAACAATGGATTTCCTACCACTGCGCTTGACAAAGTAGTAATAAGGTTGACCACACTTTTCTTCGCAAGCCCTAACATAGTAACATTGGCGTACATCGTTGAGGGTAACAACAGAGGTGCCCTCACTGTTTAGCTGGTCCATAGCTCTCAATATGCGCCAAAAATTGCATATGCATTGACCAGGGGCGAGTTTGTAAAAGTTAAGAACATCACGGACGAGCTCCGAGAATGGAACCGGCAACCGAAAGCGATTTGATGGGCCGTCACCATGATCGCGTCTTGTCGAGAGAAATCGTGATGTGCAAACCGTAAAGCCTTTATATAATGAAAAAGACTTACGTCGGCAGGTATGTCATACTGCTGACGGAAAAGATCGAGATTAGGTCTAAACTCATAAGTAGTGGGGTTTTGTAGGTCCAGGTAGTAATTAGAAGAAGGGAAGTTAGCGTCTTGACGGAGTTGAACACCGTCATCTCTAGGGGCGTCCTCCCCAATTCTGCTTGAGGTATTTTTCTCCTGATTGGTTTGACTAGAAGCCATGGATGTGCTATTTAGCAAATCTACAGGAAGAAAAATTGGGGGCGCCCAGAGGGGATCCTAGAATAGAAGAGAAGGCGATTTAGAAATCTAAATTGAAGCTAAGGTGGAACACTGAGCAAACAAAGGAGACCCAAAATCCATAAAAAAGGAAAACAAAATTAATTAAGATATGCAGCATGCAAACAAACTTTCTGAAAAGAAGGATACATAAGCAAAGGGAGAAGAAGAAAGTAAAGCAGGGCAAGGAAATAGATAAAACAAAGAAGAAAGGGGAAGGAACCAACCTGAACACACAGATGTGAAGAGAAGAAGGGTGAAAAACGATCTCTGGCGACGTCGACGCAAGAAGAAAAAGAAGAAGGCTTAAGCAGAAGATAGAAGATGAAGAATCAAGAGTAAAGAATTAGGAAATTTCTCTAAGTTTCCTATTTATAGGGAAGTCAATCGAGGGGCAAATGTGGAAAAGAAAAAATAGTGACAAGACAAGGCGTAGGGAAACGAAAAGACAGCAGTAACTACCATCATTGCACCTAGGGAGAAATCAAAGAAGCACGTGGATGTGGATTAAAGCATGTTGGACACGCGTAATAAATGAATAGTTAGAGGCTGAATAGATAAGCATGAGCAGCACGTGAGCCGAATTGAAGTTGGAAAACTGAAACTTTCCCACCAAAATCTCATAATCATCTCTGTATGAACTAAAACCTTTGAACCGTCATCTAGGTAAACAGGCCTAGGTGACGGACAAAGGAGGGGCGATGTAAGTGCCATAAGGCCTAGCCCTAAGTGGAGGCATTAAGACATAAGAGTATACAAAGAAGGGAGAACCGAGAAGTAACAGATATAAGCTAGGAACATTCTGGAGCATTACGGGCAAGGCACATGAGGATTAGCTGTCAAGCATTCATCTTAGAATGTGTGAAGAAGAGAAAGCCACGTAAAAGAGAAGAGAACCCTAGGATCTCTCAGGAATCCTAGGGCTGGGAGAAAGCGGTTCGAACCGCTATATGAGGAAAACTATAGGGCAAACCTAAGTAACTATTCACTCTTTGATTACTCTCATTTCAAAACTTGGCCTCCATCACTGACTTGATCGTTGGAGCTTTACCCACCGGACTATAACCGGTGGTCTTTGCAGGTATAAAGAGAAGAATCGACAGAAGGCGTGCATCAACCCTGATCTGTGACTAAGCTCAATTTAGAGCTTACAATAGTGACCTTGACACTGTCTTGAACGTGTTTGGTTCCTGGTCGGACGAAAGAAAACTTAAGCTACTTCCTCACCTGAAGGATTACTTCACTCCCAAGGGTGGTCCTAAAACCGTTGCAGACGAGTTGGAGAGGAGGAAAGCTTTGAGAAAGAACTTTTTGATTGCGATGAAGAAGACATGTCCTAGTGAGAAGGCCCAAGCTCCTGGTAGCTCGAAGCTCAATGATTCTTTTGCGAGCCCGTAGATCATTACACCACCGACCTTTTTTCCAAAGTTGCCTGCTGGGTCGAGTAGGAAGAGGTCGCCGTCTGGTACTTTGAAGTTGATGGAACAACCTTCAGTTATCCCTTCTTCTGTTCCTTCTAAAGCTATGAAGGTTTTTGAACCTACTCCCATGCCTCGAAAGTGTGTTGTTCGTTACTCTGGTAAGGATAAGGGTGTTTCATCTGAATTTCGACCTGGTCCTTTTGAGTATTTGGACAACCAGGGAGGTAAGCACGTGGTGTTTGATAATGAGAGTGCAATAGATGACCCATGTGTTGCCCGAGCTATTAACGAGGGCATTGTTCTGGATGTTAATGCTCGAATGGTTAAGTCTCAAAGTCTTCTTGCGACCTGCTCAAAAATCAACTTTGCACTTTCTCTGGTGAGTAAATGCTACTTATGGTAGTTCGTCTGGTCGAATGTTTTTGCTTGATGTGTAACTTTTGGTTCTTTGTAGCTTAACGTTAGCTTCCAGGAAGTTCGTCTGGTCGCCAAGGTTGGTGCTCGAGCTGAAGGACAAGGTCGAGCAGGAGAGGAACGTTGCCCTTGTTGCTGAGACCAAGGTGAGGGATAGGGACAGGGAGATTGTTGCGAAGAACAAGGAGATAGATTACCTGCGAGGTGAGGTTACTACTGCTAAGGTGTCAGTTGCATACTGGGAAGACTTCTACAGAAAGAATGGCGCTGAATGGCAAGAGTATTATGAGAATATGAGGAAACAGCTTCTAGGTTCGTCTGAGGGAGAGGAGACGCCAGTTGTTGAAAAGCCCATTCCAACTATTCCACAGGACACCTCGATGGGCCCTGAGGAGAATATAGAAGAGCCCCCAGAGCGAGCAGGTTGAGCAAGATGAGCAAATACAACAACAATGACTTCTTTCTTCTTCTTCTTTTCTGAGTGGTGTGAGGTTCAAATAATAGTTGTTCTTGAAAACTTGTTTTTTGTTTTGTTGATGTTGGCCCTACGTGGCTTTAAAACATTAGTCATTGGCTAGTTTGGTTCCGACCAGACTAATCCTTGGTGACCTGGTTCTCTGTTCTGGCTTGAGGCCGTAAACATTAGTGATCAATCTACTCATGCAGGTCGGTTGCGCCTTTACTTTTATACAAATTTATTTGTTGTTATGGATAATGTCTCCTTCTCCTTTGACGACTAGTTTCTGGGGAGTCTTGGTAACTCGTTTAGAAGGCAGGTAGACGAGATGAATAGCTACAAGTAGGATGAACCAAAAAATTCTTCTTGCATGCACTTGAATGTATTTTTCTTTTGAACGTTTGTATGTTGCCTTTGCTCGTTGCTTGTATTAATGTTTGCATGTACCTGGTTTTGTGAGCTGGAGTTACTGAGGACGCTGAAGTAGCCCCGAAGTAGTATAGGTTTTTGATGTAATATAGAGACTAAATCGTTTTTCTGTAATAGTTAGTTTAATTTTGAAGAAGAAATAAAATAATTATTCACTCGTTTACCTTGTTCGCGTCTCTTTTTGTTATCGTATTGTCTGCGTAGTTAGATGGCAAACAACAAATAATTTTTGTTAGGTATGCAGATTTGACCTGGGATGAGATCTGGTCGATTGACAATGAGCTCGTTCTTACCCAGGTCGTAGGATTGATATGACCTAAGTAAAAGGGTGTTAGTTGGATTATAGATGTCAACTTGAACACTTATCCAATTATCAAAAGGACTAGAGTATTGATAATTGAAAGTCTAGCACGATTAGTTTAGTTTCAACGTATTCAAGCCATTCATGTATGAATTGAGATGAAGGCAAATTCGAGCGTATATTGACAAAATTTGTGAATGCATGCTTATATTTATTGGTAAAATTTCTTCAAATGATAAGCATTCCATGGATTCTTGATATCTTCTCCTTCTGGAGTTTGTAGACGATAGGACCCATTGCTTTGAACCTTCTTGACGATGTAAGTTCTTTCCCAGTTAGCATTGAGCTTCCCAACATTTGCTTTTCTCTTGTTGTGGAACATTCTTCTTAGTACGAGCTCTCCTGGTTGAACGTACTCCCTTGTTGTAAGCTCGCTTTAATCTTTGTTGGTATTGCTCAAGCTTAATGGTTGTATGTTTCCTTTTTTCTTCGATCAGATCTATTCCGAACGACCAGGCCTGATTATTGAGTTCGGAATCGACCAGTAATGACTTGGTCGTACCAAATGTGAGCTCAGTTGGAATGATAGCTTCTACTCCATAACATAGACTGAATAAGGACATTGTTGTTGATGTTCTAGGAGTGGTTTTGTATGCCCAGAGGATGTTCTCAAGCTGCTGGGGCCATTGGTCTTCTTGGTCTTCAAGCTTTTTCTTTAAGTTAGATAGGATTTGCCTGTTTGCAGCTTCGACTTGACCATTGCTCTGTGGGTATTAAAGAGCTGACCTGGAGTGCTCGATTTTCTATAGTTCGTAGAAGGATTTAATGTTCTTTCCAACGAACTGAGTTCCATTGTCAGTAACTAGCCTTTTGGGCAGGCTGAATCTGGTAATGATGTTTTCCCACAGAAATCTTCTCATATCTGCTTGGGTGGCGTTGGTGAGAGCAATAGCTTCGACCCATTTGGTGAAGTAGTCTACTGCGACCAGGACAAATCTTTTCTCAGATTTCTTCTATTTGATTAGTGGACCCATGATGTCGAGCCCCCACATATGAAATGGCCAAGTGGTTGTGACGTTGATGAGATCGTTGGGGTGCTGATGAGTGTGATCGGCGAAACATTGACACTCTTTGCACCTTAATACAAACTTTTTTGCGCCTTCCTTCATTCTTTACCAGAAATATCTTTGTGAGATTGGTTTGTGAGCAAGGGTGCAACTTCCTGAGTGATTTCCACATTCTCCTTCATGAATTTCTTGAAAGATGATATGTTTGGGAATTAAGCATCTTAGGAGTAAGCCAATGGCCGATTTCTGAAATAGCTTTTCTTCATGTAACTTGTACATAGTGACTTTATGCAACAACTAGTTGGCTTCTTTCTTGTTTGTTGGGAGCTCGCCAGTTTGCAAGTAGTTGATGAAGGGTTTCATCCATGTTCCTTTTATGTATTCTGAGGTCGTATTGAGGAGGTCGTTGATTTGGTTGACCTCTTCTTGTTTTTGTAAATACGCAGGTAACATGTTTACTGCTATTGTCAGAGCTCGAGGTCGATCTGATTCGATTTTGGATGCAAGGAATGTGTGTGAATCACCATATCTGTTGTCATCTCTTGGGATGTGATCGATGGTGAAGAAACTTAATTTGCTGATTAATTCCTTTGCCTTGCTTGCATATCCTATCAAATTGACTCCATGGATTTGGTAGTTACTTGTGATCTGATTCGAGAATCACTGAACACTTTGAGTCAATCTGCTTGAAGGTCGATGGCCATTAGTAGGCCTTGGATTAAGGCTTCATATTCGGCCTCATTATTGGAGGTTGAAAAGTCTAATCGAGTTGACCTTTCATGATGTGAGCCCTCAGGTGAGATGAGTACGACACCAATGCCACTTCCATTTGCATTGTGTGAACCATCAACGTATAGATGCCAGTGGGTCAACTTGGATTAGTCTAGTCTCTGGTTCTAGTTCCCAGTTTGAGTCTTGGGCAGGGTAATCTGCCAAGAAATCAACTATGACCTAACCCTTAATGGCCTGGCGAGGTACGAATTAAAAGGTGTAATCACCGAGCTCAACTGCCCAACGAGCCATACGACCTGTTTTGTTTTTCTTTTCTAGAATGTGTCATAGTGGTTGATCGGTGATTATTTTAACTATATGTGTTTGGATAAGGTTTAAACTTGCATGCAGCATATAGAAGAGCTAATGCTAATTTTTCCAGAGGTGTGTACCTTATTTCTGCCTGCTACAACACTTTGTTTGTGAAGTAAATTTGTCTTTTGACCTGATTCTCCTCTTTGAATAGCACCGCGCTGATCCCAAATTCTGAAGTGGCGAGGTAAATTTCGAGCACAACTTCATCATTAGGCTTAGTGAGAACTAGTGGAGTGGATAAGTATGTTTTGAGGTCGGTGAATGCTCGCTCGCACTTTTCTGTCCATTTATATGCTGCCCCCTTTTTCAGAATCTGAAGCATTGATCGGCATTTATCGGATGCTCTAGAAATTAATATATTGGGAGTTGATACCATGCCATTGAGTTTTTGAATTTGCTTCTTAGCTGTTGAGCTAGGCATATCGACCAGGGCTCTAATCTTGTCTGGATTTGCTTTGATTCCTCTTCTTGTGACTAAGTAACCGAGAAGCTTCCCTGATACGACCCCGAATAGACATTTCTCTAGATTAAGCCTCATCTTGTACTGCCGCAATCTCTGAAATGTCTGATCGAGATTAGTCAAATGGTTCGCTCGTAATTGTTCTTGACTAGCATGTCATCAATATAGGCTTCCATTGTTCGACCTAGCAGGTCGTCGAACATTTTGGTTACCAACCGCTGGTAGGTCGCTCCTGCGTTATTTCTGAGGCCAAAAGGCATGACCTTGTAGCAAAAGCCTTGTTCAGTGGTGAACGAGGTCTTGATTTGATATGGCTTGTGCATTGGGATTTTGATTGTATCCTGAATATGCGTCCATGAATGACAGAAGCTCGAAACCGCAAGTCTGATCGACTAGCCTATCGATTCGTGGGAGTGGGAATGAATCTTTACGACAAGCTTGTGAAGTCGATGCAGAGTCTTGTCTTCCCATTCTTTTTCAAGACTGGAACTATGTTGCCAACCAATCTGGTGTGTCGACCTCTTTAATAAATCCGACCTATTTGAGTCTATTAATTTCATCGTTAACGACCTGATGAAACTTGGGAGCAAGTCGCCTTGGTTTTTGTTTAACAGGTCGATATTTAGGATCTACTCATAACTTATGGCATGCAATTGATGGATCTATACCAGGCATATCGACATACGACCAAGCAAAAACATTTTTATTAAGAGAAAGGAAATTTACAAACTTATTGTACTTATCTGTTCCTAAATCTGAGCCCACATAAACGTACTCGGGATCGTCATCTGACCCTAAGCTCACTTGTACTCCAGGATTTGTGCTTCCATGTGAGAGTTGAAGGGAGCATGTTTGCTCCTTCTGTGGTTGTTGTTTGGCCTTGTATGCAGCCTCTGCTTTTCCCTTGGCAGCATTCTTGGTTGGAGTTGCGACCTCTTTGTTGGTTGAGGTTGCTGGCTTCTCATTTCTCACAGCTTCTATGATTTCATGACATTCTTGAGCTACGTTCTGATTTTCTCCGAGCTCCATTATCCCATTGGGGCCAGGATAACGGAAGACTTGGTGGTAAGTAAATGGAACTCCTCTCATGGAGTGGATCCATTTGCGACAAGGTCTTGCAGTGTACTTGCTCGCAATGTTGAGAACGCTGAACTTGGCTGTGACAGAGACCCTATCTTCTTTTCTGCCAACAGAAACGGGCAGTAGTATTTCTCCTTTTGGGTCCTCCCTTGAACTATTGAAGCCCAAAATCGGAGTGAAGTCAGGAATGAGGACTGAATGATGGAGTCTCATATCCTTGAAGGTCTTGTACATCAATATGTTGCAGAATGCACCTGGGTCGATCAGGACCCTCTTGACAGTGTAGTCGACTATCATTAACTCAACGACCAAGGTGTCGTTGTGTGGAGTTACGACCTTGTTGAAGTCGTCTTCTGTGAAGCACAAATTTGTTTCTTGTCGAGCAGGAATGTTGGTTTGTGCTACTCGACCTGTGATGGAGTAGACATGGTGAAGATGTTCTACACACCTCTTCTTCTCCCTTGGAACTGGCGTGGAGTTGGACTCATAGATCATGTAGATGACATGACTTTCCGTCTCACTATCTTCTTGTATTTTGTTTGCGATCTGCTTGTTGATTTGGTCGCGGAGGTCGCCAGTAGAACCTAATCTTTTTGAGAGGTTGCGCCATCTGCTGTGTGTTGGGCTTGAAGAGGCAGCTATCGTCTTGCTTTGACATCGTTTGTCAGAACGTGAGGGTGTGTTTGGATCACTTTTTGCTTTTCTTTTCTCCGGAGTCATCTTGTCTATTGTAAATCCAGTTGTTCGGCCTTTTCTCATCAGCCCATGTCTGGAGCGCTCGCTTTAGTATGCGGCAATCATCTGTTTGATGGCATCTTACCTTGTGGACCTTGCAGTATGGACGACCTGTTGTGTTCTCGAGTGATGTGAAATCTGGAATCTTGCACCAGTGGTGATGTTTGATTCTCTCATAGATATATCCTGCAGGTCGTGTAAATCGGTGGTATTCCCGCTACTCGGGGGAGTGGAACTTAAAGATCAAGTCATCGTAGTTTTGTTCTTATAGAAGGTGAAATGGCGCAGATCATGGGATCATGCGGACTCTCCGACATCTATTGATTGCGTGATATTTGACATTAAATGTGTAATGGACCAAGATATTCTCTATGCATTGATTAAGGGCATGTGTCTGTAATGAGGTCGCCAACGGTAACATGGTCGAGCTGCACTGGTCGGATCAGATGAGGTTGTTGCCTGGTCGACGTGGTGAATTGTTGAGTTATGCCATGTGACGTATTTTGATTGGGTGTTGTATGTAGTACCCCTACAATATGCAAACCCTGATGCAATGCTCAACTGATTCATAAACTACGCCGCCATCTCATGGGCCATGAGTCTCAAGCTCAATCCTATTTCCATCTTTAAAGGCAGACGGGCCGACCCATTTAATTACAGGGATGATACTCATCAGTTAATTTTTTTTTTTTTATAGAAGTATAGTTTTCATTAATGTTCCACACAAATATACAGGCCTGATCAACATGTACTATGAAGTACACCGTCAGGTATGAGAAAGCAAACACAAAATCCCAGATGAATACTAGACAGACTTATACTAGATACAAGTCATCCAAAGGGAGCACCATTCCTGAGTCTTCTGCTCACAACCCACATCAACTACCCTGCTTCCTTCATCACCCCTTGCCAGTCATTCAGCAGGTCTGCGAAATGTATTTCCCTCCTGAGATCCAGACCGAACTTATCAACATTCAACCATGCCCATAACATAGACTTTATCATTACCACAATTCTGTGCATGTTGAAATCCCGTTCGCAAAAAACCACCCCATTCCTACACTGTCATATACACCAGAGTACAACGTATGGCAAAATTGCCCAGATTCTTTCACTGATCGATGCCTCTGTTTCAGAATTTTGGCCAACCCTTCAGTAGTTGTTCAGGTGTTTGGACAGTGCTGAAGAGAGCAACAGCCTGCGAACTTACTGTAATAAGAGAGTTCCATATATCTATCACCATAGGGCACAAGACAAACAGATGATTGGTTGTCTCATTGTCACCCTTGCATAACACACATCTATTCACAATGAACTGCACCTTGTTCTGAAGCCTGTCCATAGTCAATGTTTTGTCCCACAACAAGCTCCACATAAAGAATTTTATATTCGTGGGGATCTTTGCCTCCTAAACTAACCCGTGAGGATAAGAAAATGGAGTCATAAACCTGATCCGTCCACTGTTTGCAGTTTGCAAGCTGTGAATACCATGATTTAACAGTAAACTGTCCATCACTCTTGTGCTGCCATTCCCAAGCATCATTAGCTTCTTCCAAATTAACATTCTCAAGTAAACCCATTAGGTGGTCTAATTGAGTCTTCACTTTCTGTAAAGACAGTCCTTCTCAACCGAAGATTCCACTCCCCGTTTTCAACAACATGATCTTTCACGGTTCCATCTTTTAGAGAAGCGAACTTGTATATTCGATGAAATCTTCTAGAGAATACCACATCCCCAATCCACTTGTCGTGCCAAAAATCCCCTCTCTTGACCACATGACGGATATTACCAAAGAAGTCTTCTTGGGCAACTTGTATGCCTCGCCATAAGCTACAACCGTACGTACGGTTGAGTAACCTTGATTGGTCTTCCCCATTATCACAAGGTCCATACTTTGCATTAATCACCCGTCTCGATAGAGACCCTTCCTCCTTCCCATACCGCCAAATCCATTTCGTGAGCAAAGCTTGGTTCATGATACTCCATTAGTGATTCTGATGCTTCATGTTTATCCTTATGTTTTTGGTTTAATTTTGCTTTGGCTTGTAGTCATTTATTAGTTTTATATTTTATTTACATAAATTAATTATTTTTTATTTTTATTTTATTAATTAATTTAACAAAAATTATACAAAAGTGAAGGACAACCTTACCACGCTACACACAGTGTGCCAGTTATTGCTACATTTTTTTTTCTTGTATTGCTACTGTCAGTCATCCATAAACGTACGGGGACTTTAGGAGTAAGAAGTTTGCATTAGCATAAAATATTTGGATAGATAAAAACAATAAATAACAAAATTCAAATCAAACACTACAAGCAATATTTTGAACATCACAGAATTTCTTAGAACACTGCCGAGAGGTGAGTAAGGGAAAAGGTTTTAGCCGGTTTCATCTGTGGAAGGAGAGAGAATAAAAGTAAAAGTAGGAAATAAAAAATAAACCAAAAAAAAATAAAAAAACAACTATGGCTCTTAGTGTTATTAACAAGTTTGCTTCTTGCATATTTGGTTGTTGTTGTATTGGCTTTCTGTAAAAATCATTAGAAAGCCATTCTGTAAAAATCATTAGAAAGCCAATGACTTACTGTTATATTCCAAAAACAAATCTTTATAAAATTTCATTGAAGTAACTTATGGATTTATGATTTTGAATCACCTAATTCTTGTGAAATCTATTGGTATAGATGGTATCGACTTTATTGGTGGATTTTCTATGAAGTGTTATTTGAATCCTGCAATAAAAAATATTGATAATAGAAAGAAATGTGCAAACTGATTTATTGCAATCTACAGTAATCAGTTTAGCTAGCACTTTAAACTTGTAATTGGTTGGTGATTATTTTTATAAACAAAAGAAGAAGAAGAAACTCAGTTGAAGAAAGCTATTGAAGAGAGTGGAGAGAAGAGTTCGGAGAACAGCAAGATGTTGCAGTTTTTTGTTTTATTTCTATTTGTTTTATTTTACTTTTTTTTCTCCTGAATTTTCTCTCTCCATATTAGCTAAAACCGACTGATCAATTAACATGTTTTCTTCTCTATACGTGGCAGCTATTTATACATCTGTGATGTTCAAGCATCACAGATCTGTGATGCTAGCATTTCTCTATATATATAGAGAAAGAGAGAGAGATCTATATATTTATCAAAAATATTTATTCCCATATCGTATATATCAATAATTCGTAAAATACCATAAGAAATGGACTTAGTCATGATCATTTCTTCTTCTTTATCTTATGTTTGGCTTTCTCTTTCTCTTTTTGTTTCTTCTCTTTTTGTTTCCTCTTCATTTTTTCTTGTTTCTTTTTCTCTTCCTTCTTTTTCATCTCCTCTTTCTCTTGTTTCTTCTTTTCCTTTTCTTTAATTTCCTTCTCTTTCTTCTTCTTCTCCTCCTTTGTTGGTTGTTTCCCTTTACTGTTAGAACAACCCATTGTTAGTCTGTATGTTTTTCCTCAACCTGCAGCATGGATATATATGATCAAAGAAAAATTGTATATATATAGATAGAGAGAGAGAGAGGATTGGTTTTGTACTTATTAACTTGGTTTTGAGTGATGAAGCTGCCGTTAGTTTGATTGGCTATTTCAGTGTCAGTAAGTAAGATATATGTATTGTTGTGTTGCCGGCTAAGGGCTGCATGCATGCATATTGGACTACTCTCTGTCTTGCTATGACATGGGTAATCTTGACATTTAGAAAATTAAAATCAATTGGGTTTATTTCGGCCCATTAATTTGCATTCAGACCAAGGCCAGCTCAATCAAGCATACACAGTTGCACAGTAGTACACTAGTACGTACTCCCTAAAGTTTGAATATAACTAGAGTAACATCTCTATCTGAAAACAAAATTAATGTTCGAATTGGTATCTGCAACTTAATCTCTCTCTCTTTCTCTCCCCTATATATACGATGACATACATTCATTGTTTTGAGGTTTTGTCGTCTGCTTCTTAATTAATCTCTTTTTTGAAAAAAAAAAGAGATAATCAATGGCAGGGGATGTTGGTGTAAGTGTTGAACCTGATAAGAATTACCCAGGGACGTTGACATGGTATGCTTTCTGGGCATGTTTTGTTGGAGCATGGGGTGGTTTGATCTTCGGTTACGATCTTGGTATTTCAGGTAAGATTAATCATATATAGATTATTTTATATAAGTATTTTGATGTGTTATGTATAATATATATATATATGAATGCATGATCTTCAGTTTCTAACATAGGTTTAATTTGTTGATTTTTTTATTATTAGGTGGAGTTACATCTATGACTCCCTTCTTGAAGAAATTCTTCCCTAAAGTATACATGAAAGAAATCGGCAATAAATCAGTGAATCAGTATTGTACTTTTGATAGTGAAGCTCTCACTTTGTTCACATCATCTTTATATCTTGCTGCTTTGCTTTCTTCTCTTTTTGCTTCCAAGTTTACAAAAAGATATGGAAGAAAGAGATCTATGCTCATAGGTGGAGTAATTTTTCTATTTGGTGCTATACTCAATGGAGCTGCTGTTAATCTTGCCATGCTTATTGTTGGTCGAATTTTGCTTGGTCTTGGTATTGGCTTCTCTAATCAGGTAAACAAACTTTATTGCTTAGATGTTTTATATGCATGTTAGTATGTTACCAGCTTATGTTTTATGCATGTATAATATTGAAAATAGATTAAATGGTGCAAGGTAACAATAACTCGTGCCTACGAATTTTGAATGTGTAAAGAAAACTCGATCTGGATCAATGCTGGCATTGAGATTATAGTCCAACCATATCAATGATTCATGCATCTTAGCAGATTTTATGTAACCTGATCACTGTATATATCATGAATCCCCCTACCTTACAACCCTCACTACTGTGGCCAATCGGTTTGGCTATTTGAATTTCATGCCATAAGATGTTTCCAACATTCAGGTGCACCGTGCAGTAAAACAAATCAACATATATTAGTGACAGTGTGTGTGTCTGTGCATGCATATATATGTGCATTTGTGTGCGCACATATATATGTGTGTTTGGGTCTGTGTGTGTCCATATTATGCTTCAAATTTAGTCACTGGTCATATCCAATTTAAGCTGCATTCAATTGTTTATTTTTTGTCTGATGTTTTAAAATTCTGTGTGTTGGTTTGTATGTTTTTATGTCTCAAGGTTGTTAAAATTCTTTCTTTTTTTGATTTGGTTATTGAGAAATTTTAGTTTTGTTTTTTTCGATTCAAGATCTCACCACTTTGATGGATAAACTATGGTAGTCACTAATAATGTTCTTACATATATATATTTGCAGTCTGTACCACTTTACCTGTCTGAGATGGCTCCTTACAAGCACCGCGGTGCGCTGAACAATGGTTTCCAACTGAGTATCACAATTGGTATTCTTGCTGCTAACCTGATAAACTACTTTACTGATAAGATAGATGGTGGTTGGGGATGGAGAGTGAGTTTAGGTGGTGCTGCAGTTCCTGCTGTATGTATATTCCTTGGAGGTCTGTTTTTACCTGACACACCAAATTCTATCATTGAGCGAGAAAATCCCAAAGAGGCCAAAGTAGTGCTTAGGAAAATCCGTGGCACAGAAGATGTTGATCAAGAGTACAATGATATATTAGCTGCTAGTGAAGCATCAAAGAAAATTGATGATCCTTGGGGTAGACTACTTAAGAAAAGGAAGTACAGACCACATTTAATTATGGCTATTCTGATTCCGTTTTTCCAACAGTTTACTGGAATGAATGTGGTCATGTTCTATGCTCCAGTTTTATTCAAGACTCTTGGTTTTAAAAACGATGCAGCTCTTATGTCAGCTGTTATTACTGGTGGTGTTAATATGATGGCTACTTTTGTTTCCATCTGCTTTGTGGACAAAGCAGGAAGAAGGTTTTTCTTCTTGGAAGGTGGAGTTCAAATGGTTTTGTCACAAGTTGTTGTTGGAGGTCTCATCTGGAAATTAATTGGTGTAGATGGTATTGGTACAATTAGCGAAGGTTATGCTGCATTGGTGGTTACTTTTATTTGCATATTTGTAGCAGGATTTGCATGGTCATGGGGTCCTTTAGGATGGTTGGTACCAAGTGAAATATTTCCTCTAGAAGTCCGACCAGCTGCACAAAGTATCAATGTTGCTGTCAACATGTTCTTCACTTTTGTCATTGCTCAAATCTTCTTGAAGATGTTGTGTGTAATGAAATTCGGACTTTTCTTCTTCTTTGGAGGTTGTGTGATCATAATGACCATCTTCGTGGCTCTCTTTATACCTGAAACGAAAGGCATACCGATTGAAGAAATGTCTCAAGTGTGGAAGAATCATTGGTTCTGGAAAAGGTTCATTGATGATGATCGTCATGATTATGAGTTGGAAGACAAATCTGGAATGAATATTGTTTGAATATGTATAGAAGATGTAGGGTAGGCAAAAGTTCATCGAACTTTAAAGTTAAGAGTCATGTTTAGGGTTATGAATTGTGTCTAGTGTGATCTGTTACGAATTTCTGTTCACTTCTGAATTAGGGGAATTATTATATATATATATATATATTTGAAATTATTTTTCTGGAAAATATTAAAGACTTATTTTGGGAATCTTATATATTATATATTGTCCATAGCTGCTGATCTTTATCTTCTTCTATATATCACTATTGTTGTGAACACTACCCAGTACCACCTTGCTTCTCCTGTTGTCCAATCTGAGATTTCAGACTATGCTTTAGTATATACATGCACTTATGTCAAGCATGTTCACTATGGTTGAGAATTTGAGATTCCAGACTATGCTCGATTTTCTGGAATAGCCAGCATATACAGGCGGTATAAAAAAAAAATTAAGAGTCAAAACGCAGCAATACAATGCCATACCACATTACCGTTTTGCACCCAGCATTTTTTTCTGAAAAAAATAAATATAATAATAATAATTCCAAAAGCGCAAATTAATATGGTCCAGCTTACATTACAGAGCCGATCGAATGGGCATGCCATCTACAAAAGAAATCTCGATCTTATACCCTGCGGGTTTGAACTGATTTTGGATAACTTTCTACATTACGTCAGTTTTTGTAAAATTGAATCAAACTGAAGTCTTTAACTGGATATGGATATAATTGCAATAGGCAAGTCTAACTTTTAACTAGTTCATGACGATTCTGGTTGAAAAAAGTACAGGTGGGAAGGCTTCTAGCTATAAATGTTTGACGACAAGCAAAGCAAAAGACAGTATATGAACTCAAAACCCATGCAAGAAAGCTAGCTCACTGGATTACTTTGGATTGTCCAGTTTAGTTCCTTCTTTTATAACTGATGCAGAAACAACCCATGCATGTTACGATACTCCAACGAAAGTTTCTCGTCAATTATAACATCTACACGTATTAGTTGATCCTACATACCAGGGGTTAAAATAATGGTCTAGTTCAGTGCACTCAAAATAATGCTACAAGTGACTGCAACCGACGATTTAAAAGGGCAGGCACAAGACTTAATTACAAAACCAAGTTGTCAGTTTAGGTACTAAATGAACCAATTCTATAATAATTCAGAAGTGGTTAAGCCAGTTCCTCCTCCTCATGTTTCTCCGCCATGCAACCCCAATATCACCTAGGGTAAGTATATACGCTATTTATTAGTACTTCAATAGTTCAATACATGTTATGGAAAAACAGAGGAGTATATCTTTAGTTTGGTGTTGAGAAGTTCATAAGAAACACATTGCACCAGATGACATTCAAGGTTGGGAATGGTAGGAGAGTGGGATTTTGGCTCGATGAGTGGTGTGGAGAAGCTCCATTCGCTTCTCAATTCCCTCTACTTTATAGACAAGCGAGACTCAAAGAAGGGTTAGTAGCGGATCATTTTCAAAAAGGAACTTGGGATCTACTGTAACGCTCCTGAAATCCGATCCTAGCTGGTCAGGCCAAAATCGGGTAACAGAGTCATAATGATCTCCATATGTCCTCCATGGACCGTAGGGTCACACTACTGTCACGTGATATCACACCTCTAGACCACAGAAGAACATAATAAAATAAACAACAAATACTAAATTAACAGCGGAAGACTAAACAAAATACAAACTATATAAATATACATCAGAGTCATGCCCGAAGGTTACAACTCATCAAACTCCAACTAGACATATGAGCAACTCAAGACAACCTCCACCAAGCTCTTATCGAATACTTCATCTCTAAAACACTTGTATCCTGAAAAGGGAAAAGGGAAGACGTTAAACGCCAGTAAGTTACAGAACTTGAGGTTCGATCTTAATTCCCAGAAAATGAATCCGAGCATCCTAAAGATGAACAATTATAAATAATAATTAATTTATTTTAACATTTAACACAGTGATCAATAATTCAACAAGATCATTCTCTGGTAATCCGCAATGTCAATCATATTTTCGGTTCCAATAATCAAATAATCAAAATCTATTTCAATTAATCAATCAATCAATCAATCAATCAGTCTGCAATATCAGATCAAGTCCTTATCCAGTAATTCCAATCCATCATATTACATCAATCCAAATCCATGCATCAAGTGCCAAGTTGTGCAGTAGCACCGAGTCGTACGCATCACAGCCATACACTCACATAAAATTCATATATAAAGTTGTGCAGTAACACCGAGTCGTACGCATCACGCCATACACTCACATGAAATTCATATATAAAGTTGTGCAGTAGCACCGAGTCATACGCATCACGCCATACACTCACATGAAATTCATATATAAAGTTGTGCAGTAGCACCGAGTCGTACGCATCCCGCCATACACTCATTGAGTTATGTCATGTGACAACACTCCGGGACGTCTCCCCATCATACGGGTCCGGTGATAATTTGTTTAACACGCCCAAATCAAATCCAACACATGGTTCAATCCAATCATTCTATTCCAATCATTATCCATATAAATATATATGACGAACAACATAAACGTATATGATGTCAAGTTCAAGAATTTCTAAAGTAAGAAAGTCCATAACCAATGGGTTCAATCAAACATTACAATACCAAGTCAAATATTCAAATCTAATAATAACATATTTTAAAATATAAATTTCAGCAATATTAATAACTAAATATTAACAAGTTTGCATATTTATCGATTTCTAATTATTAGAACATGTATTTCATGATAATCAATTATTATTCTACTATCCCAAACTTAATAACCAAACTAACACTTCAACCTAATCTGAAAATTAAGAGAAAACATCAAGTAATATAACTTGCCTCATAAGAAGACCACCAAACATCAAATATACGAAGAACACAACTCAAAACCACCATACTGCAATCCAATCACAGATTTTCTGACCTCCAAAGAATCAGTTGTACAGGTCACGTCCGGAAGATTCACATACTCTACTTTATATGCTCAGATGCATATTTTCAATAGGGTTCTAATGACGTAAGATTCATGTCATTCCGAGTTCTGTAGAGAGAGTTATGACCAAAATACTAACAGGATGTTATCAAAAACGGGAATCCATATATTTCTCTTCAAGTTTGAGATCTAGGGTTTTTCTTTTTGATTTAATAACTAAGAATATTATATATACTAATATTTATTTATGTGGACTTAAAGATGAGTTTAAAATAAAGCCCAAAGGCATAATACTAATCTCATATATAAAACCTATTTATATAGTCAAAGAAGTCCAAATTGAAATCCAATTTCTATTAAGCACAAGCCTATCAAAATACCGGGTATTACATTCTACCCCCCTAAAAAGAGAAATCTCGTCCTCGAGATTCAAATCAAACATCAAAATAACGCTAGGTAAACAATATATCGACTAAAAAAAAAAAATGAATCATCATATGATTTAGATATCATAAATAGCTCGATATAAAACATTGTTAATACATATGCATCTAATAATACAACAAAGTGTCAGGAGAATGTCAGGATACCATATGAAATGTGTCTCGATACAAATGTGTCTCGATATATTTAATTGCACATCACCAATCTTGATATGTAAATAGTAATATACATGCATCAAATGATTATATCATATAAATGTCTATCAGAAGACTAAATAAAGGAAACAAGTCTCTATCAACCAGAATCTGTATATGCACAACATATTATGAGTAAAAACAAAATTTATTGTCCAAACTTATAATCATTATCACAAGCATTAACTTAGTCAATACATTACTCCAATCATCTCTTGTGTTTCCTTAGGTACGCGACCCGCACACACTGAATAGCTACACATAGCCAACAACTCATAAGAGTATCCAAACAATTCCAAAACAATTCCAAATATCATAATATGACACTACCTTATCAAAAAACAATTCCAGTACACAGGTTATGTATCCAATCATGCTACAGCATCCACCACTCGTATCTAAAATACATCAACGTTTAATAGATAAACCGATAACGGGTCAAGCTATCTCTAATATATCACGTAATCATGCTAGAGTCAAGTAGCTCCTAGTAAAAGCAGTGTCAGGTCTTAGGGAGTGCAGAGTGTGCAATTACACATGACCCTCCAAATCTTAAAGTCGGCTCTAAGGTAAAGGGTTTACAACACTTCGAAAGGCAAGTAACATCAAGTTACATCTTTAATTCAATATTCAAAAGGATACCATAAACCACAATAAATATGCATTTATTAATATCTTTCAATATAACAAAAATATTCAATTTTGTCACTTCCAAACCAGGAACACCACCAAACCATTTACTCATGCATGAGCCATATCAATTAAACCTTATTGTAATAATAATACATATCTGAATTTCTATTTTCTTTAATTTAAATTGTTATAAAAATAATCATACCTACATTAACCGTTTAACATAGATCCTTCTTATTTTTATTTTTTTTTTCAAATAAATGAACTTTTCAAAGTAAGATTTAAAACGTATCGCAAACATACTAGCACAACCTAATAAGGTATCAAGTTCAAAACCTCAATTTAAATATATCCACTATAAGATTTCTATACACATTACACACTAATAAACCTTTTTGGCATAATGAAAAATTTTATTCTTTTACCCAAGTTCGAATTCTTATCCAATTAAAGTGCATCATACTAGTACATAGTATTATCGTATACCATCCAGGAAAAATCTTCATGACAAATTCATAAAGAAAGACTAATACATTTATATTATCTATAACATGCGTATAAAGTGCATCAGCATAACTAAAAACATACAATAATTTGTATTTGAAAAGAATCCTCCAACCTGGTTATTCATGTATACACAATGGATTACAAATTAAGAGCTTCCAGTTCATCATATCATTCTTGAGATTAAAAATACTTTTAAAATATCCAATTTGCTTCTAGGCGCTAAGAATTCCATCTACCGAAAAAATGCTTAAATTTCTATGAAAATCATCAATATTCAAAATACCGCAAAAACATATTTCTTCTAATAAGTCAAAATTTTCAAATCATGGTTTGAACTGAATCATTAACAATACAATTTGCTACCAACATGTTAAGCTAACTAATCAAACTTTATTCATGCTTCTACACAAAACATGGAACATGATATCTAAACAGTTATCCGCAATTATCAAAATATCTACTTATGCATAAAATAAATATAATACAATTTCAAACCGAAATAAAACTTTAAGAGAGATAATTATTATCCTCTGCAAACTATATTATCAAATATATAACCCAACATTTATTTAATTATATGACACAACTATTAGATATTTTATACAATCAAAACCATGTCATGTTATGATAAAATTTATTATAAATAAATAAACTAGACACTATTTAGAGTTTTATATTGTCAATTTCATGAATATATTATTCCAAGCTCAACGATGCTTTAACATGCATATCATCAATTTTATCGTAAATCTGGCATAATATTCAAAAATTCATAACTCTCTAACCGAAATTTCAAATAAACGGAATTATATGTCCAAACGATGGTATCAAAGAACTCCACACAATCTAAGAGAAAGTTTTTAAAATTTCGAACAGTTTCGAGTAGAAAGCTGAAATACTCAAATTACATTAAATGCATACGAGAAATATCATATATTTTTACTGATTGATCCAAACAAGACATGTAATATATCAAAATGCTCATAATTAAATAATCTACAATCTATCAGAATAAAGTTTTTCCAAAAAACTGACGGATTTTTTTTTTTTTTCTAAAACAAGCAATACCTAAATTCCAACCGAACTCAATCAAAAATTCATATCTTAATAACTGATAATCCAAACGACATGTACAATATGTCAAACTATTTATAGCGATAAAGCCTACAAATCATCAGAAGAAACTTTTTCTAAATTCATAACCAATTGTAATGAAAATTGTAATCAGTAAAATCTACATAAGTTTTACGAGAAAAATCATAACTTTCCAACCAAATATCAAAACGATGCATACTATATATTAAAACGACCGTATTTAAATTATCTACAGATCATCAAAGGCAAGTTTTCAAAAATTCATAACGGAAAACTCTGAAAAAACATGAACAGTAACAATAACACGTAAAATGAATACTTTTTTTTTTTTTCATATTTTCTACCAAAAATATATATACTAGCATGCTTTATAGATTTAACTCTACGTTAGCCAAATCTTATTACAACATGCAAACAAAACTTTATTCTATTAGAATTTTAATCTCGCTTCAACTTAACCAAGTCATTCCAAAGATTACAATAAACATATCGTATAAATCCAATTTATCTTTATTATTAATTCCACATGCAATACAACATATATCTTTGAATAAAGATATGTAATCACCAGAGTTACTAGCTTTAAAAGATCACTCCAACTCAAACATCCTATCAATAACATAAGCAATTTATACCATTATGCTTAATCATCTTAAGAATATATTTATTCTAAAATCCTTTTGTAAATAATTTTTTTTTTTTTTTTTTTTTTTTTTCCAATCAAATCAACCTATGTATGCTACATATATTTCATCAATAAACATGATCTCATAAACAATATTTATCATGCTTCCATCTTCCAAATTCAAGTATAATTTGTTTAACATAAAAAAAATATACCCATATTTTCATATAACATATAACAATCCATGCTTTAAAATCAAGCAACAAATTTGAAATGTTTTAAGAACATTACGCTTACCAAATAAAAACTTATCTACTGTAATGCCCTTGAAATCCGATCCTAGCTGGCCAGGCCAAAATCGAGTAACAGAGTCATAATGATCTCCATATGTCCTCCATGGACCGTAGGGTCACACTACTGTCACGTGATATCACACCTCTAGACCACAGAAGAACATAATAAAATAAACAACAAATACTAAATTAACAGCGGAAGACTAAACAAAATACAAACTATATAAATATACATCAGAGTCATGCCCGAAGGTTACAACTCATCAAACTCCAACTAGACATATGAGCAACTCAAGACAACCTCCACCAAGCTCTTATCGAATACTTCATCTCTAAAACACTTGTATCCTGAAAAGGGAAAAGGGAAGACGTTAAACGCCAGTAAGTTACAGAACTTGAGGTTCGATCTTAATTCCCAGAAAAGGAATCCGAGCATCCTAAAGATGAACAATTATAAATAATAATTAATTTATTTTAACATTTAACACAGTGATCAATAATTCAACAAGATCATTCTCTGGTAATCCGCAATGTCAATCATATTTCCGGTTCCAATAATCAAATAATCAAAATCTATTTCAATTAATCAATCAATCAATCAATCAATCAATCAATCAGTCTGCAATATCAGATCAAGTCCTTATCCAGTAATTCCAATCCATCATATTACATCAATCCAAATCCATGCATCAAGTGCCAAGTTGTGCAGTAGCACCGAGTCGTACGCATCACAGCCATACACTCACATAAAATTCATATATAAAGTTGTGCAGTAACACCGAGTCGTACGCATCACGCCATACACTCACATGAAATTCATATATAAAGTTGTGCAGTAGCACCGAGTCGTACGCATCACGCCATACACTCACATGAAATTCATATATAAAGTTGTGCAGTAGCACCGAGTCGTACGCATCACGCCATACACTCATTGAGTTATGTCATGTGACAACACTCCGGGACGTCTCCCCATCATACGGGTCCGGTGTTAATTTGTTTAACACGCCCAAATCAAATCCAACACATGGTTCAATCCAATCATTCTATTCCAATCATTATCCATATAAATATATATGACGAACAACATAAACGTATATGATGTCAAGTTCAAGAATTTCTAAAGTAAGAAAGTCCATAACCAATGGGTTCAATCAAACATTACAATACCAAGTCAAATATTCAAATCTAATAATAACATATTTTAAAATATAAATTTCAGCAATATTAATAACTAAATATTAACAAGTTTGCATATTTATCGATTTCTAATTATTAGAACATGTATTTCATGATAATCAATTATTATTCTACTATCCCAAACTTAATAACCAAACTAACACTTCAACCTAATCTGAAAATTAAGAGAAAACATCAAGTAATATAACTTGCCTCATAAGAAGACCACCAAACATCAAATATACGAAGAACACAACTCAAAACCACCATACTGCAATCCAATCACAGATTTTCCGACCTCCAAAGAATCAGTTGTACAGGTCACGTCCGGAAGATTCACATACTCTACTTTATATGCTCAGATGCGTATTTTCAATAGGGTTCTAATGACGTAAGATTCATGTCATTCCGAGTTCTGTAGAGAGAGTTATAGCCGAAATACTAACAGGGTGTTATCAAAAACGAGAATCCATATATTTCTCTTCAAGTTTGAGATCTAGGGTTTTTCTTTTTGATTTAATAACTAAGAATATTATATATACTAATATTTATTTATGTGGACTTAAAGATGAGTTTAAAATAAAGCCCAAAGGCATAATACTAATCTCATATATAAAACCTATTTATATAGTGAAAGAAGTCCAAATTGAAATCCAATTTCTATTAAGCACAAGCCTATCAAAATACCGGGTATTACATCTACATGTTAGAAGACGGAGACCGAGGGGTGGGGAATTCCAAGAGATGGAATGCATTATGTCTTTTCTTAGGAATATTGATTTGGACAATGATGTGGATGCATGGTGTTGGAAATGGCATAGCTCGGAAAGTTTTATGGTGAAATCCTTTAATGCTATGCTTAGCCATGACCATAGAGAGTACCAAGCTCGCTTTGTGACGTTCCCTTACAAACTGGCATGGGAACCACCTGTCCCGACGAATGTCAAGTTTTTTTCTGTGGACTGTTCTGCAGGGTCAAATCCTCACTCTTGTGCACCTGGCAGCCAGAGGTATTATGGTGGATCTGAACTGTGTTCTATGTGGTACTGAAATCGAGACCATCTCGCATCTTTTTTTGCTATGCCCAGCAGTAAGGGAGGTGTGGAACATCTTGACAGGTCATATATAAAGAACTGGTGGTTTTGCAGCTTAGACAGAGCTTAAGGGAGCACTGGCAAGCTTGCCACAACTGAACAGCAACAACCTGGCGTGTGCAGTCTGGAAAATTCTGCCTGCTGCTGTGTTGTGGAGTGTGTGGAAAGCGAGGAATGGTATCATCTTCAGTGGGAAAGCTTATGACAGGTCCTGTTTAATCAAGTGCATTAAATTTCATTTTTGGGCCTGGTTAGAAGTAAATAGTGAAGGAGCAGCTGCGAAGAGGGGTTGCAGGGATTGGGAAAATTTGATAACTGGTGATTGAGTACAGCTGCAGGTCAGGAAACATCACTTTGGGATGGCCTCTGCAGCAGCATGGTATGGTGGGTGTGCTGACAGTATGCCACAAACATCTTGTATATTTGAAGGAGATAGTGTTTGAAATCTTGTATATTTTGTTATTTGTCTTTAATACGATTCTTCCTAGCATGCTGATCAGGCTGTATTTGTGGGAAATTTGATATTAATACAAACTACCTTTTCTAAAAAAAAAAAAAAAAAAAGAAAGAAAAAAAAAAATAAAAACTACATTTTTATTTACTGTATATATTATCAAAAAAAAAAATAAAAAATAAAGGTCATCACTGCGATGACCGCCGCCGCCGCCGACACCTAAAGCCACCTTCATCACCTTCACCTTCATCACCCTCATCACCCCCACGCCTCCTCTACCATCTCCCCCCGCTGCTGCTGCTGCTGCTTCCATGCTTGCTGCCGTCATTAATGGCCGCCATTAATGGCCGCCGCCACCACCATCTCCTTCCCCCTGCTTCTCCCACCACCACCGTCTTCACCTCCTTCCCCCTGCTTCATCACCCCTGCTGATTCCTGCCACCATCACCCCTGCTGATTCCTGCCACCATCAATCGAGCTGAGTTGCCATCGCAAATCTGGCTTGAATCGAGCCGAGCCGAGCCGAGCCGCGTCGAGCCGAGCCAGAACCAGCAGACAGTTCAGCCAAGCCAGAAGCCAGCAAGAAAAAAAAAAAAATTGGCTGCTTGATGGAGAGTATCCATTGTCCATTTCGGAATTTTGATGGATGCACCAATGGACCGTGTGGAAATGGATACAAAGCTTCGTACATCCCAACGCATGTTAAGAAAGATCACTTGAAGAGGGTTAATGACATCGACAGGCTGAGAGATGCGATCAAAGTTGATATAGGTTTATTTTCGTCGCTTGACAATACTTTGAAGAGGATGAACAAATGGATGTGTGGTGATTGTTTTGGTATCCATGCATCGACCATAAAATGTAAACATCCGGATGGTGCAGTGATCAAACCACCTGCGCGAAAGGAGACCGGTGAGTTAGAGTGCGCAATTGTAGGTTTTCAACCACCACAGCTTGTGCATGTTGATAATCCACCCGCACCTACAGCAGGAGGGGACACTGGTATTGATACTCACCTTTCTGTTGTTGCACCTTCTTTAGATGAGATATTACTTGATCGTATTTTCTGTAGACCTTTTCGCACAGTGAAAAGCATTCCACGTCCTTGTCGATTAGCATTCTCCTGTGCATTGAAGTCAGTCTTATATGAGGTTACTGCAGACCCCATGTCGACAGGGCCATGGGTCAGATTGCTCCTGCTTCCCTATTGCACATTACAAGTGTTCCATCCGCAGAATCGTCAAGAGCGTCGCTCTGGTGCTCGGAAATATCTCCAGCAGAATCAGATTCTGCAGGCTCTCTCTATTTGGAACGAGCCTGGGGGTATATTTCGTCTGATTGAGAGGGTCACACACACAGAGCCTCCATTGGAACAACCATCTCGACAGTCCCAAAGCAAGAATGTACGATGGTGTTTGCAAAAGGTTGCAGACGGGCACTTTGCAGCAGCCGTGAAGGTGTTGGCATCATCAGGGGTTGCTCCGAACACTCCAGAGACGCAGCGGGCTTTAGAGGATAAACACCCGAAGCATCCACCACCATCTGTCCCCGACATTCCCTTACTCGAGTCACCTTTGTCAGTTGAGAGGGATGGGATATTATCATGCATTAGGTCCTTCCCCAAAGGGACGTCTTGTGGGCGAGATGGTCTTCGGGCCCAACACTTATTGGATGCTATGAGTGGGGCTGCATCCGCTGTAGCCACAGATCTTATGGAGGCCTTGACACCGGTTGTGAACTTATGGCTACAAGGTCGATGCCCACTTCTTAAGCCAGGTAACGGCATTCGCCCAATAGCTGTGGGTATGGTTTGGCGCCGCTTGGTGTCTAAGATTGCCATGAGAGGAGTTTCTAAGGATATTGTCCCCTACCTCGAGGATTTTCAGTTTGGGGTTGGTGTGCCTGGTGGAGCAGAGGCAATTTTGCATGCTGTTAATCGGTTGGTTTGTGCCAACAAGGATGACACATCGCTTTCTATGCTGCTTGTGGACTTTCAGAATGCCTTCAACCTTGTTGATCGGTCTGCTATGCTACGGGAGGTACGCAATCATTGTCCATCTATTGCTCTATGGGTCGAATACCTCTATTGTCAACCTGCTCGATTGTATCTAGGGTCTACTCATATTTGGTCAGCAGCTGGGATACAGCAGGGGGACCCTTTGGGGCCTCTTCTCTTTGCTTTGGTCTTGCATCCATTGATACACCGTATTCGGTCAGAATGCCACTTGGAGTTGCAGGCATGGTACTTAGATGATGGTACTCTGATTGGTAGTACAGAACATGTGGCTAGAGCTATTCGTATCATTCAGGAAAGAGGACCATCTCTTGGGCTCGTGCTTAATGTGTCTAAGACAGAGTTGTTCTGGCCTTCGGTTGATCCTGACTGCTCCTATCCAGATATCTTTCCGGTTGGTATATCATGTCCTCAGCGAGGGGTTAAGTTGCTTGGAGGGGCTGTAAGTACTGATGCATCATTTATTGTGGGTAATGTTCGTCAACGAGTGGATAAGACACTTCAACTTATGGACTTATTACCACAGCTAAAAGATCCGCAGTGTGAGTTGGCACTTTTACGTTCTTGTATGGGATTATCCAAACTCACCTTTGCTCTCCATACTTGCCCCCCTGATTATGTTCAGGAAACAGCCGAATGGTTTGACCACAAGCTTCGTGCAGCCCTTCAAAATATTGTGGTTTCCGATGGCCCTGGTTTTGGCGATCTACAGTGGCGTATGGCAACCCTCCCATTGCGTATGGGTGGACTTGGTATCTATTGTGCCTCTGACGTTATGAAGTTTGCTTTCGTAGCTTCACGTACGCAAACCAAGGATCTCCAGGACCACATTCTTCGAGGTTGTGACACTCCACCTATGGGTAATGTTTTCGATACTGCCATTGCTAGTTTACATCTTTCTATACCTGATTTTGATCTCAGTAATCTTGCTCCAACTGCTACCGTCCCCTTCAGACCCCAACATGTCTTGGCGGAAGCATACTACAACAAGATTAATTCTGGTCTTGAGAGGGAATTTGAGTTGTCAGCTAGACAAAAAGCCGTGATTGGATGTGTACAGTCATAACATGCCAAAGATTTTCTTCTTGCTATCCCGATGGAAGGGCTTGGACAACGCATGACGCCTGTAGAGTATCGTGCCATTCTTCGTTATCGATTGATGATCCCTCTATATTCAGATGGTGAGCTGTGTCCAGTGTGTTAGAAGAGTAGACTTGATGCTTTCGGGGACCATGCGGCCCATTGTAAGCATTACCCCGGCTTCAAGTACAGGCATGACCACGTTAGAGATATCTTGTGTGATGTGTTCTGGCGGGCTGGCGTACAGGTTAAGAAGGAGGCTCCTGTTAACTTTCTTACTGATCCTAAGGAAGGAAGATCAACACTACGTCCTGCTGATATTCTGGTCTACAACTGGTCGGGAGGTAAACATGCGTGTGTTGATGTTACAGGGGCGTCTCCGATGGTTGGGCTGAGTGCTGGGATTTTTGAGGTGGGGCTAGCAGCTAGCAATGCAGCAGCGGCAAAAGTGGAGAAACATGACGGAGCTTGTAGGGCTAACCAACATAGTTTCATCCCTTTTGCATTTGACACATTTGGATTGCTAGGCTCAGAAGCAGTTGAGCTCCTCAGGAGAGTGCAGAAGATAATGGATAGCAACGTGATGACTGCAGGTTCGAACGAATATGTATTTAGGAGAATCGGGTTTGCTATCCAGAAAAGACTTGCCGCGCAGTTTGTAGCGCGTTTGTCCTCTACTTTTGTGTAATTCGTTGAGCTTATCAATAAAGAAAATTGTTTTTTTTAAAAAAAAAAAAGAAAAAGAAAAAAGAGAGAGACTATATCCAGTGTACATCATGTAAGATTATTGTTCTTGTTCTTTTTCTTTTTCTTTTTCTTAGCAGTCCACGCAGAAGAAGTCAAGAAACCATCAACTAAAGTTCTCATTATAGCAGTTCCTACAATAGTTGATGTGCTAACGAGATACATGTATCTAAAAGTAGAAGAAAAATGAGATAGCTAGCCACATGTAAGTAGTACTCTATATAGCAAGGAAGCTAGTTAGCTAAGGGCATACATCAACTCTATAATTTCCAGAGTTGGCAAGTGGTTAGGGGCCTGCTTGATTGCGTGGTTGGACGCACGGGACAGGGGTTCGATTTCCCACTTAGACAATTCTGCCTTTATTGGCTCATGGCGATGGATAGGTAGCCTCACCTGGATTACTCCCGGTAAAAAAAAACCTATAATTTTTAAATTATATTTCTAACAATTGCTACTCTATATACTACCATGCATGTTGATGATGTCGAAGAAATCAACTAGTGAACTAGCTAGCAACAATTTGTTCATATATATATATATATATATATATATGGCTCCATAGTACAGAAGAGCAATCAAGCAGTAAAAGTAGATGACATTCAATTGAGCTATGTCGTAAATTAAAATTGTTGTATACACAGCATCGTTGCAGACATGAAAACTGTAAGTACATGGTTTTGCACCACCACATGCCAATATCAATAGTAACGAAGTATTATTGTTAAAATAGGATAAGATACATGAGATAGCTACCACAAAGCTTATTGAAGAAGCTAAGATGAAACTTCCTTAAGAAGCTATTAAGTGAACATGTGACATGTGTCACAACTGTGACCCTAGATATAGTAAGGATCTA
Organism: Aquilegia eximia; assembly: GCA_023053565.1. NCBI lineage: Eukaryota > Viridiplantae > Streptophyta > Magnoliopsida > Ranunculales > Ranunculaceae > Aquilegia > Aquilegia eximia. The sequence goes on from JALIGU010000003.1 coordinate 21,038,280, forward strand.
TGGTCACCATGTTACACCTACTAGTATAAATAGAAGGTGATTTCTCACATAGAAAAAGGTTAGTTACTCTATCCCCCCCCCCCCCTACTATTTCTCTTATCTTTCATGAACAAAGGACTAACTTGATCGTTGGAGTGCGTTCACCGGAACAACTCCGGTGAGTTCTTGCAGGTACAAGGAGTACAGAGAAGGAGTCTATGGGGACCTTGACCATAACGGTGTAAGAAAAGTGGGCTTACAGAGGAGTCCATGGGGACCTTGACTATAACGGTGTAAGAAAAGTGGGCTTACATTTGGCGCTAGAACGAGGGCTTGTTTTGCTGACATTTAGATAAAAATCTAGATTTCAAATAAACAAAAGGTTCCGTTTTTCTTCAACAATGATGTTATGGTTTCGCGGAAACCTTCATACTGGGAGCGACATCAAGGCAGAGAAAGATGTCATAGTCACGGTTTCTAGAGATTGTCGCAGTGATGTTATGGTTTCGCGGAAACCTTCATACTAGGGGCGACATCAAGGCAGAGAAAGATGTCACTGTCACGGTTTCCAAAGATTGCAACAAAGATGTTATAGTGTCGCAGAATCTTTCATGTTGGGGGCGACATCAAGGCAAAGAAAGATGTCACCGTCACGGTTCCATAGATCGCCACAGATGTGATGGTTTCGCGAAAACCTTCATGCTGGGGGCGACATCAAGGCAGAAAAAGATGTCACAGTCACGGTTTCCATAGATTGCCACAGATGTTATGGTTTCGTGGAATCCTTCATGCTGGGGGCGACATCAAGGCAAAGAAAGATGTCACCATCACGGTTTCTATAGATTGCAACAAAGATGTTATGGTTTCGCGGAATCCTTCATACTAGGGGCGACATCAAAGCAGAGAAAGATGTCACGGTTTCCAGTGGTGTTATCGTATTGTGAAAACCTTCATACTAGGGGCGACATCAAAGCAGAGAAAGATGTCACGGTTTCCAGTGGTGTTATGGTATTGTGTAAACCTTCATACTAGGAGCGACATCAAGGTAGTGAAAGATGTTAGTCACAATCTACATAGCCCGACACAGTGATGATATGGTTTCGTGGAAACCTTCATGCTGCGGGCGACATGGGTGACAACAAGGTAGTGAAAGATTTGTTCCCCCACATGCTACAGTTACGATTTCCCTAAGCAATGATCGCGGCTCCAATTATCGAGTGTAATCTCCAGTAGACTTTGATGTGAACGTGAATCTCCAAATAGAAACAGGTGGTCTCCAAGTATTCTCCAAATTGAAATGATTCAAATTTTCTTTTGTATGTGTCATTTTTATTTTCTTACTTTAATGAAATCATGCTTCACGGTTTACTTTTGTTTGTCCAAAATTAGAATTCAGTCTTTATTGATTCACGGTTACCTCTCCAATCGCCTACGTTGCTCTGGCAGTGACCATGCCAAAGGTACTGTCAGAATGCCCAGAATGGAAGCCAACTCAAGGACTTGGAGGTGGTAGTAAGGTAGGGAGTTGGGTTTAGCAAGCCACCAGCTGTAATAGTGGCAACTCCCATGAACCTACTCGCTCCTCACGGGGATTGTGTTGCCAATGCCGTGAGATGCCCCTGGGGAAGAACCTTTCACGGTTAGTGGAATGATAGTATTACACCACTAGCAATGTGACGACATGACTAGCTGGTATAACACAAAGATCATTCCACAAGTCTGGTTACTTGATATGCAAAGTTACTTAACGGATCCATAAAGAAAAGGAGTCCACGGTTCTCAATCTCAAAAATGCGAAAAAAAAATGCAGATTATTCAAACTCCATGAGCCTAACGACGTCATAAAGAAAAGCAGTTCACGGTTCTCATTCTCCAAAAATGCAAAAAAGAAAATGCAGATTGTTCAAACTCTATGAGCCTAACGGATCCATAAAGAAAAGGAGTCCACGGTTCTCAATCTCAAAAAAATGCAAAAAAAAAAATGCAGATTATTCAAACTCCATGAGCCTAACGGATCCATAAAGAAAAGGAGTCAACGGTTCTCATTCTCCAAAAATGCAAAAAAAAAAAAATGCAGATTGTTCAAACTTCATGACCCTAACGGATCCATAAAGAAAAGGAGTCCACGGTTCTCAATCTAAAAAAATGCAAAAAAGAAAATGCAGATTATTCAAACTCTATGAGCCTAACGGATCCATAAATAAAAGGAGTCAACGGTTCTCATTCTCCAAAAATGCAAAAAAAAAAAAAAAAAAAATACAGATTGTTCAAACTCCATGAGCCTAACGGATCCATAAAGAAAAGGAGTCCACGGTTTTCAATATCAAAAAATGCAAAAACGAAAATGCAGATTATTCAAACTCCATGAGCCTAACAGATCCATAAAGAAAAGGAGTCCACGGTTCTCAATCTCAAAAAAAATGCAAAAAAGAAAATGCAGATTATTCAAACTCCATGAGCCTAACGGATTCATAAAAAAAAAAGAGTCAACGGTTCTCATTCTCCAAAAATGCAAAAAAGAAAATGCAGATTGTTCAAACTCCATGAGCCTAACGGATCCATAAAGAAAAGGAGTCCACGGTTCTCAATCTCAAAAAATGCAAAAAAGAAAATGCAGATTATTCAAACTCCATGAGCCTAACGGATCCATAAAGACAAGGAGTTCACGGTTCTCATTCTCCAAATATGCAAAAAAGAAAAGAAAATGCAGATTGTTCAAACTCCATGAGCCTAACGGATCCATAAAGAAAAAAGGAGTCCACGGTTCTCAATCTCAAAAAATGCTAAAAAGAAAATGCAGATTATTCAAACTCCATGAGCCTAACGGATCCATAAAGAAAAGGAGTCCACGGTTCTCAATCTCAAAAATGCGAAAAAGAAAATGCAGATTATTCAAACTCCATGAGCCTAATGGATCCATAAAGAAAAGGAGTCCACGGTTCTCAATCTCCAAAAATTCAAAAAAAAAAAATACAGATTGTTCAAACTCCATGAGCCTAACGGATCCATAAAGAAAAGGAGTCCAGGGTTCTCAATCTCCAAAAATGCGAAAAAGAAAATACAGATTATTCAAACTCCATGAGCCTAACGGATCCATAAAGAAAATGAGTCCACGGTTCTCAATCTCCAAAAATGCGAAAAAGAAAATGTAGATTGTTCAAACTCCATAAGCCTAACAGATCCATAAAGAAAATGAGTCCACGGTTCTCAATCTCCAAAAATGCGAAAAATAAAATGCAGATTGTTCAAACTCCATGAGCCTGACGGATCCATAAAGAAAAAGAGTCCAGGGTTCTCAATCTCCAAAAATGCAAAAATGAAAATGCAGATTGTTCAAACTCCATGAGCCTAACAGATCCATAAAGAAAAGGAGTCAACGGTTCACAAATCGCTCAGGCTTTAGAGAGATGAGTAGATGCCACCTTGTGATCTCGGTGGACGAAGACTTCACGGCTCTAGATTTATTCTTCTTTTTCAGTACCGCCAACCGCGAGGTCTTTCAGATTGTTTGTTTTATTTTATTTTATTTTTTTGTTGTGGGGAGGAGGGTGTTCCTCATCCGATGAATCTTTATCGGAAACTCGCCAGAATGATCTTTTCAAATTAGATATGCTTAATAGCATGGAAAATATTTCTCATTTTAATGGTCACTGTTACATTGTGGATAACAGACCTGGGGGCGAGTACGACAAATATGTCATTTCTCTTTCTCAAAGAGATTCATTCTTGTTATTTCGGAGTATTGGATGCTCTAAGGCTTCTTGACATACGAAAAAAGAACTACGATGGCTTGATCCCAATTTGGATACGTAGGCAGCTACTCGGGTAGCACAGTCAATATTTTACTTCAGAAACCGTAAGCTCAGACAGATGCGTGAAGGTTGTCAGAAGTGATGATATGATATCAATATTCAGTTTTCAACCGTGAACTTCGGTATATATGTAAACTCTGTCACATCCGAGATTAAAAAGAAAGAAACGTGAGATACACGAACCGAATGCGCCTTAACTGGTGAGGAGACTCTCCCGTAGTAATGATTTCTACGAGAATGGTTTCTCTGGACCGTAAGCACAGTGAAGGTAGACCTTCACAGCTAACGCTCCAGAGAGGGGGCGATGTAAGTACATGGTTCTGCATCACCACATGGCAATATCAATAGTGACGGAGTATTATTGTTAAAATAGGATAAGATACATGAGCTAGCTACCACAAAGCTTATTGAAGAAGCTAAGATGAATCTTCCTTAAGAAGCTATTAAGTGAACATGTGACATGTGTTACAACCGTAACCCTAGATATAGTAAGGATCTATGGTCACCATGTTACACCTACTAGTATAAATAGAAGGTGATTTCCCACATAGAAAAAAGTTAGTTATTCTATCCCCCTCCCCCCCCCCCCCCCCCCCCCCCCCCCCCCTACTATTTCTCTTATCTTTCATGAACAAAGGACTAACTTGATCGTTGGAGTGCGTTCACCGGAACAACTCCGGTGAGTTCTTGCAGGTACAATGAGTACAGAGAAGGAGTCCATAGGGACCTTGAACGGTGTAAGAAAAGTGGGCTTACAAAGGAGTCCATGGGAACTTTAACCATAACGGTGTAAGAAAAGTGGGCTTACAAAGGAGTCCATGGGGACCTTGACCATAACGGTGTAAGAAAAGTGGGCTTACAAAAACATTAGAAAAAATTAAGGAGCATCTCTAGAAATTATAGAACTGGCCAACATTAAGATCAGGAACAGAATTCAAGAACTGAAGCGATAAGATGCACGGATTCATATTGGTTTATCAAAGAAAATGTTAAATTAAGACCGACAACAGCAACTACTCTGCCACCTCTCCTTTTAGTTTTACCTTAAGCATCTGCAATTCCTTTTAGTACAGTGCAAGAAACACAACCAAATTTCTTTTTAATCTTCCATCACAATTGATCTTAACTAGCTACTATAGCATGTCAAGGGCACTCTTTGAAAGTTTACTATGATTAAAAAAATTTTGTTACTTGGGTTTGGGGTGGTAACCCCCGACACTATTTTTCGAAATGATAAACATTAGCTGCTCAGCATACATAGGCAAAAACTACGTGCTTCTTACCATTAAAAGGAGATTCTGGTTTGAAACCTCCATGTCATCATCATCCTATCTTTCAGCATGGACAAAAACTAATATATATGGCATGTGTGTACAATGTATCTATCCAAACCACTTTTTTCTTAAATAAAGATACCATATAAAGGTGTTGGAGTCAACCATAAGAAACAGTCAAACTCAGCATACCAACATTACCAGCAACTTGCCAATATCATACTAAGGGTGCGTTTGATAAATTTTCCTGGCGAATTGATGTTTTCGGCAATCCGGCAAATTTTGAGGCAAATGGTGATTTGCCGGCTTCAGGCAAATAAATTTTGAGGCAAACAAATTTTGCAAGTGTTTGATAACTCCACGGGCAAACACTGGCAAACACTTTAAAACTTGGTTTTGCCACTATTTCTCTGTTTGATAACCTTTTTAATGATTAGGCAAACACTTAAACTGAACATGGGCCAATTTTTATAGCTCATAAATCTTAAGCCCATCAATCTTAAACCTTTGAAAAAACACATGTCTTATCAACCCAACCCAATAACATAATACATACTTGTGATTTGTAGTAATAATACTAAAATTTTAAAATTTTTATTAATAAAATTTTAAAATTTAAATTAACGAAAAAAAAGGTAGTGGTTGTTATGGAAGATAAATTGGGATAATAAAAATCTTGGTGGACAAAATGAAATATTTAATAGCCCCGTGTGTAGTTAACACAAGGACCTTCAACTCGATACACATAAACATGTGTAACAAAGTATACACATGTTTATTATAAAAAATACAAGGACATGTATACAAAATAATCACTCGCAATATCGAAAATAAGCACCACGCAATGTCGAAAATAACTTGTACGCACATAACTCTAATGCACGAGTTATAAACAAGCCCATAAACAAATATAATAAAAAAAATCTTCTTGTTTAAAAATAATATATTTAATCGCCCCGTGTGTAGTTAACACAAGGACTTTCAACTCGATAAACATAAGCATATGTAACCAACTATACACATCGACATTATAAAAAGAAAAATTACAAGGACATGTATAAAAAAATCACTAGCAATATCGAAAATAACCTGTACGCACATGACTATAATGCACGAGTTACGTCACAAAAATAATAATATAGTTATAAACAAAAGTTATGTCACAAAAGTCAGATACATGTCCGGACGACCAACATTTATAATGTCGTCATGAAAACTATTGTCAAATCAGTTTTACCAAAATATTAACAACTAATGCCGTCATCTAGATCAACAACTATTTGTTAACACAGTTTTACCAAAATACTGTCAATAACTAGAATACCTCACTGTCAGAATCACTGTCAATCATTATTGTGGAGTCTGAAATCTCAACTGCGACATCGACATCCATTGCTGCTTCTGAGTTCCTGAAAATTTCTGCTACACGGTCCCAATTACCGCCAACGCCATAGTTGTCAAAGCATGAACATGGTTCTTGACGAGTACAAACAACTTCATCATCGCCAAATTCATCATCGCCAATCTTCATCTTCTTTTTTCCAGCCCTATCAACCTTGCTTGCTGTCACTTGCGTGCCTTGGTTGCCTTGGGTGCTGCCTTGGTTGCCTTGGGTGTTTGCCTTGGGTGCTGCCTTGTTGTTGCCTTGGTTGCCGCCTTGGGTGCTGCTGCCTTGGTTGCCGCCTTGGGTGTTGCTGCCTTGGTTGCCTTGGTTACTGCTGCCTTGGGTGTTGCCTTGCTTGCTGCTGCCTTGGTTGCTGCCTTGGGTGCTGCTGCCTTGGGTGCTGCCTTGGGTGCTGCCTTGGGTGCCTTGGGTGTTGCTGCCTTGGGTGTTACCTTGCTTGCTGCTGCCTTGGTTGCTGCTGCCTTCCGTGCTGCTGCCTTGGGTGCTGCCTTGGGTGCCTTGGGTGTTACTCCATCGGGGATCCTGAACTTCATGACTTTCGGCATGATCACTCGCATTTTCGGTTTCTTCGCCAGTGACTTTTTCCCAGATCCAGATGCGCCATCTGTCTTCCCAGCTCCAATACCAAGTGATACAAGCTTTGAAGTAGTGTTGCGGATCCTGGCCGGAGTACGAACCTTCTCCGTTGGTGTATCTAGGAACACTCCTTCAGCCCTTGCCCGAGCATACAATCTCTCGACTTCTTTCCAACCCTTGAGCACCCAATCAGACATCGTCGGGTCCATACGCCTGATCTGAACCCAAATCTCTAAACGATGCTGAACATAACCCAAAATCTCAAATAAGATTTCATCACCTGCAGCCAATTTGGTGTTTTTGATGAAAGTGTTCCAGCCTAGATGTTTGAAGTAGTATGCATGGTCTGAATCCCACAACAAGACGATCTTATGGTCATGATCACAACACCACATATTCGTAACCAAGCCAGAATGAAAATTGTCGTTCAACCTTGCCGGAATTTTCTGTTAAAGATAGGTTACATTTATAAATATATTATCTCCCTAATTTCGTCAATCATGGTATTACATGTATTCAAAAAAATTCAGAATATATATAAGATTCGAAAAAAAAAAAAGATTAGACATACCATAATCTTTGAATTGGTGACGTTCGCTTTCGCCACTGTCTTGGACCACCAGATATTACGCTCTCCGTCAATTGGCTGAAGTCCTTTCGCTTTGGCCATCTAATATGAACCCCAAAAAAAAACAAAAACAAAAACAAAAACAAAAACAAAAACAAATTCTGTGTGAACACATTCCAATAGAACAGGTATATAAGTGCGGCGAAACATTAATGAAAAGGTTGTCATTGTTCGAGTTTTATACGAAAAATCCCCATCACGTAATATTACATATTAATAAGGTACACAAGTTTTTTGAAATTTTTACACAATTTCATATTAAACATCATGAGTGTGACTCGACTCATTATCAAAGTAGTTATCGTTATCACAAAACCTAAAACATTCGTTAGGACATGGTGTATTCGAGCAATGCATACACGTCTCGAATTCTTGTGCTTTATAGTGAAACCATGCGTAAGAGCAATCTTCGCGACAGGGATGTTGAAGGCATCGAGCACATATCATCCCCATGTCATTCGTCGGAGGCGATCGAAGTATTGGAAACAAGTACTCGATTGATGGACATAGTTCAACGGAGCACTTCACAAGACTTATCCACTTTTCATCAAGTCTATTCCCACTTCCAGTGTAGATTTTCATCACACCGGTACAACCTGGTTGTCCACAACGCATGTATGGTTCTAAGATTGGCAAACAAGAATTGAATTCGAAGTCTTTATGTTGGCCGTATTTGTATACCTTCAACGCTGCGCGCTTCCGTTCCAATTCACAATCGAAAATTTTTCGACGCTCGCGAAGCAACTCAACAATACCGATAAAATGCTCGGTAGTCTCCCAAATTTCAGACATTCTATTGGCTAGGTGTGACAGACCTCTACCTATAGTAACTCCCTCCATTGCATGGAATCGGTCGGAAACAACACCCCAAAACTCTTCACCGGTACCATTTACCGGTGGTGAGCTCCGGACTAACCCCCAAGCAACACATAAATTTTCATCGTCTTTTGGTGTCCACGCCATTCCTTTTTATAAAATAACACATGAAGAATGTAAGGACTCCACAAAATTAATTGTTGAACAAAATAGATATATATGGCACTCAATAAAATTGTCATTAAACAAATTTGCTTATAAAGCAGTCATTACATAAATTACAGATAGCCATCACTCATGGACGCAGACTATACGCAATCACTATAGTAGACATTGGCAAGTAGGTTGGAATACACCTATCCTTAATGTGGCCGTAACGGCCTGGAATTTCACTATTGACCTCGTCCCACTCTTCGTTGGTTCCGCTAACTTTCAACGTGACATTGTCAAAATAAAAACCATAGTATTCGCACAACTCCTGGACTAGCTTAAATTCTCTCTTGAAATACGAGATTCGACATCGAATCTCGTTGAAACTAACTTCGATGTTGAAACCGTGTTTCACACTATTGACAAAATGGTCATAAGCTGACCGAAGTCGGACCATCACAGGTACATTGCCTGTTGCATGGAACAACAGCACATCACACAATAACTTATCCATATCTGCAGTCCAATGCACATCCATATCTCCAGTCCAATGCACATAGCGTTGCCTATATAGACTCGCAATGTTTCTTCCAAAATTACCGGGATGCATTCTTATCAAATTAAGCAGAGCATTGGTATCACCGACACAATATAAGAATATAAAAAAATGAGAAATCCAAACAAACAACTCCATAACATAAGTTTTTCGGTGTTAGAAAAACACCCAAAACATGGTTTCAATAAACTGTCTAAAGGTGTCGTTTGCAACATCCAAACTAACTTAACACAATATTGTTCACATATGCAGAACCAAAGTCTTAACAAACAAACACAACAAGGAAATTCAACAACTTCGACACTAGACATTACGGGCAACATTTGCCAGCTTCTTAAGCAACCAAGGACGCTGCAGTTTTACATTCAACCCCATGAACACAGACGCTAGCGCTTTGTTAGCACCGAGCAAGTCTATTGCCTCCAAAAGCATATCTTCGTCATCACCTAGGACGTTCGACAATGCTTCAGTAAGATCATTGATCTTTGGACCAGCAAAATGATCTGCCAGAGATTTCACAGCATCCATCATCCCTTTGTTATATTCTGCGTCACTTGGATCAATGCAGCCTAGGCGCGACTTCTTACGCTTGTTCTGCAAAGGTACAATGGGAGGTGGTATAGGCAGCCTACGAGGTCCTTCCGAACTAGAGCTTTCATTAGTACTCAGCCCAGAATTTCCGGTATGCGGAGCTCGTTGAGTTTTACTTGTGTCGACTCCCTCCATTACCACAAAATCTTCTACTTCATCAGGTTCTGTCCCTAATGAACACACATTTACGAGACTTTAGGGATAATGGTTGGACGCAAACGCCTAACAATATTTAACGTACAACAAAGGTTACCATTTGGTGAATCAACGACGAAGACTTCTTCTTCTTGGTCTCCAGCGTCACCTCCATGACCATTTGCAGTCTCATTACCGATGATGATATACAGCTGGTCATAATATGGAAATTCTTTCCCACGTAAAGGTACCGCTTCGGGATGGGCCTACATTAACACATATATGTACATATGTGTATTAGAAGTGGGTATAGACATGGGGCAAATTTTAATTGAATGGAGTTCAAACAGTAGAAGAATTACCAGAAAATATCTATTCCAAGCGTCTTCTTCTCTAGCTATAGTCCTGGTTCCACTATCGAAAGTGAAACCAAAACCACTAGCATCAATGAGCGCATTCGCTGTGAGGTATGAAGCCCTCAAAGTCTTCATGCTCGATCTAACATTCTCAGGCCCAACATGCATCCCTAATGCCTTGTTCACAGCCACAGCGGCTGCCTTTAGGGATTCAGTTTTTATCCCATTGTCGACACGCTTACCTCGAAGCGCAACCTCTTCACACAAGACATCGAGCATGACCTCAATCATTTGCTTTGTCCACCTAATCTGGGTTTTACCAGTTTGGCGAGAACTACCCTGGTTATGGGGTGGAAAGTACGGCTGTTCCTGAGGTAGCGATTGAGTGGATTGAGAAGGTTGTGGAGGTGTAGTCTGTTTGGGTTTCTCAGTCCTCCTTGGTGGTTTGAAGTTAATGGTTGACATGCCTAACAATATATCCATTCATGAAAAACAACAAATACTTCAAATAGTCATACAAATACAAATACAAACCAAATATCCAAATACATAAATTGTTACAAATCGTACATAAGCATGAAAACTAAACAAATATGGTTCTCATTCTGGTTCGCCATTGTGGTAGTCCAAATAATCGGCCCACATTTCATTACGCAAATTGTCACGCCAATTTGTCCAAGCCTGGTACGGACCAATAAGAATCCCACCCCCACCATTTCCGGGATCGAGTTCAGGTACTACCTCTGGTTGGTCGTCCTCCATCGGTACCCAGGGCTGCCAAACATCCGTGGGATCGATGTCTTTCAGAAAATTGTGCAACGCACAACAAGCCAAGATGATCTTGGTATGCGTTCTCACATCATGGAAAGGAGCATGCCTAAGGTACGCGAATCTCTTTTTTAGCACACCAATAATCCTCTCAACCACGCCACGCATTGACGAATGTCTCCAATTATACAACTCATCAGCATTTTGGGGAGAGTTGGTTCCTCGCTCTCTAAGATGGTACCGGACGCTGCGGTAAGGGGTTAAAAACCCTGGACTCAATGCAAAACCTGTATCGGCAAGGTAGTACTTACCGTCCGGTATAGTTAACCTCCTACCCTGACGACTAACTGCGTTCCGCAACAATCGACCATCGTGGGCCGATCCCTCCCACCCCGCAAGCACGTAAGTAAACCTCATGTCAAAAGTGCAAGCTACAAGGACATTTTGGGATATTTCACCTTTCCGGTTGCGGTACCTAGTATGATCTGTGATAGGGACCATGGTAGGAAAATGGGTACCATCGACCGCACCAACAGCATCCTATTGTATAAAAAAATGTTTGGTTAGTCTAAGTGGTCGTTTTAAAAATATTTTTTTTGGAGTTCGTTCTAGAGTTAAGAATCAGACCTTAAAAAACTCGTGGTAGTACACAGGGTTGTCATGGTTGGTCAGTGGTGAGTTGGCTTCGGTAGCATTGTTGACAACTTCCCTAAACAATTTTATCAGCGCGTCCAAGACAACATGGAATAATCGACTCACGGTTTCACCCGATCGTTGGAACTCGAATCGTGTTCTCCGATTGTGGTTATCATGTCCCACTATCAATAAGAACATGGCAACTTGCTCTTCCACAGTCACGTAACGGGAGTTTGCTAGACCTAAGCGGCGTAAGCGACAACATAGTTGATGGAATGCATTACGCCTCATCCTTAGGTTTTCATGGCAGCTAGTGTCGTTGTCTATATAGAATCTTGATAGCCTAGATAGACGTTCGTGATCTTGGTACGTGTATGGCTCCCTAGGTATACTAGGTGATCTGATATACCTCCTAGACCGTCGTCGACGTTGCATCACAGAATGGACAGCTACAATTGTCACAATTGCAGCCAACAACCTACGTTCTTCCTCCTCAGTTGGCATTCTACAAAACCCCCAACCCTTTAAACACAGTATACATATATAGTTCGTATTAATATAAACAACCAAGTTCCATGATTAAAAAACGTTCCTCGTATTAATATCAAATAGTTCGAACATTTTATGATTACAAACGACAACCACAAACTATCAGACATAGTTCGTACATTTCCCTGATTAAAAATGTTTACAACGACCCAAGTTACAACACAAACAACAACTTCAATAAAATGGCGATCAACATAACCAAGAGAACAACCACTAGCTTCCTAACCAACCACCAACTATCGGACATAGTTGGAAGCGTATCAGGGAGGGTAGCAGGGATCCTAGCTGGAAAGGTGGTCGCCGGCTGCAAATAGGGTTGCACAGGTTGTTGGATTCTCTGTGCCGCACGACCAGATAAGTACTGGTCATACAAAAAATGGGCTTCGGCAAGAGATTGACAGCCCTGATAATCATTGTTTGGAAAACCGTCTACTTGAGCCTTGGCTTCCGACCAGGTTAGGTTTACACCCGGACGTATCCCACGACGCACAATATAACAAGCATACTTAACCATAATGGTATCTGAAACAATATAACAAGCATACTTAACAAACGGGTTGCAGTACTCCAAAGGAGTTGCTTCATTGACCGTTCTTGTTTAGGAATATTATCCATTTCTCGACAAACAACTACTAAAAAAGTTTTTACATTCTGTAAATCAATTATGGGAAAATAATTTAGAAGGACTGTAAGCATAAAATACATGAACAGTTTTACTTGGTTACTGCGATGTTGAAGTTCTAATATAAATCCATCACATACACACATTGATTAATAAATAATACTACTAACAAGGTTTTAAGCAATAGAGGTCGAATTACACGTAAGTGCTCTGACCCTCATTACTCCACTGTCAGATGCCATCAATAATAGCTTGACAATTGATTCCCCGTACAAAAGGGTTGCAGTACTCCAAAGGAGTTGCTTCATTGAGCGTTCTTGTTTAGGAATATTATCCATTTCTCGACAAACAACTACTACAGTGACGTAAACTGGGGTTGCCTGAAGTCACAAAGTACACATCGATTAATAAATAATATTACTAACAAGGTTTTAAGCAATAGAGGTCGAATTACACGTAAGTGCTCTGACCCTCATTACTGCCACTGTCAGAGGCCATCAATAATAGCTTGACAATTGATTCCCCGTACAAAAAGGTTGCAGTACTCCAAAGGAGTTGCTTCATTGACCGTTCTTGTTTAGGAATATTATCCATTTCTCGACAAAAAAATACTACAGTGACGTAAACTGGGGTTGCCTGAAGTCACAAAGTACACATCGATTAATAAATAATATTACTAACAAGGTTTTAAGCAATAGAGGTCGAATTACACGTAAGTGCTCTGACCCTCATTACTGCCACTGTCAGAGGCCATCAATAATAGCTTGACAATTGATTCCCCGTACAAAAGGGTTGCAGTACTCCAAAGGAGTTGCTTCATTGACCGTTCTTGTTTAGGAATATTATCCATTTCTCGACAAAAAAATACTACAGTGATTATGACCAGATAAGTACTGGTCATACAAAAAATAGGCTTCGGCAAGAGATTGACATCTTGGGTAATGAACTAACCTAACCTTATGTTATCTATAGTTCTAGACTTATACAGTGCACTTTGGACGTAAATACAGTGCAACATGTACACGCGCAATATGTATAGTTCTATTATATTTCTAAAATACAACATGTCGTTCTAAACTATACAATTTTGAAACATATATAACAAGTACACCTAAGCATGATAAACACAAAAATCGAGGCAATCATAATACTTTCTAGAAGAAATACATGTAACTCTAAACATGCTATTAACACTTAACATGGCAACACACTCAGTTCATATGAACATTTATTAGATAGAAAAAATACCTGGTTCAATTCAGTGCACAACAAAGAAATAAAGCAGAGAGTGACGACCGAAACGAAGATGCGAGACTTCGAGACTGCAACTTGGAAAAGAAAAATAACTTGGTTACTGCGATGTTGAAGTTCTATATAAAGTACAACAATACGTCTTAAGATTGTTGAAACACTAAAGATGGCTAAAGATGAAAACCAACACGAAGGTACTTGCAATGCCATGAACCCTTTTGTTACATACATGCTAACTATAAAAGGGAGAATGAAAACCAACTTCTATGCGATGATATCATTTGGCATTTTTCGTCTATCATACCATGCATAAACTACTTATAACAATTAAGCAATACTTGCTGCATTAAGGTATACATTGCAAGAGCTGAAATATAAATCATAAAAACAGAGAATCAGATAATCATAAACTATCAATGCCAAGAAAATGCACTCTACTAATTGCATAAACACCACCTAATAAAGAATACACGCAATTTCGAAAAACCCCCAAATTCTAGGGTTAGGGTATCATTTATCAATAAAAAAACTTACCTAATTTCGAAAAACCCCCAAATTTTGGGGTTAGGGTTTTAAAAATTTCGATTGTATCATCAATCAAACTCAATTTACCCCAATTTAGAAAAAACCCAAAATTTTAGGGTTTAGAGTTTTGGTACAGCCAAACACTAGAATCAAATGCAAATGTATTGTGAGGAAATTATACCTAAGAACACTAGTTCTTTGGATAAGAGGACTGTCTGAGCTATCCAAGGATCGAAGCACTATCAATGGGAAGAAGACACCAATTTCACCCTGAATAGATACAACAACAGTATATAAAAAGCCTCAACATTTTTACGATCGTGGTCTGTAAAATACGGCAAAGGCAATATAAACTTACTTTAAGACTTTCCCTGAACCTTAACAACAGCACTGTGAAGATTCCAGTTGCGTACTGCAAAAAAAAAATTAAATAAATATAATTAGGTTTTAAATGCGTAAGGAAAAAAAACAGAAAAGAAGGCCAATCGAAGCATGGATATACCTGGAATATAACTGGGGATTGAGAAACAGATGAACGCAACAACGCATAAGAAAGATACGCTTTTACTGAGTCAATGAAATGAATTTTTTTGGTGAAAGAGTGACTAACCCCTTCCAATAAACCCTGCAAAATTGCACTTATGAATTAAAAATCTAATCTTTTAGGCATACCAATAAGAACCAAACACCTAAACAAGAAACAGAACCAGGTGACATGTGAAAACTGAATGCATTGTACATATGCTACAGATCTAGGTTTTTTATAAATATGCAAATTTTCCAATCAGCTTACGGTTAATGCCCTGGGCCAAACCACACCAATTTTCAACCAATCATACACACAGATTTTGGACAGAGATATTCTGTGTACATTTCTCGGTGTGTGCAACATTTACATCAGTCCATGTACACCAACCCTAGTAGAACCGGGTTTTCACGATTTCAAGGACCGACCTACGTTTTGAGATTAGAGTTGTTCAGATTATTAGTAAACTCTGCTTTCAAAGACTCTGATTTGGTGTAATTTTTTCTAGACATATTTTGTCAAAAGTCTTCATTAAGGTGAAGCGAGAAAAGCAGTTAATTATTTAAAAGGCATTATTATGGAACCATATGGTTGTTATGCTAGTCCAGGAAAGGGAAGCTGACTACTGAGAAAGGTCTGCAAGAAGATCAGGGAGACAATTTGGTACATGCCTGCAAGCTGGAAAAGGCATAAGGAGCGTGTCTCTAACGTGCCTTCTATAAATAGGATTGTTGTTAGAGAGTTCTAAATCAAACTTATATAGAATAAAAGAGATTTAGAACGCTTCTATCACAGATTAAAAAGGACGAGCGCTAAGTCACTAGTCACATTGTATGCATTTAAGTGACTGATCGCACATGAGAGACAGATCGTTGCTATGTATAAAGAAAGATGGGGACCTGTTTATAGTTAACTGGGGACTATTTTATGTTCAAGTGATTGCTGTGTCACTCAGCGCTTGAGCAGAACGCCTAATGCCTTAGTTGGTTTCGAAGTTTGCTTTTCTGACATGTTTTGAGCATTCTAAAAAATTTGCTTTTCCCTACATGGCTCCTATGTGTAGTGCAAAATATGCACTATGCGTTAGAAATGCCGTTATTTAAATATATAATTCACACTATCGTTCTTTGCTTCCACAATTAGAATCTGAAGCATAAAACAAGAGTGGAACTTGCAAAAACTTGCTACGATGATACACCTTTACCACGAAAAAGACAATATTGAAACATTCTACATGAATATTACCTAATTTTGAAAAACCCCCAAATTTTGAGGGTTAGGGTTTTCAAAAATTGGAATTGAAGAACCCAATTTCGAAAAACCCCCAAACTTATACAAATGAACGAATAAAGTTTAACATTTGTTGTTAAACCGAAACCCAAAAAGAAGAAAAGAAGAAAATCGAAATTCGAAAAAAAAATTTGCATTTCTGTCGAAGAAAACTCACCGTTGACGACGAGTGAATGTGGAGGTCGATGACGATGACAGAAGGTGGAGGTCGATCGATGGTGAAGACGACGAGTGATGGTGGATTTGACGAGAGATAATCAATCGGTGTTCATCTCTGTTTTGGCCGCCATTGTTGTTGTCGAGAGTTCAAAAGATTAGGTTTGTTGTTTTATTTGTTGGTTTATATACTTGGCAAAAGAAATAATTTGCCTGAGGCAAAGAAATATTTTCCCAGGGGGGGGTCAGGAATTATTTTCCTGCTTTTTTCAGGCAAATGGGAGCACGTGACCATCTCGGTCAAAATTTGCCGAATATTTGCCCGATGGCCTAAAACGTTATCAAACACTGTCAAATCCCCAAAATGCAGGAAAATACACATTTGCTTGAGGCAAATAGGGTTATCAAACGCACCCTAAGAAGAAATTATTGGAATGGCAAGTTAGTTAGTTCATGAAGATGATAGCTTGGTTGAAAAAAGTACTATTGGTGGGAAGGCTTCAATGATTTCTTGACAAGCAATGAAGCAAAGCAAAAGCTCTTTCATTCAAAACCCTTTGGTAATTGATATTTGATACAGAACCACTCCAAGAAAGCTAGCTGATCAATAATAATGAGGTACTTTGGATTGTTCATCTTAGTTCTTTCTTTTACAGTTGAATTCAATCTCAACACAGCTCAGTTAACTTATCTTTATAAATTCTGTAGAGGAGACAATTATACTTCAAATAGCACATATGAATCCAATCTCAAGCTTTTACTCTCTTCTCTATCCTCTAACAGTACTAGACCCAACAATACCATCAGATTCTATAACGCCACTGCGGGAAGTTTTCCAGATAGGGTGTATGGCCAATTTCAATGTAGAGTTGATGTTCCCATCGACATTTGCAATAGATGTATAACCACAGCATCTGAAGAGATTGCGCTTCGTAAATGTCCAAACAAGATTGAAACAATTATTTGGTATGGGGAGTGCATGTTACGGTATTCTAATGCAAGTATCACATCAGTTATGCAACTTCGTCCTACTTACTGGAAATGGAATACCATTAATTTTACAGATCCAGATAGGTTTAACCCGATATTAGATAGGCTGATGGATCGTTTAATGACGCAAGCAGTGTATAATTCTACAGATATGTTTGCAATTGGAGAAGCAAATTTAACAGTCTATGACAAGATATATGGACTAGTTCAGTGCACTCAAGATATAAATACAACTGAATGTAACCAATGCTTAAGGGATGCTGTTGGGAATATGCGTGAATGGTTCGTAAACAAGATAGGTGGAAGAGGTATGAAACCAAGTTGCCACTTTAGATATGAAATGAACAAATTCTATTTCACCGAAGCACTTCAATCAGTTCCTCCTCCCCGTGCTTCTCCCCCATCAAACGCGAATGTTACCAACGGTAAATATGTAATGTAGTAGTACTTCAATACTTGTTTTGGACAAAACAGAGGATTCCAATTTAAAAATTATGGTTCTTGAAGAATTCTTCCTATTTTTTTCCTTTCTTTTGCAGGACAGAAGAAAACATCCAAGAGAGTTGTTATTATAGTAGTTCCTACACTGATTCTTGCAGTACTTCTATCAACCATAACAATTTATTTCTGTTTCCGAAAGACCAAGAAATTTGAGATAGCCACTGGTAAGTATCTATAATTCATCACTCTATGACTTCCTCATTCAAGAAGTTTTTTAGATATAAAGAAATTAATCAATGGAATTAGTTTCTAGAGTTATATATAACTTACATTACTATTGTACTTACCGTGAAGATGACGATGAAATAAAAACCGTTGAGTCCCTACAATTCAGTATTGAAATGGTAAGGACTGCTACAAAGAAATTTTCTGATGCTAATAAGCTTGGAGAAGGTGGATTTGGTGCAGTTTACAAGGTCAGAACATCCTTTGATACTACAGATTAAATCTAATCGCACTGTAGATAGTTTTAAGGTTTGCCTATTGCATGCAATACCGTTTGAAGGCGTTGTTTTTTAATGAACAGGGAAGGCTATCAGATGGAAAGGAAATAGCTGTGAAGAGGCTTTCTAAAACCTCAGCTCAAGGTGTATTAGAATTTAAGAATGAGGTTCTGTTACTAGCCAAACTTCATCATAAGAATCTTGTTCGGCTTTTCGGTTTTTGCTTGGAAAGAGATGAAAAGCTTCTCATCTATGAATTTGTGCCAAATGCAAGTCTTGATCAATTTATATTTGGTATGTGGATTTTTACTGTTTTTGTATTAATTTTTACTAGACAATGTAGCCTAACTCAATACATCTACAGATCCAATTAAGCGTACGCATTTGAATTGGGCAACACGTTACAAAATCATAGGAGGAATCGCTCGAGGTCTTGTATATCTTCATGAGGATTCTCAACTCAAGATTATACATCGAGATCTCAAAGCAGCGAATATACTGTTAGATGCAGAAATGAATCCCAAAATTGCAGATTTTGGCATGGCAAGGCTTTTTTTGGTGGACCAAACTCATGCCGATACCAAGAGAATTGTTGGAACATTGTAAGTACAAGAAGATGCTATACAGATAGGATAGTTGAAACACTCAAAAGACTAATTTGTTTATCATGGCAGTGGATATATGGCTCCAGAGTATGTAATGCATGGACAATTCTCCACAAAGTCGGATGTCTACAGCTTTGGTGTACTAATTTTAGAGATTATAAGTGGTCGGAAGAACAATCAATCAGAATATGATGACGAGGACCTGTTAACCTATGTGAGTCCAGTTATTGTTGTTTCTAGTTCTCCATACATAGTTATAGAAAATAACAAGTTTTGTTGTTTATAATGAATTGTTGTAGGCATGGAGACATTGGGAAGAAGGGACAGTATTAGAGGTTCTAGAGCCGACATTGAAGGAACAAAATCCAAGAACTGAAGTGGTGAGATGCATTCACATTGGATTATTGTGTGTTCAAGAAGATGTAGCACTGAGACCCACAATGGCATCGGTTGTTCTCATGCTCAGTGACGATTCTGTCAGCCTCTCTTTACCTTTGGCACCAGCATTTTCTTTTAGCAGCATAAGGGAATCCCCGACATCAAGTGAGCATGGAGGAAGCACAATGGAGTCAAGTCAATATCTTGGTCTTGATCAATCTATAAGTAGTTCAACAAGCTAGCCACTCCATTTATGAAGCATCTATTAATTAAACCCTCGATTTTTAATGATTGTCCTAAGAAAGGATTAATGTATGTTCATAGTTATGATTTGTTGAGATTATATTTTGAAGAATTTTTTGGTATAAAAAAATTAAACCTCCCTAGTACTCTGTCAATACTGTGTTTAGGGAAGGTAAGTAGGTAACGAAGCAGTCGCATAATTAACTAGCCTCCTAATTAGTACTAGTTCTTTCACTCCTTCCATACATGAAACTCTGAATGGATATGTAGCAGATGATGTTTTGGCCTTTGGAGGAGGGAGTCTGTAAGCATTTTGATATGAATATAACATGGTAGACCAATAACTATTGCATTGGAGATGGTCTAGTGACATAGACACATAGTTAGTCTTATAGATGGAGAGGAACCCAAGATTACTCCTACTTTGAAGAGAGAGTCATTTTGGGGCAATCTTAGTAACATTTTTCGTGTTTTCCTCCCCCCCCCCCCCCCACCCTCCCTTTGCTTTTACGTACAATTTTTTTCCTGAAATCAAATTTCCGATGAACCACAGACTATAGGAAGAAAAGAAAATCAATCACTTGGTAGAATCATCATCTCCCTAGGGAATAGGTTGGTTGAAGGGTCCTATATCAATACTTCAAAACTAATAAACCAGATGGTCAAAACTGTTTATATCAAAAATAAATAAAAAACATGGGCAATAAAACCCATTGTTCAAAATCTCGAATTGACCGAGATCTCGACAAACCCAAAATCCTGAGATACTATCGAGATTTCGTAGGTCTTTGTCGAGCTGAACAAGCTTTTTCCACTAAATCTCGACTCTGGTTTGCACTCAATTTACAAACCTTAAGCTCGTCTTTAATATGAAATTAAATTAATTACAACCAATTATCCTAATTTATCTTGCTCACTCAATAGTAGATGAACATTTAGAGTTAGGAATCCTATTGATCTAACTAAACCAACACTCAATACTATTTAAACTCAAACCACTTTTATCCAGTCAAATTAAACCAACGGAACTTTGATTTCAAACTTTACAAAGGATGTAACCCCGATATTATTCAAATAGAGATTGTTTTAATACGATGAAAGGAAAAGGGGAGGAGAAAAACAAACTTGAAAGTGTATTAGTCTGTTGAGGAAGATGATGGACACGTGGAATATCGTTTTTTCCCAAAATATTATTCAAAATCTTGTGTGTCGGTAACTTTGTTTGCTTAATTTTTCACGAAATCTCACTATTTTTCGTGAGATCGATAAGTTTAAGGTGCCATTTGAGATCTCGCATCGACAAATCAATTTTTAAGATATCTCGTGAGATTTGAAACAATGGGCAAAACTGTGTGCTTTCTTAGCAGCCCTCCAACTGATCTTCTCTGTCTTTTATAATAATTTTATATTTGTGTGTATTATTATTAGACTGACAAAATTGACCAATGATTAAATATAACACTATGGAAGGAACCTTTAAGCCTTTTGCTTCATTAAAAACATTATGGAGAGACAATGTAGATTGAAATGAGCAAGTGGGGAGGATGTGGCTTTTTAAGATAAACAACACATATAGCAAAAAAATATATATATATTTTTTTTTTTTTTTTATCGATAGCAAAAGTCTCCTTCGTTCAGTGTATAGTATACTATATTCTTCTAATTGATACAAAACTATTAGTTGCAACAACCCAAGAAAGCTAGCTCAATGAGGTACTTTGGATTGTTCATCTTACTTGTTTCTTTTACACTAGTACTTCAATTCAAGCTCAACATTGGCCAAGCAACATTTAATTATAAATCTTGTACAGGAGACAATTATACTGCAAACAGCATCTATGAATCTAATCTCAAACTTTTACTCTCTTCTTTATCCTCTTTTAACACCAGACCCAACAATACCAGATTCTATAATGCCACTGCAGGAAGTTCTCCAGATAGAGTATATGGACAGTTTCAATGCAGAGGTGATGTTACTTTCGACGTTTGCAATAGCTGTGTAACTATAGCATCTCAAGAGATTGAGTTGCGTGAATGTCCAAACAAGAAAGAAACAATAATTTGGTATTGGGAGTGTATGTTGCGCTATTCCAATCGAAGTTTTTCATCCATTATGCAACTTGATCCTACCTTCCGAAGGTTGAATAGCGGGAGTGTCACAAATCCAGATAGGTTTAATCTGACACTGAATGTGTTGATGGATCGCTTAGTGATACGAGCAGTCAATGACTCCAGATATATGTTAGCAACTGGAGAAGCAAATTTAACAGACTTTGATAAAGTATATGGACTAGTTCAGTGCACTCAGGATATAACGAGAAATGACTGCAACCGATGTTTAAGAGTTGCTGTTGGTGATTTACCTAGACTTTTCTTTAACAAGATAGGCGGAAGAGTTATGAAACCAAGTTGTCAATTTAGGTACGAAATGTACCAGATCTATAATTCAAAAGTGGATGAACCAATTGCCCCTCCTCGTGTTTCTCCGCCATTCACCAGAGGTAAGTATATTATATTAGTGCTTTTATACATGTAACATGTTTTGGAAGAAACAGACGAGTATATCTTTAGTTTGGTGTTGAGCACTGGGCTAGAAGCAGGGTAAATTTAAGGTTCTCTTTCTTTCTATTTTGGCAGGGCAGAAGAAACCATCCAGCAAAGTTCTCATTATAACTATACCTATAGTAATTGGTGTATTATTTTTATCTTCCACAACGATTTACTTTTGTTGCCGAAAGAAGATGAAATATGCGATAGACGAAGGTAAGTACCTATAATAAGTTTTTACAGTATTTAATCATCAAAATATCATATCTAACAATTGCTACTCTATATACCATTATGAAGATGTCAATGAAATCAACGATGTACAGTCTTTGCAATTCAATATTAAGACTGTAAGAGATGCTACAGATAATTTTTCTGATGCCAACAAGCTTGGAGAAGGTGGATTTGGTTCTGTTTACAAGGTTACAATTTCTTTTCATAATAGATATGATGAAACTTAGTCGCATAATATAAAGTTTCAGAGTATACTATAGTACTAATAACATATCTTTTCAAGGCACTGATCGACTTTATCCTACATGTATCCACAGGGAAGCCTTTCTGATGGGCAAGATGTAGCTGTGAAGAGGCTATCTAAAAACTCAGCTCAAGGTGTATGCGAATTTAAGAATGAGGTTCTGCTACTAGCCAAACTTCATCACAAAAATCTAGTTAGGCTCTTTGGTTTCTGCTTGGAAGGAGATGAAAAGCTTCTTATATATGAATTTGTACCGAACTCAAGTCTTGATCAATTTATATTTGGTACATTTCTTATCACTACTTTTGTTTTAAATTTTACCAATCATTATATGTGCCTAACTCAATGAATTTATAGATCCAATCAGACGTACGTATTTGGATTGGCAAAGACGCTACACAATCATAGGAGGAATAGCTCGAGGTCTTGTCTATCTTCACGAGGATTCTCGACTCAGAATCATACATCGTGATCTCAAAGCTGCTAACATATTGTTAGATGCAGAAATGAATCCCAAAGTTGCAGATTTTGGCATGGCAAGGCTTTTTTTGTTGGACCAAACTCAAGCCAATACCAAGAAAATAGTTGGAACGTTGTAAGTGCATCATTCATTTTATCTTACAAGAAGATACCCTTAGTAATGTCAAATAACTTTTGAATGTTGAATAAATTACGCGATTATATTTCTCACTCGGTAAGTGATAAAGTTTTATTATATTCATGCAGTGGATATATGGCTCCTGAGTATGTAAGACAAGGACGATTCTCACAAAAATCAGATGTTTTCAGTTTTGGTGTATTGGTTTTAGAGATTATAACTGGTCGGAAGAGCAATCAATCAGTAAATGTAGACGATATTCTATTAAGCTACGTGAGTACAAGTTCTTTTTTTCTTTTCATTATTTTCTCCTTCCATGCTACAACATAATTACAAAATATAAACTAGTGCTGTTGTTTACAATAAATTGTCGCAGGTATGGAGACATTGGGAAAAAGGGACAGCTTTAGAGGTTTTAGAGCCGGTATTGAGGGAACAGTATTCACCAACTGAAGTGATAAGATGCATTCACATTGGTTTATTATGTGTTCAAGCAGATGTAGCAGTAAGACCCACAATGGCGTCTGTCGTTCTCATGCTTAGCAACTACTCCGTCAGTCTCTCTTTACCTTCACCACCAGCATTTTATTTCAGAAGGGAATCTAACATTGCACCAAGAGAGGATGAAGCAAACTCAGCAGGGTCGAGTCAATTGATTGCACCTTATGGATCTGCAAATAGGTCAACATGCCATTCCATCAATGAAGTATCAATTACTGAATTACACCCTCGATAGATAGTCAATGATAGTGTACAGGAAGAAGCCATTTCGAATAATATAGTATGCTAACAGTAAATTACAATTTGTAGAGATTACAAGTATAGAAATACACTCGAATTCTCATTAATATCCGGTCTCGCTTACCATCTCTTCATAAAGTGTTACTTATTACTAAGTAGCAATGTTCGGCATATTCAATGTCTTATTACTTCAGCTCTGCACCAATTATTACACCTATATTACACTCCCATACAAACAATTACATTCTTGTGCCTCAAGAGTGTCACTGTCATTCCTTCAACTGTGACCTGTCAGAGGATTCTCATCACCTGACTCTTCCTTTGTGCTACTTTGAATGCTTGGCCGCTTGGGTGAAGTTCTGGAAGACACGAAGCATCCACGAAGCCATTTCTATTTAGTAAGTTTGGCCACAAGATATTACCTAAACTTTCTTCCCATTTCTATTTAGTAAGTTTGGCCACAAGATATTACCTAAACTTTCTTCTGTCTTATGATAAACATATCGTCTGAACACAAGGTGAACACCTATTCTCTGAGGTATGGTAACTGTAGTTTCACAGCCATTTATTTAATTCTACTCATTTGTGCACTGATGGTATGGAATATGGATGCATTGCTTTCAAATGTATTTATGGCAAGTGATTTTCCCTTCGTGTGCCGATGAAGCAGTTCAGCGTATGCCGTCACAATGTGCCAAATCAAACAAAATGCCAGCAGCACAAGTACAGGAAACCCTCCAAAAATAAGCATATGCCGTTATGCGTGGCGAACACAAGGTATTCTTTAGTAAAAGGCGAAAGAATAGTTCGCTTTGTGTTCACAACACCGCTGCGTGCTATGCATTCTGTTAAAGATGTGTATAAATAAGTGTGCTTATGCATTCTTTGCCACTCATTACCAATGTGGGAGTATAGCACAATACACTTGTAACAACTCTGTATTTTCATGAATCATTTCTTATTGAATATTCTGCGTCATAAGAGACTCAACTCCATTTATTTATTTTCTGTCATTTTTTTGGATCGAATTTGGGTTTAGTAAATGTCTTGCAGTTTCTATCTGCAGTCCAGTTCCATACTGATCTCTTAATGGTTGATTCACATATGGGTAAGGAATCATACAGATGAGGTTGATTAACTCCAATCCTTCCCACTATCATGATCCATCCATTAGGATTTCTAAATAAGCAACTCCAAGGAACCCCTACATAGTCCAGAGCTCTAGGTACAACTTACAAGACTAGTTTCTGGCATGACCACATCTACATCCACACACCTGCATATCAGACAAGGTCCATTGCACAAACTACTAAACTAGGTTAACTCTTCCACTTCAATGTTTTGAAGTCAAGTATAATATATCTCTAGCGCTTGAGGATCCAGGGCATGTTGATCCTGGTTGTCCTCTTTGCAATCTTAATGTAAATTTCGTTTTGGTCTGTAAGAAAGTCTTGGAGAATGCTGATCATTCAAAGTACATTTTTCGTAAAGATTAATCGTTATTATAATTAAAGTGGACGAACACTGATACTAGTCGAGATTATAACGTAAAAGACTTTCAATGCCTTGGAAGTAGTTATTGCTATATTCATCTGGTGCTTCCATCAAGCTACACGTAACATTTTTCAGTGCTGAGGAGAATGCTGGCTCCTTGACATGACAGGTTTTGTTATTGTTTGCTTTGAAGAAGACCTGATGATTCCAACTTTTTAAGGCTTTCGGTACAAAGAATTGTCTTTGAAGCTTTCAGGATGGATGCATTAGGTTCATAGCTGTGCATTAGGTGAACAACTACTCTCTGAGCTCTGGCATCTGTAGATTGAGAGCCGATCATTAGGTTCTACATATTTGTTGCACTGATGGGATGGATCATGGATGCATTGCTCCCAAATGTATTTATGGCAAGTGATTTGCCCTTTCATGGGACGGACAGTTAAGTTTTCCTTTCACACCAAGAAACCACTCTCAAGGCTCTTAGTTGTTACTAAATCACATATATCGGATTACACCAAATCAAATGAAATGCCAGCATGCGCAGCACATCTATATACTATAGAGTAACTCTATGGGGACCAAAAAATTTTATATGTGTAGCCAAACTTCTATGTGGGTGTGTACACCCAATCATATAATGCCACGTGTCTATAAAGTGGTTGGAAAACTGATCAAACCCATTAGGGTTAACTAAACCCATACTAGTTTATATTATTATTGCCACATGGCATTTTGTGATTGGGTGTACACACCCACATACAAGTAAGCTACACATATAAAATTCTCTGCTATGGGGACAACCCAATGAGAGAGACTAAGAAACTAGCCTGATGTGGATGCTGACGTGGCTAGTCCATGTGAGCAAATAAATTTGCCTTTTCTGTCTTCTCGTCTCACACTTCTCTTTCTAATATTCTAATTATGAAAAAAAGTAAAAAATAAAAATAAAAATTCACGAACAGTTCTCTCACTAAATGGAGAAACCCCAGTTGCCCGTCTACTCTCTATTATCTTCTCTTTGGAATCTCAATCTCGCTCTCTTCTCTCTCTATCACTTGAAAGGGTTCTCTCTTCCTTGCTTTGTCCAACATAGTGCTCTCTTATTTTATTTTTTTTGATAAAGGGTAGAATTATATTAAAACACAAACAGCTTACAAAAGTCTGATCAGCCTGCAGCATAGTACAAAATATCGCGATATATCACGATATATCGCGATATTTATCGGTTTTCAAAGAAAACGATACGATATATTCTAGAAATTTTCGCCTTAAAGTATCTGTAAAATATCGGCCGATATTTTTCGATATATTCCGATATATTCGATATTTTCCGATATTTACTGATATTTTCCGATATTTTCTGGAAATATTATTTTTTTTTTTGGAAATAATTTGTTTATTCTATTTTTAGTAGATATGATGTTTTTTAGGTAAATACTATGAAAATATACTTCCAAATTTGATTTTATATATATTTTGTAATAACAAATTGATATATTAATCGATACATTTCATGTAAAATATCCACCGATAGATTCCAATATATCCCGATATATCTATTTTTTGGAGATCGATACATTAGTCGATAACGATATTTTGTACTATGGCCTTCAGTATAGAAAGTTGAGGACATACCCTCTATGTTACAGTTTTATGTAAAGTCCCATCCCCCTTTTACATATAAGCATACTTTTGTCTATATTGCAGAAATTCCAACCAACCATACAGAAACATAAGCCTTAACATTCAAGCTTTGGTAACTGTGGTAACTCAGTTCATCCCTGGATAACTAATGGTTATATCAACATCCCTGGATAACTAATGGTTCTGTTCATCTT
Source organism: Aquilegia eximia (assembly GCA_023053565.1). Lineage (NCBI taxonomy): Eukaryota > Viridiplantae > Streptophyta > Magnoliopsida > Ranunculales > Ranunculaceae > Aquilegia > Aquilegia eximia. Next base: position 21,065,737 of record JALIGU010000003.1, read on the forward strand.
TTCCGATAACTAACTTATAGATCTGTTTTAATCCTTTTCAATATCTTGATTAACGACAAAGGACGGGGATTCCGGGTTGGGTGGTGGAGGACTCCAGGGTGAGGGAATCCGGAGTAATCCCCGACTCAAGTGCTTAGTCCTTTTCAACTCGACACAGATCTGTTCTGGTGAGTGTTCACTGTTTCGTATGATGGTGCTCTCTTGACTCTTTGTCTAGAATGGAAGCTAGGAGAAGGAGGGGGCAGAGGAAGGATGCTGCGGTGAGGGTAGAGGGGAAAGCTTTTGAATTTGTTTGGAGGATTGAGGAATTAAGGAAGATGAAGTGGGGATTAAAGAGAAGACTCGAAAGGGTGCATTCTCTGTTACTTTTTCTTTAGAAGGAGGGAAATGGTTAAGTAAGCTACTTTGGCAAGTAGCAAAGGGAAGAACGGTGGTGGGAGCTTCTTTCAAGTTTATTGAACCACAGGGATATCTTATGAGAACTCTGAAAGAGAATGCAAGGGGAAAGTTCTTTCAGGTCACAGTGTTTCGAAGAAACACCTCCTGGAGATTTGCAACTATCAAAATTCCTGAAGGGGTGGACTTAAAGGGATGGCAGAGCGTGGGATCGGAATTGAGAAAGCTAATTGAACCTATGAATGTTCCTAGTAGAGGAGAAGTTGCTCCACCAAGAGATAATCTAACAAACCTATCGTATGCAGAGGCGTGCGGGGGAAATAGACGTCCTTATACTGAAAGGGAGACAGTGGTTAATGCTAGCTTTGGAAACATGGGTATGTTCAATTCATGGTGGAACCCTGTAGTTATTTGTGAAGGAAGATAACTCCGTGTCCTTCATATTCTCATTCATCAGTTATATATACATGTACATTGGAGATATCCTATGCTATAATTAAGGAAATGAAATATACACCTAAAAGATTTGCATATATTCTATCAAGATTTGCATATATTCTATCACACCCCCGCAGTCGAAGCGGGAGGTCGTCCTACGCTGAGACTGTCCCGAAAATCCTCAAATAGAACCAAAGGAAGACCTTTTGTAAAAATATCTGCAATCTGAAAGCGCGATGGGACATGGAAGACGCGAACCTGCCCACGAGCTACCTTCTCGCGAACAAAATGAATATCCATCTCGATATGCTTAGTACGCTGATGTTAAACTGGATTTCCAGATAGATATATTGCACTCACATTATCACAATAGACCAAGGTCGCTTTTTGAATAGGACAATGAAGCTCCAGAAAAAGGTTTCGTAACCAACAAGACTCAAAGACCACATTGGCGACCCCTCGGTACTCGGCTTCTGCACTAGAACGAGACACAGTACTTTGTCGTTTAGAGGACCAAGAGATCAAATTATCACCAAGAAAAACACAATAACCAGATGTAGAGCGTCTGGTATCCGGACATCCACCCCAATCTGCATCGGTATAAGACATGAGAGTGGCTGTCGAAGAGGGATATAGATGCAAGCCATGATCTAGAGTGCCCTTAATGTAGCGCACAATGCGCTTGAGAGCATGCATGTGTTCCTCCATCGGGTTATGCATGAATAAACAGATCTGTTGCACAGCATAAGATATATCGGGTCTTGTGAAAGTCAGATATTGTAGAGCTCCTGCAAGGCTGCGGTAATGTGATGGATCAGCATATGGTGTGCTAGAAGTAGCACTTAGCTTCGGTTTAGTATCGACCGGTGTGGGAGATGGGTGACAAGATGACATGCCAGCACGTTCTACAATTTCAGCAGCATACTTCTTCTGTGATAAAAATAGACCACCTGCATGACGAGTTACAGCTATACCCAAGAAATAACTCAATGGCCCCAAGTCCTTCATAGCGAATTCTGAGCCAAGAAGGGTCATGATAGACTTGCGCAGAACATCAGAGGAAGCAGTTAAGATAATGTCATCCACATATAAAAGAATGTAAGCCATATCAGTACCTTTCCGGTAGATGAAGAGGGAATGATCAGATGTGCTATGAGAGAACCCAATAGTAGAAACATAATCTGCAAACCGCTTGTACCAGGCCCGAGGAGCTTGCTTAAGCCCATACAAAGACTTCTTCAATAAACAGACATAATCTGGATAGGTCGGGTCTCGAAAACCCATGGGCTGATGCATGTATACAGTTTCTGCAAGTTCTCCATGTAAGAAAGCATTTTTCACGTCAAGCTGGTGAATGGGCCATGCCTTAGAGAGAGCTAGACTTAGCACAGTACGAATAGTGGCCGGTTTGACTACCGGACTAAACGTCTCACCACAATCCACGCCAACCTGTTGAGTTTTGCCATCACCTACAAGACGGGCTTTATGCCTCTCAAAAGAACCATCAGATTTTTCTTTATGAGTAAAAATCCACATAGAACGAATAACATTAACATCAGGTGGACGGGGCACCAACTCCCACGTCTTATTTTTAATAAGAGCAGAATATTCATCATCCATAGCCATTTTCCAATTCGGGTCATGAAGGGCTGACACAGGGTTACGAGGTAGAGGAGATCGATTTACTTGGGTATGAAGGCCATATTTTATGTTGGGCTTAAATATCCCATGTTGACTGCGAGTAACCGGTCTGTGGGCGGGAGTGGGAGTAGGCTCAACCGGAGGTGCAGAAACAGAGGCTGGTTGGGTCGGTACTGGGCTTGGTGACGCCGGTTGTAGTGGCGAACCGGGCGGAAAAGGCGTTTGGGCCGGATGGACTGGTGAGGTTGGGTGAGGAGAGGACGAGATGGGTTGGGCCTGTGTTGAGCCTGTTGGGGAGGTTAGATGATGGACCACATAAGGAGACAACCCCTCATCCACGAAATCATACATATGAGACCTAGGAGTATGCAGCCGAACAAAAGGCTAATTGGTTTCATCAAATATGACATGGCGACTCAGGATGATTCGATTAGACGATAAATCATAACATTTGTAACCACGATGACTTGATGGGTAACCCAAGAAAACACATGGAGTGGACCGGGCTTGTAGCTTGTTTATAGTGGTAGAGGGAAGGAGAGGGTAGCACAAACAACCGAACACTCGGAGATGGGAATAAGACGGGTTTTTCTTATAAAGAATTTGGAGAGGGGATTGATAGGATAATTGTTTACATGGAAGAATGTTTAAAAGATATGTTGCCATTTGCAATGCATGATGCCAAAACGAAGGTGGTAAGGAAGCATGGGCAAGTAGGGTACGAACCATGTTGTTAATAGTTCTAATCTTTCGTTCAGCTTTCCCATTCTGTGAAGAAGTATATGGGCAAGAAAGACGAAAAGACAAACCATTCACTCTACAAAATTCCCAAAACGGCTTATTGTCAAATTCCCTACCATTATCACATTGGACATTTTTAATTTCCCGTTCAAACTGGGTACGAATGAAGACTCGAAAAGCAAGAAATGTGGAGTAAACCTGAGATTTTTTGGATAGCGGAAATGTCCACAAAAAATTAGAGTAATCATCCAACAACAACATATAATAATGATGACCTGAAGAGCTCAAAACAGGAGATGTCCACAGATCACTATGTATAATATCAAAAGGCATAAAAGTGCATGAATTTGAAGCAACAAAAGGCAATTTAACATGTTTTCCAAGAGTGCAAGAATGACAGACATGAAAACGACTAGTTTTATTACACTCAATAATTTTATTTAGCCGAAGAGAGTCAAAAACAGGTGCTCCCGGATGACCCAACCGTTCATGCCATAAAGACGATGCTAAAGCTGCAAAATTTGATGGTGAGGTAGGTTGATTAGTGGTGATGGAGGTGGTGATGGGATAAAGCTCGCCCCGACTATCGCATCTCATTAGACGCATTCTCGTCCGAAAATCCTTCACAGAAAATCCAAAAGGATCAAAGTCAACAGAAACCCAGTTATCAGTAGTAAATTTCCTAACAGATACTAAGTTTTTAATAAGTTGAGGCGCATGAACGACATTTTTTAAGGATAATGGTGGGTTTGGGGAAGACAAGTTTGTGTGACCATAACCAAGAATTGGAATAGAATGACCATTACCAACAGTTATACCACGATTATTGCTCAAATTAAAATAAGACGAGAGAGTACCTTGCTCAGATGTCATATGAAAGGTGGCGGCACTATCCATGTACCAATTTGTATCTGGAGGATTTAGCCCAAGAGTGTGCATCGCAGCCTCGATGTCGGTTGGAGTGGGCTGTGCTACTGCAGAATAGGCCTGCTGTGGGCGTGGTCCAAGAACCCCGGCCTGTCGCTGCTGTGTGTTAGGACGCCCCCAAGGAGTAGTGGGATAGGGGCATGGAGGAACTGCCCATGGCATGAAAGGCCATGGCCACTGCTGCTGCTGTCCAGTGGCCCATGGCTGCCACTGCTGCTGGTGGCCACTGCCACGACCACTACTGTTGCTGCTGCCACGACCACTGCTGTTGTTGCTGCCACCCCTGCCACGGCCACCACCACGATGTTTGCCACCATTAGTGCGGTGTGAAGGTGGAGTATGTCCCTTCTTTCCACTCGTATTGCGGTGTGGAGGGACATTGTCTGAGTAAGAGGGAAGTTCTTCTGATTCCCTGGCCGTGGCAGCCATCATAGCAATCCGAGAACCAGTGGCTGCTGTCTTTGCAAAACCCGCTTCTTCAAGAGTGAGCATTGATCGGGCTTGGTAGAAAGGGGGGAGAGGGTTGCTTTGGCGAATAAGTGTGCCAACACTACTATAAGCATCGGTGAGCCCCGCCACCATCTGAAGAACAAGCCGGCTATTCGAGACCGGCGCTCCTACATTCTTGAGTTGATCGGATAATACCTTGAGCTTTTGACAGTAGGCCGAGACATTGGGAAAATCCTCCATGCTTGTATGGGAGAATTCTTGCTCAAGTGTGACGGCACGAGAATTCTGGTTGTCTTGGAAAATATCACGCAATCGATTCCAAGCCTCCATTGCCGTGGAGTCGGGTTCAAGAATGGTGTGCAGTAGATCTGTAGAAATTGTTGCATAGATCCACTGAAGAACTGTAGCATCTAGGGTCGACCATAATTCCTTCTCTCCATCAGTAGCCAACACTTTTTCTTTGCCTTTTTCTGGTGGAATGATATGATCGAGAACCCTATGAGAACGAGCATGAATTTTGAAGAGTTCCGCCCACGTCGCATATTGGACATTTTCCATCTCAAGAGTAATTGAGATGTGGTTCTTGATGTTGGAGACAGCAAGAGCAGGGTGAAAAGAAGATTGAGGGGGGGGAGGGGGGGTAGACATAATGGTTGAAGGTAAGGGGGGAGTGAACGGAGGAGGAGAGCCGGGCGTAGAACCACTAAGGGACAGCGGAAGAGAATGACTTGAAGAAGAAGAAGTCGCCCTGGTCTTTGATACCATGAAGGAAGATAACTCCGTGTCCTTCATATTCTCATTCATCAGTTATATATACATGTACATTGGAGATATCCTATGCTATAATTAAGGAAATGAAATATACACCTAAAAGATTTGCATATATTCTATCAAGATTTGCATATATTCTATCAATTTGCAAAACTAACTGTTCAGTACCAGATTGGGTGTGGTTTAGGTGTAAGATTCATGAAGTATTTCCGCAAGCAACAATTAGCAAAGTGAAGAAAGACATTGTCCTGGTGGGTTTGCAATCGGAAGAAGAAGCTCTTAGACTTCTTGGGATGCCACCTCTGGTTAACTGGGAAGGTGTGTTTCAGTTTCACAAATGGTCACAGGTTGAAGGTGGTTTGATGGATGAAGATGTCCTGAGCATGTTCAAGGAAGTTAAGATTGTTTTTCATGGGATTCCTTACCATTTCGAGGATCATCAACTTGACGGTGCAGGGGAGGAAATTACCGGTGGGGGTGGAGGTGGTAGGTTGTTTTCTTGAAGAAGATATCCCTGTTAGTGATTCAGAGAAGATATCTTTTCTTGAAGAATTGCAGAATGTCAGAAGCTGGTCCAATTTGCCGTGGGTAATTGGGGGTGATTTTAATATCCCTCGATTTACTTTTGAAAGGAAGGGGGGCCGTAGAATGGGAAGGTTCATGAAAGCTTTCAATGATTTTGTAGAGACGAATGATATGGTTGACTACCCCTTAAAAGGGGCCATCTATACATGGTCTAATGCACAGAGTGCGAGCCGTATTGATCGTTTTATAGCTTCAGTAGAATGGGACAATGAATTCTCACAAGCGAACGAATTTGCGTTGGCTAAGTTTGAGTCTGATCATAGGGTAATTATGCTCGATTGCAACAACAAACCAAGGGGCCCTTCTCCCTTTAGGTTTGAGCTCATGTGGTTTGAGGATATGGATTTGGTCCAACTCATTGATGTGTGGTGGAAATCTTTCTCTAGTGAGGGTAATCCAAGTTTTAATTGGTGGAAGAAGATGAAATGCTTGAAGGAGAAATTAAAGATTTGGAATAAAGAATCTTTTGGGCGAGTGGACAGACTTATTGAAGAGAAGGTTAGAGAAGTGGATGACTTAGATAAGAAGGAAGAATCTTCGAACTTATCAAATGAGGAAGAAGGTTATGGTATGCTTCTGAGAACTGAGATTAGTAACTTACTCAAGAAGGCTGATATCTCATGGAGGCAGAAAGCACAAATTAAGTGGAGGGTGGACGGGGAAAGTAATACAAGTTACTATCACAAATTTGCGAGCATGAGGAATAGGGTAAATGGGATTAATATGTTGCAGATTGATGGAGAAGAGATTGAACAACATTTGATAGGGTACTTTGAAGGAGCATATGCTGATGATTATTTTATCAGGCCTGAACTGGATGGTCTGGATTTTGCTATTTTAAACCAACTCGACTCTGCAAACCTGGAAGTGGGTTTTTTTGAAGAAGAGGTTCATGGTGCAGTTTGTGATTTAGGTGGTGATAGGGCCCCAGGCCCTGATGGGTTCCCAATGCAAGTGTTTCAGAAATGTTGGGCCACTTTAAAGCCTGATCTGATGGAAAAAATTAAGTCTTTGGAGTCCAACCCTTTCATTGACTGGAGACTGAACACAACTTTTCTTACCCTTATCCCTAAGAAACAAGGAGCAGTTGCTATTTCAGACTTCAGACCGATCAGCTTAGTGGGAGGGGCATACAAGGTGGTGTCAAAGGTGCTAGCTTCTAGGCTGAAAGCAGTTTTGCCATCTCTGATTTCCTTGGAACAGAGTGCATTCGTAGGGCAGCGACAAATCACTGATGGAATTTTGATTGCAAATAAACTGTTGGATTCAAAGATTAAATCAGGTGAAGGGGGTTTACTGTGCAAAATCGATATGGCGAAAGCATACGACTGTAGGCCTGTAAAAATGGCCCTTTGACTCTAAACCTGGCCCGGCCCGCCCGACCCATTCAACGAAAAAGCCCTTAAAACTTGACCCTTATGATTTTTAGGGTAGGGCCGGCCTGACCCTCTCCTTTTAAGGGTCGGGTTAGGGTTTAGCTTTAGAAATCTTAGACCCTACCCTTAGCCCGACCCTAATTAACCCTTGCAAAGCCCTCCTACGGCCCTCATAAATATATGTATAATTTTTAATATATTTTTCTATATATCAAAATTTGAATATTTTTTTAGAGTTTTAATTGTAAAGATTTTTCCAATTATACATAGATGTCACTTTTGTTTAAGTTATATGATATTTATCAAATATTTATCGAATATTTCCCGAACTAGTTGTTAAAAAATTATTATATAACTAAAAGAAATTGATTGTCAATAGAATATTTTTTTATTAACCATCTATTTCATTATTGAGCATGCAATAAACGGTAATTAGATTATTATTTTAAATGTGTATTTTATACTTATCATGCTAGAATTTTATAAATTTAGGATTAAATTTCTAAAGTTTGAAATTTTAGTAATAAGATAACATCTAACTACGAGTTCTTTGTATTTATTAATTGTAATGCTCTTGGATAAAATAATATCATATACTATAATAAATTTTATGGTGAAAAATATATATTTGTACATTTAAGAATTGAAACATATTATACGTATTTTCAAAAATATTAAAATGATATTAATAAAAACATGATCGCATATTTTTTTTCAAGTAAAACATAATTCTATATATCGACTCTATCAACCGGGCCCATTAGCCCGACCCTTAACCCTTTAAAATAAAGGGCTAAGGGTCGGGTGAGGTTTTCACAATTTTTGTGTTGGCCCGCCCTAACCCGACCCTCATCATCTTTTATGGTAGGGTTGGCCCGACCCTTAAAGTGTGAGGGCTCGAGGGTTCAAGGGCTGGGCTAGCCCTACCAAGCCCATTTTACAGGCCTATACGACTGTGTACAATGGAAATTTCTCGACTACCTTTTGTTAAGGATGGGTTTTAGAGAAAAATGGAGGAGTTGGGTGTGGACTTGTATTTCAACAACTTCGTTCTCAATTCTTCTAAATGGTTCTCCAAAAGGGCACTTCAAGAATCAACAGGGGCTAAGACAAGGCGATCCAATTTCGCCTTTTTTGTTTAACATTGTTATGGAAGCTTTGAACCGTCTTGTGTTGAAAGCTATGAGGGAGGGTTATATTCAGGGCTTTAAATCAGGGATTGATTGCCCTGAAATCTCTCTACTGCAGTTCGCTGATGATACGCTTATTTTGTGTGGAGCAGAGGTTAGTCAGATTATCGTTGTTAAAGCCTTATTTCTCATTTTTGAAGCTGTTTCTGGTCTTAGAGCAAATATGAGTAAAACGACGGTAATGGGAGTAAGAGATGTGCAAAATGTTCATCAGTTTGCTAATCTTCTTGGTTATGAAGTTGCAACTTTGCCGTGCACTTATTTAGGTGTATCTTTAGGGGCTGGTTACAAGAGTAAGGTGGTGTGGGATAAGATAGTGGAGCGAATCCAATCCAGAATAGGGGGCTGGCAGAGTCGATTGTTATCGCAAGGTGGTAGGTTGGTTCTTTTTCAGAATGTCCTAGCTAACTTGCCCATTTACCAGTTGTCGTTACTTACAATCCCTGTTAGTGTAAGTAATAGAATTGAAGCCAAGATGGGGGGTTTTCTATGGGGCTCTACGGCTGAGAAAAGGAGATATCACCTGCTGAATTGGGACATTGTTTGCCAATCAAAAATTCAGGGAGGTTTGGGAATCAGAAGTATTAAGAGGATGAATGTTGCTTTGTTAAGCAAGTGGGTGTGGCGATTTGGTAAGGAGGAAGGATCGCTATGGAAACAAGTAATTATAGCTAAGTATGGTTTTGAGAACAATAGCGGACGGCCGAAGAAACCAAACCAAGCTTATGGCTGTAGTTTGTGGAGGGGTATCATGGCTAATATTTCAGTGGTCAAATAAGGAATTACTTGTAGATTGGGGGATGGACAATTGATACAATTCTGGAAAGACGTTTGGTTGGGGAATAGAAAGCTGTGCAATCAGTTTCCTGAGGTCTACAGATTGTCTAGGAAGAAGAGAGGGCATGTTTGTGAAATAAGAGAAATAAAAGAGAATAATACATGGTGGCATTTCCACCTGTTAAGGAGAGGGAATATGGAAGAGAGAAGTCAGGTGGAAGCTCTGAAGCTGGCTCTGAGTTCTGTGGTGGCTGGAGATGGGCCTGATGATTGGCAATGGAATTGGGACAAGTCTGGAGGCTTTACTGTGAAATCAATGTATGAAAAACTGCAGGTGAACTCTGTTAATTGCAGTTTTCCAAGTAAATTGATTTGGAAAGTTTGTATCCCTCTAAAGGTGAAGCTATTTTTTTGGACTGCATTGTGGGAAAGGACACTTACAATGGATAACTTGATTCATAGAGGACAAGTATTAGAACCAATGTGTGCAGTCTGTGGTCTGATCAATGAATCTATTGGGCATCTCTTTTTGCATTGTCCTATTGCTTTACAGGTTTGGAAGGAGTTGACTGCAGCAGTTTCGGAGATTTTCTTTCGCTCTTTATTGTTGATTCTCTCAAGGAATGGTTGTTGGCTTGGCCTAGAAATAGGGGGAGTTAGATTACCGAAAGGGTGTGGAGGGTTTTACCGTATGCTGTTGTTTGGATGATTTGGAAGAATAGAAATGCAAAGATTTTCAAGCACAAAGAAATCTCAACGGCAAAGATTGGAAGAGATGTTCAAAGCACAGTATGGTACTGGATGGGTGCATGGGAAGGGCGGAGGAGAGTCAAGTTTCAAGACTTCATCCTTCACTGGGACAACATTATTTTAGGCAATTACATTTTATAATCTTCTGCGCTGAGTTTTTGGGTAGTGTTTGCTGTTGCAAACTCTGTGCCTGAGCTTACACTTTTGTGTCTGTTTAGGCTTGTAAAGTTATACTCCAATCAATAATATTATTCTTATCAAAAAAAAAAAAAAAACCATTCAAGCTTTAAAGTTATACTCCAATCAATAATATTACACTTTTCCTGCTACTGCCCCGTCTCCCAGCCCCAGTTTTGCTTGCCATGCCTGCAACAGTTCCTGAAAAATGTCTGCTCCTTTCCTTAAGGGTCTTTGGCTTCATAGCTAGCCATGCCCAAATCACTTTTGAAGAAGAAAAAAAACACCAGCTTATATTCAAAGTTAAAATCTTTTTTGAATTTTCCAAATTCCCAACAACAACAATGAAATCTAATTATAATTTGAGATAAAATGAATGAAAAGAGGTAAAGAACCAAAATTTAATTAAGAAGAGAGAAACAAAGAACTAAAAAAACATACGCCCATACCTAATTGAGAAAAAGAAGAACCTTAGAAATTTTGGGGATTTGGGGAAGAAAGAATTTGACGAGCAAGAGGAATACAAAGTTGAGATTTTGAGAGATTTTTTTTTTTTTTCAATTCTCCATTAACTTATGCAGAGAAGAAAAATAAATAAAGAAGGGTCGAACATAGAGACAGAAGAAGTTTATAAAAATAGAGACGAATAAGGTAAATTTTTTTGCTGACGTGGACTAGCCACATCAGCATCCACATCAGGCTGGTTTCAGGGGCTGTTTGTTTTTTTAGGTCCCTCTTATAAGAGGTTGCCTCTTTTAAGAGGTATGTCTTGTAAGAGGTTGCCTCTTATAAGAGGTACATAAAAATCGTTTGTTTTTGCCTCTTGCAAGAGCCTATAAGAGCCAAGGTGTTTGTTTTTAAAACATCTTATAAGAGGCAAACTTTACAATTTTATCTTTTTTTTTCTATTAATAAATTTTTATTATTCTATTCTAATTAATGTGAAATTAATTAAATTAAAACTACAAGTTATGAATTGAATGTATTATAACAAGATCTTATATAATGGTAAGAAGGAAAAATGAGAAAATACGGATATAGATTACAATAAACCATTTTATAAGATTTTAAAACAAAGAAAAAAAAATTAAAAAAAAAAATTATTTTTTTAGCTTAGGAAGAAGAAAGTTTCATAAATGTAAGAGGATAGAAAAATATGTGAAAGAGAGAGAAAGAGAAGAATGGTGTAAGGAATTTTATGTTTAAGGACTAGGGATAAGAAAAAGTTATAAAGATCATGGGTAGGATAGGTATTTTGAAAGTGTCTACCTCTTATAAGAGGTTAATAGCAAGGTCATTGCCACTACCAAAAATCAGCCTCTTATAAGAGGCAAACCTCTAATAACCTCTTATAAGAGGTGAAAAACAAACACCTCATTTTAGTGGTCCACCTCTTAATAGAGGCTCTAGTAAATTCAACCTCTTATAAGAGGTAAAAACAAACACCACCTTAGTCTGTCTCATTGGGTTGTCCCCATAGAATCTATATACTATATAGTGGAGCCTAACAAGTGCCACGTGGCGTGTTCTCAACAACTTGAGAATAGAACTTAAGCCCAACTTTAAGCTCAATTGAAGCCCAGTTGTAATTAAAAAGGAAATCCACCTTCTATGTCAATTGTCAACAAAGATTTATAGAAACCTTAAAACCCTTTAGAACTTGATTCTAAATCTCTTTTTCCTACTAAATTCTTCTTCTATTAAAATCCTTAATTCATATATAAAAACCTTACTAAATACAAAAAATATTAATTATAACTCTCTACAAATTTAGGTTAAGAAGAGCATTAAAAAAACTCGGTTCAACAAATCATTTATAAAGTCATTATAAAATCTCTACAAATTTAGGTTGAGAAAGGCATTAAAAAAATTTTGGTGATTTTCCATTTTATTGAATAACACAAATCCCGGTGCATAGCACGGGTTCAACAACTTGTTACTCTATATAATAATGGAGCCTAACAAATGCCACGTGGCGTGTTTACAATAACTTGAGAATAAAAAGAAGCCCAAGATAAAGGCCAATTATTTAGAAAAACCTTAATCACTTTAAGAATTCTAAACTCACCTAATAATTCTAAAACCATAAATCTTTCTTCCATTCTTCTAATTTCTATTTGAACTATTTGAACTATTCCTTAATTCTTATATAAAAACCCTGTGAAGTTATATATTAAGTTGTTCTTCGTAGAAGATATCATAACTAGCCGATCAGGTAATTGAACTATTTTGTAATTTTTTTCTCCATATTTTTCCTATTTTTTTTTTCGTAATTTTGTAATCCTACATACTAGGGTACTAAAACTAATTGAGGTATTTGATGTCATCTCCTACAAGGATTCAGATGGCAAGTTCATGACATTGGTTGCCACAAATTTCGCTGCACGTGGGTTGGATAGCAATGAAGTTATTTAGATCATTCAGGTATTTGATACAACTTTTTCTGTCAAATGAAATTTGCTTGGGGTATTTTTGTTTGTAGTTTATCTGTTTTCTATTAATATATTTAGTGCGAACTACCACACGATGTCGAAGTCTATATTCATCGTTCTGGGAGAACAAGGAGATCAGGTATATGCATAAGTTTAGAAACAACCTTTGGGTACTGCCATACCTATTAAGTTTTAATGGAGATCACTATCCTACAATGTTTGCTTTAAAATGTTAAATTTATTATTGTCAACACCAAATTTAAATTTATTGTATAAGAAAAAACATTCCAACCTGCCACACATTCTTATTTTGCAAATTGCATTAACATATTGTTCTAAACAGGTTTTACTCTGGGATGTTTAATGTGAGTTGCCTATTAAAAATGATGAATATGATCCAAACTATTTTAGACATGTGGTATTGCAAATTATTGCGATTTCATTGTGGGACAACCTTTTAGTATTTCAATTGAAATTTAATAGTAATAAGATTGATTTGAGTCTTCTTCTTTAATTACCAGCTTTATGTTTTCTCACCTATGATCCAGTTTCCGCAAATTTATATTCAGATTTTTACTAATAGTCACCACAAAGTCCCAACACGACTATGAATTAGACATGTGAGAGAGAGAGAGAGAGAGAGTTGATATTAATAACCTGTTCAGATTGTAATCCCATGATTATTTGACGTCGTGATTCTTAATAGATTGGTAGCTCTGAACGGCTTATTGTTGAGTTTATTTCTTTGTAATGATTTTTCATTTCCCAAAAATCTGCCTTATCAGTATGCTAGCAGTGGGATCACCTGTAAGTTTTATTCAAATTTATGCATCTAATTTCCTTATTTCTCTTTCTTCTACCAATTATGCATGTAAATTCGAATAGATTAGCTGATGAGTAAATTCGAATAGATTAGCCCTGATCCGATTTTAATTAGTGTTTTTATGCAAGTATTGTCTATCTAATTAATTGAATAATTATTAGAGATATTCTCTTGTTTGTGGATAGCAAACAAAAACATTGGTTTCTAAATATTTTAAGTAGAAACCATAAGAGGTTTATGACTACCTCTTATGGTTTTGACTAAGTTACTCCAATTGGAATCAAGTAAACCTAAAAATAGTCATGTGATGAAAGTAGTGAGTGCTACTTACATATACTGAAAAATGTGGTGTGCACTCTAGAAGTGATTAATATGTTGCATGTATGTCGTACGTGTATAATAATTGCTATTTGTATTCTGATCCAACTAGCAATAATCAACGTGAGCTACGAAGCATCCCTAATTGAGATGTAGGTCTTGATATTTTATACCGCCAAGTGCTTGATTTTTTGATTCACAAGGTACCTGCAATTTTTTTAGCAGCAAACAAAACTTGATGCATGGCGGGGTGAGTACTGAATCTTTGCATATTTGAAACATTTGGTATTTTATTTGTGTCTCCTTCCTACCTTTTAGAAGATAACTAATCCACCTGGACCATAGGTATTGTTTATAAAAAAAATTGTTGTTTCTTTATTTGTTTGTGCTTTCTTTTCTGTTTAGAAATAAGAACTTGAGAGCTGGTATATTTTGCTATCCCTGTACATTGGTTAGAGTTGTTAATTATTGGTAATTTTAACCATGTTCTGTATATGTATAGTGATATGATATGGATTTAGCTCTATAATGAGAAAATTAAAAATCAGATTCTTTATTTTCTTCCATATATCTTACATTCTGATTCTTGGCAGGTTAAAGTTGCTCATCTGGTGTTCCAGGAAAGAAGAGGAGGCCAAAACTAATGTTGGACATGAAGATTTTGCCTCCTTGGATGATCACGCAATCCATGAATCTTACAAATGAGCAATGTGGAGGAATAATGATACCTCACGAAATAATATTATTTTCAGAGAAGACCAAGTTGATGTACAAAAGGAAGTGCATTGGATCAAGGAGACTGCACGACTATTGTTGAATATTGACAAGAAAGATATGACAGAATTTAATGACAGGAAGGGTGTAGTGCCCTAGCAGGAATCAGTAGCAAAGGATGGGTGCAGTTGAATTATCAGACATAGTAACTAAAGCAGTGATTACATGACAGTGATAGAAACCATGTCACAAGCATGTCGAATCAGTAAAGGCTGCATGCAACAACAACGCAATTCAGCAGTAACAAAGATGATGCAACTGGAATAGACCAAGACTAGGGACAACTCTGTTTCAGATCTATGTTTTTTTTACCCCTTTGTATAGATTTTGTTATTTATTTGTTCAACTATATGTATGTGGGCGGGCATATGGGGTTAGTTAAACTATGATCTACAAATAGAGCCATGTCTTTATAGGGAGATTTCAACCTGACAGTACTTTGTACATCATTCAGGAGTGTAAGTTTTGCCATTCTACCTTTTATCCAAAATTTAGAGTTGGTCTGATAATCTGCTTTCTAGCTACAAATAGGGAAACAACTCCATAGTTTGTACAAATAAATAGGTGTTAACATAAATCCCGGTGCGTAGCATGAGTGGCGAATACACCCACGGTATTCTTTAGTAAAAGGCGAAAGAATAGTTCGCTTTGTGTTCACCACACGGCTGCGTGCTTTGTATTCTGTTAAAGATGTGTATAAATAAGTGTGCTTATGCATACTTTCAATTCATAAACCAATGTGGGAGTATAGCATAACACACTTTTCACTTGTAACAATTATGTATTTGATGAATCATTTCTATTTTGCTGGATCCAGTGGTAAGAGATTCAACGTCATTTATTTATCTTCTGTCATTTTTCTCGATTGAATATGGATTTAGTAAAAGTGTTGCAGATTGTGTCTATCTGCACTTTGCAGTCCACTTCCTTACTTCCATACTCTTGATTCACATATTGATGTTCCCACTATCTTGATCCATCCATTAGCATTTCTAATTAACTCCAGGGTACCCCTACCTAGTCAAAACTCTGGTTACAAGATTAGTTTCTGATATGACCACATGTACGTTGTCACCTACGCATCTGACAAGGTCCATTGCACAAATTGGGTTAGCTCATTAAAGTTGAGCATTTGCTGATACAGTATACTTTGGTGTCTGAAGTTTTTGTTTGAGTGGGGGGTACATAATTTTCAGTTTGATTAATTGGGTTGGGTGAATATAGTATTTAAAGTGGGGTGAATATAGTTGTTTTAACTTTTCTTAATTAATTATTCGATTAGTTCGTTAATTAAGGTTAGCAAGTAGAAGAATAAGAAGAAGTAATTACATAGAATTCATTCTACAACGAAGTAAATAAAGAAGCAATGAAACAACAACTGATAATAATCTTTCTTCTTCTTATTTGTTGTTTGGAAAGTATTGTTGTTTGTTCAGATTCAGGAAAGGAAGAATTAAAAGCAGATGGAAGTGTTTTAGAATTAGATGATTCAAACTTTGAGACAGCAATCTCAACTTTTGATTACATCTTTGTTGATTTCTATGCTCCTTGGTGTGGTCACTGCCAACGTCTTTCTCCTGAGGTACCCTTTTATATATTTATTAAAATAAGTTAGATCTAAAATTACTGATTTCTATTAATACCCAAATCATTTTGTGATTTATTGTGGTTTTTGAATTGTAAATTAGATTTGAAGTTGATTGTTGTTGAGTATGATTTATTTTTTCAAACGAATGGTTGCAATATTCTTAGGTAGAAGAGTACATATGTTATTATGTTATGCCATCTGTGTCTATTGGGATGTTGTTACATTTGTATGAGTTGGTGCAGAGCTCTTTTAAATACAAATTTTATTCTTGTGTTCCCCAATGTAATCACCAAGTCAAGTTTCACTTGTTCTTATTTGTTCAACTAAATCCATCTTTAGTCAGAAAAAAAGAACCAACTGGCAATTCTAAATTTGATATTCAATTGATTAGGTTCGACTAAATAATATTGGAGTTCATGCATGATGCTAGTGGTATTCAAATGTCACGACCAGAATTAAATAAAAAAAAAAGATTCTAACCTAAATTCCAGCTCCAGCAAAAACCAATAGTAAAGTACAGTGAAGAAAATCCAAACGATAGAAGTACATCTCATCCCAACCAATTATACAAAATACTTTACATCAACAAGAGACATGAATACAACTTTCAAATAAAATACATCAAGGAAGCATCTAAAGTTCTCTATTGGAATTAATTGGAATGGGAATGAATAATGATTGATTAAATCTACTCCTCTGCTTTTGCTGCTTTTAGTTGTTGGGCGTCCATTTCTATTTTATGTTATTTGTGTGCAAAACACAAAATATTTATTTGGTGATACAACATATAACATACTCCGTAATACGTATCGTATTTGAGGACTGCTCGCTGTAGGTTACGATTGCTCACAAGTCAGATAATTGTGGTTGTGATGACTGACCAACCAACCATCATTTAAATCTTAGAAAAAATTGATGCAAACAACATTAGTAGTTCGACAACAACGTAGATTTGTTTAGATTTTGTTCTATAATTATTTTGTAAGACTATCAGCATTAGAGAATGCTCGTGTTCCTATGTCATCCTAGAATGTTTTTTTTTTATGTTGTTGTCTTTTTTTCCTGAATCAGGTCTAATAAGTGTAAAACAATGAAAAAGCAAAAACACAAATGTATTCTCCTTCCTTCCTTCCTTAGACCAAACTAAGATGGAGATGGCGTGGGTGGTACACTATATTATTATTATATACGATATTGCTTTAGTGACTCTGCCTCGCTGAGACAACCTTGAAATTTTTCAATAATTCCAGATGTTAAGATATAAAAAAAATCAAAGATCATGTAGCAATTCAACTCAATTTCGTTCACATCACATCTAGCAAGTTATATACAGTTGTTTTTCTAACTCAAGTATGAGACTGTGAGTATATATATAGCTTAGGACTGTGCAGTATAAGTCCAATTGATTTCAAAACATATCCCACACCCTGAACAACAATATTTCAAGGGCAATGTTGGGTCATGACTATTGGAAATTAAGTAAAATATTACTTTGCTTCTTCAATATATATGAGTCGGCCAAGACAGGCCGCGATGCAAAGGTTTGGTTTGATTTATAATTTTTCTCGAGCAACGTCCTCAGCTATATTAGGAAGCTTATAGCACATTTAGTCATGTAAGTAACTTATTTTATTATTTGGATCACTTCCTTCCACCCTCACTCCACCAAAAGCCACATCCATTTTCACTAAACACCCTACAGTGGGTTCGTCAGATTCTGTTGATAGACAAGGCTCCTATCAGCAACAAAATATCAACCTCCTGCTCTTGTTCTTCCCAAGTTAGCACACTATTAACAACCAGAAACAATCAATTTTTATGAAACCACCAATACGTGGCTAAAAGTTTTCTCTGCTCTTCTCCTGGAGCAAACAACATCACCATAGGTCTTCCCAAGAGATTTGTGGCCAGAGATTTAACACCAGCATCAAGTTTTAAGTAGCTCCCTACGGAAGGTTTTGAACCAAAGAAGCTCAAAGACAATAAAATCCAAAGAAACTCAAACACAATCTGATTCTGAACTTCTATTGCCTCACATTGGGCTTGAGCTTGACTATTCATTTATAAACATTTTTCTCTACCAAAAAACTTTGGAGTTCAGGCATTGTGCTAGTGGTGAATGAAGTGATAGTTGTTGGTGAATTTTTTACTCGAACAGCTAAAAGGATGATTTAAATGATCCCTACTTGATGCTTATTCTAATAACATATTGGCAGTTTAAACTTGTTTGCGGAGAAGGTGCTTTTATGAATCCGGATGTTCAGGAGCACTCTTAAAGGGGAACTTATAAAAATTGGGTTGTATCTGTTTCTTCTTTGCAATCACTTTGATCTATCTCCCAGTTTTGGACTTTTCCCTAGAGTAGCACACTGATAAAACAAAACTCTAGAGGCACTTTTGACCGACATTAGGAGGACTTTTCTGCATCAGGTGAGGTTATGACAGTGTGTCCGCGCTTTTTTGAGTGTTTTTAGTGTGTGGTTCTTTCTCTCTCTCAAACGAATCTTTTCCATCGACTATTATTTTAAAGTTTTTTACTGGATAAATGTTTAAAGTTAACTTTGTGAAACTGCTAGGCCGGATTTCTACATAGTAAACCCTAAGCCAGAAGCTTAGCGTCTCAGATCAAGTCTCAAGTTAAGGTAGATTATCAGCCGTTTTAGGAATTTCTTTTATCTTCTTTGTCTAATTAGTAATACTTTGTTTTTTAACCTAAGTTTTGAAAATCTTTCATTCATGTTTTGTTGTTTCCAGTTTCTTCCCCAAAAAACACTAAAAATTAACAGAACTCTTCAAAAGTGCAGTTGTTTTATTTGGCAAACCCAAAATTTATAAGTTTGTGAAAGGGAATCATTCAGCAAACAAGGGTTCGCAGATATTCCACATAAAAAAGAATCAACTTCTTATTTTATTTTGTGTGTTTGATTGGTGGGAATAATTACTCGTGGGAATTTTTATAGTTAAAAATATTCCCACATAAAATAAATCCCACTAATAGGTTGTTTGATTGGACATAAAAAATGGGGGAAAATTTTATGTGGGAAAGATTTTGGTTGTTTGATTAGACAAAAAAAATATTCCCCTACAAGTCAGGGAATATTTTTTAGGGGTGGGTCAAGAAAAGATTGGTGAGAAATATGGGTGTGTTTGATTGGTGGGAATAATTACTCGTGGGAATTTTTATAGTTAAAAATATTCCCACATAAAATAATTCCCACTAATAGGTTGTTTGATTGGACATAAAAAATGGGGGAAAATTTTATGTGGAAAAGATTTTGGTTGTTTGATTAGGCAAAAAAATATTCCCCAACAACTCAGGGAATTTTTTTTAGGGGTGGGTCAAGGAAAGATTGGTGAGAAATATTTTTATCATGGAATTTTTACACGACCCAATTTTACCAATCAAACAAGCATCTGGGAATTTTGGGGGTAATGTTTGATGTGGGAATTTTTCCCACGACCAATCAAACATACCCTATTTTTATCATGGAATTTTTACACGACCCAACTTTACCAATCAAACAAGCATCTGGGAATTTCGGGGGTAATGTTTGATGTGGGAACTTTTCCCACGACCAATCAAACAGACCCAAATATTTTTTTATTTTTTATTTTAGATTGACAAGCCTGTTTTAATGAGATCAGTAACTCAAAAAAAAAAAAAATGTTTTGGTAAGCCTGTTTTTAATGAGATCGGTAACTCGGTAATACTGGTGGTATTCGAACCCCAGACCTCTGGTATCATCTCCCAAAGGTTTTACCAGTTGAGCCCAACTAGCACCTGCGAATCAACTTTTTATTTTCATAAGAGAAGCCTGGTTCATTTTTCCAGAAGAGGATTGAGCTCATCATAAATAGCTCTGTTGCAACATTTAACAGTGGACCTCTTTTTCTTATCGTATTTCCAAATCCACACATCTTCACCTTCTGCCAGTTCATAATTGGTGAGAAAATTCACAAGGTTTGCAACTGAGTCTATCTGGGAATCATCTAGGCCCTCTGTTTCCGTAAGATCAGGGAGGTTCATGTCTTCATGGTATCCTTCAACAGTTTCTGTTTCTCTTTGTGAAACTTCACCTCAACAGTCTCGTCAAACTCGTTTCATTGTTTGCTTTTGCTTTTTTTTTTTTCCAATTCTTGCCAAATTGCTATACTTCGCACTCTCTGCATAACTGTCGTTCTGTGGTGGTTATGGAAAATGCTAGTTGGCAATGGAATGCATGCTTTATAATATTATCGATGGAGGTCTTCCATTGTAGTGTTAAAACAGGTAGCGTCTTTGATTTCATGGATTATATGCTGCAAGGTTGTGGCGAGTGAAAGTCTTCAGTCTGTCACAAAGATATATGCTTTTAGCAAGATATTTTTCTGTAAACAACTTTTGAGATATGTTGTACTAATTATTGAGAGACCCTCGTATTAATAACAACAATTTATGGAACCTTTGTCACATGGTTCGCCTCTGTTCCTTATGATCTCATTATGTTTGTTCTTATTAACTATCACATTGCAGTTAGATTTGGCTGCCCCTGTACTTGCTAACTTGGAAAAGCCCATTGTGATCGCAAAAGTGAATGCAGACAAGTTCAGACGTCTGGCAACCAAATATGATCTTGAGTAAGTTATTATTTTGAAAGTTTTATGTCTTTTAGTATAAGAACAAGTTTATCGATCATCGTCATGATAAAAATACCATCTTATGCAATTTAAGAATGTGTTTTTTCTTTGTTTTTGTCACAAATCTGTAGTGTATGTAATTTATGTGCAAGATTTGTTGATTGTGTCCTTATTGTTGTATCTGTTCTATAGATTTTTCATGATTTCATTGTTTACACGCATCTGTGATTCTTTTCGCATGTCACAGTGGGTTTCCGACGCTCAAGATCTTTACACATGGTCACCCTGTCGATTATTATGGTCCAAGGAAAGCAGATTTACTTGTGAGGTTCCTGAAGAAGTTTGTTGCTCCAGATGTATCTCTTCTTGAGTCAGATGGTGCTATTACTAACTTTGTCGAGATGGCTGGCACATATTTTCCTATCTACATTGGCTTTGGCTTGAATGAATCTATGATATTGGAATATGCCACCAAGTACAAGAAGAAAGCATGGTTTTCGGTGGCAAAGGATTTCTCAGAGGAAGCAATGCTAGCATATGATGTCTACAAAGCTCCCGCATTGGTCGCTTTTCACCCCACCTATAATGAGCGAAATGTTTTCTATGGACCTTTTGAAGGTGGGATACAGTGCAGATTGGTTCAGTGCTTTTCTTTCTATTATTATTATTATTATCTATTTTTCACCATTATTTTCCTTCTTGCTGCAAAAAATGATAAGGAGACCTCTGCTATATGATCTAGGTAGAAAGCCTAGTAGGTCTAGATGACAAACTGAGTTGGGGCAAAGAAAGTAGGTAGACAACAACCAGATAAGTCCTCTTTGGCCAAATCCCAAGTTCACTTTGCCAAAGTTAACGTACTACAAAACTGATTTAAAAGGGAACACACTTTGCAAGTGCAATTTTTTTATACACAATAGATTTTACTATTTTACCCAGAGGCTTCTTTTGGACCACTTTGAGTTTTAAAATGGTCCTTTCTTCTTGTCTTTTATAAAACATGGTGGCTCACTATAAATTTGTCCAGAGACCCCTCTTTCAAAATGAGCTGGAGATTTCTTAAGCTGTACATTTTATTCAACCTCTGTGGAAGAACCTTTTTCTCAATCTTAACTTTTTTAATATCTGAAAAAGTGCTCTTGTCATCCTTACAATCAATTTTTCTAGAGTTTGAGTTATCCCAAGGTACAAAGTAGTTCAAATCACTATTGGTTAAAAACTCCTACCACCTGACCTAGGAGAGGAAAGAGACCGAAACTTCATGATTCTAAAGTGAAGAGATGTAGAGTCTTGTTGTTAAGGGTAATATGGCTATGATCCTGGAACCAACTTCATCATTGGGTATATATTTACTATGAAGAAAGAACCTATCAAGCTTGCATTGAATAGAGGAGCCTATCTTTTAAGAGTGCCCTGCAAATTTACTTCTTTTAGGAATATCAATAATATGGTGTGTTCTTTTCACATAGATCACCCTACTTCTAAACTAGAAATCTTAAAAGATTCTTGTTGCATGCTGATTTACTCAGTGGGAAGTAATCCCAAAGAAACATTGAGGGGAATGATTGACAATCTCTATTTTCTGTCTCACAATACTCTAATGATAATGATAATTATAATAACAATAAATAATATTAGTAATAATAGTACTATTAATAATAATAACAATGAGTACATTAACAACGATCTTAAAAATAATAAAACCCTTGTTATCTAGAAAATTTCACAAGAAAGGTTGATAGCGTATAGTCCTGCTTAAGGGAGTATAAACTAAAGTAGGTTTTACTGGCACAGGGTGTTCGGATTTTGAATGTATTCCAACATTCCATTGTGTACGTAGTAGCCTCTTTGGAAAGAAAGAAGTGGCCCAAGTTATCTGGTCCTATTGGTAGCAAAGTAAGCAAACTTTTGAAATCATTATAATGAACTGTTGGAAGCAAAATTGTGACTATTTTTTCTAATTCATGTCAACCCTTATTACGTAGTGAGAAGTTCCTAATGGACATAGTCATTACTGACACGTTGTTTCCATGTAAATTTCACAAACCCTGTACACCATGTGTATGTTTTTCAACACAAGGTATCTCTTTACTGTCTTAAAGATGGTGTTATGCACACTCCTGTGTAACTAACAAGTCTGAAAGTTTGTGTTATTCTTCTTAAGGGTTAAGAGAAATAATAATGCTCTAGAAGAGACATAAGCTTCCTGAAACAATATTTTAAGCACTTCCATAAAACAATTGAAACTACACAGATTTTTTATTGAAGCACTGGAAAAATAAAATAAAAATAAAAATAATCACGAGGTACCCTATTAATGATTTAATTCTAACTCGAGTCTGAAGAGGGAGTTTCTTGTTTCTCTAAATTTTTAACCCAGCATTCAATCTAATGACATCATTCAAATTATTTATATCGCGTACAGTAAACTTTATATCTCCTACTATAATTTACTATTTCACTTGTCTTCATCATGTTATCCTTAAAATTTTAATCATTACTATGAGAAGCATCCTTATCATACACCATACAATGTGGTCAGCAACAGTATCCTGTTTTGCCACTTAAGCTTTTCTTTTTATGCAGGGTTTTTCATTGAACTTTATAGAGGACTATTTCATCTTTTAAAGAATGTGCTTTTGTACGGATTCGATTTCAATTGTCATTTACGTGTCTGTTTTCTTGGCTCTTGGAGCATTTTAAGTTTATAGAAAAAGTGGAAGCTTATTATCATGAAATCTTATATGAGATTTGTTATACCTCTGTATTTCTTGCTAAAATGACGACTTATAATGTTCTTTCTTTGCCAGACAATTTTGTGGAGGATTATATCAAACAAAATCTCTTACCCCTGGCCTTGCCCATAAATTATGACACTCTCAAGTTGTTGAACGATGATGAGAGGGAAGTTGTTTTGACAGTCATGGAGGATGAGTCAGATGAGAAATCACTGGCATTGATCAAGTTATTGAGGGCTGCTGCATCTGCTAATCGTGACCTAGTATTTGGATATCTTGGGGTCAAGCAGTGGGGAGAATTTTCTGAAACATTTGACGTCAATAAAAACACAAAACTGCCAAAAATGGTTGTGTGGAACAAAAATGAGGAATACTTAACAGTAAGTTCGTTTTCCCCCTCTTTGGGTTCTATTATTTTTTTTTTATATATACATTCTTATTCTTGGAATCCAACATAATATCTGTCAGTTGATATCTTAGGTGTCATGTCCTGAGTCATGATGCTGTAGTAAATGAATGTCTGTTTACCCCAAGCATTGTGAGGTGTGTATGTTATTGACTTATTGTTGATATGGTTTAATACTACCAAGTCATAACAAGACAATAAGCTGGATATTGTTTGTTTCATATGATATGCCTTGCTTGTGAGTCTCTTTCAAAATATGCGTATTTACCGTTATGTTTTGAGTTTTGACTTGGAATCATGTTGCCATAGTTTGAATGCCATGGATGGTATGCATCATTCTTTGGCTCATTATACAATGCTACATATATAAATCGACATAATTTTGACAAAATGATAATTCATGTTGCGACGCAAATGGCAATATAAAATTTACTAGAACTTGGATGACTAAGGGAAGTTCAGTTCACATTCTTCAAATGGTGGAATTCGTAAACAAACTAGAGATTATTGGAATTCAGTTTGATTAATAATCTCAGTTGATGCTTTTATTGTTTCTGTATGAGCCCTTTATTAAGTTAAAGCTGAAATATAACATATTCTAAATACCTAAATGGTCATCACTCTCTCAGAGTTAGTGAACTCCTTAGTAGATGTTTAAAATATTGTAAAAAAAAATGTCTAGTGTGTTGGTCACGGAAAGAGGGTTTTAACGGGAAGCCTAATGCAAAACACAAATGAAGGAGAGTAGCAGTTTCCATTTGTTGAATGTCTGGTCACTGTAAGAGAAACTGTTGGCCATACCTTGCTCTTTTGAAGAACAAGAAAGAACGTATATTCTTATTATTATTTTTCTTTTCTTTTTACTTGAAAGAAGCATGTTGATTAGTCCTTTGGATTCTTGTTGTGTGGATTGTGGACTTATGAGCTCCTAACTATGTATGTGATACGTTGCATTTGCAAGAATAACAAGATACCAAAATGCTAAGGGCCTATAATTATGAATCACGAGCTTTGATTAAACTATACAATTTTATCACAACTAGTTTACCACACCACCCCCCCAGCTCAAACCCCAAAATGAAATTCATATCTTTTATATGAAAATCAAAAACTCCTTCTGGGACAACTGTTGCCTTTTTCTTCAATTTTCAAATGAAGAATCATTTCTTCGTTCAATCTTTTAAGTTCCCTTGTATTCCTATAACATATTGCATACATGATTAGTGCACCAAGTGTTCATGGACTATTTGTTAGTAAAAAGAAATTTATACCTTCTTTCTTGTTTTAAGGTATGTCTGACTGTTCCTCTTCTAGTCTTCTGGTGACCTAACTTTCGACAATGGAAACGATTTTGTGTTGCTCTTATCCCCTTTCTTAGAATATGCATTGTGCTTTTCTTTGCCCTCGGTTCAACTTTTTTCATTGCCTGTACAATTTATGTGTTTCCCCCTGCATGACCAATGCACTACGCTTTCTCGTTAGCTTGTCTTCAGCTGGCTATCAAGAAGTTCACCAACTCCATGATGTGAGAGTGAGATCAGTTTTGCTTATGATATAGTTACGCGAACTGATTGAGAAACTCAAGGCTGGGACTGAAGAACAACATGTACTCGAGAGTGAAGATCGATTTGAACTTCAAAATCCCTAGGGTCATGATTCCAATTTAGAATGTGTTTTTAAATTCTCTAGTTTTGTAATAATTTTCTTTTATTCTTCCACTAGCGTCAGCAAGTGAACATGGGGTGGTAAGACCTAAGAACGTAGTATACCCAACACAATAGTTATTTATTCTTTCCAATCTGCATGCTTAGGACCAGTCAAGTTGTTCACAATTTCACATTGAGGATGGTTGCACGTGGGATTACCCAGATCTGAAACACAACAATTTCATGAATCAATTAACAGTTTTATTGCTCTCGAGAGTTTCTGCAGGCTAATTACATGCTTGTCATTAATGGCACAACACCCTTACTTTATTGTATCATACACTCTATTAACATAAGCACTGTAAACCCAAAACTTGTAAGTGATTTTTGTTTCGTGGGGCATTGGAATCATTTATCTAACAAAGGGAATTCCATTCAATTTGAATTGAAAAGTAGAAATAGGTCTCGGACACTCGGTGCTAGAAAGGATGCTCTTGTGGGCGTCCTGGAAGATCTCCCATAGCTACAAGCTGATCTGATGACCTTTAGTCTGTTAGTTTTTGGTTCTACCAGTCGACTGTTCTCACTGTCTTGAAATTTTTTATTTAATAATAAAAATAGAACTTGTTAGCCATTAAGTGCATCCTGTATATGTGCTTCCATGCTGGGATAGTAAATCATCCTTAGATGTACATAAACAGTATTATATTGTTTTTTTATATACCTAGTTATCTTTTGTTTTTTCTGTTGCCTCCTTATTTTGCTTCGAATTGTAAATACACGCCTGTTTTGTTGATCACATCTCCCCTCTGTTTGAACACGTTATTCATCTTAATGTTTGTGCATATAGGTTATAGGCTCAGAAAATCTTGAGGATGAGGATCAAGGATCACAAATAACCCAATTCATTGATGGATATAGAAGTGGAAGAACAGAAAAGAAAAGAATTAGTGGTCCCTCGTTTATGGGCTTCATAAACTCGCTAATTGGCGTCAGAACTGTATATATAATTGTGTTTCTTGTGGCGGTCTTCATGCTCATCCGGAGCATCACCAACTCAGAAGAATATGACGTTCCTCAGAGGAAACAAAGGCTGTCCAATGATGAGGCAAGCGACACTATTCCAGTGAATGTAGACGGGCACTCTTATCGACCTGAAGACAAAGAAGACTAAGGGTTGGCTTCACACGGATCCAGTTATCATTTTCCCATATGGAGAAGGTAAGAACACTGGAGAAACAATTTGTGACTGGCCACTAACCAACTGAAACATGGTTGATTCAGGAAAGTGTAACAATTTGTTTCTCCATAGTTTAGGAGATGCATGTCAGGCATATTCATACAAAAGCTCTCCAGCATTACATCTGTGGAATGAAAGCTCACTTCGAGAAGTATTTATGGACTCCTTTATTGGACGGAAACAGGTTTTATGTAGGATTTTTCGCTCCTTGTATATTATGATGGCAGATTTTGCTGGCTTTTATTCGCTCTTGCCTTTCTCACACAAAAGGCTATCAGATTTTTACAGAATAAAATATGAAGGATAGACTCTTTACTATCCCAGCACAGTTGTGATTTTTGGCAGACCAGATTTGTGCTTGTGATATCCTTAGGCTTGTGTTATCCAATCCCACCCTATATGCAAAAGGGCAGCCACATTCAGAAGGGCACAATGCCCGGCACAAATTTAAGAACCTTCTTCGGTGACCCAAAAGTTTGGGACCCTTTGTTTCGAGATGAGTTTCTCTCTTCATGGCAGTCACTGTCTCACTGCCATCACCAGGCTCTCAGTCCCTGACAATTTTTTTGGTAGTTTGAGCAGCAAAAGTTTTGCCGAATTTTTTTTTTTTGATACGATTCAAAAACGTTTTTCCCGAATTTATTTTACATGAAGCACACCTAACACCTTTTTCTTCAGTGTCGTGGACTTTATATTAGGACTTTTAGTCTACAATGCTAAGGATGCACTGAGAATGAACTCTTAATCTATCAACTACGTTAGGTTATCACTCATGACAAGGCATGTATAGATATGTTTGTTGCCTATTAGGTATGATGAAAATTGAGACACCACTTCAGAGCAAGATACTGCTCTGGTTCTGTCCTACTGGACCACACATTATTGTAGCGAGTGCGAATGAAACTGCTTTAAGGCTTTCTATGTGGGGCTGACTGAAGGAAAATTTCTTCTTTCTAAACAGTGCTAGTTTCAATATTTCAAGAACAGTGACGAAAATAGATCGACGCTAATGTTGGAGAGTGTTGTCTTGTTGGATTTTTCGCAATGTTGTGTTGTTAAATATTTACTTCCTGTGATGTGAATAACGAGTTAAATATTTTGAAAGTCATAGTTATTCTCCAACAGCGAAAATTTATCACCACTAGAAACTAAATGCATACACTGATTAATTAGCTGTGGAATATTTGAAAGAGAGGATTCTTCAAGAAATGACTATTCTGAGCACTTTCCGAAAAAAGTAACCAACCTTTCAAAGTTTGGAACTTCACATGGTAGAACAATGCTTTCCTGACCATCATATCCATATTCTTCAGCAGCTTTGTCTAGCAATTGCTGAAAAAGAGGATTCTTCAGGTAAGACATTGGAACAACAAACCTTCTCATATCATTTCCCACATACACAACAAAGTGTCCCTTTGGAGCTTTTTTCCTTCTAACTTCATTTTCCTGTTTCTTTGGCATATCTGTATAACTGTATAGTCTACAGCTACAGCAGTCCCAATAGACAGAAATAAAGGTGGCAATGCTGACAGTTATAAAGGGTTTGTAACTAGTTACTAGAAGCATTTGTGTTGAATGGAATGTGGATCAATAAATTTAACTGTTTGTAGGTAGAGTTGGGAGGTGTGCCATGATATCCATTATGAAAGATAAGGTAACAAGGATCATAGAGGAGTGGGTATTGAGAGCAATGGAAGAAAACCTATCAAGACATATAAGTTGTTCTTCATGAATGCTAACAAGGAGATCATTACCAAATCTACTACAATTTACATATAAGTTGCTCTTCAGTGCCTTAGTGTGTAAATCTACTACAATTTACTACCAAATCTTTTTTGCAATTGATAAGAGAAGGACTGAAATCTGAATTGGTGCCAGCATCCAAACTACAAACCATGGCCTGTATTAGGCGATCTGCGTATTCCCTATTTTCAACTATACATTTGTCTTTTCGAAACCTAATTTGAGTGATTATGATATATTGTAAGCTTATAATGTATATGCGCGGTTTTAGTAGAGAAGCTTATGCTTTCTCTAGGTCCACAAAAGGGACTTGCAGTAGACAGCAAGGCATGCATAGTGTGGAAAGGATAAAGTTTGCTCTCTAGTTCTAGAGCAAATATTTGGTCATGATAGTGAAATGGGTAACCAAGAACGTGGAGTTCTGAAGTCCTCAAAACCATGCATAATACACAAACTGTTCTGAGTCTGACTTATGAGTAGTCTTGACTGTTTGATACTTTGTACTTGGGTACTTTGTATTGCTGCTGTAGTTAGTTTTTTGAGCAGCACATGGTGTCAGGGTTTCTGCAAACAAAACACACTTACTTAATACATTACATCCTTCCATTCCCCTATTCAAAATGATCTTTCAATAAGCATAACATAGACAATACAAGCTTCCTGTCGTTGACGAGTTCCCTGTGTGACGGTTCGATAAGGTTACCCATCGTAAACTGGTAAAGGAATCTTTTGAAATTTCATGGCTGCATGGCGTGCCCTTTGGGACCGATGGACAGCAGTAACTTTGATCACCTATGAGTTTTCTGTCAGAGGAAATTCATCATGGTATGGAAAGGCATGGGAGAATCTATACACCTTCCATAACATGAACAGAATTTCCACTGGAGATGGCTGGAGTCAGAACTCAGAAGGAAGAAGTAAAACTGAACTTGCAATACAATAAAAAAGAAAATTGGCAGTATAAAACTTTCTTGATGAATTAAAGACAGGAAATAATGGAAGAATAAAAAACAGTTTAAAAGATTAATGAATATAGAGCTACTCTCCAAATTAACGTAAAATGTTTCTTATAGAAGTTAGAACTACAGTACACTGCCTAAGATTTTACAAACCAACATGAGAGTCCCAAATCCTCGCAAACCAAAAGCAATTTAAACCATTGCATAACTGTTTTCTTCCAACTATGCAGCCATTTATCTGGGCGTAGGAAGTTTATCAAAGACCAAGAAAAAAAAAATGGTAGTTTTTGCTTTTGAAGTTTTGAATTGTCCCAAACACCACAATTTTCTGCTCGTAAATTTCAAATAAACATCAACTGCCTTCTAGATGATTCTACAATCCAGTCAAAAATGAAACCTATGCATCCCATTGCACTGGAGTGATGTCCTCTATGACTGAGATGTGAGATAAGCAAACACCAAAACCTAGTAAACTGTTGGTAAACTTGAGGTTCACCATGTGCTGAGTGAAGCAACCCAGTTTGAACTCCTCAAAAACAGTCATGCAGATTCATGCTTCCCACAAGTGAAAATCCTTCTCCCTTTTTGCGTTCCAACTCCAAACTAAATGTTTGTACTGCGTTGCTAAGAAATGAGGCACTGAAGTTGTCGAATAACTGTGGAAACTTTCTCAGGCAAATTTACGGAAATAATGTCTCACGAACATCATCCATACATGAAACCAATCATAACACATCAAAAATAAAAGAAGAAAGGCTACAGCAAAACTGTACATGCACCAAATAAAGATCCAACAGGCAAGTTCTAACTCAATTCTGTACGCAAAACAAACTGCTCCACACATTCAAGGTCAGTGTCATATCAAAGTAAGCACCTGCCAGCTACAAGATCTGATACCAGATCAAATAAGCAATCATCAGTTCACACTCACATCCATATCTCTTTATCCGAGCCACAAGCAACCCACAGCAAGAAAGGTTGTCAAAATGACTTCTGTCATTGTTCTGCAGCATAACATCCTCAAACCATTCATGCTTAATATTGCATCAAGCCATCAACACCCAGGAAGGGATTGAGCAGACGCAAAAGGAGAAATACTCGTTGCAGACTCACTACAGTGCATCAAGTAGGGCTGCCGACTGGAAGAACCAACATAACTTGGAGAGGCGTTGCTTGAACTAGGAAGGTATGGGGATATGTATCTTGAGTTAAGAGGTGATAAAGAAGGGTATCCCAAGGACTGGGATGGAAGTAGGTGAGAACCATATGATCTTTGGGAAGACGCATTCCTGAGGTCCACCGAGCTTCTGCTTTGACTCAAAGTAGGTGAGTTGTTGTAAGACCTATGAGACTGGGTCACAAAAGGGGTGACAGAAAGTGAGTAATCACGAGAGAAGGATTGAGATGTAGATTGCGGTGATGCTTGGGCTATCTGTATGGCAGATGATGATGCTAATGATGACCGAAAGGACGACAAAGCAGCAGAGGATGACAAAGACATTGAGGAAGATGAAAGTAATGGAGTGTTCTCTGATGCTGGAGGATCACCAGTGCTGGTCCGTGCATCACGCTTGCAAACAGGACAGAATGTCCTCCACGAAGTAAGCCAAGCATCCACACAAGCAGCATGAAACTCTGCCAAGAAAACTCCATAGTTAGAACATTACATGATCTAAGCAACATTTGCACGACAACAAAATTTTCCCACACAGATTCGTTTTGAAATCGTAATCACGTAAACTCAACTACTCAAATTCATTCGTGACATTTTACACCATACAAGTGAGTTTAAACACTCGGCAACCCATACAAGTAAAATGACAACCATCTTCGCAAGAAACGCCTGAAGAGCAATGGAAAAATCCTCCAGGACCACAAAATTGGCAGAAATGCAACATTTCTAATTCAACGAATTGCCCAACTTTTGGCTATAGGGCCAACTACATGTAACCAAAAAGACTCGTAACAGCCACAATAACCAGTTCATTACAGTAGCACACAAAGGCTGCAACGTAGACCCAGACTAATAAAACAACAAGGGCCATGTACTGAGGCCTGCATAACATCCAAAAGGATCGCTTATACATCCCCATCATCGACAACCTATGCAGCAAGGAACTCCAGTATTATAGCATTTATGTGTGGGTGGAATGGAGTCATGCAGTAGTCATATAATATTAAGGCTTTCACATTGCACATTTTTTGTTGTAAAGCGAGGGAAGCATATGCCCTGAGGAGCGTCTCTGGACAAGCCTAAGCCATAGCCAAAATACCCCATAGATTTCAGTCAAGGCATCTCAGAAATAAAATTATCTCGCACCTCAGGCCAAACCTAAGCCATAGCCAAAATACCCCGAGTCCTTTGGAAGTCTCATAAAAGACTCCCACACATTATACCTTTGGTGTACGCCTGATTACTTTATCCTATATAGTTCCTAACATAGCGAAGAATTTCATGGCAAGTTTTTATTCTAGAAAAAATATAGGCATTCTTCGTAGACAATAAATCTCTCTTTTTCTCATTAAATCAGTGAATGGGTGTAATTAACGTTGTTTACAAACTGGTTGGTCATTTTCTGATAAAGCAGCCTGCAGCTAATAAAAAATACCATATCAAGAACCATGCATGGAAATAACATTATCAACAACACATGTTTCAAGTTAATGAAAGTTAGTATTTTACAAAATTCAGTTAATTTTTATAAAATTAATTGTCATTTTGTAATTTGTAATGTAAAAGGACACCCCATATCTTCCATAAAATTTGTGGTGTAAATTCCGACACCTGTGTCAAAGAATCGACTACTCCAGTCGGATACATACCCGTGATCATAAAGGAAATAATACCCAAAAGTTTCTTCTTAGCATGAGAAATCGACCCTAGCTTGCGTCATATCAAAAGGTCACCAACCAACTAAAGAGTTACCCACTATACTCTTACCTAGGGGTGGCAAAATGACCCGCAACCCGTTAACCCGACACGAACCCGACCTGAGATAAACAGGTTTGGGTTTAGTCTTATCGGGTTTTCGGGTCATTTTGACCCGAACTTGTTAGACCCGTTTATAAACAGGTCAGGTTCGGGTTTGACCACTAACAGGTCGGGTCAACCCGAAACCCGTTAAAAATTAATATTTTTTATTTTAAGTTTTGAAATCATCTCTCCATCCCTCATTTTTCATCTCTTTTCAACAATCGTTTTCTTTCTTCTTCTTTAACTATGTAGAAATATATAGTAGTAATGAATTGATTATTAAAAACTTGTTTGCTGGTGGTTCTTATTTTTCTATATCAAAGTTAGAGATTGTGTGAATATTTTTCTTGTTTTTCAATTGATTTGTTTTGGGTTTAAGGAGCATGATGTTTTAATTAATCAATTGAAACCAGATCGGTGTTTTTTTATTTTTAAAACTCAAGTTTGATGCTCCTAATTATGTTTATAATTGGCTTTAATGTTAACATTTTTCATCTCTATGCTCTTTATAGTAATTGTTTATTTCACTGTCCCCATATTTTTCAAGAATATTTTTTTTAATTTTGTCTTTTACTAGTAGTTTTAATTTTTGATGAAATTAAGTTGATTAATTTATATTAAATAAATCTGAAGCGGGTTTAAACAGGTTAACCCGAACCCGACCTGTTTATTAAACAGGTCGGGTTCGGGTTTAGAAAAAAATACTAAACAGGTTAACAGGTCAGGTTCGGGTTTAGAGAAAAAACACATCAACCCGTTAAGACCTGACACGAATCTGACACGACCCGACACGATTGCCACCCCTACTCTTACCGACCTTTTAAAATACCCCAAACAACATATAAAAACCGACAATAAAGCAAGACATGTTTAACCGACTCACCAGAATCGATACACAAGAAGGCAAAATTTAATAATGAGTATTCCTCCGTACAAAGATTATCTATGATGATGATCTTCCTAAGAATATTACAACAAGTGAAAAAAATATGATTTGAACGTTAATTATAAGAAATATATGGTCTTCTGGTCAAGGAAGATAGTAAAAAGAAAACATGGTCCAAGCTCTACAATATGCTCTAATTAATCTAGAAATCCATTTCTCCACAGCTAAGAGTTATTCAGATACAGTGCAAAAGATTCGTACCTCACTTATGATTATCTCACAAGCAATTTTAAGAAACTCAAAAAAAATTAATAAATTTTAAAAACAAACTCCATGCACGAATCTATATCATATACATTTATAATAGTTTTTTCATTAAAGTACCAAGAAAAAAGAGATTTGCGTTAATCCCTGAGCCTACATGTGTGGAAATATAATGTTTGAATAACCTCTGTATTTTAAAGTACCAAAAATGTTAACCTGGCATCCTAGCTCATAAAAATTTGTGAATAGTATGAGATTGATTCCAATGAGTCACAAGGCCTAACATAGTGCATTATCAATTAAGACGATAATTCGAAAGGTCAGATGGATACATACTGTGACAACAAGGTAGAACTCTGAGTCTCTCTCCAACGCTGTAGTCTTCAAGGCATATGGCACAAGTCATTGAAGTACAGTTATCTTCTAACACAGCTGTGAATATCAGACTAGGCATAGCTTTCACTAAACGGCTGCTCATCCCATGAAATTCCCGAACGCGTGGAGCTCGAGGCCTATCACGTCTTATACGATGTCTCCGAACGAAGAAACAAGTAGCCAGAACAGCAGACATAGCAAGCAATGATATGAACGAAATGGCCATGATTGACCATGCCGTGTTCTCAAAGGACGGGATAATCCAAAGTTCCATTTTGATATCGCCAGCATATTTTTTAAGATATTCACCAGAGGCTTTGGAAATAAACACGGCATGTATTTTGATACCATCCGAATCGCCTGCCACTGTACAATAAGATGGTTGCATGTTATAAATGCATGATAAGTTGCCACTTATGATTATTGCATTTTAATATTTACTTTTCATAAACTAATTTTTCTTTCTTTTCTTTTGTATTACACTTTTCTTCATTAAGCATCTTCATCATACTTGTAATATTGATTTTATCAGGAATTTTATACTTAACTGATATGGACTTCCTTATAGTCTTCTACACTGTTTCTCATCCAGGGCACAACGAGCTGCCCTTATTGACTTTATCCATCACTTAAATAAGTCGTAATTAACTAAGAGACCCCTAATTCAAACCTAGCGACAAAACTTAATCATATAGATTTTGTCATCATACACACCATGTGGCACATACTATTAAGCTAAACAATAAGACTAACACTATTGAACTTTTTTAAAGGGGATAACACTTACTAGCAACCAAACGTCCATCGTATACATTGTCATAAATAATAGCTGCTTCAAATCCAGCACTTTGAGCTGTTCTAACTTTATCCTCAAAAGTACATCTTCCTCTTTCAACCAGTACATAAGGAGGACACACTCCTTCGACTGAAACAATCTTATTCATTAACGGCGAGCACGCATCAATTGGTTCCGCTAAATGTAAAAACCCGCACTCACCTGTATTCTTAACTGGTATAGCTGAACAATTCAAACATATAGATTATCAAATTTCTTAACAAAAAAAGGATTCAAAAGAGCTTCAAATCAATGAACACTTAGAACAGAAGTTAATAAACTTACCAAAGTTAGCTTGCATATCTTCAAACGACACAGTAACATTC
Source organism: Aquilegia eximia (assembly GCA_023053565.1). NCBI lineage: Eukaryota > Viridiplantae > Streptophyta > Magnoliopsida > Ranunculales > Ranunculaceae > Aquilegia > Aquilegia eximia. Next base: position 21,100,900 of record JALIGU010000003.1, read on the forward strand.
TGCCCAATTAATACAACATTGGATGCAACTGTTGAAAACATCAAACAAACAAAAATATACAATTTCATACAAACCCCAAACCCAAACCCAAACCCAAACCCAAATCTTCTTCTTTTCTCCAAAACTTGAAAACCCATCTTCTTAATAGATCAAATTCGATGAAAAACGAAACCAGAAACCCTAAAACACACACAAAATTTGCAACTTTAATCAGTAAACAAAACCCCAGGTCTCAGACAGAGATATTAGAATCAATTGAATTGAATTTTATGAATGCTAACATCAGCTTCCATGCTTTTCTTGATTAACACATTGGAGCAATTGAGAAATTTGTAGAATTTGAAACAAAAAAAAAAAAAAAGATAACTAATAAGGGTTTCGAGATTGATCTAGTTTAAGTGGGTGAAGAAGCTTTATTAGGAGACATAGAAAGAGACTTATTTAAATTAAAAGATATTTTTTCTTAAAAAAAACAAAAAACAAATAACAAATAAAGAATTCTAATGAATCAATCAAGCAAGCTAGCTGTTAGATCGGTGGTGTCATAGTGTCCATGTTTATCTCAAGTTCTCAACCGCGAAATGCCTGTCTTTCTTTATACATATATATATAATATGTGAATAATAATTTTATTGATTGATTGATTAATTATCCAAAGTTTTGTTTTACATGTGACTATAGTCAATTGCAGTCATCAGACATTGTACTACTTTGATGATCTATTATATTTGGCTAGGATTGTAATGTAAACCAGTTTTTTCTATAAGGTTGAATGTGTTGAGAAAGAAACACTATCACAAAAAAATATATCAACTGGAAAACTGGGTCACAATTCACAAACATTAAAACATGAAAGAGATGGACTCACCAACAAACACCTTGTTTACATCTCTGTAATGCAATGTATCTTTTTATATATTGAATACTTATTTACCGAGTTTGAATAATGTCATTGAGTAGTTTTCCAACACTAGTTTAATATGTGTGTTTCTGAACATGGTTTTACAGTGGGTTGTCAAGATTCTATTTTAGTACATAAAAGGTAATATATCACAATTATTAAATGTGTAAAAGGCAATAGATCATGATTTTGGGGGAAAAAACAGAAGTATGATATTTTCTTAAGACAAAAAGATCATATGTTTTTTCATTGTTCAAAATCTCGTGAGATCTCGCGAGATATCTCGGAAATCAGAGTGGTCGGTATGAGATATTTATTTATGAGATCTCAAACGGTATGGTATTCATACCAAGCTTATCAAAAATGTCGAGATCGCACGAGAAATTATGAGATCTCGTGAGAAATTGAGAGAAATTAATATCGAGTGTCGAGAATTGTGAGATCTGGTTCTCAATTCCAAAACCTTAAACAAAACAAAGAATTTGGTCTTCTCCCTAGGGTTTTGTCTTCATCATGAATTGGTAACATCTTATTTGATTCTTTCTCAAATTTTACAACATCAAATAGGTTTTGCTTTATTTGATATGATCTGTACTTCTTCACTTAGATCCCACTTTTGGAAGAAATTGGTTGAGCTTCTTTACCTTTTAAATGGCGCCATTCATGAGTTCATCAAATTTGTGAAACTTTTGGTTAGTAATAGTGATGCAATCGTGCATAAAGATATGTATTTTGAACCGAATTCAAGAACTACGACGATTTTCGGGATTCGACAACCAATGTTCTTAACCAATAACTCACACAACGAGAAGACTCTTCTCAAAACACACAATTTAATTAACCAATGAACACCTCCTTGGCCAAAGGCCTACAACTCTTTAAATAGGAAAAACAATCATTTAAAAACAAAGAAACCTAAACCTAGACCAATTCTAATTAAAATAGAAACCATAATTCAAAATTAAAATAACCCTAAAATATAAATACCCTAAAGCACCTAAAAACCCTAATTAAACATAAACCTAAAAATCCCTAATAATTCTAAAAACATATAATAGTAATATTGGCATAAATTAGGGGGTTTTAAACCCTAAAATGCATCAAATAGCTTTTGTTATCTCTTAAAACTTTTTATTTTAATTTTTTATTGTTAGATCTCAGTTTGGGATCTCAATGAAATCGTGTTTATCTCGACACATAGGTTCGAGATCTCGTTGAGATCTCGAGTTTTGTAAGTGTCGAGATATTGACCCATTCGAAATTTTGAGCAATGTGTTTTTTTCTTATAAAATGTTATCTATCACAGAAAAATCTCACTTTTATAATAAAAGCAGTGGGACGACTATCACAAGTTACTTCTAACCCATTATCCTGCGAAGTCGCTGACACTTCATTAATAAAAGATAATTAAAAATAGGTGAAATTACAGAAAAACCTAAACTCCTTATTTTCCCACAACCTAATTCTTCGTCTTCTCCTTTCTCTCAAACCCTTCTTCTGTTGTTGTGCCTTCTTTTTTCCTAAATAAAAAAAAATAATAAATAAATATATGCTCACCATTTCTCCTTCACTAACTTTTTCATTCTGAATGGTGGAAACCACAAACTGCATTGTTTAAGCTATCAAGTTTGTTTTCTTTTGTTTATTATTTTTCTAAATATCGATCGAAACTAAACTGGACTATCCAACTTTTTTTTTTTTTTTGTAATTGTAAAAATAATGAAGTTAAATTAATCTATACTTATATCAAGTTTTCCTAAATCTTTTGTATCATGGTTTTTGAGAACTGTTTTAATTTTCATTTTTTTCATTCTTGTTTTGTTAAATTGACAAAAAAATATAATGTACTTTACACTTTTTCATACAATGTAGAAATTTTTTGTCTAGAAGATGCTTGTACTTTCATTTTTTTCACGTTATACAATCTGTTAGTTTTGTGTTAACGACCTGCATACGTGTCTATTTTTTTTTCTACGTGGCACACTAAAAAAATATATTAAAAAAAAAAATCAAATTTCCAACACAACATCATGAGCAAGTGATTTTGCACGTGTTAATAATTTGCTACCCTTTAAGTCTCAATCAATTCGTAAACATCCCCAAATTGAAAACTCTCTCTCTCTCTCTCTCTCCTCAAAAGTCTTCATCTTCTTCAAGTATAAATTTTTTTTGTTCTTGCAAGTTGAAGCTCTTTCTCCAATCAAATAGCAATAAACAAGTTTTTAGAAAATTGAATTCCTAGTTTATTCATACTTTAACCCAAAACCCCCAAACTTCTTTATAGTATAATCACAAACCTCCAAACTGAATTCAATAGAAAACCTTAATTTTTTCATAGTATAATCACAAACCTCTTAATTAAATTCAATAATAATAAAAGAAAAAACCTTAATTTACAGCCACATAGAAAAAAAATAGACACGTAGGCAGACCGTTAACACAAAACTAACAGATTGTATAACGTGAGGAAAAAAAAAATGAAAGTATAAGCATCTTCTGGACAAAAAATTTCTACATTGTATAAAATGGGAAAAAATGTAAAGTACATTGTATTTTTTGTCAATTTAACCTTCTTGTTTTCATCCATTGTAATTTGTATTAAGTGATAAGTTATCATATTTATACTAATCGTCTAGTTGCTTTTATTTTATCATTGTTTTGTATAGCTCCATAATGGCATGTGAAGACAACATGGTTAATGGCATCAACACTCAATATAATATGAGTGAGGAAACTTTTACCAATATTACCAGAGTTGAAAATGAGCTAATATCTCAAGATGGTACAATTGAGGAGGTTGAGGCGAATAAAACTATTATATATGAACAATGTCCATGTGTTGAGATGGAGTTTAACTCCCTCGAAGATTAAGCATACAACTTCTTCAATCGTTATGCCGCTAATGTGGATTTTAGTATTCGAAAGAGCACGATAAATAGATCTACGATTACAAAAGATATAGTTGGCCGAACTTTTTGTTGTTCTCTTAAAGACACGATTAATCCTAGAGCAAAACCATTTGAAGAAAGAATAAGAAATAGAGCCGACACAATGACAGGTTGTAAGACAACCCTGATTGTTCGAATTTTTTTTTTAAGAAACATATGTTGTAACAAAATTTATTGAAGCTCAAAACCATGCTCTTGTGACCCCTGGTAAAAAGCACAAGCTTCGATCACAAAGGAGTGTAGGATATCGGCTCAAGGACATATTATGGATAACATGCTTACAACAGGAATTAAAACGAATCTTATGGTAAGTTTTTTGGCTAGTGAAGCTGGAGGTATTCAAAATGTTGGTTTTACAACAAAAAAATGCAAATAATTATTTAACTTCAAAATGACAAAAGGAGCTCGCTAATTGGGATGCACAAGCCGTACTTAACCATCTTCGACAAACAACAAATGGAGAACCCATTTTTTTTTACACTATGCAAACTGATCCTGAGAGTCGAATGACAAATTTTTTTGGGGGCTGATGCAAAGTCTAGGATGGATTACCAATACTTTGATGATGGCGTGTGTTGTGATCCTACATATGAAACAAGTAAGTATGGCATGCTATTTGTTCCGGTTATTGGAATCAATCATCATTATCAGACCGTATTGTTCGGTGGTGCTTTACTTTATTCAGAAACAGAAGAAACTTTTGTATGGGTTATGAAATCATGAATTGTAGCAATGAGCAGTAAACAACCAAAGGTCATTCTCATAGATCAGGAATCATCTATTGGAAGGGCTATTAAACAAGTTTTGCCAGAAGCCAGACATTATTTTTGCCGTGGCATATAGCTAGGAAGAAATGCCATGAAACATTTGGCGCATGGAATTAATTCGCAGCCCAACTTTTATCCAGATTTTAACAAGTGTATATATAGTTATGAGACAATTCAAAAATTCCAAAGTCATTGGGATGTTATGATTTAGAAATATGGTTTGAAAGAAAACTAGTTGTTGATGAATTTATTTGAGAAGAGAAAAAAATGGGCATCGGTTTACGGACATAACATATTTTGTGGAGGTATACTCATTTTCTAAAATTTTATTTACTATCATTTTTAACTGTTTTATTTGTAACTCTATTTAAATTTTGTCGTCGCTAATTTTATGAACTTGTGTAGGCATCTTTACAACTTAAATAAGTGAAATCATCAACTCTTACTTTGATAAGTACCTGAAAAGAGGAATATCACTTTTGAGTTTATGAAACAATATGAAGGAGCTGTGGTGGATAGACGTGATGAAGAAAATAATGCAGACTATGATACCATTTATTCTAATCAAGTTTTGAGATATTCAATGAAAATTGAGAAGGAGGCGGCTAATATTTACACAAAAACAATCTTCGGGATATTTTAAGAGAAACTAATTAAAAAACTTTCTTATCGCCACAAAAGGTTGAAGAGAATGAAACAACATGTGTGTATAATGTGTGGATGGAAGGACATGAGCAAAAAATACGCACAGTCACAATTAAACCTACCACCAGTGTATTTGTTAAATGTTCAATTTCTCTGGTTATTTGGGCAGACACATATTGAAAATTTTCGTAGTTGAAGATGTTCAAAGCATTGTTCAAAATCTCGAATTCCTCGAGATCTCGACAAGTCTAAAATTCGAGATTTCGTTTGAAATCTCGGATGTCTTTGTTGAGATGAACAAGTTTTTGGAGCAAATTTTGACACACATTTATAGATAATTAACATTCCCAAATTCAATTTTCACTAGATTTCTTCTTGATTAAAACAAGTTATTATCAATAACCCCAAATCAATCAAGTTTGAGTTTATTAAGTCAATTTTAACAAGATATGTAAGTTGAATTCTACGAATTTCACAATTTCAAGTTCAAACTCACGTTTACAACAAACTAATATTTACAATTAATAGCAATCCTTAATTTAACTTAAGAAAAATCAAACAATTCATTAATTTATTTTTAAATAATTATATCTCGAGCATCTCGACACATGAAATATGATTTCCCACGAGATCTCACCATTTCTCGTGAGATCTCGAACTTATCGACAAGGTTGGTATGGAAATCATACCGTTTGAGATCTCACGAGTATCTCGTACCGAATACTTCAATTTCTGAGATATCTCACGAGATTTTGAACAATGGTTCAAAGCCTCCTGAGCAGATATTGAAGAGATGAACAAGAGAAGCAAAGTCTGGTTCTATTGTATATGGAAAAGATGAAGAAATTCAACTATAATGAAAGGAAAGTGCTACAGTTAGATATTGCGTCTAAGGCCTCACCTTCAGATGTGGTGTTCAAAGTTGCAATGAGTGGTTTCATTGACATATTGAGAAATGTTGTAGCTGCAATAAAAAAACTATCACTAAATATAGAAACGCAAACTGAAAGTGATGGCAACATCGAAGCTATATACCCAGGTGACATTCACACACCATTGTTTGATCCACTCAAGAGGAAACAAAAAGGCCAACCTAGAAAATTTTCAAACTTGATTGGTAAGATAAAGAAAAGGAAGACAAAGTCCAACCAGAAAGGGTTCAAAAAAAAAAAAACCAAAACAACAACTAGGTAATCTCTATCATAATAAACCTGCTTTATATGACACAAGCTTGCAAACCATAATTTTTAATTCTATTTATATTAATTATCTATTTAGATACAAAATTTCACGTAAATGTGCTCATCAAAACAACGCGTAATTATCTATTCTTACTTAGGTAGCTAAGTTTATTAAGTAATTTTGTAGTTGCTTTCGTTGTATAGTGACTATGTATAACCAATAATTCCACATATATCAGTATATCATGGATATATACCAAGCAAACTGGAGATCAGATCAATCATAACCTATCTGATCAGTTCATTTTTTTTATGTAGGAATCTATTCTAATCAATCCTGATCATGTTCGTGAAAGCCCAATATTTGATTTTAATAATTTTCTCCAGGTATATATATTTCATTACTCATCATGAATAGAATATTTAATAGTGTAACTTCTTTAAAACCACCTATTTTCTTCATTCAGGATCCCTTCTCGTAAATTTCAATATTCAATGAAAGGACTACTGGCTAAAGAAACAATTTTTCTTATATTCTAGTTGGTGTGCGCGCGCGCGTGTGTGTGTGTGTTTTTTTTTTTTTTGATAAATTAGTTGGTGTTTGTTACTCATCTGGAAGTTTGACTTTTGCTTACAACCAATCGATTGAGTACATTTTATATACTATGCGAATATGCATGCTTTAAATTTGGGGTTAAAAATTAGATATGAATGGATTGGTTTGGGACCTACAAAAATACTAATTGGAACAAGTTTAAGTAGTAATAGTAAAAATCCTTTTACTTAACAAAATCTATACCAATATAGTGGATTCCACCATATAGTATAACACCACATAGTAGTGTGACAGACATCAAAACTTTATATTAAAATAGTATTATAGAGGTCTACTATTGTGGCTTTAGTTACATGTGAGAGAGAAATAACAGATAAAATTGATACGTGGTGAAAATTGGTTTGATTAATGTAATTAACATTAAAATAGAGGGGTAAACTCTTCTAACTAAAAAAAAATTCCATTTTAAACTGAATACGTGGACACATGATAATGTGACACAGTAGGGTATGCAAACCACCTTGATTTGGGGGCGCCTTTATAAAATAGTAGAGATATTTGGTTTTGGCTTTTTTTTTTTTTTTTTTTTTTTTATTTAATTTTATTGCATATAACTGGGATGAATGTTGGTTCCTTCCAAATTTTGTTGCTAAGTTCCTACTGTACTGATCTTCTCTTGGTTTTTTTAGACATTCTCAAATCAACCTACATAAAAGATTACTTTGGTAGGTACCTTGAACAATAAGAATAAGTTGCTTACTTTTCTAAATAATTTTATACAAAGCTTTAATTTTGATAAAAGTATACTAATTCAATCATCTAAATTGTATAAATACACCATGATCAGTGTGTAGTCCTTCTATTAACCTTTCTTCGAATGTCTTCAGTTACTAGAAAATGTTGACTGCAGGTAGATGCAATATTAGCTACAAAAGTCACTCTGCCACACAAAGTGTAAATCAGACCCCCACCATGCCCACACCATTGCATAGGGTAATAATAATAAATGACAAGTGAACAAAAATGAAAACAAGATTTAGTAGCAAACACCCAAACAATAACCATCTTTGTCCAAACTACCATAACAATGACAATTCGCACAACACTACAAAAGGACACAAAATTCATAAAAAACAACATTAAATGGAACCAACATGAGGAGTAGTAGGAAAACACGTCTGACTAAAGCTTTCGGCGAGTAGAACAAGTACTTGGATCCACCCCGTTTGATGATTGTGTTGGATGACCAACAACGTGCTCCAAGGAGTTTAGTCGTTGAAATTTCCCATTTGGCTGAAAATACCATCAAACCCAACTCTCATTTGCGCTTCTAGTCGACCTATTCCTGCCCAAATGAAATGATTTGCTTTCATCAGGTTATTCACATATCTAAACATCTCCATATCGCCCAATTGAACACGTGAAGAGAGAATTTCAATTGGGATTTCATGCTCTTCTCGCTCCATTTTCTATGGAGTCCACTCACCAAAATCACAATTAGTGAATGTGTTATTAGAACAAGCAAGCTCAAGTGTGCCAACTGCACTGTGATCTAGTCGTATGCCCCAACGACACATAACACGACTAACTAGATAAGGAAAAGGTGCTTGATGGAACCTAGCAGTTGTAATGGTGTGGTAGAGTTGTCGCATAATACAAAAACCATGCAGATCTTTTTGCAAAAGGTATGAAATGTTTGCACCATCCAAATAAATTTTACTTACATTGCTAGTGCCTAACACATTTGTACTAAGCTAGTGGATGATTAAATCTTGATTTCGTCGCAAAGTACTAGCGTGAGTGTACTTATATGTTGTGTTGTATGTTCCTTTGATAGAAATTTCAAACACATAATCTTGAAGCTTCCTAAACTTTTTCTCTTGATTTGGAGCATTTTGGAATCTAGTAATTCTACAAACAGATTCAATTTCATCCAAAGTTACCTTCATGTGATACCAATTCTACTCGAAGAACACTCCCCCATTAATTTTGTGCACATGATCGTAGAATAAAAACACAAGTTATGCTTCAAATTGAAGCTCTCCATCCAATTGAGGAGGCTCCCAAACCCTTTCATATACTCTTTGAGTAAGACATTTGTTTATGCGACCATTTGCAAAGAGAAAAAAAAAAAATTCTTTTCGGGTGTAATCGACCTAATTGGTGCCTCTTCATCCATGAGATATCGACGCGAAAATTTGAGGAAGATGGGTATAAGAATTTTGAGAATTGGTTATGAAATGGTGATGTAGTATGATGGCAAGCTACCACTTTCATTATCAACAGTAACAATAGGAAGAAAGAAGAAATGTGGAAGAAGATAAGAAAACGCTGGAACTGGTTATGCCTTAATAAGACATTTTGTTAAAAAATATTGTCTTGAATATGAAGAATGAAGTCAATGAACAACCAACGATAAAACTAAATGCTTGAACATATAGAGAGAATAACTTCTTTGAAATTGAGAATTGGTTATGAAATGGTGGTATAGTATGATGACAAGTTGTCACTTTCATTACCTTCACAGTACACAGTAAGAAGAAAGAAAAAATGTGGAAGAGATAAGGAAACGATGGAACTGGTTATGTCTTAACAAGACTAAATGCTTGAACATATAGTGAGAATAACTCCTTTAAATTGAGAATTGGTTATAAAATGGTGGTGCAGTATGATGGCAAGCTATCACTTTCATTACCTACACAGTACACAGTAGGAAGAAAGAAGACATGGGGAAGAAGATAAGGAAACGATAAACTGGTTATATCTTAATAAGATGATTTTTTTTAGAAATCGCCTCGAATAAAGAATGAAATCAATAAAAAAACCAATGATAAAACCAAATACTTGAACTTATTTCTTCTCCTTACAACGTTTAAGCATGAGTGCGAGATTAGAGAGATATTGGTTGAATGTCGATCCATAAATTAAGAAATCATCCATAAAAACCTCCATAAACCGCACTACCATATCACCAAATATATGAAACATGCAACACTGAAATGTTGCAGGTGCATTGTATAGACCAAAAGGCATGCGAAAGTAAACGAATGTACCAAAGAGGTACATGAAGGTTGTTTTCTCCTGGTCCTCGAGAGTAATATGAATCTAGTTGTAACTAGAATAGCCATCTAGGAAGCAATAATATGCATGACCAACAAGTCTTTGTAGCATTTGGTCTATGAACGAGAAAGGAAAAATAATCCTTCTGGGTCACGGTATTTAACCTCCGATAGTCAATACAAACCCTCCGTTTTGTAGGGGCACACGTATTGGTACAGATTCTCCCGCATCATTTGTTATGACAGTGAGTCCAGCTTTTTTGGTACTATATGGATCGCCTTACCCAAATGCTATCTGAGATTCGATAGATTATCCTAGAATCTAGCAATTTTAGAACTTCAGGTCGAACAACTTCTTGCGTGTCAGGATTTAATCGATGTTGTGGCTCACGAGAAGTTTCCGCATCATCCTCAAGATAAATACGATGTGAAAAAAAATAGAATAATCAATTCCTTTGATATCTGCAAGAGACCATCCAATAGTTTCTTGATGTTCTCTTATTGTTTTAACAAGTTGTTCCTCTTGTTTCAAGCTCAAGGAAGAAGAAATGATGATAGTGCGACTATGGTCAGGATCCAATTGACCATACTTAAACACCGTGGGAAGAGACTTAAGATCTCAACTAGAAGATTCAAGAGTCATTTACTCAACAAGATTTTTCGATTTGATTGAATGAACAGGTTGAGAAATGGGAATGGGATCATCGGGCATAGGATCAAAGATAGGTACAGATTTAAAAAGAGCATTAACTTCAACTATTAATGCATCTATTTCAAAAACGGATGTAGATTGAGTGAATAATTGTTGGAACGAATGTTCAGGGAAGGTATTATGAGCCATTTTTGGTATGAAAGTGTCAAGAAAACATGTTTCACCAATGGTGGAAACATCTATTGGTTGTTGAATGGACTTAAACACATTGAACTCTATCTTATTTTTTCCAAAAGAGAGAACCATAGAACTATTTCTAAAATTGATATGAGCATTAACAATAGCTAAGAAAGAACGACCCAAGATGATCGGTACTGAATTATCGGACGATGGTTCAGTATCGAGTACAACAAAATCCACCAGATAAAAGAAATTGGCCACTTTAACAAGCACATCTTCCACAGTCCCTCTAGGTGTCTTTAGTGATCGATCCGCGAGTTGCAATGATATGGTGGTGGGTTTCAGATGTTGTATTCTAAGTTTGACATACAAAGCATAAGGTAAGAGATTCACAATTGTCCCTAAATCGAGTAATGTCGAACCTGTGAATTAATAGTAGGTCGACCACAATCCTTGTACTTTACAACCCCATTGTATTAAACTAATGAAGTAAATTGCTCAGTAACAAAAAGTTTTTCCTCACATTGGTTCTTTGCTTCACAGTGCACAAATCTTTCACAATCTTAGCATATGCGTGATTAATGATAGTTAGGAATGGTATATTGATGTGTATACTTTTCAATAAATTTAGAACTTCCTCATACATTGAATCTATTTAATTCCTACGTAACCTTTCGGGAAAAAGTGCATTAGGAGCAATGGGAGAGTCATTCTTCTTCTTAATGGCAGATGTAGTTAGATCCGGGGTGTTCTTCAAAGTATCGACACCATCATCTATGTGCTCTATGTTAGATTGCACATGTGGTATTGTGACTTTGTTATCAATTACTCTACCAGACCTTAAGGTTGTAATTGCATGAACATGCTCCTTGCCTTTAGAAGTTCCTGTATACAAATCACCCACGACATTAGCGTCTTGACCCTTGGGATTGGGTACTGCCTAGCTAAGAAATTAGGCTTTTTGCGTTCCTGTGTAAGGGTCTTTTTTAATTGTTGAATATGTTGCTCTTGTTGTTGTTGCTTCTGTACCAGCTGATACACCCCAACCTCGACGTGGCTTGTGGTTGAGCGGATGGCTAAGAGACATGAACAAGATCTCGAGAGTTACTTCAGGGTTGGAAGGTTTGTGAGGGTTGCGAAACTGGAACAAGTTCTTGAGATGGGAAAGGTTTAGATGGAGCTTGTTCGAACCGATTCTGCTGGAATTGGTGAGTTGGAGGATGTGTCGGTCAATTTTTGTACCCTAGTGGTGCGGTTTGATTCACTGGTTGGCCATTCCTCCATTCAAAGTTTGAATTTGTTTTTCAATTAGGGTTGTAGGTTTTGCTAAATACGCCTATTTGGGTTTAGGAAAAGTATTAAATGCACATGTTTCTTCTTCAACCATCTCTACTAGCATGTAAGGACAAGTAGTGGATGTGTGGTTAAGAATTAAAACACACAGAACACGATTGATCATCCTCACTCACACTCATGACAGGCTTGCTAGGCTTTCGTCTCTCACAAATTAAAGTTTGTAATGTGATCCGAGAATATCCCTAGTATTATCGAATTCACTCTTGACTTTATAGAAGCCACCTGACTTGGGTGCAGGTGCACCTTGATTAAACTCTGAAGAACTATGCCATTGTTGGGATTCTTCACCTAACTTGGTCAAGAATCCTTTAGCTATACTTGGTTTAAGATTCAAGATTTCTCTTTTGTGCACCAACTGAATCATGCCACGAGAGCTTGATTAGACCATAGTAGAAACTATATACCAAAGTTCTATCATCTACCTGATGGTGTAGACACTTTAAAAGCAATTCAGAAAAACGTTCCCATGCCTCGTGGAATTCTTTATGTGGTTTTTATTGAAAGTTCAAAACAGAGTTCCTTATATGACTTGTTATAGACATTGGATAGAATCTGGACAAGAATTTCTTATACAAGATCTCAACTGGTTATGGAATTTGCAGGAAGTGAATGAAGCCACATAATAGTTTTATCATGGAGTGAGAAAGGAAAATAAATGAAATATAATGCCTTCATCCTTTAGATTTTTCTCTCTAAATGTGGAACAAACACTTAAGAATCTAGAAACACGAGAGTAAGGGTTCTCGCACTCCAACGCATGAAAACTAGGAAACATGTTGATAATTTGGGGTTGGATGCAGAATTAAGTTGCATCATCAATAGGTAACACGATACAAGAAGGAGGTCCTACCACTAGAGGCGCAAAGTAATCCTAAAGAGGTGTTTCGGCCATACTTGGTGGACTAGGTTCGTTAATAGAAATTTGTTCAAACAAGTTGGCTAAATCCTCAGATGATGGTCCAAGTAATTTAGTAGTAGATCTCAAGATCATACAAAAGGTTCTAACTAAATTATACTAAGTTAAAAACTCGCTACACATGCAATATCTACTGAAATAAAGATTCTAACTAATTTATAAACATGCAATGTCTACTGAATTAAAGAGTTATATACATGCAATGTCTACTGAATTAAAACAAATTCCTACAAATGCAAATTATCCAAACTAATTAATAACTATATGATTCAAAACAAATATCAGATACACAATCAAATTTATCATAAAAGTAAATTCACTGACTGGAGATTAGAGAATTGTTCAAAGAAACTTACTGAACCTGTTGTTTTAAAATCATTGCAAGAAATGCAGAATTGCTCCTAGATGCTTCCTGGAACTGGCAACTCGCCACTTCTAAGTATACATGATAAGTCCTCAAAAGTGTATATTTATCCCCCGAATAACATAATCCCCCTGTAGCCGATTCACCAGACCCACGGGGAAGCAGAAGTCCGCTATCCCTCGACATCAGGCTTGGGTCACCGGAGGAGTCAGATAAGCCATAGAAAATGTGTGGTCTCCTCCGGGGACCCAAAGGAGGGTTTGAATGACAAACGGAGCTAACATCACTGACCTGGACATCCCCGACAACTGGGATGATTTCCGGCAGGACATCCGGCATTGGCTCATCAGGAGGAGATCTTCCCCCGACGAGAAGAGCTTCATCGGGCCAGTCGTCCGTCTCCCCCCGCAGATCAACAACCTCACTCTCAACTGGAGGCTCCTATTCAATGTTGGGGACTGTGCTCTCTACAGTGGCACCACCCTCGCTAGAGCTGGACTCTACCACCACGACTTGCGGAGGAGCCGGTAGGGCTGCGAGCCTGGCCGGGAAGCGGATGTGCGTCACGATCTGATCAGGGAGTGTCAGGTCCCGCAGGTCTGCCGGCAGGCTGAAGAAACGCTCAATGTTGCCCAGCCGCAGAAGAGTCCGTCCCCGCGGACAGAGACACTTGATGCTGACGTTTCCCTGCAAGCACGAGCATGAAATTGTTCTTGAGTGGGAGCTCAGCAAGCACGCAAACACATAAGGGAAAAAATAAAAGCAAGGTCAGACGCATGCTTACCTATGAAGTCCCGCGGCACCTGGATGTTGCGGTCAGACGACCACCCTGACACCCGGGAGCAAGGCTCGAACCAATTTCCCATAATGATTGGGAAGTCCAGACAGCCTCCGGGCAGTATGCCAAGAGATGGCGTAGAAGCAGCGCTCTCGACCGGCTTCATGAGCAGGAACATCTCGACCGGGCCAAAGGGAACCTCGAAGTGGAGGGCAATCAGCCTGATCCGACTCACAATTATACAGAAGGACACGTGCATCTGACCCAGCGGGATTCCCCACCACGACAACAGTCTCAGAATAGAAGAGTGCAGCGGGAGCTGCATACCATACAGGAGCTGATAAAGACTTACTGCGATTAGGTTGTCCGAGCAACCATCAGAGATGGAGGGGTGGTAGCCGAATCGAACCCCCCCCTCCAACCAAGCTGCTCCTGGACCTCCGCCGCGCTCATCCGCTCGAGCTCGGGATTCCGAGGGAGGTTAGAGGAAGCTTGCCACCTCCTCCTGGGCATTTCCTACGAAGGCTCAGCAGTATCTAAAGGAGCCACCTCCGCCACACCAGCAGGCGAAGGAGGCCCAGTTGCCGGAATACCGTTTGGTCCGCCCTCATCAGCAGCGGGACGGGGAGCCGAATTCTGAGGCTCCTCGTCACTACTAGAGCTCAGTACCAGAGTTCTCCCCATCTTTGGAAAGAAATTCGCACAGAAGACGCCGAAATTTTGAGTATTCAGAACCTAGGGTTCCGACAGAAAGCGAAATGAAGCTGAAGAAGAAGAAAGAGAAAGAAAGCGAAGGGAATGCTCCTCTCCCTTTCAAAGCCTTCCTTTTATAAGGATGGACCCTTGGTCCACCGGCTAATGGTATTCCAAATATATTAATGAACTCTCCATTAAGATCATTAAACCAACTGGTTTAATGACTCGATCAGCGAAGAGTCACAAGCTTTCACTGGAAGTTGAAGTTGTACATCTTCCCGCCAACGAAGGAAGATTTAGAGAAGACGAAGTGGGGCCCATTTAACATAGTCAGCTGAGGCCCACACCATACAGTCATCTAGGACCCACGTCAGTTGGGACCCACATCATGCATTCAGCTAAGATCCACTCAACATGTACAGGTGAGGTCCATATGGTCTAGGTCAGCGACATGTGGACCTCCAGTCCATGTCATCACGGTCAAGGGAAGATTGACCGATAGGTGTTCCTACACTCATCATGATGAGAAAGTAACCGGACCTATCTACCGGAGCTCAGGACAGTGATAAAAGAAGATATGATTTTATTACGAAATGCAAGGTATGGGGTGCACCAACTCCCCTACATAGTGCAGGAAGCCGGGGGAATAGAGGTCAAGGGTTGTTTTCTTCCTTGACCGGATGATACTCAGCTTTTCCAATAATACATATGCGGTGGCCAGTTCGCTCTGAAGAACCCGGATCCATTGGGTAGCAACTTCAAGCCTCCGTCTCTTATCGGCAAGCTGCTCGTTCAAGGCAAACAAGCTCAAGCGCACCTGACGAATGTCCTCCAAACATGCGTTTGTCATCAGCTCTATACGGCAATCCCGGTCGTCGACCTCTAGAGTCATTTTCTCCCGCATATCTACAGTATACTTCTGGATAGTACTCCGGTCGTCAGCCATTCTTCAGTAGAAGCGTCAACAACAACAACAACAACAAAAACCGGGGAGAGAAAAGTGGATATCCTTCTACGCCTCCGGTTTGCTATTTATAGGAGGAAGAGATAAACCCTAGTCCTTGATCCAAGAGATGCGGAATCGTCGTCAAACGTCGTATCAAGGAAGGAATCCTCCGAATCTCAACAGCCAGGGAAGATATTTCGAAGATCTTTCCCAAACATATTTTACTACTTCACAAAGAGGGGGCGATGTGTGTACCCTAGGTAAAAAACCCGACAGGTGTCACCGTTGGCTGTATAAGAAGCTAAATCGGGAGCACATGAGCATTAGCCAGTCACGCCTGGGCTATCGAGTAGGGCCCAACCCAGTCTCAAGGGATCCACATACGCTCTGTGGACCTTGACCCACCGGATAGTCCACGATCAATGGGTGGGGCCCAGGTTACTGTATAAGAAATTGAACCGTGGGCTCTCATACATCGACCAAGCCTCAGTCAAGTAGGTCAGGTCCAGTCCAACAAAGTCTAGCAGCGATAGAGGCTTATCTGAAGGCTTAGCATAGAAGCCTAGAGGACCTGGGCAGGGTGTATGCAATGAAGATTGGGCCTCCGGTCAGAGGAGTCCAGCCCAAGTCTTTGCTTTCAGGCTTGGTCAATCCAAGTCCCAACCAACTGGATAAGTCCAGCGAGATTCCAGGCTAACAGAACCCATTGTTCTAGCCCGCTGAAGAAGATAAAGGAAGACCCAGGTTGAACCAGGACCTATCAAAGGAGGCCACGTGGCAGTCGTCCTGGTCAAAGAGAATTTAAACTAAGGGGATAACCGCTCGCTAGCATGCAAGCTATCTCCACGGAAAACATCTTCACAGTTGAACTACCTGAGTTCATGGAGTCTAAACCGGAGGGGTGGTTGGGCCAGCCTCCTCTGGCCTACTACAAATATAAGAGTTCTTAACCTCCTGAACTACGAGTCTTCCACTGAGAAACTCCATTAGAGCTTAACGGAAGCAAAGACTTGATTCCAAGTTCATCTTGTTGGATACGTAGGCAGCCTGATCCCGATCAGGTCCAGTCTCATTGTATACCCCCCATCTTATCTTTGTCTATACAAGGCTTTCATTGTAACTGTTCGATTATACGTATCTCGAGTTTCTGGATCAAAGTTTTGCACCCACAGGCATGTCTTCCTTTCGTTTTGTATTTGGAAAACCCTGTCACGTACCTGTCGATTATGATCTTTCCAAGTACTATAAAGCTAACATGAAAAAACTACGTGATCGTCAGATCTTACGTAGATATTTTCAAATTGGAGACAAAGTTTTACTTTATAACTCTCGCTTGCATTTATTATCTGGTAAACGACAATCTCGTTGATCGGGTGATAGATGGACAAAAGTGTATCCTACTATTCAAAAGATAGATTTGTATTGATTTTCCTTCTTGTGCCTGTAAATATTCAAGGGTCGTGCCCACCTCAAAGGTGAAGATCTTTGCTCAAACACATTAGAAAACAATGGTTAAGAAACACCAAGTGAATCACAAATAAGAGAGAGATTGATTCTACTTCCTACAGGCAATAAATAAATAGACTAATAATTAAACTAACTTAAGAAGATGGATAGAGATGTAAAGAAGATCTTATAATGACATAGGGGGAAGAGTTAATATCCACAAACTAAATCATGCAAACATAACATGCCATCCTTCCATGTTCAATCTGTAACAATTAATTAGTCACCTCTAAGCTATTCCAATTAATCATCAATACCTATAATAATCAAGTAGTCACCTCAATCTCAATTAAAATGGGATTCTTATGCATGCTATTGAATATGCTTCATTAATTAAACCGTCACCTCTCAGCTATTCAAACTAATTAAATCAACATATTAATTCATAATCAAACCGTCACCACTCGGATATCAATTTAATTACAAAAAGGGTTCTAATAAAGGAGATTGATTCTAGATATATGATAGTCACTTCTCAGCTATTCCACCACATATCTCTAATCAATCTAAATACAACTATTACAGCTAGGTCTCCCTATACTCTAAAGACAATATTTTAATAAAATGGATAACAATAACATCCAAATAATCATACTTACCTCATGTCGCGAAATAGAAGTAAATAAGCATTAAGTATTTTGAATCACAATGAACATTAAGAACAAACATGTGCTTTTGCATTATCTAGAGTGCTTCAACCATCCCCCTAAGGGAAATTAGCTACCCATCCTTGATGATGACACCATGGAATAAATAAATAAATAAATAACAAGACATCATAAAGGAAAAGCGAATGGATTGACATTGATAATAAGAAGATTGAGTTCAATACAAAAGAAGAAGATGCACTTTTTTCTCTCAAGCATTGACTCTCCTAAACCCTAGCTACTACTTATCTTATATAGTAAATACAAAGCATAATACTTGCATACAAAGACTTCCAAGTGAGGTCAAATTCGTGCATGCTGCTGTTGGTCTTTTAGAGGTATTAGGTTTTCAGCAAAACCTAATTATTTTGGGCTTAAGTTGTAGCTTGGAGCAAGACCTTCAATTGGACAGCTCATGGGCCCAAATCAGACTTCTGGATCTTTATATAGAGTCTTTTTAAGATTGGGCTTTAATAAAGGCCTAAATAGAAATTCTGACTTATGGGCTTCAATATAACCCGATTTGGGCTGAGATTTGGGCCACCCAATTCGGACAATAGGTCAAGTCCATAGGAACAGTTCGTGGGTGCCCTCAGTAACTCTATGGGTGCAAGTATAAATTCTCATTCCTTGTGCAAATATCATTCTTTTGGTGGTTTTTCTTGACTTTTGGCGGGCTTTAACACAATATTCGCATTTCGGCTCATAAAACCTACACAAATGAGAAGAAAACACTAATCAATAGATATAACATAATAATGTAAGCTAAGTGCTATGCAAACAAGGTGCTATTCGGGGGATAAATATACACTTTTGAGGACTTATCAAATAATCCCAAACAACACTTTGATTTTTAAAAGAAATAAGGACTCACAAAGAGAAATAGAAATAGGGTGATTGCATTAACCATATGCATCAAGGCTTTCAACCACAAGGATTCCCCAAGTGGAAGAGTTATAGTCTCCTGAGGGTTTTTCAGAGAAGATACCCACAAACTTACTATAATGATTAATCCAAAGAACATGATGTTCTACCATTTACCTCAGAAATGGTTATATCAAAGATAGGGATAAGTATTGCAAAACCATATGCATCAAAGCTTTTTAAAAGAAATAAGGACTCAAAAAGAGAAATAAAACTAGGGTGATTGCATTAACCATATGCATCAATGCTTTCAACCACAAGGATTCCCCAAGTGGAGGAGTTATAGTCTCCTGAGGGTTTTCCAGAGAAGATACCCACAAACTTACTACAATGATTAATCCAAAGAACATGATGATCTACCATTTACCTCAGAAATGGTTATATCAAAGATAGGGATAAGTATTGCAAAACCGTTCATATGAGATAACGTACTACAAATGCCTGAAGAAAATATAAAATAAATATAACGGTTTCAAATGCATCAAAGACAGGCATGTACCCATACTACCACGGGTCTTAAGTCACCATTGGGAAGGTTGCCTTGACTTCTGGCTCAAAGACATACACTCAGAAATAAAAGTCACTAGAGATGGTGTTTATCATTTTACCTCTATGTGAGTAAAGAAAATGGACAAGCATCTCACATATATCAATAAGAACGGACTGGTGTAATAGAATGACCTTAGTTTCAAAGAATGAAAAAGTTAGCCTTGCTTGAGATGTCGGGTTTTTCATCTTGGCACATTCTCACTTATTCACCACATCCTACCATATGAGCTTAGATCTACAAAAGACAGTAATAGGTTGTAACTGGGCTTAGGACAAGGCTAGAAATGGAAAAAGGCTTTTGTGAAATTTTTTTGGAACATTCGGGCCTTCAATATATACTTGTGATTTGTAAACAAAATACTTGGAGAAATTTTTGGAATTTTTCTTTTGGGAAGAAGTGTTTCTCATCTTCTTTGCGGAAAATTCAATGAAGCTCTAGCCAAATTTTTGGAATCTTCCTCTCTTTTGATTTTGTTGATTTTTGGAAGATTCTGGTTTTTCAGGAATTCTTCAAACTTTTTGGTTTTCAATATTTGGTACATCTAAGTAGTTTGGAGATTTCTTTGTATTTCTCCTTTCTTCTTGTAACCACATAAACAATCATCCCCATGTTCCAAAAACAGTGGGTAAAAGGACCTACACATGCATTCTAAGGGTAATTACTCCTACTACGGAGTTAGGTAAGGATGATGGGATCAAGAAAAAGGCTAAGTAATAAGAAAGGCTCAGAATGGTCAACCTAAGGAATAAAACATTACAGGGTAGGCTAAGGTAAACAGGGTTTAACTAATTGTCTTTGTATCATTTCTAAGTACTGATATGGTGATCATGTCTTGAATAAGCTACAAGACCCAAGTTTATATTACACCCACTTTATGTCATCTCAAGGCTAACAAGAAAATGAATATGAGACTAAAAACAGACAAGACTGAGAGGTTGAGTCTTTTGACTCCAGATGTACATAATAACTGTCTAAGAAAAGGACAGGTCTCAAAAGCTCACTAGGTTAAGTCTCCACACTTATTCCTCAAGTTTCTCAAGGTGTAATTGTATTTGCACATGTAATCTGTCATAAATGCAAGTGAATGTCATGCTTATGCTTATGCTCATGCAAATGTAGTATGAGACTCAACTACTTGGTGAAGCAATAAATGTCCTTAAACTTGAAAAAAAATAGAATTCAACCATTATACTCATCATTGATGGTATACTTATCCTAACTTTTGGAAAAGTCTTTGTAAGAAAGATTTTTTTAGATTTTTTAAAAATTTTGAATTTTTACACAAGTATGGAAAAAGAAGTTTGAAAATCTTTTGCAAAAAGTTTGTAATACTTCCCTACCCCCAAACAAAAGTTTGACTTGTCCTCAAGGCTTATACTAAACATAGGAAGAGATAAGAAAGATATTACCATGAATGTACTAAAAATTCAAACCGCTTTTATAAATTCCTGCCAAACAAAATTATCTCCACATACATAGAGATTACAAGGAATTCCTTACTAAAACACAACTGAAATAAAATATGCTGAAATAAAGGACTGACTCAACATAAAGGGAAATCCTACTCTACTCAATTGGTACCCAAACTTGGCTCTTAGGAAAACCATCCAACTCATCACGCCAATCAATGAGTACATCCACCATCTCACCCCAAGGACCGTCACCATACTTCAAAAACTCATCGTCTCTATGTAAAAGAGGATAATCATCATTATCAGAATCATCCACCCAAGTGAATATGCGGCTTCATTTAATATACCGATGAGTTGGATCCATAGGTATGAGACGAGTCCAATCATTGTACCTGTCTTGCCAATCAGGATGGCTATTAAGGATAATCTTACAGATAGCAGCAGGGAACACTAGCTTATCTTGTCTCAAGAAGTACACATTACGGATACCATCTAGAATCTAAGTGGATAGGTCAAATGCATAAAAATCCGTAGTTGTACCATATACTACATGCATAGTAATATCATTGACATAATCCAACCTCTCAACACCGAACAAGTTACGCATAACCCATAAAGCAGTAGTAGCAACATTAGCAGGAAGACAAGTAGTAGGTGCAACATTAGGGTGATCATCGGGATACAGGAAAAAAGTGCAAGGACCAAAGTGATGAAGGTATTGTCCAAGATATCAACATCATTGTCAACAATATAATTCTCATATGGTACGACAGGATGGAAGACAAAAGGATTACCCATGGAAAGAGAGACGACGATAGCATTAAAAACGACTATACAACCATGCATTTGAACTTGGAAACCATCAAAGGGAAGAGCGTCTGCAAAGGGTAATATGAGGTAAAAGTCTCTTACCATAGAAGGGGAATAATCAGCAGTAGGATCATAAAGAAAACTTTCCCAACCCTTGTCAAAAATCTCATCCCGAAAAGAAGCTCCATAAGGACCGTTCATGATACCAGAAAAATCCATCTCGGGGATAATATCTATACCACTTGGCATCCACAACTCATTCTGAACATCAGCCATTGCAAAAGAAAAAAGAAAACACCAAAAACCAGCACAAAAATCGAGAAAATCCGCACAAAAACTGAAGCAACAAACTTGGACAGCCTCGAACTCGATTCGAGATCAGGATGGCCTTTCTGGAACTCGACTCGAGATTGAGCGGTTTCCAGAAAATAAAAAGATTTTTGATTTTAAAGTGACGACCTCCCTACCTTGGTTTGGTATTTATAGGCAAAAGTAAAAGAGTTTGAGCCCGATTAGGACACGAAAAATTGCCTATATCCTTAGGGTTTTCAAAAATCAAAACCCTAATCCTTTTTCTTTTAAAATATTTGGACTTTGGTCCCTAGGACCAATTTTTTTTTGAAAATAACTCCAAAAGTCCAGATTTTGCAATAAAGCCCACGAATGACTAAATTTTTTAGAAAAGGACACAAGTTTGGAATTTAAAATTTCATCAATTTCATTAAAATATTTGAAATACAATATATGGATTGAAATTTAATACAAAAGAGTAAAGATAATAAAATAAAATAAAATACATAAAAATTGACTACAATGGCTGACTACACTCTCAACCACGTCGCTGATGAGGCTGCGCCTGGCCTTTGTCCAACCAACGCTGGATGTCCTCAACGACATCCATTAGCTCTCCCATCCCCTTCCAAAGCAGTTAGAATCACTCATCATTGGTATGAATCTGCTCGAACGCCCGCTGATCGTCGGGCCTGTAGTGAAGTGGCGGCTCCTCATGTGGGTCCCACAACAACTGTCGACAGGCGGGCAGTCAAGGGTTGGAGACCTCAAGACGGACAACTGAATCCAAAAATAAGCTAAAAGGAAGAGGCGTTTCCCAATAGCGCAGAATACTCATCACCAGACTAGGAAGAGGCGCAGAAGTAAAACAAGCGCTGGTGATGGTCTAGAACAGGCGGCAGACCATGCAGTAGCCGTGAACGTCCTCCTGGAGAAGTCCCAGGATGTGGATGCCCTCCGAGAAGAGCTCATTCGTCCTCGTCGTCCCAAGGATATTGGTGGTCAGCCAGTGAGCCACCAAACCTTGGTTGACTCAGAGCCAACCGATGGAGATATGCTGCTGTACCGGTGCGCCGCCCGATCATCGACTAAAACAACTTCGATGATGTTAGGGGTCACCAGTGCAGCCTCCTGCTGGAGAGGGGCTTCATCGAGGTCGAGGCCCGTGACCACAGAGATGGTCTCAGGCGTGAGCGGGAATTGATGACCTCGATCCCAATTGACGAAAATGCCCTCATCAGTTGACTCCATTGACTCATAGAATCGACGAACCATTTGAGAATCAAATGGCGCATAATCCAAGCCAAGGAGGGCATCCCAACCTCGGGTATAAATTCTCTTCACAAAACCACTCCTGAATCGATTATCATCAAAGAGACGAGAATAATCGCGTTCGCGAACTATCACTCGAGATCTAACTCTATGAGGCATGATTCAAACAGATTTTGGTATGGAACTGAAGAGAATTGAATGAGGAACAAAACCCAACTTGAAATTTTGAATTTGGACAACAAATGAGGAAGAATCGAAGAGAGAGAAAGTAGATCTGGTGGTATCTCGAGTCGAGATAGAAATGGGCACTAATGAACTCGACTCGAGTTCTGGTAGGGAAGACTGCTCTGTTGACCCGGATTGACTTGGTTTGACTGAGGAAATGAACTTTGACCATGACTTTTCTATAATACCCGTGGGTATATATAGACTAGTAACTTCCCCGTTACACAACCACCCACCATTGGAATTAGTGGAAATGATGGTTTTACCCCTCGGGATGCGTAATGGCACGAAATAATTCAAATTTAATTTTGAAAATTCCGTGCTAATGGTGAAATATATTCTCGCGAATATAAATACCATTAAGATGTCAAATAAATTCCAAAATTAAGCAATAATTACTGAAAATTCCAAAAATTAAAATAAATTCAAATTTATAACCACAATAATTATTTAACCAAAAAACCGCAACAGAGAGTGGTAGGCCGTGCCCACCCCCAAACAGAACTAGCATACAAATTCAAAAAGGGTAGTTTATCAGCCAAAAAGCCACTAAAGTGGCATCAAATGAAAAACAATAAAGCACGATCGGGCTTAGAAGATACACAGGGTTGCCTCCGAGGAGCATTAAGTTTAACGTCTTGAGCCAGACAGGAGGACAAACATGACTCACTCCCTAGATAAACACTACTCTAAACAAAGATACAGGAGAGATAAAATCCTAGTTTAGAATGTGCGAGATCCTAATGTCTAAGATACAACAACGAGTCTTTTAAAGTCACATACTCGAGACTTAAAAGAAGATGGGAAATGACTTCCCCACCCCCAAACAGAGAGGGAAACAGGTCTGTTTGGCGGTAACACTCAAGAGAAAAGCGTGCACTGGATCAATTATACTCAGCCAGTAAGAGTTTGTGGATTAACGATCTCGGGACTTTCAAGCACACCTCTTAAAAGAGACAACAGAAAAAGAGCAAAAGAGGGTCCGGATACCAGCAGGTCAAAGGTCAGTCTAAATAGGTAGGGTCCTCTAAGAGAGTTTCCTCAACTTCATGGGACCTTAATTCATAGAAATGCTTAAGACATTGACCATTGACTTGAAATTAAGAATTGTCTGCAGGGTTTACACATGTAATAGCACCATAAGGAGTTACTGCTGAGACAACAGGCTGGTCGAGATTATAGTTGAGCTTTGTCATTGCCCAGTAGGCTCCGTGCTCAAGCTCGACAGGTAGGTGACAGGGTTTTCTAAATACAAGACGAAAGGGAGACATGCTTATGGGAGTTTTAAAAGGAGTACGATAGGCCCATAATGCATCACTGACTCTACGAGACCAATCAACTTTTTCAGAGTCAATTGTTTTCTGCAAAATATTTTTAATATCTCTATTGGAAACCTCAACTTGGCTATTGGTTTGCGGATGATAAGCAAAGGGCCACTTTGTGAGTTACTCCATACTTTTGGACAAGTTTTTGAAAAGCTTTATTGCAGAAATAGCTCCCTCCATCACTAATGATCGCACGGGGATCGCCAAATCGGGCAAATATGTACTCTTTGAGAAAATTTACTACAGTTTCTTGGTCGTTGTGCCTTGTGGGAATGACCTCGATCCATTTAAAAACATAGTCTACTGCGACCAGAATGTACACAAAACTATGACAACCACGAAAAGGACCCATGAAATCAATGCCCCATACATCAAAAACTTCTACAGGAAGAATTGGTTGTAAAGGCATCATGTGTCGCCTAGTGATTTTCCCTAGTTGTTGACAATGAGTGCAGACTGTAGAATGCTTGTGAGCGTCCTTAAAGAGAGTTGGCCAATAAAAACCACACTGCAATACTTTAGCAACTGTATTTTTAACACTAAAATGTCCACCACAAGCATGCTCATGGCAGAACTTAAGGACCTCTTGTTGCTCCCAGTCGGGAATGCAACGACGAATGATCTGGCCAGGGCAGTACTTAAAAAGATAATGGTCATCCCAGAAATAATGGTTGGCATTAGCAAGAAATTTGGATTTGTCTTGCTTGTTCCAATTACTTGAAAACTTGTTGCTAGCTAAGTAATTAACTATATCTGCGAACCATGGAGCATTCGATATGGTAAAAAGAAGCTTATCAGGAAAGTTCTCATAAATGACACTAGAATTCTCAGGACGGTCGAGTCTAGACAAGTGGTCGGCTACTACATTTTCGGTCCCTTTTTTATCTTTAATTTTAATGTCAAATTCTTGAAGTAACATAATCCAACGAATAAAGCGCTGTTTAGTTTCCTTCTTCGAGAGTAGGAATCTAAGGGCAGCATGATCTGTGAAGATGAAAGTATGGGTACCTAAAAGGTAAGAACGAAACTTATCAAGAGTATATACTATGGCTAACAGTTCTTTCTCAGTCGTAGTGTAATTACGTTGAGCATCATTAAGAGTTTTGCTAGCATAATATATGACATTGGGCTTACCATCTAGACGTTGACCTAAAACCGCCCCGACAGCAAAGTTTGATGTATCGCACATCAGCTCAAAGGGTTTACTCCAATCGGGTGGCCTTATAATGGGTGCAGTCGTGAGGGCGGTCTTAAGATTTTAAAAGGCAGTCATGCATTCTTTTTTGAAATCAAAAGGTGCTTCCTTAAGAAATAAATTGCTTAAGGGGCGAGCCTTCTTTGAAAAATTTTGGATAAAGCGTTGATAGAATTTTGCATGGCCTAGAAAGGCTCGAATATCCCTAATAGACTTAACAATAGGCAAGGATAGAAGCTAGATCTACTTTAGGCAAGGAAAGATGACTAAGGCACTCTTCAAAAGACGAACCATATATGGAGAAGTTATCCATAAAAACCTCCATAAATCGTTCTACCATATCACTAAAGATGTGTAACATACACCTCTGGAAGGTAGCAGGTGCATTACACAAACCGAAAGGCATACGGGCATAAGCGAAAGTACCGAAAGGACAGATAAAAGTTGTCTTCTCTTCATCTTCAGGGGCGATAGGAATCTGATTGTAACCGGAACAACCATCTAAGAAACAATAGAAGGAATGACCAGCCAAGCGTTCCAACATCTGGTCTATGAAGGGTGACTGTATTAAGCTATCTATAGTCAGTACAAACACGCCAATTGGTTGGAACTCTAGTGGCGACTTGTTCGTTCTTATCATTAGTAATTACAGTCATACCAGCCTTCTTAGGAACCACAAGAATATGACTAACCCAAGGACTATCAAAAATGGGATAAATCACACCTGCATCTAAGAGTTTAAGAATCTCAGCTCGAACGACTTCTTTCATAGCAGGATTAAGATGTCTTTGAGGTTCACGCGAAGTTTTAGTATCGTCCTCATGATGAATACGGTGAGAACAAACAGAAGGGTTAATGCCTTTAATGTTGTCGATAGACCAGGCAATATCAGAATGATGCTCTTGAATAACTTCTAAAAGCTGACTCTCCTGTTCGGTAGTAAGAGATGAAGAAATGATAACATGATAACTACCGTCTGAATCAAGATGGGTATATTTTAGCTCAGGAGGAAGAGGATTCAGAGTAACAAGAGGTGGAGTAATAGTATCGACTTGGGGCTCAGAATCAATGCAACAAACCGAATCAATGGCCTCATGGTTCTTAGGTTCAAAGAGAGGCACATAATCAAGAAGAGCATTGGCTTGGGCAATAGATTGGTCGATGTCAAAGTCAACATTATGGATGGCAAGGCAATAAACAACCGGATCTTCAGAGTAACAACTATGCACCATTTTATAAGGTAAAGAATAAAAAAGGCACACGTCTTCAGATAAAGAAAGATCAGGGGGTTGTTGTCCAATGTTAAAAATATTTACTTCAACAGTTATAGAGCCAAAAGTGAGAACCATAAAACATTCCGGCAGTTTATGAGAGCATTAGAGGTCGCAAAAAATGGTCGGCCAAGGATGATAGGAATCGAGTCATCGGCAGTAGGTTCAGTGTCCAACCCCACAAAATCAACAGGATAGTAAAAGTCAGACACTTTAACTAAGAGATCCTCAACTATTCCTCTAGGTACTTTCAATGATCTGTCGGCCAGTTGTAATGAAATGCTCGTGGGTTTCATGTTTGTTAGACCCAAACTGGTGTATAGGGAGTAAGGCAAGAGATTGACACTCGCTCCCAGGTCTAACAGAGCTTTTTCCATGAACTTACCACCAAGCTTGCAGGGTATGGTCAGTTTCTCATGGTCTTTATATTTCACCACACCGTTATGTTGGACAAGTGCAGAAAATTCTTCCGCCACAAATGAGCTTTTGGGCACATTTGTTTTTCTCTTAGCGGTGCACAAGTCCTTCAAAACTTAGCATATGAAGGTATATGTTTAATAGCCATGAAGAAAGGTATGTTAATATTTATATGTTTGAACACATCAAGGACCTCCTCTGCTTGTACTTTCTTTAGGGACCTTGTGAGTCTCTGGGGGTAAGGCATGGGTGGATTGTAAGTCTGTGGAGTATCCACAATCTCACGGGTATGCTTCTTTGGCTTAGAGGTGGTAGCCTCATTAGCCGGACCTTTAGGTGGGGCAACAAGTGTAGTCGTCACCAGGGTCACAATCCTAGGACTTGGTTTATAATTAATCTGATTATCAACCTATTTGCCAGACCTAAGTGTGGAGACCGATATTACTTCAGCAAGTGGTGCAGATGTAGACGGAGTTTCTGTTACCAAGGCAACTTCCTTGCCCTTGGGGTTCAGGATTAGTTGTCCCGAAAATCTGCAATTCTCATCAAGTTTTTTTTCTACCCAATTCCTAGTTTGTGCTCCAATCAAAGAATGGTTCATGCGGTACTAGTTGAAATATCTGCTCAAGGTCTCAAATGAACATCGTGATAGCATGGCTTTAGTTGATTCAATTTTAAAGCTTAGGATATTGCAATCAATTGATGTTAAGTTTCATTTTCCTTAGGCTAGGTCCGTCGTCAGTCTCGGTAAGCAAAAAGTAAAAACTGAATTAAAATCAAGCAACATTCAAGGAGGGGATTCAATCGCATAAAGGTCATGCTTACCTCCCACTTTGTGCTAGAAAAATAAAATTTTCAAACAAGCGCACAAAAGTGGGGAGAAGAAGAGTTGAAGTCGACTAAGGGGAAACCGCTCCTTGGGTTTCAGTTGTCCTTAGAAATCGTTCCTTAGTAGACTCAAGGCTAGCTCCACAACCTTGCTCTACTATCCGCCACAAACACACAAATAAATAAATCCTAACAACACCTACTTTAAAAATATTACAACCGCAAGCCCTTCGTGGATCAAAAAATTAAATATCTTACAAGTACGTTTTTAAAAATGCTGGAAAAATTAAACTACTTAGTTCAGCCTCACAACTACTCAAACAACAAAAAATAAATCGAAAAAATGCTCTGGAATGTCTTTTTCCTGTTGGGGACTCGACTCGAGATCAGTTTGTGCACTAAGGAAATCGACTCGAGATCGAGTACAGTAAGCACCAGTAACTTTCTGGAAAAATTCCTGTTTGCGCGAACTTTTTCAAATTGAGATATTGGCTTCGTTCCTTGAGCTTTTTTCGATCCGTCTTCGCTGTAAGATCAGTAAGAGGACTAGGTAACAAGACAATTAAAAAAATGCATTAAAAGAAAAAGAAATAGAAGGGTGGGAGAGATAGAAATGGGATGATGTCCCAAAACTACTATTCTCGCTTGTGTTTGAATGAACTCCGTTCCTTAGAGCGACAACGACGCCATTTTGATAGATGGACAAAAGTGTATACTACTATTCAAAAGATAGATTTGTATTGATTTTTCTTTTTGTTCCTGTAAATATTGATTATGAAAGTAGACAAGTAACAAGCAAGGGTCAAACCCACCTCAAAGGTGAAGATCTTAACTCAAACACAATAGAAAATAATGGTTAAGAAACACCAAGTGAATCACAAAAAAGAGAGAGATTGATTCAACTTCCTACACGCAATAAATAAATAGACTAATAATTAAACTAACTTAAGAAGATGGATAGAGATGTAAAGAAAATCTTATGATGACATAGGGGGAAGAGTTGGTATCCACAAACTAAATCATGCAAACATAACATGTCATCCTTTTATGTTCAATCTATAACAATTAATTAGTCACCTCTCAGCTATTCCATTTAATCATCAATACCTATAATAATCAAGTATTCACCTCTTAGCTATTCCTCTTAATTAAAACGGGATTATCTTCTGCATGCTATTGAATATGCTTCATTAATTAAACCGTCACCCCTCAGCTATTCAATCTAATTAAATCAACATATTAATTCATAATCAAACCGTCACCTCTCGGATATCAATTTAATTACAGAAGGATTCCAATAAAAGAGATTGATTCTAGATATATGGTAGTCACCTCTCACCTATTCCACCACATATCTCTAATCAATCTAAATACAACTATTATAGCTAGGTCTCCCTATATTCCCAAAACAATATTTTAAGAACATGGATAACAATAACATGCAAATAATCATACTTACCTCATGTCGCGAAATAGAAGTAAATAAGCATTAAGTACTTTGAATCACAATGAACATTAAGAACAAACATGGTGCTTTTGCATTATCTAGAGTGCTTCAACCATCTCCTTAAGGAATTTAGCTACCCATCCTCGATGATGACACCATGGAATAAATAAATAAATAACAAGACATCATAAAAGAAAAGTGAATAGATTGATATTGATAATAAGAAGATTAAGTTCAATACAAAAGAAAAAGATGCACTTTTGTCTCTCAAGCATTGACTCTCCTAAACCCTAGCTACTACTTCTCTTATATAGTAAATACAAAGCATAATACTTGCATACAAAGACTTCCAAGTTAGGTCTAATTCGTGGCTGCTGCTCTTGGTCTTCTACAGGCATTAAGTTTTTAGCAAAACCTAATTATTTTGGGCTTAAGTTGTATCTTGGACCAAGACCTTCAATTGGAGAGCTCATGGGTCTAAATCAAACTTCTGGATCTTCATATAGAGTTTTTTTTAAGATTGGGCTTTAATAAAGGCCTAAATAAAAATTCTGACTTGTGGGCCTCAATATAAACCGGTTTGAGCTGAGATTTGAGCCACCCAATTCGGACAATAAGTCAAGTCCATAGGACCAGTCTGTGAGGTGCCCTCAACAACTCTGTGGGTGCAAGTATCAATTCTCCTTCCTTGTGCAAATAACATCCTTTTAGTGGCTTTTCTTGACTTTTGGCGGGCTTTAACACAATATTCGCATTTCGACTCATGAAACCTATACAAATGACAAGAAAGCACTAATCAATAGATATAACACAATAATATAACCTAAGTGCTATGCAAACAAAGTGTTATTCGTGCGATAAATATATACTTTTGAGGGCTTATCATTGGGTCCCTTTGTTGTGTCTGCAGTAACTCCTTATGGTGTTATTACATGTGTTAACCCCACAGACGATTCTGATTTTTAAATCAATGGTCATCGTCTTAATAATTTCCAAAAATTAAGGTCCCCAGAAGTTGAAGAAACTCTCTTAGAGGACCCTACCTATTTAGATTGACCTTTGAACTGTTGGTATCTGAACCCTCTCTTGCTCTTTTTCTGTTGTCTCTTTTCAGAGGTGTGGTTCAAAGTGCCATGACCGTTGGTCCACAAACTCTTACTGACTTAGTATAGTTGATCCAATCCACGCTTTTCTCTTGAGCGTCACCACCAAACACATCTATTTCCCGCTCTATTTAGGGGTGGGGAAGTCAATTCCCATCTTCTTTTAAGTCTCTAGTATCTATCTTTAAAAGACTCTTTGTTATATCTTAGAAATCAGGATCTCATGCATTCCACTCTAGCGTTTTATCTCTCCTGTATCTTTGTTTTTGAGTAGCGTTTATCTAGGGAGTGAGTTTCCCTTTGTCCTCATGCCTGGCTGAAGACGTTAAACTTAGCGCTCCCTGGGAGGCAGCCAAGTCTATCTTCTAAGCTCGATCTTGCTTTATTGCTTCTTTTTTCTTGTCGGGTTTAGTGGCTGATAAACTACCTCTTTGTGAATCTGTGCTCAAGTTCTGTTTGGGGGTGGGCGTGGCCCACCCACTCTCTGTTGCGGTTCGATTCGTTAAATAATTATTGAAGTTACAAATTTGAATTTATTTCAGTTTTTGGAAATTTAAATAATTATTGCTTGATTTTTTGAATTTATTTGACATCTTGATGGCATTTATATTCGCGAGAATATAATTTACCATTATCACGAAATTTTCAGAATTAATTTTGAATTATTCTGTGCCGTTACGCACCGGGGGTAAAACCGTCATTTATACTAATTTCAGTAGTGGGGGTTGCATAACGGGTTAGTGGCAGCCTATATATACCCTTGGGTATATGTAAAAAGTCACAAGTCATATTTCATTCCTCAGTCAAAACCAAGTCAACCGAGTGAATAGAAGTTTTCTTCCCCTCCAGAACTCAAGTCGAGATCTTAACAGTGCTTTTCAAACTCGAGTCGAGATTGCACCAGATCTCGTTTCTCTCTCCTCGAATCTCTTCCAATTCTCAATCATTTTCAAAAATTTTTGTTGGTTTGTGTTTCCCTTTTGATTATCTTCATTTCTATACCTTTTCTATCGAAATCATTCCTCATAGAAGGAGAACTAGAGTTGTTATCCATGAACGTGATTATTCTCGTCTCTTTGATGATAATCGCTTTGGATTCGATTTTGTGGAGAGGATTTATGCCAGAGGTTGGGATGCATTCCTGGGTGTAGATTACGAACCGATGATGGCATTATCGTAAATTGGGACAAAGATCATCAGTTTCCACTCTCATCCTAGACCATTTATGCGGTCACGGGCCTCGATCTCGATGAAGCTCCCCTTCAGCAGGAGGCTGCACTGGTGACCCACGAGATCATCGAGGCTGTTCTAGTCGATGATCGGGTGGCGCACCGGTATAGCAGCCACATCTCCATCGGTTGGCTCCGAGTCAACCAAGGCTTGGTGGCTCACTGGTTGACCACCAATGTCCTTGGGACGACCAGGAGAACGAGTTGTTCTTAGAGGGCATCAACTTCTTGCGTTTTCTCCAGGAAGATTTCCATGGTTATTGTATGGTCCGATACCTGTTTCAGACCATCACCAGCGCCCGTACCACTTCTGTCCCCCTTCCTAAACTGGTGATGAGTATTCTGCGCTACTGGGAGGCGCCTCTTCCTTCTGCCCTGTCTTTGGAGTCAGTTGTCCGTCTCGATGTCTCAAACCCCGATCTGTCTGCCTGTCACCAGCAGTTATGGGACCCACAAAAAGAGCCACCAGTTCACTACAGGCCCGGCGATCAGCGGGCATTCGATCAAGTTCACATCAAAGAAGAGCGGCTCCAGCTTATTTAGAGGGGTATGGTAGAGATTTTGGACGTTGTTGAGGACGTTCAGGGGGATTGAGAGAGTGTCTACCACTGTTGTTTTTATTTTCTTATATTTGTTTTTAGTCCTTTGCTCTAAAATACAATAACTTTCATTCCATGTACTTGATTGATTATAAATATTTTATGAAATGGATGAAATTTTAATTTCCAAACTTGTTGTCCTTTTCTTGAATTTTTAGTCATTTATGGGCTTTATTGCAAAAATCTGGACTTGTGGAGTTATTTTTAAAATTTTCTGGTCCTAGGGACCTAAGTCCAAATACTTTTTAAGAAAAGGATTAGGGTTTTTTTTCTAGAAACCCTAGAAGATATTGGCAATATTTTGAGTCCTAATGTGATTTAAACTCTTTTATTTTGCCTATAAATACCAAAATAATCGAAGCCGTCCCTTTTCTAAAAAAAATTTATTTTTTTGGAATCTGCTCAATCTCGAGTCGAGTTCCTAGAGGCTTTCCTGATCTCGAGTCGCGTTCGAGTGTGCCAAGGTTCTTCTGCCTTGGTTTCTGTGTTGTTTTCACGATTTTCGTGCTGGTTTTTGGTATCTTCATCCTCCTTTTTCAATGGCTGACGTCCAGAATGACTTGTGGGTGCCAAGTGGTATGGATATTGTTCCTGAGATGGATTTTTCTGGTATTATGAATGGTCCTTATGGAGCCTTTTTTCGGGATGAAATTTTTAATAAGGGTTGGGGAAGTTTTTTGTATGATTCTATTGCTGATTACTCACCTTCGATGGTAAGAGACTTCTACCTCATGTTACTCTTTGCGGATACTCTTCCCTTTGATAGTTTCCAGGTTTACATGCACGAACCTGTGGTCGTTTTTAATGTTGTTGCCATGTCTCTTATTTTTGGTAACTCTTTTGTTTTCAGTCCTGCAACACCCTACTATGATTACCGCAATGAGAATGAAGTTAATATCGTTGAAAATTACCTTAGTAATTTTGGTCCTTGGACCTTTACCCTGTACCTAGCTCAGTTACATGTTGCACCCACTATCTCTCTTCCTGTTAATGTTGCTACTGCTGGTTTATTGGTTATGAGGAATTTGTTGGGTTTTGAGAACTTGGAGCATGTTAATGAGATTGCTATGCATGCGGTGTATCCTACAGTTCAGGATTATAATGCACTTGACATCTCTTCTATGATTCTTGATGGTATCCGTAATGTGTTCATCGTGGGACAGGATAAGCTGTTGTTCCCTACTGCTATTTGTAAGATTATCCTTTATAGCTATCCTGAGTGGCGGCCATATAACGACCCGACTTATATCACCACCGATACTGTCCCCACTTAGCCACGACGGACATCTGACAGTGTGGGGTTTTATGGGCAGCAGCCTGCTTTCCAGGAGGTCACCCACCCTGGGACTACTCCACCCAAGCACGCTTAACTCTGGATTTCTTTCAAACTCTGGAGCCAAGTGAGCCCAAAAGGCCTCGGTGATAATATTCGACGGATCTATACCTGATAGTAGATAATTGTGTAACTACTAAACAAAAGATAGATTTATAATGAAGTTCTTTCTTGTGCCTGTAAATATTGATTATCAAAGTAGACAAGTAACAAGCAAGGGTCGTACCCACCTCAAAGGTGAAGGTCTTAGCTCAAACATAATAGAAAACAATGCTTAAAGAACACCAAGTGAATCACAAATAAGAGAGATGTTGATTCTACTTCCTATAGACAATAAATAAAATAGACTAATAATTAAACTAACTTAAGAAGATGGATAGAGATGTAAAGAAGATCTTATGATGACATAGGGGGAAGAGTTGGTATCCACAAACTAAATCATGCAAACATAACATGTTATCCTTTCATGTTCAATCTATAACAATTAATTAGTCACCTCTCCGTTATTCCAATTAAAGATCAATACCTATAATAATCAAGTAGTCACCTCTCAGCTATTCCACTCAATTAAATCGGGATTCTCTTATCCATGCTATTGAATATGTTTCATTAATCAAACCGTCACCTCTCAGCTATTCAATTTAATTAAATCTACATATTAATTCATAACTAAACCGTCACCTCTCGGATATCAATTTAATTATAAAATGGTTCCAATAAAAGAGATTAATTCTAGTTATATGATAGTCACCTCTCAACTATTCCACCACATATCTCTAATCAATCTAAACACAACCATTATAGCTAGGTTTCCCTATACTCTAACAATAGTATTTTAATAACATGGATATCAATAACATGCAAATAATCATACTTACCTCATGTCACGAACTAATAGTAAATAAGCATTAAGTACTTTGAATCACAATGAACATTAAGAACAAACATGGTGCTTTTGCATCATCTAGAGTGCTTCAACCACCTCCTAAAGGAATTTAGCTACTCATCCTTGATGATGATACCATGAAATAAATAAATAAATAACAAGATATCATAAGGGAAAAGTTAATGTATTCATATTGATAATAATAATTGAGTTCAATACAAAAGAAGAAGATGAACTTTTGTCTCTCAAGCATTGACTATCCTAAACCCTAGCTACTACATCTCTTATATAGTAAATACAAAGCATAATACTTCCATACAAAAACTTCCAAGTTAGGTCAAATTCGTGGCTGCTGCTGTTGGTCTTCTAGAGGCATTGAGTTTTCAACAAAACCTAATTATTTTGGGCTTTAGTTTTAGCTTGGACCAAGACCTTTAATTGGACAGGTCATGGGCCCAAATCAGACTTCTGGATTTTCATGTAGAGCCTTTTTATGATTGGGCTTTAAATAAATGCCTAAATAGAAATTCTGACTTGTGGGCCTCAATATAACCCGGATTGGGCTGAGATTTGGGCCACCCTACTTTGACATAAAGTCATGTCCATAGGACCAGTCTGCAGGGTTCCCTCAGCAACTCTATGGGTGCAAGTATCAAGTCTCCTTTCTTGTGCAAATAACATCTTTTTGGTGGCTTTTCTTGACTTTTGGCGGGCTTTAACACAATATTTGCATTTCGGCTCATGAAACCTACACAAATGACAAGAAAGCACTAATCAATAGATATAACACAATAATATAAACTAAATGCTATGCATACAAGGTGTTATTCGGGGGATAAATATACACTTTTGAGGACTTATCAATACCTACATTCCAATGTCAAGACATCCCCCTCTTGGGTGCCGTAGGAACCACCCCCTCGACAAACCACCTGCCGACCCGCGGTATTACAATCCCACCACCTTAGAAGAGAGCCGTCCTCGGATTGGAATATACAGCCCCAGATCGCCGATATTCCCTGCTTCTTGCGAGACGAATACCCGGTGCAACCGTCACCCCTTTACCGGGATAGGCGCCTTTCCAGCATATTGTCCCACCCTCGACAGGAGAACCGTCGTCGGCTCTGATACCATTTGTAACGACCCGACTTATTTCAAGACTGATACTGTCCCACTTAGCCATTGTGGACATCCGACAGTGTGGGGTTTTATGGGCAGCAGCCTGCTTCCCAGGAGGTCACCTATCCTGGGACTACTCCCACCCGAGTACACTTAACTCCGGAGTTCGAACTCTGGAGCCAAGTGAGCCCAAAAGGCCTCAGTGATAATATTTGATGGATCTATACCTATATTCCAATTTTTAAGATTCGGTTTGAACACAATATTCAACATTTGGCTCATGAAACCTACACAAATGAAAAGAAAACACTAATCAATAGATATAAGACAATAAAATAAGTTAAGTGCAATGCAAACAAGGTGCTATTCGGGGGATAAATATACACTTGAAGACTTGTCAAATACCCCCAAACAATACTTTACTTGTCCTCAAGCAAAGGTGAGAAGAAAAAGAAATAAGGACTCAAAAGAGGAATAGAACTAAGGTGATTGCATTAACCATATGCATTAAAGCTTTAAAACCACAAGGGCTTCCCAGATGGAGGAGTTACAGTATCCTGAGGGTTTTCCAGTTAAGATTCCCACAAACTTAATACAATGACTAGTCCAAAGAACAAAATGTTCTACCATTTACCTCAGAAATGGATGTCATCCAAACAGTATATTAAGGATAAGGATAAGTATTGCAAAACCGTTCATATGAGTATCATACTAATAATGCATGAATATATGTATAACGACTTCAAATGTTTCATGACAGGTGTGTGTACATACAATCAAAGGTCTTAAGTCACCATTGGAAACGTCGCTTCGACTTCTGCCTCACAGACATACACTCAGAAATAAAAATCACTCAGAGATGGTGTTTACCATTTTACCTTTATGTGAGGAAAGAAAATGGGCAAATATCTCATATATATCAATAAGGACGGACTGGTGTAATGATATGAACTTAGTCTCAAAGAATGGTAAAGTTAGCCTTGCTTGAGATGTCGGTTTCTCACCTTAACACCTTCTCACTTAACTCACCACATCACTCCATATCAGCTTAGATCTACAAAAAACAGTAATATGTTGTAATTGGGCTTAGGACAGGGCTAGAAACGAAAAAGGCTTTTGTGAAATATTTTTGGAACATTCGGGCCTTCAATTTTTCTCTTGCCAAAAGTATTTTTCTTTTAGGAAAATTCAATGAAGCTCTAGCCAATTTTTGGAGTCTTTTTTTCTTTTTGATTTTTTTTTTTTTTTTTTTTTTTTTGATTTTTTGCAGGATTTTGGCTTTTCAGGAATTCTTCAAACTTTTTGATTTTCAACATTTGGTTCATCTCACTAGTTTGGAGATTTCTTTGTATTTTCCCTTTCTTTTTTGTAACTAGAGAAACAATCATCATCATGTTCCAAAAACAATAGGTAAAAGGACCTAAACATTCCAAGGGTAATTACTCCCATAATGGAGTTGGGCAAGGATGACAAGCTAAAGAAAAAAGGCTAAGTAATATGAAAGGCTCAGAATGGTCAACCTAAGGGATGATGCATTATCAGGGTAGGCTAAGGTAAACAAGGCTTAACTAAGTGTCTTTGTATCATTTCTATGTACTGATATGGTGATCATTTCTATATTACACCCATTTGATGCTATCTCAAGACTAACTGGAAAATGAATATGAGACTAAAAACAAACAACTCTCTAAGAAAATGACGGGTCTCATAAGCTTAGTGGGTTAAGTCTCCACACTTATTCCTCAATATTCTTAAGGTGTAGTTGCATGTGCACACGTATCTACCATAAATGCAAGTGAATGTCATGTTTATGCTCATGCAAATGCAGTATGAGACTCAACTACTTGGTGAAGAAGTAAATGTCTTTAAACTTGAAAAAAAAATAAAATTTTACCATTATACTCATCATTAATGGTGTACTTAATTATCGAAACTTTGGAAAAGTCTTTGTAAGAAAGATTTTTTGAATTTTTCAAAAATTTGGAATTTTTCCAGAAATATGGAAAAAAAAGTTTGAAAATCTTTTGCAAAAAGGTTGTAATACTTCCCCACCCCCAAACAAAAATTTGCCTTGTCCTCAAGGCTCATACTAAGCAAAAGAATGAAAGAAAGAAAGATATTACCATTAATGTACTAAAAATTCAAACCGCTTTATAAATTCCTGCCGAAAAAAATTATCCCCAAAAGCATAGAGATTACAAGGAATTCCAATCATTATACTTGGCCCGCTACTCAGGAAAGCTGAAGAAGATAATCTTACAAATAGCACCAGGGTATAACAGCTTATCATGCCTCATAATGAACACATTTTGGATACCATCTAGAATCATAATAGAAATGTCAAGTGCATTGTAACCCTGGACTTTACCAAACACCTCATGCATAGCAGGCTCATCAACATACTCCAACTTCCCATAGCCCAACAGATTTCTCATAACCCATAAAGCAGCAGTAGCAACATTAGCAGGAACAGAGATAGTAGGTGTAACATGCAACTGAGTTGGGTACATGGTAAAGGTGCAAGGTCCAAAAATGTCAAGTTAGTTCTCCATGACATCAAGGTCATTGTTATGGCAGTACACCCAAAAATGTGTTTCATGACTGAACACATAAGGGTTACCAAAGACAAAGGAGATGAAAACAACATTGAAAGTGACCAAAGTCTCATGCCTGTAAAGCTGAAAACCATCAAAAGGGAGAGTAACAACAAAGGGTAACATGAGGTAGAAGTCTCATACCATAGAAGGTGAATACTCAGTAGTAAAATCATAAAGAAAGCTTCCTCAACCCTTATCAAAAATTTCATCCCAAAAAGAGGCACCATGATGACCATTCATAATACCAGAAAAATCCATCTCAGGAACAATATCCATAGCACTTGGCAACCACAACTCTTGCTGGATGTTAACCATTAAAAAATGATGAAGAAGACACTAAAAATCAGCACAAGAATCGAGAAAAACAAAACAGAAACCAAGGCAAAAAATCTGGACAGACTAAAACTCGAATCGAGATTAAGAAAGCCTTTCAGGAACTCGACTCGAGATTGAGTTGTTCTCTGAAAATAAAAAAATATTTTTGAAAAGTGACGGAGTTCCTCTTTGATTTTGGTATTTATAGGTAAACGAAAAGAGTTTAAATCAATTTAAGACTCAAAATATTGCCTATACCTTCCAGGGTATCCAGAAATCAATTTTTTATGAAAATATTTGGACTTAGGTCCTTGGGACCAAAAAATTTAAGAAAATAACTCCATAAATCTAGATTTTTGCAATAAAGCCCATAACTGACTTAAAAATCCAGAAAAGGATAACAAGTTTGGAAATTAAAATTTCATCCATTTCATAGAAATTTTATAATTAAGTACATGGAATGAAATTTATTACATTTTGAGAGAAAGGACTAAAACCAAACAAAAGCAAATACAAGTACTAAAAATAAGAACAACAATGGCTGACGACACTCTCTACCACGTCGACGATGAGGATGCCCCTGGCCTTCGTCCAAACGACGATGGACATCCTCAACTGCGTTTAGAATCTCTCCCATACCCCTCCAGATGATATGGAACCGCTCCTCATTGGTGTAGCGCGCATGATCGAATGCCCGCTGATCTTTGGGCCTATAGTGGACCGGTGGCTCCTCCTATGGGTCCCATAACTCCTGGCGATAGGCAGACAACCCGAGGTTGTGGACCTCGAGACGGGCGACTGACTCCAAGTGAAGGGCTGCAGGAAGAGGCGCGTCCCAGTGGCGCAAAATACTCATCACCAGACTAGGAAGAGGGGAAGAAGTGGTACCAGCGCTGATTAGGGCAAGAAATCAGGTCGGATTTATCCGAATATCCGACCGACCGAAATCCGAATATAGCGGATATGATTGAAAAAAATTATCCGGATTTAAATTCGGATACGGATATAAATTTTGACCGGCTCGGATACGGATACGGATACTGATAAAATCCGGATATATTCAGATTCATACTTTTATACAAATAATATACCATTTTTACAAGGCTAATATGGTCATCATATTATATATAAAAACAAAAACTTAATAATTCAAATTTTTTATTTATAAAATCCGAATATATCCAAAAAAAAATATTATAATTTCTCATATTTAGTTTTTAGTTACAGAAAATCAAATCGATAATAGATTCGGATATTTGATCTAAATTAAAAACGGATATTGAATACGGATCCGGATAATCGAATACGGATACAGTACGAAAAAATTAGTCCGACTCGGATACAGATACGAAAACGGATATACTAAAAAAAATTCGGATACGGATACGGATTACTGCATATCCGCTCCGTATCCGATCCGTTTCCTGCCCTAGCGCTGATGATGGTCTGGAAAAGGCGCCGGACAATACAATAACCGTGAAGATCTTCCTGGAGAAGACCCAAGATATGGATACCCTCTGAGAACAGCTCGTTCGTCCTAGTCTTCCCAAGGACATTGGTGGTTAGCCAGTGAGCCACCAAGCCTTGGTTGACTCGGAGCCAACCGATGGAGATATGGTTGACTCGGAGCCAACCGATGGAGATATGGTTGACTCGGAGCCAACCGATGGAGATATGGTTGATGTACCCGCGCACCGCCCAGTCATCGACAAGAACAACCTTGATGATCTCGGGGGTGACTAGTGCAGCCTCCTGCTGAATGGGAGCTTCATCGAGATCGAAGCCCATGACCGCAGAGACGATCTCGAGCAGGAGTGGAGAATGATGATCTCTGTCCCAATTTATTAAAATGCCATCGGTCAACTCCATGGAATCGTAGAATCGACAAACCAAATGAGCATCAAATGGTTCGTATTCAACGCCAAGGAGTGCATCCCAGCCTCTAGCATAAATCCTCTCCACAAAACCGTGCCCAAAGCGAATACCCTCGAAGAGACGACTCTAGATCTCCTTCT
This sequence comes from Aquilegia eximia, assembly GCA_023053565.1. Classification (NCBI taxonomy): domain Eukaryota; kingdom Viridiplantae; phylum Streptophyta; class Magnoliopsida; order Ranunculales; family Ranunculaceae; genus Aquilegia; species Aquilegia eximia. Next base: position 21,142,161 of record JALIGU010000003.1, read on the forward strand.
AAGAGGCATGATTTCAACAAAAAATGATATGAAAGTGAGGAGAATGAAGAGATGAATACACATGAACTTGAATTTTTTTTAAATGGTTGAGAAATGAGGGAGATACGAAGAGAGAGAAAATGAATTGCCTTGATTCTTGAGTCGAGTTGGAATTGCACAGTAAGGAACTCGACTCGAGTTTTGTTGGGGAAGAAGACCCCTGTTGACTTGGTTTGACTGAGGAAATGAAAAAATGACTTGTGACTTGTCTACTTTACCCAAGGGGTATATATAGGCGGCCACTAAGCTGTTACGTAACTCCCCCACTACTGGAATTAGTGGAAATGATGGTTTTACCCCCGGGATGCGAAATGGCACAAAATAAATCAAATTTAATTTTAAAAATTTTGTGATAATGGTAAATTATATTCTCGCGAATATAAATGCCATTAAGATGTCAAATGAATTCCAAAAGTCAAGCAATAATTATTTTAAATTCCAAAAATTGAAATAAATTCAAATTTGTAAACACAATAATTATTAACCAACCGAACCACAACCGAGAGTGGGTGGGCCACGCTCACCCCAAACAAAACTTGAGAAATTCAAAAATGGGCGGTTTAACAGCCAAAAAGCAACTAAACCTAGCAACAAAAAAGAAATAAAGCACTATCGGGCTTAGAAGATACACAGGGCTGCCTCCCAGGAACACTAAGTTTAACGTTTTCAGCCAGACAGGAGGAAAAACATAAAACTCACTCCCTAGATAAACGCTACTCAAAAAGAAAGATACAGGAGAGAGAAAATGCTGGAGTGGAATGTGCGAGATCTATCCTGATGTCTAAGATACAACAAAAAGTCTTTTAAAGTCAGATACTCGAGACTTAAAAGAAAATGGGAATTGACATCCCCACCCTCAAACAGAAGGGGAAACGAGCCTGTTTGGTGGTGACACTCAAGGGAAAATGGGCACTGGATCAATTATACTTAGCCAGTAAGAGTTCGTGGACTAACGGTCCCGACACCTTCAACCACACCTCTCAAAAGAGACAACAAGAAAAAAACAAAGAGAGGGTCCGATTACCAGAAGGTCAAGGGTCACTCTAAATAGGTAGGGTTTTCTAAGAGAGTTTCTTCAACTTCAGCGGACTTTAATTCGTGAAAATGCTTAAGACGTTGACCATTGACCTGAAAAACAGAATCGTCTGCAGAGTTAAAACATGTAATAACACTATAAGGAGTTACTGTAGACACAACAAAGGGACCAGACCAACGAGATTGTAGTTTACCAGGAATTAAATGCAAACGAGAGTTATAAAGTAAAACTTCGCCCATTTGAAAATCTCTATACGTAAGATCAGACGATCATGTAGTTTTTTTATGTTAGCTTTATAGGACTTGGAGAGATCATAAGCTTCATTTCGAAGTTCCTCAAGCTCAGAAAGCTGAAATTTTCTCCTTTTACCCACCTGGTCGAGATTATAGTTGATCTTTTTCATCGCCCAGAAGGCTCAGTATTCAAGCTCGACAGGTAGGTGACAGGGTTTTGCAAATACAAGATGAAAGGGAGACATGCCTATGGGAGTTTAAAAAGAAGTACGATAAGCACATAGTGCATCACACACTCGAAGAGACCAATCAACCTTGTTTGGTCGACTGTTTTCTACAAAATATTTTTAATCTCTCTATTGGAAATCTCAACCTGACCATTGGTTTGTGGATGATAAACATGGGCCACTTTATGAGTTACTCCATACTTTAGGACAAGTTTTTGAAAAGCTTTATTGCAGAAATGGCTTCCCCCCATCATTGATGATCACACAGGGAACACCAAATCGGGCAATGGCCTCGATCCACTTTGAAACATAGTCTACTGCAACCAGAATGTATAAAAAACCATTACAACCAGGAAAAGGACACATGAAATCAATACCCCATACATCAAAAATTTCTAACCATGAAATGGCACTTTTCCCAGTAAAGCACCAAATTCTACTCAATGCAACGCTGAAAAACCAAGGAAAGATGATTAAGACACTCCTCAAAAGACGAACTATATATTAAAAAGTCATCCATAAACACCTCCATAAATCGTTCAACCATATCACTAAGGATGTGTAACATGCACATCTGGAAGGTAGCAGGCGCATTACACAAACCGAAAGGCATACAAGAATAGGCGAAAGTACCGAAGGGACATGTGAACGTCATTTTCTCTTGATCTTCAGGGGCGATAGGAATCTGGTTGTAACTGGAATAACCATCTACGAAACAATAAAAGGAATGACCAACCAAGCGTTCCAAAATCTGGTCTATGAAAGGAAGAGGAAAGTGGTCCTTCCGGGTGACTGTATTAAGCTTTCTATAGTCGATACAAACACGCCACTTAGTTGAAACTCTAATGGCAACTTGTTTGTTCTGATCATTGGTAACTACAGTCATACCAGCTTTCTTAGGAACCACATGAATAAGACTTACCTAGGGGCTATCAAAAATGGGGTAAATCACACCTGTATCTAAGAGTTTAGGAATTTCATCTTGAACAACTTCTTTCATAGCAGGATTAAAATCGCTGAGGTTTGCGAGAAGTTTTAACATCATCCTCAAGATGAATACGGTGAGAACAAATAGAAGGGCTAACGTTTTTAATGTCGTGGATAGACCAGGCAATAGCAGAACAATGCTTCTGAATAACTTTTAAAAGATGACTCTCCTGTTCGGTAGTAAGAGATGAAGAAATAATAACAGAATATAAATTATAGTATAGAAGCTCGTATAGTCCTATTGTAGGTTAGAAATGCACAAATCTTGTATTAGAAGAGTGATTATAGGAATTAAGATGCTTGTAGGGGTATACCTCCACCCTCATTTAATTTTATCTTCTTTGACCCAAAAACATTTTCTAGAATTTCAAGATGAAATGTGCTTAGCTTATTAGTGATTCACGAGTTATAGGAGGAAATTGAGAAAACCATTAAACTACTGATAGGCATACCCTAAACATGAATTAAAAGAAAGAATTGAAGAAGCTAAAGAAGAAAGAAAAAACAAGTTTGCACTTACCTTTTCGTAGAAGAAAATACGAGAAATGCTACGATTGCTGCCTAGGGAGAGACCGACTTGAAAGAGAAGCTGCTCAAGAAGAGCAAGTAGTAGGGTTTGTACAGTGTGATTAATTATGACCTTTGTTGGTTTGAAGTCGAAGTTTAAACTAGCGTCAATACTACTAAACCCTTAATTCAAATGATACATGTCATATCAAAGAGTATGTAATAACTATAACTAATGCCATAACCCTAAATAATACAAATGCAAATCCCTGCTAATCAATTAATCCGATTCCGAGGCATGATAGTAAAATCAAAACAAACTACCATATGCATTCCAAATATTGCATCAATCTAAATTATTAAAGCAATAACAACACGACAATTCTACCAAAGCTAAGTGTATATAATTTCATGTCAAAATAATAGCATCCATGAATCCTTTATATAATTTTTTCCAAAAGAAAACTAAGGGTAATCCTTGTAGAGCTGGATGGGGTGTAGTCTATGGAGCTCACCTGGGAACAGTCTCAGGTTGCTTCTTTCCCGCTTTCAAGCTGTCTAGGAGCGCAACGAAGGAGAAGTAGGGATTTACAAACACAAACATTTTGCCTATGCAAAAGTACTGGTGATGATTCCACCTAGCAAAAAGCCACAAAATTTCCGCAAATCTTAGGCATCCTTTCATGAAATTTTTCTACCATCCATGCCATTTATAGAGCTCATATATATGTGCATGCAGTCTGTTATATGCAACCATATATGGATTAATACCATACCACATGGGAGACCGTCATAGTCTAAATAATAACAAAGTCCCAGTTGCAAGGCAAGTTATAGAGTTTATCTAAACATACAAAATGCTAAGTCCCTCACTTTTACACAAATTCAAACATCTAGTTCTTAGCATTATCAATACAAGATACCTCTCAGTCTTTAGGAAATAGGATAGTAGATTTGATCTACATTTATAAGATAGGGAGAGATAAAGACAGCGGGCAGCAAAAGCTTTCGCAGAATATCACCTGCATCCAAAGTTAAACATATAACCTTAAATCAAGGCGACACATTCAATTCAAGACCCTGACATTAATTATAGTCTCTTGTTCACTGCTAGAGTAAGCATGCAAATGGTTCATCACTTTGCTATTTACAATATAATCAAAACCATGTTGCATTGAAGTGTGTCGTCATGCATATTGTATATATGTATGTGTAATAGAATTACCCAAGTTGAAGTGTCGTTTGATCTGAGCGAGAATAATTGTTATTGTGATCCAATAGGTTTGCAGGCATAAAGTTCCGAGAATCAAAGGGTGCAGAAGACAGGGCGTGATATTGATTTGCAGGCATCAGGTTCATATGTTCAGGGGCTCTCTCGTTTGCCGCAATCTATACACAAAAATTTGACACCATTAACTTATCTGTTACAACAATAAGTACAATCATAAAGCCGAGTATGAGCTATGTGAGAGAGAGACCATTGCCCTGAGATACTTATCATGTTAGTCTGCAAGTCTAGTTCCTGCAAAATATATATACAGTCAGTAGATTAAAGCCGTCCGAATCAAGATGGGCATATTTCAGCTCAAGTGGAAGAGGATTCAGAATAACAAGAGGTGGAGTTATGGTCTCGACTTGGGACTAAGAGTCAATGCAGCAAACCGAATCAAGGGACTCCGGGTCTTTAGGGTCAAAGATAGGCACAAAATCAAGAAGAGCATTGGTTTGAGAAATAGTTTGGTTGATGTCAAAATCAACATTATGCATGGCAAGACAATGAACAACCGGATCTTCAGGGTAACAACTATGCACCATCTCATAAGGTAAAGAATCAAGAATGCACACATCTTCAGATAAGGAAAGATCAGGGGGCTGTTGGCCAAGATTAAAAATATTTACTTTAACGGTCATAGATCCAAAAGTGAGAAATATCGAACCATTCGGGCAGTTGATGAGAGCATTAGAGGTGAGCAAAAATGGACGACCAAGGATAATGGGAACCGAGTCATCGGCAATAGGTTCAATGTACAACACCATAAAATCAACGGGATAGTAAAAGTTGGACACTTTGACTAGAAGATCCTCAACTATTCCTCTAGGTACTTTCAATGATTTGTCGGCCAGTTGTAAAGACATGTTCGTGGGTTTGAAGTTATTTAGACCTAAACTGATGTATAAGGAGTAAGGCAACAGATTGACACTTGCTCCCAGGTCTAACAAAGCTTTACCCATGAACTTTTCACCAAGCTTGCGGGGTCTGGTTGGTTTTCCAGGGTCCTTGTATTTTACCACTCCATTGTGTTGGACAAGTGCGGAGAATTCTTCCGCAACAAATGCGTTTTTGGGCACATTTGTTTTTCGCTTTGTGGTGCACAAGTCCTTCAAGACCTTAGCGTAGGAAGGTATCTGTTTGATAGCCATGAGGAATGGTATGTTTACGTTTATATGTTTGAACACGTCAAGCACCTCCTCTGCTTGTACTTCCTTCATAGACCTCGTGAATCTATGTGGGTAAGGCACGGGTGGGTTGTAAGTCTGTCGAGCTTCCACAATCTCACAGGCTTAGAGGTGTTAGCCTCATTAGTAGGATTCTTAGGTGGTGCAACAGGATTCGTGGTAACCGGAGTCACAATGCTAGGACTCGGGTTATAGTTAATCTGATTGTCAACCTGTTTTCCTGACCTAATTGTTTGGACCGTTTTGACTTCTTCAATCGGTGTAGATGTAGACGGAGTTTCCATCACTAAGGCAACTTCTTTACCCTTGGGATTCGGGATTGGTTGTCCTGGAAATCTGCCTTTCTCGTCAAGTTTTAGTACTATCCATTGTATTGTTTGAGCGTTCATTTCTATAGACACTTGCGTTTGTTGCATGAAACGGGCAAGAACATCCTCAAGAGAAGACTTCTGAAGGGCAAGTTGATGTGTTGGAACTGGGTCCCTGGAATTACTCATCCGATTAGCATTGTTCGTATAAGTGGGGACCGTCACCAGAGCTCTATTATCAGTGCTTCCAACATAGGGCGCATTGCTGCATTGCCCATAGAACTTGTGAAATCCTGGTGGAACCGTGTAAGCGTTATTGTTCGTATACGACAGATTTGAACGGTCCATGTATGTGTAGATAGCATTGCCCTTGGTGAAGTTTGTTTTCCCGACGTAGTTGAATGCACAAGTTTACTCAGTTTCAGGTGAAGTGTAAAAAAGAGGGCAAACTTCGACAATATGGGATGGGTCTTGATAAACATCACATTGGGGAGTGGAGGCACTCATGACAGGTGATGTGGGGTTTAGAGACACCTCAAGTGCTTTTACCCTTTTGACTAAACCTTGGAGCAACGTTTTAAGCTCGGGGTCGGGTTTGACCTCATACATGCCTCTAGGTTTATCGTGTGTGTTCGTGGTAGTGTTTATTGGGGATGGTCTTTGTCAATCCCACTGTAGGCTATTGTCAACTAATTTTTCAAAGAATTCAAGAGTCCTTGGGGTTGATAGATCAAGAAAACCGCCATTGTTCATGCTTTCAACAAGGTTCCTAGTTTCATAGTTGATACCTCTATATATGATCCTGAATTTTTTTGTATCATCAACTTTGTGGTGTTGACACCGAATAAACAGGTCTTGAAACCTCTCTCATGCATAAAAGAAAACCTCACTCTCTTTTTGCCGAAAATTTTTGATGGCATCAACAAGCTCATTAGTTTTGGTGATAGAAAAATATTTGTTCAAAAACATTTTGCTTAGTTGAGCCCAGGTTTTAATGGAATTGGAAGATAAGCTGTGTAACCAATAAGATGCACGATCTTCGAGAGAAAAAGGGAACAACCTCAGCCTAACTTCTTCATCATACAAATGCTTCTCTTTAAAAGTATTCAGCACGGCCAGAAACTTATTCAGGTGTTGATATGGATTGGTCTCGGGCAAGACTATCCAGGTAGGCGATCCAGTGGCCAAGGGTGAAAAGTAATCCCGAAGAGTAGCCTCGTGAGCCATAGGTGCAGGATTTACTTCAGCAAGTGAGGTTGAGTCGTTGAACTCGTCCTCAGAAGACGGTATGGAGTTTGAGTCGTTAAACTCTTCCTCAAAAGGAGAGTGGTTTGTGAATGTGCGCCTTGTGTAGACTTGAAGGGGATCGGACATGCAGATTTTACCAAACCTAAAATGTATGCATGATGCACATTACATATGCCATAACAGTCCTAAACATTCAAAAGCATCTAACAAGGGCTCAAAACTGACTCGATTTTGTGTCCACCCAAGTGATTAAGTTCTTTCCAAGTTTGCGTTGTGAATTCTCCTTATATTTTATGAGCCAAGTAGCGAATAACCAGTGTGGGAGGTTTTTCGTGGATAAGCGACGTTTCTTAATTATGTAACCACAGTGATTCTACAGACGTGATCTGTAGGGGTTCCAGGCCCAATTCTGAGCTTGTGCTCCAATCAAGGAATGGTTCACGTAATATTAGTTGAAATATTTGCTCAAAACCTCAAATGAACATCGTGATAGCATGGATTTAGTTGATTCAATTTTAATCTTAGGATATTGCAATCAATTGATACTTAAGTTTCACTTTCCGGAGGCCAGGTCCGCCGCCAGTCCCGATTTAAACAAAAAGTAAAAACTGAATTAAAAGTATCCAAGGCCATGCTAATCATTACAGAAACTCCTCTTGCAGGGGATTCGAGGGGGGTATGGAGTATGCTTACCTCCACTTTGTGCTAGAAAAATAGAGTGCTAAACAAGCGCACAAAAGTGAGGAGAAAACAAGTTGTAGTCAACTAAGGAAAACCGCTCCTTGGGTTTCAATCGTTCTGAGGAGTCGTTCCCTAGTAGACTCAAGGCTAGCTCCACAACCTTTCTCTACTATCAGCCATGAACAATTAAATAAATACTCCCTCCGTCCCAAATTATAAGTACCTTATTCCTTTTTTGGTTGTCCCAAAATATGTCTTTTTTCATATTTGAACAAATATTAGCCTATACTACCCTTGCTTTGGAATTAGAGTAACTATTCTAATGAAAATAATTAGACATTTTAATTGGTATAAATAGGGATAAATTTAGAAGTATAGTTAGTAGACAAATAATAAATGATGTTCCCTTAATAAGTAGAATATTCCAAAAGGTACTTATAATTTGGGACGGAGGGAATAAATCCAAACAACACCTACTTTAAAATTATTACAACCGCGATCCCTTAGCGGGTCGAAAATTTAATTATCTTACAAGTTTCTAAAAAATGTTGAAAAAATTAAACTATTGAATTTAGCCTAATAATCACTCAAACAGCAGAAAACAAAAGTAAAATATGCTCAGGAACAGCTTCTGTGGGCCCCAGAAAAAAATTGTCAGGTTATGGTCCAATCTAGACTCGAGATCAAGTTGTATTGTTCTGAACTCAACTCGAGATTGAGCAGATCTCGACTCGAGATCAAGTTGTGTTGTTCTGAACTCGACTCGAGATCGAGTACAGTAAGCAGCAGTAACTTTTCTGCAATTTTCTGTTTCGCGTGACTTTTTGAAAATTGATATATTGACTTCGTTCCTTGTGCTTTTTTCGATCCGTCTTCGTTGTGAGATCAGTAAGAGGACTAATTAACAAAGGACTTGAAAAAAAGTATTCAAATAAATAGAAATTGAAGGGTGGGTGGGATAGAAGTAGGATGATGTCTCGAAACTACTATTCTCACTTGTGTTTGAATGAACTTTATTCCTTAAAGCGGCAACGACGCCATTTTGATAAAGGACTTTTGTGTATCCTCTAATCAAAAGATAGATTCATAAAGTTTTTTTTCCTTCTTGTGCCTGTAAATATTGATTAGCAATGTAGAACAAGTAACAAGCAAGGGTCGTACCCACCTCGAAAAGAGAATTCTTAGCTCAAACACAATAAAAACAATACTTTAAGAACACCACATGAATCAACTAATAAGATATGAGATTGATTCTATTTTCTACAGGCAATTAAACAAATAAACTAATACTTAAACTAATATAAGAAGATGGAAAGAGATGGAAAGAATATCTTATGATGAATAGGGGGAAGAGTTGATATCCACAAACTAAACAATACAAACATACATGTCATTCATTCATGTTCAATCTATAGCAATTAATTAGTCACCTCTCAGCTATTTTAATTATTCACTAATGCTTTTAATGATCAAGTAGTCACCTCTCAGCTATTCCACTCAATTAAAACGGGATTCGTTATATGTGATATTGAATACATCTCATTAATCAAACCGTTACCTCTCAGCTATTCAATTCAATTAATTCGACATATTAATTCATAAACAAATTGTCACCTCTCAATTTATCAACTTGATTACAAAAGAGGTCCAATTAAAGAGATTAATTATAGATATATAAAAGTCACCTCTTAGCTATTCTATCACATATCTCTAATTAATCTAATACAACCATTATAGCTAGGTCTCCCTATACTCTAACAATAATATTTAATCAACATGGATAACAATAACACATAAATAATCATGTTTACTTCATATCGCGGATAGAAATAAACAAGCATTAAGAATTTTGAATCACAATGAACATAAAGAATAAACATGGTGCTTTTGCATTATCTAGAGTGCTTCAACCATTCCCCCCTAAAGGGAACTTAGCTACTCATCCTTGATATTGACACCATGGAATAAGTAAATAAAGAACACATCATCATAATGGAAAATGGAATTGATTATTATTATTTAGAATAAGAAGAAAAGTCAAGAATACAATTTCAAGACTTGAGTTCAAGGGAGAAGAGAACTTGAACTATCTAAACCCTAGATACTACTTCTCTTTATATAGAGAATACAAAGCATGAATCCTAATGAATTCAGAAATTACTTTGCTTGCACACAAAGTATATTTGCTCTCTAAGTTAGGTCAAAATTCGTGGTGGTTGCGGTACATCTTTTATAAGGATGAAAACAACGTGGAACCCTAATTTTTGGGGCCTAAGTTGTATCTTGGATAAATACCTTCAGATAGACAGCTTACGGGCCCAAATCGGAGTTCTGGATCATCATATAGAGTATTTTTAAGATTAGGCTTCAAGTAACGGGCTTCAATGGATCTTTTGACCTGTGGGCTTCATTACAACTTGGATTGAGCTGGGATTTGGACCACCCATCTTGGACATAAAGTCAAGTCCACAAGACCAGTTCAAGGGGTGCCCTCAGCAACTATGCAGGTACAAATAGTGATTTATGTCCTTTGTGCAAATAACAAATTTTTAATGGCTTTTCTTGGCTTTTGGCGGGCTTCAACACAATATTCATATTTGGCTAATGAAACCTATACAAATGACAGTAAAACACTAATCAATAAATCGAACACAATAATATAAGCTAAGTGATATGCAAACGAGGTGTTATTCGGGGGATAAATTTATATTTTTGAGGACTTATCAATAAGCAATGTTTACCGCTGGCCCAAAGATCACCCTCAATGTGTCACTCACATCTTTTTTCTCATCCACACTCTCCCGAGTTCTAGTGCTCACCCTCTTGATACGTTTGTTTATCGTTGTACGTATAACCTTTTGAGATGTGTTTTCAGCTGAGCTTTGAGATATTTGAGTGTTATCGGTGTAAATGCAGAAATACGTTATGTGAATAGAGTGCTAAAGAAGATGATCAAAGATAGAAGTGGGAAGAGATTTGAGGATGAGAAGCGGCTGAGCTATCTTAGAAGATAGTTGCTTACGTATCTAAGAATGACCAAGTCTTAGAATCAAGCCTACGTAGTTTATATTTATAGGTGATTGGGACAACGGTTAGCTCATTAATTGTCCAACGGTAGGATCAATTAATGAGCAAGTGTTACGAATTGATTGAAAAAATATTGTAAGTGAAGAGAATAAATGTGTGAAATAAGGGTGAGCACGGAGTGAGGTCGAGCAAAATAAGCCCCAGCTCGAGTGAGGTCGAGCAAAAATTGGTTCACGTCGAGTGACGACGAATTGAAGTCGGATCTTGATTGAGTTTGGTGAGCTCGAGGTGAAGTCGAGAAAAAAAGTGCCCACCTCGTTTGATGTCGAAGGTTTAATATATACTTGTGTTCGAAGTGGTCGCTTAAGTGAGCTCGAGGGAGCTCGAATATATGGGTATATACAATCGGTATCACAAATGTCATTGTTACTATCAATAGTGTCAAGGTTGATTGGACTACGATCATCAGGCTTGAATGATAGTGAAATCTCATCATCAAGACCGATGGCTTCATCATCGGTGCACTCGTCCACACCTAACACATATGCATATTATGATATTATGATATGATCGTTGACTATCAAATCAAAAATTTGGTTACCTTAAAACTATATTGGCTCTACACATACCAACAATACTCAAAAAGGATATGTGAGCATATTGTAACCCTCCACACTCATGACACCATTGGCTTGATCATCCCAACAAATTTGAGACATTTACAAGTAGTTTTGCAACAATTGCATCTCGGAGGACAGAAGCTGCAGGATGTGACTACATAACCTTATTTTACGGCAACACATAAGATAAAAAACGACACTATTCAAATCAAATAACAAGACTTCTTAATAGAGCATACATTATACATTAGTAGATCATTATCAGAAAGATTATTTTGACTTCAACCTCCCTAAATATACACTCGGAAGAAATATTAAAGAAACTGGATTAAATTTTTCCTCAGGTATATGATGGAAAGAATGACAAACATCCTATGTACTTGGTGAAAACAGATGAAAATATAAACTTTCCTATTGTCTGGAAATACAATAGAAACATTTGGTCCATACCTCCATAGGACTACCACCCAGACGGCCCATTATACCCTTTAAACTAGTGATATGGTTAACAAGGGCTTCTCACTTGACATGATGTTAGGTGGGCTTAATATATGTTAGTACCTATTAGAAAGTTCACATGGATTTGCCTTGTTCTTGAACTCTTAATGTTGGGGGTCTCATTTGTATGTCAACTGAGATAGACTTAGGGTGCGTTTGATAAATTTTCCTGGCAAATTGTTATTTTTCGGCAATCGGGCAAATATTGAAGCAAATGGTGATTTGCCGGATTCAGGCAAATATATTTTAAGGCAAATGAAATTTGCAAGTGTTTGATAACTCGACGGGCAAACACCGGCGAACACATTAAAACTGGTTTTTGCCACTATTTCACTGTTTGATAACCTCAAATGACCTAGGCAAACACTTAAACTGAACACGGGCCAAACTTTTTTAGCCCATCAATCTTAAGCCCATCAATCCTAAGCCCATGAAGAAAACACATGTCTTATCAACCCAAACCAATAACACAATACATACTTGATATTTGTTGTAGTAAAAAAAATATAAAATTAAAAAAATTTATTAATAAAATTTTAAAATTTAATTAACGAAAAAAGAGGTAGTGGTTGCTATAGAAGATAAATGGGGATAAAAAAAATACTGGCGGAAAAAATGAAATGTTTAATAGCCCTGTATGTAGTTGTGTTCTAACACAAGGAACTTCAACTCGATAAACATAAGAATGTGTAAGCATGATATTTGGTATTTTATAAGCATTTGACGGATGCTATTTTATAAACATTACCAAGTATACACATCGACATTATAAAAAAAAATTACAAGGACATGTATAAAAAATCATCACTCACAATATCCAAAATAACCTGTATGTACATGACTCTAATGCATGAGTAATAAACATACAAAGAATAACCAAAAAAATTTAAAAAAAAATAAAAAAATACACAAGTTAGAAACAAGCCCATAAGCAAATATATATATATAAAGTCGGAAACACGTCCACTCGACCACCATTCATAAATATCAACATATTTACACAACTTCGAAACCCAAAACACATGTCATCCTGAAAACCCAAAATATTTACACAACTTCGAAATCCTACTAAGTCTGATTACATTGTCAAATATGTAAACCCAAAATACCTCAGTTCACTAACCCCAAAATACTACGTAGAGTACATGTAACTAGAATACCTCCGAGTCAGAATCAGAGTCAATCACAATTGTGGTGTCTACTGAAATCTCTTCTGCGACATCTTCATCAACATTCATTGATTCTGAGTTCCTGAAAATTTTTGCTACATAGTCCCAATTTCCGCCTATGCCATAATTGTCAAAGCATGAACATGGTTCTTGACCATTACAAAGAGCTTCATCATCACCAATCTTCATCTTCTTTTTCCCAGCCCTATCAACCTTGGGTGCTACCACCTTGCGTGCCTTGTGTGCCTTAGGTGATGCCCTGGGGGTTGGTGCCTTTGGTGTTGGTGCTTTTGGTGTTGGTGCCTTTGGTGCTGCTGCCGTGGGTGCCGCCTTGGGTGTTGCTGCCTTGGGTGTTGTTGCCTTGGGGTGCTGCTGGCTGTGTGTTGCCTTGGGGATTCTGAACTTCATTACTTTCGGCATGATCACTCGTATTTTAGGTTTCTTCGCCAGTGATTTTGTCCCCGATCCACTTGCGCCATCTGTCTTCCCAGCTCTAATACCAAGTGCTTCCATCTTTGAAGTAGTGTGGCGGCGGCTAGTTGGAGTACAAACCTTCTCCCTCGGTGTATCACTGAGCACTCGTGCAGCCCTTGCCCGAGCATACAATCTCTCAACTTTTTTTTTTACCTTTGAGCACCCAATCAGGAACTGTGGGGTCCACATGCCTGATTTGAACGCAAATCTCTAAACGATGCTGAACATAACCCAGAATTTCAAATAATATTTCATCACCTGCTGCCAATTTGGAGTTTTTTTATGAAAGTGTGCCAGCCACGATGTTTGAAGTAGTATGCATGGTCTGAATCCCACAGCAGGACGATCTTATGGTCATAATCACAAGACCACAGATTGACAACCATTCCAGAATAAAAATTGTCGTTCAACATTGCCGGTATTTTCTGTTGAAGACAGGTTACATATATAAATGTGTTATCTCCCTAATTTTGTCACTGTCATGGTATTACATGTATTCAAAAAAAATTCAAAATATATAATAGATTCCAAAAAAAGAAGGGATTATACATACCATCATTTTCGAATTAGTGACGTACGATTTCGTCACAGTCTTCGACCACCAAATATTACGCTCTCCGTCAATTGGTTGAAGTCCTTTCGCATTAGCCATCTATTATGAACAAAAATAACAAATATACAGTAATAATAATAAACAATAAATAGCCTAGCAAAGTAATATACAAAATAATAAAAAAATGGTTGTAATGGTTAAATTGAACATGTCAAATTTAAACATCACCAAAATATGATTTTAAAATAAGCATAATAATGTCGAAAGACAAAGTACCAGAATAATTAAACACGTGATAGTGACATCTATGCCACTTTTAAGATGCATGACATCAATGATGGTTGATAATAAACACCGTCAGGTGCATGTCAAAACTTGTCCTCGACATTTCATAGTACAGGATGACTTTGGATTTGTACTTCTTATACTGCAGCATTTCAGGTGGGAGCGACTGCCAAACATCATCGGTGGCAATGAGTTTGCAAGTTGTGGGGCAAAATACAAACGTTTCATTCTCACACAAGAGTTCTATATGCCTTGCAACCCTCCTAGCCACATACAACCGAGTTGCAACACAAGCCTACGTGTCGGTTCGACCATTATTTTGTTCCACAACAACTCATCCATAGATGTTGTCGATCGAACATGCCGTCTACAAAAACCCCTTCCACCTTCCATTATCAAATTCTGTGTGAACAACACATTCCAATCAAACAAGTATATAAGTGCGGCGAAACATTAATGAAAAGGTTGTACTTGTCCGAGGATCATACGAAAAATCCCAATCATCACATAATATTACATATTAAAAAGGTACACAAGGTTCTTTAATTTGTTACAAAATGTCATATTAAACATCATGAGTCTGACTCGACTCATTATCAAAGTAGCTTTCGTTATCACAAAACCTAAAACATATGTTAGGATGTGGTGTATTCGAGCAATGCATACACGTCTTGACTTCTTTTGCTTTATAGTGAAACCATGCGTAAGAGCAATCTTCGCGACAACGATGTTGAAGGCATTGAGCACATATCATCCCCATGTCATTCGTCGGAGGTGATCGAAGTATCGAAAACAAGTACTCGATTGATGTACATAGTTCAACTGAACACTTCACAAGACTTATCCACTTTTCATCAAGCCTATTCTCACTTCCAGTGTAGATTTGCATCACACCGGTACAACCAGGTTGTTCACAACGCATGTATGGTTCTAAGATTGGCAAACAAGAATCGAATTCGAAGTCTTTATGTTGGATGTATTTGTATATCTTGAACGTTGCGCATTTCTGTTCCAATTCACAATCGAAATTTTTTCGTCGCTCACGAAACAACTCAACAATACTGATAAAATGCTCGGTAGTCTCCCAAATTTCAAACATTCTATTGGCTAAGTGTGATAGACCTCTACCTATAGTAACTCCCACCATTGCATGGAATCGGTTGGAAACAACACCTCAAAACTCTTCACCGGTACTATTTACTGGTGGTGAGCTTGTTGGGCCCATGCTCCACAACTATTCCATCGATATTGTCCCCACCTTAGTCACCACTAGGCCCAATGCCATTTCCATGGTGTGGGGTTTTCCCTATGGGTTTCACTTACCCAAAAGGCCTCGACAATAGTGGATACCAGACCATTACTTATAAACCCATTAGAGATCTGTTATGGCTCGGATGTGGGACTATTTGGTCCACACACCTAACAATCTCCACCTTGGACCAAATCTCGACCCAAGCCCACCCAATAAACCATGGGCTCTGATACCATTTGTTGAACTATATGCTGTAATTAATTAAATCCTAACAACGCCAACAACCCGCAACCTAGATGTTCGTGAGAACACCTCCTTTGCAATACATGATATGTTTGTCAATGATGTCAAAGATTACCAAACAATAAACAATAGTATAAGAAGAATAAAACAATAACGAACAATAACACCAAAATATACGTGGTTCGGCAATGCCTACCTCCACGGGGAACAATGAGAAGATTTCACTATAAGAAAAGAAACACCGATTACAATAATCTCCCTAGTATCTTTCTCAAGATCTTAATCTCTCACCTTAAACCCAATACACCTTTGACTCCCAAAGTTCTCTCTCACTTACTCTTTCTATTTCTATGTTTCTATTGTTTCCTACTCTCTTGTCTTGTCTTACAAATACCATGTTACTTAGGTATTTATAGCCCATGGATAGAAACCAAATCCATATAGAATTACTTATTCAAAATAGAGATAAATAGAAAACCGAGTCCAAATAGAACTCCTGCACATATATGGTTTCCTTAACCAATATAGAAACTGATCTTATGGATCACACCTCTTATAAGGTATGATCATGTGCACCCAACTGTTACGAGCCAATATACAACAATCTCCACCTTGCCGAGCCATCGACCAAAAAAACAAGATCATTGCAGCTTGAATTTCTTCAAACACCCTCACATTGGCAAAAATCCTCTTGCCTCAACGCACCTCAAGTGAGGAGGTGTTCCACCCAATCTTTAGCATGTAGAAAGATTGAGCAAGTTCAAACAATGTCTGAACTTCTCAACTGAAACCAGCTTAGTAAGACAATCTAAAGCATTCTCATCCGTGTGAACCTTCTCAATTGTAATTTCACCCAAGTCCAACCAATCCCGAATTCGATGATAACGAATATCAATATGTTTCATTCTTGCATGAAACATTTGATTCTTCGCAAGACAAATATCACTCTGACTGTCACATCTTATCATCATAAAACTTTGATCTAACCCGAATGTGTTTACTAATCCCTTCAGCCAAATAGCTTCCTTGTAAGCTTCTATTACTGCCATATACTCCGCCTCAGTAGTAGATAAAACAATAATCGTTTGGAGCATTGATCTCCAACTAACTGGTCCTCCACCATAAGTGAAGACGTACCCTGTGGTGGATCTTCGCTTATCTAAATCTCCTGCATAATCAGCATCCACATAACCCGAAACACGTGTTTTCCCTTGCTGTCTTTCAAACAAGATACCCAACGTCTTAGTGCCCTTCAGATACTTGGGAATCCATGTCAGAGCTTTGCAGTGTGGCTTTCCCGGATTCGCTATGTATCTGGATACTACACTTAGTGCTTGAGCTAAATCAGGTCTTGTGCATACCATTGAATATATGAGACACCCTACTGCGCTTGCATACGGCTTCTTCTTCATCTCGTCCACTTCAGCATCTGTGGAAGGACATTGACTTTTGATTAAAAACAAACTAATGTTCAAAGGAGTTGACACAGGATCTGCATCAATCATATTGAAGCGCTCAAGTACCTTTTGATTGTACTTGACTTGTGACAGCCATAACTTTCCCGCTTTCATGTCTCTCCTTATCTCCATACCTAGGATCTTCTGTGCAGAACCAAGATCTTTCATGTCGAATTCCTTACTTAATAACGTTTTCAGCTCCTTAATTCTAGACATATACCGGACTAGCAATAAGCATGTCATCTACATAAAATAGCAATAAGATTACCATCCCATCATCGAACACATGAGTGTACACACAACAATCCTTCTGTGAGTAACCCTTCGCCACCAAACGTGCTTTGAACTTCGGTGGTTCTTTCTCATGCATTCCTTCCTTCTTCTTGTAAACCCACTTACAGCCAACAATTTTTCTTTCTGCGGGTTTAGGAACCAACTCCCAAACAGAGTTCTTGTATAGAGATTTCATCTCTTCAGCCATAGCTTCAATACACTATTCTCTTTGGTTACTTTCAACTGCTTCACGATAAGAAGTAGGATCATCTTCACTAATGCTTAAAGCATAATGAACTTCTTCCTCGAACCCAAGTCTAATAGGTGCTTTGACTTGCCTTTGGCCCCGGTTCTTTGTTATGCTGTAAGGTTGTTGCTTATCTTTATTAGATTCAACCTCTTTTTCACACTGTTGTTGTTCTGGCCCATCCTCTTCAACCCCTGCATCTGACTCTTCCACCTGAATAGGAGTCTCCCTGTTGGATACCTTAGTAAGAGGAGGTGTCTCTGTAGTTGCTTTCTTAACAATAGTGTTTTTCTCACCATTCTTCATGTCTTGATTCATAGGCATAGTCTTCTCATCAAACACAATATCTCTACTAAAGATTTTCTTTCGGTTCACTGGATCCCATAACTTATAACCTTTTACTCCCTTCTCGAAGCCGATGAAAATGCATTCATGAGATTTGGGTTTAAGTTTGGTTCTCTCATCACTAGGAATAAGAGCATATACACTACATCCAAATACCTTCAAAGTAGAGTAGTCTACTGGTTTACCTGACATACCTCTTCTGCACATCTGAAATCAAGCATCTTAGATGGTGAACGATTAACGAAGTGACAAGCATGGTTAAACGACTCTGCCCAAAACATCTCTGGCAGACCTGCACGAAAACTCATGCACCTCTCTTTATTCATAAGAGTTCTATTCATCCTTTCTGTAACTCGATTCTGTTGGGGATTCTTCTTCACGGTAAAATGCCTTGCAAAACCTTCATCTTTGCAGTACTGTAGAAACTTCCTATCCTTATATTCACCGCCATTGTCAGTTCTTAGATACTTGATTTTCCTGCCTGTTTGATTCTATACCTCTGCCTTCCACTCTTTAAATTTAGTGAAAACTTCGGATTTCTCCTTCATGAAGTAGACCCAAACTTTTCTCAAAAAATCATCCATAAAAGTGACAAAGTAGCGAACTCCACCTTTTGATTGAGTAGTTGAAGGACCCCACACATCTGAGTGAATATAGTTAAGTACTTTTGTACTTCTGTTTTTGTATCTGCAGCTTTGAAGAGTACTTTAGTTTGCTTTCCCATAATACAATACTTGCATAACTCAAATTTACACTCTCCTACACCCTTCAACAATTGTCGCTTGTGTAGTTTTTCCATGGCTCTTTCACTCATATGCCCTAGCCTCAAGTGCCAAAGCTGAGTGCGATCTTCTTGTGTAGAAACTGCAGCTCCACCAATTATTGTATTTCCCAAAAGCTTGTACAAATTGTTAGAAAGTCATACTCCTCTCATAACCACAAGTGAACCTTTTGAGACTATGAGATTCCCATCTTTGGATTTGTATGTGTACCCATTCTTATCCAAATAACCCAGGGAAATAAGATTCTTCCTTAGTGCAGGAACGTATATCACGTTACCCAGAGTCCTAACAATTTGATCATGCATCTTCTACTTTACCGTACCGATTCCACAAACTTTACAAATGGAATTATTCCCCATAAAAACTACGTCGCCTTTTCTTTTCTCAAACGTGTGAAACCAGTCTTCGTTTGAACACATATGATAAGAAGCGCCACAATCTAAAATCCAAGGAAAAGAAATATCATTACCTGAAGAAGTCGCCAAAATTTCTCCGTCGTTATCATCTGTAACAACGCTGGCTAAATTTGAATTTTCGGCCTTCTTCTTCTTTTCCTTATATTTCTAACAATCTTCTTTCCAGTGGTTTGTCGCACCACATTCAAAGCACTTTTTTTATCTCT
This sequence comes from Aquilegia eximia, assembly GCA_023053565.1. NCBI lineage: Eukaryota > Viridiplantae > Streptophyta > Magnoliopsida > Ranunculales > Ranunculaceae > Aquilegia > Aquilegia eximia. The sequence goes on from JALIGU010000003.1 coordinate 21,161,731, forward strand.
GGATTTAGATCTTCCCCTGCCTTTTGATTTGCTACTTCTCTTATTTATTCGACCCCTCTCATTAGAATTCTTGACATATAGTCCTTCTGCTTGAGAGTCTTAACCTATGTTCTTATTCATCTTCACATGAGAGATTATATCTTGAACAACTTCATCATACTTTAAAGTATCCTTGCCGAACATCAATGTGGTCCTGAAGTGCTTGAAAGATGGAGGCAAAGATCTGAGCAGGTACAGAGACTTGTCTTCATCGTTATACTTCACATCCACCCGTAGCAAATTTGTGATGCACTTATTGAACACGTTTAGATGTTCTATAAGATCACCACCTTCTTCCATCCGAAGATTCAAGAGTTCATCCTTTAAGAAAAGCTTATTGGATAAAGACTTACCCATATACAACTTCTAAAGCTTTTCTCATGTTCTTTTGGGGGTAGTTTCCTCCATCACATTAAACATCACCTCGTCCGAGATATGTAGTTCGATGGAACTCATGGCTTTGAGATCTGCTTTGTTCCACTCATCATCTAACATGTCCTTTGGTTTGTTGTCTTTCTCGTCAAGAACCACATGAAGATCTTGTTGGATCAAAACGTTTCTCATCTTCCTTTGCCATAGTGTAAAGTTATCTCTATCGTCAAACGGTTTAATCTCAACTTTTACACCGCCGCCAAGAGTAGTAACTGATGGTTTCTTACCGTCATTATTCGCAAAAACACCTGTAGTCTCCATCATCTTTCGCAAAACCTTAATTCCAACCTAAGCTCTTGATACCACTTGTTGGGCCCATGGTCCACCACTATTCCGTCGATATTGTCCCCACCTTAGTCACCACTAGGCCATATCCTTGGTGTGGGATTTTCCCTATGGGTTTCACTTACCCAAAAGGCCTCGACAATAGTGGATACCCGACCATTACTTATAAAACCATTAGAGATCTGCTATGGCTCGCATGTGGGACTATTTGGTCCACACACCTAACAGAGCTGCGGACGAACCCCCAAGCAACAAATAAATTTTTATCATCTTTGGGTGTCCACGTCAATCCCTTTTATAAAATAACACATAAACATGTAAGGACTCCACAAAATAAAATTGTTGAACAAAACAGATATATGTGGCATTCAATAAAGTTGTCATTAAACAAATTGGGTTATAAAAGTAGTCATTACACACATTACAGATAAGAGTCATTCATGGACGCAAATTATACGCAATTACTATAGTAAACATTGGCAAGTAGGTTGGCATACATTGTAGGTGCAAAACTTTAATCCACAAACTCGAGATACGTATAGATTAATCGAACAGTTATAATGAAAGCCTTGTATAGACAGAGATAAGATGGGGGGTATACAATGAGACTGGACCTGATCGGGATCAGGCTGCCTACGTATCCAAGAAGATGAACTTGGAATCAAGTCTCTGCTTCCGCTAAGCTCTAATGGAGTTGCTCAGTGGAAGACTCGTAGTTCAGGAGGTTTAGAACTCCTGTATTTGTAGTAGGCTGGAGGAGACTGGCTCAACCACCCCTCCGATTTTGACTCCATGAACTTAGGCAGTTCAACTGTGAAGATGCTTTCTGTGAGGATAGCTTGCATGCTGCCGAGTGGTTATCCCCTTGGTTTGAATCCCCTTTGCCCAGGATGACTACCACGTGGCATCCTCTGATAGGTTCTGGTTCAACCTGGGTCTTCCTTTATCTTCTCCAGCGGGCTAGAACCATGGGTTCTCTTAGCCTGAAATCTCGCTGGACTTATCCAGTTGGTTGGGACTTGGATTGACCAAGCCTGAAAGCAAAGACTTGGGCTTGACTCCTCTGACCAGAGGCCTAATCTTCATTGCATACACCCTGGCCAGGTCCTCTAGACTTCTGTGTTAAGCCTTTGGATGAGCCTCTGTCGTTGCTGGACTTTACTAGGCCGAACCTGGCCTACTTGACTGAGGTGGGCCTAGTCGATGTATGGGAGCCCAAGGATCAACTTCTTATACAGTAACCGCGGCTGCACCCATTGATCGTGGACTATCCGGTAGGTCAAGGTCCACAGAGCGTATGTGGATCCCTTGAAACCGGGTTGGGCCCTACCCGATAGCCAAGGCTTGGCTGGATAATGCTCAGGTGCTTCCGGTTTAGCTTCTTATACAACCATCGATGACACCTGTCGGGTTTTTTTACCTTGGGTACACACATCGCCCCTTCTTTTTGAAGTAGAAAATCTGCTTGGGAAAGATCTTCGGAATATCTTCCCCGGCTGTTGAGATTCGGAGGATTCCTTCCTTGACACGCTTCTTGATGACGATTCCGCATCCCTTGGATCAAGGACTAGGATTTCCTTTTTCCTCTATAAATAGCAAACCGGAGGTGTAGAAGGATATCCACTTTTCTTTCCCCGGTTTCTGTTGTTGTTGCTGCTGTTGAAGCTTCTGCTGTAGAATTACTGACGACCGGAGTACCATCCAGAAGTATATTGTGGATATGCGGGAGAAAATGACTCTAGAGATCGAAGACCGGGATCGCCGTATAGAGCTGATGACAAACGCCTGTTTGGGAGACATTCGTCTGGCGCGCTTGAGCCTGTTTGCCTTGAACGGCCAGCTTGCTGACAAAAGCCGGAAGCTCGAGGCTGCCACCCAACGGATCTGGGTTCTTCAGAGCGAACTAGCCACCGCATATGTACTGTTGGAGAAGCTGGGGTATCATCCAGTCAAGGAAGAGAAGAACCCTTGACCTGTATTCCCTCGGCTTCCTGCACTATGTAGGGGAGTAGTGCCCCTGATTGAAGCAAATCAATGAAATTATTTGTTTATTCTGTTTTTGTTTCCTTCGAACTGTTGAGTCACCACTTTGTCAGTCTTCTGAGGGTGAGGGTGCTCTTGCGAGTGGCACCAACCCCTTGTAAGGTGCTTGTTTTGAATGACTCGTGACTCCCTTTCTTCTTAGACGAAGGAGTCCCTTTGATAACCCGGCTTTCTTCCCGTTTTCTTAACAATGGCAGATTCTAGGCCTCTTTCTAGTGCAGTGAGTGACAACCGATCTGAGATAGTTCAAAAATTGTCGAGTCAGGTGGATGACCTTAAGAGGAAGATCGGCGAGCTTCGTGAGAAGCAGCTTCTTCACGAAGATATGCATGATAATCGGATGGCGGGTATGAAAGAAACTGTAGGATACTACCGGGTGAAGCTGGAGGAGAAGATGTACAGCTTCAACTTCCAGTGAAAGCATGTGAATTTTCGCTGATCGAGTCATTAAACCAGTTGGTTTAATGATCTTAATGGAGAGTTCATTAAGATATTTGGAATACAATTAGCCGGTGGACCAAGGGCTCTTCTTTATAAAAAGGAAGGCTCGAAAGAGAGAAGGGTATTCTCTTCACTCTCTTTCTCTTCCTTCTTCTTCATTTTTGTCCCGCCATCAGCCGGAACCCTAGGTTCTGAAACTCTAAATTCCGGTGATTTTGTTCGAATTTTGTTCCAGCGATGAGGACAATGTTGGTTCTGAGCTCCAGTAGTGACGAAGAACCCCAGAATTCGGCTCCCCGTCCCTCTACTGATGAGGGCGGGCATAGCGGTATTCCGATGACTGGGCCTCCTTTGCTTGCTGGTGTGGCGGAGGTGGTTCCTCTAGATTCTACTGAGCCTTTGTCGGAAATGCCCAGGAGGGGGTGGCAAGCTTCCTCTAACCTCCCCCGGAATCCTGAGCTCGAGCGGATGAGCGCGGCGGAGGTCCAAGAGCATCTTGGTTGGAGGGGGGTTCGATTTAGCTCTCACCCCTCCATTTCTGATGGTTGCCCTGGCAACTTGATCGCGGTAAGTCTTTATCAGCTCCTGTACGACATGTAGTTCCCGCTGCACTCTTCTATTCTGAGACTGCTGTCGTGGGGGGGGGGGGGGTATCCCGCCGGTTCAGATGCACGTGTCCTTCAGGATAATTGTGCGTCGAATTGGGCTGATTGCCCTTCACTTCAAGGTTCCCTTTAGCCTGGTCGAGATGTTCTTGCTCATGAAGTCGATCTCCCGGGAGGCCAAAGAGCGCTGCTTCTACCCCATCTCTTGGCGTACTGCCCGAAGGCTGTCTGGACTTCCCAATCATTATGGGAATTGGTTCGAGCCCTGCTACCGGGTGTGAGGGTGGTCATCTGACCGCATCATCCAAGTGTCGCGGGACTTCATAGGTAAGCATGCGTCTGACCTTGCTTTCATTTTTGCCCTTATGTTTTGTGTGCTTGCTGAGCTCCGGTTTAGGGATAGTTCCATGCCCATGTTTGCAGGGAAACGTCAGCTTCAGGTGTCTCTGCCCGCGAGGATGGACTCTTCTGCGGCTGAAGACAACATTGAGAGTTTCTTCAGCCTGCCGGCAGACCTGCGGGACCTGACTTTCCCTGAACAGATTGTGACGCACATTCGCTTCCCGGCCAGGCTTCCAGCTCTACCGGCTCCTCCGCAAGTCGTGGTGGTGGAGTCCAGCTCTGGTGAGGCTGTTGATCTGCAGGGGGAGATGGAAGACTGGCCCGATGAGGCTCTTCTAATCGGGGGAAGATCTCCTTCTGACGATCGAAATCCGGAGGTTCTGCCGGAAGTCATCCCAGTTCTCGGGGATGTCCAGGTCAGTGATGCTAGCTCCGTTTATCATTCAAACCCTACCTTGGGTCACCGGAGGAGACCGCATGTTTTTTTTGGCTCATCTGACTCCTCCGGTGATCCAAGCCTGATGTCGAGGGATAGCGGACTTCTGCGTTCCCGTGGGTCTGGTGAATCGGCTATTGAGGGATTCTTTCCTACCCCGGTCCAGGTACATACTGAGGTGGAGAACCTGGCCCAGCCAGAGATGGTGGGAGGTGTGTCCGAGGAGCCGGTGGTCGCCTCTGCTGCTGAGGGAGGCGAGTCAACTTTGAACTTGGGGGGTCCACCGGACGTAGTGGACGCCCCCAGTGTTGGATACGTTGGAGTAGAGGCTCCGATGGAGGTAAGACCTTCCTAGCGTCCTGCTGTTGAAGTTGTTTCTGTACAGTCTCCTGCCCCGGTTGATGCGAGGGGCAAGGTTGTTGTAGATGAGTCTGCTAGGTGCTCAAAGAGAGCTGCTTCTGCCTCCCCTGCTGATCAAGGGGAGGCTGTGCGCCTGAGAAGGGAGGATGCCATTTCTCGAGCGCTGAGAGGACCGGTGACGGGGACTACCCGGATTGGCAGTGGTTCCCACATCCCTGTTGAGGATGTTCTGGCTATCGAGGACGTCCAGACTGAGGTGAAGTTTACCGTGTCGGGCACTGTTGATGATGAAGCACCGGTTTATGGGTGGGGTGACTAGGTCCCATACACTGACCTGCCCACTGGCCCAACTGTGCAACTGGGCCCTGAACCGGGTGAGTACCAGCCTGAGGCTACCCCAGAATTTTTTTGCCGGCGTTCACCATTCATCCTGCGTTCTGAATGGGGAGTCGATGTCGATTGGGCACTCCGGCATCATGAACATCCACACTGCCTTTGACTACATCTTCCAGAACTTGCTCCCGGAGGACCAGGCGTACTACTACCGCCTTTCTCGTGATCAGGCGATGAGAGTAGCGCCTCAGAACCTGATTGCGGTATGATTCCCTGCCTTGAGTTCTGATTTGTATATTTGTAGATGTCTATATGCTTATTCCTGACTCTTGTTTCTCTTGCCTGTCAGATGCAAGTTGCCATAGCCCAGGTCTTTGAGCTGAGTGCCAAACCCCGGCCTTCTGCCTTGGAGGACCTGGAGCGCCTACGAGCTGAGAATCGACAACTCGAGCAAGACCTGACGGGGGCAACAGCGACCGGTGTGCTCTGGAGGATGACAAGCGGTTCAGGGCGGCGGAGTACCACAACTTGAACTTCACCCTAACCGCTGCTCTTTAGAGAGAGGAGGATGTCAAGACTTCCCTGGCAAAACTGGAGGCCACTTGCTGGAAGCTGACCCGAGAGAAGCTAGAGCTGGACCGGCGTCTCTCCCTCAAGGAGGTGGCGTATGACCGGGCCGCTGAAGAGCTCCGGCTGGAGAAGGATGCCTACCAGCAGGTTCTCGACCATCTGGAGAAGGAGAAGGCGGAGAAGGGCAGTGATGGCCCCGGTCCATCTTCGCAGCCTTAGCTCCGTTATACTTTTGTAGAAAGGCTCATGTCCCGGTTGCCGGGGGACTCCCTCTTGTATATCTTCTTTTCTGAAAAAGAAATAAAAAATTTTGTAGTGCAAAAACATCTTGTTAGATATCTTTACCTTGTTTACAGCATTTATTACAACTGTCTATCTCCCTCGCCCCCTTATCGTTTTAAAGAGTTTTCCTTGGGACGATAACAGTTCTTTTTCTTGCTGACTTCATGGCGATCCATGGTTTGATGCTCAAAGGGGACTCGTCCCTGTATTGCAACCTTTGACCTGGGGGAGGCTAGCTCGCCTAACTGCCCCGGTTTTTAAGAGTGGATAACCTAGCTCTTAAAACTGGTTTCCAGGACCGGAAGCTAGGTCCAGGCGTCTTGGGCCTAAAAGGAGCGTAACCCTGCATTTAGGACTTAGCCAGGATCGGAAGGTAGGTCCGAGCATCCTGGGTTGGATGGGGTTTGATCCCTAACATCAATGATTTCCAAGACCGAAAACTAGGTCTGGGCGCCTTGGGCCTAAAAGGAGCATAACTCTGCATTTAGGGCTTAACCAGGATCGAAAGCTAGGTTCGGACATCCTGGGTTGGATGGGGTTTGATCCCTGACATCCATGATCTCCAAGACCGGAAGCTAGGTCCAGGCGCATTGGGCATAAAAGGAGCATAACTCTTCATTTAGGACTTAACCAGGATCGGAAGCTAGGTCCGGGCATCCTAGGTTGGATGGGGTTTGATCCCTGACATCCTTGATCTCCAAGAGCGAAAGCTAGGTCTGGGCGCCTTGGGCCTAAAAGAAGCATAACTCTGCATTTAGGACTTAACCAGGATCGGAAGCTAGGTCTGGGCATCCTGGACCTCAGTGGAGACTTGATCTTGCACAATGATTTTCAGCAGTAAATAATACAAAGTACTCAAATTCTTGCGAGAAAGAATCTTTATTGAAATCATCAAATGGAGTACATTACTTGTAGAATTTCTAAAGGTGGAAAGCGTTCCATGGCCTGGAAAAGAGGTTGCCAGACAGAGTTCTGAAGAAGTATGAGCCTTTCGCAGCATGTTTGTCTATGATGTAAGGTCCTTCCCAGTTTTCTCCAAGCTTCCCGGCGGTTGTATCCTCTGTCATCACTTTGACTTTTCTCATGACCCAGTCGTCCGGATTGAATTTCCTCTCTACGACTCGCTTGTCGTATCCTCTTTTGATAGTTTCCTGGTACCGGAGGAGCTGTTGCAGGGCTTGTTCTCTCTTGTCGTCAAGAACGGCTTTTTCTCTTGCTAAGATTCCTTCATTTTCCTCGGTAAGGACTGCATCGGTACGAGTCGTCGGAGCTAGCAGTTCTGTTGGCATTACCGCTTCTGCTCCAAAGGTAAGCTGAAAGGGCGTCATATCGGTGGACCTTCTTCGGGTGGTCCGGTATGCCCATAAGACCCCCGGGAGTTGCATTACCCAGTTGCCTTTTGCTTTATCCAGTCGTTTCTTGAGTGTATCCAAGATGACCCGGTTGGACGCTTCTGCTTACCCATTCCCCTGAGGGTAGTATGGGGCTGAAAAGTTGTATTTAACCCCCAAGGACTTGCAGAACAACCAGATGTTATCACAATCAAACTGCTTTCTATTATCTGACACTAGCTCTTGGGGAACTCCAAATTTATAGATTATATCTTTCCACAGAAATCTTCTAACGTCAGAGGCGCATACCTGTACTAATGCTACGGCTTCAACCCATTTGGTGAAATAATTTGTAGCGACCAGCAAGAACCTGACTGAGTTTGAAGCTTTCAAGAGCGGTCCCACAATATCCAATCCCCACTTGCCAAAAGGCCATGCGCTCAGGATGCGGTGTAGTTCGCTTGTCGGAGCATGGCCAACCGGGGCATGTTTCTGACAGGGGAGGCATGCCTGTGTAAATTTCTTGGCGTCTGTCATCATGTGCGGCCACCAATATCCTTGGATCATTGTCTTTTGTGCTAGATTTCTGCTACCGGAGTGATTGTCGCAGATCCCCGCATGGATTTCCTTTAGTATGATCAGGCCTTGTTCTGGAGTGAGGCACCTGAACAAGACCCCGGAGCCGTGGCTCTTCATGTATAGCCTGTGTGACTCCCGGTGTGGGATGATAGTGAACTTCCACGCATCCCTCTTAACTTTGGCTGATAGCTTTGGATCTTCGAGAAGCAAATGGTGGATGAGGAAGTTGATGTATGGACTGTCTTCAGAGTTCATGTTGTCTGGACTGTCTTCAATTGGTTCTTCCGGTGGGAGTTTCAAATTAATGTGGATATGCGAGAGTGGTGGTTCGTCCGGCTCCGTTGAAGGTGGCATCGCTTCTATCTGGCCTCTGGTGAGGCAAGGATTCCAGCCTTCAAGCTGTTATTCTGGAGGGTTCTGTGTCTGGCCCAGAGATGGAGGACTTGGCTCGCTATGTGTGCTCGACTCTGTGCCGGGCTGTGAAGCTTCCTCATCTCGCTTTTTTTTTCTATCCTCTGGTAGTTACCATGAGAACTTCCTTCCACTGTCTGCATTCGAGGAGGTAGACCTTCGGTAACGACATGTCTGGATCTTTGGGCCCAATACTCGGCTCTTTCTGGTATCCGATTGATAGCTGTCGTGGCTCTGTAGTGCTGATAGAAGAGGAAAGATATGCCAGGACGTCTGCATGCCTGACATCTATCCTTGGTCGATGCTCGACCGTGATGAAATCGAACTTCCCTGCCATGGAGTTGATGACATGAAGATACTTTACCATCCGATCGTCCTTGGCTTGGAAGGACCCGGCGAATTGGCTCACCGTTAGCTTTGAATCTGTCTTGATCATGACTCTTTGTGCCCCCAGTTGGAGTGCTGTCTAGAGACCATATATTAGAGCTTTGTATTCAGCTTCGTTGTTTGAAGCTGGGAACCCCAGTCTGACGGATTTCTCTGTCTTCTGTCCATGTGGGCTGATCAGGAGACAACCTACATCGGATCCTGTACAGTTACTGGACCCGTCAGTGTAGATTGTCCATGTTTCGTTGTCTTCTTTGGCCGAAGACTCCTGTGACCGGGGGGCATCGTTCACCCCCAGTGTATTTTCTTCTAAATCTGGGTTGACCGGGATATCTTCGATGAGAAAGTCTGCCATCAAGGAGGCTATTGCGTGCCCTTTCTCCGCGGTTCTGGGTTCATACCGGATGTGGTATGCGTTGAGGTAGCTGGACTATTCGATCAGTCGATTAGATTCTTCCTTCTTTCCAAGAGCTTTTCTGAGCGAGAACTCTAACTGCCCTCCCTTGAAAATATGGCTTTAGCCTCCTGGCTGCATGTACTAGGGTTAAGGCGTATAATGATCTTCTTAATCTAACATCAAATATCAATCAACAATCCAACAATGTAAGCAGAGAAACTGCGCCGCTATTATACTATCATCAAAATCATAGGGTTTTCAGATTACACATTTCTCTTTATAGCACTCATCTCATACTGTCATTAGGACATCTGCCCTTACAAAAGGAAATAACCAATCTAACCTTAAACTATTACAAAGACATTAGTGGCAAGGTATTCAGGACATGACAATGCCGCCTGCTTAAAACAATCCTTGACCTCAAGGATTGAAGTTTGGGAAATGAGTACTAATTTGGGTCCAGTCCTCCCAGGTTGCGTCTTCTGGCAGTGAGTTAGACCATTGAATAAGGACTTGGGTAACAACTTTATTATCCCGAGGAATTAGCCGACGGTTGAGAACAGCAATAGGCTCCATCAGAATTTGACCAGAACTGTCCACAAGAGGCAACTGAGGCATAACAGTGTCAGTTTGACCCAGTTTTTGTTTAAGTTGCGAGACATGAAACACATTGTGGATTTTAGATCCTTGAGGCAGTTGGAGACGATAAGCCACAGCTCCCACCTTGGCCAAAACCTGAAATGGACCATAGAATCGTGCAGATAATTTGAGATTTTTGCGGACAGCCACTGAAGTTTGGCGGTATGGTTGTAATTTGAGGTACACCCAGTCACCAATATGAAAAGATCTGTCAGTCCTCCTTTGATCAGCATACCACTTCATCCTTTCTTGGGCTTTAACTAAACTTTCCTTAACAAGGTCAAGCATGATTGAGCGTTGCTTAAGTAATTCTTCCACCTTAGCCACTGAAGAAGAGACTGTCACTGGAAATGCCAAATGTGGGGGTTCATAACCGTATAGAGCCATAAAGGGGGACATCTGGAGACTGTTGTGATAATTAGTATTGAACCACCATTCTGCAAGTGGTAACCAAGCATTCCAAGAGGTAGGACGATGACCTGTCATGCACCTTAAATATTGTTCCACACAAGCATTGGTGCGCTCTGTCGGGCCGTCAGATTGAGGGTGATATGCTGTAGTGAGATGCAGGTCTGTGCCCAAAGCCTTGAAAAGTTGCTTCCAGAAATTGCTAAGAAATATCTTGTCGCGATCTGAAACAATGGAGACTGGCATGCCATGGAGTTTATAAATATTACTAAGAAAAAGAGAAGCTACCTGACTGGCAGAGAAAGGGTGCGCGCGAGAGATGAAATGACTGTATTTTGTTAATCTATCTACGACCACCAATATCACATTCTTGCCAGCAGATTTTGGTAAGCCTTCGATGAAATCCATAGAGATATGCTGCCATGCTTGTTCAGGGACTGGGAGAGGTTGCAATAACCCAGCTGGAAGGGTGTGTTCATGTTTGTTTCTCTGGCACACATCACAGTGACGCACATGAGAGAAAATTTCAGACTTCATCCCTGGCCAGAAAAAATAAAGCTTGGCTCTCTGATAAGTTGCTTGCATTCCAGAATGTCCACCAATTGAAGAAGAGTGAATAGAAGAAATTAGTTGGTGTCTGAGTGTTGGATTATTCCCAATGTACAATCTCTGTTTATACCTGACAAGCCCCTTCTTCAGCGTGTAGTGCTGATGACCATCTGCAGAAATCAGTAATTGAGAAATGAGTTGTTACACCACTGAGTCTTGTTCATAACTGGTGAGTATTTCTTGTATCCACTGGGGTTGAATGACTGAAATCATTTGACATTGGTTTTGTTCTTCTACAACTCTTGAAAGGGCATCTGCAGCTCGATTATCAGTCCTTTTTTTGTATTTAATATCGTAGTCAAATCCCAACAACTTTGTCAGCCACCTTTGTTGCAAAAGAGTAGTCATTCGTTGCTCCATAAAAAATTTTATACTGTGGTGATCTGTATAAATAGTGAAATGGTGTCCTAGCAGATAAGAACGCCATTTGGTCACTGCCATCACTATTGGGAAGAGTTCCTTTTCATATGTTGAGAATCCTAGAGCCCTTGTGCCGAGTGCTTTACTGAAGTATGCAATTGGATGACCTTGTTGCATGAGTATTGCTCCTACACCTTTGCCACACGCATCAGTTTCCAAAACAAAAGACTGTGAATAATCTGGTAGGCTGAGAACTGGAGTAGAAGTCATGGCTGTTTTGAGTTGATTGAATGCCTTCTTAGCAGTGTCACTCCACTGAAAACTATTCTTCTTCAGCAATTTCGTTAATGGCTGACAGATAATTCCATAGTGTTTCACAAATTTTCTATAATACCCAGTGAGACCGAGGAACCCTCTGAGACCTTTAATAGAAGTAGGTGTAGGCCAATTCACCATTGCAGCAATCTTGCTTGGATCTGCAGCGACTCCTTCTCTTGAAATCAAATGACCCAAGTACTCTAACTGCAACTGTGCAAAAGAACATTTGGATAGTTTAGCATATAATTTATGGCACCTCAACACCTGTAGAACCTGTCGCAAATGCAACAAATGTGAGTCCATGTCAGGGCTATAAACTAAAATATCATCAAAAAAAACTAAAACTGTCTTCCTTAAGAAAGGTTGGAACACTTCGTTCATAAGTGACTCAAATGTTGCTGGAGCATTAGTGAGACCAAAAGGCATCACTGTGAATTCATAATGCCCTTGGTGTGTCTTAAAAGCTGTTTTGTAGATGTCCTTTTCTTCCACTCTGATTTGATGGTACCCAGATCGAAGGTCAATCTTAGTAAAAACCTGGGCACCGTGAAGTTCATCGAGTAATTCATCTATCACTGGCATGGGAAACTTGTCCTTAATAGTTACAGAATTCAGATGTCTGTAGTCTACACAAAATCGCCAGCTCCCATCTTTTTTCTTGACAAGGATCACAGGTGAGGCAAAAGGACTTGTACTATTCTGTATGACCCCAGCTGACAACATCTCTTTGACTAATTTTTCCAACACAGCCTTTTGGACATAAGGGTATCGATAGGGACGTAAACTGGTAGAATATGAGAAGACGGTCGACTAGTTTCAATGTTTTTGGTAGTTGGGTTTGGAGTAGGGACTGAAGCTATGGTGGGTGAACTTAGGCCATTAGTTTTGGGGTTTTAAAAAAAAAGTTTGGTGGATTGAGAATTTGGATTGAAGAAGGAAGTGGAACCAACAACAGATTTGGGTGAGAACTTGGTTTTTTTTAACTGGTTTTCAATGGCATGTTCTTTCACTCGAGCCAAATACAAAGTTGATTCAATGTGGTAGGTTGAAACATTTCGACTAATGCTCGTATGTCATCTCTCAACCCACTCAGGAAACTTAGGACAAAATACTCTTCTGAGAAAACATTATTTCTGCCCACCATGAATGAGTTTAACTCCTCAAACTGTTCAAAGTATTCATCCACTGTACCTGATTGACTCAGCTTGTTAAAATTTCCAATGTAATTTCCTTGCCCTAATTCTTCAAATCGTAAACACATATCTTCGATCAATTCATCCCAGCGTATGACAGATCGATTGTGTTGGTAATCTTGGAACCATGAATCTGCCTTACCCTCCATATACAAAGAAGCAATCGAGACTTTTTGATTATCATCAACAGGATAGAGTTCAAAAAAAATTTTACACTTGCGAGCCCAATTTCTAGGGTTTGTTCCATCAATTTTGGGAAAATGAAACTTTGGATGTTTAAGAACACTACCTGGACCATCAAAAAGGAACATCTGTGCAGAACGAGTTTGTTGTCGAGCTGGAGTATCGAGATCTATTCCATAGTCATCTCTATTACTATTACTTGAATCACCTAGCTCAGGTTCTTTTCCTTTCGTCGAACCTTTGCCAAGAATCTTGAATAACTCTTCAAATCTGTCTTCAAATAATTTTTCTGATCTCTTTCGACTTTCAGAGTCTTCCTTCATCTTATCCCCAAGTTTGGAGATCTGTTGACTCAAATCATCTAACCTAGCTTTGTGTTCTTTAGTGACCACATCCAAATCCTTCAATCTGGTGCTTTCCACCATGATTGACCGACCGAGGATCGATGCTCTGATGCCAAATATAATGATCTTCTTAATCTAACATCAAATATCAATCAACAATCCAACAATGCAAGCAGAGAAACTGCGCCGCTATTGTACTATCATCAAAATCATAGGGTTTTCAGATTACACATTTCTCTTTATAGCACTCATCAAAATCAATAAGAGTTCTGCTGCCTAACCTGACGTACGTACGTCCTAACAAGGTACGTACGTCCTGAACCAAAAACAACCTTATGACACAAGACGCGAAGACAAAGACACGGGATGACACGCGTACAACAAGGTTTTCTTAACAATGAAATCAAGGCGAGATAACCAAGGACGACCAATGTCACAAAATTGATGTCAAACAACTTAGTGTCGGTTTCATCAACCCCATGAACACAGAAACAAGCGTTTTGTTCTCACCGAAGCAAGTCTATTGCCTCCAAAAGCCCATCTTATTCATCACTTAGGACCTTCAACAATGCTTCAGTAAGGTCGTCGATCTTTGGACCAGAATAGTGATCTGCCAAAGATTTCACAGCATTTATCATCCCTTTGTTATATTTTGCGTCACTTGGATCAACGCTGCCTAGGCGTGACTTCTTACGCTTGTTCAGCAAGGGTACAATGGGAGGTGGTATGGTATTCCTACGAGGCTCTTTCGAACTAGAGCTTTCATTAGTACTCAGGCCAGAATTTCTGGTGTGCGGAGCTTGTGAACTCTTACTTGTGTCGCCTCCGTCCATTACCACAAAATCTTCTACTTCATCAGGTTTTGTCAATAATGAATACATATTTTACGAGACTTTAGGGATAATGATGGCACACAAATGCCTAAACAATATTTAACGTACAACAAAGGTTTACCATTTGGTGAATCAACCGCGAAGAATTCTTCTTCTTGGTCTCCAGCGTCACCCCCATGACCATTTGCAGTCTCATTACCGATGATAGTATACATTTGGTCATAAAATGGAAATTCTTTCCCATGTAAAGGTACCGCTTTGGGATGGGCCTACGTTAACATATATATGTATATACTAGTATTAGTAGTTGGTATAGACATGGGACCGATTTAATTGAATGGAATTCAAACACTAGAACAATTACCCGAAAATATCTATTCCAAGCGTCTTCGTCTCCAGATATAGTCTTGGTTCCACTATCGAAAGTGAAACCAAAACCACTAGCATCAATGAGCGCCTTCGTTGTGAGGTATGAAGCCCTCAAAGTCTTCATGCTCGATCTAACATTCTCAGGCCCAACTAGCATCCCTAATGCCTTGTTCACAGCCGCTGCCTTGAGGGATTCAAATTTTATCCCATTGTCGACACGCTTACCTCGAAGCGTAACCTCTTTACACAAGGTATCGAGCATGACCTCAATCATTGGCTTCGTCCACCTAATCTGGGTTTTACCAGTTTGGTGAGAACTAGTCTGGTTATAGGCTGGAAAGTACAATGGTTCTTGAGCTTGCGGTTGAGTAGGTTGGGGGGGGGGGGGGGGGGTGTAGTCTATTTGGGTTTCTTAGTCTTCCTTTGTGGTTTGAAGTTAATGGTTGACATGCCTAACAATATATCAATTCATCAAAACAACAAAATAGACACACATAGAAATACTTCAAAACAAAAAAAACAAATATTATAATAGTCATACAAATACAAATAAAAAATCCAAATACATAAATTGTTATAAATTGTACATAACCATTAAAACAAAATGATTCTCATTCTGGTTCGCCATTGTGGTAGTCAACATAATCGGCTCACATTTCATTGCGCAAATTGTCACGCCAATTGGTCCAAACTTGGTACGGACCAATAAGAATCTCACCCCTACTATTTCCATTATCGACTTCAGGTATTTGTTCTGGTTGGTCATCCTACCTTGGTACTCATGGCTGCCAAATATCCGTGGGATCGATGTCTTTCAGAAAATTGTGCAACGCACAACAAGCCAAGATAATCTTGGTATGCGTTCTCACATCATGGAAAGGGGCATACCTAAGGTACGCGAATCTCTTTTTCCGCACACCAATAATCCTCTCAACCACTCCACGCATTGATGAATGTATCCAATTATACAACTCATCAGCATTTTTGGGAGAGTTGGTTCCTCGCTCTCGAAGATGGTACCGGACACTTCGGTAAGGGGTTAAAAACCCCGGACTCAATGCAAAACCTGCATCGGCAAGGTAGTACTTACCGTTCGGTATAGTTAACCTCCTTCCCTAACGAGTAACTGTGTTCCGCTGCAATCGACCATCGTGGGCCGATCCCTCCCACCCCGCTAGCACGTAAGTAAACCTCATGTCAAACGTGCACGCTACGAGGACATTTTGGGATATTATACCCTTCCAGTTGCGGTACCTAGTATGATCTTCAGTGGGGACCATGGTAGGAAAATGGGTACCATCAACCGCACCAACAACATCCTATCGTGTAAAAAAAGTTTGATTAGTCTACAAGGACTTTTGAAAAATATTTTTAGTTTAGAGTTGGTTCTAGAGTAAAGAATCAGACCTTAAAAAACTCGTGGTAGTACACAGGGCTGTCATGGTTGGTTAGTGGTGAGCTGGCTTCGGTAGCATTGTTGACAACTTCCCTAAACAATTTAAGCATCGCGTCCAAGACTAGGTGGAAGAACCGGCTGACAGTTTCACCCGATCGATGGAACTCAAATCGTGTTCTTCGATTGCGGTTATCGTGTCCAACAATCAATAAGAACATGACAACTTGCTCTTCCACAGTCACGTAATGGGAGTTTGCTAGACCTAAGCGACGTAACCGATGACATAGTTGATGGAATTCTTTACGCATCATCCTTAGATTATCATGACAACTATTGTCGTTGTTTATGTAGAGTCTTGATAACCTAGACAAACGATCGGGATCTTGGTAAGTGTATGGCTCCATAGGTAAACTAGGCGATTTGATATACCTCCTACACCGGCGTTGACGACGTTGCATCACAGAATGGACAGCCGTAATTGCTATAATTGCAGCCACCAACCTACGTTCTTCTTCCTCAGTTGGCATTCTACAAAACCCCCAACCCGTTTAAAAGTGTGTGTATATATATATAATAATTCATAAATAACCGGAGAAAATAACCCATTTCATGTATATAAAATTGTTTGAACATCTTATGATAGAAATCGAAAACACGTCAAAATACATAAATCGTTTTACATCCCAAATTACAAGACAAAAAACAACTTCAACAGCACGGCAATCAACATAACCAAAACTACAACCACTAGCTTCTTGACCAACCACCAACTATCAGACACAGCTGGAAGCATAGATGGAAGCGTAGTTGGTAAGGTGATGGGTTACAGCGAATGACGTATCTGCGACGCACCAACATCCCTATCATCTAAAGCACCCGCATGACTAGAAAGATACTGGTTATATAGATGTTGGGCTTGGGCAATCGGTTCACAGTCCTGGTAATCATTATTTGGGAAGCCGTCTACTTGAGCCTTGGCGTCCGACCATCTTAAGTATATACCAGGACGTACCCCACGACGTACAAGATAACAAACATACTTAACTATAATGATATCTAAAACAGTATATGTAATATATTGAATTTTAGGTTACAACACATTAAAAAAATAGATTAATTTTTAGGCATGTCATTCATATATCTTTTTAGCTCTATATATATTTCAAAGATATTTATATCTTTTTAGTTTCACACAAAGGAGTAGTACGTGGATCAAGATGAGACAGTTGGTGTATACCAAGTCAATTTAGGTGTTTTTGCGGGAAGCCACAATTCACGCCGTTCTCCACGAACAGACGAATTTTCTCATCAAAGTGGCAATCCGCAAGTCTTGCGGTAAAAATATCACTTGTCAAAGGTTAGTCTGATCAATGTCCAGAAGATATGGTTTGATGAGAATCTCGCTGATTTGTTCACTAAGTCACTAGCTCCACCAGCTTTTGAGAAACTGGCATATGGCAGTGGGATGCGCCGAAAGTCGAGCTTAGTTTAATCTTCATCAGGGGGAGTTGTTTTCAGGGGGAGCCACCAGGACATTAAGCGCACTGTACTTTTTTTCCTTTTTAGGCTCAATGTCATCCCACTTCTGGTGGTATGGGGTACTTTTGGACCCCTTGTGGCTGGAATTATTGTGATGAGGACCACCACTCTTGTGGTATTGGCCACTTCTGGGGCTTTTGCCTCTTTTGGGCTCATTCCACTTTTTATTACCACGATATGATGATGCATGTGTGTAGGGGTACTATATACAACATACATGTGGCACCATCTCTACCGTCCATCATGGTGCCACATGTCATCATCTAATGGACTCTCTCTTGATGGCACAAGTTACAAAGTTAAAGCCAATTACTTCAAAGATATTCTCTCATCATTACCTTAATAAATGTTAGGAATGGAGTTACATTGTAGCCTATAAATATGAAGGCAAATCACTCATTCTAGACATGGTCTGATGGTCTAATGCTCTCACCACTATCTCATGGTAAGGTCTCAATATCAACGACCTCCCTAATCTCTCATGATGAGACCTCACCTCGCAGGTCTCATCTCTCTCGAGCTCTCCTCATAATCGAGCTCCCATTTTGTATCACCACTACTACTATAATAAACTTCTTTCTCCCTCTCCGTGGATGTAGGCACAATTGCGGAACCACGTATACAATGGTGTTCACGTCTCTACTTTATTATTGTTCATATCATACACATCATCATCATTCATTAATGTATTGACCAACCTCACAAAAATGGTTAATACATTTGGCGCCGACTGAGGGGACTTGGGATTTTCTCAAGCGAATTCCACCCACCAACCCCACCGGACACCATTGTTCTAAGGTTCTCAGATGGTGATTTTCAAGAAATTCATTGAATTTGAAAAGATAGAATTGCAACTCACAGTTGGGGGCTTGGAGCAAATTGTTTACACAATTACTGGACTCGACAGAAGCAAGATAAGTATCACTTTAATATTTTTTGGTGATGGAAATGAGGCACCGAGCTATCAAGGAGCGACCTCATCATCTACTGTTTATTCTACACAGTTTCACATATATTTATCTGGTGATATATTTTCATGTACAAATATCAGTTTACATTCTCATTATATTGATATGTTTAATTATCAATTCAACATGTGGCCATGGTTCAACAACTTATTTCAGATCCATTTGCCATGCCACATCAATTCTCGTGGTTATTTACAAAAAACCATGGAATGGATTCAGTTACCGATTCACATTTTTTACCTTGGTCATATGGTCTTTCAAGTTCAGGTCTCTCATCGTGACCTCGATAGGTCTACCAACGACCTCTCAGGTCTCGTCGCGACCTCACCAGGTCCTTCATACCAGGTCTTTCATGTCAGGTCCTTCAAACCAGGTCCTTCATGCCAGGTCCTTCATACCAGGTCCACTACAAGAAAATCTGATTAAAGCCACGGACCTACGATTTGCTTAGCCACGGTCCGGGTCGGTGGTTAAATTAGGCACGGTCCGTGTCCGTGATAGGGCTAGTATAGTCTGTGGCAATAGTTTGTTGTTTTTTTAATTAATTTTAAGAATTAACCTACTAGTTTCAACCGTGGGTAAGGATATGATTTAGAACCATAGGATTATTAATTCATATCCCTGGAATTATCAACAGTTAACTTGAAGATTGATTTCTGCTTTTGTACTTTCAGCAGAAATCTCTTCTTCTCTAAACTCTCTCCCCGTCTCTACAACCCTATATTTTTTTATTCAGATTTTCACCCATCTTCTTCTCTATTGCTTCCTATTATTCTTTATTTCCTCTCTTGCGCTCGAACTATAAACCCTAGTTCAAATTTGGGTTTCAGTTTCAGTTGAATCGATTCTCGCTTATCTTTTCTTCTCCTTCTGTTTCAGAGAAAGAGAGAGACCATGGTCACCGAAGCAAAGAATTGTCTTATCGATCTATCATCATCATCGGTACAATCTTACTACTTACTTCGTTTTATTTGCTATTTGAAGGAATTTGATTGAATTGAATTGCTATGCAATATTGCAAAATGCAAACTACTGCATCCCTTGTTGTTGTTACCAAATTTCAATTATATGAAAACCTTGATTCAGTGTGAATTTCTTTTTCTTCTTTATAATTCTTTTTTTGTATTTTTAATTTGTTACCTTTTTTTAGAGAGGGGATTTGCAAAAGTATGTCTTCTGAAAAATTTGCAAAGATAATCTGTATAGAAAACTATAGAAACCCACACTCATGAATGTTGTCTTCAGCGATAAGAGTAATTCACTTACTCTTTGATATTATTGATCAAAATTTATTTATGTTTACCAAAAAAAATTAATTTTAATTTTGATAAATGCAAATGGTACAAAATCAATTGTTAATATATAGTTGTTGAGTACAACTACACTGGTTCTAGAGAAGATAGGAGTAGTGTGTGCTTCTAGTAAGACATTTGACTTGGTTGTAACTTGTAAGCCTCTGTCTTCACTTTCCTAGGTTATAATACTCCATCAATGGAGTTTTGCACCCAATATACAGATTTATGGTTTATGAAAGTGACATTCTTTCTTGGAACTTGGGTTTAGGAGATTGTTCTTTGATGAAGACTTTCCCCTTTTCAGTGATCTGATAGTTAATGGTCCTACGTAGTATCAATTTTTTTGTAAATTCCTCCAATCTAACTTGAATTTGATTTATAGCAGAAATATTAATTGTAGTGCATAAGACATGACAGTGTAGCGTGAGCCACCCTGTGAGCTGCCCCTGATCAGCTCTTAATTGCTTCCATTATCATGACTCAATGAGTAAGCTAGTGGATCCAGTCACACGTAGACTTTCTCCCTTAAGCCAATGCCATACATAGCTTTTGACACTTAAAATGCACTTGTCATTGTCGGGCTTCTTATCCCTGAACATGGAAATTTTTTATCTGTGTAGGAACTTTTGTAATGTGTTATTGATCATCTTGAAAAGCCTATTAAGTGTTTTTTTCTTCTTGTCATTGCTTCTGGATTACGTCCTTGTTATATGCATGTTTGAAATTTTTAGATGATGACTTGTTTTTGCTTCTTGTTAATATAATAAATCTGCAAAGGATAAAATTTTCCATGTTATTGAGATGAGTGAAACCATGTTTAACATTTGTGGCATAAGTGCATATGTTAATCAAAAAGTTAAAGGACATGTAGCAGTTTGTTCTACTAAAACTCTCCTCAATGAATTTTATCGACATTTGTAATTTACATGTTTTTATATACATGATCTTTTTAGAAAACAAGTGAAAAATCGGCATCCTTGTAAACAAAAAATTGAGGAAGCAAGAATTGAGATACATAACTCCATCTTGTTATTTACATCTATGTCTTACCTAGTGATGGCATTCAAGTAGTCATGCTACTTTCCTCGAAGATTTTGATCTCCGATCTCATTAAACACTTTGTATGCAGGACCATGGTGGGATTGATATTGCCAGTTTGCTTGAACATTTAAAATTCCTCAATATACCACATGATTGTCTTTTATTTCCATTAGAACTATTGCAGGTATGTCTTTTATTTCCATCTGTTGCTCTTGTAATTGGTAATAACTAAATATACATCATTTTGATTCTCTGAAAGTTAATACAAAAGAAAATGATGACAAGATACTCATTGACTACCTAAATACACTATTTGTCTTACTACCCAAACTGCTAACCAATCACATATAATATTGGCTTAAGATATTTCAGTAATGCGACATGGTCTTGTGTGGTCGATTCCGCCTAATTATGTCCCCCATTCAATTACCACAAGACAGATTAAGTTTCAATACTATAGATATTGGAATTTAACTATGTTGTGGGCACGATTTTTTGAATTATTGCCATTGAGCATAGTCGAACCACTATATGCATAAAATGAGTGTTTGCTAAATCCTGTTCATTATTGTTTAAGTTGAACTTAGTCTTATATATATGTTGTCTCTGCAGGTCATACAGAAGTTCTACTTAGTGTTTCGTTTAGCCCTGACGGGAAACATCTGGCTAGTGGATCTTGTGAACTACTGTCTGTCTTTGGGACTTTAAGACCCAGACTCCATTATACACTTGTACAGGTTAGATTTTAAGTTTTGCTTTAATGCATATACCTTAGCTATATATTGTCTGGACATTTTTGGCACATTTCAGGGTGATACCATAGTGACACTTAAATGATTATGTTGGAAAAAGTAATGAATCAAAGAATAATGATTTTTAAATAAAAATGCCAAAGATAGATTAAATTTGTTTTTCTAGTGAATGTATGTGGATAAAAGCATTACCATTGGTGCACTGAAACACATGCATTATAAAATCATGTATCAGCTCAAAATATATGAGTCTGCCCAAAAGGGTTCACTAAGAAACTATCTACATGATCCTAAGAACAACGGTAAGAATACAAGTTGTTAAGTTACCATGAACATGAACATGTAGGCATGTTTTAGCCTGTTTAAGTGCATGATCCTAATGTTTTACTTTGATTGTTTGAATATTAAAAGCATTATACAACTGTTTCTTGGATTGTTGGAAAGTTTAGATTGCAGTCTGACATGCCATGAGGTTTGGTATACATTCATGTACACGTAAACTAAAACTTTCATGTGTGCACTTAGTAGTTAATGTTTTTTTTTTATCAAAAATCTAATTGAGTATTCTCTATGTAGGTTTCTTATATCTGTGAAGGAAGCTATAGGTCGAAGAAAATAAAGAAGTGCTGACGAAGAAGAATCCGAGAAGAAGGACAAATCTTTATTTATTGTATTGTATTTAGTTTTGATATTGTATTGTATTCTTTATTTGTCATAGCTGGTGACATTCACTATTACGTGTAATCTGGGAAAAAATAATGAATCAAAGAATGATTTAGGATTATGCTTTGTCCAAGTGTATATTCAAGATAATGTAATTGCTAAATTATTATTTATTTCTTTTTGGACAAAAAAACCAAATTTGCCACGGCTCAAAGCAGTATTTTATTTTTTGACAAAAAACCAGATTTGCCACGGCTCAAAGCAGTAGCTAATCTATTTTTTTTAAAAAAATAAATTTTAGATTTGCCACGGTCAATAACAGTAGCTAATAAGAAATTTTCCACGGTTGATATCCGTGGCAAAGCCCACGGTTTTAAACCGTGGCTAATTATATGTGTCTGCCACGGACCGGACCGTGGCAAACAAATTAGCTACCCCCTGAACACCCACGGACTTGCCACGGATTTGGACAGTGGCTAATCATGTTTTGCCACCGTTCCGGTCCGTGGCGAATTTACAGTATTCTTGTAGTGGTCCTTCATGCCAGGTCCTTCATCGCGACTTCACCAGGTCTATCAACGACCTCCTCAAATTACAGGTCTTTCAACGACCTCAAGAATATTTATACCATACAGGGGGCTACTCTCACTTTATCTAATGAAATTAACTTATTATTAGCACAATTAGCTATTAATGATATTTTTTGTAGCTCTCTCTATGTGCAGGTCACATGAACACGACCTCACTCCCCATGAGCTATTTTTGCACAAATGTGCCACATTGCTTTCACTGAACTCTTTACAAGTGAAATGCTTGATATACAATACGGCCACCCTCATTGACTAGTGAGTCACTCGTATGCGGGACGACCTCAAACACAATTCTCTAGCCACACGCCTGGTCGAACGCATTCACTCTCAACGCAATGCAGACCCACAAAGGCCACATGCCCGAGAATTGTCAAACAGGTCTCCACGCTGCGACCATTCACTAGATCGGGCACCAAAAGGTTCCAAGTAACTCTCAAAACACTTGGTCAACCAATGCTCTTTCTCAAACGAGCTACATGTGCACTCCAAAGTGCCACATCTATCGGAATGTCCAATCACAAGGCGACAAAGATAGTACATACAAAAGTCATAAGGAAGACATAAGTTCAGTGTAAGTCTCTTACTAAATTTTATAATATTTCACATGCTAACATTATCAACAAGTATCAGGTCTATGCAACTCGACCACAAAAAGACAACCACCCATGTATGCAAGAAGACCCACTTCAGTACGACCTGCTTGCAGCTGTCCATCTCGTCTACATGCCTTCTGAACGAGCTACCAGGTCTCCCTGGAACTAACTAGCTCGCTACACACAAAGTTATGATCGAGTTGCCATTACCACAAGGGACCTTCATCCCGTCCTGCAAATCTCAATGATCAAGCTCATTAAAATTTGGGGCGGATCGACTTCGTTAAGAAACCCCATATTTCATTCATCTTGGGGGCTAGATCGGTTCGATTACTTCTTTTCAGCCCGAACTCCGTTCAACCTAAAAAGAGGGGGCTTATGTAGGAGTACTATATACAACATACATGTGGCACCATCTCTACCGTCCATCATGGTGCCACATGTCATCATCTAATGGACTCTCTCTTGATGGCACAAGTTACAAAGTTAAAGCCAATTACTACAAAGATATTCTCTCATCATTACCTCAATAAATGTTAGGAATGGAGTTACATTGTAGCCTATAAATATGAAGGCAAATCACTCATTCTAGACATGGTCTGATGGTCTAATGCTCTCACCACTATCTCATGGTAAGGTCTCAATATCAACGACCTCCCTAATCTCTCATGATGAGACCTCACCTCGCAGGTCTCATCTCTCTCGAGCTCTCCTCATAATCAAGCTCCCATTTTGTATCACCACTACTACTATAATAAACTTCTTTCTCCCTCTCCGTGGATGTAGGCACAATTGCCGAACCACGTATACAATGGTGTTCACGTCTCTACTTTATTATTGTTCATATCATACACATCATCATCATTCATTAATGTATTGACCAACCTCACAAAAATGGTTAATACAATGTGCTTCAGGCACATGTCCAGAGCCAGGTGGCTCTTTGTTAGCATTGTTCATCACGAGCTGCTTATTTTGCTCGGCATGAGTAAGAATTTCATTTAACTCCGAGGATTTCTTAAGTCGGCATTGCCGATACTGTTCATGTAGGACCATATTTATAGGATGAAATGTAGAGAGTGTTTTATCTATTATTTTTTCCTCAGTAACAGGATGCCCACATAACTTCAGGGTGGACACGATTTTCAACAACTTCGAGTTGTATTCAGAAACAGTCTTGAAATCCTGAAACCTCAAGTGTGACCACTCATGTCGAGCCCTTGGGAGGGAAATGGTCCTATGGTGGTCATACCTTTCTTTGAAATTCTGCCAAAGAATCTGCGAGTCTTTGACAGTGAGGTATTCAGTTTTCAATTCCTCATGGATATGATGGCGAAGGAAAATTAGTGCTTTAGCACGGCCCAGACTCATTTAAGCGAGATGTAATTCGATATCAAGCACCCAAGACAGATAATTTTCACCAGTAATGTCTAAAGTAGTAAATTCCAACTTAGTAATGTTAGACATGATTATAATGTGAAAATCAACAAACTTATCCAAATACTTACACTTGTAACACGTTGTTGTAATAGCACCTTATTGATATATACACTTCTTTTAGTGTATAGAGAGACCAAGATAGCAAGTTCGTGTTGATAGCGTCGTAGAAATCAAAGCAATAGAGAGACCAGGCTAACCAAGTATGTATGAAAGAGAGAAATACAAGAAAGAGATATGGACGGAGATACGTGATTCTTATTATTCATTCTCTTCTAGT
Organism: Aquilegia eximia; assembly: GCA_023053565.1. NCBI lineage: Eukaryota > Viridiplantae > Streptophyta > Magnoliopsida > Ranunculales > Ranunculaceae > Aquilegia > Aquilegia eximia. The sequence continues at coordinate 21,186,814 of JALIGU010000003.1, forward strand.
TTTCAAGTACATCATACACCTATGTATATATAGGTGGAGTAATTTGTTTACTTTGTGTAACACAGTTCAGCCATATCAAACTCATTACTGCCACATGTATGGTGACTCATCCGAACACCATTAACCACATCCAGATATGCATGGGTAGATGGGCTTGGGCCTAAGTTTGGATTTGGACATCCATACCCATTTACAACAAGAAGCTTATTATAAATGCAATGTTAGTGTCAGTATAATGGTTGAGGGAGAATAATCTATGTGTAGTAATGGAACATTTGGAAGAGAATATTATTTGTTAAAGTAATTAGATGTTTTAATTCATTCTCCATCTTTCATTCATTTAAAGAAGTGCTTTAAGAATGAAATGGAGTGTCAGTGGTCCCTAATAAAAGGCCAATTCAATTGAATAAATAGAGTGAAACAACTTTTCAAGATTAGCTATATCACCATTCTCTGACTCACTGAACTGATTGGATATGCTTTGTTCATTGCTATTATTTCATTCTTTTCTTTTGTGTTGAGACTTGAGAGTGAGAGACTCTTACTCTGGACCATCCATCCAGTTGTGTCCAGCCATCATAGATCATAAATGATAAAGAAACATTACTAACATCTTGGCTAAACAAAAATGAATTCACTCTACATTTTTTTGTTAGCGGTGCTTCATAATATTTGATTATAAGGCACCAAGTACCCAAGGTTTTGAGCTGAAGTGATATGTGGCCATTAATTTCTATAAATACAACATCAATGGTTAGACTTCATCTAAAATCCATGATCAAAACTTCACCCTTTATAAAGCAAAAATGAAAAGGTGAAAAAATAATTTCTTCTTTGGTAAAGAATGTTTAAGTGGAATCAAGGTGACAACTATTCAACCAAACATGGGCAGACAAGAATTCAACTACCATGGTTATAAACAAACCTATTTCCATTCTCTCTTGGCAAGGTTTTGGATCTTAAAAAGCCTGTTTGTTTGATCGAGGAAAGAGTAATTCCATCTATCTAAGAAAGGTGAAACTTGGTTACATTTTAGGTTGGTCCTTTAACTATTTATACAAGGAATGGTTCTAAGTAAGGTAAAGGGAACAAAAGATCTTAGATATGAACACCAAAGCAATGTTCCCTTAATAAGTACTTGATAATTCAGTTCATATGTCACTTTGTTTACTCAAGAAGAAAATTAACAATGGGGACACTTAAGATATATGGATCTATCTACCAAAAAAAAAAAGAAAGATATATGGAGCTAGAAATGTTTGACATCTATCAAAGTAGCTAGAGTGTGTATAGTGATTAGTGGCCTAATCAGATTTATATAGTTAAAAACTAGGGTCTATCAAGCTAAATACCATGGTAATGTAAAACAGCAACATGGAAAAGGGAAGATTATGTTACTCCCTTCACTTTCCAATGACATCTCAAAAGACCAACATACTCTCAAGTGTCCCATTCTTCAAAAACCCACGAGTACTCAACATAACAAATATTTTTCAACATATTAAAACAATTTAATTATACTTCCCCAACTCCACACATGTACAAAACCCACCACCCAATAAAAAGAAAATGAGAAATAACATGGTTTCATAAATAGGTTTAGTTGTTCAAATCTCAAATGTTAGGTCCAGACTCCAGTGTATATAATCCTTACTTAAAGGGAAGAATGTTTCTTTAGAAGTTGTTTTAAAATTAAGAGTAATTCATACATGTGTATCTTCTATCTTGTCTTTGTTTATGTAAAATTGTAAAAGCAAGATATGGGAAAAAAAACTGTCTTCAAGGTGCAATTGGGTTTCCAACTTAAGATTTTGTCCCTCAATGAGCAACTTAAACAACTGAATTACTGCATTAAAAGAAGAAAAAATTTACTTGGTAAAAGATATGTACAATCTCAATGCAAAGAACTACATCATTCATTCTCTTCAAACCATAAAATAAAATATATTTCTAGAGAAAATAAATTTCCACATATTTCAATATGAAAAGATGGAATTTAAACAAAGATATGTATATAATTCAGTTGCTCGAGGAAGAAAAAGAAGCAAATGAGCACTCATACCAAAAGTTAAGAAGAATTACAAGAACAAGAAGAAGAAGAATAAGAAGAATCTCAGTCAAAGCAGTCAAACTTTTTGTAATACTCTAGAAAATAAAATAAAATAACCATAAAATAAACATCAATGAGTGAGAACAAGATATTTGATTATTAAGATACTAAGTTACTATTTCTGGTTACACCTACAGGTATATCTGTCCTCGAAAAAGATTTCTTTTAATGAAGAATTTTTCATTTTTTTTTTTTTTGATTAAATTTTTTTTTTTTTTTTCTTTCTTTCCTTTTTCTTTGCCTTTCTGCCCATTAAACAATGAAAATGGCAGATTCCCAATCATCCTTTCCCCTCTAGGGGAAACACTCATCATTGCTCCCAACCATTCTTTTCACCATAAAATCCTGAGCTTTTAAGTCATTCCATTCTTCTTCTTCTTCTACTTCTATTACTAGCTACTACTACTACTTCTCCTACTTCTCTTACACTTATAATTTTAAAAATATCTTGTCTTTATAATCTTGATCTTTTGTTTGTTGCTTTAACTTTCTATGAGATATGGATCCTTCTTCAGCTTCTTCTGTCAATGGTTTCTATTCTTTTCTTACTAGAGGAATTGATGATCTTGAATGTTTGTTTCTTTCTACTAACTTCATGTCAATTCAATTCCTTCAAAGGGTTTTATCACTTCTTAGATCTTTTCATTCTCAACTAACTATCCTTGTTCAAAAACTTCACCTACCTGTTGGTGAAAAATGGCTTGATGAGTATATGGATGAAAGTTCTAGGCTATGGGAAGCTTGTCTTGTGATCAAGTCTGGTATTTCTGGGTTAGAGAATTACTATTCAACTGGTTTCGATGTCGCTTCATCTTTAGACAATCACCACAATCCTAGTCCCCATCAGTATAGACAGGTGAAGATGAAATCCAACTCTTTTCTTGTTGTTATGATCTTTATAAATGTGTTGATATATATATATATATATATATATATATATATATTACTGAATTTGATTCATTAATTAGTTATAGTTTTTGATGCAGATGATTCGGGCAATTTCTGGTTGCAGAAGACAATCTATGGGATTAGAAGAAGAAAACAAGGCCTTAATGGAAAATAGAGTGCAACTTCTTTCACTTCGATTCGACGAAAAAGTTTCCCTTGAGTCTAAACTCAATGGTTTTAATGGTTTTAGAGGTGTTCTGTATGCAATGAGGAATGTTAGTTCACTTCTATTAATGATCTTGTTATATGGATTAGTCTACTATTGGCCTGACTCAAGCTTTCGTCGCAGCGGGTATGATGGTTGTTTGTTGTTTGGATCATCTTTCATGGTATCAACAGCAAGATTACAACAAAGGGTAGCAGCAGAAATCAATAGGATTGATGGAAGACCTGGAACTCTTTTATATGAATTTAGAAGAGTAAAGAGTACTATGGAAGAACTAAGAACAGAGTTAGAAAGAAAATGTTCTTCAAGTCAGGGGAATATGATGGAGTTTGAAGAAGAGATGGGAATCAGAGAAAGAATTGATAACTTGAAGAATTGTTTTGGGGTTTTGAAATCTGGAACAGAGAGTATTGTTGGACAACTTGATGACTTTTTTGATGAAATTGTTGAAGGAAGGAAGAAACTCTTGGATATATGTAGTCATAGATAGAGAAAAACAGGGGATTAGAGAGGAAGAAGTGATCTGTTGTTTGGTGATGAAGTTATATTTAATATCCTTCATGTAACTTTTTCTTTTAATTTAGTTTTTATTTTTCTGTTCTCTTTGTTTTGCAGTTTAAATATTTGTAAGAGAGCTTTTTGATCAAGAACTCAAAAGGAAGTTAGAATGAGTTGACTATGAAGAAGAAGAAGAAGGAGAATAAGAATAATATCTGATGGAAGCTTCAATAGTAAGAAAGACCAAACAACAGCTTCTTTCTCTCTGTAAAAAAAAAAAAAAAAAAAAAAAAAAAGTAACATAAAAAAGTAGAAGATGCTTCTTGTGTTCCTCACAAGTTTTTTTAATATCAAAGAAAATCTTCAGATTATGGAAGAGATTTTGTTATAAAAAGTAGTTACAAGCTCAAAAGGTTAAAGTAGAATGTTACAGAAACTCTCTTTTTAGAGCTTTTCCCTCCCTTTTTCCTTCTAAATAATAAATCCATCTTACTATATTAGTTTTCCTCAGGTTTCATTCTTACATGTCCAAGTGTCCAACGTATTTTGAAAATACAAATATTTGAGAGTTCCCTTCATCTTAAAAATTGAAAATTATTCAAACTATAATTAGTGAAATTCTTTCAGGTAAATTGCTTATGGTGTTCTTTATGTGAATATACCATTAACAAAAAATAAGAAAAGAAAAATGTTAAGCAAACAACATATATAGATCACAGAAAGAACACCCACCCCTCACCAAAAAGAACACCAACTAACCATAAAGAATAGTTGTAGTTGTAGAGGTGTACATACTACATAGTTGTTTTTTCTTACAAGTTATTATAATTATGAAAGTGGTGTTTTTCTGTTTATGTATAGATACTATAGGTTAGCTGTCTTAGTAAATGAGTAATGATTTCATTTGTGAAAGAATGATGAGGTTGGAGTGGTGACTGTGGATGGACTGAAGAGATTCCTGGGTTTGCTAGCTTTAAAATTCAAAATCAGTGTTTTTTTTTTTTTCTTTGTTATGTGGAAGCTTTTGTCTGATCTGATTGGGTTACTTTGAAAGCAATGGAGTTGATGATGAAAGTCTAGCTTTCTCATCATCATCATGCATAATCAATACTCTCTCCTACCCCCATACATAAACATACTGACATCTTTCCTCTTTCTTCTGCCCTTGTGTTTCCTCTTCCTATTCCTTCTTTTCTTCCTTTCTTCTTCAGTCCTTCAGATGCTATCAACTGGTCCCCTGTACATAACTAGAAATTTTGGCCCACCCACATGCCACATTTTACTTACTAGCACACCTTTGTCACCCATCTTGTATATACATTATACAACTTAATTCATGAAATGAACAGTGGTAATCTATTTTCCTGTCCTGATGGCCTCTGTTGTCTGTTCTTTACTTTACCAAGTAAATAAAACAATTATTTACCGGGAAATCAATTTACCATAAACAATTATTTCAATTTCCCGCTAAATCTATTTTCCGGCCTCGAATCAAACAGACCCTTAACACAAGGCCGGGGAAAAATGAACTAATTAAGAAAACTGCCCACCCAGATACTTGGGCTAGGTTAGACCCCCAATCAATAATCAACGTCTCGATCAAATGTGGGATGGCCAACACGGCATCACCTCCTTTGGACCTAGGCATTTCCTAATAGGAAGTCGTACATGCATGTTGAATCTATGATCTCCTATTATTGGCTAAATATGAGTGAGATTATTGTAAAACACTGGAGGTCTGCATGGCTCCTTGCTAAGTGAGATATATTAATTGCACTTAGTTAGGAAGAAAGATTAATAGTAGAAATCAGAGTGTACTAGTGTAGGATCTGACTATGAAATTATGAATGAGTGGAAATCCTAAAGCCAAAAGAGTAGTATCTTTGATTCCAAATTGAAATGGGTGCAAATCCACAACCCCTTTATTGACTAACCATAACCAATGCCACTCTTGTGAAATACACTTCAAGTCCACTCACCCCCTTTTCCTCATATTTGTTGGACCTACATTAAAGAAAATTAGATTTGTTTGGTTTGAATGTTAATTACCAAAATTTCTCTAATGTCCTTTTTTCAAATAAATACAAAAGTGACGAACTAAATGCTCAAACTTATTTTGGCTAAGAGTTGCAAAAGAATAGAAGATAACTGTTGTACTCCCTCCGTCTCGCTTTTATAGGCTGATTTGCCAATTTTTTTTTGTCTCACTATATAGTCTGTTTCACAACGTTCAAAACAATTAATAAATCAAGTGACAAATTTACCCCTTATTAGTTGTGAAAATTTCCTTAAATATAGTCAATAGTATTAAATGTACACAACAAATAAAAAAGGGTATTTTTGAAAGTAACATTATAATTAAATGCAAATAAATCACTTTCCACCACTTTCTTAATATGTGTAAAAAACACCAATCAACCTATAAAAATGGGACGGAAGGAGTACCATTTTATAAATTAGAACTTCAAAAAACATTAATTAATCACCTTTGTGACTAGTGTTACGAAGTTTTGATTACAAGTAACTATGTCCATGTACGCGCTTCACGCATTTGCTCTTATACCATAATTTAAAAAAAAAATTATTGATAAAAAATTGAAAAATTATACAAAGGTAGAGGACAAGAGCGCGCTACAAACTGCGCTGTAAGCCCTTTTGAATAGCAAAACCAATCCTACGAAATACATATTCATTGGAACCCACCGTCATCACATTGCTATTCATCACTAAATTAGTACCATCCTGAGAAATTCAGCTGCTTCTGGTGCTAGAAACCCAAAAGTATCAAAAGCAAAAAGAATAAAATAATCCTGGTTCGCTGCACATGTTCCATCGTGTTTTTATACCTTAGCTGCAGCTGCATGAATGATTATTTGATGTACTTCGAAATTTTTATTACCAAACCACACTATCGAAAATGCCCCTGTGATGTCAACACATACATGTTTCCCCTTCTAACCAATTGTATATCAAAACATCAGCTGGGTGTAATATCGATCTGCCTTCTAACAGGTCTATAAGAAAACTGATTGGAGCCTCTTTCTTAACCTGTATTCCTTCTCGTCATACCACATCATACAATATATTACATTAATAATCGTGAATGTATTTAAAACTGGGGTAATATTTTGCGTTGTAACATATATATGAGTACATTTTAGATAAATTATATATTTTAACTTAGAAATTTTTTTGGAATTTTACAAACTTGGGGCGAACTAGTGGTTTAACTGAACCTATTTATTAGCCTATTAATTGGGGTTATGTGGTGGGTCTATTTATTAATTTTGGACTCTTTGGTGGGACAGGTGTCAAAAAATTTCAATCAAGTTACAAAAACCGAATTGTGGGGCTAGTTTACTATAGCAGAGACGCCTCTCTTTACAATTAGTAAAACCTATTCTGCGGGACAAATTCAACGGTTTCCATAGTCTGTAGGACGTTGTATTTTTTATAAATATACCAGAAAGACAGACCCCGCTACTGAATCTTTGTGAGAAAGACATATAGTCTTTGTTGATTTTACGAAAAGAACAAAGACTTATGATTTGAGGTCTAATCATAGTGTTGGTTTTTGTTGTAATTCTTATTTTAGCAACTAGGGTTAATTACGTACACGATTGGTTTAGGGTATAGTTTTGTTAATTAGTTAGTTACTATATGATTGGACGTCTGACCATAGTGTGATTATAGAGGGTATTTCTATCTAAAAATTGTTGACTTGTATGTCTTTTTAGTATATTTTTCAAGCGTTTCTGTCCTGCGGACTTTTTCTCCCTTTTGATCATGCAGGCCACTACCCCACCTAATATACGTACATATAGTATGCTTAGGGAGTTTTGATTGTGCCTATCAGCACAACAACCCCCTCTATGCACATGTGTGTATACTATATTATACTATATGCTCGCCCTACTCAACATCTGAGATATCTAGAAGGCTAAACTTTTAAGTCATGCAGCAAAGTAGGGTCGAATTCTCAACTTATGCAACAAACTAAATTAGGTTTAAAATCATCAGCAAACTTTTATGTTTTCCCAATTTATGCAACGTCGTCAACTGAAATCTAACAGAAGTTAGTTTTTTTGCTGACTAGATAATTTTTAATATTAAAAAATATTTTTTTTGAATTAATATTAAAAAATATTTTTTTTTCAAGAAAATATAATAAAATAAAATTAGTTTATCTCAAAAGAAGGTAAGTCTTGGGTTTCTAAACCCCAATTGTCAAATTTTTAATTCTCAATCTATTGGATTCATCAAATCGAACTTAAAGTCTTTAAAAAAAAAATATAGTCAGCTATAAATTATTACACAGTCAGCAATAAAAAAATTAAAAATAGAATACAGTCAGCAAAACCTAACATCTGTTAAGGATTGTTAACGACATTGCATAAATTGCAAAAACTTAAAAGTTTGCCGATTATTTAATTTTAAACGTAATTTAATTGGTTGCATTAGTTGAGAATTTGACCCTACTTTGTTGCATAACTCGATAGTTTTTTTCACCATACTAGAAGTTCTATGTGCGATTAGGATATGTGGTTATGTTGGATAACCCTCTTATATTGTGTAGCTGGTCAAAGAGTTAGGGATTTAGGTCAAATGTTTCTAGAAATTTCGTTTCAATTTTATGAATACAATATATAAAATCGTGATATAAAACTAAAATGCAACTAGTAGTCATATGTGGATGCCTATTTAGGTTATCTCGAGTGGATGGTATCCAACATGCTTTATATATACCTAATTAGCTACGGTTAGAACAAATTAAATGGTGCACTACATATATGTTAATTAAGGTCGATCATATGGTATTGACACTTTGCTCCCTCTATACTTCATACTAAGAGTTTCTAAACAAAAGATGTAGATTGTGCAGTCAGTGAGCATCTAAGCACAAAGCACGTAGATCACCAACATTATGATTAAGTTCAATTCCATAACTTCGTAGATATGTAGATAGAGAAGATTAACAAACAGTAATACTGAAGGACTTATGTAGATATTGTTGATCCAGTTTTGAATTTGTTTGATGAAAAAAAAAACAATTCAAAACTGGATCAACAATATCTATATGAGTCCTCCAGTATTACTGTTTGTTAACCGATAAGGATGTATGGATGGTCGATTTGACAAGGTTACATGGAAAAGAGTTGTTGATGCCTTATGTAGAAACGATGATGGGCAAGTTATTGCGTGTGCATTCAGAAATTTTTAAATAGGAAATGCAAAGAAAGCTGAAATAGCTGCATCAAAAGTAAAGGTGCTTTTGGCCCTTGATTATGATGTGGATAATATAGTTTTTGAAGGTAATTGTCAAGTTATCAATGCAACCAGAGATGACATTACGACAGTTAGATGGGAGTCACTAAGATATCTCAGGAATGTTAAATCTATTTGTAGTAATTTTTCTTTTGTTAATTTCAGGTGGTGCAATAGAAGTAGTAAAGGTAAAGGCTCATGATTTGGCAGGATGGGCTAGTAGGAACATTTTAGATCAACCACCTCGGTCTTTTTGCAGAAATCTTTGTAATCAGTTGATTGATATTTAATAAAGTTTTAAGAGTTATTTAGTGTTATCCCCCCCCCCCCCCTCCAGTTTTGATAGAAAAATGGAGTCCCCCCATTCAATTTTGTTTTGTGATTCCCCCCTACTTTTCAATTCTGGCAAAAAAATGACATGAATTGACTATTATACCCTTCTGCCATGTAAGACTTTTCCAACTATGGTTTTAAGTTAAACCTACTTTGCCACATCAACATTTAAGTGGTTTTAACCAAAACCATTAGATTAAATATGAGAAATCCAACCATTATAAACACAACACATGGATGTGACTGTTGGAAGTTACCTTTTTTACCCATCATTTAACTTCATCTTCTTTCTTTGTTCATCAACTTACCTTCTCCATTAATCTATATACTATATAATAGTGGAGCCGAACAAGTGCCACATGGCGTGTTCTCAACAACTTGAGAATAGAACTTAAGCCCAATTTTAAGCCCAATTGAAATCCAGTTGTAGTTAAAAAGGAAATCCACCTTTAATATCAAGAGAGATTTATAGAAACCTTAAAACCCTTTAGAACTTGATTTTAAATCTATTTTTCCTACTAAATTCTTCTTCTATTTAAAATCCTTAATTCATATATAAAAACCATATTAAATACAAAAAATATTAATTATAAATCTCTACAAATGCCTAACAAGTGCCACATGGCGTGTTCTCAACAACTTGAGAATAGAACTTAAGCCCAACTTTAAACCCAATTGAAGCCCAATTGTAGTTAAAAAGGAAATTCACCTTCAATGTGAATAGAGATTTATAGAAACCTTAAAACCCTTTAGAACTTGATTCTAAATCTCTTTTTCCTACTAAATTCTTTTTCTATTTAAAATCCTTAATTCATATATAAAAACCATACTAAATACAAAAAATATTAATTATAAATCTCTACAAATTTAGGTTAAGAAGGGCATCATTCAACAAATCACTTATAAAGTCATTATAAAATCTCTACAAATTTAGGTTGAGAAGGGCATTAAAAAATGTTCGGTGATTTTCCATTTTATTGAATAACACAAATCCCGGTGCGTAGCACGGGTTCAACAACTTGTACTATATAATAGTGGAGCCTAACAAGTGCCACATGGCGTGTTCTCAACAACTTGAGAATAGAACTTAAGCCCAACTTTAAGTTCAATTGAAGCCCAGTTGTAATTAAAAAGAAAATCAATCTTCTATGTCAATTGTCAGAGATTTATAGAAACTTTAAAACCCTTTAGAACTTGATTCTAAATCTCTTTTTCCTACTAAATTCTTCTTCTATTTAAAATCTTTAATTCATATATAAAAACCATACTAAATACAAAAAATATTAATTATAAATCTCTACAAATTTAGGTTAAGAAGAGCATTAAAAAAAACTCGGTTCAACAAATCACTTATAAAGTCATTATAAAATCTCTACAAATTTAGGCTGAGAAAGACATTAAAAAATGTTTGGTGATTTTCTATTTTATTGAATAACACAAATCCCGGTGTGTAGCACGGGTTCAACAACTTGTACTATATAATAGTGGAGCCTAACAAGTGCCACGTGGCGTGTTCTCAACAACTTGAGAATAGAACTTAAGCCCAATTTTAAGTCCAATTGAAATCCAGTTGTAGTTAAAAAGGAAATCCACCTTTAATGTCAAGAGAGATTTATAGAAACCTTAAACCCTTTAGAACTTGATTTTAAATCTCTTTTTCCTACTAAATTCTTCTTCTATTTAAAATCCTTAATTCATATATAAAAACCATACTAAATACAAAAAATATTAATTATAAATCTCTACAAATTTAGGTTAAGAAGGACATTAAAAAAAACTCGGTTCAACAAATCATTTATAAAGTCATTATAAAATCTCTACAAATTTAAGTTGAGAAGGGCATTAAAAAATGTTCTGTGATTTTCCATTTTATTGAATAACACAAATCCCGGTGCGTAGCACGGGTTCAACAACTTGTACAAAATAAAAAGCTCTATTTTTACCTACGAATTCCATGAACTGAAATTGAAGAAACAACTAAAGTATTCTGCAAGATCTCTTCTCTTTTATTCACCTTCACATTCACCGATCTTTCATGAACCTATATAGAAAACCCTACTTTCCTATGTCAATCATGCCCATGGAAATTGACAAATCTGAAGGTGAAATGACGATAATTTTGTTCTCATCGGCCACTAATATTAAAGTTGAATTGTTCTTCATGAACATAGTGTGCATTGTCATCCACGAATTAGGGTTCATGTAAAATACTGGAATTGGGGTCTATCATAAATCTAATTACAGAAATTAGGGGGTAACACAAAACTAATTATATTTATTATATTGTATATGGGTTTCATGTCAAATGTGTGTTGTGGGTGGTCAATTAGCTATTCAAAACCAAACAAACAATCAAGAACCTAACAAGAGACCTCAATTGCTTGTTAGATCATATGAAAACCATTACATCGACTTGTTTCTTTCTCTTATTCTTTATGATTCAATAAAAAACATATCCATCGTATGACCCGTTGGAGAAGAAAAACACCTTTGCTTTACCAAACCTTTTCATTCAAATTAAAATTTCATAAAACCCCAAACCATTCTTTATCAAATTCACCCATTAATTGTTTGAGTATTTCAAATTTTTTGTAATGGTTCAATTGGTTTCTTCTTCTTCTTCAACATCTCGAGTAAAGATTAATATTTATTCATGAGGAAAAATGGGTGGAATTAGAAGCATTGAGTTCTTCTTTAACATCACTATCACTAGTAAAAATTACTTTTGAAATTTGATTTGGTTAAAAATTTTAATTTTTTCTATTATGTATTGATTTGGTAAAATTAAGATTAATTTAGTAAAGTAGTTTTTGGTTAAATCCATGTATTGTGTTTTAAACCGTTCTGACGTGGCACAAGGGTAACTTGGGTAGTTAAATCACTTTTTGGCCGAAATTGAAAATCGGGGAGGTAATGCTAAATAACTGAAGTTTCTATTATGGGGTCTGTAATACTGAACGTTCACTGAAGTCTGAAGGTGGTGGACTGGTTGCTTCAACTTAAAAGCCCATACCAAACCCAACTTAAGTTTGCTTCAGTTTCAACTTTCAACTTTCCATGGACTCTCTCTTCTGCCCAACTGTCCAAGACTCCAACAAGTTGAAGGTATCTCTCTCTATATTTCTCTGTAAAGTCAAATTGGCTCAAACTCATTAAAAAGCTTCTTTACCTACAACTTCAACCATGGATTCTTCTTCGTCTGTTTCATATTGGGATTACATCATATTACTTCTTCTTCGTCCACTACTAGCAATCGCTTTTGTATTTTGTTTGCTTCTTCTAGGTAATTTTCTGTTTTTTTTTTCTCTGGATTTGGTTGATTAATTTTCCCATATATTGGTTCTCTGTGATTTTGTAGTGAAATTGAAAAATTGCCATTTGTGTATGTAGGTTGGGTTTTGGCTTGGAAATTGGTGTTGGTTCATGTTCCACTTGTTCAAGAGATTTGCAAAAGTTTGAAGAAGAAACCCAAAAAGCCCAAGCCTCCCACTGGCCGCCTTTCTCGGTTTTACAATAGCATTGATTCAAATAAATTGCCTTCTAGTTCTAGCTAACCCCAGTAAGTTTTTAAACTAGTTATGATTTATTTTCTCCATCTGCAATTTTGTTCAAGATATTGTGGTTGAATACTGTTATATATATATATATATATATATACACTGTGATTAATTTTATATTTATGATATTTGATTTCCACAATAATAGTGAAGTTTATTACTAAACTGCCTCCATTTCAATATTGCTAGATCAAGTGCTAAGGATAATGTGGCTCTTAAGAGTTTGATTTTTTTTTTTTTTTTGAAACGTAAATCAATATTATATTGAAAGGTGTGATAGAGGGTATCATACAAAGCCCATTACAGATTACATGTCTTAGTAATCATTACATAGCTTTCCCCTCAATTACATATCGTATCATCTAGTGTAATTCCTTTCATAGCCGGCAAACAAAAGGTCCAATTCCACCAGTAGTGATGACTGAGATCAATACTTGCTCCTTGGTTCTTGGGACTTATCATACTGAGAGAAGACATTTTAGAGAGATCCTATGTCCTTCTCCATAAGGAGAAAAAGATAAGGAGGATGGTCATTTCAGGTTCCTATTGTGACATGATATTTGATTATGTCCCACTTGAGTGTTACTCTAGATTTTATCTTCAGACACAACTATGTATTTTATAATTGTACTGATTATCAGAGTATTTTATTGCAATGTTCCATCTTCGATTGAGATTTAAAATGACGTTTTGATCTTTGGATGCTCAAGGAAAGATTAGGCTATTAGTGTAGTTCTATTTTTTCTCAAGGAAAAAAAAAAAAAACCCTTGGATGGAAACGCAAAGGTTGCATTATATACAAGTGCCACTTGGGTGTAGATTTGAGGTCATCATCAAGGTGAACGTTTGGATGCGCCGAGTGTGTGGGCCACTATCGTTGGTGGCAATCAGAGGGTGTACCAAAAGGTGGAATTGGTCTCAATGTTGACCACACAAATTCATTATGAGAACATTGAAAGAAGATATCCTTTAAGTTTCTTGAAAATATGTCATGAATAGATGTATGGTCATACTTGTGGGTTTTGAAAGTGCATTTAGTAAGAGTGACTTATGGCCCTAGTTAGACTTCTGATGGACCATTTGTCATCGTAGTTTGTTTGCAAATAAACCCTGCTAAAAATTACTGTCCTAATGAAACCTTACTAAGATCAAGACCAATTAACAGGGAATTTTGATCTATTGCCACAATTACAACAAAACCCTGCTCAGTGCAAACTAAAGAAAATATACACAAGAACAGTTCAGTCAAATGTCAATAACTAACAATAATAAATAAATAAATAAATAAATAAAGAGGTGGATTGGACCATGTGCGTGTGATGTATTTCTCAAGTTCGGCAGTATATTTCAGCCACACGTTTCTACCTCCATGGAGCTAAAGTATATTGCTCCATTATCTGTTAGACTGTTACACTTCTCATCTCAGGATTAATACTAATATATTCTATGACCGCATTCCACATTTCGGAAAATGGGCAATCAAAACAAAGATGCTTCAATTTCTCTTTGGTGATTGCATCACTATAATGCCAAACACCAGTTTAATTCATTCTTCATGTTTGTATTCTTCAATGATCTATAAGCAGCCTTTGAGCTTAGCTTAGCAGATTTGAAGGGTGTCCAAACACCTCTATCTCTATTAGGCTGCCAGATCTTAGCCATGAGTACATCTGATTAAAATAGATCAATACTGGTTGTTTTGCGTACTTCATCATCCCTTGATCCTAAACAAATAACACTTCGAGTATAAAGGGCAGAGTCGAGGTGATTTTGCAACGGCAAAGAATTAATATTATGTATCGATCAACCTTATATGAATCACAGAAGAGTAAGAATTATGCATTACTAATTACAAATGGCATAACAATAGTGGATGCCAGGAGGAGATATAACTTAATGGTTGAGTGCCATTTCCATTATTCTCTTGTTGTGTTTTACTCTTTCGTACCATTTGCACTCAGTTTTACAAGAAATAAAAGGCAAAAAACACATTAGTAAAGTTAAAATCAATAAAACAGAGATAAATAGGAAAAAATAATAGCACGCATTTTTTGGTACTTACAAGGATTTTAAGAGCCAACTGTTGTAAAGGGCGGTTTAGGGCTTTCAAAAGCTATAACAAAATAGTGTTTTTTGTTTTTAGTTTATAATCCCTTTTAGTAAAGGTAATGTAGGAAAACAATTAACAAAAGTGACAAAACAAAATAAACGGCCTCGGGTTCTCTAAACCATACAGGAAATTGAGGCATGCACCTTTGTATATGTTGAGGATACCACCTTGACAGTGAAGGCACAAGTGGTTGCCTTATTTCTGATGTTTTTGCCTTAGCCCTGGTGCGTATTTCGTTCTCCTTGAGGCGTGATTTGTGCTTTGAAACACCTTATAAAACAGACTGCTTTACATCCCTTGATAACACCTTAAAAGTTCGAGAGTAACTTCGTTGACACCTTAAAAGTTCGAGAGTAACTTCGTTGACGAAGCACATGTACACTATTGGTACCAAAAACAATCATCACCTGAGTTAATTACCATAGGATTATATTGAGATTCACCAGTTGGGTCAGAGGAGTTCACCACAGCGAACGACCCCCAGGCTACTCCTGCCCCAAGGGCCCGGATCTAGTGGATAAAACAACTATATACAAAGTTGATAACCACACCTGACAAAGCCTTAAAAAATACTCATCCATATCAATTAGTCATGTAAAAGAGTGAATTTCTGTTGGAGAATATTATCCGAATCTAGAGGGAAAAATGAGGGATGGAGAAAATTGGTTCTAGCTTCATGTGGCTTTTGTTTGTAAGGTGGAGAGGGGAATGAGGGGGATAAGATAAAAAGATAATCACCCCTTGATGTCTTGTTGACATGCTCAATAAAACCGCCAATACATCCTTTGGGGCACTGACTTGAGTCTTTGAGTTTGACCTAGAACCTTTTGACCTAGATAACGTTTTGAAGGATATAATGTCACACTCCCTTCTTTATTCATCCTCTCAATGCCTGTGGCTAATCTCTGTCGCTATCCTAAAAATCCCCCTACATCCTGATGGATGGTTCTGTTTTACTGTGAATTCCATAACTTGTGACGCCATTGATGGTGGTTCCACAGAAGTCACACTCCTCAGCCCTTCCGTTGCATGAAATGGAAAAAAATATGTGGACAATAGCTGTTAGAAAGCACAATGCTATAATTCCCTTTTGGTATAAGATACATGTCAACAAGTTGTCTTATAGTATTAACTTCATTGGATGGCTGAATTGCCTTATTAATTATATGTGTTTTAAGGACATGAATATATGATCACTAAGATTCCAAGCCTGCTAAACATCTTAGTGGCAGTTTTAGTAGTCCCTACTACCTAGCATTAGAACATACAGTAATATGGCCTGAAGGTAATCGGTTATGCTTTCCATTAGCTACAAACTTACTAATTCTTGAAAAATCTGCCTGTGACATTTGGCTTTGCAGAGAATTGACATTGTATTTGACAATTTGCAGGATGATGCGACAGGGTTTGTTGGATCAATGCAGAACCACAACTCGTCTATTGGAACATAATCAACTAAACTTAACCATTGATATTTCAAGGGTATAACCTCTCCTCAGGTACTGCCTTTTCAAAGTAGCACAGACTTTGATTTATGTTCTTGGCTTCTTAGGTCTAACCCATTGTATGATTGCAAGGGTCAGCTGAGTGTCTACTGTCTAGTCTATTTTGGTTTATGGTATACATCTGGTTGTGATGTTTATGTATGCAAACTCCCATGGACTTTTGAGTTTTTGTTATGATATAAATATCTTGTGTAAAAAGCACTTATAATGTGTGTAAATGTTTTAACGAGTATATGTATATTCTACCCGACTCTTGGTGCTTGATCAGTAAAGATATCTTTCTCTACCAACCATATATTTAGAATCTGTTGTTCCAACTCTCAGAGATGGAAGGTGCTCACTAATCACTTTCATGTAATAAATTGTTTTTTCTAGTCTCATGGTGATATATTGTCTGGAGGAACTTTTTGGGTGGAGCAAACATTGGAGTAGGGCAGGAAAATGGTTCGGTTCACGTTAGATTCTGGTGTACCCCAACCCAAAATGGATCTGAAACTGTAAAAAGACTGGGGATCAATTATTTATATGGTCCAAATAGAGCAATGCAGCAATCAGCGTTTTGGGCCCGAGGACAACATAGGTAGTTTCATTGGGCCCAAGTACAAAGCTAAACTTTAGTTAAGATTCATCTAAACAAGGTCTTTGATGTTAAAGACCTAGGGTTTTTGTTGTTCCCACGAAGCAAATATCATTTGCCAAGCAATTTAGGACGATTTCATACAATAACAAAATTACCCCTTGTTATGATTTAATAGCCTCCCATGTCCTATCATCTCTTTCTAATTTTCTCTTCTTCATGTTCTCTCCTTGCGATTTCTCTCTACTAGATCTCATTCTCTATATCACCACTATCTGGGGAGAATTTTATATGTTTTAGGTGTGGGATTTTTGGAACCAATAAAAGATTGCCATGTATGAGTGTTATTAACTATCCTTGTGATTTCTCTCTACTAGATCTCATTCTCTATATCACCACTATCTCAGGAGAATTTTATATGTTTTAGGTGTGGGATTTTTGGGACCAATAAAAGATTGCCATGTATGAGTGTTATTAACTCTACTGGGATTTTAACAAATAATTTTGGTAATTTTATAGACAGATGGCATTTTTTTTATTGATCCTACAAACCCATACCCAAAAAATCAAAAAATATAAAATTGTTTGCCACTGTCCCTATCAAACTCTCTCTATCTCTCTCTTAACCCATCTCTTCTTCAACTTTTTGCAAATTTCTCCTCGATTCGCCTTATCCATCTTTGAACTCTTTCTACACCACATTAATTAAATCCCAACAACCCACAACCTAGATACCCGCAAGAACATCTTCTTTGTGATACATGATCCGTTTGTCAATGAATTCGAAAATTACCAAATAATAAACAATAGTAAAAGAAGAACAAAGACAATAAAGAACAATTACACCACGATATACGTGGTTCGACTATGCCTACCTTTACATGTGCTCCAAAGAAAGATTTCACTATCAAAAGAATAATGGTTACAAGATTGTTCTCAAACCTCCCTTTTCTCTCTCTAGATTCTAATCTCTCTACTTTGCCTATTACAACCTTGGCTCATAAAGTTCCCTTTTCTATCTATATGTTTCTACTTATTGTCATAATTGCAAGAACATCTGTAGTCTCCATCATTTTTGACAAAACCTTAAATCCAACCTAAACTTTGATACCACTTGTTGAACTATATGCGGTGATTAATTAAAAATCCCAAAAATCCCAACAATCCCAACAATAGTAGAAGAAGAACAAAAACAATAAAGAATAATAACAACAAGATATACGTGGTTCGGCTATGCCTACCGCCACGGGCGTTCTCAAGAAAGATTTCACTATTAAAAGAATAATGGTTACAAGATTGCTCTCAAACCTCCTTTTTCTCTCTCTAGATCTTAATCTAAAAATCATTATTGCTTGAATTTCTTCAAACACCATCAAGCAGTAACCATTTGGAGCATTGATTTCCAACTAACCAGTCTTCCACCATAAGTGAAGACGTACCCCGTGGTAGATCTTTGCTTATTTAAGTCTCCTCCATAATCAACATTCACATAACCAGAAACACATGTTTTCCCTTGTAGTCTTTCAAACAAGATACCCAACGTCTTAGTGCCCTTCAGATACTTTACAATCCATGTCACAACTTTCTAGTGTGACTTTCCCGGATTCACTATGTATCTCGATACTACACTTAGTGCTTGAGCTAAATCAGGTTTTGTACATACCATTGCATACATGAGACATCCTACTGCGCTTGCATACGACTTCTTCTTCATCTCTTCTACTTCAGCATTTGTGGAAGGACATTGACTACTGTTTAAAACAAAACTGTTGTTCAAAGGAGTTGACACAAAATCTGCATCAATCATATTGAAGTACTCCAGTACCTTTTGAATGTACTTGAGTTGTGACAACCATAACCTTCTCGCTTTCCTGTCTCTCCTTATCTCCATACCTAGCTAGGATCTTCTGTGCAGAACCAAGATCCTTCATATGGAATTCCTTACTTAATAACGTCTTCAGCTCCTTAATTCTAGACATATCCCCACAAGCAATAAGCATGTCATCTACATAAAGTAGTAATAGATCACCTTTCTATTGCTTATTATTATCTTTTATTGTTTATATTTTTCTTAGATTTCTTCAGAAACAAAAAACCCTTGATCTTATGATATGATTTTTGAAAGGTATATAAGAACACCAGTGGAGAAGAAATTAGCAAAGAATAACAACAACATAGATGATGAAAAACAAAGTAACGATGCCTTCAGGTATTAGGATTTTAGTTAAACTTTGATTTTATCAAATAAATGATGATGTTTATCAATTTCTTGGTTCCATTCAAAAAAAAAAAAAAAAGTTGTAATAAGAAATTTTCCTTGTGTTAATTCTTATTTAAAAACTTGGAATTTTTGGAGTGTATATTGCTTAACATGAAACTGATTAATATATTAATTCCATTAGAACATTAAAGATTCAAGAAGAGAGTCTAATTTATTTATTATGTTTGTGATTGAAAGTTGGAACCTATCGATGGGATAAATAAATCTGATTGGATTCATATATTGTTATTCCATCTAGAACATAAAAATGGTGATAAATTATGAGATCGAAAAAGAGTTGCTTAACAAGTTAATATATATTATATTCTATCTAGAACATATGAAGTACTTTTATGAGTTACATAACAACACAAACAATTCATAAACAATTGCTTAATTGCTTTAGATGTTAAGCAGTTAAATTTTTATGATTGCTTATAATATCAAGTACTTTTTTAAGTTGCTTAACGAGTTAATCAATTTATAAAAAGTTTCTTACCATGTAACCATGTAAATTTGTATGTGTGGGTAGAATATCAAGTACTTTGAAACTTCTACAATCTAAACAATTCTTATTTTGAAAAAAAAAAAAAAAAACAATCCTAATTCCCAAATTCCATTTAGTTTTGGGAATTTTAAATTTTGTTTTGAACTTTAGTTGAACAATAATAAGTTTTGATTGCGGTTCAAAGCAACTTCTGGTGATCAAATTCTTGTATACGGGTATGTTTTGTTGCACTTTCTTTTGGTATTTTATTAAAGTATAAATCTAATTAATTTAATGTGATGCCTAATTATTTTGTAATTATAGAATATTATTTAATACATTAGTTTAATTTGTTATGTTTGAGTATGAAGTATTTTAAAATTAGTATTTTTTTGTTCTTCACAAACAGATGGATAAATTTGTTATTCGGCTACCTCGTACATCAGTTCCTCCTAATTTAGAGCCTATTGTCTCTAATGTGCCTAAGGAACCCGTCTCTGTCGAACCTATTGTGCCTAATGAACCTGTGGTTACTAATACTAAACGGTGTCATCTTATTGTCGAAGAAGGTTTGAGATCTAGAATTAAACGAACTTCTGATGGAGAAGAGTCATTTGACATATCATCTTTTGAATCAAATCCTAGTTTAAGAAAACCAATATCTGATTATCCACCGGATGAACAAGACAATATTAGAAGAGCATACTTAGTGAAAGGGCCATGCCAACCTAATCATGATTTTCCACTAACAGCTTTTGGTGATCAAAACAGAGGATTTTCCAAAAACTGGTATACATATTATGGTAGTTGGATAGAGTATAGTATTTCCAAGGATGCTGCCTTTTGTCTTTACTGCTATCTTTTTAAAAGAGATAGAGGAGCTGATGCTTTTGTAGTTGGTGGGTTAAGAAATTGGAAAAAAAACGAGAGATTACAAGAGCATGTTGGCCTAGTTAACAGTGCTCACAATAAAGCATACATGTTCGGTCAGAATTTATTAAACCAGAACCAATCAATTGTTGCAGCAATTACCAAGCAAACAGATCAAGCACGTATAGCTTATAAAGACCGGCTAGAGGCTTCAATAAAAGTTGTTCGACTGCTTTTAGAGTTGGGTTTGCCATTTCGAGGTCATGATGAGTCAGAAGATTCGATGACAAAAGGTAAATTTCATACATGTTTAAGGTTTCTTGTAGAAAATAACCAAGAAGCAAAAAATGTTCAAAAAAATACTCCTGGTAATGCAAAGATGACTGCACCTACAATCCAAAAAGATATTGTGAAAACGTGTGCACTGGAGACTGTAGAGGCTATTAGGAGAGACATGGGGGATCCTTACTTTGCTCTTTTGGTTGATGAATCTCGTGATGTTTCTATTAAAGAGCAAATGGTTGTGGCAGTACGTTATTTGGACAAGAAAGGACGTATAATGGAACGTGTTGTTGGTTTTGTGCTGTTGCAGAAACTACGTCTATAGCACTCAAGAAGGCAATTGAAAATTTGTTCTCTATGAATAATTTGAGCATATCAAAGTTGCACGGTCAAGGTTATGATGGTGCAAGTAATATGCGAGGTGAGTATAATGGTCTTAATTCTCTTATCCTTCAGGACAACAAGTATGCATACTTTATCCATTGTTTTGCTCACCAATTACAATTGACTCTTGTTCATGTTGCAAAACACTTTACCCATGTCTTTG
This sequence comes from Aquilegia eximia, assembly GCA_023053565.1. Lineage (NCBI taxonomy): Eukaryota > Viridiplantae > Streptophyta > Magnoliopsida > Ranunculales > Ranunculaceae > Aquilegia > Aquilegia eximia. The sequence goes on from JALIGU010000003.1 coordinate 21,208,329, forward strand.
ATTCTTTGAAGTTATATCTCAGATAATCACATTAACTGGTTCTTCGTGCAAACGCAAAGATCAATTAGTTGAATTGCAGCTCGAACAAATTTTGAAAGAAGTGGAAAGTGGTGAAAGATTAACTGGTCGAGGTCTTAATCAAGAAACTAGCTTGAGAAGAGCCGCAGAAACACGTTGGGGGACACAATATGAGTCGATATTGAGAATCATATCCATGTACAATGCAGTTTTGAATTTATTGAGAATTATTGAAGTCGATGGAATTACACTCGATTCTAGAAAGAAGGCCGAGTCATTAGGTTATACCATGAATACTTTTGACTTTGTTTTCAAGTTGCATATGATGAGAAAGGTTTTGGGGATCACGAACACTCTCTCAAAGGCGTTGCAAAAGAAGGATCAAGACATTGTAAATGCAATGGATAATGTCAACTTATGCAAAGCTAGATTCAAATCTTTGAGGGAAAGTGGATGGGATGATTTGCTTCTTGAAGTTAATTCATTTTGTGAGAAAAATGAGATTTCTATTCCTAACTTGAATGATATTTATGCTCCTCCAGGCCAATCAAGACATCGTATAGATATCACAGGCAAATATTATTATTGTTATGAATTGTTTTATTAAGTCATTGCTCATCAAGCAATGGAGTTTGATGATTACTTCCTTGAATTGGCTACTGAATTAATTTTTTGTGTGGGATGCTTAAGTCCAGCGAAGTCTTTCTCTGCTTTTGATAAAAAGAAATTGGTTCAGCTCGCTAAATTTTATGAAGTAGATTTCTCCTCATTGGATCTTTTGGTACTTGATGATCAGCTTGATATGTACTATCTTGATATGACTAAGAACATTGAGTTTTCAGGATTGAATGAGATTGGAAAATTGTCTATTAAGATGGTTGAGACCAAAAAATCATTAGTGTATCCACAGGTTTATCGACTCATCACTTTGGCTTTGATTCTTCCAGTTGCTACTGCCACCGTAGAGAGAGCGTTTTCAGCAATAAAGCTCGTAAAATCTGAACCCCGCAACCGAATGGGTGATGGTTGGATGAGTGATTCTCTTCTTACATTTATTGAGAAAGATATTTTTTGGGGTATTGATATCAAGATAGTTGCAAAACGTTTTCAAAACATGCGTCCTCGTCGTCAGCAATTGCCTCTTGATTATTGATTAAGGTATATATTCATAATTCATTTATATCAATTTGTAGCTTTTAATTATATTTATTAAATCAAATTTCTTGATAGTAAGCCAAATTCTAATGAATTTTTTTGTTATAATCAGGTTCGTCTCACACATTTTGGATGAATACTCTCAAATTTCTTTTTTGTTACAGCAGTTTTACAACTTTGCAAGTAAGTTAATAAATAATATAGATTAATGTGTTTTGAATATTAAAAGTTATTAATACAAAAAAATTAGATAATTACAATATTATATTCTCTTTTGTGAATTTTTTTTCCCCGAAGCCCAAGCCCCCTTGTTCATAATTCCTAGATCCGCCGCTGGATTAACATATTAAGCAAGTTTTTTTGTGAGTTGTTTCAAACAACTGTTAACATGTCAAGCAGTTATATTTGTAACTTGTGTAGAATATTAAGTTTTTTTTTTTTTTTCTAATCAAATTTTATTGATAAGCTCAACGAATTACACAAAAGTAGAGGACAAACGCGCTACAAACTGTGCGACAAGTCCTTTCTGGATAGCAAACCCGATTCTCCTAAATACATATTCGTTCGAACCTGCAGTCATCACGTTGCTATCCATTATCTTCTGCACTCTCCTGAGGAGCTCAACTGCTTCTGAGCCTAGCAATCCAAATGTGTCAATGCAAAAGGGATGAAACTATGTTGGTTAGCCCTACAAGCTCCGTCATGTTTCTCCACTTTTATCGCTGCTGCATTGCTAGCTGCTAGCCCCACCTCAAAAATCCCAGCACTCAGCCCAACCATCGGAGACGCCCCTGTAACATCAACACACGCATGTTTACCTTCAGACCAGTTGTAGACCAGAATATCAGCAGGACGTAATGTCGATCTTCCTTCCTTAGGATCAGTAAGAAAGTTAACAGGAGCCTCCTTCTTAACCTGTACGCCAGCCCGCCAGAACACATCACACAAGATATCTCTAACGTGGTCATGCCTGTACTTGAAGCCGGGGTAATGCTTACAATGGGCCGCATGGTCCCCGAAAGCATCAAGTCTACTCTTCTTGCACACTGGACAAAGCTCACCATCTGAATATAGAGGGATCATCAATCGATAACGAAGAATGACACGATATTCTACAGGCGTCATGGGTTGTCCAAGCCCTTCTATCGGGATAGCAAGGAGAAAATCTTTGGCATGTTCTGACTGCACACATCCAATCACGGCTTTTTGTCTAGCTGACAACTCAAATTCCCTCTCAAGACCAGAACTAATCTTGTTGTAGTATGCTTCCGCCAAGACATGTTGGGGTCTGAAGGGGACGGTAGCAGTTGGAACAAGATTACTGAGATCAAAATCAGGTATAGAAAGATGTAAACTAGCAATGACAGTATCGAAAACATTACCCATAGGTGGAGTGTCACAACCTCGAAGAATGTGGTCCTGGAGATCCTTGGTTTGCGTACGTGAAGCTACGAAAGCAAACTTCATAACATCAGTAGCACAATAGATACCAAGTCCACCCATACGTAATGGGAGGGTTGCCATACGCCACTGTAGATCGCCAAAACCAGGTCCATCAGAAACCACAATATTTTGAAGGGCTGCATGAAGCTTGTGGTCAAACCATTCAGCTGTTTCCTGAACATAATCAGGGGGGCAAGTATGGAGAGCAAAGGTGAGTTTAGATAATCCCATACAAGAACGTAAAAGTGCCAACTCACACTGCGGATCCTTTAGCTGTGGTAATAAGTCCATAAGTTGAAGTGTCTTATCCACTCGTTAACGAACATTACCCACAATAAATGATGCATCAATACTTACAGCCCCTCCAAGCAACTTAACCCCTCGCTGAGGACATGATATACCAACCGGAAAGATATCTGGATAGGAGCAGTCAGGATCAACAGAAGGCCAGAACAACTCTGTCTTAGACACATTAAGTACGAGCCCAAGAGATGGTCCTCTTTCCTGAATGATACGAATAGCTCTAGCCACATGTTCTGTACTACCAATCAGAGTACCATCATCTAAGTACCATGCCTGCAACTCCAAGTGGCATTCTGACTGAATGCGGTGTATCAATGGATGCAAGACCAAAGCAAAGAGAAGAGGCCCCAAAGGGTCCCCCTGCTGTATCCCAGCTGCTGACCAAATATGAGTAGACCCTAGATACAATCGAGCAGGTTGACAATAGAGGTATTCGACCCATAGAGCAATAGATGGACAATGATTGCGTACCTCCCGTAGCATAGCAGACCGATCAACAAGGTTGAAGGCATTCTGAAAGTCCATAAGCAGCATAGAAAGCGATGTGTCATCCTTGTTGGCATAAACCAACCGATTAACAACATGCAAAATTGCCTCTGCTCCACCAGGCACACCAACCCCAAACTGAAAATCCTCTAGGTATGGGACAATTTCCTTAGAAACTCCTCTCATGGCAATCTTAGACACCAGGCGACGCCAAACCATACCCACAGCTATTGGGCGAATTCCGTTACCTGGCTTAAGAAGTGGGGTGAGCGGTGCACTAGCTATGAACTCTGCCAAGACCCGTGGGCATTGACCTTGTAGCCATAAGTTCACAACCGGTGTCAAGGCCTCCATAAGATCTGTGGCTACAGCGGATGCAGCCCCACTCATAGCATCCAATAGGTGTTGGGCCCGGAGACCATCTCGCCCACAAGACGTCCCTTTGGGGAAGGGCCTGATGCATGATAATATCCCATCCCTCTCAACTGACAAAGGTGACTCAAGTAAAGGAATGTCGGGGACAGATGGTGGTGGATGCTTCGGGTGTTTATCCTCTAAAGCCCGCTGCGTCTCTGGAGTGTTTGGAGCAACCCCTGATGATGCCAACACCTTCACGGCTGCTGCAAAGTGCCCGTCTGCAACCTTTTGCAAACACCGTCGTACATTCTTGCTTTATGACTGTCGAGATGGTCGTTCCAACGGAGGCTCTGTGTGTGTGACCCTCTCAATCAGACGAAATATACCCCCAGGCTCGTTCCAAATAGAGAGAGCCTGCAAAATCTGATTCTGCTGGAGATATTTTCGAGCACCAGAACGACGCTCTTGGCGATTCTGCGGATGGAACACTTGCAATGTGCAATAGGGAAGCAGGAGCAATCTAACCCATGGCCCTGTCGACATGGGGTCTGCAGTAACCTCATACAAGACTGACTTCAATGCACAGGAGAATGCTAATCGACAAGGACGTGGAATACTTTTCACTCTGCGAAAAGGTCTACAGAAAATACGATCAAGTGATATCTCATCTAAAGAAGGTGCAACAATAGAAAGTGAGAACCCAATATATGTGCAATATAACAATAGTAAAGCAAACAATAAAGCAATAAACAAATAAAGAACACACGATATTTTTAACGTGGTAAAACCCAATATGGGAAATGTCCACGGTTGTCCTCGCGACAACAAATAAATCCACTAGATGAAAAGATATGTACAAACCTATCAACTACCTGCAATCACTGCGAGTTGACACTACTGGTTATCTCTAACACCTTGACTTCATCGGAGCACCTTGATGTACGCACAAGACACTCGACTTCTTGATGAACACACAAGAAGACTCGAAGCCGAACTATGAAACAAGCTTACACCAGAGTTCCTTGATGAACACACAAGGATACTCGACTTCTTGATGAACACACAAGAAGACTCGAAGCTAAATCAATATAAACAATAATGAAGAAGAAGATGAATGGGGAAGAAGGAATACGAAGATGAGTTCAATCGCCAAAACCCCCTAAACCAAAACCTAAACAAACTCAATGAATAAGACTTCAATTGGACGGCCAAAGAACTAATTTGTTCTTTGGTAGAGAAACCCTATTTATACTTAGGGTTAGAACACACACAAAATGGGCCGGAATTGCTAAAATCCATATTGGACGTACGTACGTCGAAACAACGTTCGTACGTCTCCACACTGAAAAAGTTCGCTGCCTGCTTGGACGTACGAACGCCCTAACTAGGTACGTACGTCCTGACCAAAACATGTTTGCTGCCTTACATGACGTACGTACGCCCTAACTAGGTACGTACGTCCAGAACCCAATAACTTGACCAAGAAGACACGAGAGGACATGAACACGAACCGACCATGCGTACATCTTGGTTTTCCTAACAATGAACTCAAGGCGAGATAACCATGGACATCCAATGTCACAAAATTGATGTCAAACAAACTTCGTGCCGGTTTCAATCTCCCCCTTTGACATTGATTTTGTGACAAAAACCTATGACTCTAATATCACTTATAATACGTGCTTACAAACCCAAACCATGGCATTTATAAAACATGCCTACAAAAACACTCAAGGTAGAACACATACCAAGTCACTAATTCGTGACATCCAGCTAACACCGACAGTTTGATTATCAGAGATCGAACGAAAGCAACAAGAAATTCTGAAACAATCAAAGAGCCAACGGAAGTTCCTCGAGCAACTCCCCCATACTTCATGAGCAACAAAGTTTGACACTCGAGCTCCCCCATAACTGTACAACCTCTAAACATCAACACGTTCACTCCCCCATACGTGTAGCATACCTGCAACATGACCCAAGAATACACTAACGAAGGAAGAAACGAATGTTAGTATTAGAGTCATAAATCTCCCCATTTTTGTCACAAATGAAGTAACGTGACAAAGGAAAGAGAAAAAAAAAACGAAACCATAACAAATAAGAGAAGAAGAGAAGAATAAAACATGTTAACAAGAAGTAGATATTGAACAGAAGATATAGAACAAACTCTTGTCAACACAACACAAACACCATTAACATTAGAAACATCCTTAACTAAAACAACTTCACAAACCTTAACAAGAAGATAAAAGGTAAAGAACCGATGTACCATAGAAGTGTAGAGGAACACATCATGAACTTCCAAAAACAGTAGCCAATCCCAATCCGTACAAAAATAAGAGGCAATATATGGGGATAAACAAAAGATTGAACAAATAAGAGAATTGAAGTGCATCATAAACTAAACCTCGATGTGTGTAGATGCAATGCAATGCATAAAGAGAGAGAAAATTCACCACTAGAACACACCCTTTGAAGACGTAGAATATAGAACCATCAACAAGAGACATACGATTAGATGAGTAAGTGAGCATAGAAGAAACAAACTTCAACCCCTTTTGAAACAAACGTTATGAGTAGAAGGCAAACAAATATAAATATGATCTTCAAATGAAAACCAAGACATGAAAAAGGCAAAGGAATATAAACTTTGTATGCCGTACATAAAAAACAGTGAATATGCGCTTGGATTTTTATTTTGCCGCATGTGGTGGAGTTCAGTCTACATCACTCTAATGTCATTCCCGCGTGGGAGGGATTTTTGCCTCCATCTTTTCTAATACACGAGGGTAGGGTGTAGCCTACATCTTTTTGACAAACACAAACTCAAGAAGTGCAATACCATGATAACGTGCAACACAAGAACTAACATCTCTTGAGTGCATCCGTCAGAGCATGACCCTCACAACCCCAACGGGTTCTTAGCCAACTGATATTGCTTCAAAGACAATCAAATGGCTGGGGATAAAGTGAGTCATTGACCACTAACAAGAGTTGTAATAGGAAGATAAGAATGTTCAATAATACTAACAACAAGATGAACATTAACCAAAACAAAGGAGAGATAGCTCAAGATAACAGAATACTCGAGAGATAGAGAAGTTCTATGAGCTCCAAGAATATGTAAGTGGTTTCCAAAAACTCCCATCATGCAAGCATGCCGTGCACTGTGCAAACAAGCGAGAAAAAATGTATGATACATACCAAAACATACTTAAGAGTTCAGAAAGAGAAAACACCCAAACATATTGCAACTTATTTAAGACAATTGAATTAAACCAATATCTCAGAAAAGATGCAACCAACAACACATACATGGAATAAATAAAGAAAAAACAAAAAAAATAGAAGGAATAACCAACAACCCCCCCCCCCCCCCCTTTTTTTTTTTTTTTTTTTTTTTATATTTTTATTATTAACAATGTATTCAGACATGCAGCATGATCTGCAAGCTAAACAAACAAAGCATAAAAAACAGAAGTACCAAACAAATAGCCTATGTGGTTAGAGAAATATGCAATTAAAATAACACAAGGCTAGAAAACAAACAAAAAATAAAAATACGAAGATGATATTCAATCTGACTTTAAGAAGTCAAAAGAGAACATTCAAGTCATCCTTTCGTACCCATACTTGAGAGATATTCTGCAAGTTGGACCCGGATATGGAGGATTTTTGAATATTATCCCTGATAGAAGGCTTTCCAATCCTTAACCTCTCATTCTCTATACTACATTTGGCAGCATCGATGCTTCTATCCCATATGTGAGGTGGTTTGGTGGCCTTTTGCACAACCTTCTTTCTATTGTTGAAGTGTTGTGGTTTTTTAGGGCCACTTCTTCTCATAAAAGGAGGCCAAGAGAAATGATGAGCCTGCACAGGAAAAGAACAATGTGAGTTGCAATAATTATTACCATAAGAAAAAGAATATGGAACCATGGAATTGTTATCCCAACAGAAAGCGGAAGTATGACCTAACCGACCACAAGTAAAACACTTAAAATGTCTATGTTTAGGACTTGTCTTGTTCTTGGTCATCACATTTGGCTTAGATTCAAAAGCCTTGGTAGGTGCAGACGGAGTAGGAATATGAGGATTTGGTAACAAATGAGGCAATGATGGCCTCACAAAAGAAGTAGTAGGAGGGACACAACTGGATGAAACTCCGACATAGTCATATCCTAAACCAGTCTTATCTGAAGAAGACTTTCCACTTTTAATAAGGGTGTCTAGATCAACTGAAGCTTTCTCAAACCCTTGCAATCGCTTAGTAGAAGCGAATAAATCCTTTTTCACAGCTTCATGCTCAAGCAACAAAGAACGATACTTATCTTCTATCTCACGATTGGATATTTCCAAAGAATTAATTCTAGATTGGAAATCTAGCTTTTCTTGGGAAAACTCCTCAGATAAGGCATTCATATCACCTGCAAGTACAGATTTCTCTTTCACAAGAGACTCAACCATATCATTGTTTAACAGATGACATATGTAATTCCCTTAACTCACCAGGACTTACCAAAATAGAATCATCGAATTCATGATCGACAATATCGGTTACCTGACAATCCACATTCTCATTCAAAGATGCTCCATAGGCAACACAATGTATAGCATGGTCTTCCGCTACATCATCATCATCATCATCACTTTCATCTTCCTCCCAAGTGGTAGATAACTTGATTTTTTGTTGTTTAATCCCTTGTGCACCAAATTTCTTGGGAAGCTTACACTCGTCAAAACCATGGTTAGTCAAACCATTATATTTCATAGTCTTAAAAATATGTTTAAGATAACGATAAATGATACTTAGATGTTGCTTAGTGTCAAGAGACTTATCATGATTAATTTTTTCATCTTGTACATCCTCAAAAGTTCCAGCTTTAAAAGCAAAGGATTTATTTTGAGGTTGTTCAAGTTGAACCTCAAGTTCATAAGTTCTCAATTTTCCTGCTAAGGTCTCTATGGACATGGTCTTTAAGTCATTGCTTTCTTGAATGGCATCTTTCCTAGAACGGAATCTAGATGGCAAAGACCGAAGAACTTTACGTACTATTTGAGTATCGGTGTACACTAAACCTAAAGATGCACTAGTGTTGATAATATCCTGCAAACGAATAAAGAATTCATCAAAAGATTCATTATTATCCATTTTCATAGTTTCAAATTGAGTAATAAGAAGTTCAAGCTTACTCTCTTTGACAGCAATGTCACCCTCATGAGTTCTTACCAACCTATCCCAAGCCTCTTTCGATGATATACAACCATGAACTCTCCGAAATTCACTAGCATCCAAAGCCATAAATATAGCATTAAGCCCTCTTTGGTTGTTAGTAGAAGCAACTTTGTCTTTCACACTCCATGTGTTTCGAGGCTTAACACTTGTAACAACCTCATCTGTACTACCTGTAGTAACTCTCGGTGGTGACCAACCATCTTCCACAGCGATCCACACATCCTCACTCATAGCCTGCAAATACGCAGCCATACGAACTTTCCAATAGGGAAAATTAGTACCATCAAATTTAGGAGGACAAATTAGTGTTCCAAATTTATCAGAATCCATTAAAATTGCACTAAGGATCTACGCGTGAGCCTTTACGCTCCTTAACAAGCGCCCTGCTCTGATACCAATTGAGAACCCAATATATGTGCAATATAACAATAGTAAAGCAAACAATAAAGCAATAAACAAATAAAGAACACACGATATTTTTAACGTGGTAAAACCCAATATGGGAAACGTCCACAGTTGTCCTCGCGACAACAAATAAATCCACTAGATGAAAAGAGATGTACAAACCTATCAACTACCTGCAATCACTGCGAGTTGACACTACTGGTTATCTCTAACACCTTGACTTCACCGGAGCACCTTGATGTATGCACAAGACACTCGACTTCTTGATGAACACACAAGAAGACTCGAAGCCGAACTATGAAACAAGCTTACACCAGAGTTCCTTGATGAACACACAAGGATACTGGACTTCTTGATGAACACACAAAAAGACTCGAAGCTAAATCAATATAAACAATAATGAAGAAGAAGATGAATGGGGAAGAAGGAATACGAAGATGAGTTCAATCACCAAAACCCCCTAAACCAAAACCTAAACAAACTCAATGAATAAGACTTCAATTGGACGGCCAAAGAACTAATTTGTTCTTTGGTAGAGAAACCCTATTTATACTTAGGGTTAGAACACACACAAAATGGGCCGGAATTGCTAAAATCCATATTGGACGTACGTACGTCGAAACAACGTTCGTACGTCTCCACACTGAAAAAGTTCGCTGCCTGCTTGGACGTACGAACGCCCTAACTAGGTACGTACGTCCTGACCAAAACATGTTTGCTGCCTTACATGACGTACGTACGCCCTAACTAGGTACGTACGTCCAGAACCCAATAACTTGACCAAGAAGACACGAGAGGACATGAACACGAACCGACCATGCGTACATCTTGGTTTTCCTAACAATGAACTCAAGGCGAGATAACCATGGACATCCAATGTCACAAAATTGATGTCAAACAAACTTCGTGCCGGTTTCATAAAGGTGAGTATCGATACCAGTGTCCCCTGCTGCTGTAGGTGCGGGTGGATTATCAACATGCACAAGCTGTGGTGGTTGTATACCTACAATTGCACACTCTAACTCACCGGTCTCCTTTCGCGCAGGTGGTTTGATGAGCAGTTGCTTAACATGTTAAGCAGATAGATTTGAATTGTCTAACTTGTTAATCAACTCAAAAAATAATTGCTTAATATATTAATCAATTTATTAAATATGCTTAATATGTTAAGTAGTTAAATTTATATGATTTTGTAGAATATCAAGTACTTTTTAGAGTTGCTTAACATGTGAAACAACTCATAAAACAATTGCTTAACATATTAAACAACTTATATACAATTGCATAACATGTTAAGCAAATAGATTTGAATTGGTTGACATGTTAAACAACTCATAAAACAATTGTTTAACATATTAAGCAACTCATTAAATATACTTGATAAATTAAGTAGTTAATTCGTATGTTTGTTTAGAATATCAATTTCTTTTTTGAGTTGAAAAGCAAGGATCAACATTTAAAATTCCAACAAGATACTATACATATACTTTTATTTTTTGATAGAAGTATCAGTATATTCATATCAACGATAAACATCCCTGGTCAAATGTACTGATTAGACCACTAATTGCTTGTAAAAATCTATCTAATCAGACTCTAACTTGTGTGATTAGAGCTTTAACTAATAAACGACCTTGAAAAAAAAATTGTTTCCCAAAATTTTTTCGTTTGACGAACTAAAATCCATGAAAAAAGTCACAACTTGATTTTCTTGGGTGATTTAGGTTTTGGTCACCAAACTTTAGTATAAATTAGGGTTCATGGATGATTGTTTTTTCTTTATTAGGGTTCAAACATCAACAAAAAATTTAACCATATGATAAGTCCTCAAAAGTGTATATTTGTTCCACGAATAACACATTGTTTGCATAGCACTTAGCTTATATTATTATGTTATATCTATTGATTTGTGCTTTCTTGTCATTTGTGTAGGTTTCATGAGCCGAAATGCGAATATTGTGTTAAAGCCCGCCAAAAGCCAAGAAAAACACCAAAATGATGCTAATTGCAAAAGGAAGGAGAATTGATACTTGCACCCACAAAGTTGCTGAAGGCACCCCGCGAACTGGTCCTTTGGACTTGACTTTATGTCTAAGATGGGTGGCCCAAATCTCAGCCCAATTCGAGTTATGATGAAACCCACAAGTCAGAAATTCTATTGAAGCCATTATTAAAGCCCAATCTTAAAAAAGGCTTTATATGAAGATCTAGAAGTCTGATATGGGCCCATGAGCTGTCTATCTGAAGGTCTTGGTCCAAGCTACAACTTAGGACCAAGAGAGTTAGGTTTTGCTGAAGCCTTGCTGCTTCTAGAAGGCCAACAACAGCAGCCACGATTTTGACCTAATTAACTTAGAAGACTTTGTAACCAAGTAATATGCTTTGTATTCACTATATAAGAGAAGTAGTAGCTATGGTTTAGGGGAGTTGAGAGTCAATACTTGAGAGTTCATATTGATGGTTTAGGTTTTCATAAGCAAGTTCTTCCTTTGTATTGAACTCAATCTTCTTATTCTCAATATTAATCCAATCACTTTTCCTTTATGATGGTGTGTTATTTATTTACTTATTCCATGGTGTTATTGTCATGGATGAGTAGCTAAATTCCCTTAGGAGGAATGGTTGAAGCACTCTAGATAATGCAAAAGCATCATGTTTGTTCTTAATGTTCGTTGTGATTCAAAGTACTTAATGCTTGTTTACTTCTATTTTGCGACATGAAGTAAGTATGATTATTTAAATGTTATTGATATCCATGTTATTAGAATACTATTGTTAGAGTATAGGGAGACCTAGCTATAATGGTTGTATTTAGATTGATTTTAGATATGTGATGGAATAGTTGAGAGGTGACTATCATATATCTAGAATCACTCTCTTTTATTGGACCCATTTTGTAATTAAATTGAATAACCGAGAGGTGACGGTTTGATTATGAATTAATATATTGATTTAATTAAATTGAATAGCTGAGAGGTGATAGTTTGATTAATGAAGCATATTCAATAGCATATATAAGAGAATCCCGTTTTAATTGCGTGGAATAGCTGAGAGGTGACTACTTGATTATTATAGGTATTGATGATTAATTGGAATAGGTGAGAGGTGACTAATTAATTGTCATAGATTGAACATGAAAGGATAACATGTATGTTTGCATGATTTAGTTTAAGGATACCAACTCTTCCACCTATTCATCATAAGATCTTCTTTACATCTCTATCCATCTTCTTAAGTTAGTTTAAGTATTAGTTGTTTATTTATTGCCCGTAAGAAGTAGAATCAATTTCTCTTTTATTTGTTGATTCACTTGGTGTTCTTTAACCATTGTTTTCTATTGTGTTTGAGCTAAGAACTTCACATTTGAGGTGAGTACGACCCTTGCTTGTTACTTGTCTACATTGATAACCAATATTTACGCGAATGAGCCTGTGGCTCAATGGTAGGACCCCTCTCACAAAGTGGAGAGGTTGTGGGTTCGAAACACGTCAACAGCTGATTGTTGATATAAGTTTACACATAATTTAAAGGTGAAAGGGTCCCCTCAACCTTGCTTGCCAATCAAAAAAAAGATAACCAATATTTACGGGCACAAGAAGAAAATCAATATAAACCTATCTCTTGATTAGAAGGATACACTTTTGTCCTTTATCACCATACAATATTCTAAAATGGTCGTAATACCCCTGCACCTGATTTGCACGAGTTTTACTTTTCAGATACAACAAAAACACATTGTGTTCATCTAACGATTTGATCTTCAATGTTCATATCCATTCATCCATCCAATTATCTTCATGTATCTCTTGATTTAATTCACATGAAAAAACATGATCACTGAAGAAGTTGCTCTACAAATAGAAAATTTGATGAAAAAAATAGAAATAAACTCAAATAGGAATCTTATACTGTTCAAATTCCTTGAGCTATTCGCAATCTTAAAATCCAACAATTTGTTTTTCTAGCAAGCCCTTCAAGATGAAGAACTACTTGATACATATTAGTAGCACCCATAATCTCTGTAAGAATATTTCTTCCAAGTCTATTAGCATCTAAGAAAACACTCACAAGTTCTTCCATATTAACAACAACAACAAGGTTCTTCGTTCGATTGAAAACCCACTTGTGTTTTTCTTGCTCGATTAACAAATGTAGGAATCATTAACCTTAACCTTAACCCACATTCAATTAGTTCAATTCCACTCAATAGATTATCTGATGGGGGTTGAGGTGTTCTAAGCAAAAGGAAATGTTAGGGTGTGTTTGTTTAAAATGCTGAATGCTTGATACTGAATGATGGATGCTTAATGCTGGATACTTAATGCTGGATGCTGAACACTGAATGCTGGAAAAGTTGTTTGGTTATCATTTTTAAGAAGTTCTGTTTTTGATTTGTTTGTTTATGCATAAGTGTGATTTTGACCATGTTACCCTATTATTGGAAAAATATTTTGACAATACACAGTACCTTATCACATAACCCAAAAACTTAAAGTTGATTTGCACTCTGGTTGGGCAAGTTGACCATTCAGTGTTGTGCTTCAGATGAGAATGTTTCACCCTTAGCCAAAATATTTGTGTAACTACACTATATTGTTACGTCGTACAAACAGAAAAATGTTCTAACAACAAAACTATACACGCCAATTTTTCTTCTAAAACATGATATTTAAAAAAAAAATCTTAACCTTTTAAACGGCTCGTCTAAAAATTCTAAATTTTGGATATGGTACAACAGAAATCGTCATGAACATATGGAAAATATTTCAAAGTGAACAGACAAAGGAAAGATCCCTTACTAAGCAAACGAATCTGACTGTAATTTTTTTTCTAAAACATGACAATCACAAAGAAATTTGTAACTTTCAAACGACTCGTTTAAAAATTCCAAATTTTGGATATGATACAATAGAAATCGTCAGGAACATATAGTAAAATTTTTAAAGTGATCAGACAAAAGAAAGTCCTCTTATTAAGCAAACGAATCTGACTGTAACGTAATTTTTCTTGTAAAACATAACAACCACAAAACAATATGTAACTTTCAAACCGATCGTCTAAAAATTCTAAATTTTAGATATGATATAACAGAAATCTTCAGGAACTTATGGTAAAAATTTCAAAGTGATCAGACAAAGGAAAGACCATTAACTAAGCCAATGAATCTGACTGTGATATTACTTAATGGTTATGGATGATAAAAATAATTTTTATAGGGGTAGAATTGTCTAAATAATACAACAAGCATTAAGAAGTTAAATTAAGCGTGAGATTTTCACTGGGCCAAAATCGCTGAAATATCCCAATTAGTTCTTAATGCTTGTTCTAAACAAACAACTTAAAAAACACTTATTTCTGAATTTTAACCTGGTCCACCACTTAAGAAGCACTTAATGCTTAATGCTTAATGAAACAAACACTACCTTAAAGTTTTGAAATCAACCTCTTCTCACGATTCATTCAATTAAATCTTTTTTTTCAATAATTTCTGAATCTTGTTGATTGAGAAGAGATATTATGTGATTAATGAAGAGATTTGGGTGAAAATCACCCAACTAAAAAAAAAGGTTTTCTAAAGGGTTTCTCCAAGTTGGGTAAAGAATTTGAGAAATATCTTCTTAAATAGAAAAGGGGAAAGAGAAAGAGGATTAGTAAGATTTATTTGAGAAAATTGAAAGAAAAAGGGAAAGAGAAGGAGAAAGAAAAATTACCTACTGCCATCATCATCTTGGGGGATTGGAGGTGTGTTTTCTTCTCTTTTCTTCTGATTTTTCTTGGAGATTTTGTTGGTGTTGAAGAAGAAGAGAGAAAGAGAAGAACTTCTTCAGTTGTTTGGAGAGATTAAGAGTTTTTTCAGGAGTTGATTTAGGTATTTTGAAAATATTTTGGGTTTAACAGGTTTTTTTAAAAAAAAACCATCTGTGAACCCTAATTTATACTAAAGTTTGGTGACCAAAATCTAAATCACCTGATTTTCTTATAATAATAGTAGTATAGTACAGGAGTCAAAACAACTTATCACCAAAAGATAGTTAGCTAGTTGTAGTTGATTAACTCCTTATAAAAACATATTAATAAATGTAGATGTTGATGTACACCTTCATGCAAGAGAAAAAAAAAAAAGAGGCTAGGACTTACTAACTCGTTGAATCAAACACTTTCAATCATAAACTCTAATAAATCAGTTCTGCATAACATGAGAGCAGAACCTCTATTGCTTCCCCTTCTAGTATATGTGTGTGCGTGTGTTGTTATTGCTACTATATCAGAAATGTTCTTCACCTACGTAAAGACTCCTTTTGGTTGAATTCCAATCCTTGTATCATGTATTTGACAGTAAATTCCCTTAATAATTGCTTAGGTTATTAGGTCTAGAAGAAGTCAGGTTGTAAAAAGTTGTTTGTTTCATAGGATGCCATCATCATAGATTCTGTATTAACCTATTTCTAGATTAATGCACTACTAGGTCAGGTCGCTGGGAAACTTGACCAAAGGGGGCGATTTTAGGTCGGGGTGGCTGCACCTCATTGAGATCGAGATTGCCTACGTACTCTTAGCTCGAGGGGATTGAACTTAGAGATCAAGCCATCGTAGTTCTGTTCTTATAGAAGGTAGAAAGGCGTGGATCGTGGATCTTGCAGATTCTCCGTCATCATAATGAGGATTAAATGTGTAACGCGCGTAGATCATCCCTGTGAATTAATTATGTAACTGATGAGAATATTCTGTGCATTGAATGAGAGCGCGTGTGTGTAAGCAGGCCGCTGCTCGTTATGAGGTCGAGCTGTCGTGGACGAGCTACTAGCAGGTAGAGAGAGTGGCGACCTGGTGGATGAGTGACTGTGCCACGTGGCTGCTTTTGACTGGTTGGAGTATGTAGTACCCCTACATAAGCCCCCTCTTTTTAGGTCGGCTGTAGAAGTCGGGCTGAAAAGACTAATGATCGATGCTGATTTGTAGTTTCTTTTTGAATTTGCTGACGTGGCAGTCATGCAGGCTTGTCTGTACTAATCATGGCGCTCTTACGGGGAAGTGGGAGATTTTCCTCGAGCAGTTAGCTGCGCAGTTATGGCAATTGGCGCACGTCTTGCCTGATATAGTCATCACATGGCACGTGGGTTGATCCGACGGTGGATGTGAATCTTTTATGTAGTGGAAAATAACTGCAGTGGAAGTGGATCGTCTGTTCGATCTCAGCCGTTCACCTTTTTCGAACTGATGGCTAGGATTGTAGGAGCTGTAGTATTTAAACTGTAGCTTTGTTGAGAAGGGTTTACCTATTTTGCTTTCATTTGAATTGCTGCCGCTTTACTCTTGCGATCTGAAGAACTTTGAGAGCTCGTGAGGTTAGTTTTCTTCTCTTTCTTTTACTTCATCTTCTGTTTTCATTTCTGTTGCTTGAGAGAAATGTCTGATTTGAGTAATTCTCAAAATGATAACCTGAGTGGTGGTGGCGGTGAGGAGTATGAGTCTGAAAGGACTCATTCTGAACCTTTGTCGCCCGTTCGTGGTGTAGACCCTGATAGCCACTACTCGGGGCTGACTCGTCTGATGAGGAGATGGTGGAAGGAGACGATGGTTCGATGTGTAGAGTAGTGAACCTTAAGTACGTAAATAGGCATATTGCATTTAGGAAGCAGTATGGTCTTAGCTCCATTGATCATTTGGAGATTAGGTTTTTAGGAGATCGTTTACTTTCTGCTGAATATCGACCTAAGAATCCTTTATCGACTGTTTTTACCTTGACCCAATTTCGAGCTGGGCTGAGGCTGCCATTGTCTTCTTTGGTGGTCGACCTGTTGAATGCTATTGGTCGAGCCCCCTGCCAGATGAATGGCAATTTCTGGAGGAACATGAGGGT
The DNA here is from genome assembly GCA_023053565.1 of Aquilegia eximia. Classification (NCBI taxonomy): domain Eukaryota; kingdom Viridiplantae; phylum Streptophyta; class Magnoliopsida; order Ranunculales; family Ranunculaceae; genus Aquilegia; species Aquilegia eximia. Next base: position 21,225,596 of record JALIGU010000003.1, read on the forward strand.
AATTGAAGACCTCAACAAGTTGCATAGATGGAACGTCACTGTGAAGGATGTGTTGGACCACTTCTGCTTCAAACGTTCTTCCAAGGCTGACTTTTCCGGCTATAACATGCAAGTTAGGCCAGAACGTTTTCCTTTGATCTATCCTGTAAGTAGTGAGCCATGGTGGAAAGATCCCATGCTGATTACTGGGTCGATTATTGAGGGGAGCATCCAGTTGCGTCATGTCATTAGGAATGATGCTCGTAAGTTTCTGGTCGTTAGTCTTAGGAGATTTTCCTTTTTCTGTACCTGATTATGTTGTATCTTTTTTGCAGCGATCAGGGACGATCATCTTGTGAGGAAGAACGATCTGAGATCTGCCTTGAACGGTTTTGGTTTCTTGACTGACGAGCGTAAGATAAATTTCTTACCCCACCTGAAGGAGCATTTTATTCCTAAAGGTGGTCCGAAAACAGTTGCGGAAGAGCTTCAGAGGAGAAAGTCGCTGAGGAAGGCTCATATGTCTGCTATACATAAAGGTGATGCTGGGCGTTCTACTGGCAGCTCGCGTGCTGAGAAGGAACGAGCTGGTGGTAGCTCGAGGCCTGCTGAGGAGAAAGAACGAGCTGTTGGTAGCTCGAGGCCTGCTGAGAGAGAGCGGTCTGGTGTTGCTGTTCGGAGGTCGGAGAAGGAACGACCTGTGGAGAAAGAGAGAGTTAGTGGTAGCTCGCGCCCGGTGGAGGTAGTGGCGAGCCCCCTAGTCGTGTCTCCTCCGCCTTCATTTCCCAAACTGCCTGACTTTTCTGGGCAGAAGAAGAGGTCTCATTTAGGTAACCTGAAGCTGTTGCCCCATTGTGCCGACACCTGCTCTTACCCCGTCTGCTAGGGCTCCTGAGATGTCTGCTGTGTCTAGGAAGAATGCTGTTCGGCCCTTGGAGAAAGGCAAGGGTGTGTCGTCTGTGTTTCGCCCTGGACCGTTCGACTATTGGACAGCCGTGGTGAGAGGCATGTCGTATATGATAACGACAGTGCTATTGACGACCCCTGCGTCGCCCGGGCTGTGAATGAGGGCATCGTTCTGGAAGCTGATGCTCGAGCTGTGAAGTCTCAGACTTTGTTGGTCACCTGCTCGAAGTTAAATGCGGCGCTGGCCTTGGTGAGTGTTGCCATAATTGTTATTTTCTTTGTTTCCGCTTAGTTGTCGTTGCCTAATTGTGCTTGCACTTGCAGGTTAATGCGAGCTTCCAGGAAATTCGTCTGGTCGCTGAAGTTGGTGCCCAAGCTGAGGTTGAGCTGAAGGAGATGAACGAGAAGCTTGAGCAGGCGAGGAACGTTGCAGCTGTTGCGGAGTGCAAGGTGAGGGACAGGGATGCTCAGGTCGCAACGTTGAAGGAGACCAATGAGCAGTTGAAGGAAAGTTTGGCTGCTGCTAAGGTTTCTGCTGAACACTGGCAGAACGTAAGCCAGGAAAATGGTGCAGCGTGGCAGGCCTACTACGAGCAACTGCAGAAAGCTTTGATGGGGTCGCCCGAGGGAGAGGAGACGCGAGGTGGGGCCGAAGAAACTTTGGCACCAGCTCAGGACGCCTTGATGGGCCCTAGTGACCAGGTCGCCAGTGGCTGTATGGAAGTTGAAGGTTCCAGCGACCAGCCAACGCAGCAGTGAACTAGTCCAGGTCCCCACTTTCTTGTATTGGGTAACCTTGTGCAAAGTTTGCTTCTTGCACTCCTTGTTCTTGCAGTATGTCTTCTTTGATCCTCCTCTAAGCAGTCCTCTGAGGTTTTTGTGCTTGAAAAACAATTGTTTGTTGGAGTTGTATTGATCAACATTGAATTTGATGAGCTTGTACTTAAGCCGTTCTGATCAGCTAGTTTCCAGGGAGTCCTGGTAGCTCGTTCAGAAGGCAGGTAGACGAGATGAATGGATGCAAACAGGACGAATTGAAACAGTTCTTCTTGTATGCCTTAGTATTGCTTTTACCTGTAATGGTTAGAATCTCCTTAAGAAAAAAGAAAATTCAATGATTTACCTTTTATTGTCATTCTTACTACGTTGTCTGCTTGTATGAGTTTTGCAAACGAGTAGTAATCATAGTGCTAGACCTGCTGGTGAATGAGGTCGTGTGCATGGTTGCTTGATTGTACAGAGGTCGTGGGAATGATATGACCAATGCACCAAGTTAAGTTGCAGATGTTTGAACTTAACAAATTAAAATCATCAAAGGGACTAGAGTTTTGATAATTTGTAGGTCGAGGGGGTAGCCCTTTAAGAGCCATTCATGTTTGAGCTGAGATAAAGGCAACAATATGTTTGTATATTGAAATGTAATGAATGGATGCTTACATTTCATTGATAAAACTTTTTCAAGTGATCAGCATTCCATGGGTTCTTAACGATCTCTCCTTCTGGTGTTTGAAGACGATAACAACCGTTGCTTTGAACCTTGGTGATAATGTAAGGTCCTTCCCAGTTGGCATTGAGTTTGCCAATGATATTCTTCCTCTTGTTGTTGAACATTTTCCTTAGAACTAGTTCTCCTGGTTGAAAAGATCTAGGTCGTACGCCTTTGTTATAAGCCCGCTTAAGTCGTTGTTGATACTGCTCAAGCTTTATAACTGCGTGGTTTTGTCGCTCTTCGAGGAGGTCTATTCCGAACGACCAGACCTGATCGTTAAGCTCTGTATCGACGAGAAGGGATTTGGTCGTTCCAAATGTTAACTCAGTGGGAATAACGGCCTCAACTCCATAGCATAGACTGAATGGTGACATCCCAGTGGATGTACGAGGGGTTGTTCTATAAGCCCATAGGATGTTCTCCAACTGTTGTGGCCATTGATCATGCTGATCTTCGAGCTTCTTCTTCAGGTTGTTTAGAATCTGTCGATTTGCAGCTTCGACCTGGCCGTTGGCTTGTGGATATCTAGGCGTTGACCTTGAATGCTTGATTTTCCATAGGTTGTAGAAAGCCTTGATGTTTTTGCCAACGAACTGAGTGCCATTGTCTGTGACTATTCTTTTTGGTAGGCCAAACCTTGTGATGATGTTTTCCCACATGAATCTCTGCACATCTGCTTGGGTGACGTTGGTTAGTGCGACAACTTCCACCCATTTGGTGAAATAGTCGACGGCCACTAGAACGAATCTCTTCTCTGATTTCTTCTCTTTGATTAGAGGGCCCATGATATCAAGCCCCCACATGTGGAATGGCCAAGGTGTAGTGATGTTGATGAGATCATTGGGATGCTGATGTTGCTTATCAGCGAATCTTTGGCATTCAACACACTTCAGAACGAACTTCTTAGCATCTTCCTTCATTCTTGGCCAGAAGTATCCTTGGGAGATTGCTTTATGGGCTAAGGTTCGCCCTCCGGAGTGGTTTCCACATTCCCCTTCATGGATTTCTTGAAATATCATCTGGCCCTGTTTGGGGATTAGGCACCGTAATAACAAACCAGTTGCAGACTTTCTGAAAAGTTTACCCTCATGGAGTTTGTACATTGTGACCTTATGTAACAGCTGACTAGCTTCCTTTTTGTTGGATGGTAGGACACCAGTTTGAAGGTAAGTAACGAAAGTTTCCATCCAGGTTCCTTGGATGTCTGCTGGAGTTATCTCTAGTAGATCAGAGATTTGATGAACATCTTCTTCCTTGAATAGATATGCGGGCTGTGTACTGATTGCTATAGTGAGAGCCCGCGGTTTGTCTGACTCGATCTTAGATGCTAAGAATGCCAATGAATCAGCATGCCTGTTGTCATCTCTCGGTATGTGCTCGATCGTGAAATAACTGAGCTTGTTGATGAACTCCTTTGCTTTGCTAGCATACCTGATTAGGTTGACCCCATTGATCTGGTAATTACTGGTAATCTGATTGACTACCAGTTGTGAGTCACTATACACCTTCAGGCGAACTTCTTGTAGGTCGATGGCCATTTGTAGGCCCTGGATTAGAGCCTCGTATTCGGCCTCATTGTTGGAGGTCGCGAAATCGAGACGAGTTGATCTCTCGAGCTGTGAACCTTCAGGAGAAATTAACACAACACCTATGCCACTTCCGTTGGAGTTATGGGAACCATCCACATATACCTGCCATGTGTCAGGAGGGCTGTAATGGACTTGCCTTGTTTCAGGTTCTGGTTCCCAATTGGTATCCTCTGCTGGATAGTCTACCAAGAAATCTGCAACGACCTGCCCTTTGACAGCCTGCCGTGAAACGAACTCAAAAGTGTAATCACCCAATTCTGCTGCCCATCGAACCATACGACCTGTTTTGTTCTTCTTTTCAAGAATATGGCGTAGTGGCTGGTCGGTGATTACTTTTACAGTGTGCGCTTGGAAATAAGGTTTGAATTTGCATGCAGCATAAAGTAAGGCTAATGCTAACTTTTCCAGAGGTGTGTACCTTATTTCGGCCTGCTGTAAGACTTTGCTTGTGAAATAGATAGGTCGCTCGACCTGGTTTTCTTCTTTAAAAAGTACTGCACTGATCGCAAAATCTGATGTTGCGAGGTAAACGCCAAGTACATCTCCATTGTTGGGCCTTGTGAGAACTGGTGGAGTAGACAAATATGCCTTAAGATCATTGAAGGCTTTCTCGCATTCTTCTGTCCACTCATATGTAGCCCCCTTCTTTAGGATATGAAGCATTGGTCTGCACTTATCTGATGCTCTGGAGATGAATCTGTTCAGAGCTGACACCATGCCGTTGAGTTGCTGGATTTGTTTCTTTGTTTTTGGGCTTGGCATGTCGATCAGGGCTCTGATCTGGTCGGGATTTGCTTCAATGCCTCGTCTGGTGACTAGGTAGCCGAGGAATTTTCCTGATGCGACCCCGAACAAACACTTCTCTGGATTAAGACGCATTCTGTATTGTCTTAATCTTTGGAATGCCTGGTCGAGATTGTACAAATGATCTTGCTCTTTGTCACTCTTCACTAGCATGTCGTCAATGTAGACTTCCATTGTTCGACCTAGGAGGTCGTCGAACATTCTGGTGACCAGTCTTTGATAGGTCGCTCCTGCATTCCTTAACCCGAATGGCATAACCTTGTAACAGAAAATACCTTGCTCTGTTGTGAAAGAGGTCTTCTCTTGGTCAGGCTCGTACATTGGGATCTGGTTATACCCTGAGTATGCGTCCATGAATGACAGTAGCTCAAAACCGCATGTCTGATCGACTAGCCTATCGATTCGTGGCAATGGGAATGAATCTTTAGGACAAGCTTTGTTCAAACTTGTGAAGTCGATGCAGACTCTTGTTTTCCCATTCTTCTTTAAGACTGGTACGATGTTGGCTAGCCAGTCTGGAGTATCGACCTCTCTGATGAAGTCGACCTGTTTAAGTCTGCTGATCTCTTCGTTGACAGCTTCATGAAATTTGGGAGCAAGCCTTCTTGGTTTTTGCTTTACAGGTCGATAATTGGGATTGACCCGCAGTTTATGACATGCAATTGATGGATCTATACCAGGCATATCGATATACGACCAAGCAAAAACATCTTTATTACTTGAAAGAAAATTTACAAAGTCAATGAACTTATCTTCCTTCAACTCTGCACTTACATAGATATATCTCGGGTCATCTTCTAACCCAATGTTCACACATACACCTGGATCAGTACTCCCGAGATTCAATTTGGGGGAGCTCGCTAGCTCCTTCTGTAGTTGCTATTTGGTGACTTCACTCTTTTCTTTGGAAGGGTTCTTTGACTTGTTGTCGCCCTGTTGAGCCTCTGGTGAGATTGGGCTCTTTCCTTTAGCTTCAGCATCCTTTGCTCCAGAGGTGGATGGCTTTGATGGTGGTACAGCTTCAATAATGCCATGGCATTCCTGTGCAGCGTTCTGGTTACCACGAAGTTCCATTATCCCATGAGGTCCGGGATAGCGGAAAACTTGATGGTATGTTGACGGAACACCTCTCATGGCATGGATCCACTTTCGACCCAGAATCGCATTGTATTTGCTTGCGATATTAAGGATGCTGAACTTGGCGGTCACAACAACCTTATCTTCCTTACGGCCCACAGTGACGGGCAGCAGAATTTCACCCTTAGGATCCTCCCTTGAACTGTTGAAGCGTAAGATAGGGGTGAAATCAGGGATGAGAACTGAATCGGGCAACCTCATGTCCTTGAATGTTCTGTACATGAGTATGTTGCATGATGCGCCAGGGTCAATGAGTACCCTCTTGATGATGTAGTCGGCTATTCTCAGCTCGACAACAAGGGCATCGTTGTGAGGAGTGACGACCTTGTTGAGATCGTCCTCGGTGAAGGTGATATCGGACTCTTGGCGGGCAGGGATGTTGATGCGAGCTGCTCGGCCAGTTATGGAGTAGACATGATGGAGATGTTCTACCCTTCTTTTCTTGTCCCTCGATATGGGGGTGGAGTCGGATTCGTAAATCATGTATACGACATGACTCTCCGACTCACTGTCGCTGTCAATCTTGTTTGCGACCTTCTTGTTGATCTGGTCGCGTAGGTCACCTGTTGGACCTAGACGTTGGGAGAGGCTACGCCCTCTCCTGCGTGCTGGACTCGCGGAGGCCGTTCTGGCCTTGCTGTGATTTCTTTTTGGGGAACGGGGAGGCGTTCTGGATTACTTCCTCACCCGTTTGCCTGTGGATTCCTCATTCCTGCCGAGGATCCAATTGGTGAGCCTTTTTTCATCGGCCCATGTTTGAAGTGCGCGTTTTAGAACGCGACAGTCATCTGTTTGATGACACCGTACCTTGTGGACTTTGCAGTGCAGTCGACCAGATGTATCCTCCAACTGTGTGAAGGTGGGAATCTTACACCAGTGGTTGTGCTTGATTCGCTCGAATATGTAACCGACTGGTCTTGTAAACCGGTGATATTCCCGTTGCTCAGTAGGCAACGACTTACCCTTGAACCTCTTGCCATCTGATCGAGGTCGCTTGGTTGAGTCAGACTCCACATTGCTGACTACGTGATTCTTCTCCCTCCCAGTGAGGGCTTCCTTAAGCTTGATATAACGATCTACCTTTAGGTAGAGCTCGTCCAGGGATGAAGGTCGCTTCATGGCTAGCGACTTGTGGAGGTCGGACCCCTGGGTCAGACCGTGAGTGAATGCGATGGTTGCAAAGGTCTCGTGTTCCTTTGCGAAATCCTGAATTGAGTGTAATTTAGACTTAAAACGAGCAAAGAAAACGCTTAGTGACTCACCATCTCGCTGCTTGACTTTGAAGATGGAATCGATGGTGACTGGGCGCTTCTTGTTGTGGATGTAGAAGATGACGAATTGCTTCTCGAGCTCTGCAAAGGAGCTGATGGATCCTGATTTCAAACGGTGAAACCAGTCGAGAGCAGGTCCGGTAAGACTAGACTGGAACAGCAAACACAAAAGGTGATCCTCCTTGATCAAAGGAAGGGACTTCCTGAATCCCTTGACGTGGTCGGTTGGATCTCCGACTCCGGCATACTGGTCGAATTTGGGGGCGTTCAGCTTGTTCGGCAAATCATGTTCAAGGATCTCCTTGGAGAAAGGAGACTCCTGGAACTGCTGGAGAGATTGTACAACAAGTTGCTCCGCTGTGTGGCTCTTGGAGTGGGGAAAGAGAGCCTGGGAGGCTTTGAACTCTGCCAGTTGTTGGCTGAGTTGTTCGTATTTCTGGTTGGAATCATAGGCGGGGACGACTCCATGTCCGCTATTTTCACCTTGTTGGGGGTTGGTTTGTGCGGCTTTTAGGCGTGCATTTTCTTCCTGCAAAAGAGTGATTTGAGCATGCAGATCTTGAATAGTTGACTCTGGGGTAGTCATTTCGAATGAGTGATTTTGATATTGGGTGGGAGGGTTTGGGTTTTCGATTATATCGAATTCCTTGCAGTCGGCGCCAAATGTATTAACCTATTTCTAGATTAATGCACTACTAGGTCATGTCGCTGGGAGACTTGACCAAAGGGGGAGATTTTAGGTCGGGGTGGCTGCACCTCGTTGAGATCGAGATTGCCTACGTACTCTTAGCTCGAGGGGATTGAACTTAGAGATCAAGCCATCGTAGTTCTGTTCTTATAGAAGGTAGAAAGGCGTGGATCGTGGATCTTGCAGATTCTCCGTCATCATAATGAGGATTAAATGTGTAACGCGCGTGGATCATCCCTGTTGTAACTGATGAGAATATTTTGTGCATTGAATGAGAGCGCGTGTGTGTAAGCAGGCCGCTGCTCGTTATGAGGTCGAGCTGTTGTGGACGAGCTACTAGCAGGTAGAGAGCGTGGCGACCTGGTGGATGAGTGACTGTGCCACGTGGCTGCTTTTGACTGGTTGAAGTATGTAGTACCCCTACAGATTCTATAAACTGATTCTAGTTGTAAGCAATAATACTTCAACTTGCGAATCATCAATAAAATTCTTCTTAAATGAATAACAGAACTTTGTCATAAATTTTTCGATGTTGGAGGTAGGAGTGATTTATGTCGAAGACTATTCATCAGTCAAGCTGCTTCAACAAAAGTCATTTCCAAGTGGCCAAAAATTCTAATCAGAGCAGTGGCAGATAACACTTGAACTCTCCATCACATAAAAGTCTCAAGCTCACATGCAAAAATAATTTCTCTTTCTGCCAGTTCAAATATGTCCTTCAACCTATCTGTAGACTTATCAGTTATATTCTTAGACATCCCTTTCTGGTGCTTTTCAACCATAGTATGCCTAAATAAACTTGGCAATAAGAGGGCTAGTGCACGTCAGCGTCGGGTCTCAATCTGGTTTCTCACATGTACCTTCATATGAAAGAAATTACAAGTTACGTTTTACGGTAAGTGTGGTGGAGATGCAAGGCTCTTCCAATAAATAAAGACCAAAATAGTTCTTATGCGGAAATGGTCTCCCAATGGAACGTCATGGAGGATCATAACCTCATCCACGATCCAACCTTTACCCGATGCGAGTCAAACTATCTTATGGAGACTACTTTAACATGTTGTATACTGAGAAACGAAAATCCTCTGGGCCTGTTTACTTGTAGGAAATTTTCTCAGTTTTCCGGAAAACTATCTCTGAAGAAAATAAAAAATAGAAAACGTGTTTACTTCAGCTTATTTTCGAGTTTTAGAAAACAGTTTTCTGGTTTTCTATAATTTTCTGTTTTCCATCCTTAACTTAAAAACGGAAAACATCAATTTAGAGTTTTCCAATTAGAAAACAAATCGTCGTCGAAAGGAAGGAGAAATTGCACATCGATCTATTCTTCTTCCTCCTCTCTTCTATCTCTCTCTCTGCTCTGCTGTTTCTGATTTTTCATAATTACAAAATCAGATTACATAATCAAGGATTTGGAGTTCTATTCGATTCTGGGTATGTCTTGATTTTTCCAATTTACTGTAAAAATATTTTTCATTTTTCTACTTTTTATTTGTGTAATTCAGCTGGCTGGTTTTGATTAAGATGTGAGTTCAAGTTGATGATTTTGATCGTTTAAATGGATTTTGAAGAAGTGGGTATTCTTGTAGTTGTGATTTCTTTATTGAGTTGGTTTGAAATTTAGTGAAAATTTTGATCATATAAGTAGTCTTGGATCATATTTGTGAAATTGATGACTTTAATAAACGGAGTAGACAGGAATCTATATCGGATAAGATTTATCGGTTTCGTGGTCCTATTCTTGTTGTTTCAATTCCTCTTATTCTTATTTCATTTGTTCTGTTTCTTATGCCTGGTTCTTCTTCTCAATCTCATGAATATATTCTTAATTGAAGAACTTTTCTTCCTGGGAAAAAATGTTATGCTGTTATCTTTGATGCTGGAAGTTCTGGTAGTAGAGTTCATGTTTACTGTTTTGATTATGATTTGAATCTTGTTCCTATTGGAAAAGATCTTGAACTCTTTGTTCAGGTATTAACTCTCTTCGATTTAAGTTCTAATTTATGTGAATTTTGTTCAATTTTAGGTAGAAATGTAGTATGACTAAGAGGAATAATTGTTTTTGTTATCGCTTTATTTGATTTATGAAGCTGTTTGTTTGTTCGATTTTGATTTGTAAAGTGTGTATCTTTGAAATTGTTATGAGCAGCTAATGAGCAGAAATTAACTACTTTTACTTAGGACTTACATGCCACATCATTGTAGACTCACTTAACCAACACAATTTCTCGCTATCAGCTAGGGAATTCCACTGCAACAGAGTGCCCTCCCCATTTTTGAAACGATGTGGTTACTAGTTAGAGTGTTTTTCATAATACAAAGCAAGCGGATTACGTCTAGCCTTTAGGTTGAACTTTTGACACTCTGAACCCTTAACATGGAATCAGATCTAATTTAACAATTTTAAGAATCGTGTCACTAACTAATACTTCATCTGGAGTGTTTTTAAGAACTGGGTGACTAACTAATTCCACTGCAACAACAAAGTCCCATCACCCATTTTTGGAATGTTGTGGTTAGAGTGTTTTTCATAATATAAAGCAAGCCAATTAAGTTTAGCCTCTAGGTCGAACTTTGAGACTCTGAATTAGCTCTAATAATTTGACAGTTTAAGAACTGAGTCACTAACTAATACTTCATCTGGAGCTCTCAAGAAGTGGAGAGCTACTTAGCTTAGGCTCTTAACACACAATAGTTGCGTTTCTGAAATCCCTATAAAAAACTCTTTCTTTAACTAGTTCCTTGCAATTGTAGAAAAAACCAGGCTTGAGTGCATACGCAAGCAATCCACAGATGGCTGCAGATTCACTTCGCTCTTTATTGGAGCAAGCAGAAAGATTTGTTCCTGAGGATCTGTGTGGTGAGACACCAGTCGGAGTTGGGGTAACTTGAACTACTTTGTTGGTACATTTTTCTGGCTGAACTAGATTGCTAATTATTGTGAAGTAATGTTTGTAAAATTGGTTCTGTTGTTTTGTAGGCTACAGCAGGTCTGAGGCAGTTGGAAGGTGACACATCCTATAGAATTTTGCAAGCGGTAACTTTCTTCTCACTGTGGCTTTTCTTGCTTATGCTGTATGTTTGTATTCTCTTAGGCCAGCGAATTAATTGGCTGGGAACTGTCCATAGTACAGGTCAGAGATTTTCTAAGAGACAAAAGTTCGCTAAAATCAAAATCAGATTGGGTCACTGTTTTGGACGGAACACAAGAAGGTGCCTTCCAATGGGCACGTACGTCGAACTTTCTTTGTCTATCAATTCTGGTTGGGGATATAAAAGTCGCAAAGATCTGCTATGATGCTTGTTTGTGCGTATGCATTTGTGCATCTTTTTGATCCACAAGTTGAATGGCTCCACTACCATCACAGGGTGGTAGCAACAATTCCTGTATTGCCTCACATAATTCTCATATGACAGCACATAGCCCCCACAAGGTTTTACGTAGTTTATGGAAAACACATTCTTAACAAGTCCTTGCTAGTTGTTCCATGTGTGAATGTCAACCACAGGAACATCAGATACACCCTAGTTACTTGGAAGTTATGGATGTCTTGCCACTATTTAGTTACTTGGAATTTCTTGGATTTCTTTAGTGGTGTTAACACTGGATATATGAAACATCTTATCTTTGGTATATACTGAGTTTACAATTTTGAATTGTCAATTTTATATATATATACTTTTCACTTCAGTAGGTTATTGTGAGAATGTATTCTACTTTCTATGTTATAAGCCTATAAGAAATTTATCATTGAGTAGTGATAACCATATAAATAGATACGATACTAATTCAGTTGTAATGGCTTGATCTTCGAGTTTAATATCTCATTAATAATATTTTCTTTAATTGTAGGTTCTTACTATGTTGTAGATGCTAGCTATCCAAACATACCTGGATTTTTAGCCCCCTACCGTGGCGAGCGGTATCACTTCCATGATGACCAAATGCAACGACAAATCACAAGAAAGCGTGAGTTATTCAACCACCGACATTCGACCTTGCGCAATGTGGTAGAAAGGGCTTTTGGTGCATTGAAAGCAAAATTTCTCATTTTAATCAATACCTAATTATCTTCTTAGATGACGAAAGTTAATTCCAATAGCATGTTGTACTCTACATAATTTTATTAGAGTGGAGGATAGAGTTGATACATTGTTTACCATGTATGAAAGGGAAGGATTAGTTGTTGAGGATGGGTTAGGTTTTGATGTGGTACAAGAAGGTATTGAAATGGATGTGTCCCAACAAAACCAGATGGCTACAGTGAGAGATGTCATTGCAAATGAGATATGGGATGACTACAATCGTCGTTAATTTTGTTATGTACTACAGGATGTTGAATTTGTAATACGATGAATTGTAGTTTGTTACAACCTTTTTATGTACTACATGACGTTGAATTTGTAATACAATGAATTATAGTTTGTTACAACCTTTTTCGTGGAGAACATGTATATTATTAAATATTTTCTTTTTATTATGTTTATATTGTTGTTTTGGTTTGAAAAAATGATTTGCACAACTTATTTAATGGAATCTCGTTCAAGCTTGTTATATGTCTTTTATGTTGTTATATGTCTTTTATGTTCAAGCTTGTGTAATTCTCAGAGCTTATCAATAAAAGTTGTTATTATTTCGAGAAAAAAAAAATAGAAAACAGAAAGCAGTTTTCTAATTTTTAAAATCAAGTGAACACGTTTTTCAATTTTCCAAAATTTTCATTAGAAAAAGAAAACTAGAGATAGAAAAGAAAAATGGATATGAAAAACTGAAAACAGTTTTCCGCAAGTAAACAGGCCTATATACTTCTTAATCTCTTTAGGAACTTGTGTTCTCTCACTTCTCTTCGTCTATATATATATAGGAGACATCAGATCAGACATATGTTTTACCTAAAAAAAAAAGCTAATGGTACCTAATAATGCAAATAACATATATACCTCAGGTTTTCGACATGGAATTTTATAAGAATATGCAAACTTTGTTCTCGATTCATGATCTACCCGGTGATTATCTGCTGATTCAAGGTCTTCGTCATGATAACCAGCGTTGTCCTCTTGGTTATATGCTGCTTCAAGGTCTTCCTCATCATTACTTGTTGATCCAACGTCATCCTCATGATGATCAGCCATTGTGTACCTACTTAGAAAGAGAATAAATTAACAAGGCTTTTGCATCTATTTATAATAGTGTTTGTTTGAATCCAAGTTTCTGATATGTTTTGCAATACGTATACGCGTAGTATTCAGCAATAAGAGTTTCATTAAGCGTGGAACTATTGCAAGTCAATCACTGAAGTTAACCAATTACCATAATAATTCAATGATTCAATCAACTAGTATACATCTAAGTATTTTATGGTATTTTAATAAACTAGGAGTACTGGATTAATTTGATTTAGAATTTGACTTTGGTCTCAAATATCTTTTAAATTTTAATTCAGTTAATTTGTGATTTATCTGCTTCAGATTTGTGCGCACATAATCACATATCTATATCTATCTAAGTAAGTTATAAGACACAAAGGGTACATAAGTTGGGGAGACAGTTTTGACGAAGAGACAATTTTGAGATATTTTGGACCGTCTGATTTTAAATCTGATATAGATGGACGTCAGAGATTAGGAAACAACCAAGACCGTAGGATACAAATTGTTAATCTGACGGTGGGGATATAATTAAAAACTAAACCTAACGAAATAAAACAAAACAAATTAAACTCTTTCTTCTCTTCTCTACGAAGCCTCATCAAGTGTTGCTGGGAATTCAAACCAAATTAAACTCTTCTCTTATCTGCAAAGCTTCATCATCAAGTTTCAGGTGACTCAATTAGTATTGTTTTCTTCTTCTTAATTTGCGTCTTCTTCTTTTCATTATATTCAATCAAATCCTCACTCGCCCTAATTAGTATTATTCAATTTGATTTGAAGATAATTACACCCATTCAATCAAATACTCATTATATACTCATTAATCTGCGTCTTCTTCTTTTGATTATATTTGAAGATAATTACACCCATTCAATCAAATACTCAATTAATTTGATAGTAGGGTGGAAGTTTCCAGAGTTAACTATATTTCTCTGGCTGGAAACCACTACACTATAAATTATGCATGTTCGTGAAATTATATATGGTTATAGGTATTTTGCTGTTATATTTTATGTATGCAACCTTCATCAGCTCTTGGGAAACTGTTTTTCTCTGCCGCTTACTCTTCAAGGGTCCTCAATCAGTAGACTCTGACAGGCAGATATGGTTCATTAGATGTATAGGATATCATGTAAAGAATAAATTCTTATGCATGGACAGTGATACGGATACACTACCTACACTACTGGTTTACTGCTTAGCATTATATTCACCCATTTGAATTGCATAAAATCGATGATAGATCCTTAATCTCAATGAGAACGTTAGTCTTTTATACTTGCAGTTTGTGACGTAAGGTTTTATGTATTTGAAACTACAATAGACTTCAGTTATTTTGTAATATTAAATATCTACTCAAAAAGATGATCCCCAAACTTTATATTATTAAGCTTGAGTTTACTGTATTGATACATGCAGGGCTGGATTGTTATAGATATATAAACAAAGGCACTCGCAGCTGGTCTTTGCTTCGATACTTATCATCAGGTGAGATTCTACTTTCTTGTTTTCTTTTTTATTTTGACAACTTTGATAAATTTGTGTGTTCATTCGATCCTTACTATTTTTACTCTTAATATTTTTCACTGTTGTACTCCCAATGGGCATGCATCAGTAATAAGGACCTTGACATACCTGATTTCTATCTCTTGGTATTTATCTCATTGACCAAGTACGCATATGAGTCGTTCTTCTTTTATGGTTTAATATTTTTAATTGATACCTGACTACATGTATAAGTACTACTGATTTATCAAGTACATATGACGGACCACACACACTACTTTTGAGCGAAAATACAAACCCTAGCTTGCAAGAGGTAAAAACTACAACATAAATTCCTAATGGAAGCATTTGTCTATGCTCATGAATAAAAAGTTACTCCAAAACCCTAAACATAACAAGTTTTGAACATAAGTTCAATTATATGAACATAAACAAAAACCGTGTATCAATTAAGGATGCAACATGAGCATACGAGTATACTTATGTGATAAACACATAACGTCTCATTGATTCCTAATCCTCGAAACAAATAATACGATTTCAGCTATATGCGAGAATAATCACCATAGAAGTCCAAATAAAAGTATGGATTATTATACCATAAATCCTATGATGCCCATTAAAAGGACACTCATTAGGAAAAAATTAGACGAAATGGAATTATTGATTTCATTTCCAGAACAAATAATTAGGAGTAGGATTGGTATATAACCAGAAGTTTATCAAATTTGGACGATTCTAAGGATATAAAGATCCTAAAAGAATAACTAGACCAATGTGATGATAGTAGATGTCCTCTTAAAACTAAGGGACGCCTTCTCCATACTTTATTTTGTTGAGTTTATACCTATAATAGAGGGTGTCAAAATAGCAGCCAAGCAGGGATGGAGCAACTTATCTGTTGAAGCCGATTCTGAAACGGCAATGAAGTCATTTGAAAATAACTCTGTTCACTGGAAGTTAAAGGCTGAATGGGAGGAAGTCAAAAAGTAAGTACCTAATGTCTTGCTCATAAATGAACAAGAGAGTAGCAAACTTTGCGTCTGATGCGTGTACCAAAAAAGGTAGCCACTTGGAGAAGGGGGGAGACACTGGTGGCAAGGCAAGCCACCATACAACCTGCCTATTGAGAACCCTAACGTGGGATACTACAGATTTGTTTGTAACTGAATGCTTGGGCTATTATAATCTCCATTGTAAGTTTGTTTTTTTATTAACTTTAATATAAATTACCGTTACCAAATAAAAAATGTAAGTCTTAATGAACTGGATGTTTGGTATTATAGTATTAATTAATTATAACGTATTGCAGTCCTTCACATATGTAAAACATGGGCGTCATTTAGGACTATTACAGTTCTTTACATCTTTGGTTCCTTACATGAATAGGGTGTCATTCGTATTGCAATCCTTCATATATCCCTGGTTCTTTACATCTCTGATGAAATAGATGACCAGGTAAGAAATTCCTGTTTAATTTGCTATTATTGATTGGTTTCTGATCGGTTGATTATATGAAATGGTTTCATTTCAAATTTCTTCATATTTTTAATGATCCTTGAATTCCACAATTCCCTTATGAAATACAAGATGGATCCTTTTGTATGGATTTGACTAATTAGTCACCCTTTTTGTATGACTAAATTCAGTTAATCAATTTGAGTGAGTTTTGAGTCGAACTCTTTATAAATGCGACAATTTTGTTTAGTTGGTAAGACTATTGGACCATTTTTATTAGAGTTAGAAAGACTCACTTATAATGGTCATGGTTGTGAAATTCGGAAGTGGTAAAAAGGTGATTGTAAACCTTTTAAAATAACAAGAGCTATTTATCAGGAAGTATTCTCAACTTTGTATATCATAAGTAATCAATTTCTTGATTGATGTATGAACAAAAAACCAGTAAATGTAGTGGCCCAGTAGTATTCCTATAAAAGTGTACTCATCATTCATCAGTAGATTTTTATGAGGTCCATTCATCTATAATTCAACAGTGGGTTCTGAGTAGATATGTTCCACTTGCTGTGTCAATTCTTTCAATACTTATATACAATTTCGCCTATGAATAACTATGCTAACATTTAGCTTTATTTCTCCAGAGGTATCTCCATTGAAGTCCACCAAGCCTTGTCGTGTTGATATAATCATCAGGTAATTACCCTTATATATCTAACTTTACTTCTCTTTCCATGATGTACAAGCTGTCTATAGAAAAGTGTCTTGAGTTTTGTTGGATTTGTGGATTTTGTTGGATGCAAACAGCGATAGTTGGTAAATTCAGAAAACACAGATAATTGAGAAAAAGAGTGTCATACAATCTAGGCTATTAGTTGAAGAAAGGCAGAAAAAAATTGTATGGTAGGTTCCTGTGCTAGATTGTCACATTTCCCACATTACATTAAGTTTCTAGAGATCCAGACCAAGATTAGTAAGAATTCTGGTAAAGAGCTTCAGGATAATCCACAGTAATATTAACATAATTGTTCTTAATTATTACTAAATATTCTGATTTTCTCTCACATTTCTAACATAATTATTAATTTTAGGAATATATTATAATACATTTCTTTTCTTAGTCTACCGAATTTTCTCAGCTGCTATCTGATGTTAATGGCATCTGAGGATAATTTGGATATTGACGATAGAACCAACTTTTAAAACCAAATATGTTCTGAAAACTCAATTTAGGTTTTTCCAAGAAACTTGAATTTAGCTCAGCAAAATTATGTTCATCTGTATTAATTATAATGTTCATTGATTTTAATATCATGCATTCTCTTCTTGCGGGAATAGCAGGGTATTTACTATTTAATATACATGTATGATACACCTGCATATTCTGCCATTATATGGAAAAATAGGTAAGTGTCTACACTCTACATGCATTGGTATACACTGAAAAAAAAAAGAGTCTGTTTACGTAGATAGATATGTATCAGTTGGAAGCTTTATTTAAAGAGGAATAATATGCTTTTAGAAGGCATAATAAACAACTGTCAACGATTCTTCTTACTTAGATGGAGGTGTTTAATGACTACTAACTTTGGTATTGTTTCCCCTTAATTGTGAATAATAAACAACTGTCAAACCTTGAAAAACAAATCCTTATTAATATTTGTAGATTTGTATAAGACAGCATATATTATTAATTGTTTGGTATATAGTTTTCACAGGCAGTGGAGTTGTCATGTTTTGGAAGTGCTGCCTTGAGGCCAAATGGAGTTTTAAATTTCTTAAAGTAAGTGAAAAAGTACAAGGAAAATGTTGCATATCTAACATTCTTGATGAACTACCTATGTATTTGAATAAATCAGGTTTCCGAGATGAAATTGTGGTATTTTTGGTTTTTGGGAGTAGTTAATTTCCCGTCGTCCAGATATAGTAGTTGGACACCACATATGAAATTGTGGTATTTGAATAAACCAGAGTTCTAGGTTTGAACACCACAACCATCAGTGACTAATTTTAAAAAGAATGCTTACCTCCAATTTTTTCACATATGAGCCTTTGGGTCAAGGAAATGCATCACTCTCACTTGGCAGCTGATTGTTTGACAACAAGTTTCCTCACAACGTAGCACTTTTAAAATAACACCACAATGACAATTAGCTTGATGTCAAGTTCATCTCTACCACGGATCAGTTGGCTGACATTTTTACTAAGGGATTAAGCTCACCAAGATTTCAGCACCTGAGAGACAAGTTAACCATTCGTCCACTCATGCTTAACTTGAGGGAGGGTGTTAAGCCAAACATGCTTCAAGCCTTAGGAAAAGATTGAATGTAGGGCTTGCAAAAGATTGAATGTAGTGCATAGGAAAATACCATGCTGTTGAGTTCCATGTTATCAAATTTTTCTCGAAAGAAACTTCTGCTATCTATGGAGCATTTTCTAATTCGTTTTATCTTATTTTTTTTCCTCACAGACTAAACCAAAGTCGCAGGATCACCTCATAGTGTAACTTTTTGAATACCACAATCTGAAGTATTTAAAGCTTATAAATTGGAATTGCGAGCACTTTTCTAATGTTCAGTTGTTGGTGGAACTATTGAGGAACTCTCCTAATATTGAAACTCTTGGGTGGGAAACGAATCAGGTATATAACCCAAAGCTTACTTGATATTGTGATCTCAAAACCTCTCTCTTAAACGTAATTCTTTTTCCTTATTCTCTTCATTTTCTTCTCTTTATACCACTTTTTTACTGTCATACAGAAAATCTTACATAGAAATGTGGCTGCTTACATATAATATTAAATTGTCTTCTTCAAGTTTTCTTCTCTGTTCAATTTGGCGACTGGTGATTGCTCTAACAACTCTCCCCTTCACTGGTAATCTCTCCATTCCTTCTCATTCTCTTAATTTTCTAATGAAATCAAAGTAATGAATCTTATTACTTCTTATGGAATCGGAATTATGAATACTCTTTGTTTATGACGTGATTAAAAAATAATTAATTGGTATGAATAAAACCTCCCATTAAAAGAACAACAGTGATATTAATTTCAGATACCACCCATTGAAAAATTTATTTTTTTATCGTGTGATGTTTGTAGGGGGAGTATCTAATTTAAAATCAGTCAGTATATTATGTTTTAAGTGATTGCTTACATATACATCAGATTAATGAGGCAATCATGTTGAATGCCTTTTTCTAAGGGACAAGGCAATCTCAACTATGGGAGACAAACTTATATAAAATTTATTTCTGGACTGACTAGATTTCAAGTTGGAGTCCGAAATCTGATCCGAACCCTTGGTTTTCCTCGATCACAATGTTTTTGGTTTTATATAAGTTATTATAAGTTAACGTGGGTTTAAGTTTAAATCATCGGTTGGGCTTAAGATATGGTACTAACCGATTCCTCTCTTTCTTTGGTTCTTCACAATATTAATTTTTTTATCTTTTGTTAATACTTAAAATAACACCAAACAAATGTAGAACCAACCCACTAACATAGCTTCTGCAATCTAATCTTATCTACGAGTGAAGAGTAAGATGAAGGTTTGTGTCATGGTAGCAATCTAGCTAATATAGTCAAACATGCTGATATGTTTATTTTTTCCAAGGGTCTTTAACATTATCAAAGAGGATATTTCATTATTATCATTCCTCTCCCTCAATAGGTATGTGCTCTTTGTTTGTTCACGTTATTAATCATAAAGATCGAAGTAATAAATTTATCTTATGTTCTAGACTTCAATCTACATATGTTTTCAGACTTTAGCTTATGCACTCTTGACAGACCTTAAATTAAGTTCATAACATACACTATTTAATATGGCAAAATTCTCCCTAAAAAGAGTGACCTGATGTCTGACGCCTGTCGAGAGCCCCTCCCCCTCCCCACACATTGCATAAGTTGCATCTTGAGAAAGAAATATTATATGAATGATTTAATGGTGTAACTAGGAAGGCTAACCAACAAAATTCTGGTTACATATAGTTATTATTGACACATACTGCAATTTAATTATTGGAAAATTAAACATGCTATGGTTATATAATAGGTCTGATGTTTATTACATTTTCAACGAATTGAGTAAAAGTCGAATGTGTAAAATATTATGAGCCAAAGAGATCTTCTAAGGGAGTAATTCGTTAATAACCATTTATTTGCCAGTAATTTTTCCATTGACATTAGTTTGCTTATGTACCATCTTCATATAAGAAATTGCATATTATACATACCATAATATTGTTGTTATTAAATTGTGAATAATTGTTCATTATGTTTTGTTTATGTAGTACCTGGAACACAATCATGACAAAGAAAAAAATACATGTCGAAAGTGTGAAAACTTCTTCAACCAACAGTGAAGAGATAAGTAAGGCAAAACAAGGACAACGTTTGAGAAGAGAAAGGGAACGAGCCCAATCGATTCTAAATTCAGTAATTGAACCTATGTAAGTTTTTTCAAATCAATGCATAAGGATTGCACATAGATAATATAATTTTTTTTTATTTTATTTAATTACATGAACAACAATTTTTATTATTTGTAACATAAAATAATGATGCTTATAATGTTACCTACATGGCAGTGATTCAACTTCTCAAACAAAGTCATTGGAAGCTATATTTTCAAATGGAACTGAAGAGATAAGTAAGGCAAAGCTAGGGCAACGCATAAGAAGAGAGAAGGAACGAGCACAATCAATGCTAAATTCAGTAATTGAGCCAGTGTAAGTTTTACTTATTCATTTAAATTTATTCCAAAAACGTCGTGAGACATTTTGATTCATATCTGGTGTGAGCGTTAGAGCATTAAATATCATCTTATTTAATTTTAATAACTCAAATTTATTTTTATTTTTATCTTTTCCAATATTTTGTAATTAGTTTTTGAGAACTTAATCTCTACAATTAGTCTTTATCAAAGCATTAGTATTGTAAGAGTCATAATGATAAACAAACCTTTGAGATATTAAATTGGTTTCAGAGTCTCTAGGACATCAACTTCTATTTGATGTTCATTCCAGAACAGTTTCAATTATTTAAATTTTGAATTTTCATTTTAAGTTTGTCTGTACTACTGTTTACATTTTCAAGATTTTAAATAGTAAGCTTCTCTGTAAGACGTTGTAGTCCAAAAATCACATTCAGTTTGCAACCTACAATTATGTCATCATGATTAAGAGACTTAAAACTTTATATTGCACACCCTTCATTTTTTTTTTAGAATGCTCAATGAATGGTGTTGGACCTTACGTAAAACATTATTGGATAATTCATGGAACTGTTTGGACCTTAGGGAAAATATTTTACTCAACTGTGCAATATAAGACACCGAATGGTGTTGAGTATATTTGTACAGACTATGTTACAATCTTGCTATAGATGTTACAAATACTAATATACTATCGAACAACATAGGACAATCACGATCATATGAATGTAATTTATATAAATCAAAATTTAAACTCCAAAAAAAAAAAATACAAAAAATATTCAATAAGATCACTATATCTCAAATCTTCAAATCTTCGAGATTAACTACGGAAGAACTTTTCGCTTTGCTTTTGTAGATATAATTGTGAATATATTTGACTGCCCTTACTGACGAAACTACATCCACATCCACCAAATAAAATTGCTTAGGATTTCTGCAACAATAGTCCACAACCGAACTTTCATCAATAACAATGTCATCCATTGAATTCTTAACCACATAAGAACCATCTTTGATTTCTGACATATTCAACAAACTCCTGAAGAAAAAAAAAATGAATAAGTAATCTAATTTTATAACAAACAAATTTAACAATCTTAATGAAAATGTTTTCAAATGTTGAATCTAGATACCTATATAGAACAAAAAAAACTATCAACAAAATACCAAAACCCTAATTTTTAAGGAAAAGAATTTTAGAAAATTAATATAAAATAAAGGCAAATATAAATGAAAAAAACCCTAATTTGACTTAAAAAATAGTAATGGACTTCATACCAAAAAGTCCAATAATCTCAAAACCCTAAATTATGGGTTGCCTTGGGCTTCAACATATGAGTTGATTTAGGACTGGGTTAATTCACAAATTTACAAGTTTAATTGGATACGACTTTGTTTTTAACATTTCAAGATTAAAGTAAAGTAACCTTAAAGTAACTAATCTAAGAAAAGTAGTAGAATGGTCTACGTTGTCTGTCTATAATTCAATCCCCATATTATACAGTTTTAAGTATTACAAACTTCTCTACACAAAGCTATATAAGTACAACTACAACATCTAACCAAAACCTTAAATCAACTAGAGCAAATCGTTCACAAAGTAAGTAGAACTCTATTATTATAAAACAAGGTTCAATAGGTATGTTTACATTTTTCTTATCAATTTTTATTACTTATCTTTCCTAGGTCTCTCATTTAGTATGTAAGATTTTATTGGATTGGAACTGTTCTTAGCTTGCGTATGTTTTAAGCGTTATTTTGATAGAGATTATCTATTATAGCTTAAGTACTGTTTTGAATAAAAGTATAATACCTTCAAAAATACACTTCCAGATGAGAAGTAATTGTTGTATCAGTTGCCTCTAATTCCATTGAAGAACAAAGTAGTAGCTAGGCAGGTTATATTGTTATGTCCACAGTCCACCTTCATGCGTATTAGGAGCCATGAAGGCTTGCCTGAGCATGATGAACCCAAACCCCAGGCCGATTGACAGCCAAAATATTTCTGGATACAGTATGTATTTGCTGAACAGAATCCTATTTCTTAGAAAGATTCTTGAAACAGTTTTAAGTAAGATATTGAGGACTCGAGGATATATATCTTTACTTGAACATGTAAGTTGTAATTCACTCTAATGATGCCTATTTGGCAATTTTTGGGGTATATGTTTATTAGCAACCTATAACCAGTCAATAAGAACCTATAACCACAGAACTTTACACTTAAATTCATAACGTCAC
Organism: Aquilegia eximia; assembly: GCA_023053565.1. NCBI lineage: Eukaryota > Viridiplantae > Streptophyta > Magnoliopsida > Ranunculales > Ranunculaceae > Aquilegia > Aquilegia eximia. The sequence continues at coordinate 21,248,530 of JALIGU010000003.1, forward strand.
AACAACAATAGCTAATATTCCCCCATCTCAGCCTTGAAAGGATTTTCAGAATTGACAGTCAATACCTTCTTTTCTCTGTGAAGTTTCTTCCTCTTTAATCTCTCTGCGAAGTCTCTTCCCAAATTAATGAATCTCGCTGCAATTGGTATTCTTTCAATCTTTTTTTTGGTATATTGCTTCAATCCTAACTCTCTTTTTGCTATCAATTGGTATCTCAAATATGATTTTGGGTGTTTTACTCTTTAAAGTTTGAAAGCAATTACAGATTTTAGTTACAGGCTTATTGTGTAGTGTTTGTATTGTTTCAGTTGTTTGTTAATGTAAGAGTTGCATAAGAAGAGTGTCTCTGACAAAGATTAGTTCTGAAAAGCTGCTAATCGGTTTATTTGTACCTTACTTCCCGAATCACCAATTTCAATATTAGAAAACACATTCTCACCAAGTTTTCTTTTACTCTGTTGCATATTCCGTTCCTTTTCGAATTTCAGTCCTACTTTAGAAAATTCAGTGTTGAATGGTTAGGCTTTGTATAGTGATTTGGTGAATGATCCATATGCAAAGTGATTGCAATTTTGTAATGAAGAAGATGTAGCTATGGTTAGCCTATGCAACCTGGTGATAACCTGTCCAAACCATCGTTTTGCAGACACATTCTCCTGCTTTATATATCATTCTCTGTTTTAGTCAGACTGTCCCATTTGTGTGTACTCTGAAACCGGCACGAAGTGGTTTGACATCAATTTTGTGACAAAGTGTCTTTGGTTATCTCGCCTTGAATTCATTGTTAGGAAAATCAAGATGTACGCATGGTCGTCTCGTGTCCTTGTGTCTCTTAGGTCTGTCCAGGAGAAGTTATTGGGTTCTGGACGTACGTACCGAGTTAGGACGTACGTACGTTCACTGAAGCAGCAAACATCTTTTGGTCAGGACGTACGTACGCTGTTAGGAAGTTCGTACGTCCAAGTAGGCAGCAGACGTGTTTTCGTATGGAGACGTACGTACCGAGTTAGAGCGTTCGTACGTCATGTTAGGCAGCAGACTTATTTTTGTGTGGCGACGTTCGAACGTCATATCGACGTACGAACGTCCAAAGTCGGTTTGCACTATTTCGGCCCATTTTCCTAGGTTTTCAACCCTAAGTATAAATAGGGTTTCTCTTCCATAGAACAAGGCAGTTCTTTGGCCGTCCACCCTTCTTCTAGTTCATGTGTTTTGGTTAGGTTTTTGATATTGAAATTGTTTGTGGCTATTGAACTCAATTCCCTTTCTTCCCCCTTTTCTCAATTCATAACTTTGTGATCTTCAAGTGTTATTGTGATTTCGGCTTCGAGTCTTCTTGTGTGTTCATCAAGAAGTCGAGTGTCTTGTGCGTACATCAAGGTGCTCTGGTGAAGTCAAGGTGTTAGAGATAACCAGGAGTATCAACTCGCAGTGAGTGCAGGTAGTTGATAGGTTTGTACATCTCTTTTCATCTAGTGGATTATATTGTTGTCGCGAGGACAACCGTGGACGTTTCCCTGTTTGGGTTTTACCACGTTAAAAATCTCTGTGTGTTATTTACTTTCTGCGTATTGTTTGTTTGCTTGTTTGAATTCACATTTGTTATACTAGCACTATTTGTAGTTTCTCAATCGCTGTCCCATTTACATTTCCAAATAAAAAGATAGGTGAATACACTATCAAATTAAAAGATTACATTTTCATAGGTTTTACAATCCAAATTAACTTTCACAATTCAACTACCTATTCTGCAGTGGTGTTCTGAATAGAGCAACAACAGTTGATCCACATTTCTTTTAGCGTGCAGTAATGCAAGATTCCTGTATTTCCTTGGGGTTCACTTATGTATGGTAGTATGCTTTAATAAGGAAACCATCTGTTTCCTTCACAGATTCTGACCCTAAATGCAGGATAACACAAACTTGTCTAATGTAATGGTAAAGTAGGCATCATTAGAGTGAGATGTTAACACTAATCCCCCTTCCATAATCCGCATGGCCTTTGGGTAAGGTAGCTGATATGAATTTGAAAAAATGCGTGGCATATTTTTTATTTCTTTTTATATCTTATGGATGACATACCGGGGTGATCAGTGGATACACCAAAGTTATCCATACAATCTAAACTTAATGGGTTTCTCTTAAATCAATGAGTTTGAACTCTATGACTGTTTCGAAATGGAATATTTACAACAAACTAACTTCAAACATTTTTTTTTCAAGAAAACAAATTAAAAAATTTAATATAAATTACAAAATATAATTCATTATTAACTAAGGTAAAACTAGAAAAACTATTCTAATACTCAATATTTTCTATTTGACTTTTTTATTTTGTTCATTTCTATAGGTAAAAGATGTCGAAAAGAGAGTCAGACTACCTCATTGATTGGAAAAAAGCTACTGACAGTTTGGAAAAATATTATGAAGAAAAAACAAAAAGAGCTGAACGATACGAAGAAAGAAAAAGAAAAAAACAAACACTAGAGAGAAGATACCGATACAAGATAAGAGAAATAAGGCGACAAAATAAAGAAACTCAACAACAATGGGAAATAAAACAACAGTAGATTGATGTAGTTGTTTTCCAAAATATATCATATCAAACTTCATTGTATTAATTTAAATTTCAAATTTAAATTCAGATCTTTCTTATAATTGTAGTCATTTAAATTTGATATAATTTATTAAATTATCGTCATCTATTTTGTTAATTACTATGGCAACCTGGATAGAACCCTTTTGCCGGTGCTGCACTTTCATTTCGAATGTTCTGTGTTGGCCTGTTGTTGTCTTTAAAACTAAATGCTGCAGGGTGCAAGTACCTAACATGCTAATTCAAGGTTCTTTGTTTCTTTAACTCATAAGCAGAGTAACTCTTGGTTCTACGTATGTCTCTCTCCTTTCATTTTTCTGGAACTATTCTATCTTCGTATGCTAATGAGCGAACCAATGTCTTTAATAGGATTTTCACTATATAGATTCAAAGTGTGGACAATATTCTACAAGTAACTTGTGGCTTGTTCAATTAGATTCAGATTTTAGAGTGATATCACATAAACATGTTAGAGGAGGACTATCTTTTCAAATAGATAAATTAGTGCCAAAATCCTGTATTTTAACATCCAAACTCCTGAACCACTCCAGGAGATGACCTTCAAGGCTCAAACATAGCTGTTGCCATTTTGGCCCAATATAACTTCAATAACTTGTTTATGGTTGATAACTTTGAGACTAGAGCCTTAGACAAAGCTAATCTACGAAAATGGCTATACGCCTATACCAAAACAGGAAAAACATAACCTACACTTAGTAATAAACATTAGGCTAATCTGCGAAAACGGTTGTATCAAAACAGTAAAAACATAACCTCACTACACTTGGTGCATCCCAAAATATCACCAAAAAATTATTTTTTGTGTGTGTATAAGCATGTGTTATAATGACTCAGTACAATTTATATGGCATAACTAATCACTATGTTGTATACATGTTTACGTAGAGGTGTCGTTTTACAATTTTAGCTAATCGTACTATTATCAATACATGTTTGTCTTCTATTTTGATATATTCTTAAAAATATATATTTCTAATTTTAATATTTTATTTTTTCTGAAATTTTTTATATACAGATATAATAATGGTGCAAATAGAAATTCCAATATCAGAGATTGGACTACAAAGTTACGAATGGAAGATAACTGTAAGACTTGTGCAAATATGGACAGAAGTTAATCATATAAATTCAAGAAAGACCACAATACACATGATCTTGATGGATACAAAGGTAAATATTCTACAGAGTCAAATAGATTTTTACAATAACTTGTTCAATTTTACAATAACCGTTTCTTTATCTTGTAGGGAGACAAAATTCATGCACGACTAAATGATAAAGCTACACGAAATCCTACCAAATTTATGGTCAAAGGAAATATTTACTCAATTTCAAGATTCCAAATATTTGAAATAAATAAAGGATTACGTCTTGTAAATCATGATTATCGAATATCCATAGAGAATTGCACAAAAATCAAACTAATCAAATAAAAACAAAACCATTTTCCTATAAATGTATTTCAATTCATAAAATATTCAGATATACCCAACTATTGCAAAATACAAAACAAAGGAAGATGTTTTGGTAAGATATACAACCACCATTTAATAATTTTCAATTTTTAAATTTATTTGTTCATCATTACTAATATAAAATTATTTTTTCTTGCAGATATAATTGGAAGGCTAGATAGTTGGAACAACATAAAACAATCTTCTGAGAAAGGAAAATTCGAACCTGGATCGGCATCAACGCGCATTATAAAAATTAGAAATGAAAGGTATACAACAAACATCTGATATCCATTAAATTTTAATTTTATGGAAAAAGGAAACCAAAATTAATAAGTTTTTTTCAAATATTTGGCAGCTATGATTTAATTGCAGTGAAACTTTATGGTACATTGACCAAAAAAATTGAGAAATCTATCAAATTAGTACAAGATGGAAAAGAAACAATAGTGATTTTTACATCAACTATGGCAACTTTCCATGAAAATAAATTTGGTAAGTATATTTAATTATAATATTTATTTTTGGATGACGAATAAATTATTATAATTACTTATAATAGGGTAACTAAGAATAAATGAAATTAAAATTTAATTATTTTTTGTTTCGTAATACAGGTTATTACGTTCAATCATCATATGCTACAAGGATATTTACAAACCTAAGGATGGCAAAAGTTAAAGGATTAAGAGAACAATCCAATGAAATAGAAGATTTGAAGATGAAATAGATAGAAATTGGTATTCAGCGAAAATATGTACGAACATCTTTTCTTACAAAGACAAATTTGTTTAATTCAAAACATTCTTTATCAACATCTCAGAGAACACACTGTACTGGAAACAACTATCAACTGCAAATGGGAACCTCCTGACGAAGGTACTTACTCTATCAACATTAATGGTTCTCTGAATGAGACAGATCCTATCCACCATTCTATAGCTATGTCTATAGAGAAAATGCATTCGATTAGCTTCTACGAAAATGAAGTAAATAATTACTTGCATGCTTTAATTTTTATCAATCGCTTGTATATGCAATTATAAATATATATTCTTTTAGTCAATAAATTATCAATTAATTATGAATACTGATGATGCTCTTCAAACAAGTTGGAGAGCAGATGGATGGCCATTATTTTTTAATCATATTACCAACAGCTTCTCTTCGGACCTAAGGAGTACATACCCCATTTGTGAAATTAGAGGAGTTTGCCATCAGGAGCTAACTCTGTTACCTGTCCACATGCACGCCCATCTTAAACATCGTTTCCCTAAAAATGGTTTTCCCGATTATCACCATCAATAATTTTTGACATCACATCTCCACTACCTGACAATAACTTATTCACATTACATGCAACTGTGTTATTGTGATGTTGGCAATTTATATTAAGAGATGGTGTGATCTACTGATGAATCGAAGAATTCTAAATGTTATGAGCATGTAATGCCACATTGGTTGCATGTGCGGCACTTTCTGACTGGTTTTGTCGGGTCCAAGAAATTTGAAAAATATTCTAAGAATTCACTTATGGCTGAACTTGATGACTGCCCTCCATAAGTGTCTTCTTTTTGTTTGGGTTTTGCTTACTTTCGTTAAGAAAAATGAATGTCTACTTGAGTCTTAAAATTGTGGGTATGATCAATATACTGATTTTTTTAAAATAACAATTTTATGCTTGCTATAATATCATTCAAAAACTAGAAACTAAATCTACAGACTAATTAACACGAAAATAAAATAACAAGGGCCATTACCTAAACATCTTACTAAACCACAATCTCTCCCCGTTCACTTCTTATATTCAGTATTAGTAATGAAAATTATTACAACTAATAACACCATTTGGTTGATACTAGCGTGGCGAAGCCACAGGTACAACTAGTATACTATATAATAGTGGAGCCTAACAAGTGCCACGTGGCGTATTCTCAGCAACTTGAGAATAAAATTAAGCCCATAACTTTTAGCCCAATTGAAGCCCAAAACTAACCTAATCGATTTATGTAAAGTAACGATTTATGTAAACTTAAACTGAGATTTATATAAACGACTCAATTTCACGAAACTAATCGAATTCTAATCTCATCCACCAAAACCAAATCGAAATCAATTCCTGAAGCTAATCAATTTCTAATCGAAATCATCCACCAAAACCTAATTGAAATAATTTCTATCCACCTTTAAGTCATGGATTTCTATTCACCTTCGATCTTAATCACTATAAAAACCCCCCACAACTTATCACCTCCAACAAAAAATTGGAAGAAGGCAGGTTATTTTGAACACCTACATCAGGTAATCTATATTTTTTGATAGTTTAATGTATTTTAATTCTTCCATTGTGATGAGTTTTAGTGATGTTATGATAATCCAACTCAATTAGATTCATACATCTTCAACTTGGATTTTTGTTTGGATCAGAACCAATTGATGTTAAAGTATATAGATCTCTATGAATAATCTTCTTATTGCCATATAAGCATAGAAGTTATGATAACTTCTGTGTTTTGTTCTTCTCTCTAATAATGATGTTTTCAATATTTCAATATTTCTTCATTACGTAGTTGAGAGTATTTTTGTTCATTGAAAAATAATTTTGATTCAAACGAGTGTTTTAATCTTACAATTGATTTGATTTATTAGGAAAATAAGTACAATAAAGAAGTTGAACAAGTAACAATGACAATGGATGAAGAGAGAAGAGTTCATCCTAACTGTATCAATGCATCGAATCCATATCATGAACGTAGTGAATATGGTTTTCAAAGGATTACCGAAGTTATGAAATGTAACGAACAACAACCATTACAGCAGCAACAACATTAGCTATCAGGTAACTTTCAAAGGCTCTTTACTGTTTCGTAAGTTATATGTTTACTCCATGTTAGACCTCTGTCCAACTAATAGAGGTCCAGGTTTCTTTTGTCCTTAATGTTGATGTAATTTTATATGATCACAATAACAATAATAAAAATTCATAATTTTAATTTGAGAACTTTTTGCAATTTACAGGCGAGAATGGTTACCCATTTGATTTTATTCAAAGATTGTTGACTATCTAACTATTTCCCTAAAATTGAACAGTGAATAAGATCAACCTCCACTTTATAAAGGTATACACAGTGTATAATTTCAAATATCGATCAATTGCTTTTTACACCATGAGAGTTCATAGTCAATTGATTTCTATGAATATTTACTTGGATGTATATCTAATAATATCTTCATTTGATCAGGAACAAGAACCGGATGGGGACGTAGAAATTGATGGTGAAGTAATATTTGAATTCTATCATAATTTCTATCAAGAATGCTTATTAAGAAGTTGAGTGTTTCGTAGAGGGAGCAAAAACAAGAACTTCTTCTTCAAAGTTAGGGAGCAAAACAAGATGGAGAAGAAAAATAAGAAGAAATTCCTCTTCAAAGTTAAGGAACTCTTTTACAGTTCTTTAGATCAAATATTGTCTCATATACAAGAACCAAATGCCTCTGAATGTCAGGATACCCCCGATGATTTAGAAGGTGAAAGAACTGTCAAAATCTCTACAAGAACTTAAATTATGTTAGGCAAGTAGAACAAGAAGCTATACATGCAGCCATGCAAGCAACCATGAAGGTTAGTTTTGTTAAACAAGATATATTTTCAGTGCATAGCTATAACTGTTTTTATAAATTAGTGTGCCTTATGTTTGAATTTCTAAAAAAATTAAAAGTCAACTTTATGTATGGTTACATCAACCAAATGCTTATGCAGCAGGGTAGGAACTGCATGCGACACCAGACTTGGTTCTGTATTGTCATTTTGTAAGCCGCTATTGTTTTTCAGTTTCTTGTGAGAACCCAATATATGTGCAATATAACAATATATAGTAAAGCAAACAATAAAGCAATAAACAAATAAAGAACACACGATATTTTTAACGTGGTAAAACCCAATATGGAAAACGTCCACGGTTGTCCTCGCGACAACAAATAAATCCACTAGATGAAAAGAGATGTACAAACCTATCAACTACCTACAATCACTGCGAGTTGACACTACTGGTTATCTCTAACACCTTGACTTCACCGGAGCACCTTGATGTACGCACAAGACACTCGACTTCTTGATAAACACAAAAAAAGACTCGAAGCCGAACTATGAAACAAGCTTACACCAGAGTTCCTTGATGAACACACAAGGATACTCGACTTCTTGATGAACACACAAGAAGACTCGAAGCTAAATCAATATAAACAATAATGAAGAAGAAGATGAATGGGGAAGAAGAAGATGAGTTCAATCACCAAAGCCACCTAAACCAAAACCTAAACAAACTCCAAGACAAGAGATGAATTGGACGGCCAAAGAACTAGTTTGTTCTTTGGTAGAAAACCCTATATATAGTTAGGGTTTGAAACAAGAGAAAATGGGCCAAAATAAACAGATTTAATATTGGACGTACGTACGTCGAAACAGCGTACGTACGTCCTGAGACGTAAATAGTTCGCTGCCTACTTGGACGTACGAACGCCCTAACTAGGTACGTACGTCCTGACCAAAACATGTTTGCTGCCTAACATGACGTACGTACGCCCTAACTAGGTACGTACGTCCTAAACCCAAAAACTCCCTTTTGACAAACTTGACGCGAAGAGAAGGACTAGGGACGACGCGCGTACAACGAGGTTTTCCTAACAATGAACTCAAGGCGAGATAACCATGGACATCCAATGTCATAAAATTAATGTCAAACAACCGAGTGCCGGTTTCAATTTCCCCCTTTGACATTGATTTTGTGACAAAAACCTATGACTCTAATAGCACTTATAAAACGTGCTTACAAACCCAAACCATGGCATTTATAAAACATGCCTACAAAAAAACACTCATAGAAAATACATACCAAATCACCAACAAATGATATCCAGCTTGAGTAATACGCTTTAACCATCAGAGACCGAACGGAAGCAACAAAAAAAAAGAGCCAACAGAAGTTCCTCGAGCAACTCCCCCATACTTCATGAGCTCCAAAGTTTGACACTCGAGCTCCCCCATAACTGTAGCATACTTGAAACATGACCCAAAACTGTACAACCTCTAAACATCAACACGTTCATTCCCCCATACGTGTAGCATACCTGAAACATGACCCAAAAATACACTAACAAAGAAGAAGAAGGTGTTAGTATTAGAGTCATAAATCTCCCCGTTTTTGTCACAAATGAAGCAAGGGAACAAAAGAAAGAGAAAAGAAAAATACCAAACCATAACAAATAAGATTAAAGAAGAAAAGAAAGAGAACAATCATGTTAACAACAAAAAAGGGATATGCAACGGAAGCCATAAAATAAACACTTGTTAACACGATGTCAATACAAAGAATTCTCCCCCTAAACAAAAGCTCCACCTAAATGCAATGCATATGAGAAAGATGCCCCTAGAACAAACAAACCAAATAAGGATATTTGAAACACACAAAGAACCATGCATACAAGGGTAGAAGAGAGTATATGCAAGCTCAATTAAAACAAGATACTTAGTAAAGATGAATAAACTTGGTTTCATTAAACAAAGTACGCACCAATCAAAGATTAAGATATGAAACCAAACATCTACTAGAAATGCATCATACAAACATCCTTGGTGTGTGGGAAAGCTAAAGAAAACACAAAGAGAGTCATTTCCACACCTCACTCACAAACCATAAGAACACTCAAAACAACTAGTATTCACCATTAGAAGGATTTCACTTCACAAACGCCTAAACAGACACGGGGAAATTGAAACCGGCATGAAGTGGTTTGACATCAATTTTGTGACAAAGTGTCCTTGGTTATTTCGCCTTGAGTTCATTGTTAAGAAAACCTAGTTGTACGCACATCGTCCCGCGTCCTTGTCTTCGCGTCGTGTGTCATTAGTGTGTTTTCTGGTTCAGGACGTACGTACTGCTTAAGGACGTACGTACGTATCGTATGTCAGCAAGTTAGTTTGAATTCTGGACGTACGTACCTTTACAGGACGTTCGTACGTCGCAGCAGGCAGCAGACATATTTTCGTATGGGGACGTACGAACGTCATATCGACGTACGTACGTCCAATGTGGGTTTTCACTATTTCGGCCCATTTTCCTTGGTTTCCAACCCTAAGTATATATAGGGTTTCTCTTCCAAAGAACAAGTTAGTTCTTTGGCCGTCCAATTCACCTCTTGTTTCTTGGAGTTTGTTTAGTTTTTGGTTTAGGTTGTTTTGGTGATTGAACTCATCTTCTTCTTCCCCATTCATCTTCTTCTTTCTTCTTCCTTGTTCATCTTCTTCTACATTATTGAATAGTGATTTAGCTTCGAGTCTTCTTGTGTGTTCATCAAGAAGTCGAGTATCCTTGTGTGTTCATCAAGGAACTCTGGTGTAAGCTTGTTACATAGATCGGCTTCGAGTCTTCTTGTGTGTTCATCAGGAAGTCGAGTGTCTTGTGCGTACATCAAGGTGCTCTGGTGAAGTCAAGGTGTTAGAGATAACCAGGAGTGTCAACTCGCAGTGATTGCAGGTAGTTGATAGGTTTGTACATCTCTTTTCATCTAGTGGATTTATTTGTTGTCGCGAGGACAACCGTGGACGTTTCCCATATTGGGTTTTACCACGTTAAAAATTCCTGTGTGTTATTTACTTTCTGCGTATCGTTTGATTTGTTTGAATATTGAACTGTTACATTAGCACTATTTGTAGTTTCTCAATTGGTATCAGTCGCTGGGGGCTGGTTAAGGAGCGTCAAGGCTCACGCTAACGATCCTATGAGTGCAATGATGGTTCATGAGTCTGGTCATAATAATTTTATTGCTAAATCGTCTAAATCTACAAAACCAAAATCTGATTTTGAAAAGGATGATAATTTGTATGTTGTTAGCAATAGTGATTGGGCTCTTCTTTACAGACTTTCTGCAAAAGAATGTGAAAGATTACAAAAAGCTAATATTGATTTGCAGGAAAAATTTAATAAAGCTAATTGTAATGTGTCTACTATTTCTGATAATGTTTGTTTTGAAGATAATGGTGTTTTGCAGACTAAGGTTGATTCTCTAGAACAACGACTCAGACATTGTGCAGAGGACTATATGCTTCAAGGGGAAGTTTATGAATCTAAAATTGAAAATTTGGAAAAGGCTAATCTTTCTTTGCAGGATAAAATTGAGATTCTTGAAAAACAGATTTCTTGTGTTGCAGATGATACAATTTCTATTTCTCAATTATTTGACAAAGAAAAACTTGACTTGTTATGTAGAATTGCAGCTTTAGAGAAGGCCAATCAGGAGGTCGATGAGAAATACAAATCTCTATTGGTGGAGTATGAGGTAACAAAGAACGATTTAACGTCTACTCAACTCCAATTGCAGGTTTTGGACAAAACTAGATTTGATTCTCCTATTGATAGTTCTACTAGTTCATCTAGTGTGATTACTCCTGTAAAATCTACTAGTTTGCCTGCCCTTTTGCCTACCCCACCTATTGAGACTAGACTTAATGCTACTAATTTTCAGCATGTTTCTCGTAAGAATTTTAAGTCTAAGGTTAATGGTAAGGCTGTTTTTACTGATAAGCCATATTGTTCTCATAATGGAGGTATAGGTTTTGTTAAGGCACCATGTCACAAATACAATGGTGACATACATGTTTCATCTTCTACCACCACATCTTCTTATAAGAATTCTTTGAGTAAGTCTAATGTTTTTCATTGTTCTTATTGTGGTAGAGATGGTCATTTGGATATCTTTTGTTGGGATTTTAATCAACATGTTAAATCTTATTCTCATGTTCCTTATAATTATAATCTTGTTGATTCTTATGTTCCTTCTTGTGCATTTTCTAGACCTTGGAATTATAATGGTTCTCATCACAGGTTTAAGAAAAACAGGTATTCCAACAAAGAGAAGTCTAAGACTAAGGTGGAATTGGTTAAGGACAAATGTATTGCAAAGCGTGTTAAGGGAAAATCTCATGTCATTTCACCTCCTAAGGTGTGCACGCCTAGTGTTAAACATGTATGGGTAAGAAAGGATAAGTTGAAGGTTTTTCTGGACTTGCAAAGGTCTGGTGGTGTCCCATATTTGGGATGATGTGGTTTGTTTCTAGCCTTGTGTTATTTGAATTGCATATTTCTCTAACCACATAGGCTATTTGTTTGGTGTTTCCACTTTTTATGCTTTGTTTGTTTAGCTTGCAGATCATGTTGCATGTCTGAATACATTGTTAATAAAAAAAAAAAGGGTTGTTGGTTATTCCTTCTATTTTTTTTGATTTATTTATTTATTCCATGTATGTGTTGTTGGTTGCATCTTTTCTGAGATATTGGTTTAATTCAATTGTCTTAAATAAGTTGCAATATGTTTGGGTGTTTTCTCTTTCTGAACTCTTAAGTATGTTTTGGTATGTATCATGCATTTTTCCTCGTTTGTTTGCACAATGCACGGCATGCTTGCATGATGGGAGTTTTTGGAAACCACTTACATATTCCTTGAGCTCATAGAACTTCTCTATCTCTCGAGTATTTATGTGATCTTGAGCTATCTCTCCTTTGTTTTGGTTAATGTTCATCTTGTTGTTCGTGTTATTGAGCATTCTTATCCTATTACAACTCTTGTTAGTGGTCAATGACTCACTTTATCCCCAGCCATTTGATTGTCTTTGAAGCAATATCAGTTGGCTAAGAACCCGTTGGGGTTGTGAGGGTCATGCTCTGACGGATGCACTCAAGAGATGTTAGTTCTTGTGTTGCACGTTATCATGGTATTGCACTTCTTGAGTTTGTGTTTGTCAAAAAGATGTAGGCTACACCCTACCCTCGTGTATTTGAAAAGATGGAGGCAAAAATCCCTCCCACGCGGGAATGACATTAGAGTGATGTAGACTAAACTCCACCACATGCGGCAAAATAAAAATCCAAGCGCATATTCATTGTTTTTTATGTAAGGCATACAAAGTTATATTCCTTTGCCTTTTAATGTCTTGGTTTTCATTTGAAAGATCATATTTATATATTTATATTCGTTTGCCTTCTACTCATAACGTTTGTTTCAAAGGGGGTTGAAGTTTGTTTCTTCTATGCTTACTTACTAATCGTATGTCTCTTGTTGATGGTTCTATATTCTAGGTCCTCAAGGGTGTGTTCTAGTGGTGAACTTTATCTCTCTTTATGCATTGCATTGCATCTACACACCGAGGTTTAGTTTATGATGCATTTCAATTCTCTTAATTGTTCAATATTTTGTTTATCCCAACATATTGCCTCTTATTTTTGTACGGATTGGGATTGGCTACTGTTTTTGGAAGTTCATGATGTGTTCCTCTTCACTTCTATGGTACATCGGTTATTTTCCTTTTATCTTCTTATTATGGTTTGTGTTGTTAGTTATTAGGTTTGTTTTTCTGCTATTAAAGTTAGTCCTTAAGGTTAGTCTTCACATGGTTGGATATGGGTTGTTAGTTTTGTCGTTAAAATTGATTCTTAGATATGGTGCAGCCTCTATTTGCTATTGTTTGTGTTTGGTTCTTCATTATCCTAGTCTAACAAGTTTAGTGCGATTCTCATTGCTTGGTTGTTATCGTGTGCACACTTCATGATTCTGCACACCATGTGTTCGATAAAATGTCTACATGGGTATTCTTACATTTCTTGTGCTAGGTTCGCCATTTCTCTTACATTTGTTAGTTTGGTTAATGTTGTGTTTATGCAGGACATGCCTCCTAAGCGCGCTCGGACTACTCCCACCAAAGAAACACCCGGTTCCAAGGGTGCTTCGTCATCGGGCACACGTCCTCCTCGTGCTTAAAGGAGTAGAGGCGCCATTCCTTTGGATTCTTGTAGATGTTCTTGCTGAAAGTGTTTATGTCTTACTCTATTTTGGTTCTATTCCTTGGTAATTCTTTTCAGTCGGTGTTTCATTGACATACTAAGGTCAGATTGTTAGTATTATTTGGTTTTACACTTCATGCTTTCTATTTTTGTCATTGGATCACATGTGTTTGATGTGATTTCTCAAGGTAATAGTTCTCAATTTGTTTTAAGAAGGCTACAAGGTATGCATAAGCAAATTTTGGTGATGAAATCATGTTATTGGTGTATTCGGTTGTCATGATTTATATTGATTCATGTTTTCTCATAGGTTCTCATCATACTTTTCTATGTTGGGCTAATATTCTTGAATTACCTTGTTGGCTAGCTGGTGTTTGATTAAATGCTTATGAGACTTGCCTATCCTCTTATTGTTGCTTCTTGTGCCTGGTTGATCCTATTTTTTTTCCTGCAATAGGTTTGATTAGATGTGTTCTTGGTAGTCTTCTGCTATAATCCTCATGCAATGGTTTTGGGCTACCACTGTTCTACTTTGGGATGCATATGCTCAGTTTGGTCATCTATTGTTAGCAATTCTCTTCTATTGACTCTCTAATCTTTCTGACAATGTATGGCATGTCATCGGAGTCTTAGTGTTCTGGCAGGAAATTGCTCTGAAGTTGGATTGTTGTTTTGTGCCTTGGTGGCATCGATAATCCTTGCTCATTTTTCAGTTAGAGCATTTTTTTTATGAGCTTGATGATTGCTTATCTTGTTTGGCATATGTTGAACTAATTTTTGGGTTTCACTAGGGTGGGCTTACAGGTTTGTTCCTTTTATGTCTCTATTCCATTGTGTTTGGGATAATATTTTCTTCTCCTTGTTTATAAGATTCTCTAATTCTCTTTTTGTGGTTGGATGAGTTGTTTCAGGAACATGTACAGATTGAATTCTCCATGGATTCTCAATGGATTTTCTTATACTTTACGTATCTCTTCCTGCAGATACTCATATTCCTGTAGTTTTGTCATGGGATATTGTTGGATGTGTCTAATATGCATGGTTTCCCTATTCTTTTTCATATCTCCTCCTAACTATTGTTTATCTCTTCTTCTTTCTCTTTTTGCATATTCTTTTCTTGCACATTTCTCACAGGTTTGACTATTTGGTTCTTGGTCATTATTGTACCTTCCCAATTTCATCAGGTATGATATTTCTTCCTTTTTGTTTGTTTGCTCTTTTTCTCTAGATATCTTGCTACTATGAAGTCGGTTCTCTGGAATCTATCTCAGGTGGTTATGGTCGGTTGTTTAAAGTGATATTCTAGTGAATCATTTGTTCTGATTGTTGGTGTCCTGACTCTTTCTTCTATGTATAGGTTTCTCTTGGTTTCTATCAGGGATTCATGTTATGTTTTCTTTTCTTCCCTCTGTTACCTATATATAAGTATTCAGTGTCTTTTCACTATCTCCTTCTTATCTCGTTTTGGCTCTTATCTAATATCCTTTCTTGTGTCTGTGTTGGTACTCTTTCTTCTTCATTTATATGCCTAGATCTCTCTCATGTCTTTTAGTTTTGTGTGTCATGGATTCCAGATTTATGGTATGGTTTTCTCTTTACTCTCTTCTACCCTTGTATGCTTGGTTCTTTGTGTGTTTCAAATACCCTTATTTGGTTTGTTTGTTCTAGGTGCATCTTTCTCATATGCATTGCATTTAGGTGACGCTTTTGTTTAGGGAGAGAATTCTTTGTATTGACATCGTGTTAACAAGTGTTTATTTTATGACTTCCGTTGCATATCCTTTTTGTTGTTAACATGATTGTTCTCTTATTTTTCTTCTTTAATCTTATTTGTTATGGTTTGGTATTTATCTTTTCTCTTTCTTTTGTTACCTTGCTTCATTTGTGACAAAAAGGGGGAGATTTATGACTCTAATACTAACACCTTCTTCTTCCTTGTTAGTGTATTTTTGGGTTATGTTTCAGGTATGCTACACGTATGGGGGAGTGAACGTGTTGATGTTTAGAGGTTGTACAGTTTTGGGTCATGTTTCTATAGTTATGGGGGAGCTCGAGTGTCAAACTTTGGATCTCATGAAGTATGGGGGAGTTGTTCGAGGAACTTCTGTTGGCTCTTTGATTGTTTCAGAATTTCTTGTTGCTTCCGTTCGGTCTCTGATGGGTAAAACGTCTTATTCAAGCTGGTTATCAAGTGTTGGTGATTTGGTATGCATTTCTCTATGAGTGTTTATGTAGGCATGTTTTATAAATGCCATGGTTTGGGTTTGTAAGCACGTTTTATAAGTGCTATTAGAGTCATAGGTTTTTGTCACAAAATCAATGTCAAAGGGGGAGATTGAAACCGGCATGAAGTGGTTTGACATCAATTTTGTGACAAAGTGTCCTTGGTTATTTCGCCTTGAGTTCATTGTTAAGAAAACCTAGTTGTACGCACATCGTCCCGCGTCCTTGTCTTCGCGTCGTGTGTCATTAGTGTGTTTTCTGGTTCAGGACGTACGTACTGCTTAAGGACGTACGTACGTATCGTATGTCAGCAAGTTAGTTTGAATTCTGGACGTACGTACCTTTACAGGACGTTCGTACGTCGCAGCAGGCAGCAGACATATTTTCGTATGGGGACGTACGAACGTCATATCGACGTACGTACGTCCAATGTGGGTTTTCACTATTTCGGCCCATTTTCCTTGGTTTCCAACCCTAAGTATATATAGGGTTTCTCTTCCAAAGAACAAGTTAGTTCTTTGGCCGTCCAATTCACCTCTTGTTTCTTGGAGTTTGTTTAGTTTTTGGTTTAGGTTGTTTTGGTGATTGAACTCATCTTCTTCTTCCCCATTCATCTTCTTCTTTCTTCTTCCTTGTTCATCTTCTTCTACATTATTGAATAGTGATTTAGCTTCGAGTCTTCTTGTGTGTTCATCAAGAAGTCGAGTATCCTTGTGTGTTCATCAAGGAACTCTGGTGTAAGCTTGTTACATAGATCGGCTTCGAGTCTTCTTGTGTGTTCATCAGGAAGTCGAGTGTCTTGTGCGTACATCAAGGTGCTCTGGTGAAGTCAAGGTGTTAGAGATAACCAGGAGTGTCAACTCGCAGTGATTGCAGGTAGTTGATAGGTTTGTACATCTCTTTTCATCTAGTGGATTTATTTGTTGTCGCGAGGACAACCGTGGACGTTTCCCATATTGGGTTTTACCACGTTAAAAATTCCTGTGTGTTATTTACTTTCTGCGTATCGTTTGATTTGTTTGAATATTGAACTGTTACATTAGCACTATTTGTAGTTTCTCAGAAATGCACTTATAACCTGTTTTTTTTTTTTTTTTTTTTTTTTTTTTTAACTGTGCATAAATTAACATGTGAAAGGGATTTTTACTTTCATCTTTTGCAACATGTGGTAGGGTGTAGCCTACATCTTTTCAAATTACTTCCCCTTTTCAAAGTAGTGCAACATCATGGTAACGTGCAACACAAGAACTAACATCTCTTGAGTGCATCCGTCATTGCATGACCCTCACGGCCCCAACGGGTATGTATACCAAATGATTTCTTTCTCAAGAAGATCAAAAGGCTGGGGATTTTGTGAATTGTTGACCACTACCACACCGCCTTCATACTAATAATCAAGATAACATAAGAAGGCATGCATACGTATATTTCCAACTAATGATTATCCTAGAAGTTCATCATGTTCAAAGGATGGAAAAAGATATGCAAACAAACTCTCAAAGTGTCACCTAGTTGTGCATAGTGTAAACAAGCAAGGATATATGCATGAGACACAACTAGATAAATGTTGGTTTAAAATCTAAACATGAAAGCACAAGCGTATGCTAAGTGTAATAAAATAGTTATATCCATGAATATTAAGCATACAAGAATGATTGAAAGTAATAGACCAATCTAACCACATGCATATACAAAATATGTGTATCCCAAACAACCATAACAAAGTAAACTATTTTTTTTTTTTTTTTTTGTTTTTTTTTTGTTTTTATGATATTCAACCCAAACAAACAAAGCATGCATAAACAAAAAGACAAAACACACCAAACAAATAGCCTATATGGTTAGAAAAATATGCAATTAAAATAACACAAGGCTAGAAAACAAACAAAAAAAATAAAAAATACGAAGATGATATTCAATCTGACTTTAAGAAGTCAAAAAAGAACGTTCAAGTCATCCTTTCGTACCCATACTTGAGAGATATCCTGCAAGTTGGACCCGGATATGGAGGATTTTTGAATATTATCCCTGATAGTAGACTTTCCAATCCTTAACCTCTCATTCTCTAGACTATATTTGGCAGCATCGATGCTTCTATCCCATATGTGGGGTGGTTTGATGACCTTTTGCACAACCCTCTTTCTATTGTTGAAGTGTTGTGGTTTTTTAGGGCCACTTCTTCGCATAAAAGAAGGCCAAGAGGAATGATGAGCCTGTACAGGAAAAGAACAATGTGAGTTCCAATGATTATTACCATAAGAAGAAGAATATGGAACCATGGAATTTTTATCCCAACAGAAAGCTGAAGTATGACCTAACCGACCACAAGTAAAACACTTAAAATGTCTATGTTTAGGACTTGTCTTGTTCTTGGTCATCACATTTGGCTTAGATTCAAAAGCCTTGATAGGTGGAGGCGGAGTAGGAATATGAGGATTTGGTAACAAATGAGGCAATGATGGCGTCACAAAAGAAGTAGTAGGAGGGACACAACTGGAGGAAGCTCCAACATAGTCATATCCTAAACCAGTCTTATCTGAAGAAAACTTTCCACTTTTAATAAGGGTGTCTAGATCAACTGAAGCTTTCTCAAACCCTTGCAATCGCTTAGTAGAAGCAAATAAATCCTTTTTCACAGCTTCATGCTCCAACAACAAAGAACGATACTTATCTTCTATCTCACGATTGGATATTTCCAAAGAAATAATTCTAGATTGGAAATCTAGCTTTTCTTGGGAAAACTCCTCAGATAAAGCATTCATATCACCTGCAAGTACATATTTCTCTTTTACAAGAGACTCAACCATATCATTTAAAATCTGATTAGTCTTACGCAAGGATTGACATTGTTTAACAGATGACATATGTAATTCCCTTAACTCACCAGGACTTACCAAAATAGAATCATCGAATTCATGATCGACAATATCGGTTACCTGACAATCCACATTCTCATTCAAAGATGCTCCATAGGCAACACAATGTGTAGCATGGTCTTCCGCTACATCATCATCATCATCATTATCATCATCGCTTTCATCTTCCTCCCAAGTGGTAGATAACTTGATTTTTTGTTGTTCTATCCCTTGTGCACCAAATTTCTTGGGAAGCTTACACTCGTCAAAACCATGGTTAGTCAAACCATTATATTTCATAGTCTTAAAAATATGTTTAAGATAACGATAAATGATACTTAGATGTTGCTTAATGTCAAGAGACTTATCATGATTAATTTTTTCATCTTTTACATCCTCAAAAGTTCCAGCTTTAAAAGCAAAGGATTTATTTTGAGGTTGTTCAAGTTGAACCTCAAGTTCATAAGTTCTCAATTTTCTTGCTAAGGTCTCTATGGACATGGTCTTTAAGTCATTGCTTTCTTGAATGACATCTTTCCTAGAACGGAATCTAGATGGCAAAGACCGAAGAACTTTACGTACTATTTGAGTATCGGTGTACACTAAACCTAAGGATGCACTAGTGTTGATAATATCCTGCAAACGAATAAAGAATTCATCAAAAGATTCATTATTATCCATTTTCATAGTTTCAAATTGAGTAATAAGAAGTTCAAGCTTACTCTCTTTGACAGCAATGTCACCCTCATGAGTTCTTACCAACCTATCCCAAGCCTCTTTGGATGTTATACAACCATGAACTCTCCGAAATTCACTAGCATCCAAAGCCATAAATATAGCATTAAGCCCTCTTTGGTTGTTAGTAGAAGCAACTTTGTCTTCCACACTCCATGTGTTTCGTGGCTTTACACTTGTAACAACCTCATCTGTACTACCTGTAGTAACTCTCGGTGGTGACCAACCATCTTCCACAGCGATCCACACATCCTCACTCATAGCCTGCAAATACGCAGCCATACGAACTTTCCAATAGGGAAAATTAGTTCCATCAAATTTAGGAGGACAAATTAGTGTTCCAAATTTATCAGAATCCATTAAAATTGCACTAAGGATCTACGCGTGAGCCTTTATGCTCCTTAACAAGCGCCCTGCTCCTGATACCAATTGAGAACCCAATATATGTGCAATATAACAATAGTAAAGCAAACAATAAAGCAATAAACAAATAAAGAACACACGATATTTTTAACGTGGTAAAACCCAATATGGGAAACGTCCACGGTTGTCCTCGCGACAACAAATAAATCCACTAGATGAAAAGAGATGTACAAACCTATCAACTACCTGCAATCACTGCGAGTTGACACTACTGGTTATCTCTAACACCTTGACTTCACCGGAGCACCTTGATGTACGCACAAGACACTCGACTTCTTGATAAACACAAAAGAAGACTCGAAGCCGAACTATGAAACAAGCTTACACCAGAGTTCCTTGATGAACACACAAGGATACTCGACTTCTTGATGAACACACAAGAAGACTCGAAGCTAAATCAATATAAACAATAATGAAGAAGAAGATGAATGGGGAAGAAGAAGATGAGTTCAATCACCAAAGCCACCTAAACCAAAACCTAAACAAACTCCAAGACAAGAGATGAATTGGACGGCCAAAGAACTAGTTTGTTCTTTGGTAGAAAACCCTATATATAGTTAGGGTTTGAAACAAGAGAAAATGGGCCGAAATAAACAGATTTCATATTGGACGTACGTACGTCGAAACAACGTACGTACGTCCTGAGACGTAAATAGTTCGCTGCCTACTTGGACGTACGAACGCCCTAACTAGGTACGTACGTCCTGACCAAAACATGTTTGCTGCCTAACATGACGTACGTACGCCCTAACTAGGTACGTACGTCCTAAACCCAAAAACTCCCTTTTGACAAACTTAACGCGAAGAGAAGGACTAGGGACGACGCACGTACAACGAGGTTTTCCTAACAATGAACTCAAGGCGAGATAACCATGGACATCCAATGTCACAAAATTAATGTCAAACAACCGAGTGCCGGTTTCATCTTGATCCACCTAGCAGGGCGTTTAGCGCATGCTAGCCAGAAGTGTAATCTTTTGATGGATGTTTTACAATATTTCGAATTTTATAAAAGAAAATATGTTGTCAATGTGACTGGCAGTAATAGTACCTACTATTGCTATGTTGTATATGTTACCAACCCTGCATTTGCATTTTCTACCATCCAAGCTTCAAATTAAACTTTATGCTACCACAAGTCATTTTGGAGAGAACTACATAAGAAAATGCAAACAAAGACACTGCTGCAACACAGAGGTATGACCATTGACAAGGAATGTATTCTATGTAAGAGACACCCAGAGAACATCATGCATCTGATGTTTCAATGTGAAGTGTCAAAATTATATGGATTAGATCGACTGATGGGATCATAGTTTACATTGAAATTGTGTCAACCATGATACTGTGGAGACATTTTTTCAAAGATGGCATGTACGCAGAGTTGACGATATAGGCAGTAAACTGTGGAACCTACTGCCTTATGCAATTTGTTGGACAATTTGGAATCTGAGGAATGCTGCTATTTTCAGATTGATTGAACCTGACTTGGGAAAGGTTTGCAACCAGGTCAAAGCCTTGCTCTGGTTTTGGATTGGAGAAACAAGTAGAAACAAGATTATTAATTCAGGGATGTGTTGCTGACTGGGGAGATCATTTTACTGTCGAGAGATGCTTAAAACTATATAGGGGTTTTTGTTATAGCACGTTTCTGCTATTCTGCTATTTGTTATGTTGGGTCAGCATATCACTTCACCCGACCCTAAATCTTATGGTAATTTATCTAAAGAAGGTGATTTATTTAGCATGGTTCAGTATTTGTAGTGCTCCACCAAGCTTAACTTAGATCTTCTCACTCAGTACCGATTAGTATATAAATTCTATAAAACGCAATACAACCTTTTATGCATGTTAGCATGCTGACGAAATGATAGCTACCTCCTTGCTTTCCCACATCACCTGAGCTTATTTTTTACTGCTTAGTTTTCTTAAAGCTTACTATCAACTAGAAGTAGTTATTTATCTCCATATCTTCTGTTTTCGTCCATTGTCATACTATGATCCTATTTTAATTTAATTCAATTCATTTCACTTAAATCAAATCAGTCGAAAAGAAAACTTTCAAGATCAGTAATAGCCCTTAGCTTACATTATGAAATTTCCATTATTCCATTTGTCCATCGTACTCTCATAGCAGCAACTGTTGTTTGTTCATCATAATTCACATGTAGGATATGATGAAGTAGATTTATTTCTAATGGACCCCGCTGCAGTTCAAGATTGGGTTCGTACCAATCAGCAGATGGATTGATACCAATGCTATCAAATCAAACAATAATCACCCCACCCCCACCAAAAAAAAATTCAAACAATAACGATGGCTGTTAGCAAGATAATCTCAGGGATAATGCAATGTGTTGTGTTGTGGTGAATAGCGTCAATTAGAAATGGATTTATTTTTAGGAATGTGACGTTAAGTAGAACAATATCATGCAGGTTAAGGCCATTGTGTAGGATTGGCTCAACATGGACTAGGCTGCAATGAAGATGAGAGGGCGTATTATATTTGCAGACTTACTCACTAGGTGACATGAGATAATGGAAGAAAGATGGTAAGGGTTTGGACAACAACACCATATGGTCTGAGTGTTTTTCTCCACAAGAGGGCAAGTGACACCAATAGTAATGGGAGACAAGCAATTGGATGAGATTGTAGCAATAATAAATTTTTAAGTATCCAGGAAACACCATATGAAGTATGAACTATACTAAGCTCATTGGTTGTAATTTTATTTTTATTTTATTTTAAGGTTTTTTACATCAATGAGAATAACCCGTTAGCTAAAAAATATTATACATCGTGGCATTTTTCTTAAACCTCTAATTTATAAACAACTTCCTAATTCCATACTAGTGTTATCCTCACCGCCTTTAAGCTGAAACAAGGCATTCTAACTCCGGTGCAAGCAAAAATGATGCAACTAAAGTATTCTAACACAAATTTCCCAAATACCAATTAGCATGATCTTTATACGTTGTCGGAACAATGATTATATGACCTTTATTTATACAAATTATCTTCAAACTAAATATTTTTATTATGAAATCACAAATCATAATACCTTGGAACAATAACAAGCAGTATAAGTGCTTCTCTGTGTATAGGATAACACAAATCCCGGTGCGTAGCACGGGTTCAACAATTAGTACTATATAATAGCGGAGCCTAACAAGTGCCACGTGGCATATTCTCAACAACTTGAGAATAGAACTTAAGCCCAATTGAAGCCCAGTTGTAGACATCAAGTGCCACATGACACTTTTCTAGAGATTTGCTTAAATTTGGTGAGAGCCCAAATTAAAAAGGAAATCCACCTTCCATGTCAACAGAGATTTATAGAAACCTTAAAACCCTTTAGAACTTGATTCTAAATCTCTTTTTCCTACTAAATTCTTCTTCTATTTAAAATCCTTAATTCATATATAAAAACCATACTAATTATAAAAATATTAATTATAAATCTCTACGAATTTTAGTTAAGAAGGGCATTAAAAAAAGTTTGGTGATTTTTCCTTTTATTGAATAATACAAATCCCGGTGCATAGCACGCATTCAACAACTTGTCTTTACTAATGGTTAAGCGGCCTGCTATTGGCTACAGTAAAGCCCATCTTTTATCAAATAGGAAATTGACACGTAATACTCCTCTTCGTTCGACTTCGGAAATTCGGAATTTTTTTTTTCTCAAAAAAATAACACATACTAAACACATTACTAACCATACAAACAAAAAAACTTAATATCTTACTAATCTTCCTCTAGTTTCTTCTAGAAAATTAAAACCAGAAAAAAAAAAAAAAAAAAAAAAAAGGAAAGTAGAAAAGGGTTGTATAATTTTTGCGGAATTTTACCTTCCTCAATTTCACCTGTTACAAAAGTAGAAAAGGGTTGTATTATTTTTCCTGAATTCTACCTTCACCTGTTACAATTCTTGCAGATTTAATCGTCTATGCAATTTAGTAAGATTTTTATTTATTCATCTTCATTTTTTCTATTGTTTCATACCGTAATTGTCTACTTTTACAGATTCTATGTTTTGTTCATTTTAACCTTTATCAATTTTCCTAAACATCTGGTTTTTCTTTAAATTTTGCACTTGATTTGTTCTTATTCAGTTTCTTTTATGGATTCCATGGTTCTATTTTTACAAATGTGTTATTCATTCACTTTAACAACAATTTAGTTATTTAATTTTTTTCACTTAATTTGACAGAAAATCTTTAATGGATCCCAATGAGTCCTCCCCTCGGCTTGCCCAACACCCTCCTCCTTCGACCCTTCAAGTGGGAAATCGAAGAATGCTTCGAAGAACAAATATGACAGAAGAGCAAAGGAACCGTGAAAGGGAGTGAGACCATTTGCGATATGTTATATTTTGTTTGTATAACTGTGAATTTACTTCTAATTCATGCTTAGAAGTTCAACTTCATTAAGGATTATCAATTATCTGGTTACATTTATTAATTTCTTCTTCTTCAGGTACTCAAACAAATATGTATGCTTGGAATTTCTATATTCCCACTTCTGATTCAGTTTCTAATGGTGTTTTGGCTCCATAAGTTCCAAGGTGTCTACGTATAACCATTGGTGAAGTATACAACTTCAAAACTCATATCTTTGTCACAATTTCTCTACATAGGTGCACCAATATTGCAGCAATATGTTGTCGTAACAACAACCAAGGTACGCTTTATTGCAGATCGGAGATTGTTTAAGTAAACTATGACAGCTTATGATCCATTCCAGTGGTTGCACGGTCAACGGTGGTGTAGTTTCGATGAACCATACCTGTAATGCCTTGCATATCTTGCTGCTTTAAATTCTTATTATGTTGAATTTCATTTGATATGCTTAAGTGGCAGTTTACTATTTTGACATCAGAGAATATAAAGATTAGAATTACATATGTTTTGACCTTAGACCAAATCAATCCTTGTTCACACCAGTAATGAGAACCGACCTACTGTTTGTTATAATTTAGTGAGCAAGGAATTTAAACCGACTTAACTTGATAAGGATATATATATACATATGTCCTGTTTTCTCTATACAGTTAATGATAGAGAAGAAAAATAATCTGTTTAGTGAGTTCACACTATATACTTCAAAGAGAAAGAGATAGTTGCAGAGAATTTGAAAAAGGAAGTTGCAGAAAAACTATTTATAAGTTAAAGATTTCGATACTTGGAATCGCTAGTTTGCGAATTTCTCGTTAATAGCTCATTGTTATAGTGTTTTCTTCGCGAAGCGAGGTAAGTTACATTATTTGATATCTTCTCTTGTTTTTAGGAGATAGATGAGGTTAGTGGGTGTAAGAGTATGCTATTGTTTGATTTTGATTTCATGAAATTGCTACAATTTCGGTTATGCGTATTAATTGAATTTGTTTGATTTTGATTTCATGAAATTGCTATAATCTCGGTTATTGTTGGAAAATTGATAGGAAAGCATGTTAGTGTGTTTATTTGATTCTAATATGATATTGATTGTCATAAATCCTAATTGACGCTGCAATGAATTATTAGATTATTGGTGATATTATGCATGTATAATTTTCATGTTAAATGTGAGATTTGCATATTTTGAAATTTATGCGGATTGATAGTTAAGATGCATTCAATTTGAATGAATGGATTGATTTGTGTGAAAAGGGCTTTCGAGCCAGAGACTGTTTTGAACAGTCTGAATTTGGGGAGACGTCCCTGGAGTGTACGGAGAGTATTGCTCGGTGTCGCATACAGAAGTACACTCAGTGGTGCTATGTCACCAACCTTATGAGCCTGCGGAGAGTATTGCTCGGTGTCGCATACAGATGCATGGCTGGGGTACTGCGGTACCAGATGATTTGATATCAGATGGATGGGCTTTATGCCGTATGTGTGATGATTAGATTGTTTATATAATTGTTTATTGATTCGAGTTGCTGGAATTGATATAATGATTATAATTGATACATGTATTGTATTGCTATATTTTTATTGGGTGCGCTGATTCCGTCCCTGGGATCAAGATCGGATACCAAGTTGTGTAACTTGCTAGCGTTTAATCGCTCCTTTTTCTCTTCCTTCCAGGAAACAGGTAAAGCGATTCTCGGAGCGTGCGAAGAGGATCTAGTTGGAGATAGTTAGCTTAGCAGGTGCTCTAAGTTGTAGTTAGTTTTTTGTTATCAGTGTAGCCCTTGGGGCAAACACAGTATGTTATCCTTTCAGTTGTGTGTTTTTCTTTCAGTTCAACCCTTGTATATATGTATATACAGAGTTTGGTTTTGAAATAAATCTTCCGCTGTTGTTTCGTTCAAATTTTGTTCGTATTATCTTTTATTATTCTGTCCTTACATGGATATTGGATTTGGAGATTGGTGTCACGTGGCAGTAGTGTGAACCTACGGTCCATGGTGGACATATGGAGAACATTACGACTCTGGAGTCTGGTCTTAGCCTGATCAACTAGGATTGGATTTTGGGGGCGTCACAATACCGGAGCAAATAGGGTCTAAGGGAGGGCTGCAACTTAGAGACCACTATGAAGAGCATAAAGATAAAAATAATAATTCTTGATCAACACCAGGGGTTGTAAGCATATCTACATGAATGTGCAAGGGTGCTGCAATGCGGAACCTGCCATTATTTAGATTTAAATTAAATTATTGAATTTTTTTGTAAGAGTCCAAGGGTTTAAAGAGTATTATTATGTAGCAAGAGGTAATGTCCTCTATGCATGAGAGTGCAGACTGATCAACCAATGTATATAATCTCATTTTTTTTTTAATTTTTTTAATTTTTTTTTTGGGTGAAATATATTACTATACTTTATCAAACAAACAAATATTCAGGTCCATCTTTATAACCATTCCTCAACCTCAGTTGCACACAATGCGTGCACATTCACATAGTCCGTTAGATTTTGCTAAATAGTTTCACAACGTGTTCTAGTCTGTTTAAACTCCCCCAAAACAATGGTTTTATTCATCTTCTTCTTTTGAGTATTATAGATAAAAAAACAAGAGTTAATTAGCGATTGCCCCCAGATTTAAAAGCAAAGTTGCGAATGCCCCCAAGATTTTTTTTGTTTAGTGAAGCCCCCTAGATTTGCTTCCTTTTTCTTCTAATACCAAAATTACCCTTTTATTTTTTTTAGCCTTTGCCCCCAACTCCATAAAACCACCTTAACTGCCACGTATGCAAGAAATTGTTGGTTTTGTTTCCAACCGTAGATCTAAATAGAAATAATCACACACATATCGAGGTTTATCCTACGACACACTTATCAACTGTACGTCCATCTTCCTCACACATCTGGCACTAAACCTATAACAAAAAATTATTGTTTTAGGATACCCCCTACATTTAGTTTACTGTTTCATGATACCCCTTAGGTTACAGAAAAATGGAATGAGGTTGAAATAGACATATTTGCCTCCACAACAACTTAATAAACAAGAGAAGAAGAAACATATACTGATTTTCCCCATCTAAGTATATAGAATTAATAAACTTACCTTCATCCTTGTGAAATTGTATAGTTAGGGTTAGTCTTCAACCTTGATAACACCTTGTTAATGGTGGAATTGGTTGTAGATGTAAGTTTAAGTTCTACTTAAAGCTTGATAACACATTGTTAAAGGTTTCTCTGGAGCTTGATTTGGTTGTTCATGGTGAAATTGATTTGGTTTCTCTGTTCTAATGAGCTTTTATACATAGAGAAGATAGACATAGGCTTGACCTCATTCCTCGAGATGAGTGTGGAATATTTCCTTTGATTAGATATGTATGTTGTTTGTTGTTAGATTAACCTAGAAATTCTATTTAGATCTACGGTTGGAAACAAAACCACCAATTTCTTGCATACGTGGCAGTTAAGGTGGTTTTATGGAGTTGGGGGCAAAGGCTAAACAAAATGAAAGGGGTAGTTTCGGTATTAGAAGAAAAAAGAAGTAAATCTAGGGGGCTTCACTAAACAAAAAAAAATCTGGGGGCATTCGCAACTTTGGTTTTCAAATCTGGGGGTAATCGCTAATTAACTCAAAAAACAATGGGTTGTATGAGTCTCTAGTGTTTTTTTAAGTTTTGTGCAGAGAAGTAAAAGGACTCCTTCTCCTTGGCTTTTGTATCCTGGAGGTTGCACGTCATCTTCTACATTTGGTGAGGAAACTGAGAGGCGTGAAACAACCTTAAAAAGAGCGACCTAGTTCCGCGCCTCAGCCATCTAGCTATTATCATTCTTCTATTGGTTGCAGGTTAATACTTCTCTAACAATTTTAAGGTTGTTTTGTCACCCTGCGATTAATGGTTGAAACAAATCTGTCCACTTCCAATGAAAACAATTAGAATAAACCTTTTGTCTTTATGGGTCAGCATTAATAGACCCTTTGTTTTTATGGGTTAGCATTTTAAAAGATGGAAGGCTAAGATGCATTTTTATCTTTCTATGAAGAAAGTTGTATTTGTTCTTGAAGAACCAAATCCGGCTACTACTGGTCAACATGAGCCACCGACAGATTTCAATTGCAAAAATTATATCCTCAATGGCTTGGTTGATGATTTGTACGACTACTACTCTGAGTTAGCTAACTAATGCGACAGGTGTATGAAATATTTTGCAAAAGAAGTATGATACCGAGGAAACTGGATCGAAGAAGTATGTTGTAAGTAGATATTTAAAATTTATTATGGTAGATGATAAGTCTGTTATCGCCCAATGTCATGACCTGCAGAAAATTATTCATGAAATACTTTTAGAAGAGATGAAAATTGATGAACAATTTCAAGTTGCATTCTTGATAAACAAACTACCTCCCTCCTGAAAGGATTTCAGGACACTTTGAGGCATAAAAGAAAATAATTCTCAAAGGAGAGTCTTATAACAAGACTTTGTAGTGAAGAAGAATCTCGAATTCAAGACCAGAAAGACGAGATTGTAATTTCATCTACTAAGGTTAATGTAGTAAACCAGGAACCCAACAAAGGCAAGGTTTATCTGAAGCCTGCAAAGAAAATCGACAAATTCTAGAAGGGGTCAGGACACAAGAAACACCATAACCAGGTTAATGTGAATCAGAAGTATCCTTCTAGAAATTACAATAATGTCTCATGTAATTTGTTACACTTGTAAAAATTCTGGGCATTATGCTAGAAATTGTAAGTCTCGTATTGTTACAAGCGAACGTAATCGAAGAGAGTCATATGTGGCTGTGATCTCTGAGATCAATTCTATTTCGTTAGTAGAAGGATGGTGGGCAGATTCAGGTGCTTCTAAGCATGTTTGCTATAATAGAAACTGGTTTAAGTCATACACTTAATTGACGATCAGAAAGTGTTACTTGGTGATTCAGGATTAAAGAAGAGTACAAACCCAAGAAGAATCCCAGACAAAAATCCTCGAGATTAGAAAAATTGTTAACATGAGGTAGCAACCCACGAGCAATGTTGAATATCACGAGCAAAAAAGGGTCACCGATTCAGCATACTGAAGACAACCACACATGGAAGATAAGAAGAATTGGAAATGTATTACATGAGTCACATGACTCGAGAAAATTCAAGAGCCATTCTTTGAAAAACCTTGTCAGAATATATTTCCAGTTCCAGAAAAGCGCTGAAAGCATAGCTTCCAGTAATCAAAATGGAGCATCACAGGAAGCAACTGTGGGGTTGTTTTTGACAAACAATGCAGCAAACAGACTACCAATAAAAGCTGAGAGTGTGTAGACAAGCCCAACCCTCACTAACAAACAGAAACAGATCCTATAAAGATAACACTTGAGAAATTGATAACTAGGTCATGATCCCAGCATGAAGCCATGGGGCTGTGAAAAGACTGACGCCACATTGGTGCTGTTGGATAAAAAGTTACTTCCGAAGAGCTATCATCTTATCCAAGCTACCAAAATTATGTATTACAGCTATAAAGTCACTCAATAATGAACCCAATATACACCAATAATAAGGTTCAAGTGCATTAGGACGTCTTTATGCTTTAATATTACATAAAAATAATAAATAACGACAAAGAATATCAATGGAAACCGCCTTCAGTCTATAGGCATTTGGTAAGCTGACACTTTGGCTATACCCAGCGACTGAAGCGCAACCCATTATCAACCAAAAACCACCAACACCCTATATTGAAAACAGCATATAGACCTAGTCTTTTACAATTGTGTCTACTCGAATAACATCAGGGTTCTTAGCCTCTGAACTAGTCTATAAGCTGTGATTGAACAGAAAAAATGTGTTGAAACTACACCAAATAGCATGCTGCATATAAAATAGAAAGAAATACACACCAATAGGTTGCCAAACCAAGAACAGAACAACATTACAAAACGATGAGAATTGATAAGATTGTATTCAAAATGAACTGCAATTTGAATGAAGGATACAAAGAAAATATAATATGTCTAACGATTCATATACAACTTGGACATGGGCACATGAGTCTAAACTCTAAAGTTTATAAATATGCAACATACAACAGGCAAAAAAGGCACAGTTAAGAGAACGAAACACACAGTTTCCATTAGAGTTTCTTGAACAATCATACTTGCAGCAAAAACTACAAGATGAATGACTACAAAGAGTAAGATGCTAGCTACACCCCTAGAATTCATATGTCTACCCCTACTTTTGATAAAAGGGATGTCAAAGACCTTATCCACAAATACAAATATTTCATTTGATGAATATTATACCAAATAACCATAATGGTCATAAAAACAGCTGCAAAGATCAAAGGGATGTATCCACCTTGGTTAAATTTATAGAGAACGGCACTCAAGTAGAACGCTTCAATTGTACCGATTAATAGGATATAAATAGTGATAAAGATAATTCGAGTCTTCCATATCAAAATCATTATCAGTACCAAGAAACCTGATGTAAGGTCATGACAGCCACCATAGCAAGCCCTACACACAAAATAAAAGTTTTATATACATATGCTGAATATAAATTGTAATGTTATAAAAGATTGAATGTAAAAGAAAAGAGGAGTGGAGTGAGGAAGGAAACTACGATTGATACCCAAAAACTCATCCTCATCCCTCTATGTAATAAAGACTTGAGTTACAGATCCAACCATATTTGTTTGATGCTAAAAGAAAAAATTAATACAGATAGTAATGTACCATATGCATTGCCAATGTCCTTTGTGCTTCGGAATACCAATGTAATCCCAACACATGCCAACAACATAAAGAAATTAATTTGAGGAACGTAAATTTGGCCTTTATGTCTGTCAGATGTGTGGACTATTTTAAGCGGTGGAAAACACCCAAACGATATGCACTGTTGGATGATGGAATAACTTCCTGAAATCATTTCCTGACTCGCAATTATTGCCGCCATAACAGCAACCAAAAATGTCGGCCAATATACTGAAACTGGTAGAAAATAAAACCAGAAAATAAAATTAAATATAATTAAGTGATTCGAGTTTTTATATTTAGTTTACCTCAGTTTCCTATTGAACATAATTGCATATACAATTGCATTGATGAAAAACATAGAGCCATTCACAAACCT
Organism: Aquilegia eximia; assembly: GCA_023053565.1. Taxonomy (NCBI): domain Eukaryota; kingdom Viridiplantae; phylum Streptophyta; class Magnoliopsida; order Ranunculales; family Ranunculaceae; genus Aquilegia; species Aquilegia eximia. Next base: position 21,280,192 of record JALIGU010000003.1, read on the forward strand.
GGAATAGACTTATAGAAAGAAGCACTGACAGCAGCATTATGCTTGCGGAGGTATGCTGCTTGCCCTGCATATGTGAAGAGGAGAGAAGGGTATACAATCGAGCACATACTAATTTTTATGGATTCAACTGTGAAGTGTCCAACATCTGCAAACAATGCTTCAGCTCCTAATTTACAGGAAAAATGGATTATGTCAGACTACAAACATGATTTCTATCACTGAAATAATAAATAAACATCTATTAAAGTTAAAATGTAATAGATACTTAACCAGTTATGGTGAGAACAATGCCACCAAGTGAAATCCAGGCTTGATCTTTGTGGCTTTGATCATCACAGTTAATTCGAACTTCCAGATATTGAAGACACCAATGGCAGGAATGAGAATGAACCAGACAAAAATTACTGGAGCAAAGGTGTAGCCAACTTTATCTGTTCCAAATCTTTGTCCTAAGAATAAAAGGACAAGATCACAACAGATGCCAAAACAATCATGCCTGCACAAACAACCATGAATTTGTACTGTAAATTTTATCATATTAGTTGTTAAGGTAAAACGTATAACTTTCCATCAACACTATAACTTCATGCCCATGGTACAGAAATAAACTATGTAGCACTTTTCAGAAGACATTCACTTCTTTCTAATTTTTAATCTCTGTATTGTGTAACTAGAACATCAAAAGCCATTTGTTCATCAGTAATGCCTCAGAGACAAAAGATGTAGCTCTCAATAATTACATTATCCATAATATAAAAATGAATATCTAGTGCACACTTAAGATCTGTGATTTATTTGCCTCTAATCGAAGCATCTCCCAGAAGCAATAAAGAGTTCAATGATCAATTATGGGATAAATTTCAAAGCGAAAAAGAGGCATATTGTACATGATGGAAATAAGGATTCGACCAAAAGAAATGTGATAAATCATGAAGATTGCTGGTAATTCCTAGCAGACAAATCCCATGCATACTGTTTTCTATCTGTATTGTTAACCCTATTCTCTAACTTGTGACATTAGAAACTTTCTCACCCCCATCATTATGTTAATGAAACCTTTGTAACCCCTATACCCTCTAACATAAAACTCTGCTTATAGATTAATATATATATATATATATATATATATATATAAAAGAACAAAATTTATTACCATCTGTCACCTTGTTCGTAGCTTCTCTTATTCCTTCAACAGCTGATAAAACTGCAGCCAAAATAGAACATAGATAAAGAATATCATAGATAACTACCAAAATTTGTTAATACATCAAGAAAATAAATATTTTTATTTTAGAATGTTGAAAAATGTATAAAGTTTGGCTTATTTGTTCATGGATTCATACAGTTTATACATTTTAAGCAAACTACAGCAAGGCTTATTCATCGTGCTTAGTATCCCACGCGTCAAAAGGTTGAGCAAACAAGAAATTTAGTCACAGAAAATCATTTGCATAAATTTTCAAATTGAGAACATCCCTAAATCATTTGGGTTAATACCAAATTTCAATAAAGAATTTCATTGCAGCAGCTCTAAGACAAACCTACAGTTCACTTATCTTTTCATTTCCATTTACATGAAAACCCATTACTTATGGAAAGCCCAACAAATATTCATGGTAATGCAATTTCAGCCAAGCATAAATGCAGAAAAATGCATAACAATAGCACATCAGAGGACATGACAGAAAATTAAAATGCAGGGTATTACATTTAAAACATTTGAAAAGAAAAAAAAACCCTGAGATGCAAGGTGTGAGAATTCCATCGCTAATCACCATAGAAGTACCAAGCATGGTCAGCAATAAAAGAGCATATTTAGAAAACTTGTTACTTTCTAACTTAGACTTCAGTCTGGAAGCTCGTGAAAGACATTTGTTTTGCGACTCAGATACAACTTGATCCTTAATTTCTTGATTTGCTCTTAAACTCACATTGGCATAACTGCATAATGCGAATGTTCCTCCTACAAATTCCAATGTTCAATTAAACTAATAAGAAACAAAAAAAAAAAACAAGTAATTGTAAGTAAAATTATATATCTAACAATTAATGCCGAATTACATACCTTCACCATTGTCTGTAGCTTGTAAGACAATAAAAACATACTTGATCAATGGAATCAAGGTGAGAGTGTAGATAATTAATGATAAAACAGCTATTACGTCGTCATTGTGTTTTATTCCGTTTGGAAATGTACTTGAGAATACATATAATGGAGATGTACCAATATTTCCATATATAATACCTAACGTTTGGAATGCCAACAGAAATACAGTCCAACCTCGGGCCTACAAAAATAGACAAGTTTACTCAAAGAGCAGACATCTAACTATTTAAATAAATAAATAAATAAATAAATAAATAAAATCGTAGTTAATAGACTATCATGTAGCTATCCTTTCAAAAATCTCTTTTTAGGGCACACTAATTATCTATAATAATGTAATATGTTTGTCTCCTTGATTATGATTAAGTATAGTCCAAAAAATTCCAATATCCTCACAGCCTAATGAGAATACCAATCATCAACATGGGAGGGATATACAAATAGACACAATAACTTGTAATAAATGAAAGAATCCCACCAGAATTGAAAACAAAGGGTCCATATTGTAGAACAAGTCAGAAAAAAATATACTTTCTTTGGTTTTCTACTTTAAAATATCATATGGAACAGTACTATGTAATGCAAGACCAATGCCAGAATTGAAATAGTACCACAAACGATAACCAGACTTATTCCTAAAATTTCTTGCAGATTTTAATAACAAGAGTCACACTACAAATTGAAACTGACCCAGTCCTCTTCTGATGACCCTGACTGTGGTAGCGAAATGTGCCACACTATCATTCATTATAATTCATGTTTACAACAAAAACACTCGAGCATAATAACAAACTAAGAATCAATTGAACTCTACTTTTAAGCTATCAGCTAGAACTTAACAGACAAGCGTCGTGATTACCTTTTTAATTTGCAACTTTCTCCCTTTGCAAGGCAGTAACAATAATGAGACTATGAGAGCGATATTAGGTTTCAGAAAGGGAGATCTTATTGACACCCAAGAGATTTGTCAAAAACCCAATCATACCAAATTGCTTTGAAAAACCCAATCAAATAATTATTTCATTACAAAAATACCCATAAACACCCAATTTGAATTGAAAACCCAAAATTAATAAATTTTTTTTTTTAATCTGATTTCTCTTCTAATAAATCAAATTAAAAAGAAAGATAAGAGAAACTCAAACCGTTATAGCACTTCTTTTCCATTTGTGTTTTCTTTTTTCTTAAATTTTGTTCATCTTTTTGTGTTTGATAATATAGATTTTATTACTCAAAATTGTTGAATTTTTTTTTTTTTCCCTCCTTAGTTTTGTGATTGTGAATTAATATTATTTAAAGATGGATATTATTCAAATGTAACCCAAAATTGATTAATTAGAAGGGTGAGAAGAGTACAAATTGTTTTCCACGAATATTAGGTTTTGTAGGTAACTATAGAGAGTTCAAACTTGTTTTTTAAATGGGTTTTTGATAAATAAAATTGGGTGTTTTACAACAATAAATAACTAATTAAAAGGGTTTTTGATAAATAAAATTGATAATTCATCATTAGGTTTTTGACAATTTTTACAAGATTGGGTTTTTGACGAGTTACATAGGTGGCAATAAGATCTCCCTTCAGAAACCCCTAATTAGTTGATTTAACATATGCAATGGGTCAGACATGACCCGGATTTGCAGCCATGTTAAGAATTACTACTATTCTACTAAGACGTGGTAACTGTGGGCTGACCTCTTGATCGGTCCAGGCCCATAGCCCATATAGACCTACCCGACCTTTTAAATGCCAGGCAATCAATGTCACAGTAAGTTCATAGAAATCAACAACTGTCCAGTTCAGAATCAGTTGAACTATACTGTGCTTTAAAATACATCAAATGATCATCATCACATCAACTTTGTTTTGAGGCTTTCTTTAAAAAAAAAAAAAAAAAAAAAAGCTGGCTATTGCCAAGTTAATATTTGTTACTGCCAAGGTATATTTTTTAATTAAACTTATTTGCCCTCTAAATTTAATTAAAACTTAAAATCTTAAATTTTATTGAAGAATTTAATTTTTTTTATTTTCGGATGAGATTTGTGGGATAAATAAAACACCATCATATATGGGTGCAGTGAACCCTAGTGGGATTTCAACAAGTTACTCTTTGTACTTTGAATTAGTTGAAAATTTGGGTTTAAAGGAAAAAAAATTAATAATATATTTGAAGGCAAATATGTCCAACAAAAAAAATACACCATGACTATTAAAAGAGAAATGTCTAATCTGATCATGAATAAGATTTTTAGTTCTTGATTAAAAAAAAGAAAAAATAGAGTTCATAGATCAATAGTTTTGAAACAAGTTATAAACAAAATTCCTTTCATCAAATATTTGACTCACCTCCTTAACTTCCTGGTTCAAGCACAACTATAATTTCTTCCTTTTTTTCTTTACAAATCACTTGTTCCACATCTTGAATTTCTACCTCTTGTTCCAGTTTGTCTTGTATTTCTATTATTACTTCTTCTTGAATTTCACATATTTCATTACTTGCCATATTTTTCTTCTTGTAGAGAATAGATGTCTTGCCAAGACAGTCTTGGACTCTTGGTAGTCTCGTAGATAAACAGACTGAACTGATCTAATCTTTTTAGTTTTGTTTTGGTGCTAGGAAAAATGCAGCATGCAATAATCTTTGCCAACGTTGGTGCTCACGTTCCTTTTATTTTTGTTGCACCCAAAGAGTGCTTCGTGATACACATGGCAAGGCCTCCACAATTCTCACTATGGGCATGCTCAGAAAAAAAAACTGTGGCCCACCAAATTGACCCACTAACCTCTTTGAAAGGTGATAAAAAAAAAAAAGAGATTTTTGGACATACCCCATTTGAAAGTCGAAATTTGAGATACCCCTATTTGAAAAACAAATTGAGATACCCTCCCAATTCAAGACAAAAGAGCTTTATAGCCGTAAGTGAGTTTTATGATGGACGACTAAGATAACACCACATCCTGAATTGGGGGGTATCTCAATTTTTTTTTTTTAAATGGGGGTATCTCAAATTTTGACTTTCAAATGGGGTTATGTCCAAAAATCTCTAAGAAAAAAACATAGGGCCTGTTTACTTGCGGAAAAGTGTTTTCAGTTTTCCATTTCCATTTTTCTTTTCTATCTCTAGTTTTCTTTTTCTAATGAAAATTTTGGAAAATTGAAAAACGTGTTCACTTGATTTTAAAATTTGAAAACTGTTTTTTTTTTTTTTTTTTTTTCTTGTAAACAACTTTTTTTTTTCTCGAAATAATAACAACTTTTATTGATAAGCTCTAAGAATTACACAAGCTTGAACGAGATTCCATTAAATAAGTTGTGCAAATCATTTTTTTCAAACCAAAACAACAATATAAGCATAATAAAAAGAAAATATTCAATAATATACATGTCCTCCACGAAAAAGGTTGTAACAAACTACAATTCATCGTATTACAAATTCAACATCCTGTAGTACATAAAAAAATCAACGACGATTGTAGTCATCCCATATCTCATTTGCAATGACATCTCTCACTGCAGCCATCTGGTTTTACATCTGGTGGACCTATAGAGTACTCAGTACCCTAAACAATTCTGACACCCCTGTAAGATAGTCAGCTAGCCGATTTATCTCTTTAAAAACATGCCTAGATAAGGAAACAAAAGATTGTCCTTCAAAATCTAAGATTTAATATAAAGGATCTGCAACGATGCCACTGGAATCCAACAATTCCATAAGATTTCCAAAGCATTTAGTCTTTTCACTAACAATGCCCACTACAAAGCGTCGAACCGAGCCCTAAAAATGAAACTTTATACAAGATTATTTTTTCAGAAACTTGCAAATATAAAGAACAACCTTATTTGAAATTAAGGCACATAGTACATAATGTGAATAGTTGAATACATACTATTGCTCTTTACCTCCTGACCACTGATAATCACCTTTAACAATTCCACTTTACGTCCATCAAGATTTACTCCAAAGTACATATCCAACACATTCCTAAAAGCCTGCCAGAGAAGCAAACAAGACCAATTCATCAGACCTCATTTTATATAACATTGCATGCCCAAATGACAAAAAGATTACTATTGATTTCATGCCACTTATAAGACTAAACAAGTTAAACCACTGTTGTTAAATAGAGTTAAATCCATTGATATCAGATTTACCGTTCATGTTAAATAGAGTTCCAAAGTCAATGCTGCCCCTGAAAGGAAGAGAATGCTCTACTAGTTAAAGCTCCATAAACTAATCACCTTGCTACTGCCCCTGAGAATAGACAATTGAGGACCTAAGAATGATACTCTGTATGCAGTAGAAACTTTGAATGGTTGAACATCAGATGCTCAGGTCCATCTATTCGAGTCTGTAGCTAACCTTACAGCACCTATAACCATAAAACACGACCTTAGAAGCATAGAACTGTCTATGTCTTGATAATTAAAGCCAATTGCGCAAAGAAGTTACTGGACAAACATAAGAAAAAAAAAGTTCATGAGATTTAGAACAGAATAATCACTAAGACACACAACTCACTTGAATATAAAATTAAGTAAATGTATAAACGAATACTAGTGTAGCATGGCTTACTACAACTGCAAGCTGCAAACAGATACACAAACCATTTCAGTTATTCTAGCTCTTAGTGAACAACATGCAAACACATAAATAACATAAGGAGCCTAGACATACCAAGAGAAATTGGTACTAGATTCAACCCCATGAAAATTATCAACCTGAATCAATAAAAGAAAGCTTTAAAATAATTGAACAAGTAGAATGTATTAACAAGAATAGGGCAGTAAGTATTCTATATATTATATAATGGAACTACTTTGCAAACACCACCTATCGGAAATCAATGCAGTAATATCTACAACTTCCCCTGACTCAAAGTCATGGAATGCTTAAAGCTTTGGAAGTTGGGGGCATAGTCAGATATGCAAATGGAGAGGTTGTCTTTTGCTTTCATGGCAGTGGGAGTAGGCACTCTATTATCTACCAGAAGCTTAAAGCTTTGGAAGTTGTGCTAGGTTGTGTATTGAAGCTGGATATCATCTAAACATACTATACCATAGTACTGCAAGGATCTTATAGCTTCTATCAGGATTAATCCAAGGAAGTGTGGAAGTATAAGTTTCGCACACATATATAGAGTGATAAACAGGGTTGCAGATCTGTTAGCCTCCCTAGACAAGTCGAACTTGTGTAATTTTATTTGTTTTACTCCTCCCCTTAACAGAATTTGTCAAACATTGTAAGGGAGGATATTATAACTATTTATGGTAGATTTTTCTAATACAGGTTAGGGTCTGCCTCAACCCATAATTCTTCCAAATAATAAATAAAAAAAGTCATGGAATGACTTTAGAAACCATACTTGAGCAACCCCATGTCCATAGCCATTCATTACACAAGATTGAGATATAACATTCTAATTAACACAATTTAAAAATAAAAAATGACAAAAATACAATGAGCTTATTATATGAAACTCTTTGAAACTAACATTAATTGCATGAACCGCAAAAGTGAATCTAGCCAAAGAAACCTTTGAACCCACATCTTCTGGAGCAAAAACAGTATTTGAACCCAAATCAAAAGTAACACATGTGGATTATCACTAAAAAAAAAGACAATCTGTAGTCTAAAGTATGAACACAAATACACTACTGTTTAACTCAGCCCCAACTATCATCAAGATGCAATTTTTTTATCGAAATCTCACCTTCGATTGAAGATTGAAGAAAGTGATTCCAGATCTCCAACAACTTCGATTGAAGATCGAAGATCGAAGAAAGTGATTCCAGATCTCCAACAACTCAACAGAGATCGATCGATGAAAGTTACAACGAGAGAGAGAGGAAGAAGAGATCGAAGTTCTTCCTCTCCCTTAATCTTCTTCTTCTTCTACTGTTGCTTTTAATTTTTTGTTCAAGAGATTTTTTTTTTTTTTTCCCGTTTCGCTCGCGACCCGACGTTTTCCAAATAGAAAACTCTAAATGGGTGTTTTCCAAGTTTATGCTCAAATCAGAAAACAGAAAATTTTAGAAAATTGGAGAACTGTTTTCTAACTTAGAGAAAATAACGCAAGTAAACACGTTTTCTAGTTTTTGTTTTCGTTAGAGATAGTTTTCGAAAACAGGCCCATTTTTCTGCAAGTAAACAAGGCCATAGTTATTCAGCCTAGAATGTATGTTATATGCAAAATTGCAAACAGAGTCCCTAGTGTTATTTACCTCATTGATTCGTCCACTTAAGACAAGTCTTTCACACAAGTCATGATACAAGTACCCAGCACGAAAATTGAAATCGTTAACTGAAACCTCACACAAGAAAAAATGAAGATAAGAAGGCATATCCACATTCCTATAGCCCAACGAGAAATTTTTTCCTCACCACCCTTTTGCTCACCACGCTCCCCACTCTGCTAGGATCGTTACATGTGGCTCCAAAATCTTCTAGAAATCAGTTTGCTAACTTCCAATTATTTTTTGTGACTGATTTGCTCTTACAAATTAAAAGAGTTTTTAGAAATAGAAAATACCACATTATCTGGGAATCAAATTTCTAGATTTTTCTCTCTCCTTCTTCCCCAATGGATAGAAAAATATTCTGAACTATCTCCTCAATTCCTCGATAAACACATAAAAAAAAAAAAAAAAAAAAAACCCGTTGTGTGTGAACTCTCTTTAGCAATCTTTATTGAAAAGAAGTGAGATTTTCAAAGGTAACTAGAAACTTCCATTAATTTTTACTTTGTTGGAGCATTGGTAATTTGATTTATAGTAATAATTGGTGGATGAAATAACTTATGTATCAACTTATGCAACCATTATCTTTGTAATAGTTGGAGCATTGGTTTTGCTTTAGATATGTGTTTCGCAATATTGCAATTATCATTTTTTTTTTCTCATGTTTGAAAGAACAAAATTTTGACATGAAAATTTTCTTATTAACTGAACAATTTAAGTGTGTTGTAGCTTGTTGTGTTGAAAGTACATTATGTTTGTTGAGGACTAATCAATGACTTTTGATTGTTAGATGGAAAATGAAACTACAAAAGAAGATACAATTCCTGAAGAAGTTGGCGCTGGTTTTGAAAATAGTGAAGCTTTAGAACAAATCAAGGATTCCAATGCTGTTGATCCAAGAGATAAATATCGCGATCGTGGAAGTCGAATTCCTACAATTAGGATGTTGTTTGATACTGACTTAGATGGATATAACTTTTATAATAGATATGCCAAAAGTGTTGGATTTAGAGTTAGAAAAAATCGATTGCATCATAATGCTAATGGAATAGTAGATCGAAGAGATTTTTGTTGTTCTTGGGAAGGTCACTACAAGAAAAAATAGACTCCACAAAAGAAGAGAGATGAAAGGAAATCTGGGTGTAAGGCCATGCTAATGATAAGATTGAATAATGACAAAAAGTATACTGTCACTGCTTTTGTTAAAGAACACAATCATGCTCTTGTTGATCCAGAGAATGCATTTATGTTGAGATCTCACCGATAGGTTGAAGCTACTCAAAAATCTCTCTTGTGAATAATATGAGCTCAGCAGGGATTAAAACTAATAATATTATCTCTATATGAGCACTGAAGCTGGTGGGGCAGAAAATTTAAATGTAATAAAACCTGATGTCTACAATTACGTCTCTAAGACTTGAACTGAATTTCTTAGGGAAGGTGATGCACAATGTTTACTAAATTTTTTGACAAGCAAGGAGGAAGCGAATAATTTTTTTTCTAAAAACTTCGAGTTGATGAAATGAATAGACTTTGTGGTGTTTTTATTACTGATGCAAAGTCAAGGTGTGATTACAGTAATTTCAGTGAATTTATTTGTTTTGAAACATCGTTTAAAACAAATAATTATAACATGATTTGTGAGATACTACAAATAGTGCTAATATAACAATTGAATATTCAACCAAATCAAACAATACGCAGAAAGTAAATAACACACAGGAATTTTTTAACGTGGTAAAACCCAATATGGGAAACGTCCACGGTTGTCCTCGCGACAACAAATAAATCCACTAGATGAAAAAGAGATTTACAAACGTATCAACTACCTGCAATCACTGCGAGTTGACACTCCTGGTTATCTCTAACACCTTGACTTCACCAGAGCACCTTGATGTACGCACAAGACACTCGACTTCTTGATGAACACACAAGAAGACTCGAAGCCGATCTATGTAACAAGCTTACACCAGAGTTCCTTGATGAACACACAAGGATACTCGACTTCTTGATGAACACACAAGAAGACTCGAAGCTAAATCACTATTCAACAATGAAGAAGAAGATGAATAGGGAAGAAGGAAGAAGAAGATGAATGGGGAAGAAGAAGATGAGTTCAATCACCAAAACAACCTAAACCAAAACCTAAACAAACTCCAAGACTAGAGATGAATTGGACGGCCAAAGAACTGACTTGTCCTTTTGAATAGAAACCCTATTTATACTTAGGGTTGGAAACCAAGGAAAATGGGCCGAAATAGTGCAAACCGACTTTGGACGTTCGTACGTCGATATGACGTTCGAACGTCTCCACACAAAAATAAGCCTGCTGCCTACCATGACGTACGAACGCTCTAACTCGGTACGTACGTCTCCACACGAAACAAGTCTGCTGCCTACCATGACGTACGTACGCCCTAACTTGGTACGTACGTCCTGACCGAAACAAGTCTGCTGCCTACCATGACGTACGTACGCCTTAACTAGGTACGTACGTCCTAAACCCAAAACTTCACTTTGACACATAGACGCGAGAACACAGACTCAGGACGATGTGCGTACAACTTGGTTTTCCTAACAATGAACTCAAGGCGAGATAACCATGGACACTTTGTCACAAAATTGATGTCAAACCACTTCGTGCCGGTTTCAATTTGTGCACCGATAGTTGGGGTAAATCATCATGGGCAAACAGTACTTTTTCGGATGTGGTTTGCTAGATAGTGAGACAACAGAATCTTTAATATAGTTGTTTGAAACATTCATGGAAGCTATGGGAGGGAAACAACCACAAGTAATCTTCATGTACTGATCAAGCAATGGCAATTGCAAATGCCATAAAGGATGTGTTCTCGAATGTCGATCATAGATTGTGCTTATTGCATATATATTTGAATGATTCGACAAATTTGTCTGATGTTTTTGATAAATTCAAAGATTTTGCAGGGGAGCTTAGTGATTGTATTTATAAACTCGAAAAAGTTGAGGAGTTTGAAGTAGGTTGGGAATTTTTGCTTACTAGGTATATATAAGTTGCAAGAAAATAAGTGGTTGAACCATTTCTATGGATTGAAGAAAAAATGGGCACAAGTTTGTGCTGCCATGACTACTATGCAAAGAAGTGAGAGCATTAATAATTTTTTGAAGAAGTTTTTTAATGGAAATCTCATTCTAAGAGAATTTGTAGGCCAGTATGATAGAGCATTAGCTAGTACGCGAATGAAAGAAAGAGCAGCTAATACCGACAACATAAAATCTAGACCCAATTTGGCTACTCAATGGGCAGTTGAGCTTCAAGCATCTAACATATACAAATATATATATAGAAACCCTAAACATCAAACTTTAAACCCTAACCATAAATTATAGCCCTAAACTCATAAACCCTAAAATCTAAAACCTTAAACCTTAAGCCTAAAACCCTAAACTATAAACCCTAACCGTAACCCTAAACTTTAAACCCTAATTCTAAACCCTAAAAACCTAAACCTTAAATCCTAAACCTCAAAATGCTAAAAAATGTTATATAGAAACCCTAAACACTAAAATACTAAAAACAGTTATATAGAAACCCTAAACCGTAAACTTTAAACCTAACCCTAAATTATAGCCCTAAAACCCTAAGCCCTAAACTCAAAAACCCTAAACTTTAAGCCTAAAACCTTAACATTCAACTTTAAACCCTAAACGTTAAACCCTAATTCTAAACCCTAAAACCCTAAATTAAAACACTAAAACCTAATTTCTATTCTCTTGACTTATCCACTTGGATTTTAGATGGTATTAGGAATGTATTCTTATTCGGTGAGGATAAGCTTGTGTTCCCTACTGTTATCTGTAAGATTATTCTTGATAGCTATCCCGACTGGAGGAACAGGTACAATAATTGGACCCACGTTACCCCTATGGATCCTACTCATCGTTTTATCAGGAGAAGTCGCCTATTCACTTGGGTGTCTAACACTGCATATGTAGAGTATCTAGATATACATAGAAATGATAATTTTATGGATCATGGTGAAGGGCCTTGGAATGTAATTAAAGAAGCATTGACTCTTTGGCGCGATAGGTTGGATGGTTTGCCAATAGAAGTAGTATGAAACCAAGAGTGTAAAGTAGGATTTCCTTTTCTGTTGAGTCAGTCTTTTATTTTAGTTGTGTCTTAGTACGAAATTCCTTATAATCTCTATGAATGTGGAGATAATTTTGTTTGGCAGGAATTTATAAGGCGGTTTGAATTTTTAGTACATTCATGGTAATGTCTTTCTTACTCTCTCTCCTATGCATAGTATGAGCCTTGAGGACAAGACAATTTTTTGTTTGGGGGTGGGGAAGTATTACAATCCTTTTTGCAAAAGAATTTCAAACTTTTTTTTCCATACTTGTGTAAAAATTCAAAATTTTTGAAAAATCCAAAAAAAATCTTATACACAAAGACTTTTTCAAAATAGGATAAGTACACCATCAATGATGAATATAATGGTTGAATTCTATCTTTTTCAAGTTTAAGGACATTCATTGCTTCACCAAGTAGTTGAGTCTTATACTACATTTGCATGAGCATAAGCATGGCATTCATCTGCATTTATTACAGATTACATGTGCAAATACAACTACACCTTGAGAAACTTGAGGAATAAGTGTGGAGAGTTAACCTAGTGAGCTTTTGAGCCCCATCATTTTCTTGTAAAGATATTACATCAATCTGGAGTCAAAAGACTCAACCTCTCAGTTTAATTTGTCTGTTTTTAGTCTCATATTCATTTTTATAGTTAGCCTTGAGATGACATCAAGTGGGTGTAATATAAACTTGGGTCTTGTAGTTTATTCAAAATGTGATCACCATGTCAGTACTTAAAGATGATATAAAGACTTTTAGATAAACCTTGTTTACCTTAGCCTACCCTGATGATATTTATCCCTTAGGTTGACCATTCTGAGCCTTTCTTGTTACTTAGCCTTTTTCTTGAGGCCATTATCCTTACCCAACTCCATTAGGAGTAAATACCCTTAGAATGTCTAGGTCCTTTACCCATTGTTTTTGGAACATGACGATGATTGTTTATGTGGTTACAAGAAGAAAGAAGAAATACATAGAAAATATCCAAACTAGTGAGATGAACCAAATATTGAAAACCAAAAAGTTTGAATAAATTCCAGAAAAAAGCCAGAATTTTCCAAACCACTTCAAATCCAAAAAGAAAGAAAGATTCCCAAATATTGGCTAGAGCTTCATAGAAATTTTTCCAAAAGAAGATGAGAAACACTTCTTCCCAAAAGAAAAATTCCAAAAATTTCTCTATGTGTTGTTATTACAAATCACAAGTATTTAAGGCCCGAATGTTCCAAAAATATTTCACAAAAGCCTTTTCCATTTCTAGCTCTGTCCTAAGCCAAGTTACAACCCATTACTGTCTTTTGTAGATCTAAAATGATATGGTAGGATGTGGCTAGTAAGTGAGAATGTGCTGAGGTGAAAAACCCGACATCTCAAGCAAGGCTAATTTTTCCATTCTTTGAGACTAAGTTCACTCCATTGCACCAGTCCGTTCTTATTGATATATGTGAGATGATTGTCGATCTTCCTTCCTCACATAAAGGTAAAATGATAAACACCATCTCTGAGTGACATTTATTTCTGAGTGTATGTCTCTGCGGCAGAAGTCAAGGCGACCTTTCCAATGGTAACTTAAGACCCGAGGTAGCATGGGTACATGCATGTCTTCAATGCATTTGAAACCGTTATGCTTGGTTTGTATTTTATATCTTATTCATGCATTTGTAGTATGCTATCTCATATGAACGATTTTGCAATACTTATCCTTATTCTTGATATAACAATTTTTGAGGTAAATGGTAGAAATTCCTATTATTTGGATTAGTCATTGTAGTAAGTTTGTGGGTATCTTCTCTGGAAAACCCTCAGGAGCCTATAACTCCCCCACCTGGGAAATCGTTGTGGTTGAAAGCCTTGATGCATATGGTTAATGCAATCACCTTAGTTTTACTTTCTTTTGAGTCCTTAATTCTTTCTTCTCATCTTTGCTTGAGGACAAGCAAAGGGCTGTTTGGGGGTATTTAATCAGTCCTCAAAAGTGTATATTTATCCCCCGAATAACATCTTGTTTGTATAACACTTAACTTATATTATTGTGTTATATCTATTGATTAGTGCTTTCTCGTCTATTGTGTAGGTTCTATGAGCTGAAATGCGAATATTATGTAAACGCCCGTGAAAAGTCAAGAAAAGCAAGCAAAAATATGTTATTTGCACATCGGAAGGAAAATCGATATTTGCACCTACAGATCTGCTGAGGGCACCCAATGGTCAGACCAGTTGACTTAACTTTATGTCAAAGTGAGGCGGTCCAAATCTCAGCCCAAACCGGATCCTATTGGGGCCCACAAGTCAAAATTTCTATTTAGGACTTTATTTAAAGTCTAAACTTAAAAATGCTCTACAAGGAGATCTAGAAGTCTGATTTGGGCCCATAAGCTATCAAACTGAAGGTCTTGATCCTAACTACAACTTAAGCTCAAGAGAATTAGGTTTTGCTTAAAACATAATGTCTCTAGAAGACCAACAGCAGCAGTAGGGTTCCTGGCATGGACTATTTTTTTGGCATGCCTTAATCCAAGAGGCTATGTCAAGAGCATTAAAATTATTAACAATACCAACGACGACATGCATAGTACTATCATTGACATAATCCATCTTCTCAACACCCAACAAATTATGCAAAACCCATAAAGCAGCAATAGCTACATTAGCAGGAAGGCAAGTGGTAGGTGCAATACTAGGGTATCCTTCGGGGTGGAAGGAGAAGGTACACGAGCCAAAGTGGTTAAGGTAGTTGTCTATGATGTCTACACGGTTATCACGAACATAATTGTCATAGGGCACGATCGGTTGAAAAACAAAATGATTACCCATGGCAATAGAGATGGCAATAGCTTTAAAAACCACCGGGGAACCATGCATATGAACTTGGAAACCATCAAAGGGAAGAGGGTCGGCAAAGGGTAACATAAGGTAAAAGTCTCTTACCATAGAAGGGGAATACACAACAGTGGAATCATAAAGAAAACCTTCCCAACCTTTGTCGAAAATCCCATCTCGAAAAGAAGCTCCATAAAGACTATCCATAATTCCCGAAAAATCCATCTCGGGAATAATCTCTATGCTATCCGGCATCCACAACCCATTCTGAACATTAGCAATTGCAAAAGAAAAGAAAAAATACCAAAAACCAGTGCGAAAACCGAGAAGAAATCACACAAATGAACTCAGAAAACTGCTGCCAGATCCAAACTCGACTTGAGTTTGGGTAAGCCTATAAGGAACTCGACTCGAGTTCAGGCCAATTTCCAGAAAATAAAAAATTGGAAAAGTTTTTCTGATTTTTGAGTGATGGTCCTCCAACCTTGGTTTGGTAAATATAAGCCAAAAATAAAGAGTTTAAACCCTAATAGGACTCCAACAATTGCCTAAAACCTTAGGGTTTCCAAAAATCAAACCCTAATCTCTTTTCTTTTAAAATATTTGGACTTAGGTGCTAGGACTAGAAAATTTTCAAAATAATTCCACAAGTCCAGATTTTTGCAATGAAGCCCAAGAATGGCTAAAAATTTCAGAAAAAGATAAAAGTTTGCAAAATTTTAAAAAATTCAACCATTTTCATTAATATTTGGAAATAAAGTACAATGATTGAATTTTTTAATACAAGAGTGTAAAAACAAAAACAAAAACAAAATACATAAAAAATTACAATGGCTAATAACTAAAAACTCTCAACCCCGTCGTCGACGAGATTGCGCCTGGCCTTCGTCCAAGCGACGTTGGACGTCCTCGACGACATCCAAAATCTCGCCCATACCCCTCCAGAGAAGCTGGAACCGCTCCTCATTGGTATGGAGTTGGTGAAACGCCCGCTGGTCGTCCCAAGGACATTGGTGGTCAGCCAACGTGCCACCAAGCCCTGGTTGACTCGGAGCCAACCGATCGAAATATGATTGTTGTACCGGTGAACCTCCCAGTCATCAACGAGAACAGCCTCGATGATGTCCGTGGTTACCAGTGCAGCCTCCTGCTGGAGAGGAGCCTCATCAAGCTTGAGCGCCGTGAATAAGGATACAGTCTCAGGCGTGAGCAAGTAGCGATGGGACGGATCCCAGTTGATGAAAACGCCGTCATCGGTCAACTCCATAGACTCGTAAAATCGATGAACCATTTGAGGGTCAAATGGCTCGTAATCAGAGCCAAGGAGTACATCCCAACCTCGGGCGTGGATCCTCTCCACAAAACCACTCCCAAAGTGATTATCTTCGAAGAGACAAGAATAATCGTGCTCGCGGATAATCACTCTAGATCTAACTCTAGGAGGCATAATTCTTGAAGAATTTGGTATGGAAATGAAGAGGACAACAAGAGGAACAAAACCTTGAAAGAATTATCGAATTTAGATATCAGACGAGAGAGATTGGAGGAGAGAGAAATCGAGTTTGCCTCGATTCTCGAGTCGAGTTTGAAATGTACACTAAGGAACTCTACTCGAGTTCTGGAAGGCATGAAGACTTCTGTTGACCCGGTTTTGATCTGGTTTGACTTGGAAATGTAAGTGACTTGTGACTTTTCTAAGTACACCCGTAGGTATATATAGACTAGCTAGTAACTTTCCCAACACACATCCCCCCACTACTGGAATTAGTGAAAATAACGGTTTTACCCCCAGAATGTGTAACGACACGTGATAATGTATAAATATATTCTTACGAATATACGTATCACTAAGATAGTAAGATGTCAATTAAATTCCAAAATCAAGCAATAATTATTAAAAATTTCAAAAATTGAAATAATTTCAAATTAAACCCTACTCCCAAGATAAATGCTACTCTAAACAAAGATACAAGAGTCTTTTAAAGTCAGATACTCGAGACTTAAAAGAAGATGGAAAATGACTTCCCCACCCCTAAACAGAGCGGGAAAAAGGTATTTTTGGTGATGACGCTCAAGAGAAAAGCGTGCACTGGATCAATTATACTCAGCCAGTAAGAGTTTGTGGACTATGGTCCCGACACTTCCAAGGTCCTTATATTTTACCAAGCCGTTATGTTGGACAAATACAGAGAATTCCTCCGCCACAAACGCGTTTTTAAGCACATTTGTTTTTTTAACATAAGAAGGTATTTTTTTAATAGCCATGAGAAAGGATATATTAATATTATATGTTTGAACAAATCAAGTACTTCCTCTGCTTGGACTTCCTTTAGAGACCTTGTGAGTCCCTAGGGGTAAGGTACAGGCGGGTTGTAAGTTCATGGAGGGTCCACAATCTCATGGGCAGGCTTCTTTGGCTTAGAGGTGGTCGCCTCATTAGCCAGATCTTTAGGTAGGGCAACAGGTGCAGAGGTAACCGGGTCACAATGTTGGGACTCAGTGTATAATTAATTTGATTATCAACCTGTTTTCCTGAACTAAGGGTGGAAACCGATTTTAATTCAGCAAGCGGTACACACGGAGATGGAGTATCCGTAACCAAGGCAACATTTTTGCTTTTGGGGTTCGGGATGGACTGTCCCGAAAATCTATTATTTTCATCTAGTTTTTGTTCAATCCTCTGGATGGCTTGGGCATTGGATTCAATGGACGGCTGGGTCTGTTGAATGAAACGGGCAAGCACATCCTCAAGGGAGGTCTTAGGTGGGGCAGATTGATTAGTTGGCACATGGTCCCTGGAACTACTCATGTGATGAGCATTGTTCGAGTAAGGGGGGATCGGTGCCCTGTTCTGATTATCAGTATTACCAATATACGTGGCATTGCTACATTGCCCATGAGAGTTATTAAAACCCGGTGGAGCCGCATGATGATTATTAGAATAAGACAGATTGGAGCGGTCCATGTATGGGTACGTGGCATTGCCCTTAGTAAAGTTGGTCCTCCCGGCGTAGTCAAACGCACAAGCTTCCTCAGTTTCTGGTGAATTATAAAGGAGAAGGCAAAATTCAGCAGTATGGGTCTGGTCATGACAAGCATCACATGAGAGAGTGGAGGCACTCATAACAGGTGATGGGGGCATTAAGGACACACCAAGTTCTTCTACTTGTTTGGCTAAACCATGAAGTAAAGTTTTAAGTTCGGAGTCGGGTTTGACTTCATATATACCTCTAGGTTTATCAAATGAGTCTGGGGTAGTGTTTCTCGGGGTTGTCCAGGTATGTCCCATTGCTGGCTATTAGTAGAAATCTTTTTAAGGAAAACTAGAGCCTTGGTGGTGAATAATCAAGGAAATCTCCACCACTCATGCTTTCAACTGTGTTTCTAGTCATAGTATTATGGCCTTTATATAGAATCCTAACTTTTTCAGTGCCATCGACTTTGTGGTGTGGACACTGAAGAAATAGGTCTTGAAACCTCTCCCATGCATCAAAGAATACATCGCCCTCTTTTTTCCGGAAACTTCTTATGGCATCAACTATGTCATTAGTTCTGGTAATAGGAAAGAATTTGGTCAAAAACTATTTACTTAGTTGAGCCCAGGTGGCAATAGAATTGGAAGGAAGGCCATGTAACCAGTGAGATGCTCTATCTTCAAGAGAGAAGGGGAACAATCTCAAGCTAACTTCATCCTCAGACAAATGTTTCTCCATAAAAGTGTTGAGAACGGTCAGAACCTTATTAAAGTGCTGATATGGGTCTTCCCATGAAAGTCCATGGAACTTAGGCAACATGCCCACAATCTATGGGCAAATGCCATAGCTATCGGCAGTTGTCTCGGGTAAGACTATGCAGGTAGGTGGCCCAGTGGCCAAAGGTGAAAAGTAATCCCGAAGGGTAGCTTCTTGAGCTATAGGGGCAAGTGTTACTTCAGAAAGTGAAGTTGAGTCGTTGAACTCTTCTTCAGAAGGTATAGAGGTTGAGTCGTTAAACTCTCCATCAGGTGAAAGAGTGAGGTCCGTGATTGTGCTCTTTGTGTTGACTGGAATAGGTTTGGACAATATTTTTCCTGATCTAAGATGCATGCAACATGCGCATTACATATTCCACAGAAGTCCTAACCATTCAAAAACATCTAACAAGGGGCTCAAAAACTGACTCAATTTTGTGTTCACCCAAGTCAATGAGATCTTTCCAAGCTTCCCTTGTGAATTCTCCCTATATTTTTAGTCAAGTAGCGAATAACCAGTGTGGGAGGTTTTCCGTGTGTAAGCGATGTTCCTTAATTAAATAACCACAGTGATTCTACAGACGTAATCAGTAAGGGTTCTGATGTAAGATATTTGTGTATCCTAATCAAAAGATAGATTTATATTTGATTTTCGTTCTTGTGCCTATATAAATTGGATATCAAAGTAGACAAGTAACAAGCAAGGATCGAACCCACCTCAGAGGGGGAGATCTTATCTCAAACACAATATAAAACAATTGTTAAGAAACACCAAGGGAATCAATAAACAAGATTGAGATTGATTCTACTTTCTACAGACAATAATAAATAAACCCTAACTTAAGAAGATGATAGAGATGTAAAGGAGATTTATGTTGACAAAGGGTGAAGAATTGGTATCCACAAACTAAATCATGCAAACATAACATGTTGTTCCTTCATGTTCAATCTATAAAAATTAATAAGTCACCTCTCCGCTATTCCAATAATCATTAATACCTATAATAATTAAGTAGTCACCTCTCAGTTATTCCACTCAATTAAAACGGGCTTCTCTTATGCATGCTATTGAATATGTCTTATTAATCAAACCTTCACCTCTCAGCTATTCAATTTAATTAATTCAACATATTAATTCATAACTAAATCATCACCTCTCAGCTATTTGACTTAATTACAAAAGGGTTCCAATAAAAGATATCAACTGCAGATATGTAATAATCACCTCTCAGCTATTTCACTACACATCTTTAATCAATATAAATAAAACCATTAAAGTTAGGTCTCCCTAAACCCTAACAATAGTATTTTAATAACATGGATAACAATAGCATGCAAATAATCATACTTACCTCCTACTGCAGAAAGAAGTAAATAAGCATTAAGTACTTTGAATCACAATGAACATTAAAAACAAACATGGTGCATTTGCATTATCTAGATTGCTTCAACCATCCCCCTAAGAAAACTTAGCTACTCATCCTTGATGGTGACACCATGGAATAAATAATTAAATAACAAAACATCATAAAGAAAAGTGATTTGATTTGAGTGATATGAATTGAGTTTGATACAAAAGAAGAAGAAGAAGAAGAACTTGTCTCCTCAATCTTCCATTCATAAAAAGCTACCTAAACCTTAGCTACTACTTCTCTTATATAGAAAATACAAAGTAGAATACTTGCATGCAAAGACTTCCAAATTAGGTCAAATTCGTGGCTGCTGCTGTTGGTCTTCTAGAGGCACTAGGTCTTTAGCAAAACCTAATTATATTGGGCTTAAGTTGTAGCTTGGACCAAGACCTTCAGTTTGATAGCTCATGGGTCCAAATCAGACTTCTGGATCTCCTTGTAGAACATTTTTAAGTTTAGACTTTATATAAAGCCTTAAATAGAAATTCTGATTTGTAGGCTCCAACAGGACCTGGTTTGGCCTGATATTTGGACCGCCCCATTATGACAAAAAGTCAAGTCAACTGG
This sequence comes from Aquilegia eximia, assembly GCA_023053565.1. Lineage (NCBI taxonomy): Eukaryota > Viridiplantae > Streptophyta > Magnoliopsida > Ranunculales > Ranunculaceae > Aquilegia > Aquilegia eximia. Next base: position 21,301,184 of record JALIGU010000003.1, read on the forward strand.
TCTGACCGTGGGATGCCCTCAGCAGATCTGTAGGTGCAAATTTCGATTCTCCTTTCCATGTGCAAATAACAGATTTTTGCTTGCTTTTCTTGACTTTTCGCAGGCTTTTACATAATATTCGCATTATGGCTCATAAACCTACACAATAGACAAGAAAGCACTTATCAATAGATATAACACAATAATATAAGCTAAGTGCTATACAAACAAGGTGTTATTGGGGGGATAAATATACACTTTTGAGGACTGATCAGGTTCCAGACCCAATTCCTAACTTTTGCTCCAATCAAAGAATGGTTCACGCAGTACTAGTTGAAATATCTTCTCAAGGTCTCAAATGAACATCGTGATAGCATGGCCTTAGTTGGTTCATTTTTAAAGCTTACGATATTGCAATCAATTTATATTAGGTTTCACTTATAGGCCAGGTCCGCCTTGCAGTCCCGGTTTAACAAGTAAAAAAAGAATTAAAATCTAGGAACAAACAAGGTCATGCTAATTATTATAGAAACTCCTCTTCCAGGGGTTCGAGGAGGGTTAGGAGAATGCTTATCTCCCAATTTGTGCTAAAAAATAAAAATTGCCAAACTAGCGCACAAAAGTGGGGAAAAGACGAGTTGAAGTCGACAAAGGGGAAACCGCTCCTTGGGTTTCAATCGTCCTTAGGAGTCGTTCCTTACTAGACCCAAGGCTAGCTCCACAACCTTGCTCTACTATCCGCCGCGAACACACAATAAAATAAATCCTAACAACACCTACTTTAAAAATATTACAACCACGACCCTTTTGTGGATCGAATAATTAAATATCTTACAAGTCTTTAAAAATGCTGAAAAAAAATAGACAACTTAGTTCACATCACATTCACTCAACAGGAAAAAACATTTTTTGAAAAACTGCTCTGGATGGTTCTAGAAAATTCGCGCAAAATGAGGTAATTACTTGCCTGGAACTCGACTCGAGATGGCTACATGCCAATCTGGACTCGACTCGGGATTGGGATCAGATCCAACCAGTAATTTTTCAAGAAAAATCCTGAACGCGCGTCTTTCTTAAAAATTTAATTTTTACTCTGTTTTTCGAGCTTTTTGCATTCCGTCTTCGTTGCAAGATCAAAAAGAGGAATAAGTAACAAGACACTTAAAAACAATAATAAAAAGAATTAAAAATAGAAGGGTGGGAGGGATAGAAGTGGGATGATGTCCCAAAACTACTATTCTCGCTTGTGTTTGAATGAACTCCGTTCCTTAGAGCGACAACGTCGCCATTTTGATAGAGGCCAAATGTATTTAATCTCTAACCTCTGATCAAAATATTATATTTTTAACTTGAAGTTCCTTCATGTTCCTGTATAAATTGGATATCAAAGTAGACTAGTAACAAGCAAGGGTCGTACCCACCTCAGAGGGGGAGATCTTAGCTCAAACACAATAGAAAACAATGGTTAAGAAACACCAAGGGAATCAACAAACAAGATTTAAGATTAATTCTAACTTCGTACAAGCAATAATTAAATAAACCCTAACTTAAGAATATGGTAAAGATGTAAATAAGATTTATGATGACAAAGGGGGAAGAATTGGTATCCACAAACTAAATCATACAAACATAACATGTTGTTCCTTCATGTTCAATTTATAATAATTAATTAGTCACCTCTCGATTATTCCAACTAATAATTAATACCTATAATAATCAAGTAGTCACCTCTAAGCTATTCTACTCAATTAAAATGGGATTCTCTTATGCATGCTATTGAATATGCCTTATTAATCAAACTGTCACCTCTCAGCTCTTCAATTTAATTAACTCAACATATTATTCATAACTAAATCATCACCGCTCAGCTATTTAACTTAATTACAAAACGGTTCCAATAAAAGATATCAACTGCAAACATGTAATAATCATCTCTCAACTATTTCACTACACATCTTTAATCAATATAAATAAAACCATTAAAGCTAGGTCTCCCTAAACCCTAACAATAGTATTTTAACATCATGGATAACAATAACATGCAAATAATCATACTTAGCTCATAACGTGAATTAGAAGTAAATAAGCATTAAGAACTTTGAATCACAATGAACAATAAGAACAAACATGGTGTGTTTGCATCATCTAGAGTGCTTCAACTTTTCCCCTAAGGAGATTTAGCTACTCATCCTTGATGATGACACCATGGAATAAATAAATAAATAACAAAACATCATAAAGTAAAGTGATTTGATTTGATTGATATGAATTGAGTTTGATACAAGAAGAAGAAGAAGATGAACTTTCTCTCACAAATATTCACTTTCCTCTCTCTATGAAAAAACTACCTAAACCTTAGCTACTACTTCTCTTATATAGAAAATACAAAGTAGAATACTTGCATGCAAAGACTTTCAAATTAGGTCAAATTCGTGGTTGCTGCTGTTGGTCTTCTAGAGGCATTAGGTCTTCAACAAAACCTAATTCTCTTGGGCTTTAGTTGTAGCTTGAACCAAGACCTTCAGTTGGATAGCTCATGGGCCCAAATCAGACTTTCTGGATCTCCTTGTAGAGCATTTTTAAGTGTGGACTTTAAATAATGCCCTAAATGGAAATTCTGACTTGTGGGCTCCAATATGACCCAGTTTGGGCTGAGATTTGGACCCCCCCCCCCCCCCCCCCACTTTAACATCAAGTCAAGTCAACTGAACTAACCATGGGGTGCCCTCAATAGATCTGTGGGTGCAAATATCAATTCTCATTCTCTTGAGCAAATAACACTTTTTTGCTTGCTTTTCTTGACTTTTTGCGGGCTTTAACACAATATTCGTATTTCGGCTCATAAAACCTACACAATAGACAAGAAAACACTAATCAATAAATATAATACAATAATATAAGCTAAGTGCTAGACAAACAAAGTGTAATTTGGCGGATAAATATACACTTTTGGGGACTTATCATGTATACCCCAAACAAAATGCACTTCAACAGTACCTGACTCGGGTCCACTTCTCCCTTGAATGTTATTTAGCATTGATATATACTTGGCTTATAGACTTGCTTCTTTGGTAGCATAAGATGGAACCATATTATTCTTTGGCTGCATTAATATAAGATGATAAAAATGGTTATCTATAGAGATACAAATGTAATGAATACTTCTCAATAGATATACTATCTTGCCTGCAAGAGTCTCCTCATTAGATCTAGTACATACTGTAGTCTTGAGAATCATATTAGCCTGTGAACAAAAAATAAACCTGTCAAATCGTTGCAATGTTATTCTGATACTACATAAAAGGGAACAACATTTGTGAGGAGAAAACATCGTAACGATTTGTGCAACTTTAATCAAAACCAAGTAGATGTTGTACAATCACATCTTAAAATCCTAATAGCATTGTTGCAACTACAAATAAAATCTCTACCTGTGACTACAAATAAGAAAAACCCAAACTGTGGGACCAGTTAATTTGCTTACCTTGACCCAACTGCGAGACCAATTAATTTACTTACCTTGGTACCTTCCATACTTCAGATTAAAGGACCTAGCAAACAAAAATAAGAAAAACAAGTCGATTTGTTAACGTTGTAGCAATTGAATTTTAAAAAATTCAATCCCAAATAATTATGAAAGAATGTAACAAATCAATTTTTCGAGGCAATTAAACTTATAAAAACCCTAATCCCAAATTATGATGAGAGAAGGTAGATAATAAGAAGAGATAGAGAAACCAGATCTAGAGAAATAATAAATAATATGAGAAGAGAGATGATACCTTATTTTTTCTCCATCTTCCCTAACGTGAAAATTGTTCTCACACACACATTTTCTGTTATCTGCTGTATATTTCCATGTTTTTTTTTTTTAAGGGTAATTAAATTTTATTAAAGAGAAAAAAGATTACAAGTGATGTTCAGGAATTATCCTAAAACAATTAAAATCGAAAATAAGTAACAAAAGGCCATTCCATGGTTTTCAAGAAGCTGGGTCTAGAGTCCCACCATCTACTAGTGCCTGATGCAAGGCTTGCACCCAGTTTTGCGCTACTATCAGCACTAAAATTGCATTCCCTCCAAGTACTAGAGATGCAGAGCCAGTCAAATTTGTGTTTAAGTCTCTCCCATTTTCTTCTTGCACACCAATGAACTTATCTTGTTGATAAGCCTGGACTGCAGCTGTAGAATCACTTTGTACCCATAATTTCTTCCATCCCTTCTCCTCAGATATCTCTATAGCAGCAATAATTGCGCAAGTTTCTGCCACATAATTTGTGGCTATATCCAACCCTCCCATATAGACTCCTTGAGTTAAAGCATTACTATCTCTGAAAACAACACCCCAACCTGCCTTACTTGGATTTCCATGTGACGATCCATCAACATTGGCCTTGATAACACCCGGTATGGGGGGTAGCCAATAACACTCTATGGGTTTCTTTCTTATCCTTTGTCTGAACTTGAGATGTAGACAATTGAGGGTTATCTTATCTAGAATGCTAGCATCTGCTCCTACTTCTGTTGAGTTGTAGACATGTTGTATTTCTCTTTTGACATTGTGCATTATATGTCCATAATCTGCACCTTTGTTGTCAAAAATAATATGATTTCTGTCCTTCCATATGCCTACCAGTCCAGTGAGGGAGTAGACCTGCCACAACAATTTAATGAGAGGACTGCGATGTCGACAAGCTATAATGATATCTTGGAGAGAAGACGGAATCAGGGTTGTGTTAAAGGAGTGCGCAGCTTGAGTCCAAAACTTGACAGCAAATGAACAGTTGAAGAAGAGATGTTCTTGGGTTTCTACTTGAAAGATGACAATGACTACACCTAGATGGATAGCAGAAGCCTTTGGTCTGAAGAATGTCATCCATTGCAATTCTTTTATGGAAGTTCTTCCAAGCGATTGCTTTAATGGTAGGATGAACCTTTTAAGTGTTAAGGAATGATGCCCAGAATGGCTTGGCAGTCTTATCTCTAATAGCTTCACAAGCTGTAGCCACTGTAAAATTTCCATTAGGGGTGAGCTTCCAGATTTTCTTATCATTCTCTGCTTCATTAGGTTGTTGTAGACTATTCAAATTGACTTCAAGCTTGTCCAAGATTTGTCGCATTTCTGAAGAAAAACTCCATGAAGTACCTGAGATATAACTAGAGAGATTGGTCCTAGAATTCTTCCAAATGCTATGGTCACTTTGTACTCTTTCTTGAATGGATGTTTCACCCAGCCATTTGTCCTTCCATAGATGTATGCTAACCCCATTACCTATCTGCCATTCTGAATTGTTTTCTACATGACCGATTGCCCATTTAATGCCTTGCAAGATTGTTGAGTTCTTAGAACCATAGAATTCTCCATTTGCATTGATGTATTTCCCTTTCATAAAATCAGCCCAAATGGATTTCTCGCTGAACATTCCCTAAGCTAGCTTCATTAGCATGGACAAATTAATGTCTTTTAAAAGCCTTAGTCCAATGCCCCATTCTTCAACTGGTTTGCAAACCTTGCTCCATTTAACTGTGACAAGCTTTCTTTCATTGGCGTCTCCACTCCAAATAAAATTTCTGAGAATTTTTTTGCACTCCTTTATTACCTCAACTGGCCATTTGTATACAGCCATGTTATGGATCGGTAGACTGTTTAAAACATTCTTAGCAAGCACGATCCTTCCCTGCAGCGTAAGAGATTTTCCTGCCCAACTAGAAGCTTTTTTTCTGATTTTGTCGACAAGAGGAGCTAGAGTTGCCTTTGTTACCCTGCCTTGAGTGAGTGGAATGCCTAGACACCTCTCTGGGAAGGCTCCTTCTTTGATGCCAAGCTTGTTAATGAGACTTGTTTTCCTGCTTAAAGCCATTGGACTAAAGAAAACCTTGCATTTGTCCTTGTGTATGATTTGTCCTGCAGTCCCTTGATACCTGTCTAAAAGCATGTTGATATTTTCAATGGTATGCTTGTTAGCATTACAAAAGAGAAAGATATCATCGGCATACAATAAATGTGTAGGACTAAGGTACTTAGAACTCTGGACCATTCTTTTAATCAGGTGCTGATCAACCATCCAAGAGAGGGCTCGGCTGAGACAATCTTCTGCGAAAGCAAACAACAGTGGGGATAGAGGATCGCCCTGGCGTAGTCCTCTTTGTGCACTAAAATATCCTATAGGCCCACCATTGAACATCACTGATAGACTATTGTTAGAAATTGTTGCTTTCGTCCAGTTGATCCATGTATGTGCAAATCCTAGCTGCTCCAACACCTGCCATATAAATTTCCAACTAATTGTGTCAAAAGCCTGAGCAATATCAAGTTCGATAGCTAAACTACCACCATATCTTTTTGATTTCAGTTCATTAGCAAGCTCCGAGGCAAGAGCAATACAATGATGAGAGTTTCTTTGAGGAATAAAACCAAACTGTTCTTGTGATATGACTTTGCAAGCAATGGGTGACAAACGAGAAGCCATAATCTTAGTGATCACCTTGAAAGCAAAGTTGGATAAGCAAATGGGACGATATTTGGAGAGAATATTTGAATTCTTTTCTTTTGGGATGAGAGTGAGGAAGTTAGAATTGAAGCTAGATGGAATTCTATTCTTCTTAAAGAACTAGAGGACAGCTTTGATAACATCATGACCGACAATGTTCCAGCAAAATTGGTAGAAAAAGCCATTAAATCCGTCGGGACCTGGGGCACTGTTTGGAGCAAGATCGAAAACTGCTGCTTTGATTTCTACAAAGGTTGGAATGGAAATGAGCTTTTCATTGTCTTGAGATGATATGAGTTTAGGCATAAGACTGATAAGCTCTGGATCATTTGGCGTGTCTTCATAAGAGAATTTATCAGTGTAGTGTTGAACAATGTAGTTACCGATGTCTTGTTGGTTGGTAAGAATGTTACCATGATCATCCTTCAGTTCAGTGATAACTGACTTGGTTTTCCTGATATTAGCAAGAGTGTAGAAGTACTTAGTGCTCCTGTCCATCTCACTTTGCCACTTCATACCAGATTTTTCCTGCCAAAACATGGCTTGTTGGTCATAGAGCCTTTCCTTTTGCTTTTCTTGTTGATCTATTTCCATGGCTAATTCTTCATTAAAGGGATCAACATCCAGTTGTAGCTGCAAAATATGTAGATGATCTGTTCCGACCTTAATGTTGGTTTCGAGGTGGCCAAAAGATGATTTGTTCCAGATTTTTAAGCAAGCTTTGAGACGTTTCAGTTTTTGAGTTAACACAAAGAAGGGATTACCATGAATATACGGAGACCAGGACGATTCAACAAGTTTGAGAAACTCAGGATGACAAGACCACATTTTGTGAAATTTGAAGGGGGAATTTTGGGGCTTAGGTATTGAGTGGGAGGATGCATAGAGAGGTGAGTGATCAGAACATAACTGTAGGGGTACTACATACTCCAGCCAATCAAAAGTAGCTACGTGGCATAGTCATCACTCCATTAGGTCGCTACGACGTCGATTTACTATCAACTCGACCACAACGACTCGACCACATAATCAACAGCGGTCTGCTAATACGCACGTGCCATAATTCGGCGCCCAAGATACTCTCTCCAGCCGTTGCACATTTACTACAGCCGTTACACAATCGCTGGAGAACATCAATACAATCATAAATATGCCGGAGAATCTGCAAGGTCCCACGATCTTCGCCTCTTAACCTTCTATATAAACAGAACTACGATGGCTTGATCTCTAAGTTCAATCCCCTCGAGCTAAGAGTACGTAGGCAATCTCAATCTCAACGAGGTGCAGCCACCCCGATCCAAAACTTCCCCTTTGGTCAAGTCTCCCAACGACCTGATCTAGTAAGTGCATTAATCTAGAAATAGGTTAATACATTTGGCGCCGACTGTAAGGAATTCGATCATATCGAAAAAAACCCAAACCCCCCCACCCTTCTCAAAGTCATTCATTCAAATGGCTACTCAAGAACTTACCATCCAAGATCTGCAAGACCAAATCATCCGTCTTCAGGAAGAAAACGCACGCTTGAAGGCTGCACAAGATACCAACCCAGCACAAGTAGCAAATGGTGGACATGGAATCATTCCTGTTGATGACTCCAACCAGAAGTACGAGCAACTCAGCCAACAGTTAGCAGAGTTCAAAGCCTCTCAGGCTATCTTACACCATTCCAAAAGCCACACCGCGGAGCAACTTGCTGTCCAGTCCCTCCAGCAGTTCCAGGAGTCTCCTTTCTCCAAGGAGATCCTTGAACATGATTTGTCAAACAAGCTCAATGCCCCCAAGTTCGATCAATATGCAGGAGTCGGAGATCCAACCGACCATATCAAGGGATTCCGGAAATCCCTTCCTCTCATCAAGGAAGATCATCTTCTATGTTTACTGTTCCAGTCCAGCCTCACTGGACCTGCTCTCGACTGGTTTCACTGTTTAAAGTCAGGATCCATCAGCTCGTTTGCCGAGCTCAAAAAGCAGTTCGTCATCTTCTACATCCACAACAAGAAGCGCCCCGTCACCATCGATTCCATCTTCAAATTCAAGCAGCGGGATGGTGAGCCATTGAGCAATTTCTTTGCTCGGTTTAAATCTGAATTGCATTCCATCTAAGATTTTGCAAAGGAGCATGAAACCTTTGCGACAATCGCATTCTCTCACGGTCTGATCCAGGGGTCCGACCTGCACAAATCTCTAGCCATGAAGAGACCTTCATCTCTCGACGAGCTATACCTTAAGGTAGATCGTTATTCAAGCTCGAGGAAGCCCTAACTGGTAGGGAAAAGAATCATGTTATCAGCAACGTGGAATCTGGCTCCACCAAACGACCTCGTTCAGACAACAAGAGGTTCAAAGCAAAGTCGTTGCCTACCGAGCAACGAGAGTATCACCGGTTTACACGACCAGCCGGTTATATCTATGAGAGAATCAAGCACAACCACTGGTGCAAAATTCCTACCTTCACACAGTTGGAGGATACATCTGGTCGGCCGTACTGCAAAGTTCACAAGGTACGGTGTCATCAAACTTATGACTGTCGCGTCCTGAAACGCGCTCTTCAGACTTGGGCCGATGAAAAAAGGCTCAACAATTGGATCCTTGGAAGACAAGATGATACCACAAGCAAGCGGGCGAGGAAAGAATCCAGAACGCCTCCCCATTCACCAAAGCGACATCACAGCAAGGCCAGAACGGCATCCATAAGTCTAGTCCGCAGCAGAGGGCGTAGCCTCTCCCAGCGTTTAGGTCCAACAGGCGACCTACGCGACCAAATTAACAAAAAGGTCGCAAACAAGATTGATAGTGACAACGAGTCAGAAAGTCATGTAGTCTACATGATTTATGAATCCAACTCCACCCCTGTGTCAAGAGAAAAGAAGAGACGAGTAGAGCATCTTCATCATGTTTACTCCATTACTGGCCGAGCAGCTCGCTTCAACATCTCGGCTCGCCAAGAATCAGACATCACCTTCACAGAGGACGATCTCAACAAGGTCGTCGCCCCTCACAACGACGTCCTTGTCGTTGAGCTGCGAATAGCTGATTACATCATCAAGAGGTACTCATTGACCCTGGCGCATCATGCAACATTCTCATGTACAGAACCTTCAAGGACATGAGGTTGCCCGATTCAGTTCTCATCCCCGATTTCACACCCATTCTAGGCTTCAACAGCTCAAGAGAAGATCCTAAGGGTGAAATTTTGTTGCCCGTCACTGTGGGCCGTAAGGAAGATAAGGTCGTCGTCATTGCCAAGTTCAGCATCCTCAACATCGCAAGTAAATATAATGAGATTCTGGGTCGAAAATGGATCCATGCCATGAGAGGTGTTCCGTCAACATATCATCAACTTTTCCGCTATCCCGGACCTCATGGGATAATGGAACTTCGAGGCAACCAGAACGCCGCACAAGAATGTCATGGAATTATTGAAGCTGTGGCGCTTGCAAAGCTATCCACCTCTGGAACCAAGGATGCTGACATCAAAGGGAAGAGCCTGATCTCATCAGAGGCTCGAGAGGGCGACAACAAGTCCAAGAGCCCTTCAAAAGAGAAAGACCGACGCTACCAAATAGCAACTACAGAAGGAGCCAACGAGCTCAACCAAACTTAATCTCGAAAGCACTGATCCAGGAGTACGTGTGAACCTAGGGTCAGAAGATGACCCGAGATATGTCTATGTAGGTGCAGAGTTAGAAGGAGATAAGTTCCATAACTTTGTAAATTTTCTTTCAACTAATAAAGATGTTTTTGCTTGGTCGTATATCGATATGCCTGGAATAGATCCATCAATTGCATGTCATAAACTGCGCGTCAATCCGAATTATCGACCTGTTAAGCAAAAACCAAGAAGGCTCACTCCCAAGTTTCACGAAGCAGTCAATGAAGAAATCAATAGACTCAAACAGGCCGGATTCATCAGAGAAGTCGATACTCCAGACCGGGTAGCCAACATCGTGCCAGTCTTAAAGAAAAATGGGAAAACAAGAGTCTGCATCGACTTCACAAGCTTAAACAAGGCCTCTCCTAAAGATTCATTCCCACTGCCACGAATCGATAGGTTAGTCGATCAGACATGCGGTTTCGAGCTATTGTCATTCATGGACGCGTACTCAGGGTACAACCAGATCCCAATGTACGAGCCCGACCAGGAGAAGACCTCTTTTACAACAGAGCAAGGCATTTTCTGCTACAAGGTTATGCCATTTGGCTTAAAGAATGCAGGAGCGGACGACCTGCTAGGTCAAACAATGGAAGTCTACATTGACGATATGCTAGTCAAGATCAACCAAGAGCAGGATCATTTGTACAATCTCGACCAGGCGTTCCAAAGATTAAGACAATACAGGATGCGTCTTAATCCAGAGAAGTGTCTGTTCGGGGTCGCATCAGGAAAGTTTCTCGGCTACCTAGTCACAAAACGAGGCATCGAAGCAAATCCAGACCAGATAAGAGCACTGATTGACATGCCCAACCCGAAAACAAAGAAGCAGATCCAAAAACTCAACCGCATGGTATCAGCTCTCAATAGATTCATTTCTAGAGCATCAGATAAATGTCGACCTATGCTTCATATTCTCAAAAAGGGGGCTTCATATCAGTGGACAGAAGAATGTGAGAAGGCCTTCACTGACCTCAAGGCATATTTATCTACTCCTCCAGTTCTCACAAAGCCTAATGATGGAGACATACTCGGCGTCTACCTCGCAACGTCAGATTTTCCGATCAGCGCAGTACTCTTCAAGGAAGAAAATCAGGTCGAACGCCCAATTTACTTCACAAGCAAAGTATTGCAGCAGGCCAAAATAAGGTACACACCTCTAGAGAAATTGGCATTAGCTCTCCTCTACGCTGCATGCAAATTCAGACCTTATTTCCAGGCCCACACTGTCAAAGTAATCACCGACCAGCCGTTACGCCATATATTAGAAAAGAAGAACAAAACAGGTCGTATGGCTCGATGGGCGGCCGAGCTGGGTGATTACACATTTGAGTTCGTCTCTCGGCAGGCCGTCAAAGGACAGGTCGTTGCAGACTTCTTAGCAGACTATCCCGCAGAGGATATCAATTGGGAACCAGAACCAGAAACAAAGAAAGTCCAGGACAGTCCTCCCGACACTTGGCAACTATTTGTTGACGGTTCCCACAACTCCAACGGAAGTGGCATAGGTGCTGTGCTCATTTCTCCCGAGGGATCACAGCTCGAGAGAGCAACTCGTCTCGACTTCTCGACCTCCAACAATGAGGCCGAATACGAAGCTCTAATCCAGGGCATACAAATGGCTATTGACCTACATGCAGTTCGCCTCAAGGTATACAGTGATTCTCAATTGGTAGTCAATCAGATTACCAATAATTACCAGATCAATGGTGTTAACTTAATCAGATATGCTACCAGAGCAAAGGAACTTATCAGCAAGCTAAGTTATTTCACAATCGAACACATCCCCAGAGATGACAACAGGCATGCTGATTCACTGGCATTCTTAGCATTTAAGATTGAGTCAGATCGACCGCGGGCTCTCACTATAGCAATCAGTACACAGCCCGCATATCTATTGAAAGAGGAAAATGTTCATCAAATATTTGATCTACTATCCACAACACCAGCAGACATCCAAGGAACTTGGATGGAACCTTTCATCACTTACCTTCAAACTGGCGTGCTTCCATCCAACAAAAAGGAAGCCAGTCAACTATTACATAAAGTCACTATGTACAAACTCCATGAGGGTAAGCTATTCAGAAAATCTGCAGCCGGTCTGTTGTTACGTTGCTTAATTCCCAAGCATGGGCAGATCATCTTCCAAGAAGTCCATGAAGGAGAATGCGGAAACCACTCCGGAGGTCGAACATTAGCTCATAAAGCGATCTCCCAGGGATATTTCTGGCCAAGAATGAAAGAAGATGCCAAGAAATTTGTGTTGAAGTGTAAAGAATGCCAGCGTTTTGCTGATAACCAACATCAGCATCCAAACGATCTCATCAACATCACTGCGCCATGGCCATTTCACATGTGGGGGCTAGATATCATGGGCCCTTTTATCAAAGAAATGAAATCTGAAAAGAAGTTTGTTCTAGTCGCCATTCACTACTTCACAAAATGGGTAGAGGCCATTGCACTCGCCAACATCACTTAAGCTGATGTTCAAAGATTCATGTGGGAAAACATAATCACATGATTTGGTCTACCAAAATGAATAGTCATGGATAATGGCACTCAGTTCGTTGGCAAAAACATCAAAGCTTTCTACGAGCTATGGAAAATCGAACATTCCAGGTCAACACCTAGATATCCACAAGCCAACGGCCAAGTCGAAGCTGCAAATCGACAGATTCTGAATAACTTAAAGAAAAAGCTTGAAGATCAACACGATCAATGGCCACAACAGTTGGAAAACATCCTATGGGCTTACAGAACAACCCCTCGTACATCCACAGGGATGTCACCATTCAGTCTTTGCTATGGAGTTGAGGCCGTTATTCCCACCGAGTTAACATTTGGAACGACCAAATTCCTTCTGGTCGACACAGAGCTTAACAATCAGGTCTGGTCATTCGGAATCGATCTCCTCGAGGAGCGACGAAACCACGCCGTTATAAAACTTGAGCAATATCAACAACGACTAAAGCGAGCTTATAACAAAGGCGTACGACCTAGATCTTTTCAGCCAGGAGAACTAGTTTTAAGGAAAATGTTCCACAACAAAAGGAAGGATAGTATTGGCAAGCTCAATGCCAATTGGGAAGGCCCTTACATTATCACCAAGGTTCAAAGCAACAGTTCTTATCGTCTTCAAACACCAGAAGGAGAGATTGTTAAGAACCCATGGAATGCCTATCACTTGAAAAAGTTTTATCAATGAAATGTAAGCATCTATCTATTACATTTCAATATACAAACTCATCTCTGCCTTCATCTCAGCTCAAACATGAATGGCTCTTAAAGGTCTAATCTAACCCCTGGACCTACAAATTATCAAAACTCTAGTCCCTTTGATAATTTTAATTTTGTTAAGTTCAAACATTTACAACTTAACTTGGTGCATTGGTCATACCATCCCCACGACCTATGCACAACCTAGCTAGCATGCATACGACCTCATCCGCCAGCAGGTCCAGCACTTAGATTATTACTTATTGTTTGCAAAACTCATACAAGCAGACAACATAGCAAGAATGACAATGTAAGGTAAATCATTGAAATTTCTTTTTACTTGATGAGATTCTAACCATTACAGGTAAAAGCAAAGTTAAACTAAGGCATACAAGAAGAACTGTTTCAGTTCGTCCTGCTTGCAGCCATTCATCTTGTCTACCTGCCTTCTGAACGAGCTACCAGGACTCCCTGGAAACTAGCTGATCAGAACGACTTAATTACAAGCTCATCAAATAAACTATCAATTACTGCTGTTCATTAAAACTCCAAACAAAACAAATGATTGTTTACTCGAGCTCACAAACTCAGAAGGCTGCTTTGAGGAAGGCCAAAGAAGACTTACTGCAAGAACAAGGAGTGCAAAGTTACCCAATACAAGAAGGTTGGTACCGAGACTAGTTCACTGCTGCATAGACTGGTCGCTCGAACCATCAATCTCCATACGGCCACTGGAGACCTGGTCATTAGGGCTCGTCAAGGCGTCCTGAGCTGGCACCAAAGCTCCATCGGCACCACCTCGCGTCTCCTCTCCTTCGGGCGACCCCATCAAAGCTTTCTCCAAGTTGTCGCAGTAGGCCTTCCACGCTGCGCCATTCTCTTGGCATGCGTGTTGCCAGTATTCAGCAGAAGCCTTAGCAGCCGCGAAATCTCCCCTTACCTGCTCCAGCATCTCCTTCAACACCGCGACCTCCGCATCCCTATCCTTTACCTTGCACTCAACAACAACAGCAACATTCTTCACCTGCTTGAGCTTCTCGGTGAGATGCTTCAAGTCAATCTCAGCTCGAGCACCAACCTCAGCGACCAGACGCACCTCCTGGAAGCTTGCGTTGAGCTGCAAGTGCAAACAAAGTTTAGTCAGCAATGACTAAGCACAAAAAAAAAAAAAAAAACTTATGATCACACTCACCAAAGACAGTGCCGCGTTTATCTTTGAGTAGGTCACCAACAAAGTCTGCGACTTCACTGCTCGAGCATCAGCATCCAAGACGATGCCGTCATTCACAGCCCGGGCAACGCAGGGGTCGTCAATAGCACTATCATTATCATACACGACATGCTTCTCACCGCGGCCATCCAAATAATCGAATGGCCCAGGGCGAAACTCAGACGATACCCCCTTGCCTTTCTGCAAAGGCCCAGCAGCAGTTTTCCTGGACTTAAGAGAGGGCTCAGGAGATTTCACAGACCTCAGAGGAGGAGATACAGGCAGATTTGGTCGCTCCATCTGCCTCAGGTTCACAAGGAGCGACCTCTTCTTTCCAACCCCAACAGGTAGTTTGGGGAGTGAAGCTGGAGGGGACACGACTCGGGGGCTGGACACCATCTCCCCCTGGCGCGAGCTAGCACCAGATTGTTCCTTCTCTAACCTACGGGAGCCACCGCTAGTTCGCTCCTTCTCATCATGCCGCGAACTGCCACTACGTCGCTCGTTCTCCCCAGGACGCGAGCTGCCACCAGATCGTCCCGCTTCTACTTTATGAACAGACGACATAAAGGCCTTCTTCAGCGACTTCCTCCTCTTTAGTTCTTCTTCAATTGTTTTCGGACCACCTTTGGGAATAAAATGCTCCCTCAGGTGGGGTAGGAACTGTATCTTCCGACTATAAGCCAACAAACCAAAACTGTTCAGCGCAGACTGCAGGTCGTTCTTCCGCACCAAATGGTCGTCCCTGATCGCTGCAAATAAAACATAAAGTCAGCAAGTCCGGAAGCAAGAAAATCATCTACCATCCTAAGACCAACAACCAGAAACTTACAAGCATCATTCCTAGTCACATGACGCAACTGGACACTCCCTTCAGTGATCGATCCAGTAATCAGCATGGGATCTTTCCACCATGGCTCACTACTAACCGGATAGATCAAAGGCAAACGTTCTGGCCTAACTTGCATATTATAGCCCGCAAACTCGGGCTTCGAAGAACGTTTGAAGCTAAAGTGGTCCAATACATCATTTACAGTGATGTTCCACTTATGCAACTTGTTGAGGTCATCAATTACCCTCATATTCCTCCAGAAATTACCATTCATCTGGCAAGGAGCTCGACCGATAGCATTTAACACGTCGACTACCAAACAAGATAAAGGAAGCCTCAACCCAGCTCGGAATTGAGCCAAGGTAAACACAGTGGAGAAAGGGTTTTTAGGTCGATACTCAGCAGAAAGTAAACGATCACCTAAAAACCTAATCTCCAAATGCTCAATCGAGCTAAGTCCATACTGCTTCCTAAATGCAATGTGCATATGGACATACTTCGGATTCACTACTCTACAGAGGGAACCCTCGTCTCCTTCCACCATTTCATCATCAGAGGTGTCCTCCCCATGAGAGCCACTACTCTGGGGGCTTTCAAGATCCACACCACGACTAGGAGACGCAGTCTCAGAATGAGTCCTTTCAGACTCATACTCCTCACCACCACCGCCACTCAAGTTCTCATTCTGAGAGTCACTCGCTTCAGACATCTCTCTCAAGCAACAGAAAAGAAAGCAAAATAATGCAAAGAGAAGAAAGAATACAACAAAAGAACAGAAGAAACTAACCTCACGAGCTCTCAAAACTCTTCAGATCGCAAGAGAAAAACGGCAGCAATTCAAATGAAACGAGATAGGTAAACCCTTCTCAAGCAAGCCACAGTTTAAATACTGTAGCACATGAAATCCCAGCCATCGGTTCGAAATAGATAAACGGCCGAGATCGAGCAAGAGAGCCACGTTCATTGCAGTTATTTTCCATTCACTAAATGTTTCACATCCGCCGTCGGATCAATCCACGTGCCGCGCAAAGACCTAATCAAGCAAAGAGTGCGTCAGTTGCCATAACTACACAGCTAACTGCTCGAGAAAACCTCTCCACTTCCCCGTAAGAGCGCCATGATTAGTACAGACAAGCCTGTATGACTGCCACGTCCACAAATTCAAAAAGCAAACTACAAATCAGCATCGATCAGAGTTCTTAGTCTTTTCAGCCCGACTTCTACAGCTGACCTAAAAAGAGGGGGCTTATGTAGGGGCACTACATACTCCAGCCAATCAAAAGCAGCCACGTGGCATAGTCATCACTCCATTAGGTCGCTACGACGTCGACCTACTATCAGCTCGACCACAACGACTCGACCACATAATCAACAGCGGTCTGCTAATACGCACGTGCCATAATTCGGCGCCCAAGATACTCTCTCCAACCGTTGCACATTTACTACAGCCGTTACACAATCGCTGGAGAATATCAGTACAATCATAAATATGACGGAGAATCTGCAAGGTCCCACGATCTTCGCCTCTTCACCTTCTATATAAACAGAACTACGATGGCTTGATCTCTAAGTTCAATCCCCTCGAGCTAAGAGTACGTAGGCAATCTCAATCTCAATGAGGTGCAGCCACCCCGATCCAAAACTTCCCCTTTGGTCAAGTCTCCCAACGACCTGATCTAGTAAGTGCATTAATCTAGAAATAGGTTAATACAATAACCGACCAAGGGATTTGTATAACCATCCAGGAAAACTTATTAGCCATTGGAGAGTGACCAGGATTCTATCGATTTTGCCAAGAATTCTTCTAGAGCCAGACTGCTTATTGCACCAAGTAAATTTGACTCCTCTGTGTGGTGGAGTGATGAGCTCAAGACCATAAATAAATTCATTAAAATCATTCATTGCAGCAGCCAAAGGAAGTAGACCTCCTTTTTTCTCTATTGGGGATCTATAAGCATTAAAATCACCAATAATGGCCCAAGAGAGATGAGAGAGATTCAGCTGAGAGAGTTCTTGCCATAGGTACCTTCTATGAACATATAAAGAGCTAGCATGGACAAAGCTGATATGAGAGCCTTTATGGGAAATAGTAATTTGTTGATTTGATGAGCTGATGACAGTGGGCTGAGGAACATCTTGTTTCCATAGAATCCAAATGTTAGGAATAGGCTGTGAAGTAGAATTGGAAATAATGGATGTGGCCAGGCCAAAAGATCGCAAAGTACTAAGTGGAATTTGGTTAGGGAGGATTTTGGGTTCGGCTATAGCAATAATTTCTGGGTTGAGCTCATGTAAGAGATTTTTGAGTCTCTCTTGAGCTCTTTTTTTTGCAATACCTCTACAATTCCAATAGAAACACTTCATCAATAACAAAATAGAGGGGGGATGTGAGTTAACTCACTTTTTGGAAGTCTCTTCCCCAGCTCTAGCTCGAGTCTGGGGTTTAACATTTGATGTAGTTTTGCTTTGGGTTTTTGGCTGGCTTGATTTTTTCTTTGTTTCAATTTCAGTTTTTTGTTCGTCACTCTCAGCTTTGTCTGCCCATGTATCTTGGTGCTTGTCAGACATTAGTTTCAAGACAAGAGATGCTTCTTTGTCTGACGGTTTTGCAACCTCAACAGTTTGAGGTGGAGCTGGCTGTAATTCTTCCAAAGGAGTCTCAAAAACAACTTCAAGTTAGGAGATAGGTATAGTTTCTGATTGACCAACAGATGTAAAGATGGGTATGGAGAGAGAAGAGGGAGCTGGAGTTGGAATTAAATTAGAAGAAGGAGTGGGAGTGGTACTTGAGTTAGAGGAGGTGGTTATGAGAGGAAAAAAAAGAGTTGGAGCAGGCGATGTTGTAGTGAAAACAATGGGTGTGTTAGATGTAGAGGCCTTAGAAGATGTCAAATGCGGATTTTTGAGTAGGGTTGTTGGCTGAAAAGGGATTGGAGTTGAAGTTGTTGATGGTAGAGATTTTGAAGTATTAAATGTGAGGCTAGATGTAACTGGAACAACGGGATTCACGGTGTCATTGACGATAGGAGCAGATGTGGAGTTAATGGTGGTAGGTGTTGAGATAGAGGGCTCGGCTGAAGAATTGTTAAAAGAAGAAGTTAAATTTGTGGGAATAAGAGCGGATGTAAAGATACCTTTTTCTTCGAGAATGGAAGCAAGTGTTTGAAATCTATTACCATTGAGTGTCTCCTGGTTTGAACATTCTACAGGGGACATGGTTGTTGCAGCTTGAATACTTGGCACCAATTTAGCTTGCGAATTTTTCTTGTAAGATTTGAGGGTATCATTTTTTTGATGTTGGGCTTCTATAGCAGCAGATTTGCTTGTTTCTTGTTCTTTAGAAGCCATGACTCTCTTCAATTTCTTACATTCAGTGACCAGAGAGGTCTATGTCAACCAATACATTCGCAAAGTAGCCAAACTCCCAGTTAAGGGTCTTGTCATCAACTTTCATGGGTTTGCCAACCCCACTAGCAATGGCCATAAGAGACTCTGGATGACTGGATCCCAATACTCTTGGCTCAACCCAGGTAACCTAACCCAAACAAGAGCATGGGATTGTTTGAAAGTGTCTGGAGAGAAGTTTGGACTCCATTGACTGAGTCTAAGAGGCTCATCATCAAACAACCAGCTTCCCACAGACCAGACTATGTTCATATCTTCAGAGTTCGCAAATCGGATGAAAAGAAAACCCTTCCCAACTGGTGTAATCAACAAATTTCCTTTTGGTTGCCATTTCTCTTTAGCCAAAGATCTCACCTTTTCAAGTGAGACTTTCTGTAGATCAATTCGACCTAGCAAACAATGTTTACAGTAGTCCAATCCACGCTCAAGAGCCTTAGTTGGGACTATAATAGCTGGGTATTCACCCATTTTTTCTGGGGGAGGGAAATTGAAAGTTTCAACATTGGAATGAAGAGAAGATTTTGCAGCAGCAGCATATGAGTTGTGTGAAGAAGGATTCAGTTTTCGGATTTCAGTTGGTTGAGGAATATTAGATGCCTCTAAGGGGGAAGGAGCGATGGAAGGAGGAGGAGTGGATTTGGGAAGCTCGGAGAGGGATGTAAGGAAAACCAAAGGTTTTCCTTTCTCATTATATGGTCATCATTAGGAAATCAGTTTTCTTATTAATTATATGCTAATCAATAATCAAAATGGTTACAATCTAGAGCTTTAATTTCCTTATTATTGACCTTGATGGATGGTCAAGATTAAATCTTAAAGATCTGGAAATTTGGTCCTCTTTCTACCTATAAGTAACAACTTTTGTCCATCACAAATGGTTGTTCAAATCATGATAATGAAAACACATAACTTAAGCTTATAGGCAAAGAAAGAGAAACTATTTTTCCTCCATTGAAGCTTTTTCAAGAAACAACTACAGTAGTTCCAGACATACAATCAGATTACTTTCTTCATCATGATGTCTGGAGGTATGTTTAACTGACCGAGTTCATTACATATGTGATAGTCATGTATTTCAAAGATCTTAGGGATCATGTTATGTATAAAATATCTAACATGTGGTATCAAGAGCTTAGTTTAGAATACATGATTATGCATTAATAGGATTTATATAAATTGAAACAAATCAGCATGTATAGATCCATCACTGACTCTGTTTTGCAGCAAATCTTGATCCAACTGTTATGGCCTGAATGTATGTTTATTAAAATTCCGCAATTTTATTTTGGGCACGACTGTTTGATCGTGATTTTGTAAGTATTTTATCATTATGTAAAATTATGGAGATAGAAATGTTGTTTGATCGTGATTTTGTAAGTATTTTATCATTATGTAAAGTTATGGAGAAAGAAATCTTAAGACTCAAAGCAATCGAATACGAAGGAAGATGATCGAAAAGGGATGAAAATAGGCCATACAGTTGGATCATATATTCATCATTATCCTTCATATGATGATTATCATAATTATATTACTGTTCATATTATTATGATTACTACTGTTCATATTGTTATGATTATTAAGAAATCATCAACTGTTCATATCCTTTATAATTGTTGGGAATGCTTTATGATCATCAACTGTTCATATTCTTTTTCATATATTACGATAGAATGCAGTATAGTTGTTTTCATTATCTAGAAATCACATAATATATATGGACCATTGCATGCTTATGGTTAGACCTCAAAACAGTGGGTTTACCATATTGACTTGGGCCATTTTATACATACCATTTATGTGAATAATACATATTGGTCAAATGCATGAATCAATTTTCGTCCACAGACGGATAGCATTTGAGCAATAATCAAGGAAATTGTTCAACATATATGTTATTATGATATTTGAATATAGTGACCTAAGATGGTATATACTGTATCATGTTTATAATTTTAGGTGACTACCCACAGGAGAGCCTAAAATTATGTTGTTTATATTCTAAATTATTGCATGTGTTATTTTATGCCTAAATCCTTGTACCTCTATTTGCAGTTAACATACCCTCAACCCTTAATTCGTATGCTACGTCTATCATGAAACTCAATGGAACCAACTACTCAGAATGGAAAGAGCAAGTTGAGTTTTCCTTGGGAGTACATGAATTAGACATGGCTATCCTTAAAGAGAAGCCAGTACTTACTGACAAAAGTACCCCTGAGGAGAACAAACTCCATATTGGTTGGGATAGATCCAATAGACTAAGCATGATGTTTATGCGAATGGTGATTGATACCAACATCAAAACCTCCCTACCTAAAACTGAGAGTGCAAAAGAATATTTGCAAGCCATCGAAGATCGGTTCAAGACTGCAGATAAATCCCTTGCTGGGAAACTTATGGCAGATCTTGTAACCATGAAGTTTGATGGTTCTCGCACAATGAGTGCTCATGTCATTGAAATGATTAACCTTGCTGCCAAACTTAAGAATTTGGGATTGATTATGGATGATGCCTTTCTCGTCCAATTTATCCTGACTAGCTTACCTCCCCAGTATGAACCATTCAAAATTCATTACAACACTATTACGGAAAAGTGGAGTTTGAATGAATTGACTAACAAACTGGTTCAAGAGGAGTCTAGGCAAGGCTCGCAAGGCATTAAAGTTGCTCATTTCACTCAAGGAGCTGGAAATCAAACTGGGAAAAAGAATAACTCAACCCATAAAAGAGCACCACCCAAATCTGATGAGGCTAATCGATCATCCAAGAAGAAAAAGAAGGATGACGCTTGCAAGTTCTGCAAGAAACCTGGACATTACCAGGCAGATTGTGCTAAGCGTAAAGCATGGTTCGAAAAGAAAGGTAACCCCATGGGTTTCGTAAGTCATTTCGAATCAAATCTTACTAATGTACCTTCTTCTACTTGGTGGATTGATACTGCTGCTAACGTTCATGTTTCGAATTCTATGCAGGGATTCATTACGATCCAAACCACAAACCCAAGTGAGAATTTCATTTTCATGGGGAATAAAGACAAAGCTCCAGTTGAAGCTGTTGGAACTTTTCGTCTTATTTTAGATAGCGGTTACCAGTTAGACTTATGTCAAACTCTTTATGTTCCGTCTATTTCCCGTAATTTGATTTCTGTAAGCGCACTTGATAAGTTTGGATATTCATTTGAAGTAGGAAATGGCAATTTCAGTTTGTTTGAAAATTCTAACCTTATTGGTTCTGGAATTTTAATTGATGGACTTTATAAACTTCATCTCAAACATCAAGATGTTGAAATCCATCTCACCTTGCATGATAAGGAAACAAAAAGAAAGTCATCCAAAAATGACTCTTACTTCTTGTGGCATAAAAAACTAGGTCATATATCTAGTGAAAGGATCAAGCGATTAGTAAAAGATGGTGTCCTCCCGGACCTAGACTTTACTAACATTCAAGCATGTGTTGATTGTATTAAAGGGAAAACAACGAAAAACACAAAGAAAGGAGCCACAAGAAGTACCCAGCTTCTTGAAATAATACATACAGACATTTGTGGACCTTTTGATGTTACAACTTTTGGAGGAGAGAAATATTTCATCACTTTTATCGATGATTATTCACGTTATTGCTATCTTTATCTATTGCATGACAAATCTCAGTCTGTGGATGCTGTACAAGTATTCATTACTGAAGTCGAAAGGCAACTAGAAAGAAAAGTGAAAATCATTAGGTCAGATAGAGGTGGTGAATTCTATGGAAGGTATGATGAAACAGGACAACATCCTGGACCTTTTGCTAGACTTCTCCAAAAACTTGGAATTGTTGCCCAATACACAACGCCTGGATCTCCATGGCAGAACGGTGTAGCTGAAAGGCGAAATCGTACATATATGGAAATGGTTAGATCCATGATGAGTCATGCCAATTTACCTATATCCTTGTGGATGGATGCATTACGGACAGCTGTTTATATCTTAAATAGAGTTCCAAGTAAGGCCGTTCCAAAGACCCCTTTTGAACTTTGGAAAGGATGGAAACCTAGTTTAAGACATCTCCAAATTTGGGGTTGTCCAGCTGAAGCTAGACTATACAATCCACATGAAAAGAAATTGGATTTTAAGACGATTAGTGGTTACTTTATTGGTTACCCAGAAAAATCCAAAGGATATAGGTTTTATTGTCCTAACCATAGTATGAGAATTGTTGAAACCGGTAATGCCAGATTCTATGAGAATGGTGAATTCAGTGGGAGTACAAAACAACAAGAAGTGGTCATTCATGAAATAAGGGTACCCATCCTCTTACCCTCTATTCCGAAAGATATTGGGAATCATCCCATTGTTGAACCCGTTCACAATGAGGAAAACCCAATAAATGATCAAGAACTCCATAATGAGATTATCACCAATCAGAATGTTAATGAAGCACCACAGGAACCAGCCTTAAGAAGATCTCACAGACAAAGGAGATCAGCTATTCCTGATGATTATATGCTTTACCTAATAGAATCTGAAGGGACTAAGGACCCGATTTCTTATTCACAAGCCGTTAAGGACGTTAATTCTACTAAATGGATTGATGCCATGAGAGATGAATTGAAATCTATGGATAATAATAAAGTATGGGAAGTCGTTCAATTGCCTCCAGGGCACAAAGCAGTCGGTTGTAAGTGGGTCTTCAAGACCAAACATGACTGTAATGGTAAAATTGAACGATATAAAGCCAGACTTGTTTTCAAAGGTTTTAATCAGAAAGAAGGCATTGACTATAATGAAACTTTTGCTCCTGTTTCCAGGAAAGATTCTCTTAGAATTATCATGGCATTAGTAGCTCATTATGATCTCGAGTTACATCAAATGGATGTGAAAACCGCCTTTCTAAATGGAGACTTAGAAGAAGAAGTCTATATGCGTCAACCTGAAGGCTTCATAATTGAAGGACAGGAAGACATGGTCTGCAAACTTAAGAAATCAATCTATGGACTGAAACAAGCTTCCAGACAATGGTATCTAAAATTTCATGAAATCATTACTGCCTTTGATTTCAAAGAAAACAAAGTTGACCCTTGTATATATCTCAAGTTCAGTGGGAGCAAGTTCATAATATTGGTTCTGTATGTTGATGACATATTATTAGCTAGCAGTGATCTTGGTTTATTACATGAAACTAAAGATTATCTCTCAACCAACTTTGAAATGAAAGATATGGGTGAGGCTTCCTATGTGATAGGAATAGAAATATTCCGTGATAGATCACAAGGACTTCTAGGATTGTCTCAGAAAGCATATATTGACAAAGTTCTTGAGAGATTTGGCATGACGAATTGTTCCTCTAGTCCTGTCCCACTGCAAAAAGGAGACAAACTTGTTCTTGAGCAGTGCCCAAAGACTCCTATGGAACGAGAAGAAATGTCCAAATATCCTTATGCATCTCTTGTGGGGAGTTTGATGTATTCTCAGGTCTGTACTAGGCCTGATATCAGTCATGTTGTTGGTATGCTGGGTAGATTTCAAAGTAACCCAGGAATCGCTCATTGGAAAGCTGCAAAGAAAGTACTGAGATACCTAAAGGGAACAAGGAATTACATGCTCACATACAGAAAATCAAGTCACCCACAGGTGACTGGTTATTCAGACTCAGATCTTGCTGGATGTCCTGACACAAGGATTTGCACTCTTGGCTATGTGTATCTCTTATGTGGAGGTGCAATATCATGGAGAAGCCAGAAATCTGAGTTGCTTTTCGGATCCACCATGATGGCTGAATACGTGGCATGTTATGAGGCTTCAATTCAGGGAACATGGCTGCGTAATTTTGTCTCACAGTTTGGCGCTTTAAGTTTTATTTCTAAGCCATTAACTGTATACTGCGACAATGAAGCTGCAACCTTTTTCTCCAAGCATGATAGGATAACCAAGGGTTCAAAACACATGGACCTAAAATACCTATTACTGAAGCAAGATGTTAAACTAAAGAAAATTGTTGTTGAGTCGATAAGTACAGATTTACAAGTGGCAGACATATTCACGAAAGGACTACCTCCAAAGACTTTTCAGAGACATACTGAAAGCATGGGTCTTGCAGACAGTTCCTAATTATTTTAATTTTATGTCATTTAATTTTGTACTTACGTACGACAATTATTGAGCTCTTAATACTTTTCACATCTGCTATTTCTGTTTTCTAATGTGTACACATTTATATTTAGATGAATGACAACAGAAAAGTCTTTACTGCAAGACATTATGTGACCATTAAGTTAATCTCATTTACGGCCTAGTTATGAAAGTTGTCAATGTCGTAGTACATGGAAGTAAGCATGTTGCAAAATAATGTGTACACGCCATGACTCCCATTGACCACTAGATTAGCCAAGGCACTTATGATAACCGACTAAAGAAGTGTTTAGCATATCATGCGCGCCTTATGATCTTAATACGAAAACACTAATGGATCTTCCTATCGACCAAGTGGGAGACTGTAAGGAAAACCTTTGGTTTTCCTTTCTCATTATATGGTCATCATTAGGAAATCAGTTTTCTTATTAATTATATGCTAATCAATAATCAAAATGGTTACAATCTAGAGCTTTAATTTCCTTATTATTGACCTTGATGGATGGTCAAGATTAAATCTTAAAGATCTGGAAATTTGGTCCTCTTTCTACCTATAAGTAACAACTTTTGTCCATCACAAATGGTTGTTCAAATCATGATAATGAAAACACATAACTTAAGCTTATAGGCAAAGAAAGAGAAACTATTTTTCCTCCATTGAAGCTTTTCCAAGAAACAACTACAGTAGTTCCAGACATACAATCAGATTACTTTCTTCATCATGATGTCTGGAGGTATGTTTAACTGACCGAGTTCATTACATATGTGATAGTCATGTATTTCAAAGATCTTAGGGATCATGTTATGTATAAAATATCTAACAAGGGAGAGATCCATGGAGGACTTACTAAGAAAGGGAATTTTTTAGAAGATGGAAGGATAAGCTCAAGGTGAGATCTGTAAAAACAATTAAAAACGGAAAAGAAAAAGGCTTAGGGAGCATGTGAACAAAGGAGGTGAGTTAACTAAGTGACTTCAGCAGAGCAAAAGTCATCCTTTTTTATTCTACTCAAACATTGCCTTCCCCATCTCCATGAGCTAACTCTGGTCATTGATCAATTCATTTTGATCTCCATGTTTTGCTATGAAATTGTGGAGAAAGGAAAAGAGGGAGCAAAAATTTGAACATTGCACTAAGAAATTCAATTTGGTTCTTAAATTTTGATTGAAAGTGTGTGTGTGTTTTTTATAATCTTTGTCTTCTTTGAGGGACGATGAAAATAGAAAATCGACGCTGGTACGAGGAGTACCACCATGTACTATTAAAGAACATGAGAATGAAATTAACGACGGCTTTGAACTATCCCAAATAAAACAAAATTAATAAAAGAAAAAACTAAATTTCACGGACGACTAATTCTTAGTTAGCGAGATCCGTAGGCCGCTAGTGTTGCGAGATCCGTCGGCCGTCGCAAATCATGTTTTGCAGCCATCGTAATTTGTCAGTTTTCTTGTAGATGCTGGTTGCTTCTCATACGGGCGGATCATCAACAAAACAAACTTCCCAAAAACATTCACTAACCTTTTGGCCTGGGTTGTTGTCACCAAGTTATTTCCCTTTAGGGGTGCAACCGACCGAATAGCAAATTGTTCCCCATTTTTAGTGAATTTATAAAAGTTCTCTTCTATCAAAAAGAGCATTTCTATCCCACATGTAGGGATTTTCGAAAATAACTTGACAAACATCCAATGGAACAACGTCATATGTTACCTCATCAATATAGGACTCATGAAGAGCAAATTTGAATGTGCATTGATGTTTCACACTCGAGTCGACGTCCTTCTGAATCCATCCCAATGGATAAGGGTTACGATGATTCACGATCTTTGATAGATGATATTTTAACACCACCAAATCGAAAGATTATATTTTTATGATTTTCCTTCTTGTACCTGTATAAATTGGTTATCAAAGTAGACAAGTAACAAGCAAGGCTCGTACCCATCTTAGAGGGGGAGATCTTAGCTCAAACAAAAAAGAAAACAATTGTTAAAAAAGACCAAGGGAATCAATAAATAGATTGAGATTGATTCTAACTTCCTACAGGCAATAATTAAATAGTCTAACTTAAAATTATGGTAGAGATGAAAAGAAGATTTATGATGACAAAGGCGGAAGAATAGGTATCCACAAACTAAATCATGCAAACATAACATGTTGTTCCTTCATGTTCAATCTATAACAATTAATTAGTCACCTCTCAGCTTTTCTAATTAATCATTAATACCTATAATAATCAAGTAGTCACCTCTTAGCTATTCCACCCAATTAAAACGGGATTCTCTTATGCTTGCTATTGAATATATCTCATTAATTAAACCGTCACCTTTCAGCTATTCAATTTAATTAACTCAACATATTTATTCATAACTAAATAATCACCTCTCAGCTATTTGACTTAATTACAAAAGGGTTCCAATAAAAGATATCAACTGCAGATATGTAATTATCACATCTCAGCTATATTACTACACATCATTAATCAATATAAATATAACCATTAAAGCTAGGTCTCCCTAAACCCTAATAATAGCATTTTAACAACATGGATAACAACAACATGTAAATAATCATACTTACCTCATATCGCGAATTAGAAATAAATAAGCATTAAGAACTTTGAATCACAATGAACAATAAGAACAAACATGGTGCTTTTGCATCATCTAGAGTGCTTCAACCATCCCCCTAAAGGAGATTTAGCTACTCATCCTTGGTGATGACACCATGGAATAAATAAATAAATAACAAAACATCATAATGGAAAAGGCTTTTGTGAAATATTTTTGGAACATTCGGGCCTTCAACACTTGTGATTTGTAATAAAAGCACATGAGAAATTTTGGAATTTTACTTTGGGAAAATTTCAATGAAGCTCTAGCCAATATTTGGGAATATTCCCTTCTTTTTGGATTTGAAATGGTTTTGGAAGATTCTGGCTTTTTCTGGAATTTCTTCAAATTTTTTGATTTTCAATATTTGGTTCATCTCACTAGTTTGGAGATTTCTTTGTATTTCTCATTTCTTCTTGTAACCATATAACAATCATCCTCATGTTCCAAAACAATGGGTAAAAGGACCTAAATATTCTAAGGATATTTACTCGCACAATGGAGTTGGGTAAGGATAATGGGCTCAAGAGAAAACGGCTAAGTAACAAGAAAGGCTCAGAATGGTTAACCTAGGGATAAAACAATCATTAGGGTAGGCTAAGGTAAAAAAGGTTTAACTAAATGTCTTTGTATCATTTCTAAGTACTGATATGGTGATCACATCTTGAATAAGCTACAAGACCCAAGTTTATATTACACCCACTTGATGTCATCTCAAGGCTAACTATAAAAATGAATATGAGACTAAAAACAGACAAATTAAACTGAGAGGTTGAGTCTTTTGACTCCATATGTACGTATTAACTCTCCAAGAAAATGACGGGTCTCAAAAGCTCACTGGGTTGAGTCTCGATATTTATTCCTCAAGTTTCTCAAGGTGTAATTGTATTTGCACATATAATCTGTAACAAATGCAAGTGAATGTCATGCTTATGCTCATACAAATGTAATATAAGACTCAACTACTTGGTGAAGCAATAAATGTCCTTAAATTTGAAAAGAATAGAATTCAACCATTATATTCATCATTGATGGTGTACTTATCTTTTTTTTTTTTTGAAAAAAATCTTTATAACAAAGATTTTTTTAAGATTTTCAAAATTTTTGAAATTTTACACTAGTATGGATAAAGAAGTTTGAAAATCATTTGCAAAAAGGATTGTAATACTTCCCCAACCCCAAACAAAGAAACTGCCTTGTCCTCAAGGCTCATAGTAAGCATAGGAAAGAGAGATAGAAAGATATTACCATGAATGTACTAAAAATTCAAACCGCTTTATAAATTCCTGCCAAAAAAATTATCTCCACATATATAGAGATTACAAGGAATTCCATACTATGACACAACTGAAATAAAATATACCGAAATAAAGGACTGACTCATCTGAAAAGGGAAATCCTACTTTACACAATTGCTTCCCAAACCTGACTTGTACGAAGGCCATCCAACCTATCACGCCAATCAACTAAAACCTCCCTAATCACATGCCAAGGAGCTTCCCCATGTTTTTTTTTTGGTAAGTAAGCAGGGTTGTGGGGACCCTTACCCCATTAAATTACGTGTGGAAACTCATATCAACAATCAGCTGTTGACGTGTTTTGAACCCACGACCTCTCCACTTTGTGAGAGGGGTGCTACCATTGAGCCACAGGCTCATTCGCAAAATGGTTTGGTAAGCTTGTTTTTTAATGAGATCAGTAACTCGATAATGCTGGCGGGATTCGAACCCCAGACCTCTGGTATCATCATCCAGAGGTTTTACCAGTTGAGCCCAACTGGCACCTACAAAATGGTGTGATAAGCCTGTTTTTAATGAGATCAGTAACTCGGTAATGCTGGCGGGATTCGAACCCCAGACCTCTGGTATCATCACCTAAAGATTTTACCAGTTGGGCCTAACTAGCACCTGCAAAACAAATGTTGTGGTAAGCCTGTTTTTAATGAGATCAGTAACTCGTAATGCTGACGGGATTTAAACCCCAGACCTCTTGTATCATCATCCAAAGGTTTTACCAGTTGAGCCCAACTGGCACCTAAAAATATTTTGTGGTAAACCTGTTTTTAATGAGATCAGTAACTCGTAATGCTGGCGGGATTCGAACCCCAGACCTCTGGTATCATCATCCAAAGGTTTTACCAGTTAAACCCAACTAGCACCTGCGGAGCTTCCCCATGTTTGATAAACTCATCATCTCTATGCAATTTAGAAAAATCTACATACTCAGAATCAGGCACCCAAGTGAATAGGCGACTTCTCCTAATCAAACGATGAGTTGGATCCATAGGTATAAGGTGAGTCCAATCATTGTACCTTTCCCGCCAATCAGGATAACTTTCAAGGATAATCTTACAGATAACAGTAGGGAAAACAAGCTTATCCTCACCAAACAAGAACACATTCCGGATACCATCTAGAATCCAGGTGGATAAGTCAAGAGCATAAAAATCTTTAACGACCACAAACGGCATGCATAGTACTATCATTGACATAATCCAACTTTTCAACACCCAATAAATTATGCAAAACCCATAAAGCAGCAGTAACTACATTAGCAGGAATGCAAGTCGCAGGTGCAATACTAGGGTATCCTTCGGGATGAAAGGAAAAGGTACAAGGGCCAAAGTGATTAAGGTAATTATCTATGATGTCAACACGATTATTACGAACATAATAATCATAAGGCACGACCGGTTGGAAGACAAAAGGATTACCCATAGCAAGAGAGATGACAATAGCATTAAAAACCACAGAGAAACCATGCATATGAACTTGGAAACCATCAAAGGGAAGAGGATCGACAAAGGGTAACATAAGGTAAAAGTCTCTTACCATAGAAGGAGAGTACACAACAGTAGAATCATAAAGAAAACCTTCCTAACCTTTGTCAAAAATCTCATCCCGAAAAGAAGCTCTAAAAGGACTATTCATAATTCCCGAAAAATCCATCTCGGGGATAATATCCATGCCATTAGACATCCACAACCCATTCTGAACATTAGCCATCGCAAAAGAAAAAGAAAAACAGCAAAAACTAGCGCGAAAACTGAGAAAATCCGCACAAAAACAAGTCAGAAAAACTGCTGCCAGGTCGGAACTCGAGTCGAGTTTGGTTAAGCCTATAAAGAACTCGACTCGAGATTGAGTGAGTTCCAAAAAATAAAAAGTTTTCTGAATTTAAAAGTGACGGTCTCCTAACTTAGGTTTGGTATTTATAGGCAAAAATAAAGAGTTAGAACCCTAATATGACACCAAAATTTGCCTAAAACCTTAGGGTTTCCAAAAATCAAACCCTAATTTTTTTCTTTTAAAATATTTGGACTTAGGTCCCTAGGACCAGAAAATTTTAAAAATAACTCCATAAATCCAGATTTTTTGCAATGAAGCCCAGGAATGGCTTAAAATCTCAGAAAAGGACACAAGTTTGCAAAAATTTAAAATTCCAACCATTTCATTAATATTTTGAATTAAAGTACAAGGATTGAAATTTAAATACAAAAGTGCAAAAACTAAAACAAAAATACATAAATAAAGAAAAATTACAATGGCTAATATCCTAAACTCTCAACCACGTCGTCGACGAGGCTGCTCTTGGCCTTCGTCCAAGCGACGCTGCACATCCTCGACCGCATCCATGATCTCGCCCATATCCTTCTAGAGAAGCTGGAACCGCTCCTCATTGGTATGGAGCTGGTGAAATGCCCGCTGGTCGCCGGGCCTGTTGTGAATGGGCACCTCCTCCTGAGGGTCCCACAACAACTGTCTACAAGTAGACAGTCCAGGGTTGGAGACCTCGAGCCAGACGATCGATTCCAGAGATAGTGCAAGAAGAAAGGGTGCCTCCCAGTAGCGGAGCATACTCATCACCAGGCTGGGAAGGGGCGCAGAAGTAGCTCAAGCGCCGGTGATGGTAGCGAACATGCGGCAGACCATACAGTAGGCGTGGAGGTCCTCTTGAAGAAGTCACAGGATATGAATACCCTCCGAGAATAGCTCGCTCGTCCTCGTTGTCCCAAGGACATTGGTGGTCAGCCAGTGAGCCACCAAGCCCTGGTTGACTCGGAGCCAACCGATCGAAAGATGACTGCTATACCGGTGAACCGCCCGTTCATCGACGAGAACAACCTCGATGATGTCCGGGGTCACCAGTGCAGCCTCCTGCTGAAGAGGAGCCTCGTCAAGCTCGAGCGCCATGTTAATGGAGACAGTTTCAGGCGTGAGCTAAAAATGATGGGCAAGGTCCTAATTGATGAAAACGCCGTCATCGACCAATTCCATTGACTCGTAGAATCGACGAACCATTTGAGGGTTAAATGGCTCGTAATCAGAGCCAAGGTGTACATCCCAGCCTCGAGCGAAGATTCTCTCCACAAACCCACTCCCAAAACGATTATCGTCGAAGAGACGATACTAATCGCGCTCACGAATAATAACACGAGATCTCACTCTAGGAGGCATGGTTTTTGGGGATTTTGGTATAGAATTGAAGAGAAGAAAGAGAGGAACAAAACCCACAAAAATCGAAGAAAATGGACCACAGACGAGGGAGTTTCGAAGAGAGAGAAACCAGATCTGTTTGGGTTCTCGAGTCGAGTTCTAGAGAGGGTGACTGCTCTGCAGACTAAGGTTTGACCCATGTTGACTTGGTTTGACTTTTGAATTGAAAGTGACTTGTGACTTTTCTAAGGATACCCGAGGGTATATATAGAGAAGTAACTTCCCCTAGACGCTTCCCCCACGACTGGAATTAGTGGAAATAACGGTTTTACCCCCGAAAAACGTAAAGGCACGGAATAATTCAATTTAATTTTGAAAATTCCGTGATAATGTATAAATATATTCACGCGAATATAAGTACCATTAAGATGTCAAATAAAATCCCAAAAATCAAGCAATAGTTATTAAATCACAAAAATTGAAATAAATTCAAATTTGTAACCGTAATAATTATTTAACCAAACAACCGCAACAGAGAGTGGTGGGCTACGCCCACCCCCAAACAAAACTAACACACACATCTGAAGGAGATAGTTATTAGCCAAAAAACCGCTAAACCCGGCAACAAATACAAAGCAAATAGCGCACGATCGGACTTAGAGATACACAGGGCTGCCTCCTAGGAGCGCTAAGTTTAACGTCTTCATTCAGACAGGCAGACAACCAGGATTCTCTCCGTAGATAAACGCTACTCTAAACAAAGATACATGAGAGATAAAATGGTAGATTGGAATGCACGAGATCCTGATGTCTAAGATACAACAAAGAGTCTTTTAAAGTCAGATACTCGAGACTTAAAAGAAGATTGGAAATGACTTCCCCACCCCTAAATAGAGCGGAAAACAGGCTTGTTTGGTGATGACGCTCAAGAGAAAAACGTGCACTGGATCAATTATACTCAGCCAGTAAGAGTTTGTGGACTATGGCCTCGACACTTTCAACCACACCTCTCAAAAAGAGACAACAGAATATAGTAAGAGAGGGTCCGGATACCAGCAGGTCAAAGGTAAGTCCAAATAGGTAGGGTCCTCTAAGAGAGTTTCCTCAACTTCAGGGGACCTTAATTCATGGAAATGCTTAAGACGTTGACCATTGACTTGAAATTCAGAATTATCTGTAGGGTTTAAACAAGTAATAGCACCATAAGGAGTTACTGCAGACACAACAAAGGGACCCGACCAACGAGACTGTAGTTTACTAGAAAATAAATGCAACCTAGAGTTATATAGTAAAGATTTGTCCCCAATTTGAAAATCTCTACGTAAGATCTGACGATCATGTAGTTTTTTCATATTAGCTTTATAAAACTTGGAAAAATCATAAGCCTCATTCCAAAGTTCATCAAGCTCAGAAAGATGGAGTTTTCTCCTCTTGCTTGCCTGGTCGAGATTAAAGTTGAGCTTTGTCATTGCCCAGAATGCTCGGTGCTTAAGCTCTACAGGTAGGTGACAGGGTTTTCCAAATACAAGTTGAAAAGGAGACATGCCTATGGGAGTTTTAAAAGCAGTACGATAGGCCCATAATGCATCACTGACTCTACGAGACCAATCAACCTTTTCAGGGTCAATTGTTTTTTGCAAAATGTTTTTAATCTCTCTATTGGAAACCTCAGCTTGGCCATTGGTTTGCGGATGGTACGCAAGGGCCACTTTGTAAGTAACTCCGTACTTATAGAAAAGTTTCTGAAAAGCTTTATTGCCGAAATGGCTCCCCCCATCACTAATGATCACATGGGGAGCACCAAATCGGGCAAATATATACTCTTTTAGAAAGTTTACTACAGTTTCTTGGTCGTTGTGCGTTGTGGGAATGGCCCATAATCTACTGCGACCAGAATGTACAAAAAACCATGACAACCAGGGAAAGGACACATGAAATCAATGCCCCATACATCAAACACTTCTACAAGAAGAATTGGCTGTAAGGGCATCATGTGTCGCCTAGTGATTTTCCCTAATTGTTGACAATGAGTGCAGACAGTAGAATGCATGTGAGCATCCTTAAAAAGAGTTGGCCAATAAAAACCACACTACAATAATTTAGCAGCTGTCTTCTTGGCACTAAAGTGTCCACCACAAGTATGCTTATGGCAGAACTTAAGGACCTCATGTTGCTCCCAATCGGGAATGCAACGACGAATGATATGGTCAGGACAGTGCTTAAAAAGGTAAGGGTCATCCCAGAAATAATGCTTGGAATTAGCAAGGAATTTGGATCTATCTTGCTTATTCCAATTACTTGGAAACTTGTTGCTAGCCAAGTAATTAACTATATCTGCGAACCATGGGACATTCGATATTGTAAAAAGAAGCTCATCAGGAAAGTTCTCAGAATTGACACTAGAATCCTCAGGACGGTCGAGTCTAGACAACTGGTCGGCTACTACATTTTTGGTCCCTTTTTTATCTTTAATTTCAAAGTCAACCTCTTGAAGCAACAAGATCCAACGAATAAGACGCTGTTTAGTTTCCTTCTTGGAGAGGAGGAATCTAATAGCAGCATGATCCGTGAAGATGACTGTACGGGTACCTAAAAGGTAGGAATGAAACTTATCAAGAGCATATACTATGGCTAACAATTCTTTCTTCGTCGATGTATAATTACGTTGAACATCAATGAGAGTCTTGCTAGCATAATATATGACATGGGGCTTACCATCTAGACGTTGACCTAAAACAGCCCCAACAACAAAGTCTGATGCATCGCACATCAGTTCAAAGGGTTAGTCCAATCAGGCGGCCTAATGATGGGTGCAGTTGGGAGGGCGGTCTTAAGGTTTTCAAAAGCGCTCTTGCATTCCTTTGTGAAATCAAAAGGTGCATCATTAAGCAATAAATTGGTTAAGGGACGAGCTATCTTTGAAAAATCTTGGATAAAGCGTCGATAAATTCCTGCATGGCCCAGAAAGGCTCGAATATCCGTAATAGACTTAGGAATAGGCAAGGATGAAACAAGATCTACTTTAGCTTTATCAACCTAGATACCCTCAGGAGAGACTACATGACCAAGAACTATTCCCTTCCTAACCATAAAATGGCACTTCTCCCAGTTAAGCACCAAATTCTTTTTAATGCAATGCTTAAAAACTAAGGAAAGATGACTAAGACACACTTCAAAAGATGAACCATGTATGGAGAAGTCATCCATAAATACCTCCATAAATCGTTCTACTATATCACTAAAGATGTGTAACATACACCTCTGGAAGGTAGCAGGTGCATTACACAGACCAAAAGGCATACGAGCATAAGCGAAAGTGCTAAATGGACAAGTAAATGTTGTCTTCTCTTGATCTTAAGGGGCGATAGGAATTTGCTTAGAACCAGAGTAACCATCCAACAAACAGTAGAAGGAATGACCAGCCAGGCGTTCCAACATCTGGTCTATGAAGGGAAGAGGAAAGTGGTCCTTCCGGGTGACTGTATTAAGCTTTCTATAGTCGATACAAACACGCGACTTGGTTGGAACTCTAGTGGCGACCTGTTCGTTCTTATCATTGGTAACTGATGTAAGATATTTGTGTATCCTACTCAAAAGATTGATTTATAATGAAGTTCCTTCTTGTGCCTGTATAGATTGATTATCAAAGTAGACAAGTAACAGGCAAGGGTCGTACCCACCACAGAGGGGGAAATCTTAGCTCAAACACAATTAAAAATAATAATTAAGTAACACCAAGGAATCAATAAACAAGATTTGGGATTGATTCTACTTCCTACTGGTAATAATAATTTAAACTAACTTAAGAAGATGGTAGAGATGTAAAGAAGATCTTATGATGATATAGGGGGAGGAATTGGTATCCACAAACTAAATCATGGAAACATAACATGTTGTTCCTTCATGTTCAATATATAACAATTAATTAGTCACCTCTCAGCTATTCCAATTAATCATTAATACCTATAATAATAAAGTAGTCACCTCTCAGCTATTCTACTCAATTAAAACGGGATTCTCTTATGCATGATATTGAATACATCTTATTAATTAAACAGTCACTTCTCAACTATTCAATTTAATAAACTCAACATATTTATTCATAACTAAATCATCACCTCTCAGCTATTTGACTTAATTACAAAAGGGTTCCAATAAAAGATACTAACTGCAGATATTTAATAATCACCTCTCACTTATTTCACTACACATCTTTAATCAATATAAACACAACCATTAAGGCTAGGTCTCCCAAAACCTTACCAAAAGTATTTTAACAACATGGATAACAATAACATGCAAATAATCATACTTACCTCATATCGCGAATTAGAAGTAAATAAGTATTAAGAACTTTGAATCACAATGAACAATAAGAACAAACATGGTGCTTTTGCATCATCTAGAGTGCTTCAACCATCCCCCTAAGGAGATTTAGCTACTCATCCTTTATGATGACACCATGGAATATCTAAATAAATAATAAAACATCATAAAGGAAAAGTTAATGGATTTGATATTGATAATTGAGTTGATACAAAAGAAGAAGAAGATGAACTTTCTCTCACAAATATTCACTTTTCTCTCTCTATGAAGAACTCAAAGATGATCTAAAATATAACCTAAAGATCGTTAAACCTTAGCAACTACTTCTCTTATTTAAAAAATACAAAGTAGAATACTTGCATGCAAAGACTTCTAAATTAGGTTAAAATCATGGCTGCTGCTGTTGATCTTCTAGAGGCATTAGGTCTTTGAAAAAACCTAATTTTCTTAGGCTTAAGTTGTAACTTGGACCAAGACCTTCAGTTTGATAGCTCATGAGCCCAAATCGGACTTCTGGATCTCCTTGTAAGGCCTTTTTAAGTTTGGACTTTAAATAAAGCCCTAAATAGAAATTCTGACTTGTAGGCTTCAATAGGACCCGGTTTGGGCTGAGATTCAGAGCTCCCCACTTTGACATTAAGTCAAGTCAACTGGACTGACCGTGGGGTGCCTTCAGCAGATCTGTGGGTACAAATATTAATTCTCCCTTCCTTGTGCAAATAACACCTTTTTGGTTGCTTTTCTTGACTTTTGGCGGGCTTTAACACAATATTCGCATTTCGGCTCATGAAACCTACACAATAGACAAGAAAGCACTAATCAATAGATATAACATGATAATATAAGCTAAGTGTTAAATAAACAAAGTGTTATTCGGGGGATAAATATACAGTTTTGAGGACTTATCAGTAACTATAGTCATACCAGCCTTCTTAGGAACCACATGAATAGGACTAACCCAGGGACTATCCGAAATGGGATAAATCACACCTGCATCCAGAAGTTTGAGAATTTCAGCACGCACAACTTCTTTCATCGCAGGGTTAAGATGTTTCTGAGGTTCACGAGAAGTTTTTTCATCGTCTTCAAATTGAATACGATGAGAACAAACAGAAGGGCTAATGCCTTTAATGTCATGGATAAACCAGTCAATAGCAGAACGATGTTGTAAAAGCCTACTCTCCTGTTCGGTAGTAAGAGATGAAGAAATAATAACAGGATGGCTACCGTCAGAATCAAGATGACTGTATTTCAGCTCAGGAGGCAGAGGATTCAGAATAACAGGAGGTGGAGTAATGGTTTCAACTTGGGTCACAGAATCTATGCTACAAACCGAATCAAAGGCCTCAAGGTCTTTAGGTTCAAAGATAGGCACAATATCAAGAAGAGCATTGGTTTGGGCAATAGATTGGTCAATGTCAAAGTCTAGATTATGTATGGCAAGGCAGTGAACAACTGGATCTTCAGGGTAATAGTTATGCACCATCTCATAAGGTAATGAGTCAAGAAGGCACACATCTTTAGATAAAGAACGATCAAGGGGTTGTAGGCCAAGGTTAAATATATTCACTTCAAAAGCCATAGAGCCAAAAGTGAGAACCGTTCCGGCAGTTTATGAGACCATTAGAGGTAGCCAAAAATGGACTGCCAAGGATGATGGGTACCGAGTCATCGACAGTAGGTTCACTATCCAACACCATAAAGTCAACGGGGTAGTAAAAGTCAGACACTTTAACTAACATGTCCTCAACTATACCTCTAGGTACTTTCAATGATCTGTCGGCCAGTTTTAAAGACATAGTCGTGGGTTTTAAGTTTGTTAGACCCAGGCTGAGGTACAAGAAGTAAGGTAAAAGATTAACGCTCCCTCCTAGGTCTAGCATGGCTTTGCCCATGAACTTGTCACCAAGCTTACAGGGTATGGTCGGTTTTCCAGGGTCCTTATATTTTACCACGCAGTTATGTTGGACAAGTGCAGAGAATTCTTCCGCCACAAACGCGTTTTTAGGGACATTTGTTTTTCTCTTGGCGGTGCACAAATCTTTCAAAACCTTAGCATAGGAAGATATATGTCTAATAACCGTGAGGAAGGGTATATTAATATTTATATGTATGAACACATCAAGTACCTCCTCTGCATGGACTTCGTTTAGAGGCCTTATGAGTCTCTAGGGATAAGGCACGGGCGGGTTGTAAGTTCGTGGAGGGTCCACAATTTCACGGGCAGTCTTCTTCGGCTTAGAGGTGGTCGCCTCATTAGCCGAAGCTTTAAGTGGGGCAACAGGTGCAGAGGTAACCGGGGTCACAATGGTAGGACTCGGTGTATAATTAATTTGATTATCAACTTGTTTACCTGACCTAAGGGTGGAAACCGATTTTACTTCAGCAAGCGGTACGGACGGACATGGAGTTTCTATCACCAAGGCAACTTCCTTGCCTTTGCGGTTCGGGATGGACTGTCCCGGAAATCTACCCTTTTCATCAAGTTTTTGTTCAATCCTCTTGATGGCTTGGGCATTTGACTCAATAGACGCTTACGTCTGCTGAATGAAACATGCAAGCACAACCTCAAGGGAGGTTCTAGAAGGGGCAGATTGATTGGTTGGCACATAGTCCCTAGAATTACTCATGTGATAAGCATTGTTCGAGTAAGGGGGGACCGTTACCCTGTTCCGATTATCATTACTACCAACATACGTGGCATTGCTACATTGCCCATAAGAGTTATTAAAACCAGGTGGAGCCGCATGATGATTATTAGAATAAGATAGATTGGAGCGGTCCATGTATGAGTACGTGGCATTGCCCATAGTAAAGTTGGTTCTTCCGACGTAGTTGAACGCAGAGGCTTCCTCAGTTTCTGGTGAATTATAAAGGAGAGGGTAGAACTCGACAGTATGGGTCTGGTCATGACAAGCAGTACATTGGAGAGTGGAGGCACTCATAACAGGTGATGGGGGTTTTAAAGACACACCAAGTGCTTCTACCTGTTTTACTAAACCATGAAGTAAAGTTTTAAGCTCAGAGTCAGGTTTGACTTCATATATACCTCTAGGTTTATCAAATGAGTCTAGGGTAGTGTTTCTCGGGGTATGTCCAGGTATGTCCCATTGCTGGCTATTAGTAGCAATCTTTTCAAGAAATGCAAGAGCCTTGGCGGTGGAGTAGTCAAGGAAGTCTCCACCGCTCATGTTTTCCACCGTGTTTTTAGTTAGAGTGTCCAGGCCTCTATATAAAATCCTAACTTTTTCAATGTCATCGAATTTGTGGTGTGGACACCGAAGAAATAGGTCTTGATTACTCTCCCATGCATCGAAGAATACCTCGCCCTCTTTCTGCCGGAAATTTCATATGGCATCAACAATGTCATTAGTTCTGGTAATAGGAAAGAATTTTGTCAAGAACCTTTTACTTAGCTGAGCCCAGGTGTCAATAGAATTAGAAGGAAGGCCATGTAACCAGTGAGATCCTCTATCCTCAAGGGAAAAGGGGAACATTCTTAAGCTAACTTCCTCCTCAGACAAATGTTTCTTCTTAAAAGTATTGAGAACGGTTAAAAACTTATTGAGGTGCTAATATGGATCTTCCCGTGGAAGTCCATGGAACTTAGGCAACATGCCCACAATCTGTGGGCGAATGCCATAGCTATCTGCAGTTGTCTCAGGTAAGACTATGCAGGTAGGTGGCCTAGTGGCCAAAGGTGAAAAGTAATCCCGAAGGGTAGCTTCTTGAGCCATAGGTGCAGGAGTTACTTCAGAAAGTGAAGTTGAGTCGTTGAACTCTTCTTCAGAAGGTATGGAGGTTGAGTCGTTAAACTCTTCCTCAAGAGAAGGAGTGAGGTCCGTGATTGTGCTCTTTGTGTAAATTGGAGTTGGTTTGGACAAGATTTTACCTGATCTAAGATGCATGCAACATGCGCATTACATATGCCACAGAAGTCCTAACCATTCAAAAGCATCTAACAAGGGGCTCAATAACTGACTCACTTTTGTGTTCAGCCAAGTCAATGAGTTCTTTCCAAGCTTCCCTTGTGAATTCTCCCTATATTTCGTGAGTCAAGCAGTGAATAACCAGTGTGGGAGGTTTTCCGTGTGTAAGCAACGGTCCTTAATTACGAAACCACAGTGATTCTACAAACTTAATCTGTAGGGGTTCCAGACCCAATTCCTAACTTGTGCTCCAATCAAAGGTTGGTTCACGCAGTATTAGTTAAAATATCTGCTCAAGGTCTCAAATGAACATCGTGATAGCATGGCTTTAGTTGGTTCAATTTTAAAGCTTAGGATATTGCAATCAATTGATATTAGGTTTTACTTATAGGCTAGGTCCGCCTTGCAGTCCCAGTTTCAAGTAAAAAAAGAATTAAAATCAAGCAACAATCAAGGTCATGCTAATCAATACAAAAACCTCTCTTGCAGGGGATTTGAGGAGGGTTAGGAGAATGCTTACCTCCCACTTTGTGCTAAAAGTAAAAAATGCCAAACAAGCGCACAAAAGTGGGGAGAAGACGAGTTGAAGTCGACTAAGGGGAAACCGCTCCTTGGGTTTCAGTTGTCCTTAGAAATCGTTTTTGCGGGCGACGGACAAATGGATTGTTGACGAAGGGGAAACCGCTCCTTGGGTTTCAATCGTCCTTAGGAGTCGTTCCTTAGTAGACTCAAGGCTAGCTCCACAACCTTGCTCTACAATCCGCCGCGAACACACAAAAAATAAATCCTAACAACACCAACTTTAAAAATATTACAACCGTGACCCCTTCGTGGATCGAATAATTAAATATCTTAAAAGTCTGTAAAAATACTGGAAAAATCAAACTACTTAGTTCACCTCACAATCTTTCAACAGCAAAAAATATTAATTGAAAAAATGCTTTAGAGCTTTCTGGAAGAATCGCGCAAAATGAGGCAAATTCTTGCTGATAACTCGACTCGAGATTGCTTCAAGCCAATCTGAACTCGACTCGAGATCGAGACCAGATCCAACCAGTAATTTTCAAGGAAAATTTTTGAATGTGTGATTTTTCTAAAAAAATTGATTTTGACTCCGCTTTTCGAGCTTTTTTCAATCCGTCTTCGCTGCAAGATCAATAAGAGGACTAAGTAACAAGATACTTAAAAACAATAATTAAAAGAATTAAGAATAGAAGGGTGGGAGGGATACAAGTGGGATGATGTCGCGAAACTACTATTCTCGTTTGTGTTTGAATGAACTCTGATCCTTAGAGCGACAACGACGCCATTTTGATAGAGTCGGTTTTGCCTTCTCTAAACAAAAGATTATATTTTTATGATTTTTCTTCTTGTGCCTGTATAAATTGGTTATCAAAGTAGACAAGTAACAAGTAAAGGTCGTACCCACCTCAGAGAGGGAGATCTTAGCTCAACCACAATAGAAAACAATTGTTAAGAAACACCAAGGGAATCAATAAATCGATTGAGATTGATTCTAACTTCCTACAGACAATAATTAAATAGTCTAACTTAAGAATATGGTAGAGATGAAAAGAAGAATTATGATGACAAAGGGGGAAAAATTGGTATCCACAAACTAAATCATGCAAACATAACATGTTGTTCCCTCATGTTCATCTATAACAATTAATTAGTCACCTCCCAGCTATTCTATTTAATCATTAATACCTATAATAATCAAGTAGTCACCTCTCAGCTATTCCACTCAATTAAAACGGGATTCTCTTATGCATGCTATTGAATATGTCTTATTAATCAAACTGTCACCTTTCAGCTATACAATTTAATCAACTCAACATATTATTCATAACTAAATCATCACCTATCAGTTATTTGACTTAATTATAAAAAGGGTTCCAATAAAAGATATCAACTGCAGATATGTAATAATCACCTCTCAGCTATTTCACTACACATCTTTAATCAATATAAATAAAATCATTAAAGCTAGGTCTCCCTAAACCTAACAATAGTATTTTAATAACATGGATAATAATAACATGCAAATAATCATACTTACCTCATACTGCAGCTAGAAGTAAATAAGCATTAAGTACTTTGAATCACAATGAACATTAAGAACAAACATGGTGCTTTTGCATTATCTAGAGTGCTTCAACCATCCCCCTAAGGGAATTTAGCTACTCATCCTTGATGATGACACCATGGAATAAATAACTAAATAACAAAACATCATAAAGTTTGATAGTTAAACCTCTAGGTACTTTCAATGATCTGTCGGCCAGTTGTAAAGACATGTTCATGAGTTTCATGTATGTTAGACCCAGGCTGAGGTACAAGGAGTAAGGCAAGATATTAACACTCGCTCCTAGGTCTAACAAAGCTCTACCCATGAACTTATCACCAAGCTTGCAAGGTATGGTCGGTTTACCAGGGTCTTTATATTTTACCACACCGTTATGTTGGACAAGTGTAGAGAATTTTCCGCCATAAACGCGCTTTTGGGCACATTTGTTTTCCTTTTAGTGGTGCATAAGTCCTTCAAAACCTTAGCATAGGAAGGTACCTTTTTAATAGCCGTGGGGAAAGGTATATTAATATTTATATGTTTAAACACTTCAATTACCTCCTCTACTTGGACTTCCTGCAGAGACCTTGTGAGTCTCTGGGGGTAAGGCACGGGTGGGTCATAAGGTAGTGGAGAGTCCACCATCTTACGGGTATGTATCTTTGGTTTAGAGGTGGTTGCCTCATTAGCCGGACCTTTAGGTGGTGCAATATGTGTAGTGGTAACCAGAATTACAATGCTAGGACTTGGTTTATAATTAATGTGATATCAACCTGTTTACCTGACCTAAGTGTGGAGACCGAGTTTACTTCAGCAAGCAGTGCAGACGGAGATGGAGTTTCCGTCACCAAGGCAGCGTTTTTGCCCTTGGGATTCGGGATAGCTTATCCCGGAAATTTGCCATTTTCATCAAGTTTCTGTTCAATCCTCTGGATGGCTTGGGCATTTGATTCAATGGACGTTTGCGTCTGTTGAATGAAATGGGCAAACACATCCTCAAGGGAGGTCTTAGGAAGGGCAGATTGATTGGTCGACACTTGGTCCCTGGAACTACTCATGTGATGAGCATTGTTCGAATAAAGGGGGACCGACACCCTGTTCTGATTTTCATTATTACCAACATACGTGGCAGTGTTACGTT
The DNA here is from genome assembly GCA_023053565.1 of Aquilegia eximia. NCBI lineage: Eukaryota > Viridiplantae > Streptophyta > Magnoliopsida > Ranunculales > Ranunculaceae > Aquilegia > Aquilegia eximia. The sequence goes on from JALIGU010000003.1 coordinate 21,344,598, forward strand.
GCCCATAAGAGTTATTAAAACCAGGTGGAACCGTATAATGATTATTTGAATAAGAAAGATTGGAGCGCTCCATATGTATGGGTACGTGGCATTGCCCTTAGTAAAGTTGGTTTGCCCGGCGTAACTGAACGCACGGGCTTCCTCTGTTTCTGGTGAATTATAAAGGAGAGGGCAGAACTCAGCAGTATGGGTCTGGTCATGACAAGCAGTACATTGGAGAGTGGAGGCACTCATAACAGGTGATGTGGGCTTTAACGACACCTCAAGTGCTTCTACCTTTTTTACTAAACCATGAAGTAAAGTTTTAAGCTAAGAGTCAGGTCTGACTTCATATATACCTCTAGGTTTATCAAATGAGTCTGGGGTAGTGTTTCTCGGGGTATGTCCAGGTAAGTCCCATTACTGGCTATTATTAGCAATTTTTTCAAGGAATGTCAGAGCCTTGGCGGTGGATTAATCAAGGAATTCTCCACTGCTCATGCTTTCAATCAAGTTTCTAGATGTATAATTAAGGCCTCTATATATGATCCTAACTTTTTCTGTGTCATCAACTCTGTGGTGTGGACATTGAAGAAATAGGTCTTGAAACCTCTCCCATGCATCAAAGAATACCTCGCCCTCTTTCTGCCGAAAACTACTTATGGCATCAACTATGTCATTAGTTCTGGAAACAAGAAAGAATTTGGTCAAAAACTTTTTACTTAGTTGAGCCCAGGTTTTAATAGAATTAGAAGGATGACCATGTAACCAGTGATATGCTCTATCCTCAAGAGAAAAGGGGAACAATCTCAAGCTAACTTCCTCCTCAGACAAATGTTTCTCCTTAAAAGTGTTGAGAACGGACAGAAACATATTGAGGTGCTGATATAGATCCTCCCGTGGAAGTCCATAGAATTTAGGCAACATGCCCACAATCTGTGGGCGAATGCCATAGCAATCTGTAGTTGTCTTGGGTAAGACTATGCAGGTAGGTGGCCCAGTGGCCAAAGGTGAAAAGTAATCACGAAGGGTAGCTTCTTCAGCCATAGGGGCAGGTCTTACTTCAGAAAGTGAAGTTGAGTCGTTGAACTCTTCTTCAGAAGGTATGGAGGTTGAGTCGTTAAACTCTTCTTGAAGAAAAGAAGTGAGGTGCGTGATTGTGCTCTTTGTGTAGGTCCGCGGCAACGACACCATTTTGATATTAGATATTTGTGTATCCTAATCAAAAGATAGATTTATATTGAATTTTCCTTTTTGTGCCTCTATAAATTGGTTATCAAAGTAGACAAGTAACAAGCAAGGGTCGTACCCACCTTAGAGGGGGAGATCTTAGCTCAAACACAATAGAAAACAATGGTTAAGAAACACCAAGGGAATCAATAATAAGATTGGAGATTGATTCTACTTCCTACAGGCAATAATAATAAGTAAACCCTAACTTAAGAATATGGAAGTGATGTAAAGAAGATATATGATGACAAAGGGGGAAGAATTGGTATCCACAAACTAAATCATGCAAACATAACATTGTGTTCCTTCATGTTCAATCTATAATAATTAATTAGTCACCTCTCGGTTATTCCAACTAATCACTGATACCTATAATAATCAAGTAGTTACCTCTCAGCTATTCAATTTAATCAACTCAACATATTATTCATAACTAAATCATCACCTCTCAGTTATTTGACTTGATTACAAAAACGGTTCCAATAAAAGATATCAACTGCAGATACGACATCTCAGCTATTTCACTACACATCTTTAATCAATATAAATAAAACCATTAAAGCTAGGTCTCCCTAAACCATAACAATAGTATTTTAATAACATGGATAACAATAACATGCAAATAATCACATACTGCAGCTAGAAGTAAATAAGTATTAAGTACTTTGAATCACAATGAACATTAAGAACAAACATGGTGCTTTTGCATTATCTAGAGTGCTTCAACCATCCCCCTAAGGGAATTTAGCTACTCATCCTTGATGATGACACCATGGAATAAATAATTAAATAACAAAACATCATGAAGTAAAGTGATTTGATTTGATTGATATGAATAGAGTTTGATACAAAGAAGAAGAAGATGAACTTTCTCTCACAAATATTCTTTTTTCTCTCTCTATGAAAAAATCTAGATCTAAAAGATGGGAGTCTAAAAGATACCTAAACCTTAACTACTACTTCGCTTATATAGAAATACAAAGTAGAATACTTGCATGCAAAGACTTCCAAATTAGGTCAAATTTGTATCTGCTGCTGTTGGTCTTCTAGAGGCAATAGCTAATTAGCAAAACCTAATTCTCTTGGGTTTAAGTTGTAGCTTGGACCAATACCTTCAGTTTGATAGCTCATGGGCCCAAATCAGACTTCTTAAGTTTGGACTTAAATAAGGCCCAAAATAGAAATTCTGACTTGTGGGCTCCAATAGGACCCGGTTTGGGCTGAGAATTGGACCGCCCCAGTTTGACATAAAGTCAAGTCAACAGAGCTGACCGTGGTGTGCCCTCAGCAGATCTTGTGGGTACAATTATCGATTCTCTTTCCTATGTACAAATAACACCTTTTTGCTTGCTTTTCTTGATTTTTCGTGGGCTTTAACACAATATTCGCATTTCGGCTCATAAAACCTACACAATAGACAAGAAAGCACTAATCAATAGATATAACACAATAATATAAGCTAAGTGCTAGACAAACAAGGTGTTATTCGGGGGATAAATATACACTTTTAAGGAGTGATCACTCCCTAAACCCTAACAATAGTATTTTAACAACATGGATAACAATAACATGCAAATAATCATACTTATCACATATCGCGGTTTAGAAGTAAATAAGCATTAAGAACTTTGAATCACAATGAGCAATAAGAACAAACATGGTGCTTTTGCATCATCTAGAGTGCTTCAACCAACCCCCTAAGGGGATTTAACTACTCATCCTTGATGATGACACCATGCAATAAATAAATAAATAACAAAACATCATAATGGAAACGTTAATGGATTTGATATCGATAATTTAATTAATACAAGAAGAAGATGATGAACTATTCTCTCACAAATAACTCACTTTTCTCTCCTATGAAGAACTCAAAGATGATCTAAAAGATACTCACAAAGTTACCTAAACCTTAGCTACTACTTCTCTTATATAGAAAATACAAAGTAGAATACTTGCATGCAAAGACTTCCAAATTAGTTCCAATTCGTGGCTGCTGCTGTTGGTCTTCTAGAAGTATTAGGTCTTTAGCAAAACCTAATTCTCTTGGACATAGGTTGTAGCTTGGACCAAGACCTTCAGTTTGATAGCTCATGGGCCCAAATCAGACTTCTGGATATCCTTGTAGAGCCTTTTCAAGATTGGACTTTAAATAAAGCCCTAAATAGAAATTCTGACTTGTGGGCTTCAATAGGTCCCGGTTTGGGCTGAGATTCGGACCGCCCCACTTTGACATAAAGTCAAGTCAACTGGACTGACTGTGGGGTTCGCTCAGTAGATATGTAGGTGCAAATATCAATTCTCCTTCTCTTGTGCAAATAACACCTTTTTGCTTGCTTTTCTTTACTTTTGGCGGACTTTAACACAATATTCACATTTCGGCTCATGGAACCTACACAATAGACAAGAAAGCACTAATCAATAGATATAACACAATAATATATGCTAAGTGCTAGACAAACAAGGTGTTATTCGGGGGATAAATATACACTTTTCAGGACTTATCAGTCTTCAAACCAAGCTTTTGAACCAAAGCTTCTGAAATCAGATTTTTCTGACTATTTGGATCTACAATCTCATCAACCAAATCGGTCTTCACTTGTAGCTTAACAACAAAAAGCTGCTCTCTGGGGTCTTCTTCTTCTACCTGTATAGAATTCCCTGCTATCATTTTGAGGTTAAGGTTAGGCTTTGTCATCCGTGGTACTTCTTTCGGAACTTGTGTGGTTAAGGTTTCAGTCTTCTTATCCTCCTTTCTCCTCAACCCTTTCGGTTTGAGTTGTGGATTTTTCTCCCAGCACGTCTCCATCACATGACCATTTGTTTTGCAATAACTGCAAACTAATCCTTCCTTCCCATGAGACTCACATTTTCCCTTCGTAGCATCATCCTTCTTGGCACCGAAACCATTAGGTTTTCCACCAGAGTGCTTTCCATCTCCCTTTGTGTCGTTTTCTTCAACTTGCCTTCAATGGCAATAGCTTTTACAGTAGCCTCATGTATAGATACTACTGTAAACAACTTCAACTCCTTCCGAATATACTCGCCAAACCTGCCACGTACTTCATGTATATGGAGTAATCCTTTAGATTAATATCCAAAACCATTGCTTGATTCTGAAATTTGGTTGTATATTCTTGAACGAATTTATTGAATCTCTGGCGTAAGTTGTACAACTTTTGACATCTTTCTTCCAGAAATCCCACTGGATAGAATTGCTTCTTAAGCAACTCCTTGAACTTCCTCCACGATACTGCCTCTTTCTCATCCTGATACTTGCGATAGGATTTCCACCAAGTTAATGCATGACTTGACAATTTCAAGGTCGCGAAGGTAACCTTCTCTTTCGACCAATAGCCATAAATAGTAACGTATGTCTCTAGACGTTCAATCCAATCGTCTAGTTTCTCCACATCAACACTTCCATCATACATAGGAATTTCAACTTTGAAATCAATCTTTAGATTTCGAAAAGAATTCTTACCTCCATGATGTGAAGTTTTGAAGTTGTCGACTTCTTCTTCTTCTTTTTCTTCTTCTTCTTCTTCTTCATTCTCTTCATCTTCATCCGAGTCGTCTTGCCCAGAAAACAAACTCTTCTTCTTCTTCGGCTTTTTCTTCTCCCCTTCTTTGATGATGAAATTGGTTAGCTTTGACAAAGTAGAATTCATCGATTGCATCTGGATCTGAAACGAAGCCATTGTTTCCTTTGTACTAAGTTTCTTTAGATCTGTTTCCTTGTCTTCTTAGAATCTTCTAAAGACACAAGAACTTTAACTAGCTTTCTGTATTGCGACCGAGTTAAGACCATAAACCACATAAAACTCCACCAGGGAATCGAACTTTGCTTTTGATACCAACTTGATACAAATTACTAGGCAAATAAACTATTGAATGTAGAATTAAACAATAACAGTAAATAAGATAAACAAACACAAGATCTCGAAGAAACTATCTTCTTTATTGAATATTATGAAGATTACAAGAATCTCTACCTCACAATACTCTCTAGACAAACTAAGCCCTAGCTGCCCTCTCCTATGTTTTGGCTTTGTCCAAAACACCTTTTTATAGACCTCGGACGACTTCGAATCTATCATACAAGGAAACCTATTTCCTATTCACCTGGAATAAGGAAATCTGTTTTTAGAACTTTCCAGCTCGACCCCAGCCAGGCGCTGTGCCCTGGACCCGCAACATCTTCGCTTCGCGACGACCAAGTCGTAGGGTGGCAATGTCTGTCCTTAAGACACCAATCTCGAGGATCACTAAGCTCCTAATAGGATACACCTGTATCAGGCCGGTTTGCTCAACGAACTGTTCCGTTGTGCGACAATTGCGTAGTTGGCTAGCTTCTTGGGTATCCTGGAAGTTGGCGAGCTGCTGACAGTGTTCTTCGAACTCGTCAGTGACACCATTCTACCCGTTGTTGGTATCGGAATAAATGACGGTGGCTTTGAGTTGGGCGTTCTCGTTTTTCGAGCTGGGTTAGTTTTTCCTTTAGCTCTTGGATGATTTAGTCTTAACTATCCATTTGGGAATTGAGATTTTTGAATCGTAAGTTGGGTGGGTTTTTGATATAGACGACGCCAAACGTATTAACATCATTCCAAATTAATATTGTCGCAGATTATCTAACCAAGATGATGATTTACGAGTGGATCGAAGTGGTTGCACCTCGTTGAGGTGAAATTTGCTTAAGTACTCTAGTTCAAGGAAGTGGAAGTTCGAGATCAAGCTATCGTAATAATTTTGTTAGGTTTTATAAAATGTGAAGAAACACCTATAACAGTGTTGAGCAGATTCTCTGTTATATATTTACTAGTGTCTTAGCCGGTACTACGCACCGGTTAATTTTAATTTATCCATTTTCGATTACCATTCAAGTTTTAAGTTATTAATTTTTAAAAATATTATAAATTACACTAATTTATTAAATCTTATGAAATAATTATTTCTCAAGTAAATTTGGGTAGTTTTTTTAATACTTTATAGGAGCTCATTATATTTTTTTTAATTTAATTTTTAGGATCGGTTAATTTTAATTTATCCATTTTCGATTATAATTTAAGTTTTAAGTTATTAATTTTTAAAAATATTATAAATTACACAAATTTATTAAATTTTATGAAATAATTATTTCTTAAGTAAATTTAGGTAGTTTTTCTTAATATTTTATAGGAGTTCATTATATTTTTTTAATTTAATTTTTTTTTAATTATTGGACCTTTTGCTGATAAATAAAAATTCAGCCCATAAATAAAAATATGTTAAATTACGATAAAACCATTACTTAAAGGGTATTATTTAAATTTACCAAAAAACCATGACTAAAAAGGTATTTTAGTCAGAATTAGGTGACAAAATTCTAAAACTCAATTCTTATTAATCGGGACTTACCCTTGAATTTTGTTCAGGTTTATAATAATAGTATAGATTGTCCAAGAATGTGTAACGTAACCATTGTAACTAGACAATGAATAAGGTACATATTGGGAGGTGTTAACAACTTAGCAGTCATGTAACTGGAGCCCCTTTGTGGCCTAATCCACGTAAATGAGGTCGGGATGACATAGATCAACCCTATTAATTGTGGTTCCGCATGTCATTACGTAATTGGTTTTTCCCCTACATGTATTAAAAGAAGAAGAGTTTGTCGCACACTCTTCTCATATGGTACTAATTTCATGAAAACGTATTACACTGGAAACTGATGTATAAAGTTCTTAAAAAGAGATTCTAAAAAAAAAGAGTAGAATCTAAAAAGTTGGTCCCACAATATTCTCATGAACACTAGCTAGTTTCATAGAAGTCAGAAAGTTGTTATAACCGATTCTAGAAAAAAAGGAGTAGATTATGGAGGTAAGTTTCTCGTGGAGATTGGGACCAACTTACCAACTAGGTTAAAATGGGATTGAAATTTTTGTTTACATGGGATTTATTTTTGGCAATGAACATTCTAGAGAAACTTGAAGCTGCTGGTAAGAAGAAAGAAAATGGGGTTACACTATTTAAAGACGGAAAATATGCTAAGGCTTCAAAACAATACAAGAAAGTAAAGTTATTCTTAGTTTGAAAATATATACACATTTGATTGTTGAATTGTTCCTCACTTGGTGAAAAAAACAAAATGTTTCTCAGTTAGCGACTAATGTTCTTTAGTTTTGATGATTGTCCCTAGGCTGCAAAGTGCATTGATTACAATACTCTCTTTAGTGAAGAGGAAATACAAGAGTCGAAGGCCTTGAAGGTAAGCTGTGATATCAGCAATGCAGCTTGCAAGTTGAAGCTCAAAGACTATAAACAAGCTGAGAAGCTTTGCACTAAGGTAATTTAATTATGTTTACAACGTACTGGTTGTAGATTCTCATAAATTTGATATGGTTGCTCAAGAATATTATTGAAAATGACTTTCCAGGTTATAAAAATTGAGGCACAAAATGTTGCTGCATATCATATACGTGCCCAAGCCTATATTCAGCAGAGTGTCTTGAACCCTGCCGATTCAGATATTAGAAATGCCCTAAGAATTGATCCAAATAACAAGTATGCAATACTTTTCTTTGCAATATTAGCCTGGACATCTTGTTCACTCTCTTGTAACTAATGTAATTATTCTTGTGAGCCCAGGGAATTGCTACAGACGTACAAGACAGTAAGAGAGAAAACTAACGAGGATTATGAAAAGAATCCAGAATTCTATGTGGCAAGGTTTTTCAACCAAGGCTTTACATCCCACGACCATTGACAACAAGGTTTTTAGAGACAGTTGACCCGACGGAAGCCATATTTTTTATGTCTTATTTTTAGTTATATTTCAACTATTTTATTTTGAACTCTGCACATATTTCTAAAAGATGAAAATGGACAGTTGATAAGTAAATTAATTACCAAAATAATCACCGTTCCCCACTCTTTTTATATTGGGTAATTTCATGAATAAGCACAAACTTACGCATGGAAGTGGTTCTAGGCCCTCCTTAAGTACCTATAAAACACAATTGGCCCAACTAAGGCCCGGTTTATAAGAAAAGCCCTCATTAAGCATTTGTAAAATAAGAACAGACCCATTTAACGTTGATATTGTAAAAACGGCCCTTTCACTACCGATAATACCCTTCTAGTTTATGCAAACAAATGTTTGCATTTTATGGTATGTCATTATTTCGAGTATGCAAACAAGTTTTTGTATTTAATCTTTATGTGTTGTGACTGATGCAAACAAGTCTTTACATTTTCTAGTTTATCTTGTTGTCGTTTCGAGTATGCAAACAATTCTTTGCATTTAATGTTTATGGTTTATGTTGTTGTTTGCAAGTATGCAAACAAGTCTTTGCATTTTATATTTGTATTGTGACTGATATAAATAAGTATGTTTATATGTTTATGATATGCAAACAAGTCTTTGCATCAGTCGAAGGGTAAACTAGTCCATAAGACACGGAAATCAGCGGTTGGGCCTATTTTACCATTTCTTCCCTAACTGGTCCAATCTTATATTTCCACACCTTAAATGGGTCCGTTTTTTTTTTCCCTGCAAACTTACGGTGCTATGACCCAAACTGGCACGGAAATGGGCCAACAGGCATCGGGATGTACTTTTTGATACTTTTTTAGTTTTTGTGTTCCATTCTTACCCTTTTTCCAAATTTCTCTCACTTACACTCTTATCACGTGATGTTGACCCAAAGTAAACTTACAAGACAAAGACAACTAACCTAATTTAAACCATTGATTTCTTAGTATAGATCTGACCGTTGGATTTAAAGTTGGTAAATAATTTAAATAATTGATTTGTGTAAAGATTAGTGGGCCTGTTAGTGGGCTTGTTACTAGAACCTCTACTACTTTTTATTTGACCTGTTAGTAATTTGGGTAACAGTTGTATGTGTAACACACGGATGAATGCCATTTGTATGTCATCGAGCCATTATACCCAAACGGTTCCAAAAGTCCCAAACCTAATTTCTAGCCGTCGAAAACTGAAAATTTTAAATTATAAATACTACTTCCTCCTCCTCCTCCTCCTCCTCATTCAAACCCTAATTGTTCCCTCCCACCTTATTCTTCTTCTAATTCATCCATAATCTAGATAGTGTATATGTTAAGAATGTTAAGATAGGTATCTACACAAGATTCAAAACATTATAAAGATAAAACAAGTATACCACAATCTGGGTAAGATGCATTCTTCAATTCTCCATTTGGGCAGTTTATGGTGATTCAGACCAAAGTATATATATATATGATCACCAGAATAGTTTCTCAAATTGTGAAGCGTAGGGTTGCCTGGTGTAAAACTGTAGAGATCTACTAAAATTGCTATAGATTAGAGGTCTTTAATGAACTAATGTAGATGTCTATAATATATTAGTAGAAGTCTGTAATGCACTAATGTAGTGGTCGATTATAGCATTACCAGAGTTCCATAAAACTACATGAGATCACTTAAAAACATTATAATGCATAAGGGTTCATGTCTTCCAAAGTTCATACAAGAGCAAACACTATACAACAAATTACTGCATAAGTTCATACAAAAGCAAATAGTGCATCCAAGACAAAATAAGTCATAACAAAAACACAAAACATAACATGAAGAGGCCTTGCGCAGAAGAATATAAAGATATGAGATTTTGGATGACTTCAAGCAGTGAATGACTTCAGATGGAAATGTCTTCAAAAGGTCCTTGTTGCAAAGGTTGTTGCAGTATATGCTGTCATCAACAACCGCCTAACATGTAGCTGACACCATGTCAGAATATTACATTAAGCGTATTCTCTGAAAAATAAAAGTGACCTTTATGATCGAGTTATAGCGGACCTCTGAAATCAAAAATTGGGACTGTTACATACAGTAAAATACAGACCTATAAAATGAAAAATTTCACTGTTATATATGTAATCATAGACAGAAGAAACAATGTTCAAGTAACATATGATAAGCCAAGGAAAATGAATCAAAAAATCACATATGATATGTTCCACTTCATGTTACCTAAGTTTCATAAGTTGGAAAAACATCATTTTTAGGAGCAAAATCATAACTTTTACCATCAAAGATGATATTTTTAAGAGCAAAATCACAAATTAAAACCTCAACAACCCAAAATCTAACTAACCTACCAAACACATCTTTAAGATGATAATCACAAATTGGAAAATAAAAATTATCCAAATCATTAATATACAACACAAATTAAACATGTAACATCTTTAATTTCACTCATAAAAAGTAATTACAAAATGACAACATCAACAACCCTAACTTTGATGGTTTAAATGGAAACATAGACAGCATAAAAAATACATCTTTAATACACAATACTTAAATGCTTTCAAAAAAACACAAACTTTGATGGTTTAAATACGAAAAACACAAAACTTTGAAGAAACACCAACTTCAAAACACAAATTTAGGGATAGATCTTACCCCAACTTAGCCTAATCTTCTCTACATGTTTCTCATACTTTTTTTCTTTTGGGCTTTAGTCACCATGGTTGAAGAAACAATAACAAAAAGATTTTCTGGTTGTTTTTAAGGTTTTGGAGGCAATGTCACTGTGAGGAAGAGGAGACAATCTTGTCTTATATACTAGTTACATAAATTAGGGTTACTCTTTCCACCAAAATATCTTGTCTTATATGTTTTTCCACCAAAAATCGTAGAGGTCCAACGTTAATTGGTAGAGGTCTTACTTGCGGATGTGTAGAGCCTCATTATTTTAAATTCGAATACACGTGGAACTATTCAATCCTTCTTCAACCATAAAACCAATCTAACGGTTGGGGTTTAAAGAATGGTCAGAATCAGAGTTTAATGAAAAAAGAATATTAGAATTGGTTGATGAAAAGTGACAGCTGAAAGTCTGACAAAGAAAAAGAGTACATAAGGGTATTTTAGACCCAAAATCATAACCAAAGCTAACTCCGTGCCTGTTTGGTATAATGGCTCATTCCGGTGCCTATTTGGGTCATGCCACCATATATCTGTGCTTTTTCAGGAATTTGCCCTTTTATATTTCATTGAAATAATAAGTACTACAGTTTTTGAATGCGTCTATGTTATACTCATTTCCATTTGAATAAGTAGAGATTCTGATCAATACACCTTGCACACGGTTTAAATATGATATTTGGCAAAAGTTCAATACAAATTACTACTCCCTCCGTCCCAAATTATAAGTACATTATGTAAAATTCAACTTATTAAGGAAACACATTTTTTGGTTTGTCTGCTAACTAAATTTTCAACTTTATCCTTATTTAATATTAATTATAATTATAAATTTTTATTTATTTAATATGTAATACATAATTGTTTCTAGTACCAGAAGCAGTTGAACTTCTCAAGAGGGTACAAAAAGTGATGAATAGCAATGTGATGACGACGGGTTCCAATGAATATGTATTTTGTAGGATTGGTTTTGCTATTTAAAAAGGGCTTGCACCGCAGTTGGTAGCGCGCTTGTCCTCTACTTTTGTGTAATTATTTTGACTTTATCAATAAAATAGTTTTTTTTTTTTTTTTTTTGTGTGCAAGGATAATATAATGATAACCATGTCTCAACTAAGATTTAGCACAAACTCATAAAATCACTTAATAATGGAAAGGGTTATTTTGTATTTGGTCTCTCCAAAAGATGGCTAATTAGAATTTGGTCCAAAGTTTTTCGTTTATTAGCAAATAGTTCTAAAATCGTTACTTGACTGCCAGCCAACGCAGTTGGCTCGAGTCAAGCCATCCATATTTTTTTAATGTTTAAATTACGCTTTCTCATTTTAAACCTCATCTATTAAAATGATCACTACAATCTCAATCTCATCTCACAAATGGAGTGGTCTTTGTCTCAAGAAGAGTAATTGAAAGAAAATGATTTGATAGTATAGTTTCTTACACTAGTGGTAATGTGAAGAAATTGGGGGAATTGAGAAAAATGTTTGATATACCTATTCTTGATTCTAGCTTCTTTCACAACAACAATAAATTAACAAAAAGTGATCAACAATTCAATTTCCAAACTCATGAAATCTTAAAATTCTACTTCTTTGTCATTACAATTTACAACCCATTAAACCAATTTGTTGGTAGTTGCACTTTGTAATCGATTTTTAGGAAGATAAGAAATTGGATTTAAGTTAATAAAGCTATAATGTGGGGTTTTGGATTAGTGGTGTTGATGGTGGTGTGTGTAGGTGGTAATGGTTATTGAGTCAATTATGGTGGTTGGGAAGAAGAAAACATTGTTTGGGTTTGAAAGATAGAATCCTCAAGCAACGTACTATAATATGCAACAATATCTTATCCGTTAGATTGAAAATTTGAATGTTATGTTAACATGTGAAAGGAAATATGGATTTAAGTTATATCACGTGTAGACACGTGCAGGAATAGTATATGTATTAAAAACTATGAATTATTTAACTTGAGTCAATTAAGTTGACCGACAGTCAAGTAATGAAAAAGGGACTATTTGCTAATAAACGAAAAACTCTATACCACTTGATAATTACCAATATTCTAAAAGGACCAAATCTCTACTACTTTATAAAGGCGCCCTCAAACCGAGGTGGTTTATGTGGCATGCCCTGTCAAAAGAATATACAGCTACGTATTTATTTACACGGTTCCAATTTTACCCCTAATGTATTGGAAAAGAGTAATAAGATAATTTCAAAAAAGTGGGACCTACTATAATTTATAAATATAAAAAAATCTACAAATTTTGTAAAATAAATAGCCTGGAGGAAAAAAAAATATTCAACTTAAGTTTTTTTTTTTTTTTTTTTTCCCTCTTATTTTGCTGGGTATAAATAAGTCCATCATTTCTCTTATTATTGGCTATATTTTTGTTCGCACACATACGCGTGCACATTCACATAGTACAAAATAACCCTTCAAAGAAAAATGAAGAGTAACATTCTTAGAAAAACTTATACCTGCTTAGCCACATTTTCCATACCATGTCCATATTTTCTCAAAGCCTCTTCACTAACAAAACTCTGCCCTGGACAATATGCATGATTTACCACTCACTTTGGAGAATTATTTTTTGTACGATGTACCACTCGTATCTCCTCAAAAAAAGTAGATTGGTGTTTTGTCCAGTCCTAAATTCAAAAACTCAGTTGAAAATAACCTAGCTGTTGTTGAACTTTATTTTAAGTATGGAAAAATGGGAAAGACAATAGAAAGGTATAGATTTTTCTTAGCTAGATTTAAGAGAGAGCTAGATGATCCTCATAGTTGAGACGACATTTTGTTAAGCAATTCAAACATCCAATTACCTAGTTATGTGAAACTAAGAGATGAAAACATTCACTGAGGATATTATGTCGTGTAATATTATGTGATTAGTGACAAGCGTGAGCTCGTCACCGAGGATAGTTAAGGGGCTCGAAGCTTAGAACATTGAGTAGCAATTCTGCAATACAAAAAAGGCTTGAAGCGTTCTCCTAAGGTATTATGGTAGAGCATAGCTACTATGAAGGATGAAACAAGCTGTTATGAAGGATGAAACACAAAACAATTAAGAAAAAGGGCTGGTTCTGATGCCTACATGTACAGATTTAATTTTATCAAAATGTACACATAGTTTCCATAAAATTAGTTTAATGGAAGAGATCATGGTCATCATGATGCACAGTCACCATGGGCAAGAAGGATATTTTGCTGAGGAGTGAATAGGCTGGCAAGATGCAGTAGATTAATATAATTCACTGCAAATGAACTAATTTGAGGATATGTTGTAGATTATGAAAGACAATTTGTACCCTATTGCGTAATAGATTTCATAGCTACAGTCAGACACTTCCAAGGCTCCCTTTAGAGAGGTTGAAAGATTGTCTGGTGAATTTGATGAATATCTTTAAAAATAGTGGTTATGCTGATCTTATAAGCTCCTTTGACTTCCCTAATCTCTCTTTAGTACTTCCTATTTTTCTGTGTATGCGAGAAAAAAGTTAAGAAATATATCTGAGTAACCAATCAGTATTTACCAATGCTGAAGATATGATATTCAGATTGAAATTATGTTTCGTCAGGTGATAGTCCTAAAGTACCTCTTCTTCAATGAAAACATCCATTACCACAGTAGTTTGGTAATGTAGTTTTATATTCACACAATAAAAGTGAATAGATGACGGAGTTCAACATCAAGGAACACTTACACCAAGATCCTAATCAATAGTCTAAATGTACTTTAAGATTGTAAATACGTAAAAAATATTATTGTAGTATATACACCTGATTGTGAAGCTTCTTGATTAGCAACTGAAAAATAGGCAGAGAGATACCCTTATAGCATCTGTTCTAGCCAACTCAAATGCTCTTGATTATATTTTCCATATACACACAGAAAATCATATTGATCGCTATACACATAGATAAACTGCTTTCAAAAGTTTGGAAAAAGCTCCCACGAGTGATGGATCGTGCTTTGATAAGATTAAGCTACATAGTTCCAGATGTTTAAGCTACATAGTTCCAGATGTTTGCCGCTTACATGTGTCCACCTATAAACTTCCATGGTTGTAATCAGGGGCGGTTTTGAGCCGCTTACATGTGTCCAACTATCAACTTCCATGGTTGTAATCAGGGGCAGTTTTGAGCAGGTACGGGATGTGCGACCATACAGGCCCGGTAGGGGTGGGCAAAAAAACCGAAAACCGAACTGAAATAACCAACCCAAAACTGGTCAACACTGAGTTGACTAGAACCGGTCAAAGTCAAGACCGGAACCGAACCGAACCAAATATTTATTGATCCAATCCTGATTTCTCTTTTGGTAGAACCGATAGAACCAAACTGAACCGATATTGTTTAATTAATATGTTAGGGAATTCATATTGACAGTCCGCCTGTTACTATAAGCTATCCCGATATTTTAAGTGCCCCCAACCAAAATACATGTTAAAATAAGGGCGCCTAGGTGTTAAGAGCCACTCGCCACCCCGACTCTTATCCAAAAGCCGTTGATACTTGATAGATGTTTGATAGTGTTTTAACTTTTAAGAAGTCTCTATCTGTCTCTACAATCTACCTCCTATTCGGATGAGAGAATGAATTTCCAGTAACAAATCAACTATTGAGGCGCAAATATATGGTTTAGTTATACTGCACTGTAATTAAAGAACAAAATCCCTTCTATGGCTATTGAATCTCTATGCAATGTCTAACAATTTCAAAGAATCCAGTTTGATACTGATTGGGAATGCTCTAAAATTTTAAAACAACTTTAACTAAATTGTTGGTCGTATTTCACATGATTTCATCTTATTCTTAAGCTTGTAGAATCACTGACAATTAATTAATGATATACAACTCCATCACTCACCCATGATATATACCTTTTTGAAATTTTGTCATTCTTAAATGTAATCTCAAGAAAACATACAACAAATTTTATTCAAGAACCTGTTGCATATATTATACTGATAATTGAATTGACGTCCAAGAAATTTTTATTCAATTTCACCTGAGATTGGTAGTTAGGGTTTGGTGGAGCTGGGACGAGATGGAGAAAGAGAGAGAAGAAGATTAGGAGAAATTTAATGTTAACTACAGTACGAGCTGCTCTTATCACTTAAGTTTGCTAAGGTGTTTATAATTTTTTGAGGGCTGCTTATACGATTTGGGATAGCTCTTAGTAAAGAGCGGGGCGGGTGTATGATTATTAGTATTTAAAAGTTTTTTTTTTTTCAAAGATAGAGCCCAAAGCCAAAAGCCCAGAATAGTGGAAAAAAACTTTACTATTAGCTTATTGAATTAAATCCCATAGTAAAAGCCCAGAATCGAGAACCAAACCGAACTGCACCAATTAAATTTGGTCCAGTCTGGTCCAGTTACATATAATTTTTATTGGTTTTTGGAACCGAAACCAAACCAATAGTTTTAAGTTGGTCTGGTTTTATTACAACCTTGGACCGACCGGACCGATGCCTAACCCTAGGGCCTGCACATATTTGGGCCCGATTTTATTGGCCAGATAATATATATTAGCTGTAAAAGCATGAAAATCTCATATATAAAACGAAATTTAGGGTTTAGCCAATAGGAAAACTAGAAAAGAGTCCAAATCTTTCTATTTTCTTATTTTAATGATGAATAAGTGTATATTATTACAAAAAAAATATGCTAAATCTAATTAATTGATCATTAAATTAAATAAATTTTAGTATCCAAAGAAGTTTTGAACATGGCCGTTTAAATTTCAGAACCGGCCCTGGTTGTAATTTTAATTAATTTTAAACGATGTGATTGAAAATTTTGAAAAACATTTAGGCTCTGGATTTTGCCAAGGGCCAAATTGATTTTGCCAATGGTTTGTTCTAAGATGACTTATTTGTCCTTAATTTTCTTACCATAAAATTACATTAATTATATCAAATAAAAAAAAATTAATAACAGATTTTCCATTACCTAAAATTATATCACATTCATTTATTTCCAAAGATGAAACTTATTTCACAAGGAGTTTACATTTTAAGTGCATTGCCTAACATTCTCTACCAAAATATTTTGTTAAGTTCTCAGTTTGATTCGAACTTCTAATTAAACTTGGTATTAAGTGTAGAGATTTGATGAAAAAGATGTATATTTATTTTTCTCTTCATGAAAAGTTTATTTTCATGAAAAAATTGTTGATTAATTTCAAACTTGTGTTCTATGATTCTAATTTATAATTTTAAATAGTGAGAGAAAGTAGGCAAAATATAATTGATTAATATTTGAAATAAGGAACAAATTGGTTATTACCATATCATTTTTTTTTTTTGATTGGCAAGCAGGGTTGAGAGGACCCTTACCTCTTTTTAAATTACGTGTGGAAACTTATATCAACAATCAGCTGTTGACGTGTTTCGAACCCACAACCTCTCCACTTTGTGAGAGGGGAGCTACCATTGAGCCACAGGCCCATTCGCGATTACCATACCATTATTGTTGATGTCATTCATATGTTTTAAATGGTAACAAAATTTGAGGGCAATCAAGTCATCTCGAGACAAAACCATTGGCAAAAAGTTTTTTGCCATTGGCAAATCCAGCAAAATAAATTTTTGCCTTTGCCAAAATCCAGAGCCAAAATTTAAGCGAAAAAATAATGTATAAAATCTAACGTGTTATATATATATATATATATTTTTTTTTTTTTTGCCAATTAAGCTGGGGTTAGACAGACCCCCATCTATATTATTAAAAAGATGTTTACACTCTCATATACAGTTCCTATCATATCATCATTTCCATGCCTGTATAAATGTAGGGGTACTACATACTTCAACCAATCAAAAGCAGCCATGTGGCACAGTCATTCATCCATCAGGTCGTCACGCTCTATACCTTCTAGTAGCTCGACCTCAACAGCTCGACCTCACAACGAGCAGCGGCCTGCTCATAGTACAAAATATCGCGATATATCACGATATATCGCGATATTTATCGGTTTTCAAAGAAAACGATATGATATATTCCCGAAATTTTCGCCTTAAAGTATCTGTAAAATATCGGTCGATATTTTTCGATATATTCCGATATATTCGATATTTTCCGATATTTACTGATATTTTCCGATATTTTCTGGAAATATTATTTTTTTTCAAATTTTTTTTTTGGAAATAATTTGTTTATTCTATTTTTAGTAGATATGATGTTTTTTAGGTAAATACTATGAAAATATACTTCCAAATTTGATTTTATATATATTTTGTATAACAAATTGATATATTAGTCGATACATTCCATGTAAAATATCCACCGATAGATTCCAATATATCCCGATATATCTATTTTTTGGAGATCGATACATTAGTCGATAACGATATTTTGTACTATGGGCCTGCTTACACACACGCGCTCTCATTCAATGCACAGAATATTCTCATCAGTTACATAATTAATTCACAGGGATGATCCACGCGCGTTACACATTTAATCCTCATTATGATGACGGAGAATCTGCAAGATCCACGATCCACGCCTTTCTACCTTCTATAAGAACAGAACTACGATGGCTTGATCTCTAAGTTCAATCCCCTCGAGCTAAGAGTACGTAGGCAATCTCGATCTCAACGAGGTGCAGCCACCCCGACCTAAAATCTCCCCCTTTGGTCAAGTCTCCCAGCGACCTGACCTAGTAGTGCATTAATCTAGAAATAGGTTAATACATTTGGCGCCGACTGCAAGGAATTCGATAAAATCGAAAAACCCAAACCCTCCCACCCTTCTCAAAGTCATCTATTCAAATGACTACCCCAGAGTTAACTATCAATGATCTGCATGCTCAAATCACTCTTTTGCAGAAAGAAAATGCACGCCTGAAAGCCGCACAAACCAATCCCCAACAAGGTGAAAATAGCGGACATGGAGTCGTTCCCGCTAATGATTCCAACCAGAAATTCGAACAACTCAGCCAACAACTGGCGGAGTTCAAAGCCTCCCAGGCTCTCCTTCACCATTCCAAGAGCCACACCGCGGAGCAACTTGCTGTACAGTCCCTCCAGCAGTTCCAGGAGTCTCCTTTCTCCAAGGAGATCCTCGAACATGATTTGCCAAACAAGCTGAATGCCCCCAAATTCGAACAGTATGCCGGAGTCGGAGATCCAACCGACCACATCAAGGGATTCCGGAAATCCCTTCCTCTGATCAAGGAGGATCACCTTTTATGTTTGCTGTTCCAGTCTAGTCTCACTGGACCTGCTCTCGACTGGTTTCACCGTTTGAAATCAGGATCCATCAGCGCCTTTGCAGAGCTCGAGAAACAATTCGTCATCTTCTACATCTACAACAAGAAGCGCCCAGTCACCATCGATTCCATCTTCAAAGTCAAGCAGCGAGATGGTGAGTCACTAAGCGTTTTCTTTGCTCGTTTTAAGTCTGAATTACACTCAATTCAGGATTTTGCAAAGGAGCACGAGACCTTTGCAACCATCGCATTCACCCACGGTCTGACCCAGGGGTCCGACCTCCACAAGTCGCTAGCCATGAAGCGGCCTTCATCCCTGGATGAGCTCTACCTAAAGGTAGATCGTTATATCAAGCTCGAGGAAGCCCTCACTGGGAGGGAGAAGAATCACGTAGTCAGCAATGTGGAGTCTGACTCAACCAAGCGACCTCGGTCAGATGGCAAGAGGTTCAAGGGTAAGTCGTTGCCTACTGAGCAGCGAGAGTATCACCGGTTCACAAGACCAGCCGGTTACATATTCGAGCGAATCAAGCACAACCACTGGTGCAGGATTCCTACCTTCACACAGCTGGAGGATACATCTGGTCGACCGTACTGCAAAGTCCACAAGGTACGGTGTCATCAAACAGATGACTGTCGCGTTCTGAAACGCGCACTGCAAACATCGGCCGACGAGAAAAAGGCTCAACAATTGGATCCTCGGAAGGAATGAGGAATCCACAGGCAAGCGGGTGAGGAAGGAGTCCAGAACGCCTCCCCGTTCCCCAAAAAGAAATCACAGCAAGGCCAGAACGGCCTCAGCAAGTCCAGTCCGCAGCAGAGGGCGTAGCCTCTCCCAACCACTACACCATAATAAGCGGTTTGCAATGGTAATATGGCATTGCAAATTTTATTTGCAACGCCTTTATGCCGTTGCAACTACAGCGTTACAAATACCGTTGCAAATATTTGCAAATATTTGCAACGGTTGGTTGACATTGCTATGTTTGTATTTGCAACGTCTTATCGGCATTGCTTATTCTATATTTGCAACGCCCATAGTGCGTTGCATTTATTTTATTTTGCAACGGTTATTGTTGTTGCATAACTGTTTTTAAATTGATAAATATTTGAAAATGCAACGCCATTAGGCGTTGCAAATGTTTGTAATAACGGTAACCTGGTACTTTGCAACATGTATTTGTAATGCCTATAAGGCGTTGCAAATTATAAAAAAAAAAAAAAAAAAAATATTTTTGCTATTCTTCATTAATGGTTTAATTGCAGGCCTCCATTGCCTTTTCTACAATGTGGTGAATTCATAGTGATAACAATCAAAGACCAGAAAACTGCATCTTAGAGCTATTGTTTTCCACCACCAGCTTCTACAGGTAACAAAACGAAGTCTATGGATCCTTTGGAAAACATTCAGGTTAAAAATTACAAACCTCTAGCAGCAAAAGACCTTTGATGAGAGATTTCTTTCTTCCATCCAGCATCTACTGCTTTGTCAACCATAGGTACATATTCATCATACTCTGCATATCCCACAGTATAGCTTCCCTTAATGCCAACTTTAGCCTGCATGTCCAGAAAGCAGACATATAATGACAAAAAAAAATTGACTTTCAAAGTACAAACACCTTCCCCAAAGGACTATTATAAACTTCAATTAAAAACTGCTGGGCTTGCACACCATTATTGAGGAAGTAGTTCAAGGACAGCCTAAGATCATTTTTGCTTTACTTCGTACTAGTGAAAACAGAACTCTTCCAAAATCAAATTTGAACAAATGTAGAGTACAAACATTCTACCAGTAAACAGAACACTAATGTCGGATTAAACTCCAGTATCTCTGAGGAAGAACAAATTTCTAAAATCTTGAAGAAGGCAAATGCAATGTATAAAATAGTTACTGAAAACTGCTTAGCATTAACTTCCTCATTATTGAGGAAGTAGTTCTAGACTTCTAGGACAGCCTAAGATCACTTTTGCTTTATTTTGTACTAGTGAAACCAGAACTCTTCCAAAATCAAATTTGAACAAATGTAGAGTACACACTTTATACCAATAAGCAAAATATTAATGTCGGATGAAACTCAACTATCTGTGAGGAAGAACAGATTGCTAAGACCTTGAAGGCAAATGTAATGTATAAAATAGTTAATAAAAACTGCTTAATATTAACTTCCTCATATAGAATGAAAGAAAGAGCCAACTGAAAACAGACTTCAGATTTCTCCTAACCATAAAGATTTTAAACTACCGAATCTCATTCCAATTTTTTAAGAATGTTAAATCACAATGTTTGTAAGCAACAATGTTAATTCTTCTAATTGGTGATGCTACATGACTAATCCCACTCACAAATTTAACAGAAACAAGACTTACTTCTTCACGGACAGGTGTCAGAAGAGGATGTGCATAACTCCTCATTGCTTTCGGAGAGGCAATATCTTCAGCTTCTGACCCTGACTCGGCAGTGGATATATCCCCACCCTTTATCTGTATCAGAGAAGATATTAACAAACCTTCAACATCAAGAAACTAAAATCAAAGAGCAGTTCCCATGCTAAAGAATTCTAAAAATGAATCGAAGTCCCTACCGCTGGGTAATGTGGCCTTGCATAAACAATTGTCTTCCCCTCACTGTTGGTAACTGTCACAATTTGTCTAACGCATTCTGCTTCACCATTTAAAACCATCTGCAACAACGTACATGTCCAATGCGATCAATACAAGAATTACAATTTTATAAAGAAAGAGCAAACATATGTGAAGTTCCGAGGGTCAATTTAAAACCTTCTGTATGATAGGGTCCTTCCATGGGCCCTTATCAGACCTGAGGCAACTTCCCTGATCCGCACAAGTACAAGTCCCTCCAAGAAATTCTGGCAACTCACTGAAGGAAACCAATATATTAAAGAAGTGTTAACTAACACTATATTAAGACTGATGTATACAATAGTTAATTTAACAAACTATAAAAGAAAAACTAAACACCTGGCATCAATTATCTCAAGCAACTTGCTCTGGTACTTGTTTCCAAGAACCTGAGGAGGAATCCTAACACAATTAATACTTAAAAAATAACCTTTATCCTCATTGAAAGTCAACCATAAAAACTACAAGCAGACAGAAGTAAAGCATTCTGGCATACATGAATCTTCGAAGTAGTTTTGGGATCAAGAAAAGACTTCACAGTGCTCCAGAGAAGCCTAAAACCAGGACCAGCATTGATGATAAACATTCGGCAAAGAGTCTGTGACATATAGATATCTTGTCATAATGCAGTAATTTAATATATAAGAGGCATATATCCGATACAGTTCCAGAGACGTACCTCAGGGTAGTTGTCTCCATCAATCTTATTCAGCCTAACAATCAGTTCTCGAGCAGATTTTCTGAAATTCTTTAAACTCTAAATAACTCAAAACAAAAACAATAAAAAGAAAAAGTCATTTTGTTGTGCTTTGAACATAGCATAAAATCACTAAATCAAAACCACTGCAACGAATTAAAAAAAAAAAAAAAAAAAAAAAAGAAGAAGAAGAGTAACTTATGTCTAAGTTAAAAGAGAGACTACAGCAAAAGTGGATCACTAGTACAAAATAAAGCAAAAGGTAGGTATGTGCCCAACGAACAACAATAACGACATTGAACTAGTGCAATTTGTTCAAAATGTTAATTACATTCAAAATATAAAAAATGCAATTTGTTCGAAGGCTCACCCATCTCCCCTCCTCCTTTATCCGGGCTTGGGACCGGCAATGCATTTGCATTGGCGGAGTTAAAAACGGGATTTTACACTTCAAAGCTAATTGCCAACTACGTGAAAAGGAAAATCACTTACTTATCATTAACTGATCCTAATAATAATTACTGCCATAACACGGAAGCCTAGAAGTCAAGATGTATTTCATCCATTTGTACAATTAATTTAAAACAGTAAAAGCAACCATTCATCAGCACGACACATAAATAATTAATACTTCAACCGAGCATCAAGCCAAACTAAATATCCCCCATCAATTATTTCATGCAGAGTCTCCATTCCATCTTGTGGGCCATCATATATCGAAGCATTTCCATCCAAGACTTTCTGCACCCAAACCTTTTTTTCACCAGGAAAGATTGTTCTACCATGACAAGTTCCAGCTGTTTCATTAGTCACTACATACCCTTCAGCAACTTCCTTCCGAGTTTTATCCAAAAGGATGACTTTGGGATTATCAACAGACCTAGGGATTGGATCAACATGCTCAAATAGATTCATCAAATTTTGGGGGGTTGGTTGAGAAGGGCAATGAACTGAATTGGAACCAACTTCCGGTTGAGGCGTATTGGTAAATGGTGTTAGTCGAGCACCAGGAGCCGCATTAGTACTCATTTGATTCATAAAAGCCTGCCAAACAATAAACAATTCAAAATATATAAATAACAATTTATAATAGTATCTAACAGTTAAGATGCAAATCAAAAATTATGTTCAACATTTTTCTCCAAAAAGCTGTCCTTGGACCTTACCATAAATGCATTACTTATGTTCTTCATTTCAGTTTGCATTACACCCATCTGAGCCTCCAGCTTTGAAGTTGATGAATCTGCATTATGAAGTAATGACTTTCCAATAGCCGCAAATTGTAGCTGCTTTTTTGATGTGTATGAGCAAAATCCTCGAGTTCGAGTTCTCTTTTCAGGGCCAAAAACTTCAGCCAAAGCATCAGAGTCCATATCAACATAGTCCTCCATGCCCTCTTCGTTCGAGGTTGAGCTCATTATTCGTTCATGGGCTTCAGCCAAAGAAAAACATCAAAATTTTGGGATGGTGCCTTCGGCCCTGGAATAAGCAAGGTCAATATTTGGAACTCTGGTTTCATGCATAAGGAAGGTGGTAGATTATAAGGTACTACAATGACAGGCCAAACACTGTAACTAGAAGATAGAAGGCCACGTGGATTAAACCCATCTGTTGCAATTCCGAGCCAAACATTGCGTCCTTCATTAGCAAAACCTGGCCATTTTAATTTAAATGTTCTCCATTGTACAGAATCAATAGGATGACGCATGTGGTCATAAGAAGGTGTTGCACGAGCATGCCAGGTCATTGCATCAGCTATCCACGGAATTGTATACAACCTCTTGAGTCTTGGAATTAAAGGGAAATGTCTTAAAACCTTTCTCGGCTCTTTTGATTTTTTTTTATTGGTTTTCCCCTCTCGTACTTTAAACCTAGGTTCTCTACATTTAAAGCATTCATCTGCATGTTCATGCTCCTTATAATATAAAACACAATTATTTACGCATGCATGAATACACTTAGCCTTCATCCCTAGATCTTTTAACATTTTCTTCATAATTGGGTATTTCGTTGGCAATGTGTTTCCTTTTGGTAACCATTTTCTAACTAAACCCAATACTGCAGTTACACTAGCTCCTGACCAACCAAATTGTTTTTTTAAGTGGTGCAATTCCACAATAGCAGAAAGAGTTGTCTTAGGTCCCTCACATGAAGGGTACAATTTCTCTTTTGCTTTTTCCTTATATTCATTATACATTTTGGGTAGGTCTGGTTCGTGATCAACATGCATTGTATACTCATCAGTACTACCTGGTACCCCTTCGTGTTTTCCGTAAGCAACATCAACAAAATTTTCCATTCCAATCCCTCCATCAACCATAGTTTCTTCCTGAATATTTACCCTTTTTACTATATACGGTTTTTCACCATGTAAAACCCATACTTTATACGTTGGGTCTATACCGCTTAAAATCAAATGTCTTCTTAGATCTTGAAGGGATACACTCTTTATATTTTTGCACTTCTTACATGGGCAAGTACATGTTGTGGACCCAGAATTATTTAATTCCACAAATTTCACAAAATCCCTGACCCCTTCCAAATACACATCACTAAATCTATTTCCTTCACTCATCCACTCTTTTTGAATTGGGTGCGACATTCTGCAAGACTATATAAAGAAAAGATTTAGGAGCTTTCGAAATTTATAAAACAATCTTGTTTTATTCTCGAATTTGTTATCCTAACAATGCACTTGATCAGATTACTTGGGCTGCACAATAAAACTATTCAATACCATCTAAGCTAAGATTGTAGAACTAAATAAAAAGCATGTGTTTGCACCTGACCTGGTTAACTTTTTCAGGCTTTTGTAGCTGACCTGGTTAACTTTTTCAGGCTTGGGTAAAAGGGTTTGAACATGAAGAACAAAGTCTTATTGCATTTGAGCAGACATTAATGCATTTGTAGAATGTTTTATCACACAGTTACTTATATCTCTAAGTAAGAACAAGGGGTAGGGAAAGATAAGTCAATGCAGGAAATTGAAGAATATGAGAGAACAAAGTTAAGAAAATCAATTGAATTTTCATTAAATTGGATTAAAATATCAACTCAAGCTCTATAAGTACACAAAGCAACATCATATTCCATATTTACCAGAAAACAAGTGAGAAGCTCAAGGAAAACAAGTTAATCATTAATTAGTTTTTTTGAAAATCGATGCTTCTAATTAAGTTTTTTGGATGCTCAGCTCATATTTTCCACCAAAAGTAATATGTTTTATCAGCTGACATGGATATGGGTCCAAATATCTAATTTATTTGAAGAATCTAAATATAACATTAATCCAGCTTCCATACATTGGCATTTATCTGATACTTGAATTTCAGCCAAATATGACCTACAATAGCATATACACAAAGGGAAACATAACTAAATCTCAGTTGGAACTTGGAAGCTAACTATTGTAATCCTGTCTTACTTGAGTACAGAAACCAACTTCAAAAAAACAATACCAGTTTTACCACTATTACTCGTGGCCAGGAGCCCAGGACTTTGTCCTGCAATGGCAACCGGCTGCTCAACTCTAATCGGTGCTCTTGAAACAACCGCTGTGTGTCTTTATAAGAGTAAGAATTTCATTATTCTGTTTGAACATTCCAAGCTTATATTAAATATCAACGCATAATGGTGTGACTTATCCGGGATGCTGACAGAAAAAACACCCCTTAAGCTTTATCAAGAGGTTGGAAAACAGGACGTTATTAACCAATCAAAACTTTAATACAACCTTTTTCTGATCCTGCTGGAGTTTGAATATTTCAAACTTATTCTAGTCGACACTTATAATGAATATAATCGCTAAAAGAGTGCAAACACAAAAACAAAACAAAAAGATTCCACTGCCCATGACAAAAACAAACTTTTCAGTTAGTAATCCCAGACCAGACAGCCTATCTGTGTTTGAAACTCCTGCGAAAAAATCTTATGAAATTTACACCAGATATACACTCGTTTTAACTTGGTTCAGGAGGAACTAATTTTAAGCTGCGCATCCACTCGCAGAAACTTAAATCATCAAAGTGAAGAAAGCTGCTCTTCAGCCTGCGAACGTGAACATGCACATGCTCCACATAATATGAATTTGTTAATATCTAGATTTGAATTTTTAGTGTTTAGCTTGCATAGTGGTATATTATTCTCGCAGAATCTTTTTTTTTTTTTCTTTTCTGAAATCTTGTTATTCTTATGAATTGCAGATCCAAGTTAACAGGAGTGATTATGACAACGTTATTGGTGCATTGCCATATCTTAAAGTAAACCGGAAGGCAGGGTAAGGTGATGATTCATTTAGCATGACTCACTTGATTCCTTTGTTGATTTACCTTTGTGATTTATGTAATTGAATATGCCTACCTGTTGTCAGAAATGATGTTTTTCTTGTTCTATGAAACTTAGTACATGTCTTAAGTTTTTTATAGAGATCTATCAAGACTTCAGCTGATAACAACTTAATTAGAAGCATCGATTTTCAAAAAAAAACAAGT
This sequence comes from Aquilegia eximia, assembly GCA_023053565.1. Lineage (NCBI taxonomy): Eukaryota > Viridiplantae > Streptophyta > Magnoliopsida > Ranunculales > Ranunculaceae > Aquilegia > Aquilegia eximia. The sequence continues at coordinate 21,371,321 of JALIGU010000003.1, forward strand.
TAATCATTAATCTCCATAATCAATCACACAAGGATTGATTTTTCTGTAATTTTCAACAAGTTCAAATAGCAATTTTCAGTACCCTATCAATCTCACACAAACAAACAATAATCTCACACAAAGTGAATTGAATAAGAAGGAGGAAAGGTAGTGATGAAAAAGACGAAGACTTACCGCGATAGGAGAGGCGACGATCGAAAACGGAGAGAATAGGCAGCGCGTTTGGAGTTGGGAAAGAGAAGAGAAAAATTTTCTAACGAGAAGAAGAGATGAGGCAGCAGATGATTTTTCTGTAATTTTGAACAAGTTCAAATAGCAATTAATCATTAATCTCCATAATCAACCACACAAGGATTGATTTTTCTGTAATTTTCAACAAGTTCAAATTGCAATTTTCAATACCCAATCAATCTCACACAAACAAACAATAATCTCACACAAAGTGAATTGAATAAGAAGGAGGAGAGGTAGTGATGAAAAAGACGAAGACTTACCGCGATAGGAGAGGCGACGATCGAAAACGGAGAGAAGAGGCAGCGCGTTTGGAGTTGGGAAAGAGAAGAGAAAGATTTTCTAACGAGAAGAAGAGATGAGGCAACAGATGAGTTTTTAGAAAAGAGAAGAACTCACTGATTCCCATTGCAACGCTGCACGTGCTAAAACCGTGCAGCGTTGCCTTTTCTCTCTTCCTTACCTAAATATTTTGTAACGCCATTTGGGGTTTCAACCATAACAGCAACGCATAAAAAAATAATATATTTATATTTTATTATTTTACAACAAAAAAATATATTTGCAACGGCGATAAGGTGTTGCAAATTTGCAACGCTAAATAACCATTGCAAATTGAGAAAAGCCTAGTTGCAAATTTGCTGTTTTGGTGTAGTGAACGTTTAGGTCCAACAGGAGACCTACGCGACCAAATCAACAAGAAGGTCGCACATAAGATCGACAGTGACAGTGAATCGGACAGTCATGTAGTCTACATGATTGACGAATCCAACCACACCCCTGTCTCTCGAGAGAAGAAGAGACGAGTAGAACATCTTCATCATGTCTACTCCATCACTGGCCGAGCAGCTCGTTTCAACATCCCTGCCCGCCAAGAGTCCGACATCACTTTCACCGAGGACGACCTCAACAAGGTCGTTACTCCTCACAACGACGCCCTTGTCGTCGAGCTGCGGATTGCAGACTACACCATCAAGAGGGTATTCATAGACCCTGGCGCATCATGCAACATCCTCATGTACAGAACCTTCAAAGACATGAGGTTGCCTGATTCAGTTCTCATCCCAGATTTCACTCCTATCTTGGGCTTCAACAGTTCAAGAGAGGATCCCAAGGGTGAAATTCTGTTGCCCGTCACCGTGGGCAGGAAGGAAGACAAGGTCGTTATGACCACCAAGTTCAGCATCCTGAATATCGCAAGCAAGTACAATGCGATTCTGGGTCGAAAGTGGATCCATGCTATGAGAGGTGTGCCGTCAACATATCATCAAGTATTCCGCTATCCTGGCCCTCATGGGATAATGGAACTTCGCGGCAATCAAAACACCGCACAGGAATGCCATGGCATTGTTGAAGCTGTACCACAGTCAAAGCCATCCACCTCTGGAGCCAAGGATGCTGAAGTCAAAGGAAAGAGCCCAATCTCACCAGAGGCTCAACAGGGCGACAACAAGTCAAAGAGCCCTTCCAAAGAAAACAGTGAAGCCACCAAATAGCAACTACAGAAGGAGCTAGCGAGCTCCCCCAAGCTAAATCTCAGAAGTACTGATCCAGGTGTACGTGTGAACATTGGGTCAGAAGATGACCCGAGATATATCTATGTAGGTGCAGAGTTGAAGGAAGATAAGTTCAATAACTTTGTAAATTTTCTTTCAACTAATAAAGATGTTTTTGCTTGGTCGTATATCGATATGCCTGGTATAGATCCATCAATTGCATGTCATAAACTGCGGGTCAATCCTAATTATCGACCTGTAAAGCAAAAACCAAGAAGGCTTGCTCCCAAATTTCACGAAGCTGTCAATGAAGAGATCAGCAGACTGAAACAGGTCGACTTCATCAGGGAGGTCGATACTCCAGACTGGCTAGCCAACATCGTACCAGTCTTAAAGAAGAATGGGAAAACAAGAGTCTGCATCGACTTCACAAGTTTGAACAAAGCTTGTCCTAAAGATTCATTCCCACTGCCACGAATCGATAGGCTAGTCGATCAGACATGCGGTTTTGAGCTACTGTCATTCATGGACGCATACTCAGGGTATAACCAGATCCCAATGTACGAGCCTGACCAAGAGAAGACCTCTTTCACAACAGAGCAAGGTATTTTCTGTTACAAGGTTATGCCATTCGGGTTAAGGAATGCAGGAGCAACCTATCAAAGACTGGTCACCAGAATGTTCGACGACCTCCTAGGTCGAACAATGGAAGTCTACATTGACGACATGCTAGTGAAGAGTGACAAAGAGCAAGATCATTTGTACAATCTCGACCAGGCATTCCAAAGATTAAGACAATACAGAATGCGTCTTAATCCAGAGAAGTGTCTGTTCGGGGTTGCATCAGGAAAATTCCTCGGCTACCTAGTCACCAGACGGGGCATTGAAGCGAATCCCGACCAGATCAGAGCCCTGATCGACATGCCTAGCCCAAAAACAAAGAAACAAATCCAGAAACTAAACGGCATGGTATCAGCTCTGAACAGATTCATCTCCAGAGCATCAGATAAGTGCAGACCAATGCTTCATATCCTAAAGAAGGGGGCTACATATGAGTGGACAGAAGAATGCGAGAAAGCCTTCAATGATCTCAAGGCATATTTGTCTACTCCACCAGTTCTCACAAGGCCCAACGATCGTGATGTACTTGGCGTTTACCTCGCAACATCAGATTTTGCGATCAGTGCAGTACCTTTTAAAGAAGAAAACCAGGTCGAGCGACCTATCTATTTCACAAGCAAAGTCTTACAGTAGGCCGAAATAAGGTACACACCTCTCGAGAAGTTAGCATTAGCCTTACTTTACGCTGCATGCAAATTCAAACCTTATTTCCAAGCGTACACTGTAAAAGTAATCACCGACCAGCCACTACGCCATATTCTTGAAAAGAAGAACAAAACAGGTCGTATGGCTCGATGGGCAGCCGAGTTGGGTGATTACACTTTTGAGTTCGTTTCACGGCAGGCCGTCAAGGGCCAGGTCGTTGCAGATTTCTTGGTAGACTATCCAGCAGAGGATACCAATTGGGAACCAGAACCTGAAACAAGGCAAGTCCAATACAGCCCTCCTGACACATGGCAGCTGTATGTGGATGGTTCCCATAACTCCAACGGAAGTGGCATAGGTGCTGTATTAATTTCTCCTGAGGGTTCACAGCTCGAGAGATCAACTCGTCTCGACTTCGCGACCTCCAACAACGAGGCCGAGTACAAAGCCCTAATCCAAGGCCTACAAATGGCCATCGACCTACAAGCAGTTCGCCTGAGGGTATACAACGACTCACAACTGGTAGTCAATCAGATTACCAGTAATTACCAGATCAATGGGGTCAACCTAATCAGGTATGCTAGCAAAGCGAAGGAGCTCATCAACAAGCTCAGTTATTTCACAATCGAGCACATACCAAGAGATGACAACAGGCATGCTGATTCATTGGCATTCTTAGCATCTAAGATCGAGTCAGACAGACCGCGGGCTCTCACTATAGCAATCAGTACACAGCCCGCATATCTATTCAAGGAAGAAGATGTTCATCAAATCTCTGATCTACTAGAGACAATTCCAGCAGATATCCAAGGGACTTGGATGGATCCTTTCATTATTTACCTTCAAACTGGTGTCCTACCATCCAACAAAAAGGAAGCCAGTCAGCTATTGCATAAAGTCACAATGTACAAACTCCATGAGGGTAAACTTTTCAGAAAATCCGCAACTGGTTTGTTATTACGGTGCCTAATCCCCAAACAGGGCCAGATGATATTTCAAGAAATCCATGAAGGAGAATGTGGAAACCACTCCGGAGGGCGAACCTTAGCCCATAAAACAATCTCCCAGGGATACTTCTGGCCAAGAATGAAGGAAGACGCCAAGAAATTCGTTTTGAAGTGTGTAGAATGCCAACGATTTGCTGATAAGCAACATCAGCATCCCAACGATCTCATCAACATCACTACACCATGGCCATTCCACATGTGGGGGCTTGATATCATGGGTCCCCTAATCAAAGAGAAGAAATCAGAGAAGAGATTCGTTCTAGTGGCCGTCGATTATTTCACTAAATAGGTGGAAGCTGTTGCACTAACCAACGTCACCCAAGCAGATGTGCAGAGATTCATGTGGCAAAACATCATCACAAGGTTTGGCCTACCAAAACGAATAGTCACAGACAATGGCACTCAGTTCGTTGGCAAAAACATCAAGGCTTTTTACAACCTATGGAAAATCGAGCATTCAAGATCAACGCCTAGATATCCACAAGCCAACGGCCAGGTCGAAGCTGCAAATCGACAAATTCTAAACAACCTGGAGAAGAAGCTCGAAGATCAGCATGATCAATGGCCACAACAGTTGGAGAACATCCTATGGGCTTATAGAACAACCCCTCGTACATCCACTGGGATGTCACCATTTAGTCTATGCTATGGAGTTGAGGCCGTTATTCCCACCGAGTTAACATTTGGAACGACCAAATCTCTTCTGGTCGATACAGAGCTTAACGATCAGGTCTGGTCGTTCGGAATAGATCTCCTCGAAGTGCGACGAAACCACACAGTTATAAAGCTTGAGCAGTATCAACAACGACTTAAGCGAGCTTATAACAAAGGCGTACGACCTAGATCTTTTCAACCAGGAGAACTAGTTCTAAGGAAAATGTTCCACAACAAGAGGAAGAACATCATTAGCAAACTCAATGCCAACTGGGAAGGACCTTACATTATCACCAAGGTTCAAAGCAACGGTTCTTATCGTCTTCAAACACCAGAAGGAGAGATCGTTAAGAACCCATGGAATGCTTATCACTTGAAAAAGTTTTATCAATGAAATGTAAGCATCTATTCATTACATTTCAATATATAAACTCATCTTTGCCTTCATCTCAGCTCAAACATGAATGGCTCTTAAAGGTCTAATCCCTCGACCTACAAATTATCAAAACTCTAGTCCATTTGATGATTTTAATTTGTTAAGTTCAAACATCTGCAACTTAACTTGGTGCATTGGTCATATCATTCCCACGACCTCTGTACAATCAAGCAACCATGCACACGACCTCATCCACCAGCAGGTCCAACACTATGGTTACTACTTGTTTGCAAAACTCATACAAGCAGACAACGTAGCAAGAGTGACAATAAAAGGTAAATCATTGAATTTTCTTTTTTCTTAAGGAGATTCTAACCATTACAGGTAAAAACAAAGTCAAACTAAGGCATATAAGAAGAACTGTTTCAGTCCGTCCTGCTTGCAGCCATTCATCTCGTCTACCTGCCTTCTGAACGAGCTACCAGGACTCCCTGGAAACTAGCTGATCAGAATGGCTTAAGTACAAGCTCATCAAGTTTAATGCTGTTCAATACAATTACAAACAAAAACAATTGTCTTCTCAAGCTCACAAACTCAGAGGACTGCTTAGAAGAAGACCAAAGAAGACGTACTGCAAGAACAAGGAGTGCAAGAAGCAAACTTTGCACAAGGTTACCCAATACAAGAAAGTGGGGACCCGGACTAGTTCATTGCTGCGCTGGCTGGTCGCTAGAACCTTCAACTTCCATACAGCCACTGGCGACCTGGTCACTAGGGCCCATCAAGGTGTCCTGAGCTGGCGCCAAAGTTTCTTCGGCCCCACCTCGCGTCTCCTCTCCCTCGGGCGACCCCATCAAAGCTTTCTGCAGTTGCTCACAGTAGGCCTGCCACCCTGCACCATTTTCCTGGCTTACGTTCTGCCAGTGGTCAGCAGAAGCCTTAGCAGCAGCCAAACTTTCCTTTAACTGCTCATTGGTCTCCTTCAACGCTGCGACCTGAGCATCCCTGTCCCTCACCTTGCACTCCGCAACAGCAGCAACGTTCTTCGCCTAATCAAGCTTCTCGTTCAGCTCCTTCAGCTCAACCTCAGCTCGGGCACCAACTTCAGCGACAAGGCGCACTTCCTGGAAGCTCGCATTAACCTACAAGTGCAAGCAGAATTAGGCAATGACAACTAAGCAGAAACAAAGAAAATAATAATCGCAACACTCACCAAAGCCAGCGCCGCATTTAACTTCGAGCAGGTGACCAACAAGGTCTGAGACTTCACAGGTCGAGCATCAGCTTCCAGAACGATGCCTTCATTAACAGCCCGGGTGACGCAGAGGTCGTCAATAGCACTGTCGTTATCATATACGACATCCCTCTCACCACGGCCGTCCAAATAGTCGAATGGCCCAGGGCGAAACACAGACGACACACAGACGACACACCCTTGCCTTTCTCCAAGGGCCGAACAGCAGTCTTCCTGGACACAGAGGACATCTCAGGAGCTCCAGCAGACGGGGTAAGAGCAGGTGTCGCACAATGGGCCGCTCCAACAGCTTCAGCTTACCTGAATGAGACCTCTTCTTCTGCCCAGAAAAGGCAGGCAGTTTGGGAAATGAAGGCGGAGGAGACACGACTAGGGGGCTCGCCACTACCTCCACCGGGCGGGAGCTACCACTAACTCTCTCTTTCTCCACAGGTCATTCCTTCTCCGACCTCCGAACAGCGACACCAGACCGCTCTCTTTCAGCAGGCCTCGAGCAACCACCAGCTCGTTCCTTCTCCTCAGCAGGCTTCGAGCTACTACCAGCTCGTTCCTTCTCACCAGCACGCGAGCTGCCAGCAGAACGCCCAGCCTCACCTTTATGTATAGCAGACATATGAGCCTTCCTCAACGACTTCCTCCTCTGAAGCTCTTCCGTAACTGTTTTCGGACCACCTTTAGGAATAAAATGCTCCTTCAGGTGGGGTAAGAAATTTATCTTACGCTCGTCAGACCAGAAACCAAAACCGTTCAAGGCGGATCTCAGATCGTTCTTCCTCACAAGATGATCGTCCCTGATCGCTGCAAAAAGATACAACATAATCAGGTACAGAAAAAGGAAAATCTCCTAAGACTAACGACCAGAAACTTACGAGCATCATTCCTAGTCACATGATGCAACTGGATGCTCCCCTCAATGATCGACCCAGTAATCAGCATGGGATCTTTCCACCATGGCTCACTACTTACAGGATAGATCAAAGGCAAACGTTTTGGCCTAACTTGCATGTTATAGCCGGAAAGTCAGCCTTGGAGGAACGTTTGAAGCAGAAGTGGTCCAACACATCCTTCACAGTGACGTTCCACCTATGCAACTTGTTGAGGTCTTCAATTACCCTCATGTTCCTCCAGAAATTGCCATTCATCTGGCAAGGGGCTCGACCAATAGCATTCAACAGGTCGACCACCAAAGAAGACAATGGCAGCCTCAGCCCAGCTCGGAATTGGGTCAAGGTAAAAACACTCGAAAAAGGATTTTTAGGTCGATACTCAGCAGAAAGTAAACGATCTCCTAAAAATCTAATCTCCAAATGATCAATGGAGCTAAGACCATACTGCTTCCTAAATGCAATGTGCCTATTTACGTACTTAAGGTTCACTACTCTACTCATCGAACCATCGTCTCCTTCCACCATCTCCTCGTCAGACGAGTCAGCCCCGTGAGAGCCACTACTCTGGGGGCTATCAGGGTCTACACCACGAACGGGCGACAAAGGTTCAGAATGAGTCCTTTCAGACTCATATTCCTCACCGCCACCACCACTCAGATTATCATTTTGAGAGTCACTCAAATCAGACATTTCTCTCAAGCAACAGAAATGAAAACAGAAGATGAAGGAAAAGAAAGAGAAGAAAACTAACCTCACGAGCTCTCAAAGTTCTTCAGATCGCAAGAATAAAGCGGCAGCAATTCAAATGAAAGTGAAATAGGTAAACCTTTCTCAACAAAGCTACAGTTTAAATACTGCAGCTCGTACAATCCCAGCCATCAGTTCGAAAAAGGTGAACGGCTGAGATCGAACAGACGATCCACTTCCATTGCAGTTATTTTCCACTTCATAAAAGATTCACATCCACCGTCGGATCAACCCACGTGCCACGCAACAACTATATCAGGCAAGACGTGCGCCAGTTGCCATAACTGCGCAGCTAACTGCTCGAGGAAAATCTTCCACTTCCTCGTAAGAGCACCATGATTAGTACAGACAAGTCTGCATGACCGCCACGTCAGCAAATTCAAAAGCAAACTACAAATCAGCATCGATAAGAGTCCTTAGTCTTTTCAGCCCGACTTCTACAGCCGACCTAAAAAGAGGGGGCTTATGTAGGGGTACTACATACTTCAACCAATCAAAAGCAGCCACGTGGCACAGTCATTCATCCATCAGGTCGCCACGCTCTATACCTGCTAGTAGCTCGACCTCACAACGAGCAGCGGCCTGCTTACACACACGCGCTCTCATTCAATGCACAAAATATTCTCATCAGTTACATAATTAATTCACAGGGATGATCCACGCGCGTTACACATTTAATCCTCATTATGATGACGGAGAATCTGCAAGATCCACGATCCACGCCTTTCTACCTTCTATAAGAACAAAACTACGATGGCTTGATCTCTAAGTTCAATCCCCTCGAGCTAAGAGTACGTAGGCAATCTCGATCTCAACGAGGTGCAGCCACCCCGACCTAAAATCTCCCCCTTTGGTCAAGTCTCCCAGCGACCTGACCTAGTAGTGCATTAATCTAGAAATAAGTTAATACAATAAAGTTTCATTCAAAAGGGGAACAAAAGAAGTTAATAGTGCATTGTTAGCACATTCTAAGCTAGCTAGGTACTCTGCACACTGGTTACTTTCCCTGAAGACATGTTCAAATCTAATTTCCTGAAACAGTAGAGCCAGTTGAAGTATTACTGCAGTAATTCCCAAACAATACCATATGTTGCATTAGTTATGTTGGTAAGAATTTTGATACACCATAAACTGTCATAGCATACTTGAATTCTCTTGATGCCCAATCCATGTGCTAATCTTATTCCTTCTAGTACACCCTGCATCTCTTGTTGAAACATTTCTCTGGTTGTGGAGTTTCCAACAAATGCTGCAATGACATTGCCTTCTCTGTCCCGCAGTAGTCCACCAACCCCGTTGTTGCTTCCTTGACTGTACCATCTGCATTAAGCTTAATAAAACCATGTGGTGGTGGCTCCCATGTGTGGAAGATCCTTTGTTTATGTTTAAAGTTGACAACAATCCTTAGCCTTTCTGCTAACACTCAATTTTCAATGGTGTCCTCTACTTCTTTCAGTTTGCTTTGGATGTATGTCCTCATTTCGTGGATGCACCTATCCCTTAGAGCTTCAGCTGCAAGTGTCTTTCCGGCAAACCTCCTTTGTTTTCTCTCTCTCCATATAAAGTAGACCACATCACAAACAAAGATATTGTAGACATCTGACTTCATTCCTTTCTTTCTGCTTATTTTGAAAATTATTTTCCATTCCTCCTGGAATGATTTGTGACTTGTGTCTAGCCCTAGGAAAGCCTTATTTCCCTCTTTTGAATATTATATAACGTGTTATATAATATCTCATAAATAATGTTTCCTAATTTTGGAACTCTGCAGAGAATACGTGGAAGGTTCAAGGAAAGGAGCTGTCATGCCCACAACTCATACAATGCTTTTGAAAGTTATAACTATGACAAACTAGATGTTATCATGAAATTATTGTAGGCCAAACTGGCAGTCCCATTAGATAAGAGTGGGATCTTCTGGCAGTAAGTTTTCGTATTATTATGAATAATATAACTACATGACTAAAGGTAATTTGCCTTGCAACAAATGGTTTCAGAACAGTATAAGAAGAAATTTTCGGACATGCATGACAGACAAAGAGGATCACATGCTTAAAGACGTACATAACAGTATAAAACCGAGCTCTTCTTCTAATGATATCTCTTCAATGTTCTGAAGGTGCTCCCTCTTCTTTCAATATAATCACATATGCCTACCAACAATCACAAATTAGTCATACCACTGCCATAAATATTGTTATATTGAGCAAAGTAATTAATGTAAACGGTAGAAGTAATTGTATATCTTCAAGCATCTCACCTATAGAACCAGCAGCGGAGCTAGCTAGCCTGTGCAAACAGAACTCAATTTCAGAAGTGGTGCAAGAAGATGAACGAAGTCAATGGATAAAGAAGAACACTTACCAAGCCCAAGCTTGTACACAGATGAGCAAACACGGTAAGGATATGTCCATGACAGCAAAGGACTCATTATCCTCTCGAAACCTCCCGTATAAGTCAAGCCTATAGCAACATGGAGGTTGGTACCAGAATTAGATTCTAAAATAGGGCCCAACTTGGGGTTCCCTTGAATAAAGAATGAAGGACTCCAATTGGGACCTGTTCTATCCCCAAGTTTAGCCTTCAGAGTAGCAACAACACTATCAGTAGGCTCTAACCGAGCAGGTCTAGACAAAGATCCATCTCCCTTGGCGGAAGACTGTTTCCAAGGAGTTTCCACGAGAAACAACGATAGAAGAGGGGCGTTTCTGGCCCCTTAAGCTTTTCTTTCGAAGACCCAACTTTGGACTTCTTATGCTTGAGAGAAACCCTTGGGGACTTGATTTTGAACCCCGACATAGAATGAGGTCTATCTTCTCTGGAGCTGTGCGGCCAAATCTGCATCAAGATCAACACATCTCGACGCTCTTCCAAAACTTTCAGAAGAAGGCAACAAATCAATAAGCCTTCGTTTGCGAGGAGTATCAGTGAGAGTCACTTTGAGTACATGACTCCTCTAAGCATCAGCTTCTTTCAGACTCTTGACATGGAACCTGGTGAAGCGTCCCCTCGAAACAGTGGGAGTATCCTTAGCCTTTGGGATAACAGCTTCCTTTGCTTCGGGATTGGCCTTGGCTTTAGGAGCTTCCATTCTCTCCTTCTTTACAGTAGATCGAATCGGAGGGTCCACCTTCGCAGCATCCAGAGTATTATCTGGCCACTCCAGATCCTTAGCCTCAACAGGGGGTAGAAACAGTGGCGGAGGTCCAATCGAACCAACCTAAATAAGGTTTCAACATCAATTTTCAAGTAGTCACCCATCCACCGAGGATCAGGAACCAGCGTCCAAGGATTCCTCTTCGCATTGGATAGGCTAAAATAGAAGTTCAGAGTCCTCTCCTCCTCTTCACTCAAAGATGGGACCTTGATTTCCCTATCTTTACCTACAAATAGAAAAACAACACGAATCAGAGGCAAACGAGAAGATGAAGTCAGAAAAAGAATTGAGAATTCAAAGGTACTTACTTCAAGTAGAAAACACAGTTCTTGGCTGTTTCACACTTTTCGGGAACTAGCTCCAGACACGGCAAGAATGACTTTATCCCTCTGATTGTCTCTGCCTTTTGGAAGGCAAACCATATGCTTCCCTTGGTTTTGAGAGATGTAAAACATGCCCTCACCTTGGGACTTCACAGTGAAACAAGATGACTAACATGGTCGCTGAAATTGGTTTATCAAACTTTTGGGCCAAAAGACCGACATATACCAGAAATCGGTAACTCTGGGCCGTAAGGTGGCCTTCAACACACACTTGCATATTCAGAAACTCGCAAATGGTAAGAGACAGAGAAAACTTCAACCTAGCATTCAAGTGTCCAAGAGCAACTTTGGGATCTGTTTTCGACGAGAATCTCACCTCCACTTCATCAGCAAACGAGAAAACGTCTCTCACTTTATTGATGGTGCACAAGTTTCAAAAATCGTAGTTGTGGAAGATCACCATCGTTGCGAAATCTCAAAGGAAACTCGATACAAAGAACCAAAGAATTTCGATTTCTTTTATAAAGGAAGACGAGGAATTCGAATCACCAAAGGTTGCTGAAGATATTTCAAGAATCCGTTGAGGAAATCGTGCGAAAATCGATTTAGCAACAAATACCAGATGAGATCCTACAAAACATGGATTCTTTCCTTATTAAAGACGGATAAGACGATCGTTGGCCAACTAGCCGTTAGGTGGAATAGACACGTGGAAGCCCATGCGAGCGGCTAAGTGTTTTGCGCATTTACGACTCTGAAGATTTGATCCTATGCACCCTTTTCTACCGAGTCCCTCAAACCTCAACTTCTCAGATGCTGAGACGTGGCAAAACTTAAGTTTTGAAAGGGGGCATTGTGGGTGCATGAATAGCATTTTGCCTACTCCATTGTGATTTTAATGTCTATTTTTTTCTTATTTTCAGGTTTATTATATTTCACGGGCCTTAACTCTCACTAAGTTAAAAGAAGGCCTGAAATATCAAAGTATTGGGCATAAGTTGTAGGATTATGAACCAAAGTGAATAAAAGCCCCAAGTCCACCTCCTCAAAGACTCCTACTCCAAAAAGAAGTTGAAAAGAAGGAAAACTTTGAAACCCAAAAGGAAGCCACAATTGTATAAAGCTCAAAGTCCTATATGATAAAAGTACCATGATCCAGGTAGGATGCGGAGGAGACGACCGAAGACGGAGCAACTAAAGTCAACGATTAACTCGCCACCTCGCGACTACTACTCGCCACCCCGCAAGTTAACCAGTCAATAGAGGGTCCAGTCTTGTGTTGACTCGAAGATAATGGGGCCCCCACCGACCTACTTCTATCCTATGACCTACTTGATGTATTAAGCATGCTTAGATGGCCGAACAGTGTATATGTTCTAGAAAATAAGGGTTTTAGAATATCTTGTATCTTGGAATCAAACTCTTGATCAATCTCTTCTTGAAGTTTTTATTCTTAGGCAAGTTATTAGGTTTTTAAGGTTTAAGAACAATAAAAGTATGTTCTTCTGTCGTAATGGTATTGAGTATGGTTGAGATGAATACAGATGTGATGTTCATGTGATCGATGAATGATGAGATGTTGTCATTGACTCAATATTACTATAACAATATTCCTTCCAAGGATTCGAGTATAACGGTAAAGAAGGGTATCAATCCACTCTAATCAAGAAGAAACAAAGAATCTACCAAGGAGATGTCACAATATTTTTGTGTGTACCGTAGGTAAAATACCCGACAGGTGTCATCGGTGGTTGTATAAAACGCTAAACCGAGTGCACCGAACGTTAGCCAGCCAGACCTAGACTATCGGGTAGGGCCCAACCCGGTCTCAAGGAGTCCACATACGCTCTGTGGATCTTGACCCACCGGATGATCCACAATCAGTGGGTGGAGCCCCAGTTATTGTATAAGAAGTTGAACCGTGGGCTCCCATACATCAACCAGGCCCACCTTAATCAAGTAAGTCAGGTCCGACCCATTGAAGTCTATCAGCGACGAAGGCTCATCCAAATGCTTATCGTAAAAGCCCAAAGGACCTGGCCAAGGATTATGCAATCCAGATTGGGCCTCCGGTCTGAGCAGTCTAGCACAAGTCTTTGCTTTCAGACTTGGTCAAACCCCAGTCCCAACTAGCTGGATAAGTCCAGCAAGATTCCAGGCAAACAGAACCGACTGTTCTAGGCCGCTAGAGAAGATAAATGAAGACCGAGGTTGAACCAGAGCCTATCAGAGAATGCCAAGTGGCAGTCGTCCTGGTCAAAGAGGATTCAAACCGAGGGATAACCGAAAAACAGCATGTGTGCTACCTTTGCGGGAGCATTTTCACAGTTTGAACTGCACGAGTTCATGGAGTCGAAACCGGAGGAGTGGTTGAGCCAGCCTCCTCCGGTCCACTATAAATGCAGGAGTTCTAGCTCAACCTCCAGAACTACGAGTCTTTCACTAAGCAACCTGCATTACTGCTTTATGGAAGCAGCGACTTGATTCCCAGGTCATCATCTTGGATACGTAGGCAGCCTGATCTTGTCAGGTCCAGTCTCAATGTATACCCCCATCCCATCTCAGTTTATTCTAGGCTTTCATTGTAACCTTACCATCAATCAATACGAATCTCGAGTTTGTGGATCAAACTTTTGCACCCACACTCTTTGGCGCCCACCGTGGGGCTGAATCTCCGATCAGTTCCAGAGCCTTGAAAAGATCTCAATCCAGTCATACCGGAGAATTGCTACAGCAATGGCTGGAAGTAAGAGACGTCCAACTCAATCCAACAATGGAATGATTCAAGTTATCGAAAGTCAGACTGAGAACCTTTCTCCTCTGTCCGCGGTCCCTGAAATACAGGAGCCCATCAATCAAGAATCAATTCTCGGGAGCGAGGGCCATGATCATGGCTCACAACACTCTGAAAGTGGACAGCCGAAGGCAGAAAACTTAGTAGTGCAAATCACTAACAATCCAGGAGATCCGAATACAGTTAACCGGACTGTCAGGATACCAGCATCGCAAGATCCTTAACCATCCAGAGTAGCCACTGCAAGAAGAGATCAGAGAATCATTCCCCAGGCTACGGGGAGGGGGTTTTACTGAGCAGCAGAAAGGGAAAGGGCCAGCGGCCGAATCCCCAACTGCAATCATCAAGCGGCTGACTAAGGAGAATGCCGATCTGAGAAGAAAGACGAGAACCAGCGCCGGAGATAGCCAAATGTTTTCAGCCCCGTCTTCAAGCCCATCTCCCCAGAAGAAGATAAGATCACAGTCAGGAAGTGACCGTAGTCTTACCCCTCATAGCCGTGATTCCCGCTTTGTTTGGGATAGGCTAACACCAGGGAGGGATAGGATGTCTATCTCTCCAGTTCAGGAACATCGCCGTGGACGTGCAAGAACACCCATGCCACGTCATGGCCGCAGGGTAACCCGTAGTAGGTCTTTAGAAGAAGTTAGTCCACCAGAAGGATTGCGCCTGAGGAGGCACCACACCAAAGCACTCCTCCCGCCCACAATGATCGAAGGGGAAGGAGTCCCCAAAGGGTTCGTACCCATCAGAGACAACATGAGCTGAATGTGGAACAGATGAATCAGCTCAAGCTACAAGAGATGGTTGATTTAGCTGTTTCCAACAAGGGTAACCGGGATGAGCGAATCAGGAAGCTTAGTATCTCTAGGTTTGTTGTGTCACCTTTAACAGAAGAGGTCAGGAACCACACAGTCTCGGCCAGCTTCAAACAACCACCCATCGAACAGTATGACGAGATGAGTGGCTGCTCGGTCCAGCATGTCATTAACTATAAGAGCACCATGGCCATCTGGGACCATGATGACAGGCTACTCACGAAGATGTTTGCTGCTTCGCTCAAAGGTGAAACACAAACTTGGTATCACAACCTGCCACCCGCATCCGTCCGTACATTCGTGCAACTGGAAGAGTTATTCGAGGAAAAGTACCGGTACGGTTCAATGTTAAGACAAAGAAGGGAGCTGAATTTTTATTCTCCCTGCAGATTGACCGGAGCGAGACACTCAGGAAGTTTGCCAGAGGGTTCCGAACTTTATTATCAAAAGTGCAGGACGCATCTTATATCGTCGTTGTTCAAGCTTTCATGTATGCCTTGAACAACAACCATGAAGAGTTGTACCGGTTACTGACAAGGAAGCCTCCATCCTCTGTTTCAGCCTTGTTCGAGAAAGCAGAAAGATACGCTCAGGAAGGGGACGATCTGAAAGCTAGATGAAAGAGACTTGCTGGAGGCCAAACTTCTGAGAAGCCGCAGAGGGCAAAAGAAGAAAGCTCCAGTAAGGATCATAAGGAAGAAAAAGCCCCTGACAGGAACAAAGACAGGAAGGAAAAGACACCAGCTCGGCAGTCCAACCGCCAATCAGAGAAACCCACCGGGGGCGAACGCAAGGAGAGGGAATTCACACCCTTGAGGTTCCCGATCGAGGAAGTGTTCAAGAAGATAAAAAACAGAGGGCTGCTCAACAAACCTACTCCTCTCTCGGCAGACCCGGAGGGCAGGAGAGATAAGTC
Organism: Aquilegia eximia; assembly: GCA_023053565.1. Taxonomy (NCBI): domain Eukaryota; kingdom Viridiplantae; phylum Streptophyta; class Magnoliopsida; order Ranunculales; family Ranunculaceae; genus Aquilegia; species Aquilegia eximia. Next base: position 21,387,248 of record JALIGU010000003.1, read on the forward strand.
CAAGAAATGTGACCATCACAATGATTATGGTCACGAGCTGAAGAACTGCAGATCATTGAAGTATGAAATGCAACGTTTGGTCGACGCCGACCTCATCCCTGACATGGTGCAGACCGGAGCAGTCGAACAGGTGAAGACTGGAGATCGTCTGCCATGTTCAGGTGCCCCGTTCTTCCAAAACAGAAAAGAAGATTTGCGCGCGAGAGAAGCTCTGGTCCATAGGACATGTCCATGAAGTTGGACAGCTCAACTTCAACGAAGGGACAAACACTGAGTCTATTGTCCCTGGGGGTCTGACATTCACCGAAGAAGATGAAAGGGGCGTGCATTATCTACAGAATGACGCCCTGGTAATCACAGCATGGATTGGCGTCTACCAGGTCTGGCAGCACCTCCAATGTCATGTTCTCATGTGCCTACAAAAATATGGAGTTATCCAAGGGTCTCATTGAATCTGATGAGACTCATATCTATGGGTTCAATAGGGAGCCAGCTCAGTCCTTCGGGTGGGTCCACCTGCCAATCACGGTAGGGTTCAATACCGTCGAGATAGACTTCCTGCTAGTCGACTCCCCCTCCTGCTACAACGTCATCTTGGGGAAAGACTGGATTCATCAGATGAAAACAATCGTGCCCACCTTCCACCAAAGCCTCAAATTCCCCACTCCCAACAGAATTTGCAGGGTCAAAGGGGATCAAGGGATGGCCTTCAAAAGCCACCTCAATGCAGTTGAAGGAAAGTCTATTTCAGAGACCAAGGGAAACACTATCTTCCTGACGGACTCTCACCAATAGCAACCAGCTTCTGGAAAGTCTGTCAAGGGGAAGCCAGACTTGAAAACTGGGGTATCATCAGCGGTCGACGAGCTAGAAGAAGTCATAGTGGGACTGGAATCTCACAAAACTACTCATATCGCTTCCGGTCTTCCAAGGGAAGAAAAAGATCTCTTGATTACACTGCTCCGACAAAATCACCATGTTTTCTCATGGAGTGTCAGCGAAATGCCAGGAATTGACCCTTCAATTGCCTGCCATAGGCTAGACATTGATCCTGAGCACAAGCCAGTCAAGCAGAAACCAAGACGAATATCACCAGATCGAAAGCTAGCGGTAAACGAAGAAGTCGACCGGTTGTTGTCAGTCAACTTCATCAAACCGGTGATCTACCCCACCTGGGTCTCAAACATCATGGTTGTCCTAAAGAAGAATAGTAAGATTCGAGTTCGCATCGATTTTATTAATCCCAATAAAACATGTCCTGTGCACCCGTATCCAGTCCCCAGGATTACAGACATGGTGGACGCCACCGCTGGTTACCAGAGGTTATCCTTCATGCACGCCTATCCTGGATACAACCAGATTCCACTTCATGAAGAAGATCAGGAGCATACAACATTCGTCACTGACCGGGGGCTTTACTGCTACCAGGTGATGTCATTTGGTCTGAAGAACGCGGGAGCAACGTACTAGAAGCTGGTCATTACTATCTTCAGCAAGCTCATAGGCCGGACCATGGAAATCTACAAAGACGACATGGTCGTCAAAACCAATGAGAAAGACAATCATTTGCGAGATCTGCAGCAGACGTTCGATATTTTTGCACGATACAGCATGAAGCTGAATCCGGCCAAATGCTCATTTGGTCGTTCTTCTGCCAAGTTTTTTGGCTTCCTAATGACCAACCGAGGCATAGAAGCCAATCCAGAACATATACGGGCAGTCCTGAAAATGCCCCCTCCAAAGACAGTAAAAGAATTCCAGAGGTTAACTGGGAGACTGGTCGTTCTCAACCGGTTCATCTCCCGGTATTCTGACCGATGCAAGCCATTCTTCAATGGAATCAAAGCCAATGCAGAGTGGAATCTTACTTGCCAGCAAGCCTTCGACGAAATCAAGGCATATCTTACTCAACCTCCGGTCCTTACAGCACCTCAAACCGGGCAACCAGTCGGTATCTACCTGGCCGAATCCGATATTGTATTCAGTGCGGTCATATTTGTGGAAGAGCAAGAGGAGAGGCTAATATACTTCATCAGCAAAGTGTTACAGGGAGCTGAGACAAGATATTCAATCAATGAGAAAATCGCCTTAGCCCTGGTACATGCAGCCAGGAAGCTAAAGCCTTATTTCCAAGGGAGGGCAGTCAAAGTCTATACCGAGTATCCGCTCATAAAGGCTCTTGGGAAACAGGAGAAATCTAACCGGTTGATCGAGTGGTCCAGCTATCTGAGTGCATACCACATCAAGTATGAACCCAGAACCACAGAAAAAGGACATGCAGTAGCCTCCTTGATGGCAGACTTTCCCATTGAGGACATCTCGGTCAACCCAGAATTAGAAGAAGATGCATTGTGGGCGAATGATACCCCTCGGACATAGGAGTCTCCAACTAAAGAAGACAACGAAGCTTGGACAATCTAGACTGACGGGTCCAGTGATTGTATGGGATCTGGCATTGGTTGTCTCCAGATAAGCCTGGATGGACAGAAAATAGAAAAGTCTGTCAGTCTGGGATTCTTCGCATCCAACAACGAAGCCGAATACGAAGCTCTAATCTATGGTCTTCAAACAGCGCTCCAACTGGGGGCGCGAAGAGTCATGATCAAGACAGACTCCAAGCTAGTAGCGAACCAGTTCGCCGGGTCATTTGATAAGTCCTCAAAAGTGTATATTTATCCCCCGAATAACACCTTGTTTACATAGCACCTTATATTATTGTGTTATATCTACTGATTAGTGCTTTCTTGTCATTTGTGTAGGTTTCATGAGCCGAAATGCAAATATTGTGTTAAAGCCCGCCAAAAGTCAAGAAAAGCCTACAAAAAGGTGTTATTTGCACAAAGGAGGTGAATTGATACTTTCACCCACCAAGTTGCTGATGGCACCCCACGGCTGGTCCAATGGACTTAACTTTATGTCAAAGTGGGGCGGTCCAGATCTCGGCCCAAACCGGGTCCTATTGAAGCCCACAAGTCAGAATTTCTATTTTAGGTCTTTATTAAAGTCCAATCTTAAAAAGGCTCTACAAGAAGATCCAGAAGTCTGATTTAGGCCCATGAGATGTCCAATTGAAGGTCTGTGTCCAAGCTATAACTTAAGCCTAAGATAATTAGGTTTTGCTGAAAAATTAATGCCTCTAGAAGACCAACAGCAGCAGCCACGAATTTGACCTAATTTGGAAGTATTTGTATGCAAGTAATAAGCTTTATATTTACTATATAAGAGAAGTAGTAGCTAGGGTTTAGGTAGTTCATATAGAGTTGAAGTTCTTGTTGAAGGTTTAGATTTTCATCTTTTTCGTTTGAATTGAACTTAATTATTATCAATATCAATCCATTCATTTTTCTTTATGATGTTTTGTTATTTAATTTATTCCATGGTGTCATCGTCAAGGATGAGTAGCTAAATTCCCTTAGGAGGATGGTTGAAGCACTCTAGATGATGCAAAAACACCATGTTTGTTCTTAATGTTCATTGTGATTCAAAGTACTTAATGTTTATTTACTTCTATTCGCGATATGAGGTGAGTATGATTATTTGCATATTATTGTTATCCATGTTATTAAAATACTATTGTTAGAGTACATGGAGACCTAGCTATAATGGTTGTGTTTATATTTATTAGATATATGTGATGGAATTGCTGAGAGATGACAATTATATATCTAGAATCAATATCTTTTATTGGAACCCTTTTGTAATTAAATTGATATCCGAGAGGTGACGATTTATTTATGAATTAATATGTTGATTTAATTAGATTGAATAGTTGAGAGGTGACAGTTTGATTAATGATACATATTCAATAGCATGCATAAGAGAATCCCATTTTAATTGAGTGGAATAGCTGAGAGGTGACTACTTGATTATTATAGGTATTGATGATTAATTGGAATAGCTGAGAGGTGACTAATTAATTGTTATAGATTGAACATGAAAGAATAACATGTTATGTTTGCATGATTTAGTTTGTGGATACCAACTCTTCCCCCTATGTCATCATAAGATCTTCTTTACATCTCTATCCATCTTCTTAAGTTAGTTTATTTAATTATTGCTTGTAGGAAGTAGAATCATATCTCTCTCTTATTTGTGATTCCCTTGGTGTTTCTTAACCATTATTTTCTATTGTGATTGAGCTAAGATCTTCACCTTTGAGGTGAGTACGACCCTTGCTTGTTACTTGTCTACTTTGATAATCAATATTTACAGGCACAAGAAGAAAAATCAATACAAATCTATCTTTTGTTTAGAAGTTACACAAATAGCTTCTATCAAAATGGCGTCGTTGCCGTTCTAAGGAACGGAGTTCATTCAAACATAAGTGAGAATAGTAGTTTTGGGACATTATCCCACTTCTACTATTCTCACTTATGTCCCAAAACTACTATTCTCACTTATGTTTGAATGAACTACTATTCTCACTTATGTTTGAATGTCCCAAAAAAGTTATTGGTTCAAACTGGTCTCGATCTCGAGTCGAGTTCATATTGGCCTTAACTGATCTCGAGTCGAGTTCTCGGCAGGAATTTGACACGTGTGTGTGGGACCTATAGGAGACATTTCAGAGCACTTTTTTGAGTTTTTTCTTTTCTGTTGAGTGATTGTGAGGCTGAACTAAGTAGTTTAATTTTTCCAGCATTTTTAGAGACTTGTAAGATATTTAATTTTTCGATCCACGAAGGGGTCTCGGTTGTAATATTTTTAAAGTAGGTGTTGCTAGAATTTATTATTTGTGTGTTTGCGGCGGATAGTAGAGAAGGGTTGTGGAACTAGCCTTGAGTCTACTAAGGAACGACTATTAAGGACGATTGAAACCCAAGGAGTGGTTTCCCCTTAGTCGACTTCAACTCGTCTTCTCCCCACTTTTGTGCGCTTGTTTGGAAATTTTACTTTTCTAGCAGTGGGAGGTAAGTGTGGGTGCAAAAATTTGATCCACACACTACTAGAAAACCAAGTATTTGCCACTGCTTTTGGAAGTGGCAGGGCAGTAGCAACAAGTGGGGTAGCAAATACTTTGTCACAGCCCATGGCAGTGGCAAAAACCCAAAATTGCTACTGCCAAGGACAGTGGCAAATAAGTATTACTTAATACTGCCCACGACAGTGGCAAATAACATTTTGGAAATAAAAAAAAAAAAAAAAAAAAAAAAAATTCCTACATTCACATTTTTAGTATATCATCAACTTTGAAACAATTACACCAATGAAATAAAATGGAGTTCAAAACAATTACGTTCTTGTGACAGTTTGCAACCATCAAAAGCTATCCTACAAATCCCTTCCTCTGGTCTGCAGCAATATTTGCCTGTTTCTAGTGAACAGAGAGCAGTCACCCCTACCACCCGTCAACAACCCTACAAATCCCTTCCTCTGGTCTGCAGCAATATTTGCCTGTTTCTAGTGAACAGAGAGCAGTCACCCCTACCACCCGTCAACAACCAACGTCTCCCAGTTCTGCATTAAGCAGTAGGTAAAAATAATGAACATACGGCCATACGGGGACGTCAATCATTTTTTCATAACAATCACTTTGTAACTTATAAATGTATTCTTCAACCCTTTTTATTTCAAAAATCAGAATTTAATTTTTGTTTACAAAAAAAGATAACATACTGTAAATGATTTTTGGTTAATTACTGTATATAACTTGTTATCTTATGAGATGACTTGGGATTGTCCTGCAGACTATAAAAACTAAAAGCTAGTAACAATTACAAGGCATAGTGATAGTCCAACGAAAATGGTTTTGTTTGAAAGAAGACTGAAAATTATATTTGAAAATACCCTTGTCAGACTTGCTTACCAACATTGATTAAAGAATTTTACCATAAAAAAAATTAACAACTAACCTTGCTAGTGATGAAACTCGAGGCACATCTTCGGCCAAATTAAAAATCCCTGCCCAATCTGTCCCAAAGTCGTACACCATTCATCATGAGGGCATGGCAACAAAGCATGTGGTATAAACGTACACTCAATGTAAACTAAGAAATTTCTTTCTCCTAGGCATCTTGCACCCCACTTGGAGTTTGGGTTAACATCTTTCACCCTTCCCTTTGCGACGACTTGGAAAGGACAACCACCAAACAAACTAACCTCCTGAAACAATATTATGGTAGTTTGTTTACAAAACAATCATAGTCCATCAAAAAAATTAGACTACTTCAGGGGGGAAAAAGAGTAAGCAATGGATAAATCTACAAGAAAAATATAAAGTAAATGGTATAATGATGGTTCACATAACCGGCAGAAAAGTTCACAAGCAACCAGGAAAAAACTTAGAAGGTCAAATGATTGTAATAACAATTTATTCACTACAATAGGCTGTGTTATAAAAGAACTAAACACACTACAACAAATTTAAAGTCACTGACATATGTGCCATTAACATACAAGTAGTAGTAAAGTCTATGTCTATTAATTTGTGTGATGGTAAGATAGACAAAGGAATACTAACAACTTTATTTATTTCACAAATAATCAAAATCCTAAACAAAGTTTTTTTAAGAGGAAAGATGATATCTACTGGCATGTATCTGGTTGCATATGTAATTACAAAGCGTACCGTGTTAACTTCCACTTGCATTTGTGAACTTCAACCAACAGGTATGGGCGGTCTCCCACCTGATCCTGTTTGAACTGCACGGTTGAGTTGCACTATTTGAGCTTAAAGGCCATCAAACTTCCCATCTACTTGTTCTTTCCATTCAGCAATCGCCTGTGCCTCTTTTTCATACCTCTTCAGCAGTGGAGTTATGGCCTTTATAGAAGTTTTGCTGACACCTGCACCCATCGCTTTCATGCAACCCCTATTATCTTTCCCGAGAACCTATTTAATAAATCATAATTAAATCAATGTATAATAAAGAAATATTCCCATACAGAAAAATCCTTGATGATACAAGTGAGCTAATTCTAATGATACAAGTATTCCAAATTTCTACGATTACCCACACTACTGAAACCTCAGATAGATGAGAATGTTACCTTTTCTAAAACCTGGTTTACCACCACTACTGAAACGGCTTGATCCTGAATCGCTTTCTTCCATTTGTAGCTCCACTTTTCTTCACCAAATTTAAAATGATAAAAAGAACTATTTTAGTGAAATAAATGATCAACAATAAGATTAAAAAAATTCAGACATTACATCAAACATGTGAATTGATCTCACACACATAAAAAGTCTATACACATCAATAAAGGGTGACCGAATCCCAAATTGCATATAAAAAAGTGCAAACCTTTTTTCAGTTTTTACGAGATCTCTTGTGTGGCTTTCTAACTTCAACAACCTCGACCATGTCTTCTGGGTCATCAAATATCAATTCGTTCTCCAAAACAAAGGGTCTCGCATATGATTCATCTACGACAACCTTTTCTAAGACCAGTCCTGGAGAATCAATATCTGAGTACAACTTTCTCGGAACATCAAGGACAACATGCCATTCTGGATCCAAAGGGTCTTTAGAGTAAAAGACTTGAGATACATGCTCAGCAAGTGTAAACGACTCATCAGTCATGTGGGATGAACCTAGTATACTTGACAAATTTACTAACAACAAGTTCGTCTCCTTGTCCATTTTCACACCATATTGAAGTTTAACCCAATCAGACTTGAACACTACTGGTTTGTAATCATTTCGATATTCCAATTGAATGATTTTCCTAAGAACACCATAATATACTGCAGGTGCATCTATTGGATTCTTGTCTTTAACACTCGAGCGAAAGGAAGTGGGGCACTTTGTGCAAACTCCACTATTTTGGTTTTTTTTACCTATTTCATGGTCTTTAGTGATAAAAAAAAATCCATTCACAGTATATTTATTGTATGTTGTGGCATAACGGGTAGGTCCTTGCACAATATCTTTGGAAGTATCATCTAATGCCTGGAATTCAGTTTGACTCTTTAACCATGGGATGAACTCATCTCCCTCCTTCACTCTATACTGACCCTCTTCCCTGTTTTTTTCTTCCCCTGATTTAGGAAGTCAATGTATCTCCTAATAGTAGCAAAATGATAGAAACACGTTCAGACAAATAAGAATGAAAATGATACACATAAAAAAAGAAAATAGGTTCACATAAAATATAAAATACTTTATATGTACTTACGCATGCCACATTTGATATTGGGGATGACTTTTCAATATCCAATTACGAACTTGTTCAAACTCAACGCCCTCTAAAAGGTAACGTGACCCAACACCAATTGGACCAACTTCGTCATCTTCTTTGATTTGATCATTTTGTGGTGTTTCATTTAAACCCTCAATCCTTTCTTCCAGTTTTTTAAGGATACTACCCCCACCTTTATATCCATCACAATACACTAATGTTTCTTCTTTTAAGTATTGCTCCGCAATAGAACCTTCTGGACGTGCTTTATTTGTAACATAACCTTTGTGTGCATCAACCTTGTTGAATACAAATATATTAAAAAACTAAAAATAAATAAATAATAATATTAAAAAATTCATAGCTAATGCACGAAAGTTTAAATTTAATATACCTTTCGAACACATACATCCACCTATAGAACACCGGTCCCATTACTCTAGCCTCATATGCCAAGTGAATAGGTAGATGCATCATGACGACAAACAAAGAAGGTGGACACATCTTCTCAAGCTCACACAATGTCCTGACCATACCTTTTTCAAGTGTATGCAACATAGCAACATCTATTCTTTTTGAGCATAAAGCACGGAAGAATGTACAGAAACTCAAAATTACACGGCTAGTTTGTACCCGATCTTTATACGCATGTTGGATCAAAACCGGGAGCAAATGTTGCATGATAATGTGATAATCATGAGACTTCATTCCTTTAAGATCCATAGTCCCACCCTTGATAATATTACGCCAATCTCTCCCACAATTACTACCACCTTGAACAATAGTATTCCAATTGCTACTAAATCCAATAGGTACACGCATATTTTTCAAAGTAGTAAGAAATAACATTTTTTCATCAGGTCGAAGAGACAAAGGACCACGTTTTTTCATATTATTATCAGACAACCAATACTTTTTCTTGATTCCCAAACGCTTCAAATCTTTACGGGCATTGATATCATCTTTTGTTTTTCCTTTCGTATCTAACATCAACGCAAGAAGGATTTCAACTCAACCTACCATAATTTCATCAAGCACCAACTCTGACCAAATCATAACTAAGAAATTACAACTGTACATTTAACAACTGTGTTTTGAATAAAAATTGTGACTAGAAAAAGAGGTATTTATGAGGCAAATGCACAGTATTTGGAATTTGGATCCAGGTTTTAAGAACATTTGTTGATCATTGAACCAATCACATGTATAATGACCATTAAACCTAACAATCTCAATCACATTTATAAGTCAATAAACTGCAATCAGTGAAATTCGATCAACAAAAATTTACATAAACAATAGAGATTGATAAAACCTTTAATTTAGAACCCTAAGTCATAAACAGTCATAAACAATTGAGAGAAGAATAAAGCTGAAAATCAATTGAAAATCATAAACAATCGTTCAATTCGAAATACCTTAAGGAGAGAAAGTGCGAAGCGAAACTAAAAACTCCAATTTCTTCTGAAGAGAACTTCGCCTCTCTCTTGAGATTTGAACTTTGAAGATAACTTTTTCTCTTGTGATCGATGTGGAAGGTCGATGAGGAAGAAGAGATTGGAGGTTGAGAGATCGATGGTGAAGAAAAGAATGATAAGAAGAGATTGGAGATTGAGAGATCGATGGTGAAGAAGAGAATGATAAGAAGAGATTGGAGATTGAGAAATCGAGAGATCAATGTTTTTCTTCTCGATCTCTTGAGATTGAGATCGAGAGATCGCCGATGAAGATGAAGAAGAGAATCAGATCGATAAGAAAGAAGGAATTATATTACCCACGGCTACAAAAATAAAAACACTGGAAAAATCGGATTGGTGTTGGACTGTTATTTTGATTCCCACGGCCCAATTAAGTTTACCCACGGTCTATAGCAGACCCAAATTTGCCACTGCTATGGGTCATGGCAAAAAAAACCGGATGCAGTGGCAAATATCCTGTTTTTTGGTAGTGACAAACTCGAGATATGTATATATTAATCGTACAGTTACAATGAAAGCCTTGTATAGACAGAGATAGGATGGGGGGTATACAGTGAGACTGAACCTGATCGGGATCAGGCTGCCTACGTATCCAAGATGATGAACTTGGAATCAAGTCTCTGCTTTCACTAAGCTCTAATGGAGTTGCTTAGTGAAAGACTCATAGTTCAGGAGGTTTAAAACTCCTGTATTTATAGTAGGCCGGAGGAGGCTGGCTCAACCGCCTCTCCGGTTTTAACTCCACGAACTCAGGTTGTTCAACTGTGAAGATGCTTTCCGTGGAGATAGCTTGCATGCTACCGAGCGGTTATCTCCTTGGTTTGAATCCCTTTTGACCAGGATGACTACCACATGGCATCCTATGATAGGTCCTGGTTCAACCTGGGTTTCCTTTATCTTCTCCAGCGGGCTAGAACCATGGGTTCTGTTGGCCTGGAATCTCGCTGGACTTATCCAGTTGGCTGGGGCTTGGATTGACCAAGCCTGAAAGTAAAGACTTGGGCTTGACTCCTCTGACCGGAGGCCCAATCTACACTGCATACTCCCTGGCCAAGTCCTCTGGACTTCTGTGCTAAGCCTTTGGATGAGCCCCTATCGCTGCTGGACCTTACTGGGTCGGACCTGGCCTACTTCACTGAGGTGGGCCTGGTTGATGTATGGGATCCCACGATTCAACTTCTTATACAGTAACAGAGCTCCACCCATTAATAGTGGACTATCTGGTGAGTCAAGGTCCACAGAGCGTATGCGGATCTCTTGAAACCGGGTTGGGCCCTACCCGATAGCCCAGGCTTGGCTGACTACTGCTCAGGTGCTCCCGATTAGTTTCTTATACAGCCATCGGTGACACCTGTCGGGTTTTTTACCTAGGGTACACACATCGGCCCCTCTTTGTCAAGTGAAAAATCTGTTTGGGAAAGATTTTACCAATATCTTCCCCGGCTGTTGAGATTCAGAGGATTCCTTCCTTGGCACGTTTCTTGATGACGATTCTGTATCCCTTGGATCAAGGTTTAGGGTTTCTTTCCTCCTTTATAATTAGGGAGCCGGAGGTGTGGAAGGATGTCCACTTCTCTCTCTCCGTTCCCTGTTTGTTGTTGCTGAAGCTTCTGCAGAAGAATGGCTGACGACCGGAGTACTATCCAGAAGTATACCGTGGATATGTGGGAGAAAATGGCCCTGGAAATCGAGGACCAGGATCGCCGTGTCGGATTGATGATGACCGCCTGTTTGGAGGACATCCGGCAAGTGCGCTTGAGCCTGTTTGCCTTGAACGACCAGCTTGCTGTTAAGAGTCGGAGGCTTGAGGCTGCCACTCAACGGATCCGAGTTCTTCAGTGGGAACTTGCTACCGCACATGTACTGTTGGAGAGGCTGGGATATCATCCGGTCACGGACGAGAAGAACCCTTGACTGGTCCCTTCCCGGCTTCGCACTATGTAGGGGAGTAGTGCCCCTAGTATGAGACAAATCAATAAATTCATTTACTTATTCTGTCTTTGTCTCCTTCCTTCCGCTAAGTCACCAACTATGTCAGTCTTCTGAGGACTAGGGTGCTTTTGAGAATGGCACCGGCTCCTTACAAGATGTTTGTTGAGAATGACTAGTGACTCCTTTACTTAGGAAAGAGTCCATTTGATACTCCGGTTTCCCCCTTGCTTTCTCTATAATGGTAGATTCTAGACCTCTCTCTAGTGCATTGAGTGACAACCGATCGGAGATAGTTCAAAAATTATCGCGTCAGGTGGATGACCTCAAGAAGAAAATCATCGAGCTTTGGGAGGAGCAGCTTCTTCATGAAGATATGCATGATACCCGGATGGCGGGTATGAAGGAGACTGTAAAGTACTACCAGGAAAAGCTGGAGGAGAAGGTGGCCGAGCTGTCAGTCTCCAAAGAGCGAGCAGACTTCGCTGTGGCTATGTCTTGGAAGGTTGGGTATACTGCTGCAAACGTTAAGTACGACCTTCCTGACTCGCCTAAGGGGTCTGGTCTGAACCCTCCGTCTCCCCGTTGATGTAATTTAGCTTCGGTCGTACTATGTAGGGGATTTGGTGCACCCCGTATAATGCATTTCGTAATAAAATCATGTTTTCTTTTATTACTGTCTTGAGCTCCGGTAGGTAGATCCGGTTACCTTCTTGTCATGAAGAGTGTAGGAACACATGTCGATCAGTCTTCACTTGACCGTGATGATGTAGATGGGAGGTCCACATATCGCTGACCTGGACCATGTGAATCCCACTTGTAGATGTTGAACAGATCTCGCTGAGTGTACGAGGTGGCTCTTAGTTGACGTGGATCCCAAATGACTGTGCGGTGTGGGTCCCAATTGACTATGTTAAGTGGGCCCCACTTTGTCTTCTCTAAATCTTCATTTGTTGGCGGGAAGATGTACAACTTCAAATTCCAGTGAAAGCTTGTGACTCTTCGTTGATCGAGTCATTAAAACCAGTTGGTTTAATGACCTTAATGATGATTTCATTAAGAGAACCTAGAATACCATCAGCCGGTGGACCCTGGGCTCTCCTCATAAAAAGGGGAGGCTCAAAAGAGATAAGGGTATTTCCCTCACTCTCTTTCTCTTCCTTCTCTTTCATTTCTACTTCGCCGGAACCCTATGTTCTGAAACTCCAAATTCCGGTGATTTCGCGCGAATTCTACTCTAAAGATGAGGAGAACCTTAGTCCTGAGCTCAAGTAGTGACGAAGAGCCTCATAGTCTGGCTCCCCGTCCCTCTGCTGATGATGGCGGACCAAGTAGTATTCCGACGACGGGTCCGCCTTCGCCTGCTGGTGTGGCAGAGGTGGCTCACCTGAATTTTGTTGAGCCTCCTGTTGAGAGGCCGAGGAGGAGGTGGCAAGCTTCCTCCAACCTCCGCCGAAATCCTGAGCTTGAGTGGATGAGTGCGGCGGAAGTTCAAGAGCGGCTTGGATGGAGAGGGGTCTGGTTTGATTCCCACCCCTCCATTTCAGACGGTTGTTCCGGCATCCTTATAGTGGTAAGTCTTTACCAACTTCTTTATGGCATGCAGCTTCCGCTGCATTCTTCTATTTTGAGGTTGCTATCGTGGTGGGGGATCCTACCTGGTCAGATGCACGTGTCCTTCTGGATAATCGTGCGTCGGATCGGGCTGATCGCTCTCCACTTCGAGATTCCATTTGGCCCGATCGAGCTGTTCATGCTCATGAAGTCGGTCGCCCGGGAGGCCAAGGAACGTTGCTTCTACGCTATCTCTTGGCGTACTGCCCGGAGGTTGTCTGGACTTCCCAACCATTATGGAAATTGGTTCGAGCCCTGCTACTGGGTGTCAGAGTGGTAATCTGACCGCAGCATACCGGTGTCGCGGGACTTCATAGGTAAGCATGCGCTTGACCTTTCTTTCATTTTTGCCTTTATGATTCGTGTGTTTGCTGAGCTCCGGCTCAAGAACAGTGTTGTGCTTGTGTTTGCAGGGAAACTTTGAGTGCTTCTTCCGTCTGCCCGCAGACCTGTGGGACTTGACGCTCCCTGACCAGATCGTAACGGATATCCGCTACCCGACGAGGCTTGCCCTGCCGGCTCCTCCGCAGGTTGTGGAGGTGGAGTCCAGCTCTGGTGAAGGTGCTGCCACTGCATAGAGCACGGTCCCCAGTGTTGAGGAAGAGCCTCCGGTTGAGAGTGAGGCTGTTGATTTGCGGGGGGAGATGGATGACTGGCCTAATGAGATTCTTCCAGTCGGGGGAAGATCTCCTCCTGATGAGCCGATGTCGGATGTTCTGCTGGAGGTCATCCCAGTTGTCGGGGATGTTCAGGTCAGTGATGCTAGCTTTGTTTGTCATTCAAACCCTCCCTTGGGTCACCGGAGGAGGCCACATGTCTTTTATGGTTCATCTGACTCCTCCGGTGATCCAAGCCTGATGTCGATGGATAGTGGACTTTTTCTTTCCCGTGGGTCTGGCGAATCAGCTACTGAGGGATCTTTCCTACCCCGGTGCAGGTACATGCTGAGGTACAACCGGAGATGCGGGAGTGGAGGCTCCGGTGCAGTCCCCTGCCCCGGTTGATCCTAGGGGCAAGGCTGTGGTAGATGAGTCTGCCCCGGGCTTGAAGAGAGTTGTTTCTGCCTCCCCTGCTGACCAGGGGGAGCCTGTGCGCCTGAGAAGGGAGGATGTCATCCCTCGGGTGCTGAGGACTACCCAGATTGGTAGTTGCTCCCAGGTCCCTGTTGAAGATGCTCTGGCCGTTGAGGACGTCTAGAGTGAGGTGGAGTTCAGCGTGTCGGGCACTACTGATGATGAAGCCCCGGCTTATGGGTGGGGTGACCAGGTCCCATATACTGACCTGCCCTGCCCACTGGCCCCACTGTGCAACTGGGCCCTGAACCGGGCGAGTACCAACCTGAGGCCACTCCGGAGTTTTCGCTGCCGGCGTCCACCATTCATCCTGCATTTTTAAGTGGTGAGCCGATGTCGATTAGGGACTCCGACATCATGAACCTCCACACTGCTTTTGACTATATCTTCCAGAACCTGCTTCCGGAGGACCAGTCATACTACAGCCGCCTTTCTCGCGACCGGGCGATGAGGATGGCTGCCTAGAATCTCATCGCGGTAAGATTCCTTGACTTGAATTTTGGCTTTAGACTTGTTGATGTCTATATGTTTGTTTCTGATCTTTGTTTCTCTTTCTGTCACACACAAGGTGCCATGGCCCGGGTCTTTGAGCTGAGTGTCAGACCCCGGCCTTCTACCTTGGAGGATTTGGAGGGCCTGTGAGCTGAGAATCGTCAGCTCGAGAAAGATCTGGCGGCGGCCAACAGTGGCCGGTGGGCTCTGGAGGAGGACAAGCGGTCCATTGCGACAGACTACCATAACCTGGACTTCACTCTGACCGCTGCTCTCCAGAGGGAGGAGGATGCCAAGACTTCCTTGGCAGAATTGGAGGCTACTTGCGGGAAGCTGACCCGAGAGAAGCTGGATCTGGACCGGCGTCTCATCCTCAAGGAGGCGGCGTACGACCGGGCTGATGAAGAGCTTCGGCTGGCGAAGGCTGCCTATCAGCAGGTCCTTGACCAGCTGGAGAAGGAGAAGGCAAAGAAGGGCGGTAATGGCCACGGTCCTTCTTCTCAACCTTAGCTCCTTTAGATTTTGTAGAAAAGTTCCTGTCCCGGTTGCCGGGGGACTTCCTCTTGTACATATTCTTTTCTGAAAAAGAAAATAAAAATAATATTTTGGTAGGTCCGGGCATCCTGGGTTGGATAGGGTTTGATCCCTGACATCCCTGGTTCCAAGAACGGAAGCTAGGTCCGTGCGTCTTGGGCCTAAAAGGAGCATAACTCTGCATTAGGACTTAGACAGGATAGAAAACTAGGTCCGGGCATCTTGGACGTCAGTGGAGACTTGATCTTGCACTTAGGATTTTCAGCAGCAAATAATACAAAGTACTCAAATTCTTACGGGAAAGAATCTTTATTGAAATCATCAAATGGCGTACATTACTTGTAGAATTTCTTTAGGTGGAAGGCGTTCCATGGTCTGGAGAAGAGGTCGCCGGACAGAGTTCTGAGGAAGTATAAGCCTTTCGCAGCATGTCTGTCTATGATGTAAGGTCCTTCCCAGTTTTCTCCAAGCTTTCCAGCGGTTGTATCCTCAGTCATAACTTTCACTTTTCTCATGACCCAGTCACCCAGATTGAATTTCCTCTTTACGACTCGCTTGTCATGTCCCCTTTTGATGGTCTCCTGGTACTGGAGGAGGTGCTGTAGGGTCTGCTCTCTTGACGTCAAGAACAACTTTTTCCCTTGCCAAAATCCCTTCGTTCTCCCCGGTAAGGACATCATCAGTGCGGGTTGTGGGAGCTAGCAGTTCTGTTGGCATTACCGCTTCTGCTCCAAAGGTAAGTTGAAAGGGTGTCATACCGGTGGACCTCCTTGGGGTGGTCCGGTATGCTCATAAGACCCCCGGGAGTTGCATCACCCAGTTGCCTTTTGCTTTATCCAGCAGCTTCTTGAGTGTATCCAAGATGACCCGGTTGGATGCCTCTGCCTGCCCGTTACCCTGACGATAGTACGGGGCTGAGAAGTTGTACTTGATCCCCAAGGATTTGCAGAACAACCAGATGTTGTCGCAGTTGAACTGCTTTCCATTATCGGACACTAGCTCTTGAGGGATTCCGAATTTGCAGATTATCTCTTTTCACAAAAATCTTCTGACATCTGAGGCACATACCTGTACCAATGCTACTGCTTAAACCCATTTGGTGAAATAATCTGTAGCGACCAATAGGAATCTGACTGATTGTGGAGCTTTTGGAGGCGGTCCCACAATATCCAGTCCCCACTTGGCGAAGGGCCACGCACTCAGAATTCGATGTAGTTCATTTGCCAGGGCGACCGACCGGGGCATGATTTTGACATGGGAGGCATGTTTGTGTGAACTCCTTGGATCATTGTCTTCAGCGCCACATTTCTGCTCCCGGAATGGTTGCCGCAGATCCCAGCATGGATCTCTTTCAATATGACCAGGCCTTGCTCTGGAGTAAGGCATCTGAACAAAACACCGGAGCCATGGCTCTTCATGTATAGCCTGACTCACGGTGCGGTATGACAGTGAATTTCCATGCATCCCTCTTGACTTTGGCTAACAGCTTTGGATCTTTAGGGAGCAACCGGTGGACAAGGAATTTGATGTATGGCTTCCTCCAGTCTTGGCTGTTGCTAGACTGCAACTCAGCGTCAATTATGTCTACTTCAGAATTCAGATTGCCTGGAATGTCTTCATTTGGTTCCTCTGACGGAAGCTCCAAATCGATGTGGACATGAGAGAGCGGTGGCTCTGACGGGTCCCATTCATCTGGCTCCGTTGAACGTGGTTGTGCTTCTATCCGGCCTCTGGTGAGGCAAGGATTCCAGTCTTCGAGTTGCGATTCTGGTGGGTCCTGTGTCTGACGGACTGTGAAGCTTCTTCATTTCTTCTTCTTTTTTGTCCTCTGGTGGTTGCCATGAGAACTTCCTTCCAATGTCCACACTCCAGGAGATAGACCCCCGGTAGCGGCATATCTGGATCCTTGGGCCCGATACTTGGCTCTTTCTGGTATCCAATTGATAGCTGTCAGGGATCTACAGTGCTGATAGAAGAAGAAAGATACGCCAGGGCATCTGCGTGCCTGACGTCTATCCTTGGTCGCTGCTCGACCGTGATGAATTCGAACTTCCCTGCCATGGAATGGACGATATCAAGATATTTTGTCATCCGGTCGTCTTTGGCCTGGAAGGATCCGGCGAACTGGTTCGCCACTAGCTTTGAATCTGTCTTGATCATGACTCTCCGCGCCCCCAGTTGGAGTGCAGTCTGGAGACCATATATAAGAGCTTCGTACTCAACTTCGTTGTTCGAAGCTGGGAATCCCAATCTGACAGATTTTTCTATCTTCTGTCCATCTGGGCTGATCAAGACACAACCTATGTCGGACCCTGTACAGTTACTGGATCCATCAGTATAGATTGTCCATGCTTCGTTGTCTCCTTCGGCCGGAGACTCCTATGACCGGGGGGCATCGTTCGCCCCCAGTGTATCCTTCTCTAGTTCTGGATTGACCGGGATATCCTCGATGGGAAAGTCTGCCATCAAGGAGGTTATTGCATGTCCTTTCTCCTCGGTTCGAGGTTCATATCGGATGTGGTATGCGCTGAGGTAGCTGAACCATTAGATTTGTCGATTAGACTCTTCCTGCTTCCCAAGAGCTTTCCTAAGCAGGAACTCTGTGTAGACTTTGACCGCTCTTCCTTGGAAATAAGGCTTTAGCTTCCTGGCTGCATGTACCAATGCCAGAGCTATCTTTTCGATTTTCGAATATCTTGTCTCAGCTCCCTGTAGTACTTTGCTGATGAATTAGACCGGTTTCTCCTCCGGTTCTTCCACAAATATGACCGCACTGACTGGTATATCAGATTCAGCCAGATAGATGCCGACTGGTTGCCCGGTTTGTGGTGCTGTGAGGACCGGAGGTTGAGTGAGATATGCTTTGATTTCATCAAAGGCTTGTTGACAAGTAGGATTCCATTCCGCATTAGCTTTTATCGCGTTGAAGAATGGCTTGCACCGGTCCGAGTACAGGGAGATGAACCTGATGAGAGCGGCTAACCTCCCGGTTAGCCTCTGGAATTCTTTTACTGTCTTTGGGGTGGGCATCTCCAGGACTGCCTGGATCTGATCTGGACTGGCTTCTATGCCCTGGTTGGTCATGAGGAAGCCAAGGAACTTTCCAGAAGAAAGACTAAAAGAACATGTGGCTGGATTTAGCTTCATGTTGTACCGCGTCAAGATGTCGAATGTCTGGTACAGATCTCATAAATGATTGTGTTTCTCCCTGGTTTTGACCACCATGTCATCTATGTAGACTTCCATGGTCGGCCTATGAGCTCGTTGATGATGGTGTTGACGAGCTTCTGATATGTCGCTCCGGCATTCTTCAGGCCAAATGGCATCACCTGGTAGCAGTAAAGCCCGCGGTCGGTGATAAATGCGGTATGTTCTTGATCTTCTTTAAGAAGTGGAATCTGGTTGTAACCGAAGTATGCGTCCATGAAGGACAATCTTTGATATCCGGCGGTGGCGTCTACCATGTCTGTGATCCTGGGGAGTGGATATGGGTGCATAGGACATGTTTTGTTAAGATTAGTAAAATCGATGCAAACTCGAATCTTACCATTCTTCTTCGGGACGGCCACGATGTTGGAAACCCAAATAGGGTAGATGACCGGTTTGATGAAGTTGACTGAGGGTAGCCGATCGAATTCTTCGTTGACCGCCAATTTCCGATCCGGTACCGTTCGCTTTGGTTTCTGTTTGACCGGTTTGTACTCAGGATCAATGTCCAGCTTATGGGAGGAGAGTGCAGGGTCTATTCCTGGCATCTCGTTGACACCCCACACGAAGATGTGGTGATTCCGCCAGAGTAGAGTGATCATGGAATCCTTCTCTGCCTCTGGTAGACCGGAAAAGATGTAAGTTGTCTTGTGGGACTCCGATCCCACAATAACTTCCTCCAGCTCGTCGACCGCTGGTAATATCCCGACTTTAGTGTATGGCTTCCCCTTGGCAGACTTGCCGGGAGCTGGTTGTTATTGATGAGAGTCTGTCAGGAAGATAGTGTTCCCCTTGGTTTCGGAGATGGAATTTCCTTTGACAACATCGAGATGGCACTTGAATGAGGTCCCTTGGTCTCCCTTGACTCTGCAGACTCTGTTGGGAGTCGGGAATTTAAGGCTCTGGTGGAAGGTGGACACTATGGCTTTCATCTGATGAATCCAGTCCCTTCCCAGAATAACGTTGTAGCAGGAGGGGGAGTGGACTAGCAGGAAGTCTATCTCGACGGTGTTGAACCCCACCGTGATTGGTAGGTGGACTCGCCCGGAGGACTGTGCTGGATCCCCGTTGAATCCATAGATTTGAGTCTCATCAGATTCGATGAGACCCTTAGATAGCTCCATAGCTTTGTAGGCACATGAGAACATAACACTGGAGGTGCTGCCGGCATCGACCATGACTCGCCGGACTCGGTAGACTACAATCCATGCTGTGATGACCAAGGCATCATTGTGCGGATAATGCACGCCCCTCTCATTTTCTTCGGTGAATGTCAAACCTCCGGCGACAATGGACTCAGTGTTCGTCCCTTCGTTGAAGTTGAGCTGTCCAACTTCATGGACATGCCCTATCCACCGGAGCCTTTCCCGAGCACAATTCTTGCTTTCTGTCTTGGAAGAACCGGGTGTTTGTACATGGCAAACATATACAATTCGATCTCCAGTTTTCACCTGTTCGACTGCTCCGGTCTGTACCATTTCAAGGATGAGGTCGGCGTCGACCAGGCGCTGCATTTCATACTTCAATGACCTGCAGTTCTTCAGCCCGTGACCGTAGTCGTTGTGATGATCACACTTCTTGAACTTATCTCTTCTGCCCTCCGGGTCTGCCGGAAGGGGGGCAGGTTTGTTGAGCAGCCCTCTGTTTTTGATCTTTTTGAATACTTCCTCGAGAGGGAATCTCAAGGGAGTGAACTCCCTTTCCTTGCGTTCGCCCCCGGTAGGCTTCTCTGACCGGCGGTCGGGTTGTCAGGCCGGTGCTTTCCCCTTCCTGTCCGTGTTCCTGTCAAGGGCTTTTACTTCTTTGCGATCCCTGCTGGAGCTTTCTTCCTTTGCCTTTTGCGGCTCCGCGGAGGTTTGGCCTCCGGCAAGTCTCTTTCTTCTGGCTTTCAGGTCGTCCTCCTTCTGAGTATACCTTGCCACTTTCTCGAGCAAGGCTGAAATAGAGGAGGGTGGCTTCCTCGCCAGTGACCAATACAATTCCTCATGGTTGTTATTCAAGGCATACTTGAAAGCTTGAATAACGACGCTATCAGATGCGTTTTGTACCTCAGATAGTAGGGTTCGGAACCTCCGGGCGAAATTCCTGAGTGTTTCGCTCCGGTCCATCTGTAGGGAGAACATGACTTCATCTCCTTTCTTGGTCTTCACATTGAACCGATACTTCTCTTCGAACAAATCAACCAGTTGTACGAATCTGCAGACGGATGCGGGTGGCAGATTGTGATAACACGTCTGTGCTTTGCCTTTGAGTGAAGCAGTAAACATTTTCGGTAGTAGCTTGTCATCATGGTCCCAGATGGCCATTGTGCTTTTGTAGTTCATAACATGCTGAACCGGACAACCGTTTGTTTCATCATACTGTTCGAAGGGCGGTTGCTTGAAGCTGGCCGGGACCATATGACTCCTTACCTCTTCTGCTAAAGGTGATACGGCTAACCCTGAAAGATTAAGCTTTCTGATTCGCTCATCCCGGTTGGCTTTGTTGGATACAGCAAGATCGATCATCTCTTGCAGCTTGAGTTGATTCATCTGTTCCATATTCAGCTCAGGTTGTCTCTAATGAATGTGGACCCTTCGACAAGGCTTAACCGGGATGTTTTAAGGCCAATATAGAACATTTGGACCATTGGAACGGTGTTTTGTCCGGACATTCGGCTTGGTATGTACTCGATTTTTGTTCCGAACTTATAAGTGGACAAAACACACATGTTTTCGCATGGAAAACGATACACCTAAGAGACTAGCCACTCCATTACTTAACTCGGGGCGTTCTAAGGGAAAAAAACAACGTTTCGTCCGTAAAAACGAGGTTTATGTCCATCCGTTCAGTCAGCATTTACTCGGTTTTCGGTCCCAACTTGGAAATAGACGAAACTCACTTGTTTTGGAATCTAAAAGCACAAGATCGACAAGGCTTAGCCGGGACGTTTTAAGGCCAATATAGAACATTTGGACCATGGGAACGGGGTTTTGTCTAGACATTCGGCTTGGTATGTACTCGATTTTTGTCCCGAAGTTATAAGTGGACGAAACACACATGTTTTCGCATGGAAAACAACACACCTAAGAGACTGGCCACTCAATAGCTTAACACGGGGAGTTCTAAGGCGAGAAAACAACGTTCCATCCATAAAAACTAGGTTTATGTCGTTCCATTCGGTCGGGATTTACTCGGTTTTCAGTCCGAACTTGGAAATGGACGAAACTCACTTGTTTTGGAATCTAAAAGCTCAGGATCGACATGGCTTAGTCGGGATGTTTTAAGGCCAATATAGAACATTTGGACCATGGGAACGGAGTTTTGTCCGGACATTCGGCTTGGTATGTACTCGATTTTTGTTCGGAACTTATAAGTGGACGAAACACACATGTTTTCGCATGGAAAACGATACACCTAAGAGACTAGCCACTCCATTTCTTAACTCGGGGCGTTTTAAGGCGAAAAAACAACGTTCCGTTCGTAAAAACGAGGTTTATGTCCGTCCGTTCGGTCGACATTTACTCAGTTTTTGGTCCGGACTTGGAAATGGACAAAACTCACTTGTTTTGGAATATAAAACCTCAAGATCGACAAGGCTTAGCCGGGACGTTTTAAGGCCAATATAGAACATTTGGACCATGGGAACGGGGTTTTGTCTAGACATTCGGCTTGGTATGTACTCGATTTTTTTTCCGAACTTATAAGTGGACGAAACACACATGTTTTCGCATGGAAAACGATACATCTAAGAGACTAGCCACTCCATTTCTTAACTCGGGGCGTTCTAAGGCGAAAAAACAACGTTCCGTTCGTAAAAACGAGGTTTATGTCCGTTTGTTCGGTCGACAATTACTCGGTTTTTTGGTCCGAACTTCGAAATAGATGAAACTCACTTATTTTGGAATCTAAAAGCTCAAGATCGACAAGGCTTAGCCGGGACGTTTTAAGGCCAATATAGAACATTTGGACCATGGGAACGGGGTTTTGTCTAGACATTCGGATTGGTATGTACTCGATTTTTGTTCCGAACTTATAAGTGGACGAAACACACATGTTTTCGCATGGAAAACGATACACCTAAGAGACTAGCCACTCCATTGCTTAACTCGGGGCGTTCTAAGGCGAAAAAACAACGTTCCGTCTGTAAAAACGAGGTTTATGTCCGTCCGTTCGGTCAGCATTTACTCGGTTTTCGGTTGGAACTTGTAAATGGACGAAACTCACTTGTTTTGGAATCTAAAACCTCGAGATCAACAAGGCTTAGCCTGGATGTTTTAAGGCCAATATAGAACATTTGGACAATGGGAATGGGGTTTTGTCTGGACATTCGGCTTGGTATGTACTCGATTTTTATTCCGTACTTTTAAGTGGACGAAACATATATGTTTTCGCATGGAAAAGGATACACCTAAGAGACTAGCCACTCCATTGCTTAACTCGGGGCGTTCTAAGATGAAAAAACAACGTTTCGTCCGTAAAAACGAGGTTTATGTCGGTCCATTCGGTCGGCATTTACTCGGCTTTTAGTCCGAACTTGGAAATGGACGAAACTCACTTGTTTTGGAATCTAAAAGCTCAGGATCGACATGGCTTAGCAGGGACGTTTTAAGGCCAATATAGAACATTTGGACCATGGGAACGGGGTTTTGCCCGGACATTCAGCTTGGTATGTACTAGATTTTTGTTCCGAACTTATAAGTGGACAAAACACACATGTTTTCGCATGGAAAACGATACACCTAAGAGACTAGCCACTCCATTTCTTAACTCAGGGCGTTCTAAGGCGAAAAAACAACGTTCCGTTCGTAACAACGAGGTTTATGTCCGTTCGTTCAGTCGACATTTACTCGGTTTTTTGTCCGAACTTAGAAATGGACGAAACTCACTTGTTTTGGAATCTAAAAGCTCAGGATCGACATGGCTTAGCAGGGACGTTTTAAGGCCAATATAGAACATTTGGACCATGGGAACGGGGTTTTGCCCGGACATTCAGCTTGGTATGTACTAGATTTTTGTTCCGAACTTATAAGTGGACAAAACACACATGTTTTCGCATGGAAAACGATACACCTAAGAGACTAGCCACTCCATTTCTTAACTCAGGGCGTTCTAAGGCGAAAAAACAACAATCTGTTCGTAAAAACGAGGTTTATGGCCGTTCGTTCAGTCGACATTTACTCGGTTTTTTGTCCGAACTTGGAAATGGATGAAACTCACTTGTTTTGGAATCTAAAACCACAAGATCGACAAGGCTTAGCCGGGACGTTTTAAGGCCAATATAGAATATTTGGACCATGAAAATGGGGTTTTGTCTAGACATTCGGCTTGGTATGTACTCGATTTTGGTTCCGAACTTATAAGTGGACGAAATACACATGTTTTCGGATGGAAAACGATACACCTAAGAGACTAGCCACTCCATTTCTTAACTCGGGGCGTTCTAAGGCGAAAAAACAACGTTCCGTTCCTAAAATCGAGGTTTATGTCCGTCCGTTCGGTCGATATTTACTCGGTTTTTGGTTCAAACTTGGAAATGGACGAAACTCACTTGTTTTGGAATCTAAAACCTCAAGATCGACAAGGCTTAGCCGGGACGTTTTAAGGCCAATATAGAACATTTGGACCATGGGAACGGGGTTTTGTCTGGACATTCGGCTTGGTATGTACTCGATTTTTATTCCAAACTTGTAAGTGGACGAAATATATATGTTTTCGCGTGGAAAAAGATACGCCTAAGAGACTAGCTACTCCATTGCTTAAGTCGGGGTGCTCTAAGATGAAAAAACAACGTTCCATCCGTAAAAACGAGGTTTATGTCCGTCCATTCGGTCGGCATTTACTCGGTTTTCAGTCCGAACTTGGAAATGGAGGAAACTCAGTTGTTTTGGAATCTAAAAGCTCAAGATCGACAAGGCTTAGCCGGGACGTTTTAAGGCCAATATAGAACATTTGGACCATGGGAACGGGGTTTTGTCTGGACATTCGGCTTGTTATGTACTTGATTTTTGTCCCGAAGTTATAACTGGACGAAACACACATGTTTTCGCATTGAAAACAATACAGCTAAGAGACTAGCCACTCAATAGCTTAACATGGGGAGTTCTAAGGCGAGAAAACAACTTTCCAAGCATAAAAACGAGGTTTATGTCGGTCCATTCGGTCGGTATTTACTCGGTTTTCAGTCCGAAGTTGGAAATGGACGAAACTCACTTGTTTTGGAATCTAAAAGCTCAGGATCGATAAGGCTTAGCCGGGACGTTTTAAGTCCAATATAGAACATTTGGACAATGGGAACGGGGTTTTGTCCGGACATTCACCTTGGTATGTACTCGATTTTTGTACCGAACTTATAAATGGACGAAACACACATGTTTTCGCATGGAAAAGCATACACCTAAGAGACTAGCCACTCAATAGCTTAACACGGGGCATTCTAAGGTGAGAAAACAACGTTCCATCCGTAAAAACGGGTTTATGTCCGTCCATTCGGTCGGCATTTACTCAGTTTTTAGTTCGAACTTGGAAATGGAGGAAACTCACTTGTTTTGGAATCTAAAAGCTCAAGATCGACAAGGCTTAGCCGGGACGTTTTAAGGCCAATATAGAACATTGGGACCATGGGAACAGGGTTTTGTCCGGACTTTCAGCTTGGTATGTACTCGATTTTTGTTCCGAACTTATAAGGGGACGAAACACACATGTTTTCGCAATAAAAAAGATACACCTAAGAGACTAGCGACTCCATTGCTTAAGTCGGGGCCTTCTAAAATGAAAAAACAACTTTCCATCCGTAAAAACGAGGTTTATGTCTGTCCATTCAGTCGGCATTTACTCGGTTTTCAGTCCGAACTTGGAAATGGAGGAAACTCACTTGTTTTGGAATTTAAAAGCTCAAGATCGACAAGGCTTAGCCGGGACGTTTTAAAGCCAATATAGAACATTTGGACCATGGGAACGGGGTTTTGTCTGGACATTCGGCTTTTTATGTACTCGATTTTTGTCCCGAAGTTATAACTGGACGAAACACACTTGTTTTCGCATGGAAAACAATACAGCTAAGAGACTAGCCACTCAATAGCTTAACATGGGGAGTTCTAAGGCGAGAAAACAACGTTCCAACCATAAAAACAAGGTTTATGTCGGTCCATTCGGTCGGCATTTACTCGGTTTTCAGTCCGAAGTTGGAAATGGACGAAACTCACTTGTTTTGGAATCTAAAAGCTCAGGATCGATAAGGCTTATCCGGGAAGTTTTAAGTCCAATATAGAACATTTGGACCATGGGAACGGGGTTTTGTCCGGACATTCACCTTGGTATGTACTCGATTTTTGTTCCGAACTTATAAATGGACGAAACACACATGTTTTCGCATGGAAAACGATACACCTAAGAGACTAGCCACTCAATAGCTTAACACGGGGCGTTCTAAGGTGAGAAAACAACGTTCCATCCGTAAAAGCGAGGTTTATGTCCATCCATTCAATCGGCATTTACTCAGTTTTCAGTCCGAACTTGGAAATGGAGGAAACTCACTTGTTTTGGAATCTAAAGGCTCAAGATCGACAAGGCTTAGCCGGGACGATTTAAGGCCAATATAGAACATTTGGACCATGGGAACAGGGTTTTGTCCGGACTTTCAGCTTGGTATGTACTCGATTTTTGTTCCGAACTTATAAGGGGACGAAACACACATGTTTTCGCATGGAAAATGATACACCTAAGAGACTAGCCACTCCATTTCTTAACTCGGGGCGTTCTAAGGCGAAAAAACAACCTTCCGTTCCTAAAATCGAGGTTTATGTCCGTCCGTTCGGTCGACATTTACTCGGTTTTTTGTCCGAACTTGGAAATGGACGAAACTCACATGTTTTGGAATCTAAGACCTCAAGATCGACAAGGCTTAGCCGGGACGTTTTAAGGCCAATATAGAACATTTGGACCATGGGAACGGGGTTTGGTTTAGACATTCTGCTTGGTATGTACTCGATTTTTGTTCCGAACTTATAAGTGGACGAAACACACATGTTTTCGCATGGAAAACGATACACCTAAGAGACTAGCCACTCCATTGCTTAACTCTAGGCGTTCTAAGGCAAAAAAACAACGTTCCGTCTGTAAAAACGAGGTTTATGTCTGTCCGTTCGGTCGACATTTACTCGGTTTTCGGTTCGAACTTGGAAATGGATGAAACTCACTTGTTTTGGAATTTAAAACCTGAAGATCAACAAGGCTTATCCTGGACGTTTTAAGGCCAATATAGAGCATTTGGACCATGGAAACGGGGTTTTGTCTGGACATTCGGCTTGGTATGTACTCGATTTTTATTCCGAAATTTTAAGTGGATGAAACACATATGATTTCGCATGGAAAAGGATACACCTAAGAGACTAGCCACTCCATTGCTTAACTCGGGGCATTCTAAGGGAAAAAAACAACGTTTCGTCCGTAAAAACGAGGTTTATGTCCGTCCGTTCGGTCAGCATTTACTCGGTTTTCGGTCCAAACTTGGAAATAGACGAAACTCCCGTGTTTTGGAATCTAAAAGCACAAGATCGACAACGCTTAGCCGGGACGTTTTAAGGCCAATATAGAACATTTGGACCATGGGAACAGGGTTTTGTCCAGACATTCAGCTTGGTATGTACTCGATTTTTGTTCTGAACTTATAAGGGGACGAAGCACACATGTTTTCGGATGGAAAACGATACACCTAAGAGACTAGCCACTCCATTACTTAACTCGGGGCGTTCTAAGGCGAAAAAACAAAGTTCCGTCAGGAAAAATGAGATTTATGTCCGTTCGTTCGCTCGACATTTACTCGATTTTCGGCCCGAACTTGGAAATGGACGAAACTCACTTGTTTTGGAATCTAAAACCTCAAGATCGACAAGGCTTAGCCGGGACGTTTAAGGCCAATATAGGACATTTGGACCATGGGAACGGGGTTTTGTCTAGACATTCGGCTTGGTATGTACTGGATTTTTGTTCCGAACTTATAAGTGGACGAAACACACAAGTTTTCGCATGGAAAACAATACACCTAAGAGTCTAGCCACTCCATTACTTCACTCGGGGCGTTCTTAGGCGAAAAAACAAAGTTCCGTCAGGAAAAATGAGATTTATGTCCGTCCGTTCGCTCGACATTTACTCGATTTTCAGCCCGAACTTGGAAATGGACGAAACCTACTTATTTTGGAATCTAACATCTCAAGATCGACAAGGCTTAGCCGGGACGTTTTAAGGCCAATATAGAATATTTGGACCATGGGAACAGGGTATTGTCCGGACATTCGGCTTGGTATGTACTCGATTTTTTTTCCGAACTTATAAGTGGACGAAACACACATGTTTTCGCATGGAAAACGATACACCTAAGAGACTAGCCACTTAATAGCTTAACATGGGCAGTTCTAAGGTGAGAAAACAACGTTCCATCCGTAAAAACGAGGTTTATGTCCGTCCATTCGGTCAGCATTTACTCGATTTTTAGTCCGAACTTGAAAATGAACGAAACTCACTTGTTTTGGAATCTAAAACCTCAAGATCAACAAGGCTTAGCCTGGACGTTTTAAGGCCAATATAGAATATTTGGACCATGGGAACGGGGTTTTGTCTGGACATTCGGCTTGGTATGTACTCGATTTTTATTCCGAACTTTTAAGTGGACGAAACACATATGTTTTCGCATGGAAAATGATACACCTAAGAGACTAGCCACTCCATTGCTTAACTCGGGGCGTTCTAAGATGAAAAAACACCGTTCCTTCCGTAAAACGAGGTTTATGTCGGTCCATTCGATCGACATTTACTCGGTTTTTGGTCCGAACTTCGAAATAGACGAAACTCACTTGTTTTGTAATCTAAAACCTCAAGATCGACAAGGCTTAGCCGGGACGATTTAAGGCCAATATAGAACATTTGGACCATGGGAACGGGGTTTTGTCTAGACATTCGGATTCGTATGTACTCGATTTTTTTTCCGAACTTATAAGTGGACGAAACACACATGTTTTGGCATGGAAAACGATACACCTAAGAGACTAGCCACTCCATTTCTTAACTCGGGGCGTTCTAAGTCGAAAAAACAACGTTTCGTTCGTATAAACGAGGTTTATGTCTGTTCGTTCGGTCGACATTTACCCGGTTTTTGGTCCGAACTTCGAAATAGACGAAACTCACTTGTTTTGGAATCTAAAACCTCAAGATCGACAAGGTTTAGCCGGGACGTTTTAAGGCCAATATAGAACATTTGGACCATGGGAACGGGGTTTTGTCTGGACATTCGGCTTGGTATGTACTCGAATTTTTTTCCGAACTTATAAGTGGACGAAACACATATGTTTTCGCATGGAAAATGATACACCTAAGAGACTAGCCACTCCATTGCTTAACTCGGGGTGTTCTAAGATGAAAAAACACCCTTCCTTCCGTAAAAACGAGGTTTATGTCTGTTCGTTCGGTCGACATTTACTCGGTTTTTGGTCCGAACTTTGAAATAAATGAAACTCACTTGTTTTGGAATCTAAAACCTCAAGATCGACAAGGCTTAGCCGGGACGTTTTAAGGCCAATATAGAACATTTGGACCATGGGAATGGGGTTTTGTCTAGACATTCGGATTGGTATGTACTCGATTTTTGTTCCAAACTTATAAGTGGACGAAACACACATGTTTTCGCATGGAAAACGATACACCTAAGAGACTAGCCACTCCATTTCTTAACTCGGGGCGTTCTAAGGCGAAAAAACAACGTTCCGTTCGTATAAACGAGGTTTATGTCTGTTCGTTCGGTCGACATTTACTCGGTTTTTTGTCCGAACTTCGAAATGGACGAAACTCACTTGTTTTGGAATCTAAAACCTCAAGATCAACAAGGCTTAGCCTGGACGTTTTAAGCCCAATATAGAACATTTGGACCATGGGAACGGGGTTTTGTCTGGACATTCGGTTTGGTATGTACTCGATTTTTATTCCGAACTTTTAAGTGGACGAAACACATATGTTTTCGCATGGAAAATGATACATCTAAGAGACTAGCCACACCATTCCTTAACTCGGGGCGTTCTAAGATGAAAAAACACCGTTCCTTCCGTAAAAACGAGGTTTATGTCGGTCCATTCGAACGACATTTACTCGGTTTTTGGTCCGAACTTCGAAATAGACGAAACTCACTTTTTTGGAATCTAAAACCTCAAGATCGACAAGGCTTAGCCGGGACGTTTTAAGGCCAATATAGAACATTTGGACCATGGGAATGGGGTTTTGTCTAGACATTCGGATTGGTATGTACTCGATATTTTTTCCGAACTTATAAGTGGACGAAACACACATGTTTTCGCATGGAAAACAATACACCTAAGAGACTAGCCACTCCATTTCTTAACTCGGGGCGTTCTAAGGCGAAAAAACAACGTTCCGTTCATATAAACGAGGTTTATGTCTGTTCGTTCGGTCGACATTTACTCGGTTTTTGGTCCGAACTTCGAAATAGACGAAACTCACTTGTTTTGGAATCTAAAACCTCAAGATCGACAAGGCTTAGCCGGGACGTTTTAAGGCCAATATAGAACATTTGGACCATGGGAATGGGGTTTTGTCTAGACATTCGGCTTGGTATGTACTCGATTTTTATTCCGAACTTTTAAGTGGACGAAACATATATGTTTTCGCATGGAAAAGGATACACCTAAGAGACTAGCCACACCATTGCTTAACTCGGGGCGTTCTAAGATGAAAAAATTATGTACCGTCCGTAAAAACGAGGTTTATGTCGGTCCATTCGGTCGGCATTTACTCGGTTTACAGTCCGAACTTTGAAATGAACGAAACTCACTTGTTTTGGAATCAAAAAGCTCAGGATCGACAAGGCTTAGCAGAGACGTTTTAAGGCCAATATAGAACATTTGGACCATGGGAACGGGGTTTTGTCCACACATTCGGCTTGGTATGTATTCGATATTTGTTCGGAACTTATAAGTGGTCGAAACACACATGTTTTCGAATGGAAAACGATACACCTAAGAGACTAGCCACTCAATAGCTTAACACGGGGCGTTCTAAGGCAAGAAAACAACGTTCCGTTCGTAAAATAGAGGTTTATGTCCGTCCGTTCGGTCGACATTTACTCGGTTTTTTGTCCGAACTTGGAAATGGATGAAACTCACTTGTTTTGGAATCTAAAATCTCAAGATCGACAAGGCTTAGCCGGGACATTTTAAGGCCAATATAGAACATTTGGACCATGGGAACGGGGTTTTGTCTAGACATTCGGCTTGGTATGTACTCGATTTTTGTTCCGAACTTATAAGTGGACAAAACACACATGTTTTCGCATGAAAAACGATACACCTAAGAGACTAGCCACTCAATAGCTTAACACGGGGAGTTCTAAGGTGAGAAAACAACGTTCGATTCGTAAAAACGAGGTTTATGTCCGTCCATTCGGTCGGCATTTACTCGGTTTTCAGTCCGAACTTGGAAAAGGAGGAAACTCACATGTTTTGGAATCTAAAACCTCAAGATCAACAAGGCTTAGCCTGGACGTTTTAACGCCAAAATAGAACATTTGGACCATGGGAACGGGGTTTTGTCTGGACATTCGGCTTGGTATGTACTCGATTTTTATTCCGAACTTTTAAGTGGACGAAACATATAGGTTTTCGCATGGAAAAGGATACACCTAAGAGACTAGCCACTCCAATGCTTAACTCGTGGCGTTATAAGATGAAAAAATTACGTACCGTCCGTAAAAACGAGGTTTATGTCGGTCCATTCGGTCGGCATTTACTCGGTTTTCAGTCCGAAGTTGGAAATGGACGAAACTCACTTGTTTTGGAATCTAGAAGCTCAATATCGATAAGGCTTAGCCGGAACGTTTTAATTCCATATAGAACATTTGGACCATGGGAACGTGGTTTTGTCCGGACATTCGGCTTGGTATGTACTCAATTTTTGTACCGAACTTATAAATGGAAGAAACACACATGTTTTCGCATGGAAAACGGTACACCTAAGAGACTAGCCACTCAATAGCTTAACACGGGGGCGTTCTAAGGCGAGAAAACAACGTTCCATCCGTAAAAATGAGGTTTATGTCCGTCCATTCGGTCGGCATTTACTCGGTTTTCAGTCCGAACTTGGAAATGGAGGAAACTCACTTGTTTTGGAATCTAAACGCTCAAGATCGACAAGGCTTAGCCGGGACGTTTTAAGGCCAATATAGAACATTTGGACCATGGGAACAGGGTTTTGTTCGGACATTCAGCTTGGTATGTACTCGATTTTTGTTCCGAACTTATAAGGGGACGAAACACACATGTTTTCGCATGGAAAACGATACGCCTAAGAGACTAGCCGCTCTATTACTTAACTCGGGGCGTTCTAAGGCGAAAAAACAAAGTTCCGTCAGGAAAAACGAGATTTATGTCCCTCCGTTCGCTCGACATTTACTCGATTTTTGGTCCGAGCTTGGAAATGGACGAAACTCACTTGTTTTGGAATCTAAAACCTCAAGATCGACAAGGCTTAGCCGCGACATTTTAAGTCCAATATAGAACATTTGGACCATGGGAACGGGGTTTTGTCCGGACATTCGGCTTGGTATGTACTCGATTTTTGTACAGAACTTATAAATGGACGAAACACACATGTTTTCGCATGGAAAATGATACACCTAAGAGACTAGCCACTCAATAGCTTAACACGGGGCGTTCTAAGGCCAGAAAACAACGTTCCATCCGTAGAAACAAGGTTTATGTCCGTCCATTCGGTCGACATTTACTCGGTTTTCGGTTGGAACTTGTAAATGGACGAAACTCACTTGTTTTGGAATCTAAAACCTCGAGATCAACAAGGCTTAGCCTGGATGTTTTAAGGCCAATATAGAACATTTGGACAATGGGAATGGGGTTTTGTCTGGACATTCGGCTTGGTATGTACTCGATTTTTATTCCGTACTTTTAAGTGGACGAAACATATATGTTTTCGCATGGAAAAGGATACACCTAAGAGACTAGCCACTCCATTGCTTAACTCGGGGCGTTCTAAGATGAAAAAACAACGTTCCGTCTGTAAAAACGAGGTTTATGTCCCTCCGTTCGGTCGGCATTTACTCGGTTTTCAGTCCGAAGTTGGAAATGGATGAAACTCACTTGTTTTGGAATCTAAAACCTCAGGATCGATAAGGCTTAGCCGGGACGTTTTAAGTCCAATATAGAACATTTGAACCATGGGTACGGGGTTTTGTCCGGACATTCGGCTTGGTATGTACTCGATTTTTGTACCGAACTTATAAATGGACGAAACACACATGTCTTCGCATGAAAAACGATACACCTAAGAGACTAGCAACTCAATAGCTTAACACGGGGCGTTCTAAGGCGAGAAAACAACGTTCCATCCATAAAAACGAGCTTTATGTCCGTCCATTCGGTCGGCATTTACTCGGTTTTCAGTCCGAACTTGGAAATGGAGAAAACTCACTTGTTTTGGTATCTAAAAGCTCAAGATCGACAAGGCTTAGCCGGGACGTTTTAAGGCCAATATAAAACATTTGGACCTTGGGAACAGGGTTTTGTTCGGACATTCAGCTTGGTATGTACTCGATTTTTGTTCCGAACTTATAAAGGGACGAAACACATTTTTTCGCATTGAAAACTATACACCTAAGAGACTAACCACTCCATTACTTAACTCGGGGCGTTCTAAGGCGAGAAAACAACGTTCCATCCATAAAAATGAGGTTTATGTCCGTCCATTCGGTCGGCATTTACTCGGTTTTCAGTCCGAACTTGGAAATGGAGGAAACTCACTTGTTTTGGAATCTAAAACCTCAAGATCGACAAGGCTTAGCCGGGACATTTTAAGGCCAATATAGAACATTTGGACCATGGGAACAGGGTTTTGTCCGGACTTTCAGCTTGGTATGTACTCGATTTTTGTTCCGAACTTTTAAGTGGACGAAACACATATGTTTTCGCATGGAAAAGGATACACCTAAGAGACATACCACTCCATTGCTTAACTCGGGGCGTTCTAAGTCGAGAAAACAACGTTCCATCCATAAAAATGAGGTTTATGTCGGGACATTTTAAGTCCAATATAGGACATTTGGACCATGGGAACGGGGTTTTGTCCGGACATTCAGCTTGGTATGTACTCGATTTTTGTACCGAACTTATAAATGGACGAAATACACATGTCTTCGCATGAAAAACGATACACCTAAGAGACTAGCAACTCAATAGCTTAACACGGGGCGTTCTAAGGTGAGAAAACAACGTTCCATCCGTAAAAACGAGGTTTATGTCGGTCCATTCGGTCGACATTTACTCGGTTTTTAGTTCGAACTTGGAAATGAACGAAACTCACTTGTTTTGGAATCTAAAAGCTCACGATCGACAAGGCTTAGCAGGGACGTTTTAAGGACAATATAGAACATTTGGACTATGGGAACGGGGTTTTGTCTAGACATTCGGCTTGGTATGTACTCGATTTTTGTTCCGAACTTATAAGTGGACGAAACACACATGTTTTCGCATGGAAAACGAAACACCTAAGAGACTAGCCACTCCATTGCTTAACTCGGGGCGTTCTAAGTCGAAAAAACAACGTTCCATCTGTAAAAACGAGGTTTATGTCCGTCCGTTCGGTCGGCATTTACTCGGTTTTCAGTCCGAAGTTGGAAATGGACGAAACTCAATTGTTTTGGAATCTAAAAGCTCAGGATCGATAACGCTTAGCCGGGACGTTTTAAGTCCAATATAGAACATTTGGACCATGGGAACGGGGTTTTGTCCGGACATTCGGCTTGGTATGTACTAAATTTTTGTACCGAACTTATAAGTGGACGAAACACACATGTTTTCGCATGGAAAACGATACACCTAAGAGACTAGCCACTCAATAGCTTAACACGGGGAGTTCTAAGGTGAGAAAACAACGTTCCATCCCTAAAAACAAGGTTTATGTCCGTCCATTCGGTCAGCATTTACTCGGTTTTCAGTTCGAACTTGGAAATTGAGGAAACTCACTTGTTTTGGAATCTAAAACCTCAAGATCAACAAGGCTTAGCCTGGACGTTTTAAGGCCAATATAGAACATTTGGACCATGGGAAGGGGGTTTGTCTGAACATTCGGATTGGTATGTACTCGATTTTTGTTCCGAACTTATAAGTGGACGAAACACATATGTTTTCGCATGGAAAACGATACACCTAAGAGACTAGCCACTCCATTTCTTAACTCGGGCCGTTCTAAGGCGAAAAAACAACGTTCCGTTCATATAAACGAGGTTTATGTCTGTTCGTTCGGTCGACATTTACTCGGTTTTTGGTCCGAACTTCGAAATAGACGAAACTCACTTGTTTTGGAATCTAAAACCTCAAGATCGACAAGGCTTAGCCGGGACGTTTTAAGGCCAATATAGAACATTTGGACCATGGGTACGGGGTTTTATCCGGACATTCGGCTTGGTATGTACTCGATTTTTTTTCCGAACTTATTAGTGGACGAAACACACATGTTTTCGCATGGAAAACGATACACCTAAGAGACTAGCCACTCAATAGCTTAACACGGGGCGTTCTAAGGCGAGAAAACAACGTTCCATCCATAAAAACGAGGTTTATGTCCGTCCATTCGGTCGGCATTTACTCGGTTTTCAGTCCGAACTTGGAAATGGAGGAAACTCACTTGTTTTGGAATATAAAACCTCAAGATCGACAAGGCTTAGCCGGGACGTTTTAAGGCCAATATAGAACATTTGGACCATGGGAACGGGGTTTTGTCCGGACATTCAGCTTGGTATGTACTCGATTTTTATTCCGGACTTATAAGTGGACAAAACACACATGTTTTAGCATGAAAAACGATACACCTAAGAGAATAACAACTCTATTACTTAATTCGGGACGTTCAAAGGGGAAAAAACAACGTTCCGTTCGTAAAAACGAGGTTTATGTCCGTCTGTTCGGTCAGCATTTACTCCGTTTCGGGTCTGAACTTGGAAATGGACGAAACTCACTTGTTTTGGAATCTAAAACCTCAAGATCGACAAGGCATAGCCGGGACGTTTTAAGGCAAATATAGAACATTTGGACCATGGGAACGGGGTTTTGTCCGGACATTCGGCTTGGTATGTACTCGATTTTTGTTCCGAACTTATAAATAGACGAAACACACATGTTTTCGCTTGGAAAACGATACACCTAAGAGACTAGCCACTAAATAGCTTGACACGGGGCGTTCTAAGGCGAGAGAACAACGTTATATCCATAAAAACGAGGTTTATGTCCGTCCATTCGGTCGGCATTTACTCGGTTTTCGGTCCGAACTTAAAAATGGACGAAACTAACTTGTTTTGGAATCTAAAACCTAAAGATCGACAAGGCTTAGCCGGGACGTTTTAAGGCCAATATAGAACATTTGGACCATGGGAAAGGGATTTGTCCGGACATTCAGCTTGGTATGTACTAGAATTTTGTTACGAACTTATAAGTGGACAAAACACACATGTTTTCGCATGGAAAACGATACACCTAAGTGAGTAGCCACTCAATAGCTTAACACGAGGCGTTCTAAGGCGAGAAAACAACGTTCCATCCGTAAAAACGAGGATTATGTCCGTCCATTCGCTCGGCATTTACTCGATTTTCCGTCCGAACTTGGAAATGGACGAAACTCACTTGTTTTGGAATCTAAAACTTCAAGATCGACAAGGCTTAGCCGGGACGTTTTAAGGCCAATATAGAACATTTGGACCATGGGAACGTGGTTATGTCTGGACATTCAGATTGGTATGTACTCAATTTTTATTCCGAACTTATAAGTGGACAAAACACACATGTTTTCGCCTAGAAAACGATACACCTAAGAGACTAGCCACTCCATTACTTAACTAGGGGCGTTCTAAGCGGAAATAACAACGTTCCGTTCGTAAAAACGAGGTTTATGTCCGTCCGTTCGGTCAGCATTTACTCGGTTTTCGGTTCGAACTTGGAAATGAACGAAACTCACTTGTTTTGGAATCTAAAAGCTCAAGATCGACAAGGCTTAGTCGGGACGTCTTAAGGCCAATATAGAACATTTGGACCATGGGAACGGGGTTTTGTCTGGACATTCGGCTTGGTATGTACTCGATTTTTGTTCCGAACATATAAATGGACGAAACACAAATGTTTTCGCATGGAAAACAATACACCTAAGAGACCAGCAACTCAATAGCTTAACACGGGGTGTTCTAAGGCGAGAAAACAACGTTCCATACGTAAAAACGTGGTTTATGTCCGTAAATTCGGTCGACATTTACTCGATTTTCGGTTTGAACTTGGAAATGGACGAAACTCACTTGTTTTGGAATCTAAAACCTCAAGATCGACAAGGCTTAGCCGGGACGTTTTAAGGCCAATATAGAACATTTGGACCATGGGAACGGGGTTTCGTCCGGACATTCAGCTTGGTATCTACTGGATTTTTTTTCCGAACTTATAAGTGGACGAAACACACATGTTTTCGCATGGAAAACGATACAAATAAGAGACTAGCCACTCAATAGCTTAACACGGGGCGTTCTAAGGCGAGAAAACAACGTTCCATCCGTAAAAACGAGGTTTAATTCGGTCGACATTTACTCGGTTTTCAGTCCGAACTTGGAAATAGACGAAACTCACTTATTTTGGAATCTAAAAGCTCAAGATGGACAAGGTTTAGCCTGTCCGCATTTACTCGGTTTTCGGTCCAAACTTGAAAATGGGCGAAACACACTTGTTTTCGAATCTAAAAGCTCAAGATCGACAAGGCTTAGCCGGGACGTTTTAAGGCCAATATAGAACATTTGGACCATGGGAACGGGGCTTTGTCTGGACATTCAGCTTGGTATGTACTCGATTTTTGTTCCGAACTTATAAGTGGACAAAACACACATGTTTTCGCATGGAAAAGGATACACCTAAGAGACTAGCCATTCCATTACTTAACTCGAGGCGTTCTAAGGGGAAATAACAACGTTCTGTTCGTAAAAACGAAGTTCATGTCCGTCCGTTCGGTCACCATTTACTCGGTTTTCGGACCAAACTTGGAAATGGACGAAACTCACTTGTTTCGGAATCTAAAAGCTCAAGATCGACAATAACCGGGACGTTTTAAGGCCAAAATAGAACATTTGGACCATGGGAACGGGGTTTTGTCCGGACATTCGGATTGGTATGTACTCGATTTTTGTTCCAAAACTTATAAATGGACGAAACACACATGTTTTCGCATGGAAAACGATACACCTAAGAGACTAGCCACTCTATTACTTAACTTGGGGCGTTCTAAGGCGAGAAAACTACGTTCCATCCATAAAAATGAGGTTTATGTCCGTCCATTCGGTCGGCATTTACTAGGTTTTCAGTCCGAACTTGGAAATGGAGGAAACTCACTTGTTTTGGAATCTAAAACCTCAAGATCGACAAGGCTTAGCCGGGACATTTTAAGGCCAATATAGAACATATGGACCATGGGAACAGGGTTTTGTCCGGACTTTCAGCTTGGTATGTACTCGATTTTTGTTCCGAACTTTTAAGTTGACGAAACACTTATGTTTTTGCATGGAAAAGGATACACCTAAGAGACTTGCCACTCCATTTCTTAACTCGGGGCGTTCTAAGATGAAAAAATTACGTTCCGTCCGTAAAAACGAGGTTTATGTCGGTCCATACGGTCGGCATTTACTCGATTTTCAGTTCGAACTTGGAAATAGACGAAACTCACGTGTTTTGGAATCTAAAAGCTCACGATCGACAAGGCTTAGCAGGGACGTTTTAAGGCCAATATAGAACATTTGGACCATAGGAACGGGGTTTTGTCTAGACATTCGGCTTGGTATGTACTCGATTTTTGTTCCGAACTTATAAGTGGACGAAACACACATGTTTTCACATGGAAAACGATACACCTAAGAGACTAGCCACTCCATTGCTTAACTCGGGTCGTTCTAAGTCGAAAAAACAACGTTCCGTTTGTAAAAACGAGGTTCATGTCCGTCCGTTCGGTCGGCATTTACTCGGTTTTCAGTCTGAACTTGGAAATGGACGAAACTCACTTGTTTTGGAATCTAAAAGCTCAGGATCGACAAGGCTTAGTAGGGACGTTTTAAGTCCAATATAGAACATTTAGACCATGGGAACGGGGTTTTGTCCGGACATTCGGCTTGGTATGTACTCGATTTTTGTTCGGAACTTATAAGTGGTCGAAACACACATGTTTTCGCATGGAAAACGATACACCTAAGAGACTGGCCACTCAATACCTTAACACGGGGCGTTCTAAGGCGAGAAAACAACGTTCCGTTCGTAAAATCGAGGTTTATGTCCGTCCGTTCGGTCGACATTTACTCGGTTTTTGGTCCAAACTTGGAAATGGACGAAACTCACTTGTTTTGGAATCTAAAACCTCAAGATCGACAAGGCTTAACCGGGACGTTTTAAGGCTAATATAGAACATTTGGACTATGGGAATGGGGTTTTGTCTAGATATTCGGGTTGGTATGTACTCGATTTTTTTTCCGAACTTAGAAGTGGACGAAACACACATGTTTTCGCATGGAAAACGATACACCTAAGAGACTAGCCACTCCATTTCTTAACTCGGGGCGTTCTAAGGCCAAAAAACAACGTTCCGTCTGTAAAAACAAGGTTTATGTCCTTCCGTTCGGTCGGCATTTACTCGGTTTTCAGTCCGAAGTTGGAAATGGACGAAACTCACTTGTTTTGGAATCTAAAAGCTCAATATCGATAAGGCTTAGCCGGAACGTTTTAATTCCAATATAGAACATTTGGACAATGGGAACGGTGTTTTGTCCGGACATTCGGCTTGGTATGTACTCAATTTTTGTACCGAACTTATAAATGGACGAAATACACATGTTTTCGCATGGAAAACGATACACCTAAGAGACTAGCCACTCAATACCTTAACACGGGGTGTTCTAAGGCGAGAAAACAACTTTCCATCCGTAAAAATGAGGTTTATATCCGTCCATTCGGTCGGCATTTACTCGGTTTTCAGTCCAAACTTGGAAATGGAGGAAACTCACTTGTTTTGGAATCTAAAAGTTCAAGATCGACAAGGCTTAGCCGGGACGTTTTAAGGCCAATATAGAACATTTGGACCATGGGAACAGGGTTTTGTTCGGACATTCAGCTTGGTATGGACTCGATTTTTGTTCAGAACTTATAAGGGGACGAAACACACATGTTTTCGCGTGGAAAAAGATACACCTAAGAGACTAGCCACTCTATTACTTAACTCGGGGCGTTCTAAGGCGAAAAAACAAAGTTCCGTCAGGAAAAACGAGATTTATGCCCCTCCGTTCGCTCGACATTTACTCGATTTTCGGTTCGAACTTGAAAATGGACGAAACTCACTTGTTTTGGAATCTAAAACCTCAAGATCGACAAGGCTTAGCCGGGACGTTTTAAGGCCAATATAGAACATTTGGACCATGGGAACGGGGTTTTGTCTAGACATTCGGGTTAGTATGTACTCGATTTTTTTTCCGAACTTAGAAGTGGACGAAACACACATGTTTTCGCATGGAAAACGATACACCTAAGAGACTAGCCACTCCATTTCTTAACTCGGGGCGTTCTAAAGCGAAAAAACAACGTTCCGTCTGTAAAAACGAGGTTTATGTCCGTCCGTTCGGTCGGCATTTACTCGGTTTTCAGTACGAAGTTGGAAATGGAGGAAACTCACTTGTTTTGGAATCTAAAAGTTCAAGATCGACAAGGCTTAGCCGGGACGTTTTAAGGCCAATATAGAACATTTGCACCATGGGAACAAGGTTTTGTACGGACATTCAGCTTGGTATGTACTCGATTTTTGTTCCGAACTTATAAGGGGACGAAACGCACATGTTTTCGCATAGAAAATGATACACCTAAGAGTCTAGCCACTCTATTGGTTAACTCGGGGCGTTCTAAGGCGAAAAAACAAAGTTCCGTCAGGAAAAACGAGATTTATGTCCCTCCGGTCGCTTGGCATTTACTTGGTTTTCAATCCGAACTTGGAAATGGAGGAAACTCACTTGTTTTGGAATCTAAAAGCTAAAGATCGACAAGGCTTGGCCGGGACATTTTAAGGCCAATATAAAACATTTGGACCATGGGAACAGGGTTTTGTCCGGACATTCAGCTTGGTATGTACTCGATTTTTGTTCTGAACTTATAAGGGGACGAAACACACATGTTTTCGCTTGGAAAACGACACACCTAAGAGACTAGCCACTCCATTACTTAACTCGGGGCGTTCTAAGGCGAAAAAACAAAGTTCCGTCAGGAAAAATGAGATTTATGTCCGTCCGTTCGCTCGACATTTACTCGGTTTTCCGTCCGAACTTGGAAATGGAGGAAACTCACTTGTTTTGGAATCTAAAACCTCAAGATCAACAAGGCTTAGCCTGGACATTTTAAGTCCAATATAGAACATTTGGACCATGGGAACGGGGTTTTGTCCGGACATTCGGCTTGGTATGTACTCGATTTTTGTACCAAACTTATAAATGGACGAAACACACATGTTTTCGCATGGAAAATTATACACCTAAGAGACTAGCCACTCAATAGCTTAACACGGGGCGTTCTAAGGCCAGAAAACAACGTTCCATCCGTAAAAACAAGGTTTATATCCGTCCATTCGGTCGGTATTTACTCGGTTTTCAGTCCGAACTTGTAAATGGATGAAACTCATTTGTTTTGGAATCTAAAAGCTCAAGATCGACAAGGCTTAGCTGGGACGTTTTAACGCCAATATAGAACATTTGGACAATGGGAACAGGGTTTTGTTCGGACATTCAGCTTGGTATGTACTCGATTTTTGTTCCAAACTTATAAGGGGACGAAACACACATGTTTTCGCATGGAAAACGATACACCTAAGAGACTAGCCACTCCATTACTTAACTCGGGGAGTTCTAAGGCGAAAAAACAAAGTTCCGTCAGGAAAAACAAGATTTATGTCCTTCCGTTCGCTCGATATTTACTCGATTTTCGGTCCGAACTTGGAAATGGACGAAACTCACTTGTTTTGGAATCTAAAACCTCAAGATCGACAAGGCTTAGCCGGGATGTTTTAAGGCCAATATAGAACATTTGGACCATGGGAACGGGGTTTTGTCCAGATATTCAGCTTGGTACGTACTGGATTTTTGTTCCGAACTTATAAGTGGACAAAACACACATGTTTTCGCATGGAAACGATACACCTAAGAGACTAGCCACTCCATTGCTTAACTCGGGGCGTTCTAATGCGAAAAAACAACGTTCCTTCTGTAAAAACGAGGTTTATTTCCATCCGTTCGGTATGCATTTACTCGGTTTTCAGTCCGAAGTTGGAAATGGACGAAACACACTTGTTTTGGAATCTAAAAGCTCAGGATCGATAAGGCTTAGCCGGGACATTTTAAGTCCAATATAGGACATTTGGACCATGGGAACGGGGTTTTGTCCGGACATTCAGCTTGGTATGTACTCGATTTTTGTACCGAACTTATAAATGGACGAAATACACATGTCTTCGCATGAAAAACGATACACCTAAGAGACTAGCCACTCAATAGCTTAACACGGGGCGTTCTAAGGTGAGAAAACAACGTTCCATCCGTAAAAACGAGGTTTATGTCGGTCCATTCGGTCGACATTTACTCGGTTTTTAGTTCGAACTTGGAAATGTACGAAACTCACTTGTTTTGGAATCTAAAAGCTCACGATCGACAAGGCTTAGCAGGGACGTTTTAAGGACAATATAGAACATTTGGACTATGGGAACGGGGTTTTGTCTAGACATTCGGCTTGGTATGTACTCGATTTTTGTTCCGAACTTATAAGTGGACGAAACACACATGTTTTCGCATGGAAAACGAAACACCTAAGAGACTAGCCACTCCATTTCTTAACTCGGGGCGTTCTAAGTCGAAAAAACAACGTTCCATCTGTAAAAACGAGGTTTATGTCCGTCCGTTCGGTCGGCATTTACTCGGTTTTCAGTCCGAAGTTGGAAATGGACGAAACTCACTTGTTTTGGAATCTAAAAGCTCAGGATCGATAACGCTTAGCCGGGACGTTTTAAGTCCAATATAGAACATTTGGACCATGGGAACGGGGTTTTGTCCGGACATTCGGCTTGGTATGTACTAAATTTTTGTACCGAACTTATAAGTGGACGAAACACACATGTTTTCGCATGGAAAACGATACACCTAAGAGACTAGCCACTCAATAGCTTAACACGGGGAGTTCTAAGGTGAGAAAACAACGTTCCATCCCTAAAAACGAGGTTTATGTCCGTCCATTCGGTCAGCATTTACTCGGTTTTCAGTTCGAACTTGGAAATGGAGGAAACTCACTTGTTTTGGAATCTAAAACCTCAAGATCAACAAGGCTTAGCCTGGACGTTTTAAGGCCAATATAGAACA
This sequence comes from Aquilegia eximia, assembly GCA_023053565.1. Taxonomy (NCBI): domain Eukaryota; kingdom Viridiplantae; phylum Streptophyta; class Magnoliopsida; order Ranunculales; family Ranunculaceae; genus Aquilegia; species Aquilegia eximia. The sequence goes on from JALIGU010000003.1 coordinate 21,430,135, forward strand.
TTTGGACCATGGGAAGGGGTTTGTCTGAACATTCGGCTTGGTATGTACTCGATTTTTGTTCCGAACTTATAAGTGGACGAAACACATATGTTTTCGCATGGAAAACGATACACCTAAGAGACTAGCCACTCCATTTCTTAACTCGGGCCGTTCTAAGGCGAAAAAACAACGTTCCGTTCATATAAACGAGGTTTATGTCTGTTCGTTCGGTCGACATTTACTCGGTTTTTGGTCCGAACTTCGAAATAGACGAAACTCACTTGTTTTGGAATCTAAAACCTCAAGATCGACAAGGCTTAGCCGGGACGTTTTAAGGCCAATATAGAACATTTGGACCATGGGTACGGGGTTTTATCCGAACATTCGGCTTGGTATGTACTCGATTTTTTTTCCGAACTTATTAGTGGACGAAACACACATGTTTTCGCATGGAAAACGATACACCTAAGAGACTAGCCACTCAATAGCTTAACACGGGGCGTTCTAAGGCGAGAAAACAACGTTCCATCCATAAAAACGAGGTTTATGTCCGTCCATTCGGTCGGCATTTACTAGGTTTTCAGTCCGAACTTGGAAATGGAGGAAACTCACTTGTTTTGGAATATAAAACCTCAAGATCGACAAGGCTTAGCCGGGACGTTTTAAGGCCAATATAGAACATTTGGACCATGGGAACGGGGTTTTGTCCGGACATTCAGCTTGGTATGTACTCGATTTTTATTCCGGACTTATAAGTGGACAAAACACACATGTTTTAGCATGGAAAACGATACACCTAAGAGAATAACAACTCTATTACTTAACTCGGGACGTTCAAAGGGGAAAAAACAACGTTCCGTTCGTAAAAACGAGGTTTATGTCCGTCTGTTCGGTCAGCATTTACTCCGTTTCGGGTCTGAACTTGGAAATGGACGAAACTCACTTGTTTTGGAATCTAAAACCTCAAGATCGACAAGGCATAGCCGGGACGTTTTAAGGCAAATATAGAACATTTGGACCATGGGAACGGGGTTTTGTCCGGACATTCGGCTTGGTATGTACTCGATTTTTGTTCCAAACTTATAAATAGACGAAACACACATGTTTTCGCTTGGAAAACGATACACCTAAGAGACTAGCCACTAAATAGCTTGACACGGGGCGTTCTAAGGCGAGAGAACAACGTTATATCCATAAAAACGAGGTTTATGTCCGTCCATTCGGTCGGCATTTACTCGGTTTTCGGTCCGAACTTAAAAATGGACGAAACTAACTTGTTTTGGAATCTAAAACCTCAAGATCGACAAGGCTTAGCCGGGACGTTTTAAGGCCAATATAGAACATTTGGACCAGGGGAAAGGGATTTGTCCGGACATTCAGCTTGGTATGTACTAGAATTTTGTTACGAACTTATAAGTGGACAAAACACACATGTTTTCGCATGGAAAACGATACACCTAAGTGAGTAGCCACTCAATAGCTTAACACGAGGCGTTCTAAGGCGAGAAAACAACGTTCCATCCGTAAAAACGAGGATTATGTCCGTCCATTCGCTCGGCATTTACTCGATTTTCCGTCCGAACTTGGAAATGGACGAAACTCACTTGTTTTGGAATCTAAAACTTCAAGATCGACAAGGCTTAGCCGGGACGTTTTAAGGCCAATATAGAACATTTGGACCATGGGAACGTGGTTATGTCTGGACATTCAGATTGGTATGTACTCAATTTTTATTCCGAACTTATAAGTGGACAAAACACACATGTTTTCGCCTAGAAAACGGTACACCTAAGAGACTAGCCACTCCATTACTTAACTAGGGGCGTTCTAAGCGGAAATAACAACGTTCCGTTCGTAAAAACGAGGTTTATGTCCGTCCGTTCGGTCAGCATTTACTCGGTTTTCGGTCCGAACTTGGAAATGAACGAAACTCACTTGTTTTGGAATCTAAAAGCTCAAGATCGACAAGGCTTAGTCGGGACGTCTTAAGGCCAATATAGAACATTTGGACCATGGGAACGGGGTTTTGTCTGGACATTCGGCTTGGTATGTACTCGATTTTTGTTCCGAACTTATAAATGGACGAAACACAAATGTTTTCGCATGGAAAACAATACACCTAAGAGACCAGCAACTCAATAGCTTAACACGGGGTGTTCTAAGGCGAGAAAACAACTTTCCATACGTAAAAACGTGGTTTATGTCCGTAAATTCGGTCGACATTTACTCGATTTTCGGTTTGAACTTGGAAATGGACGAAACTCACTTGTTTTGGAATCTAAAACCTCAAGATCGACAAGGCTTAGCCGGGACGTTTTAAGGCCAATATAGAACATTTGGACCATGGGAACGGGGTTTCGTCCGGACATTCAGCTTGGTATCTACTGGATTTTTTTTCCGAACTTATAAGTGGACGAAACACACATGTTTTCGCATGGAAAACGATACAAATAAGAGACTAGCCACTCAATAGCTTAACACGGGGCGTTCTAAGGCGAGAAAACAACGTTCCATCCGTAAAAACGAGGTTTAATTCGGTCGACATTTACTCGGTTTTCAGTCCGAACTTGGAAATAGACGAAACTCACTTATTTTGGAATCTAAAAGCTCAAGATGGACAAGGTTTAGCCTGTCCGCATTTACTCGGTTTTCGGTCCAAACTTGAAAATGGGCGAAACACACTTGTTTTCGAATCTAAAAGCTCAAGATCGACAAGGCTTAGCCGGGACGTTTTAAGGCCAATATAGAACATTTGGACCATGGGAACGGGGCTTTGTCTGGACATTCAGCTTGGTATGTACTCGATTTTTGTTGCGAACTTATAAGTGGACAAAACACACATGTTTTCGCATGGAAAAGGATACACCTAAGAGACTAGCCACTCCATTACTTAACTCGAGGCGTTCTAAGGGGAAATAACAACGTTCTGTTCGTAAAAACGAAGTTCATGTCCGTCCGTTCGGTCACCATTTACTCGGTTTTCGGACCAAACTTGGAAATGGACGAAACTCACTTGTTTCGGAATCTAAAAGCTCAAGATCGACAATAACCGGGACGTTTTAAGGCCAAAATAGAACATTTGGACCATGGGAACGGGGTTTTGTCCGGACATTCGGATTGGTATGTACTCGATTTTTGTTCCAAAACTTATAAATGGACGAAACACACATGTTTTCGCATGGAAAACGATACACCTAAGAGACTAGCCACTCAATAGCTTAACACGGGGCGTTCTAAGGCGAGAAAACAACGTTCCATCCTTAAAAACGAGGTATATGTCCTTCCATTCGGTCGGCTTTTACTCGGTTTTCAGTCCGAACTTGGAAATGGAGGAAACTCACTTGTTTTGTAATCTAAAACCTCAAGATCGACAAGGCTTAGCCAAGAAGTTTTGAGGCCAATATAGAACATATGGACCATGGGAACAGGGTTTTGTCCGGACATTCAGCTTGGTATGTCCTGGATTTTTGTTCCGAACTTAAAATTGGACAAAACACACATGTTTTCGCATGGAAAACGATACACCTAAGAGACTAGCCACTCCATTACTTAACTCGGGGAGTTCTAAGGGGAAAAAACAACGTTCCGTTCGTAAAAACGAGGTTTATGTCCGTCCATTCGGTAGGCATTTACTCGGTTTTCGGTCCAAACTTGAAAATGGAGGAAACGCACTTGTTTTGTAATCTAAAAGCTCAAGATCGACAAGGCTTAGCCGGGACGTTTTAAGGCCAATATAGAACATTTGGACCATGGGAACGGGGTTTTGTCTGGACATTCAGCTTGGTATGTACTCGATTTTTGTTCCGAACTTATAAGTGGACAAAACACACATGTTTTCGCATGGAAAACGATACACCTAAGAGACTAGCTACTCCATTACTTAACTCGAGGCGTTCTAAGGGGAAATAACAACGTTCTGTTCGTAAAAGCGAAGTTCATGTCCGTCCGTTCGGTCAGCATTTACTCGGTTTTCGGACCAAACTTGGAAATGGACGAAACTCACTTGTTTCGGAATCTAAAAGCTCAAGATCGACAATAACCGGGACGTTTTAAGGCCAAAATAGAACATTTGGACCATGGGAACGGGGTTTTGTCCGAACATTCGGCTTGGTATGTACTTGATTTTTGTTCCAAACTTATAAATGGACGAAACACACATGTTTTCGCATGGAAAACGATACACCTAAGAGACTAGCCACTCAATAGCTTAACACGGGGCGTTCTAAGGCGAGAAAACAACGTTCCATCCTTAAAAATGAGGTATATGTCCTTCCATTCGGTCGGCTTTTACTCGGTTTTCAGTCCGAACTTGGAAATGGAGGAAACTCACTTGTTTTGGAATCTAAAACCTCAAGATCGACAAGGCTTAGCCAAGAAGTTTTAAGGCCAATATAGAACATTTGGAGCATGGGAACAGGGTTTTGTCCGGACATTCAGCTTGGTATGTCCTGGATTTTTGTTCCGGACTTATAAGTGGACAAAACACACATGTTTTCGCATGGAAACGATACACCTAAGAGACTAGCCACTCCATTACTTAACTCGGGGCGTTCTAAAGGGAAAAAACAACGTTCCGTTCGTAAAAACGAGGTTTATGTCCGTCCATTCGGTAGGCATTTACTCGGTTTTCGGTCCAAACTTGAAAAATGGACGAAACGCACTTGTTTTGGAATCTAAAAGCTCAAGATCGACAAAGCTTAGCCGGGACGTTTTAAGGCCAGTATAGAACATTTGGACCATGGGAACGGGGTTTTGTCTGGACATTCAGCTTGGTATGTACTCGATTTTTGGTCCGAACTTATAAGTGGACAAAACACACATGTTTTCGCATGGAAAACGATACACCTAAGAGACTAGCCACTCCATTACTTAACTCGAGGCGTTCTAAGGGGAAATAACAACGTTCTGTTCGTAAAAACGAAGTTCATGTCCGTCCGTTCGGTCAGCATTTACTCGGTTTTCGGTCCAAACTTGGAAATGGACGAAACTCACTTGTTTCGGAATTCAAAAGTTCAAGATCGACAAGCCTTAACCGGGACATTTTAAGGCCAATATAGAACATTTGGACCATGGGAACGGGTTTTGTCCGGACATTCGGCTTGGTATGTACTCGATTTTTGTTCCAAACTTATAAATGGACGAAACACACATGTTTTCGCAAGGAAAACGATACACCTAAGAGACTAGCCACTCAATAGCTTAACACGAGGCATTCTAAGGCGAGAAAACAACGTTCCATCCGTAAAAACGAGGTTTATGTCCGTCCATTCGGTCGGCATTTACTCGGTTTTCAGTCCGACCTTGGAAATGGAGGAAACTCACTTGTTTTGGAATCTAAAAGCTGAAGATCGACAAGGCTTAGCCAAGAAGTTTTCAGGCAAATATAGAACATTTGGACCATGGGAACAGGGTTTTGTCCGGACATTCAGCTTGGTATGTCCTGGATTTTTGTTCCGAACTTATAAGTGAACAAAACACACATGTTTTCGCATGGAAAACGATACACCTAAGAGACTAGCGACTCCATTACTTAACTCGAGGCGTTCTAAGGGGAAATAACAACGTTCTGTTCGTAAAATCGAAGTTCATGTCCGTCCGTTCGGTCAGCATTTACTCGGTTTTCGGACCAAACTTGGAAATGGACGAAACGCACTTGTTTTGGAATCTAAAAGCTCAAGATCGACAAAGCTTAGCCGGGACGTTTTTAGGCCAGTATAGAACATTTGGACCATGGGAACGGGGTTTTGTCTGGACATTCAGCTTGGTATGTACTCGATTTTTGTTCCGAACTTATAAGTGGACAAAACACACATGTTTTCGCATGGAAAACGATACACCTAAGAGACTAGCCACTCCATTACTTAACTCGAGGCGTTCTAAGGGGAAATAACAACGTTCTGTTCGTAAAAACGAAGTTCATGTCCGTTCGTTCGGTCTGCATTTACTTGGTTTTCGGTCCAAACTTGGAAATGGACGAAACTCACTTGTTTCGGAATCTAAAAGTTCAAGATCGACAAGCCTTAACCGGGACGTTTTAAGGCCAATATAGAACATTTGGACCATGGGAACGGAGTTTTGTCCGGACATTCGGCTTGGTATGTACTCGATTTTTGTTCCAAACTTCTAAATGAACGAAACACACATGTTTTCGCAAGGAAAACGATACACCTAAGAGACTAGCCACTCAATAGCTTAACACGAGGCGTTCTAAGGCGAGAAAACAACGTTCCATCCGTAAAAACGAGGTTTATGTCCGTCCATTCCGTCGGCATTTACTCGGTTTTCAGTCCGACCTTGAAAATGGAGGAAACTCACTTGTTTTGGAATCTAAAAGCTAAAGATCGACAAGGCTTAGCCAAGAAGTTTTAAGGCCAATATAGAACATTTGGACCATGGGAACAGGGTTTTGTCCGGACATTCAGCTTGGTATGTCCTGGATTTTTGTTCCGAACTTATAAGTGAACAAAACACACATGTTTTCGCATGGAAAACGATACACCTAAGAGACTAGCCACTCTATTACTTAACTCGGGGCGTTCTAAGGGGAAAAAACAACGTTCCGTTCGTAAAAACGAGGTTTATGTCCGTCCATTCGGTCGGCATTTACTCGGTTTTCGGTCCAAACTTGAAAATGGACGAAACGCACTTGTTTGGGAATCTAAAAGCTCAAGATCAACAAGGCTTAGCCGGGACGTTTTAAGGCCAATATAGAACATTTGGACAATGGGAACGGGGTTTTGTCTGGACATTCAGCTTGGTATGTACTCGATTTTTGTTCCGAACTTATAAGTGGACAAAACACACATGTTTTCGCATGGAAAACGATACACCTAAGAGACTAGCCACTCCATTACTTAACTCGAGGCGTTCTAAGGGGAAATAACAACGTTCTGTTCGTAAAAACGAAGTTCATGTCCGTCCGTTCGGTCAGCATTTACTCGGTTTTCGGACCAAACTTGGAAATGGACGAAACTCACTTGTTTCGGAATCTAAAAGCTCAAGATCGACAATAACCGGGACGTTTTAAGGCCAAAATAGAACATTTGGACCATGGGAACGGGGTTTTGTCCGGACATTCGGCTTGGTATGTACTCGATTTTTGTTCCAAACTTATAAATGGACGAAACACACATGTTTTCGCATGGAAAACGATACACCTAAGAGACTAGCCACTCAATAGCTTAACACGGGGCGTTCTAAGACGAGAAAACAACGTTCCATCCTTAAAAACGAGGTATATGTCCTTCCATTCGGTCGGCATTTACTCGGTTTTCAGTCCGAACTTGGAAATGGAGGAAACTCACTTGTTTTGGAATCTAAAACCTCAAGATCGACAAGGCTTAGCAAAGAAGTTTTAAGGCTAATATAGAACATTTGGACCATGGGAACAGGGTTTTGTCCGGACATTCAGCTTGTTATGTCCTGGATTTTTGTTCCGAACTTATAAGTGGACAAGACACACATGTTTTCACATGGAAAACGATACACCTAAGAGACTAGCCACTCCATTACTTAACTCGGGGCGTTCTAAGGGGAAAAAACAACGTTCCGTTCGTAAAAACGAGGTTTATGTCCGTCCATTCGGTCGGCATTTACTCGGTTTTCGGTCCAAACTTGAAAAATGGACGAAACGCACTTGTTTTGGAATCTAAAAACTCAAGATCGACAAAGCTTAGCCGGGACGTTTTAAGGCCAGTATAGAACATTTGGACCATGGGAACGGGGTTTTGTCTGGACATTCAGCTTGGTATGTACTCGATTTTTGTTCCGAACTTATAAGTGGACAAAACACACATGTTTTCGCATGGAAAACGATACACCTAAGAGACTAGCCACTCCATTACTTAACTCGAGGCGTTCTAAGGGGAAATAACAACGTTCTGTTCGTAAAATCGAAGTTCATGTCCGTCCGTTCGGTCAGCATTTACTCGGTTTTCGGACCAAACTTGGAAATGGACGAAACTCACTTGTTTCGGAATCTAAAAGCTCAAGATCGACAATAACCGGAACGTTTTAAGGCCAAAATAGAACATTTGGACCATGGAAACGGGGTTTTGTCCGGACCTTCGGCTTGGTATGTACTCGATTTTTGTTCCAAACTTATAAATGGACGAAACACACATGTTTTCGCATGGAAAACGATACACCTAAGAGACTAGCCACTCAATAGCTTAACACGGGGCGTTCTAAGACGAGAAAACAACGTTCCATCCTTAAAAACGAGGTATAAGTCCTTCCATTCGGTCGGCATTTACTCGGTTTTCAGTCCGAACTTGGAAATGGAGGAAACTCACTTGTTTTGGAATCTAAAACCTCAAGATCGACAAGGCTTAGCAAAGAAGTTTTAAGGCCAATATAGAACATTTGGACCATGGGAACAGGGTTTTGTCCGGACATTCAGCTTGGTATGTCCTGGATTTTTGTTCCGAACTTATAAGTGGACAAAACACACATGTTTTCGCATGGAAAACGATACACCTAAGAGACTAGCCACTCCATTACTTAACTCGGGGCGTTCTAAGGGGAAAAAACAACGTTCCGTTCGTAAAAACGAGGTTTATGTCCGTTCATTCGGTCGGCATTTACTCGGTTTTCGGTCAAAACTTGAAAATGGACGAAACACACTTGTTTGGGAATCTAAAAGCTCAAGATCGACAAGGCTTAGCCGGGACGTTTTAAGGCCAATATAGAACATTTGGACCATGGGAACGGGGTTTTGTCTGGACATTCAGCTTGGTATGTACTCGATTTTTGTTCCGAACTTATAAGTGGACAAAACACACATGTTTTCGCATGGAAAACGATACACCTAAGAGACTAGCCACTCCATTACTTAACTCGAGGCGTTCTAAGGGGAAATAACAACGTTCTGTTCGTAAAATCGAAGTTCATGTCCGTCCGTTCGGTCAGCATTTACTCGGTTTTCGGACCAAACTTGGAAATGGACGAAACTCACTTGTTTCGGAATCTAAAAGCTCAAGATCGACAATAACCGGAACGTTTTAAGGCCAAAATAGAACATTTGGACCATGGGAACGGGGTTTTGTCCGGACCTTCGGCTTGGTATGTACTCGATTTTTGTTCCAAACTTATAAATGGACGAAACACACATGTTTTCGCATGGAAAACGATACACCTAAGAGACTAGGCACTCAATAGCTTAACACGGGGCGTTCTAAGACGAGAAAACAACGTTCCATCCTTAAAAACGAGGTATATGTCCTTCCATTCGGTCGGCATTTACTCGGTTTTCAGTCCGAACTTGGAAATGGAGGAAACTCACTTGTTTCGGAATCTAAAACCTCAAGATCGACAATGCTTAGCAAAGAAGTTTTAAGGCCAATATAGAACATTTGGACCATGGGAACAGGGTTTTGTCCGGACATTCAGCTTGGTATGTCCTGGATTTTTGTTCCGAACTTATAAGTGAACAAAACACACATGTTTTCGCATGGAAAACGATACACCTAAGAGACTAGCCACTCCATTACTTAACTCGGGGCGTTCTAAGGGGAAAAAACAACATTCCGTTCGTAAAAACGAGGTTTATGTCCGTCCATTCGGTCGGCATTTACTCGGTTTTCGGTCCAAACTTGAAAATGGACGAAACGCACTTGTTTGGGAATCTAAAAGCTCAAGATCGACAAGGCTTAGCCGGGACGTTTTAAGGCCAATATAGAACATTTGGACCATGGGAACGGGGTTTTGTCTGGACATTCAGCTTGGTATGTACTCGATTTTTGTTCCGAACTTATAAGTGGACAAAACACACATGTTTTCGCATGGAAAACGATACACCTAAGAGACTAGCCACTCCATTACTTAACTCGAGGCGTTCTAAGGGGAAATAACAACGTTCTGTTCGTAAAATCGAAGTTCATGTCCGTCCGTTCGGTCAGCATTTACTCGGTTTTCGGACCAAACTTGGAAATGGACGAAACTCACTTGTTTCGGAATCTAAAAGCTCAAGATCGACAATAACCGGAACGTTTTATGGCCAAAATAGAACATTTGGACCATGGGAACGGGGTTTTGTCCGGACATTCGGCTTGGTATGTACTCGATTTTTGTTCCAAACTTATAAATGGATGAAACACACATGTTTTCGCATGGAAAACGATACACCTAAGACACTAGCCACTCAATAGCTTAACACGGGGCGTTCTAAGACGAGAAAACAACGTTCCATCCTTAAAAACGAGGTATATGTCCTTCCATTCGGTCGGCATTTACTCGGTTTTCAGTCCGAACTTGGAAATGGAGGAAACTCACTTGTTTTGGAATCTAAAACCTCAAGATCGACAAGGCTTAGCAAAGAAGTTTTAAGGCCAATATAGAACATTTGGACCATGGGAACAGGGTTTTGTCCGGACATTCAGCTTGTTATGTCCTAGATTTTTGTTCCTAACTTATAAGTGGACAAGACACACATGTTTTCACATGGAAAACGATACACCTAAGAGACTAGCCACTCCATTACTTAACTCGGGGCGTTCTAAGGGGAAAAAACAACGTTCCGTTCGTAAAAACGAGGTTTATGTCCGTCCATTCGGTCGGCATTTACTCGGTTTTCGGTCCAAACTTGAAAATAGACGAAACGCACTTGTTTGGGAATCTAAAAGCTCAAGATCGACAAGGCTTAGCCGGGACATTTTAAGGCCAATATAGAACATTTGGACCATGGGAACGGGGTTTTGTCTGGACATTCAGCTTGGTATGTACTCGATTTTTGTTCCGAACTTATAAGTGGACAAAACACACATGTTTTCGCATGGAAAACGATACACCTAAGAGATAAGCCACTCCATTACTTAACTCGAGGCGTTCTAAGGGGAAATAACAACGTTCTGTTCGTAAAATCGAAGTTCATGTCCGTCCGTTCGGTCAGCATTTACTCGGTTTTCGGACCAAACTTGGAAATGGACGAAACTCACTTGTTTCGGAATCCAAAAGCTCAAGATCGACAATAACCGGAACGTTTTAAGGCCAAAATAGAACATTTGGACCATGGGAACGGGGTTTTGTCCGGACATTCGGCTTGGTATGTACTCGATTTTTGTTCCAAACTTATAAATGGACGAAACACACATGTTTCCGCATGGAAAACGATACACCTAAGAGACTAGCCACTCAATAGCTTAACACGGGGCGTTCTAAGACGAGAAAACAACGTTCCATCCTTAAAAACGAGGTATATGTCCTTCCATTCGGTCGGCATTTACTCGGTTTTCAGTCCGAACTTGGAAATGGAGGAAACTCACTTGTTTTGGAATCTAAAACCTCAAGATCGACAAGGCTTAGCAAAGAAGTTTTAAGGCCAATATAGAACATTTGGACCATGCGAACAGGGTTTTGTCCGGACATTCAGCTTTTTATGTCCTGGATTTTTGTTCCGAACTTATAAGTGGACAAGACACACATGTTTTCACATGGAAAACGATACACCTAAGAGACTAGCCACTCCATTACTTAACTCGGGGCGTTCTAAGGGGAAAAAACAACGTTCCGTTCGTAAAAACGAGGTTTATGTCCGTCCATTCGGTCGGCATTTACTCGGTTTTCGGTCCAAACTTGAAAAATGGACGAAACGCACTTGTTTTAGAATCTAAAAGCTCAAGATCGACAAAGCTTAGCCGGGACGTTTTAAGGCCAGTATAGAACATTTGGACCATGGGAACGGGGTTTTGTCTGGACATTCAGCTTGGTATGTACTCGATTTTTGTTCCGAACTTATAAGTGGACAAAACACACATGTTTTCGCATGGAAAACTATACACCTAAGAGACTAGCCACTCCATTACTTAACTCTAGGCGTTCTAAGGGGAAATAACAACGTTCTGTTCGTCAAAACGAAGTTCATGTCCGTCCGTTCGGTCAGCATTTACTCGGTTTTCTGTCCAAACTTGGAAATGGACGAAACTCACTTGTTTCGGAATCTAAAAGTTCAAGATCGACAAGCCTTAACCGGGACGTTTTAAGGCCAATATAGAACATTTGGACCATGGGAACGGGGTTTTGTCCGGACATTCGGCTTGGTATGTACTCGATTTTTGTTCCAAACTTATAAATGAACGAAACACACATGTTTTCGCAAGGAAAACGATACACCTAAGAGACTAGCCACTCAATAGCTTAACACGAGGCGTTCTAAGGCGAGAAAACAACGTTCCATCCGTAAAAACGAGGTTTATGTCCGTACATTCGGTCAGCATTTACTCGGTTTTCAGTCCAACCTTGGAAATGGAGGAACCTCACTTGTTTTGGAATCTAAAAGCTAAAGATCGACAAGGCTTAGCCAAGAAGTTTTAAGGCCAATATAGAACATTTGGACCATGGGAACAGGGTTTTGTCCGGACATTCAGCTTGGTATGTCCTGGATTTTTGTTCCGAACTTATAAGTGAACAAAACACACATGTTTTCGCATGGAAAACGATACACCTAAGAGACTAGCCACTCCATTACTTCACTCGGGGCGTTCTAAGGGGAAAAAACAACGTTCCGTTCGTAAAAACGAGGTTTATGTCCGTCCATTCGGTCGGCATTTTCTCGGTTTTCGGTCAAAACTTGAAAATGGACGAAACGCACTTGTTTGGGAATCTAAAAGCTCAAGATCGACAAGGCTTAGCCGGGACGTTTTAAGGCCAATATAGAACATTTGGACCATGGGAACGGGGTTTTGTCTGGACATTCAGCTTGGTATGTACTCGATTTTTGTTCCGAACTTATAAGTGGACAAAACACACATGTTTTCGCATGGAAATTGATACACCTAAGAGACTAGCCACTCCATTACTTAACTCGAGGCGTTCTAAGGGGAAATAACAACGTTCTGTTCGTAAAAACGAAGTTCATGTCCGTCCGTTCGGTCAGCATTTACTCGGTTTTCGGTCCAAACTTGGAAATGGACGAAACTCACTTGTTTCGGAATCTAAAAGCTCAAGATCGACAAGCCTTAACCGGGATGTTTTAAGGCCAATATAGAACATTTGGACCATGGGAACTGGGTTTTGTCCGGACATTCGGCTTGGTATGTACTCGATTTTTGTTCTGAACTTATAAATGAACGAAACACACATGTTTTCGCAAGGAAAACGATACACCTAAGAGACTAGCCACTCAATAGCTTAACACGAGGCGTTCTAAGGCGAGAAAACAACGTTCCATCCGTAAAAACGAGGTTTATGTCCGTCCATTCGGTCGGCATTTACTCAGTTTTCAGTCCGACCTTGGAAATGGAGGAAACTCGCTTGTTTTGGAATCTAAAAGCTAAAGATCGACAAGGCTTAGCCAAGAAGTTTTAAGGCCAATATAGAACATTTGGACCATGGGAACAGGGTTTTGTCCGGACATTCAGCTTGGTATGTCCTGGATTTTTGTTCCGAACTTATAAGTGAACAAAACACACTTGTTTTCGCATGGAAAACGATACACCTAAGAGACTAGCCACTCCATTACTTAACTCGGGGCGTTCTAAGGGGAAAAAACAACGTTCCGTTCGTAGAAACGAGGTTTATGTCCGTCCATTCGGTCGGCGTTTACTCGGTTTTCGGTCCAAACTTGAAAAAGGACGAAACGCACTTGTTTGGGAATCTAAAAGCTCAAGATCGACAAGGCTTAGCCGGGACATTTTAAGGCCAATATAGAACATTTGGACCATGGGAACGGGGTTTTGTCTAGACATTCAGCTTGGTATGTACTCGATTTTTTTTCCGAACTTATAAGTGGACAAAACACACATGTTTTCGCATGGAAAACGATACACCTAAGAGACTAGCCACTCCATTACTTAACTCGAGGCGTTCTAAGGGGAAATAACAACGTTCTGTTCGTAAAATCGAAGTTCATGTCCGTCCGTTCGGTCAGCATTTACTCGGTTTTCGGACCAAACTTGGAAATGGACGAAACTCACTTGTTTCGGAATCCAAAAGCTCAAGATCGACAATAACCGGAACGTTTTAAGGCCAAAATAGAACATTTGGACCATGGGAACGGGTTTTGTCCGGACATTCGGCTTGGTATGTACTCGATTTTTGTTCCAAACTTATAAAAGGACGAAACACACATGTTTTCGCATGGAAAACGATACACCTAAGAGACTAGCCACTCAATAGCTTAACACGGGGCGTTCTAAGACGAGAAAACAACGTTCCATCCTTAAAAACGAGGTATATGTCCTTCCATTCGGTCGGCATTTACTCGGTTTTCAGTCCGAACTTGGAAATGGAGGAAACTCACTTGTTTTGGAATCTAAAACCTCAAGATCGACAAGGCTTAGCAAAGAAGTTTTAAGGCCAATATAGAACATTTGGACCATGGGAACAGGATTTTGTCCGGACATTCATCGTATGTCCTGGATTTTTGTTCCGAACTTATAAGTGGACAAAACACACATGTTTTCGCATGGAAAACGATACACCTAAGAGACTAGCCACTCCATTACTTAACTCGGGGCGTTCTAAGGGGAAAAACAACGTTCCGTTCGTAAAAACGAGGTTTATGTCCGTCCATTCGGTCGGCATTTACTCGGTTTTCGGTCCAAACTTGAAAAATGGACGAAACGCACTTGTTTTGGAATCTAAAAGCTCAAGATCGACAAAGCTTAGCCGGGATGTTCTAAGGCCAGTATAGAACATTTGGACCATGGGAACGGGGTTTTGTCTGGACATTCATCTTGGTATGTACTCGATTTTTGTTCCGAACTTATAAGTGGACAAAACACACATGTTTTCGCATGGAAAACGATACACCTAAGAGACTAGCCACTCCATTACTTAACTCGAGGCGTTCTAAGGGGAAATAACAACGTTCTGTTCGTAAAATCGAAGTTCATGTCCGTCCGTTCGGTCAGCATTTACTCGGTTTTCGGACCAAACTTGGAAATGGACGAAACTCACTTGTTTCGGAATCCAAAAGCTTAAGATCGACAATAACCGGAACGTTTTAAGGCCAAAATAGAACATTTGGACCATGGGAACGGGGTTTTGTCCGGACATTCGGCTTGGTATGTACTCGATTTTTGTTCCAAACTTATAAAAGGACGAAACACACATGTTTTCGCATGGAAAACGATACACCTAAGAGACTAGCCACTCAATAGCTTAACACGGGGTGTTCTAAGACGAGAAAACAACGTTCCATCCTTAAAAACGAGGTATATGTCCTTCCATTCGGTCGGCATTTACTCGGTTTTCAGTCCGAACTTGGAAATGGAGGAAACTCACTTGTTTTGGAATCTAAAACCTCAAGATCGACAAGGCTTAGCAAAGAAGTTTTAAGGCCAATATAGAACATTTGGACCATGGGAACAGGGTTTTGTCCGGACATTCAGCTTGGTATGTCCTGGATTTTTGTTCCGAACTTATAAGTGGACAAAACACACATGTTTTCGCATGGAAAACGATACACCTAAGAGACTAGCCACTCCATTACTTAACTCGGGGCGTTCTAAGGGGAAAAAACAACGTTCCGTTCGTAAAAACGAGGTTTATGTCCGTCCATTCGGTCGGCATTTACTCGGTTTTCGGTCCAAACTTGAAAAATGGACGAAACGCACTTGTTTTGGAATCTAAAAGCTCAAGATCGACAAAGCTTAACCGGGACGTTCTAAGGCCAGTATAGAACATTTGGACCATGGGAACGGGGTTTTGTCTGGACATTCAGCTTGGTATGTACTCGATTTTTGTTCCGAACTTATAAGTGGACAAAACACACATGTTTTCGCATGGAAAACGATACACCTAAGAGACTAGCCACTCCATTACTTAACTCGAGGCGTTCTAAGGGGAAATAACAACGTTCTGTTCGTAAAATCGAAGTTCATGTCCGTCCGTTCGGTCAGCATTTACTCGGTTTTCGGACCAAACTTGGAAATGGACGAAACTCACTTGTTTCGGAATCTAAAAGCTCAAGATCGACAATAACCGGAACGTTTTAAGGCCAAAATAGAACATTTGGACCATGGGAACGGGGTTTTGTCCGGACATTCGGCTTGGTATGTACTCGATTTTTGTTCCAAACCTATAAATGGACGAAACACACATGTTTTCGCATGGAAAACGATACACCTAAGAGACTAGCCACTCAATAGCTTAACACGGGGCGTTCTAAGACGAGAAAACAACGTTCCATCCTTAAAAACGAGGTATATGTCCTTCCATTCGGTCGGCATTTACTCGGTTTTCAGTCTGAACTTGGAAATGGAGGAAACTCACTTGTTTTGGAATCTAAAACCTAAAGATCGACAAGGCTTAGCAAAGAAGTTTTAAGGCCAATATAGAACATTTGGACCATGGGAACAGGGTTTTGTCTGGACATTCAGCTTGGTATGTCCTGGATTTTTGTTCCGAACTTATAAGTGGACAAAACACACATGTTTTCGCATGGAAAACGATACACCTAAGAGACTAGCCACTCCATTACTTAACTCGGGGCGTTCTAAGGGGAAAAAACAACGTTCCGTTCGTAAAAACGAGGTTTATGTCCGTCCATTTGGTCGGCATTTACTCGGTTTTCGGTCCAAACTTGAAAAATGGACGAAACACACTTGTTTGAATCTAAAAGCTCAAGATCGACAAAGCTTAGCCGAGACGTTTTAAGGCCAGTATAGAACATTTGGACCATGGGAACGGGGTTTTGTCTGGACATTCAGCTTGGTATGTACTCGATTTTTGTTCCGAACTTATAAGTGGACAAAACACACATGTTTTCGCATGGAAAACGATACACCTAAGAGACTAGCCAGTCCATTACTTAACTCGAGGCGTTCTAATGGGAAATAACAACGTTCTGTTCGTAAAAACGAAGTTCATGTCCGTCCGTTCGGTCAGCATTTACTCGGTTTTCGGTCCAAACTTGGAATTGGACGAAACTCACTTGTTTCGGAATCTAAAAGCTCAAGATCGACAAGCCTTAACCGGGACGTTTTAAGGCCAATATAGAACATTTGGACCATGGGAACGGGGTTTTGTCCGGACATTCGGCTTGGTATGTACTCGATTTTTGTTCCAATCTTATAAATGGACGAAACACACATGTTTTCGCAAGGAAAACGATACACCTAAGAGACTAGCCACTCAATAGCTTAACACGAGGCGTTCTAAGGCGAGAAAACAACGTTCCATCCGTAAACACGAGGTTTATGTCCGTCCATTCGGTCGGCATTTACTCGGTTTTCAGTCCGACCTTGGAAATGGAGGAAACTCACTTGTTTTGGAATCTAAAAGCTAAAGATCGACAAGGCTTAGCCAAGAAGTTTTAAGGCCAATATAGAACATTTGGACCATGGGAACAGGGTTTTGTCCGGACATTCAGCTTGGTATGTCCTGGATTTTTGTTCCGAACTTATAAGTGAACAAAACACACATGTTTTCGCATGGAAAACGATACACCTAAGAGACTAGCCACTCCATTACTTAACTCGGGGCGTTCTAAGGGGATAAAACAACGTTCCGTTCGTAAAAACGAGGTTTATGTCCGTCCATTCGGTCGGCATTTACTCGGTTTTCGGTCCAAACTTGAAAATGGACGAAACGCACTTGTTTTGGAATCTAAAAGCTCAAGATCAACAAGGCTTAGGGGACGTTTTAAGGCTAATATAGAACATTTGGACCATGGGAACAGGGTTTTGTCTGGACATTCAGCTTGGTATGTACTCGATTTTTGTTCCGAACTTATAAGTGGACAAAACACACATGTTTTCGTATGGAAAACGATACACCTAAGAGACTAGCCACTCCATTACTTAACTCGAGGCGTTCTAAGGGGAAATAACAACGTTCTGTTCGTAAAAACGAAGTTCATGTCCGTCCCTTCGGTCAGCATTTACTCGGTTTTCGGTCCAAACTTGGAAATGGACGAAACTCACTTATTTCGGAATCTAAAAGCTCAAGATCGACAATAACCGGGACGTTTTAAGGCCAATATAGAACATTTGGACCATGGGAACGGGGTTTTGTCCGGACATTCGGCTTGGTATGTACTCGATTTTTGTTGCGAACTTATAAATGGACGAAACACACATGTTTTCGCATGGAAAACGATACACCTAAGAGAGAAGCCACTCAATAGCTTAACACGGGGCGTTCTAAGGCGAGAAAACAACGTTCTATCCGTAAAAACGAGGTATATGTCCTTCCATTCGGTCGGCATTTACTCGATTTTTGGTCCGAACTTGGAAATAGACGAAGCTCACTTGTTTTGGAATCTAAAACCTCAAGATCGACAAGGCTTACCAGGGATGTTTTAAGGCCAATATAGAACATTTGGACCATAGGAACGGGGTTTTGTCCGGACATTCGGCTTGGTATGTACTCGATTTTTGTTTCCGAACTTATAAATGGACAAAACACACATGTTTTCGCATGGAAAACGATACACCTAAGAGACTAGCCACTCAATAGCCTAACACGGGGTATTCTAAGGCGAGAAAACAACGTTCCATCCGTAAAAACGAGGTATATGTCCTTCCATTCGGTCCGCATTTACTCGGTTTTCAGTCCGAACTTGGAAATGGACGAAACTCACTTGTTTTGGAATCTAAAAGCTCAAGATAGACAAGGCTTAGCCGGGACGTTTTAAGGCCAATATAGAACATTTGGACCATGGGAACGGGGTTTTATCCGGACATTCAGCTTGGTATGTACTAGATTTTTGTTACGAACTTATAAGTGGATGAAACACACATGTTTTCGCATGAAAAATGATACACCTAAAAGACTAGCCACTCAATAGCTTAACACAGGGTGTTCTAAGGTGAGAAAACAACGTTCCGTCCATAAAAATGAGGTTTATGTCTGTCCATTCGGTCGGCGTTTACTCGGTTTTCGGTCCGAACTTAGAAATGGACGAAACTCACTTGTTTTGGAATCTAAAACCTCAAGATCGACAAGGCTTAGCCAGGATGTTTTAGGGCCAATATAGAATATTTGGACCATGGGAACGGGGTTTTGTCTGGACATTCATCTTGGTGTGTACTCGATTTTTGTTCCGAACTTATAAGTGGACAAAACACACATGTTTTCGCATGGAAAACGATACACCACAGAGACTAGCCACTCCATTACTTAACTCGGGGCATTCTAAGGGGAAATAACAACGTTCCGTTCGTAAAAAAGAAGTTTATGTCAGTCCGTTCGGTCAGCATTTACTTGGTTTTCGGTCCGAACTTGGTAATGGACGAAACTCACTTGTTTTGGAATCTAAAAGCTCAAGATCGACAAGGCTTATCCGGGAAATTTTAAGGCCAATATAGAACATTTGGACCATGGAAACGGGGTCTTGTCTGGACATTCGGCTTGGTATGTACTCGATTTTTTTTCCGAACTTATTAGTGGATGAAACACACATGTTTTCGCATGGAAAACGATACACCTAAGAGACTAGCCACTCAATAGCTTAACTCGAGGCGTTCTAAGGTGAGAAAACAACGTTCCATCCGTAAAAACAAGGTTTATGTCCGTCCGTTCGGTCGGCATTTACTCGGTTTTCAGTCCGAACTTGGAAATGGACGAAACTCACTTGTCTTGGAATCTAAAACCTCAAGATCGACAAGGCTTAGCCGGGACGTTTTAAGGCCAATATAGAATATTTGGACCATGGGAACGGGGTTTTCTCCGGACATTCAGCTTGGTATGTACTCGATTTTATTCCGAACTTATAAGTGGACAAAACACACATGTTTTCACCTGGAAAACGATACACCTAAGAGACTAGCCACTCCATTACTTAACTCGGGGCGTTCTAAGGGGAAATAACAACTTTCCGTTCGTAAAAACGAGGTTTATGTCCGTCCGTTCGGTCAGCATTTACTCGTTTTCGGTCCGAACTTGGAAATGGACGAAACTCACTTGTTTTGGAATCTAAAACCTCAAGATCGACAAGGCTTAGCCGGGACGTTTTAAGGCCAATATAGAACATTTGGACCATGGGAACGTGGTTTTGTCCGGACATTCGGCTTGGTATGTACTCGATTTTTGTTCTGAACTTATAAATGGACGAAACACACATGTTTTCGCATGGAAAACGATACACCTAAGAGACTAGCCACTCCATTACTTAACTCGAGGCGTTTTAAGGGGAAATAACAACGTTCCGTTCGTAAAAACGAGGTTTATGTCCGTCCGTTCGGTCAGCATTTACTCGGTCTTTGGTCCGAACTTGGTGAGGGACGAAACTCACTTATTTTGGAATCTAAAAACTCAAGATCGACAAGGCTAACAAGCAGAGCTTTTACTTTTGTCTGAAGTTCGTATATATGACTATTAAAGTCCTACTACTACTACTAAAATTAAAGTAGACGTATATGTGTGACTAATTCGTTACTGTTACTCCTGCTACTGCTACCACTACTTTACCAGACTCAAGTCCAGTTATGTTATCCGCCTTTCTGGATCCATTTTAATTAACTTGAAAGAGTAGAAATTAATTATTATGATTGTAGTGAATTTTAGTGTATGAGAGAGTTGAGAGCATTAACTTTAAGTTTCCATTTTTATATACCAACTCTCAGTAGATTTTAAGTGATTATGCATGTCTTGCCACTGTCCAATTTGTAGCTATATGAGAAACTACAAACAGTGCTAATCTAACAGTTCAATATTCAAACAACTTAAACGATATGCAGAAAGTAAATAACACACAGAAATTTTTAACGTGGTAAAACCCAATATGGGAAACGTCCACGGTTGTCCTCTCGACAACAAATAATCCACTAGATGAAAAGAGATGTACAAACCTATCAACTACCTGCACTCACTGCGAGTTGATACTCCTGGTTATCTCTAACACCTTGACTTCACCAGAGCACCTTGATGTACGCACAAGACACTCGACTTCTTGATGAACACACAAGAAGACTCGAAGCCGATCTATGTAACAAGCTTACACCAGAGTTCCTTGATGAACACACAAGGATACTCGACTTCTTGATGAACACACAAGAAGACTCGAAGCTAAATCAATATAAACAATAATGAAGAAGAAGATGAATGGGGAAGAAGAAGATGAGTTCAATCACCAAGACCACCTAAACCAAAACCTAAACAAACTCCAAGAAACAAGAGGTGAATTGGACGGCCAAAGAACTAACTTGTTCTTTGGAAGAGAAACCCTATTTATACATAGGGTTGGAAAACCACCGAAAATGGGCCGAAATAGTAAAAGCCCACTTTGGACGTACGTACGTCGATATGACGTTCGTACGTCTCCAAACGAAAATACTCCTGCTGCCTGCTGTGACGTACGAACGTCCTGTAAAGGTTCGTACGTCCAGACCACCAACAATCTTGCTGTCATTCGATACGTACGTACGTCCTTAAGAGGTACGTACGTCCTGGACCAGAAATCACACCAATGACACACGACGCGAAGGCAAGGACACGGGATGACGCGCGTACAACTCGGTTTTCTTAACAATGAACTCAAGGCGAAATAACCAAGGACACTTTGTCACAAAATTGATGTCAAACCACTTCGTGCCGGTTTCAATCTCCCCCTTTGACATTGATTTTGTGACAAAAACCTATGACTCTAATAGCACTTATAAAACGTGCTTACAAACCCAAACCATGGCATTTATAAAACATGCCTACAAAAACACTCATAGTAGAATACATACCGAGTCACCAACACATAATATCCAGCTTGAGTAATACGCTTTAACCATCAGAGACCGAACGGAAGCAACAAGAAATTCTGAAACAATCAAAGAGCCAACAAAAGTTCCTCGAGCAACTCCCCCATACTTCATGAGCTCCAAAGTTTGACACTCGAGCTCCCCCATAACTGTAGCATACTTGAAACATGACCCAAAACTGTACAACCTCTAAACATCAACACGTTCACTCCCCCATACGTGTAGCATACCTGAAACATAACCCAAAAATACACTAACAAGGAAGAAGAAGGTGTTAGTATTAGAGTCATAAATCTCCCCCTTTTTGTCACAAATGAAGCAAGGTAACAAAAGAAAGAGAAAGGATAAATACCAAACCATAACAAATAAGATTAAAGAAGAAAAGTAAGAGAACAATCATGTTAACAACAAAAAGGATATGTAACGGAAGTCATAAAATAAACACTTGTTAACACGATGTCAATACAAAGAATTCTCCCCCTAAACAAAAGCGTCACCTAAATGCAATGCATATGAGAAAGATGCACCTAGAACAAACAAACCAAATAAGGATATTTGAAACACACAAAGAACCAATCATACAAGGGTAGAAGAGAGTAAAGAGAAAACCATACCATAAATCTGGAATCCATGACACACAAAACTAAAAAAACATGAGAGAGATCTAGGCATATAAATGAAGAAGAAAGAGTACCAACACAGACACAAGACACTGAATACTTATATAGGTAACAGAGGGAAGAAAAGAAAAACATAACATGAATCCCTGATAGAAACCAAGAGAATCCTATACATAGAAGAAAGAGTCAGGACACCAACAATCGGAACAAATGATTCACTAGAATATCACTTTAAACAACCGACTATAACCACCTGAGATAGATTCCAGAGAAACGACTTCATAGTAGCAAGATATCTAGAGAAAAAGAGCAAACAAACAAAAAGGAAGAAATACCATACCTGATGAAATTGGGAAGGTACAATAAAGACCAAGAACCAAATAGTCAAACCTGGGAGAAATGTGCAAGAGAAGAATATGCGAAAAGAGAAAGAAGAAGAGATAAACAATAGTTAGTAGGAGATATGAAAGAGAATAGGGAAACCATGCATATTAGACACATCCAACAATATCCCATGACAAAACTACAGGAATATGAGTATCTGCAGGAAGAGATACGTAAAGTATAAGAAAATCCATTGAGAATCCATGGAGAAATCCAATCTGTACATGTTCCTGAAACAACTCATCCAACCACAAAAAAAGAATTAGAGAATCTTATAAACAAAGAGAAGAAAATATTATCCCAAACACAATGGAATAGAGACATAAAAGGAATAAACCTGTAAGCCCACCCCTAGTGAAACCCAAAAATTAGTTCAACATATGCCAAACAAGATAAGCAATCATCAAGCTCATAAAAAAATGCTGTAACTGAAGAATGAGCAAGGATTATCGATCTCACCAAGTCACAAAACAACAATCCAACTTCAGAGCAAATTTCAATAGATGACCAAACTGAGCAAATGCATCCCAAAGTAGAACAGTGGTAGCCCAAAACCATTGCATGAGGATTGTGGAAGAAGACTACCAAGAACACATCTAATCAAACCTATTGCAGGAAAAAATAGGATCAACCAAACACAGGAAGCAACAATAAGAGGATAGGCAAGTCTCATAAGTATTTAATCACACACCAGCTAGCCAACAAGGTAATTCAAGAATATTATCCCAACATAGAAAAGTATGATGAGAACCTATGAGAAAACATGAATCAATATAAATCATGACAAACGAATACACCAATAACATGATTTTATCACCAAAATATGCTTATGCATACCTTGCAGCCTTCTTAAAATAAATTGAGACTATTACCTTGAGAAATCACATCAAACATATGTGATCCAATGACAAAAGAATTACCAAGGAATCTGACCTGAGTATGTCAATGAAACACCGACGGAGAAGAATTACCAAGGAATGGAACCAAAATAAAGTAAGCCATAAACACTTTCAACAAGAACATCTACAAGAATCCGAAGGAATAACGCCTCTACTCCTTTGAGCACGAGGAGGACGTGTGCCCGATGACGAAGCACCCTTGGAACCGGGTGTTTCCTTAGTTGGAGTAGTGCGAGCGTGCTTAGGAAGCATGTCCGGCATAAGCACAGCAGTAACCAAACTAACAAATGTAAGAGAAATGGTGAAACTAGCACAAGAATTGTGAGAATACCCATGTAGACATATTATCGAACACATGGTTTGCATAATCATGAAGTGTGCATACGACAACAACCAAGCAATGAGAATCGCACGAAACTTGTTAGAAGAACCAAACACAAACAAACAATAGCAAATAGAGGCTGCACCATAACTAATGAATCAATTTTAACGACAAAACTAACAACCCATATCCAATCATGTGAAGGCTAACCTTAAGGACTAACCAAAACAGCCATACAATCAACAAGCAACAAATATATAGAGAGAAGTACCAAAAAAAACATCTGCCTGGTTCAACGTACGAACTACCAAACAACGTTCGTACGTTCGAGGAGAAAAAAAAGTTCTGCCTCCCTTAACGTACGAACGTCCTAACGACGTACGTACTTACTTCACCTTTTTTTTTTTTTTTTTTTTTTTTTTTTGTTAAATGTAATTTAAATTTAAAAAAAATAACAATAGAGGACTAACCTTAATAACAGAAAAACAGACCGAATAACTAACAATACAAACCATAATAAGAAGATAAAAGGAAAAAAAACCGATGTACCATAGAAGTGAAGAGGAATACATCATGAACTTCCAAAAACAGTAGCCAATCCCAATCCGTACAAAAATAAGAGGCAATATATGGGGGTAAACAAAAGATTGAACAAATAAGAGGATTGAAGTGCATCATAAACTAAACCTCGGTGTGTGTAGATGCAATGCAATGCATAAAGAGAGAGAAAGTTCACCACTAGAACACACCCTTTGAAGACCTAGAATATAGAACCATCAACAAGAGACATAGATTAGATTAGTAAGTGAGCATAGAAGAAACAAACTTCAACCCCCTTTGAAACAAACGTTATGAGTAGAAGGCAAACGAATATAAATATATAAATATGATCTTTCAAATGAAAACCAAGACATTAAAAAGGCAAAGGAATATAAACTTTGTATGCCTTACATAAAAAACAATGAATATGCGCTTGGATTTTTATTTTGCCGCATGTGGTGGAGTTTAGTCAACATCACTCTAATGCCATTCCCGTGTGGGAGGGATTTTTGCCTCCATCTTTTCAAATACACGAGGGTAGGGTGTAGCCTACATCTTTTTGACAAACACAAACTCAAGAAGTGCAATACCATGATAACGTGCAACACAAGAACTAACATCTCTTGAGTGCATCCGTCAGAGCATGACCCTCACAACCCCAACGGGTTCTTAGCCAACTGATATTGCTTCAAAGACAATCAAATGGCTGGGGATAAAGTGAGTCATTGACCACTAACAAGAGTTGTAAAAGGAAGATAAGAATGTTCAATAACACTAACAGCAAGATGAACATTAACCAAAACAAATGAGAGATAGCTCAAGATCACATAAATACTCGAGAGATAGAGAAGTTCTATGAGCTCAAGGAATATGTAAGTGGTTTCCAAAAACTCCCATTATGCAAGCATGTCGTGCACTGTGCAAACACGCGAGGAAAAATGCATGATACATACCAAAACATACTTAAGAGTTCAGAAAGAGAAAACACCCAAACATATTGCAACTTATTTAAGACAATTGAATTTAAACCAATATCTCAGAAAAGATGCATCCAACAACACATACATGGAGTAAATAAATAAAACAAAAAAATAGAAGGAATAACCAACAACCCCCTTTTTTTTTTTTTATTAACAATATATTCAGACGTGCAACATGATCTGCAGGCTAAACAAACAAAACATAAAAAAAATAGAAGCACCAAACAAATAGCCTATGTGATAAGAGAAATATGCAATTCAAATAACACAAGGCTAGAAACAAACTACATCATCCCAAATATGGGACACCACCAGACCTTTGCAAGTCCAGAAAAACCTTCAACTTATCCTTTCTTACCCATACTTGTTTAACACTAGGCGTGCACACCTTGGGAGGTGAAATGATATGAGATTTTCCCTTAACACGCTTTGCAATACACTTGTCCTTAACTAATTCCACCTTAGTCTTAGACTTCCTTTTGTTGGAATACCTGTTTTTCTTAAACCTGTGATGAGAACCATTATAATTCCAAGGTCTAGAAAATGCACAAGAAGGATCATTAGAATCAACATGATTATAACGATGAGGAACACGAGAATAGGATGAAACATGTTGATCAAAATCCCAACAAAAACTATCCAAATGACCAACTCTACCACAATAAGAACAATGAAAAACATTAGACTTACTCAAAGAATTCTTATAAGAAGATGTGGTGGTAGAATATGAAACATGTATGTCACCATTGTATTTGTGACATGGTGCCTTAACAAAACCTATACCTCCATTATGAGAACAATATGGCTTATCAGTAAAAACAGCCTTACCATTAACCTTAGACTTAAAATTCTTACGAGAAACATGCTGAAAATTAGTAGCATTAAGTCTAGTCTCAATAGGTGGGGTAGGCAAAAGGGCAGGCAAACTAATAGATTTTAAAGGAGTAATCACACTAGATGAACTAGTAGAACTATCAATAGGAGAATCAAATCTAGTTTTGTTCAAAACCTGCAATTGGAGTTGAGTAGACATTAAATCGTTCTTTGTTACCTCATACTCCACCAATAGAGATTTGTATTTCTCATCGACCTCCTGATTGGCCTTCTCTAAAGCTGCAATTCTACATAACAAGTCAAGTTTTTCTTTGTCAAATAATTGAGAAATAGAAATTGTATCATCTGCAGCAAGAGAAATCTGTTTTTCAAGAATCTTAATTTTATCCTGCAAAGAAAGATTAGCCTTTTCCAAATTTTCAATTTTGGATTCATAAACTTCCCCTTGAAGCATATAGTCCTCTGCACAATGTCTAAGTCGTTGTTCTAGAGAATCAACCTTAGTCTGCAAAACACCATTATCTTCAAAACAAACATTATCAGAAATAGTAGACACATTACAATTAGCTTTATTAAATTTTTCTTGCAAATCAATATTAGCTTTTTGTAATCTTTCACATTCTTTTGCAGAAAGTCTGTAAAGAAGAGCCCAATCACTATTGCTAACAACATACAAATTATCATCCTTTTCAAAATCAGATTTTGGTTTTGTAGATTTAGACGATTTAGCAATAAAATTATTATGACTAGACTCATGAACCATCATAGCACTCATAGGATCGTTAGCGTGAGCCTTGACGCTCCTTAACCAGCCCCCAGCGACTGATACCAATTGAGAAACTACAAACAGTGCTAATCTAACAGTTCAATATTCAAACAACTTAAACGATATGCAGAAAGTAAATAACACACAGAAATTTTTAACGTGGTAAAACCCAATATGGGAAACGTCCACGGTTGTCCTCTCGACAACAAATAATCCACTAGATGAAAAGAGATGTACAAACCTATCAACTACCTGCACTCACTGCGAGTTGATACTCCTGGTTATCTCTAACACCTTGACTTCACCAGAGCACCTTGATGTACGCACAAGACACTCGACTTCTTGATGAACACACAAGAAGACTCGAAGCCGATCTATGTAACAAGCTTACACCAGAGTTCCTTGATGAACACACAAGGATACTCGACTTCTTGATGAACACACAAGAAGACTCGAAGCTAAATCAATATAAACAATAATGAAGAAGAAGATGAATGGGGAAGAAGAAGATGAGTTCAATCACCAAGACCACCTAAACCAAAACCTAAACAAACTCCAAGAAACAAGGGGTGAATTGGACGGCCAAAGAACTAACTTGTTCTTTGGAAGAGAAACCCTATTTATACATAGGGTTGGAAAACCACCGAAAATGGGCCGAAATAGTAAAAGCCCACTTTGGACGTACGTACGTCGATATGACGTTCGTACGTCTCCAAACGAAAATACTCCTGCTGCCTGCTGTGACGTACGAACGTCCTGTAAAGGTTCGTACGTCCAGACCACCAACAATCTTGCTGTCATTCGATACGTACGTACGTCCTTAAGAGGTACGTACGTCCTGGACCAGAAATCACACCAATGACACACGACGCGAAGGCAAGGACACGGGATGACGCGCGTACAACTCGGTTTTCTTAACAATGAACTCAAGGCGAAATAACCAAGGACACTTTGTCACAAAATTGATGTCAAACCACTTCGTGCCGGTTTCACTATATGCATATATATTTGATTATTGTAATTTGTAGTTATATGATGAAACTAAAACTTTCTCGACAAGTCGGCTGGTAATATTTGCCAGAATCATCCATATATTAATAGGCATTCCTTATCCCACTGCCTACTGATACCTGTCAGATCATGGGATGGGCAGCAGTTTGCTTCTAATTTGCCAAAAGAAAGGAATCTGACAGTGGGCAATGCCAGTTTTGAATTAGAACAATAAGATGACTGACCAAACTGAATTTTTTCGAACTTTAACAAAATTAATATTTGGCAAGAAATATGGACTCGATTCAAATTGTGTCTTCCTCAATCCACAGACTAATGGAACGTATCCCGTTCATTCCTTGTATGATATCAATTGTATTTGTCTCTTACTTATTTTTCGTAACTGAACTTATGTATTGCAATAATCTGTTTGTGGGTTCAGTGACATCATAAATTATTCACCTAACTTTTCTTTATGTATGTTTGTGGGTTCAGTGACATCATAAATTATTCACCTCACTTTTCTTTGTGTATGTTTGTGGGTTCAGTGACATCACTATTATCAGATCTAATCTAAGATAATTGCACAAGACAATTCTGTTAGATAGACAAAGAAGGGTCAAGGTCGCTTAGAGATCTGTAGGTCAAATTGAGATCTGTTGGGTATTAACCCTCTATTTTAACCCTAATTCTCAACCAAACAAAAAAGAGAATATATATAAGCCTAGACATTGGAATAAATTTTTTAAGTAAAAGTGACTTTATGTCTTTAGTTTAGTTAATATTACTAGATAATATTATAGTTAAGAGACTAAATGATACTGAATTCTTAATATGATATATGGGTGATATCATAACATGCTTATCACATGTTATGTTATGCCTATGAGATATCATCTCTCTCTCTCTCTCTCTCTCTCTCTCTCTCTCTCTCTCTCTCTCTCTCTCTCTCTCACTCACACACACACGCACACACACACATATGGAAAACATTACCTATATGTAGTGTCCCTTATATATGGTAATCATTAGAATGAGCTTTGGTAGATTATGTAAGTATGAGCATTTCATTTTCTTATCCTAATTGTTCATTTTTATTGTACAGGTTAGTGAAAAATTAGCAATATGAATAAATGGTAGCTAGATAGTTTTCTCTGGATAACTGATAGAGAGGAAAACGATCCTACAATCAAAAGATTGTATTTTTAAGTTGAAGCTCCTTCTTGTGCCTGTATAAATTGAAGATCAAAGTAGACAAGTAACAAACAAGGGTCGTACCCACCTCAGGGGGGGAGATCTTAGTTCAAACACAATAGAAAACAATGGTTAAGAAACACCAAGGGAATCAATAATAAGATTGGAGATTGATTCTACTTCCTACAGGCAATAATAAATAATAAATCCTAACTTAAGAATATGGAAGATATGAAACGAAGATATATGATGACATAGGGGGAATAATTGGTATCCACAAACTAGATCATGCAATCATAACATGTTGTTCCTCATGTTCAATCTATAATAACTAATTAGTCACCTTTCAGCTATTCCAACTAGTTATTAATACCTATAATAATCAAGTAGTCACCTCTCAGCTATTCCATCTAATTAAAACGGGATTCTCTTATGCATGCTATTGAATATGTTTCATTAATTAAATCCTCACCTCTCAGCTATTGAATCTAATTAACTCAACATATTATTCATAACTAAATCATCATCTCTCAGCTATTTGATTTAATCACAAAAGGGTTCCAATAAAAGATATCTATTATAAACATGTAATAATCACCTCTCAGCTATTTCACTACACATCTACAATAAATATAAATACTACCATTAAAAGCTAGGTCTGCCTAAACCCTAACAATAATATTTTAACATCATGGATAACAATAGCATACAAATAATCATACTTACCTCATACTGTAGATAGAAGCAAATAAGCATTAAGAATTTTGAATCACAATGAACAAAAGAAACAAACATGATACTTTTACATCACCTAGAAAGCTTCCACCATCCCCCCATGAAGAATTAGCTAGTCTTCCTCAAGGAACGAATAAATAAATCATAAAACATCATAATGGAAAATAATGGATTGATATTGAATTGAATACAATGAAGAAGAAGATCAACTCTTCTTCAATGGATCTTAAAGTGGAGGCTAAAAGATTAGCTTAGCTAAAAGACTGATAGATTGATCGTAAACCCTAGTTACAACTTCTCTTATATACCTATTACATAATGGAATACTTGTATGCAAAGACTTCCTAACTTAGTGAAATTCGTGGCTGCTGCTGTTGGCCTCCTAGAGGGATTAGGCAATCAGCAAAACCTAATCCTCTTGGGCGAGAATTGTAGCTTGGGCCAAGACCTTCAGTTTGATAGTTCATGGGCCCCAATTGGACTTCTGGTTCTTCTTGTAGAGCCTTTATAAGATCAAGACCCACAATAGGAAGTCCGGTCCACATGAGTCAACAGATTTTACCCAAAGTCTTCAGAAGTCAGCAGTTGACCGAAAGTCAACCTAGGTCAGCAGCAGTTGACCCGAAGTCAACAGTCAACCCTTGACCAAAAGTCAACTGAAGTCAAAGTTGACCAAAAAGTCAACTCAACATATTTGACCAGAGTTGACCATGGGGTGCCCTTAGCAGATTCCGCGGGTGCAAATATCCAATCTTCTTCCCTTGTGCAAATAACACTTCCTTGCTTGCTTTTCTCGTCTTTTTGCGGGTTTTTACTCAATATTCGTATTTTGGCTCCGAAAACCTACAAAAAGGAAAGAATGCACTAATCAATAGATATAATACAATAATATAAACTAAGTGCTAGACAAACAAGGTTTTATTCGGGGGACAAATATACACTTTTGAGGTCCGATAAATACCCCCAAACAACATTTTGCTTGTCCTCAAGCAAAGATGAGAAGAAAGAAAGAGGAACTCAGAAGAGAAGTATAACCAAGGTGATTGCATTAACCATATGCATCAAGGCTTTCTACCACAAGGATTTCCCAGGTGGAGGAGTTATAGTCTCCTGAGGGTTTTCCAGAGAAGATACCCACAAACTTACTACGATGACTAATTCAAGAATAGAATTTTTTACCATGTACCTCAGAAATGGTCATATCAAGGATAAGTATTGTTAAACCTTTCATATGAGATAACATATTACCAATGCATGAATAAGATATATAAAATATAAACCAAGCATGATGGTCTCAAATGCATCGAATACAGACATGTACCCATACTACCACGGGTCTTAAGTCACCTTTGGAAAGGTCGCTTTGACTTCTGCCTCACAGTCATACACTCAGAAATAAAATCACTCAGAGATGGTGTTTATCATTTTACCTCTATGTGAGGAAGGAAGATGGACAATCATCTCACATATATATAAGAACGGACTGGTGTAATGGAATGAACTTAGTCTCAAAGAATGGAAAAATTAGCCTTACTTGAGATGTCGGGTTTTTCACCTTAGCATCTTCTCACTTACTCGCCACATCTTACCATATTAGCTTAGATCTACAAAGACATTAATGGGTTGTAACTTGGCTTAGGACAAGGCTAGAAATGGCATAGGCTTTTGTGAAATATTTTTGGAACATTCGGGCCTTCAATACTTGTGATTTGTAATAATAGCACATGGAGAAATTTTTGGAAATTTTTCTTTTTGGAAGAAGTATTTCTCATATTCTTTTGGGAAAATTTCAATGAAGCTTTAGCCTAATTGGGAATCTTCCTTTCTTTTTGGATTTCGAATGGTTTGGAAGATTCTGGCTTTTTCTGAAATTTCTTCAAACTTTTTGATTTTTAATATTTGGTTTCTCTCACTAGTTTGGAGATTTCTTTGTATTTCTCCTTTCTTCTTGTAACCACATAAACAATCATCCTCATGTTCCAAAAACATGGGTAAAAGGACCTAAAACATTAAGGTATTAACTCCTACAATGGAGTTGGGTAAGGATAATGGGCTCAAGAAAAATGCTAAGTAACAAGGAAAGGCTCAGAATGGTTAACCTAAAAGATAAAATATCATCAGGGTGGCTAAGGTAAACAGGGTTTATCTAAAGGTCTTTGTATCATCTCTAAGTACTGATATAGTGATCACATCTTGAATAAGCTACAAGACCCAAGTTTAAATTACACCCACTTGATGTCATCTCAAGGCTAACTATAAAAATGAATATGAGACTAAAAACAGAGAAAAACTGAGAGGTTGAGTCTTTGACTCCAGATTTACGTGATAACTCTCCAAGAAAACGACGGGGCTCAAAAGCTCACTGGGTTAAGTCTCTACACTTATTCCTCAAGTTTCTCAAGGTGTAGTTGTATTTGCACATGTAATCTATAATAAATGCATATGAATGTCATGCTTATGCTCATGCAAATGTAATATAAGACTCAACTACTTGGTGAAGCAATAAGTGTCCTTAAACTTGAAAAAGAATTCAACCATTAAGTTCATCATTGATGGTGTACTTATCCTATTTTTGAAAAAGTCTTTGTAAGAGAAAGATTTTTGTTGGTTTTTTTTCAAATAATTTTTTTGAATTTTTACACGAGTATGGATAAAGAAGTTTGAAAATCTTTTGCAAAAAGGATTGAAATACTTCCCCACCCCCAAACAAAGAAATTGCCTTGTCCTCAAGGCTCATACTAAGTATAGGAAAGAGAGAGAGAGAAAGATACTACCATGAGTGTGCTAAAAATTCAAACCGTTTTATAAATTCCTGTCAAACAAAATTATCTCTATATAGAGATTACAAGGAATTCCATACTATAACACAACTGAAATAAAATATACTGAAATAAAAGACTGACTCAACATAAAAGGAAATCCTACATTACACTCTTGTTTTCAAGCAACCTCCCTTGGCAAACCATCCATGTCATCACACCATAAGGTTAATGCCTCTTTGACCACATTCCAAGCTCCCTAACCATTATCCATAAAATTATCATTTCTATGCAACTCTAGAAACTCTACATATATAGTGTTAGGCACCCATGTGAATAGGCGACTTCTCCTAATATAACGGTGTGTAGGGTCCATAGGGACAAGGTGAGTCCAATCAGTGTACCTATTCCTCCAATCAGGATATGCCTCAAGCATAACCTTACATATAAGAGTGGGAAATACAAGCTTGTTCTCATCCAATAAGAACACGTTCCTAATACCATCCAGGATCCAAGTGGATATGTCAAGAGCATAAAAATTATTAACAATACCGTAAATAGCATGCATAGCACTATCATTGACATAATCCAACCTATCACTTCCCAACAAATTCCTCAAAACCCATAAAGCAGCGGTAGCTACATTAGCAGGAAGGCAAGTGGTAGGTGCAATACTAGGGAATCCTTCGGGTTGGAGTGAGAAGGTACATGGGCCAAAGTGATTGAGATAACTTTCTATGATATCTATACGGTTGTCATTAACATAGTTATCATAGGGTGCGACCGGATGAAACACAAAAGGATTACCCATAACCATAGAGATGGCAACGGCATTAAAAACCACGGTGGAACCATTCATACGAACTTGGAACCCATCAAAAGGAAGAGGAATGGCAAAGGCTAACATGAGGTAAAATTCCCTCACCATAGAAGGGGAATATACAGCAGTAGAATCGTAAAGAAAACCTTCCTAACCTTTGTCGAAAATCCCATCCCTAAAGGAAGCTCCATAAGGACTATTCATAATTCCCGAAAAATCCATCTCGGGGACAATGTCCATGGTATTGGTCATCCATAACTCATTCTGATCATTAGCCATTGCAAAAGAAGGAAGAAAACACCAAAACCAGTGCGAAAACCGAGAAAAAAAAATCACTCAAAACAAGCCCAGAAAACTGCTGCCAGGTCCAATCTCGACTCGAGATTGAAATGGCATGTAAGGAACTTGAGTCGAATTCGGGCCAAAAGTCAGAAATTTTTTTGAAAAACTTTAAAATCTGATTTTTAGTTTAAGTGACGGTCCTCTAAACTTGGTGTGGTATATATAGGCTAGATTTTAAGAGTTTGAGCCCATGTAGGACTCCAAAAATTGCCTAATACCATAGGGTTTCCAAAAAATTAAACCCTAACCTCCTTTCTAATTAAAATATTTGGACTAAGGTCCCAAGGACCAAAAATTTTCAAAATATACTCCAAGAGTCCAAAATTTTGCAATAAAGCCCAAGAATGGCTAAAAATCTCAGAAAAGGACAAGTTGACAAGATAATTTAAAATTTCAACCATTTTCATTTAATTTTTGAAATAAAGTACAATGATTGATAATTTTAATACAAGTGTAAAATCAAAACAAAATACATAAACGAAATACAATGCCTAATAACAGAATTGAAAATCAACCCCGTCGTCGACGAGACGACCCCCATGACTATGGAGACAGTCTTAGGCGTCAACAAGAAAACGATGGGCATGATCCCAATTGATGAAAACGCCGTCATCGGCTAACTCCATTGACTCGTAAAAACGACGAACCATTTGAGGATCAAATGGCTCATAGTCTGAGCCAAGGAGTGCATCCCAGCCTGGGGCTTGAATTCTCTCGAGAAAAGTGCTCCCAAAGCGATTATCATCGAAGAGACGCGAGTAATCGCGTTCTCGGATAATCACTCTCTCTCGACGTCTAGGAGGCATGATAATGGGGGATTTTGGTATGGATTTGAATAGAATGAAGAAAGGAACAAAACCCCGCAAAAATTATCGAATTTGGACTAGAATCGAGGAAGATACGAAGAGAGAGAAACGAGATCTGTTGAAGAACTCGAGTCGAGTTTGGAATGCACTGAACTGATCTCGACTCGAGATCTGGGGAAGAAGAAGACTTCTCCTTGACCTGCGTTGACCTTGGTTTGACCTGGGCTTTGAAAATGACTTTGTGACTTTTCTACTATACCCGTGGGTATATATAGAGAAGTAACTTCCCCTAGACGCTTCCCCCACTACTGAAATTAGTGGAAATAACGGTTTTACCCCTGGATAGCGAAAAAGCACGAAATAATTCAAATTTAAATTTGAAAATTTCTTGATAATGTATAACTATATTCTTGAGTACCATTACGAGGGTCAAATAAAATCCAAAATCATACAATAATTATTAAAAATTTCAAAAATTGAAATAAATTCAAATTTGTAACGATAATAATTATTTAACCAAGTAACCGCAATCAAAGAGTGGTGGGCCACGCCCACCCCCAAACAGATCTATACTAGGATCCTAAAGAGATAGTTATTAGCCAATAACCACTAAACCCGATAACTAATAAAAACACTAAAGCACGATTGGGTTTAGGAGATACACAGGGCTGCCTCCCAGGAGCGCTAAGTTTAACGTCTTCAGCCAGACAGGAGGACAACTAGGATTCACTCCCTAGATAAACGCTACCCTAAACAAGATACAGAAGAGTCAAAAGCGCTAGAATGGAATGCATGAAATCCTGATGTCTAATATACAAAACGAGTCTTTTAAAGTCAGATACTCTAGACTTAGGAAAGATGGGAAATGACATCCCCACCCCCAAACAGAGCGGGAAACGGTTCTGTTTGGTGATGACGCTTCAGAGAAAAGCGTGTACTGGATCAATTAGACTCAGCCAGCAAGAGTTTGTGGACTATAGGTCCCGGCACTTTCAACCACACCTCCCAAAAGAGATAAGAGTAGAGTAAGGGAGAGTCCGGATACCAACAGGTCAAGGGTCAATCTAGATAGGTAGGGTCTTCTAAGAGAGTTTCCTCTACTTCAGGGGACCTTAATTCATGGAAATGCTTAAGACGTTGACCATTAACTTGAAATTCAGTATTGTCTGCAGGATTTAGACAAGTGATAGCACCAAAGGGTGTCACTGCAGACACTACAAAGGGACCCGACCAACGAGACTGTAGTTTACCAGGAAATAGATGCAACCTAGAGTTATACAGTAAAACTTTGTCCCCAATTTGAAAATCTCTACGTAAGATCTGACGATCATGTAGTTTTTTCATATTAGTTTTGTAGGACTTGGAAAGATCATAAGCCTCGTTCCGAAGTTCCTCAAGCTCAGAAAGATGGAGTTTCCTCCTCTCACCTGCCTGGTCGAGATTAAAATTGAGTTTTTTCATTGCCCAGAAGGCTCTATGCTCAAGCTCTACATGTAAGTGACAGGGTTTTCCAAAAACAAGACGAAAAGGAGACATGCCTATGGGAGTTTTGAAAGCAGTACGATAGGCCCATAATGCATCACTAACTCTAAGAGACCAATCAACCTTATTAGGGTCAATTGTTTTTTGCAAAATATTTTTAATCTCTCTATTCGACACCTCAGCTTGGCCATTAGTTTGCGGATGGTAAGCAAGGGCCACTTTGTGAGTAACTCCATACTTTTGGACAAGTTTTCGAAAAGCTCTATTGTAGAAATGGCTCCCCCCATCACTAATGATCGCACGGGAAGCGCCAAATCGGGCAAATATATACTCTTTCAGAAAATTTACTACAGTTTCTTGGTCGTTGTGCCTTGTGGAAATGGCCTCGATCCATTTAGAAACATAGTCTACTGCGACCAGAATGTACAAAAAACCATAACAACCAGGGAAAGGGCCCATGAAGTTAATGCCCCATACATCAAACACTTTGATAGGAAGTATTGGTTGTAAGGGCAACATGTGCCGCCTAGTGATTTTCCCTAATTGTTGACAACGAGTGCAGACAGTACAATGCATGTGAGAGTCCTTAAAGAGAGTTGGCCAATAAAAACCACACTGTAATACTTTAGCAGCTGTCTTTTTGGCACTAAAATGTCCACCACAAGCATGCTCATGGCAGAACTTAAGGACCTCTTGTTGTTCCCAATCAGGGATACAACGACGAATGATCTGGTCAGAACAGTACTTAAAAAGGTAAGGGTCATCCCAGAAATAATACTTGGCATTAGCAAGGAATTTGGATCTATCTTGTTTGGTCCAATCACTTGGAAGCTTGTTGCTAGCCAGGTAGTTAACTATATCTGCGAACCATGGAACATTCGATATTGCGAAAAGAAGCTCATCAGGAAAGTTCTCAAAAATGACACTAGAATCCTCAGGACGGTCTAATCTAGACAGGTGGTCGGCTACTACATTTTCGGTCCTCTTTTTGTCTCTAATCTCAAGGTCAAATTCTTGAAGCAATAATATCCAACGAATAAGACGCTGCTTAGTCTCCTTCTTGGATAAAAGAAATCTAATAGCGGCATGGTCCTTGAAGACAATGGTACGGGTTCCTAAAAGGTAAAAAGGAAACTTATCAAGAGGATATACTATGGCTAGCAATTCATTCTCGGTTGTCGTGTAATTACGTTGAGCATCATTGAGAGTCTTACTAGCATAATATATTACATGGGGCTTACCATCTAGACGTTGACCTAAGACAACCCCAACAGCATAGTCTGATGCATCGCACATCAGCTCAAAGGGTTTACTCCAATCAGGAGGCCTAATAATAGGTTCAGACGTGAGGGCGATTTTAAGTTTTTCAAATGCGCTCTTGCATTCTTTTGTGAAATCAAAAGGTGCATCCTTAAGCAA
The DNA here is from genome assembly GCA_023053565.1 of Aquilegia eximia. Lineage (NCBI taxonomy): Eukaryota > Viridiplantae > Streptophyta > Magnoliopsida > Ranunculales > Ranunculaceae > Aquilegia > Aquilegia eximia. Next base: position 21,467,638 of record JALIGU010000003.1, read on the forward strand.
TAAATTGGTTAAGGGACGAGCTATCTTAGAAAAATCTTGGATAAAGCGTCTGTAGAAACCTGCATGGCCCAGAAAGGCTCGAATATCCCTAATAGACTTAGGAATAGGCAAGGATGAAACAAGATCTACTTTAGCTTTATCAACCTAGATACCCTCAGGAGAGACTAAATGACCAAGAACTATCCCCTTCCTAACCATAAAATGGCACTTCTCCTAGTTAAGTACCAAATTCTTCTCTATGCAACGTTTAAAAACTAAGGAAAGATGACTAAGACACTCCTCAAAAGATGAACCATATATGGAGAAGTCATCCATGAACACCTCCATAAATTGTTCGACCATATCACTAAAGATGTGTAACATACACCTCTGGAAAGTAGCAGGTGCATTACACAGACCAAAAGGCATACGGGCATAAGCGAAAGTGCCAAAGGGACATGTAAATGTCGTCTTTTCCTGATCTTCAGGGGAGATAGGAATTTGGTTATAACCGGAGTAACCATCCAGGAAACAGTAGAAAGAATGACCAGCTAGACATTCCAACATCTGGTCTATGAAGGGAAAAGGAAAGTGGTCTTTCCGGGTAACTGTATTAAGCTTCCTATAGTCGATACAAACACGCCACTTAGTTGGAACTCTAGTGGCGACTTGTTCGTTCTTATCATTGGTAACTACAGTCATGCCGGCCTTCTTAGGGACCACATGAATATGACTAACCCAGGGACTATCCGAAATAGGATAAATCACCCCTGCATCCAGAAGTTTAAGAACCTCTGGTCGAACAACTTCTTTCATCGCAGGGTTGAGGCGTCTCTGAGGTTCACGAGAAGTTTTGGCATCGTCCTCAAGATGAATAAGATGAGAACAGACAGAAGGGCTAATGCCTTTTATGTCGTGGATAGACCAGGCGATAGCAGAACGATGCTCTAAGATAACTTCTAAAAGCTTACTCTCCTGTTCGGTAGTAAGAGATGATGAAATGATAACAAGATGACTACCATCTGAATCAAGATGAGCGTATTTCAGCTCAGGAGGAAGAGGATTCAGGGTAACAGGAGGTGGAGTAATGGTCTCTACTTGGGCTTCAGAATCTAAGCTACAAACCACATCAAGGGCCTCAGGATCTTTAGGTTCAAAGATAGGCACACTATCAAGGAGAGCATTGGTTTGGGCAATAGATTGGTCAATGTCGAAGTCTACATTAGCATGGCAAGGCAATGAACAACCGGATCTTCAGGGTAATGACAATGCATCATCTCATAAGGTAATGAGTCTAGAAGGCACACATCCTCAGATAAGGAAAGATCGGGGGGTTGTTGGCAAAGGTTAAAGATATTGACTTCAACGGTCATAGAGCCAAAAGTGTGAACCATGGAACCGTTCCGGCAGTTTATGAGAGCATTAGAGGTGGCCAAGAATGGACGGCCAAGGATGATGGGCACCGATTCATCGGCAGTAGGTTCAGTATCCAACACCACAAAGTCAACAGGATAGTAAAAGTCTGACACATTAACTAATAGGTCCTCTACTATACCTCTAGGTACTTTCAAAGATCTGTCGGCCAGTTGTAAAGATATTTTTGTGGGTTTCATGTATGTTAGGCTAAGGTATAAGAAATAAGGCAATAGATTACAACTCGCTCCTAAGTCTAACAAAGCTCTACCCATGAATTTATCACCAAGTTTGCAAGGTATGGTCGGTCTCCCAGGGTCCTTATATTTTACAACACCATTTTGTTGGACAAGTGCAGAGAATTCTTCAGCTATAAATGCGTTTTTGGGCACATTAGTTTTTCTCTTGGCAGTGCACAAGTCTTTCAAGACCTTAGCATAGGAAGGTATCTGCTTAATAGCCGTGAGGAAGGGTATATTAATATTTATCTGTTTGAACACATCAAATGCTTCCTCTGCGTGGACTTCCTTTAGAGACCTCGTGAGTCTCTGGGGGTAAGGTATTGGTGGGTTGTAAATCCGTGGAGGATCAATGATCTCACGGGCAGTTTTCTTCGACTTAGAGGTGGTCGCCTCATTGGTCGAAGGTGTAGGTTGGGCAACAGGTGCAGATGTAACCGGGGTCACAATGTTGGGACTCAGTGTGTAATTAACTTGATTATCAACCTGTTTTCCTGACCTAAGGGTGGAAACCGATTTTACTTCAGCAATTGGTACAGATGTGGACGAAGCAGTAGTTTCTGTCACCAAGGCAACTTCCTGGCCTTGGGGTTCGGGATGGACTGTCCCGAAAATCTACCTCTTTCATCAAGTTTTTGTTCAATTCTCTGGATGGCCTGGGCATTTGACTCAATAGACGCCTGGGTCTGTTGAATGAAACGTGCAAGCACATCCTCAAGAGAGGTCTTAGGTTGGGTAGATTGAGTAGTTGGCATGCGGTCCCTGGAACCACCCATAGGATGAGTATTGTTCGAGTAAGGGGGGACCGGTGCCTTGTTCCTATTGTCAGAGTGACCAACATACGTGGCACTGCTACGTTGCCCATAAGAGTTGTTAAAACCAGGTGGACCCGCATGATGATTATTAGAATAAGAAAGATTTGAGAGGTCCATGTATGGGTATGTGGCATTGCCCTTAGTAAAGTTGGTTCTCCCTGCATAGTTAAACGCACAGGCTTCCTCAGTTTCTGGTGGATTCATTAGGAGAGAGCAAAATTCAGCAGTGTGAGTCTGGTCATGACAAGCATCACATGAAAGAGTGGAGGCACTCATAACAGTTGATTGGGGATGTAAGGATACTCCAAGTGCTGCTACCTGTTTAGTTAAACCTTGAATTAAATTTTTAAGCTCCATGTCAGGTTTGACATCATACATTCCTCTAGGTTTATCATTATAGTCCATGGTAGTGTTTCTCGAGGTATGTCCAGGTATATCCCAATGTTGGCTATTATTAGCAATCTTTTCAAGGAAAGCTAAGGCCTTGGTGGTGGAGAAAACAAGGAAATCTCCACTACTCATGTTATCAACCGTACTCCTAGTTTGAGTATTAAGGCTCCTATATAGAATTCTAACCTTTTTAGTGTCATCGACTTTGTGGTGTGGACATTGAAGAAGTAGATCATGAAATCTCTCCCATGCATCAAAGAAAACCTCACTCTCGTTTTGCCTAAAACTTCTTATGGCATCAACTATGTCATTAGTTCTAGTGATAGGAAAGAATTTGGTTAAAAACTTTTGACTTAGTTGAGTCCAAGTGACAATGGAATTAGGAGGAAGGCTATATAACCAATGATATGTTTTATCCTCAAGAGAGAATGGAAACAATCTTAGGCTAACTTCCTCTTCAGATAAGTGTTTCTCCCTAAAAGTGTCAAGAACGGTCAGAAACTTATTGAGCTGCTGATATGGATCTTCCCTTGGAAGTCCATGGAACTTAGGAAACATGCCCACAATCTGTGGGCGAATGCCATAGCAATCTGCATGTTTCTCGGGTAAGACAATGCAAGTAGGTGGCCCTGTGGCCAAAGGTGAAAAGTAATCCCGAAGGGTAGCTTCTTGAGCCATAGGTGTAGGATTTACTTCAGAAATTGAAGTTGAGTTGTTGAACTCTTCTTCAAGAGGTACGGAGGTTGAGTTGTTGAACTCTTCCTCAAGAGAAGTAGAGAGGTCCGTGATTGTGCTCTTTGTGTAGATTGTTGGTTTGGACAAGATTTTACCTGATCTAAGATGCATGCAACATGCGCATTACATATGCCACAGAAGTCCTAACCATTCAAAAGCATCTAACAAGGGGCTCAAAAACTGACTCTATTTTGTGTTCACCCAAGGCAATGAGTTCTCTCCAAGTTTCGTGAGTGATTCTTCCTCTCTTGAGAGTCAAGCAAGCTAATAACCAATGTGGGAGGTTTTCCGTGTAAACACGTTTCTTAATTAAATAACCACAATTGATTCTACAGATAAATCTGTAGGGGTTCCTGACCCAATTCCCCACTTGTGCTCCAATCAAAGAAAAACCAAACAGTAATAGTTGAAGTATCCGTCAAAGTCTTAATGAGAACATCGTGATAGCATGGCTTTAGTTGGTTCAATTTTAAGGCTTAGGATATTGCAATCAATTGATATTAAGTTTCACTTATAGGCCAGGTCCACCTTGCAGTCCCGGTTTAACAAGTAAAAATAGAAATTAAAATCATGCAACACTCAAGGTCATGCTAATCAATACAGAAACTCCTCTTGCAGGGGGATTCGAGGAGGGTTGAGAGAATGCTTACCTCCCACTTTGTGCTAAAAGTAAAAATTGCCAAACAAGCGCACAAATGTGGGGAGAAGACGAGTTGAAGTTTACTAAGGGGAAACCGTTCCTTGGGTTTCAATTGTCCATAGGAGTCGTTCCTTAGTAGACCCAAGGCTAGCTCCACAACCTTGCTCTACTACCCGCTTAGAACACACAATAATAAAAATCCTAGCAACACCTACTTTAAAAATATTACAACCGCGACCCCTTCGTGGATCGAATAATTAATTAACTTACAAGTCCTTAAAAATACTGAAAAACATAGACTACCTAGTTCACCTCACCATCTCTCAACAATAAAAAATTTAGCTAATTTGGAGTTCTGGAACGTCCTGGAAAAATCATGCAAAACGGGCAAATTCCCTGCCTGGAACTGCCAGTTCAGTAATTTCAGCAAAACCTCCCGTCTTTGGACGAAAAATTAATTAACTTCCTCTGCTCTAAAAATTCCGAAAAATTTAGGCCAAGTAAATCACCCCGAAATCTTTCAAAAGTAAATATTTCAGCCGAAAAGGAGTCCTGGATCGTTCTGGATAATTCACGCAAAACCGGGCCAAATTTCTGCTGAAAACTTGACTCGAGATTGTTAATGACCAAAGTGATCTCGACTTGAGGTCAAGCCCACTTCGGAACATTCAGAAAAAAAAATTTGAACGCGCGCCTTTCTTCAAACTTTGATATCTACTCCGTTTTTCGAGCTATTTCAGATCCGTTTTCACTGCAAGATCAACAAGAGGATTATGTAACCAGACACTTAAAAACAATAATTAAAAAAAAATTAAAAATTGAAGGCTGGGAGGGATAGAAGTGGGATGATGTCCCAAAACAACTATTCTCTTTTGTGCTAGAATGAACTCCGTTCCTTAGAGCGGCAGCGACGCCATTTTGATATTGAGGAAAACGATCCTACTATCAAAAGATTGTATTTTTAAGTTGAAGTTCCTTCTTGTGCCTGTATAAATTGAAGATCAAAGTAAACAAGTAACAAGCAAGGGTCGTACCCACCTCAGAGGGGAAGATCTTAGTTTAAACACAATAGAAAACAATGGTTAAGAAACACCAAGGGAATCAATAATAAGATTGGAGATTGATTCTACTTCCTACAGGCAATAATAAATAATAAATCCTAACTTAAGAATATGGAAGATATGAAAAGAAGATATATGATGACATAGGGGGAATAATTGGTATCCACAAACTAGATCATGTAATCATAACATGTTGTTCCTCATGTTCAATCTATAATAACTAATTAGTCACCTCTCAGCTATTCCAACTAGTTATTAATACCTATAATAATCAAGTAGTCACCTCTCAGCTATTCCACCTAATTAAAACGGGATTCTCTTATGCATGCTATTGAATATGTTTCATTAATTAAATCCTCACCTCTCAGCTATTGAATCTAATTAACTCAACATATTATTCATAACTAAATCATCATCTCTCAGCTATTTGATTTAATCACAAAAGGGTTCCAATAAAAGATATCTATTATAAACATGTAATAGTCACCTCTCAGCTATTTCACTACACATCTACAATAAATATAAATACTACCATTAAAAGCTAGGTCTGCCTAAACCCTAACAATAATATTTTAATATCATGGATAACAAAAGCATACAAATAATCATACTTACCTCATACTGCAGATAGAAGCAAATAAGCATTAAGAACTTTGAATCAGAATGAACAAGAGAAACAAATAAGCATTAAGAACTTTGAATCACCTAGAAAGCTTCCACCACCCCCCCATGAAGAATTAGCTACTCATCCTCAAGGAACAAATAAATAAATCATAAAACATCATAATGGAAAATAATGGATTGATATTGAATTGAATACAATGAAGAAGAAGATCAACTCTTCTTCAATGGATCTTAAAGTGGAGGCTAAAAGATTAGTTTAGCTAAAAGATTGATAGATTGATAGATTGATCGTAAACCCTAGTTACAACTTCTCTTATATACCTATTACATAATGGAATACTTGCATGCAAAGACTTCCTAACTTAGTGAAATTCGTGGCTGCTGCTGTTGGCCTCATAGAGGGATTAGGCAATCAGAAAAACCTAATCCTCTTGGGCTAGAATTGTAGCTTGGGCCAAGACCTTCAGTTTGACAGCTCATGGGCCCCAATTGGACTTCTGGTTCTTCTTGTAGAGCCTTTATAAGATCAAGACCCACAATAGGAAGTCCGGTCCACATGAGTCAACAGATTTGACCCAAAGTCTTCAGAAGTCAGCAGTTGACAGAACGTCAACCTAGGTCAGCAGCAGTTGACCCGAAGTCAACAGTCAACCCTTGACCAAAAGTCAACTGAAGTCAAAGTTGAACAAAAAGTCAACTCAATATATTTGACCAGAGTTGACCACGGGGTGCCCTTAACAGATTCTGCGGGTGCAAATATCCAATCTTCTTCCCTTGTACAAATAACACTTTCTTGCTTGCTTTTCTCGTCTTTTTGCGGGCTTTTACTCAATATTCGTATTTTGGCTCCGAAAACCTACAAAAAGGCAAGAATGCACTAATCAATAGATATAATACAATAATATAAGCTAAGTGCTAGACAAACAAGGTGTTATTCGGGGGATAAATATACACTTTTGAGGTCCGATCAATAACTCTTACAAATGTTTGCATGGAGTATAAGGTCTATAAGTGACATTACAAGAACAGGTTAGTTGTAGTAATCCTTTTCACATGCATTTAATATAAACTAAAAGTTTTATGTTTCCTAAGTGTATAAAAGGGAGTTTTGGAAATCATCTAATCTCTAAGTTAGTTGTTAAATATAATTCTCTCGATTTTTCTAAGGGAGTACTCACGCCAAGTTTACATTAATTAGAATCTCACGTGTAGTCTTTGTTTGAAAGACTAATAACTGAAGACTTGGGAACTGAATAGGTAATTGATAAGGTGCATGGTCTTTTATAAAGAAGAATAAAAGAACGAATATGTGACACTATTTGGTTCCGCAACTCTAAAGTTGAGGAGTTTACATTTGAAAACAATATCTAAATGATTAACTACTCTTCCTTAAATGTTCTTACTTCTTAGCCGTTGTAAACTCTTTAATAGGCAACCTTGGCATAGAAATCTTTGTTTGACATTAATTATATTCCTTTGAAGAATAATAACTGAAGACTTGGTAATTGAAAAGTCGAAGTCAACTAATGATTAAGACTGTATATTAATATAAGAGCCACATTGTGCATGCAGACTTCCTGATGTATGTGATCTACTATCAATAATTTTAATAGGTAGATTGTCCTGATAGCCCAGAGTAACAAATGTACAGATGAACTATTTAATGAAAGTAACTGATCACATCCCCTTCTTTGTAATTGCAAAAACTCTCTAGGAGAATACTAATTTGTAATGAATACGAATCAGTGAGAATTAAAAATGCACATTAGGATATAGATGTACACGTCCCTATCATAACTTCATCTACTAAAGCCAATTTAATTACGATCATAATACATCAATTATAGTGTTAATTATAGTGCACATTAGGATATAGATGTTCAGTGGTTTAATTAAAAGTGAATAATTTATATAGTTTCATACTTAAATGATAAGTAGGGTCAAAGATAAGTAAGGAGTAAAATACCAAATACTACAAAGTAAAAGAAGATAAGAAGGGTTTTGCATACTAACTTTTCTCTTTTTGAATGGAAGTTATTGATTGAATGGGTTTATTCTTTAAAATTAAGCGTTAGTTTAATTTATTATTATTATTATTATTCTTATTATTGGAAAATGAGGTTGAGGGGCCCGCTTTAAATTACGTAAGGGAACTTTTTGTCAAACATTTAGCTGCTGACGTGTTTGAAAGTACCTAACAGTGGAATCAACAATTAAATAGAATAAACTCTGAAAAGGGTGTGAGTAAAAATTCATATTTTACCTTTATTAATATAGTTTATATCTGAACCAAGTTTCAAGGAATTGAGTTGGTGTGTTTGTGTTTGATTTGATCTTTTACTACTGTTCACCAAGAGGAAGGTAAGTGGGATTGTAACGCCAATGGAATGGGGTGAATGAGATTTTGCTTAGTCGAAAGATAATGTTTACAATATTTGTTGTACATCATTCATTACCAAGTACTTCATCTTTTCTTTTCACAAGTCTTCTTTCAGTTATGTTGCATGGTTTTATTGTTATTTTTTTCTTTTTGTTAGGTATTTGGATTTTGCAGCCTATAATTGCGCCCTAATGAACGTTTTTTGGATAACGGGGTAGAAGGATACTTCCATTTATAATATAAATTTGAAAAAAATAAAAAAAATTGAGTCTACTAATTGGTATTGATTTTGAATTAGAGATTGCTTCCCATGCTGCAAATTAATATAGGAACGAAGGAAACACAATCTATGTTGTAGTTTGGGAGTTGTATGATGAGCAGTTGATGAATACAAGTAGTGTCTTCCCTGCCACTGTCACTTTCCAAGTGTTTTTTTTTGGGTTCAAAATTGCGACTATCTTTCTTTGTTTTCAAGTCTCAAGGTGTGGACAAAGTTCAGCAACGGGAGCCGAGTACAACCAACAAAGAAATAAAAGACAATGTAAGTGTATACATATATAAAAACTGAATAAAACCATCTTTTCGTAAACATATTCATTATAATTGTTGAAAATTGCAAAAAGAACAGATATACATTGTCAATATCATTGACAATTCAAATGTTGATCTTTGCGATTTTGATTGAACGATTTATTAGAGTTGATTGTCTATTTATTTATCAAGACGAACACTTAAACGTCATTTAAAACAAGTAAATACCAATGTGGATCCCTTTATTGAAAATATTATGACTATACACGCACGCACACACATATTCACACACACACACACACATCAATTGCAAGCTGCATAGCACTAAAAAAAATATGTAGTCTAGATTTTTTACTGTTCATGCCAACAGGACTCTGGAACAAGTAATGGGGCGCGCTTCTAAATTTTACATATGAGTTTGAAACGATATAAGAGTTTATGTAAAATGATATGCATGATGCATCACACATGAATTGGGCTGTAAAGAGCTTGGTAGCATGACAACTCCAATTTTCGGTGTAATTCCAGTTTAGCCACTAACTTTGAAACTAGGCAGAGGAATTGACATGTAACACTGTCACTTTTATACTAGAAGAATTTGTACTAAAAAGATGGATGTGCTCCTGTTTACTACGAAGAATTTATTTTTTGTGAACTATTGGAAATTCTTTTATTGTTCGTATGGTTTATTACATTGTCGAAGCTTTTATGCCATTAATATGTCTTTGGAGTTGGGACTTGGAAGCACTTTTAAATGAGAGCCATTAAAAATTTGGTTGTTTTATCTACATTTGCTTCTCAAGTGTTGAAATTCCAATTGTGTATTTCTTTGTTTTTTTTTTTATTCATTCCTAATCCCCACTTTTGTATTTCTCTTTGTACAAAAGTGGTCACAGTAAGCTAATATATTATTATTTTATTTATTTTAATTTTTTTAAATGCTCTTTTAGTTTCTTATGATAGTTAGTAGGAACTGAACTATGGCATGAGCTGCTTGAATGAGGCTCAAGCATCCGAGGGTTGTCTTTTAAATGATACTGCTGGACTATCTTCCCTGAAAATGGTGTTGGAAAGATATTATGGGACATTCTAGACATTGTCATTCTTTGGACTATTTGGAAACAAAGGAACTAGATGGTGTTCAGAGCCAAGACTCTTGACAGTGATAGATGCATTTCAATGGTAAAAGGACTGCTTTGGAGTTAGATTGGTGCAAACACAACTTTTAAGGAACGTCTTTTAAAAAAATTTATATTTGATTGGGTCATTTACTTACTCCCTGAAAGGATTTCAGTATTGAGGTTCCACACTACTGTGGCAGTGTTTTCCCTTTCTATTTTTATTCCTATACTTTTATGATTTCAGCTTATTTGTTGTGACCACTCTTCACAACCCCAGATGGTTGTAATCCTTTCTTCTATATTAATGAATCAATGTGTTTCCTATCAGAAAATAAGAAATATGCGATAGGAAGGTACATGTGATAATCTTTTTATGCTTAAATGGTATATTTGAAGAAGAAGCTAAGAAATAAAAAAGGAGTCCAAGGTTGTGTTGCTCTTAAGCTAGATATGCATAAGGCTTTCGACCAAATTGAATGGCCTTTCGTTTTAAAAATCTTATCTGACCTGGGGTTCGATCATATTTGGTGTCAATGGATTGAAAATTGCATCTCTAGTTCTTCTTTTTTCTATAAATCTCAATGGGCAGCCTTATGGATCAGTTCATCCTTCTAGGGGTCTCCGTCAAGGGGACCCCATTTCCCCTTTTTTATTCATTATTTGCATGGAATTTTTTTCTAGGTCTATTTCAAAGTTGCAAGCCGATGGCTCCATTCATGGTATTAAGTTAGGTCGTTTTTGTCGCCCTATTTCTCATTTGTTCTACGCTGATGATAGTTTCCTGTTTTTCAGAGCTAACCTGGTTGAATGTGGTCATGTGTTGGACTGTTTGAAATTTTTTTGCTCAATCTATAAACTTTCAAAAATCTTCTCTATTTTTTAGCCAAAATGTTCCTCATCTATTCCAAAAAATAATTTCTAAGTTCTTCAAAATTCCTTTGAGTTCCAGAGCCTCTTCCTACCTTGGCACTGTTTTAAATCCACTTAATCCCCATTCCTCAAATGCAAAAAAGGTTTTATCTTCAATGTCAAATCGTTTTAAAAACTGGGACTTAAAACTTCTTTCTCAAGCGGGTAGGTCTTCCTTGATAAAAAGTGTCACCTCTTCTATCCCAGTTTATGCAATGCAAACACAGTTGTTTGTCAAAAACGGCTGTGACAAAATTGATCAAATGCACAGGAATTTTTGGTGCAATGCTGATGGTTCCAACAAATTGCATCTGCTCAACTGGGATGTTCTCTGTAAAAAAAAAAAGTCTTGGAGGTTTAGGTTTCAAAAAAGCTTCTTATCAAAACAAAGCTTTACTTTCTAAACTGTGTTGGCGTATTCTAACTCAACCTCTTGATTTATGGGTGCAGACTTTAAAACAAAAGTATTTTCGAGGTTGTTCTTTCCTTAAATTCAAAAGCTTCTGTAAATCTTATAAAAATCAAAAACCAGATTAAATTAAATTTTTGTTTAAAGATTGGTCTTGGTTCTTCTATAAACATATGGACAGATCATTGGATCCCATCTTTGGTTTTCAAAAAACCTTTTGGTCCCCCACCTTTAGGAGCTCCAACCTTTGTCTCTGAGCTGATTGACTCAGTGACTTTCTCTTGGAATGTGTCCCTTTTAAACAGTTTGTTTCAGCCTATTGAAGTGTCTGAAATTGTTAAGCTCAAAATTTCAAGATCTCTCTCTCATGACTGCTGGGTCTGGTTGCCTGAAAAAAATGGTTCTTTTAGTGTAAAGTCGACTTATAATTGCCTCCCCACTAAAGGTTTTTTGCATGCTAGGAATGTTGTTTCAAATGAATTATGCCCAAGGTGTAATATTCATGCTGAATCCATATCTCATGCCCTCTTTTCCTGTCCCATGATCTCTGATATCTGGTATGCCAGCAACTTATCTATTAGATTTTCAAATTGGAATACTGGATTCACTTGCATTGATTTTTTAAAATTCATCCATTCTAGTTTTTTATCTTCAAAAAATGATTTCATACACTGTCTTTCTTCTGTTGCATCCATTGCATACTTCATATGGTTGCATAGAAACGAAGTTGTTTTCAAAGATATTGCTAAAAAACTGTCATTCCAACAAGTTTTACTCCAAGCACAAAGATCTATCCTTCACCAACCAAGACCCCCTACCCAAACTCAAAACTGCCCCTTAATGATTCCAAACTCAATCGAGAATTCCTTATTCCTTTTGCTTACTGATGGATCCTACGACGAGACTAGTGCAACTGCAGGTTGTGCCTACATTTATGGTCAATATGCTCACATCCCCACTTTTGCAGGAAGCAATCGACTTACTGCAGCATCAGCCGAAGAAGCAGAGGGAAGAGCTATCAAGCAAGGATTAAATTGTGCTCTTAGTGAATCTGTGAGACATGTAGTTGTTCTGTCAGACTGTCAAAATTGGATTAGCAAGTTAAACGGTGAATATTCTGATATTGCCTGGGAACATAGTGCTCTTTTGGGAGACATCAAGTGTCTAGCTGACCATTTCTCCTTTTGCTCTTTTGTTTGTGTTCCTAGATCTCTAGTCAATTGTGCTCATGTACTTGCTAATGAGGGACGGCTGTTTGGGTCTTTTGTTGTTAAGGAAGTCTGTAAATGTGGTCAGGGCAGCACTTTTTTACCTTTCAGAGTCTACAATGCCTTCAGAGAAAAGGCAGATGATGTGTACAAACTACTCTCTTTCTATTAATACTAGTAAGTCTGTTTGAAAAAAAAAAAAAAGTATAACTCAGTTATTCAGTAATTTGTGTGGTACCTATTTCTCATTCTCAACCTATTTTGAATGCATCATACTCTTTTATTCATGTTGTATTCATGTGGTTATAGAACAACAAAATTTTCTATCAACACAATAAATCAGCTATCCCTGAATGCAAATAGTTTATATTTAAAAAAGGACAAAGAATTAGATGCAGTTGTATACAAGGTTGTGGTTTCTCTAGCAATTAACGCCAAGAGGATTTGATTTGTATAATGCAATAATCACATCTTGGACAGATTGTTACTGACTTATTGTCTAATTAGTTTTTACTAAATATTGCTTCAAATACCATCAAACAACAAAATGTAAAAAACATGCATACTCACTGCTCAAATAGCTTTGGTGAGCTATGACCCTGTGTGAGTGTTTATCTATACAATGGTAATAGTGAATAATGTATGCTAATAGTGAATAATGTATTGCCTTTACAAAAATACTAGGTGTTGTCTTCACATAATTACTTACTTGAACAAAATATGTCAACGGAAGGCTTTTAGTGTGTTAATGTCAATTGTTCTTTACATAGTTTACTGCGGAATTACTACTATTCTCAGTCAACTGCATTACAAGATTTTAGTTTGTGTGACAATAAGTGCTTATATGAACTGGCAAGTAAAATTCTCCTCCTTCGCATATCTATGATTCACTGCACAAAGTTATACATTTTTTTTAAGTATAATATATTAAACGATAAGTAAAATAATACGAATGATTACTTAAGCATAATTGCAAAAACATGAAAAAAGTTCGAAACGAACGTGCCAAAGCCACGGGTACACCTAGTCTTTGATATACTGTATGGATAAAAACCATTTTTGAGGTAAATGGTAGAACATCTTGTTCTTTGAATTAGTCATTGTAGTAAGTTTGTGGGTATCTTCTCTGGATAATCCTCAGGAGACTATAACTCCTCCACCTGGGAAACCTTTATGGTTTTAAAGCCTTGCTGCATATGGTTAATGCAATCACCCTAGTTCTATTTTTCTTTTGAGTCCTTATTTTTTTTCTTCTCACATTTGCTTGAGGACAAGCAAAATGCTGTTTGGGGGTATTTGATAAGTCCTCAAAAGTGTATATTTATCCCCCGAATAGCACCTTGTTTGCATAACACTTATGTTATGTTATTGTATTATATCTATTGATTAGTGCTTTATTGTCATTTGTGTAGGTTTCATGATCCAAAATGTGAATATTGTGTTAAAGCTGCCAAAAGCCAAGAAAAGTCATTAAAAGAGTGTTATTTGCATAAAGAAGAAGAATTTCTATTTGCACCCACAGAGTTCCTGAGGACACCCGTGGATTGTTCCTATGGACTTGACTTTATGCCCAAGATAGGTGGTCCAAATCCTAGCTCAATCCAAGTTATAATGAAGCCCACAAGTCAAAAGTTCTATTGAAGCCTTTATTGAAGCCCAATCTTAAAAATGTTCTATATAAAGATCCAGAAGTCTGATTTGGGCACATGAGCTGTCTATCTGAAGGTCTTGGTCCAGGCTACAACTTAGGCCCAAGAGAATTAGATTTTCCTGAAGACTTGCTACTTCTATAAGGACACAAATTTGACCTAATTTTGTGAGCAAGTAATATGCTTTGTATTCTCTATATAAAGAGAAGTAGTAGCTAGGGTTTAGGCTAGTTCATAATTGATAGTTCATCTTTCTCTTGAACTCATTCTATTGTGTTCAATCTTCTTATTCTCAATATTAATCCATTCTCTTTTCCTTTATGATGTTGTGTTATTTATTTACTTATTCCATGGTGTCATTATAAAGGATGACTAGCACTCTAGATAATGCAAAAACACCATCTTTATTCTTAATGTTCATTGTGATTCAAAGTACTTAATGCTTGTTTATTTTTATTCGCAACATGAAGTAAGCATGATCATCTATGTGTTATTGATATTCATGTTTATAAAATACTATTGTTAGAGTATAGGGAGACCTAGCTATAATAGTTGTATTAGATTAATTATAGATATGTGATGGAATAGCTAAGAGGTGACTATCATATATCTCGAATTAATATCCTTTATTGGACCCCTTTTGTAATCAAATTGAATAACCCAAAGGTGACGGTTTGTTTATGAATTAATATGTTGAATTAATTAAATTGAATAGCTGAGAGGTGACGGTTTAATTAATAAAGCATATTCAATAGCACATATAATTGAATACTTGATTATTAAAGGCATTAGATTAATTGGAATAGCTGAGAGGTGACTAATTAATTGTTATAGATTGAACATGAATGAATGGCATGTATGTTTGCAATGTTTAGTTTGTGGATACCAACTTTTCCCCTTATTCATCATAAGATCTTCTTCATATCTCTATCCATCTTCTTAAATTAGTTTAAGTATTAGTTTATTTATTTATTGCCTGTAGGAAGTAGAATCAATCTCACTCTTGTTAATTGGTTCATGTGGTGTTCTTAATTTATTGTTTTCAATTGTGTTTGAGCTAAGAATTCCCCTTCGGGGTGGGTACGACCCTTGCTTGTTACTTGTCTACATTGATAATTGATAAGTCCTCAAAAGTGTATATTTATCCCCCGAATAACACCTTGTTTGTCTAGCACTTAGCTTATATTATTGTGTTATATCTATTGATTAGTACTTTATTGTCTATTGTGTAGGTTTTATGAGACGAAATGCGAATATTGTGTTAAAGCCCGCAAAAAATCAAGAAAAGCAAGCAAAAAGGTGTTATTTGCACAAGAGGAAGAAAATTGATATTTGCACCCACATATCCACTGAGGGCACCCAGACGTCCATTGAATCCAATGCCCAAGCCATCCAGAGCATTGAACAAAAACTTGATGAAAAAGGTAGATTTTTTGGCAGTCCATCCCGAACCCCAAAGGCAAGGAAGTTGCCTTGGTGACGGATACTCCATCTCCGTCTGTACCGCTTGCTGAAGTAAAATTGGTTTCCACCCTTAGGTCAGGAAAACAGGATGATAATCAAATTAATTATACACCGAGTCCTAACATTGTGACCCCAGTTACCTCTGCACCTGTTGCCCCACTTAAAGCTCTGGCTAATGGGGCTACCACCTCTAAGCCGAATAAGCCTGCCCGTGAGATTGTGGACCCTCCACGAACTTACAACCCGCCTGTACCTTACCTTCAGAGACTCACAAGGTCTTTAAAGGAAGTCCAAGCAGAGGAAGTACTTGATGTGTTCAAACATATAAATATACCCTTCCTCACGGCTATTAAACAGATACCTTCCTACGCTAAGGTTTTGAAAGACTTGAGCACCGCCAAGAGAAAAACAAATGTGCCTAAAAATGCGTTTGTGGCGAATGAATTCTCTGCACTTGTCCAACATAACGGCGTGGTAAAATATAAGAACCCTGAAAAACCGACCATACCCTGCAAGCTTGGTGACAAATTCATGGGCAAAACTTTGCTAGACTTAGGAGCGAGTGTTAACCTTTTGCCTTACTCCTTGTACCTCGGTCTGAGTCTAACAAACATGAAACCCACGAAAATGTCTTTACAACTGGCCGACAGATCATTAAAAGTACCTAGAGGAATAGTTGAGGACCTGTTAGTTAAAGTGTCTGACTTTTACTACCCCGTTGACTTTGTGATTTTGGATACTGAACCTACTACCGATGACTCGGTACCTATCATCCTTGGCCGTCCATTTTTGGCCACCTCTAATGCTCTCATAAACTACCGGAACGGTTCTATGGTTCTCACTTTTGGCTCTATGACTGTTGAAGTTAATATATTTAACCTTGGCCAACAACCCCCTGATCTTTCCTTATCTGAAGATGTGTGCCTTCTAGACTCATTACCTTATGAGATGGTGCATAGTTATTACCCTGAAAATCCGGTTGTTCACTGCCTTGCAATGCATAATGAAGACTTTGACATTGACCAATCTATTGCCCAAACCAATGCTCTTCTTGATACTGTGCCTATCTTTGAACCTAAAGACCCTGAGGCTCTTGATTCGGTTTGTAGTATAGATTCTGAGACCCAAGTAGAGACCATCACTCCACCTCCTGTTACTCTGAGTCCTCTTCCCCCCGAGCTGAAATACGCTCATCTTGATTCAGACGGTAGTCATCCTGTTATTATTTCTTCATCTCTTACTATCGAACAGGAGAGTCAGCTTTTAGAAGTTATTTTAGAGCATCGTTCTGCTATTGTCTGGTCTATCCACGACATTAAAGGCATTAGCCCTTCTGTCTGTTCTCATCGTATTCATCTTGGGGATGATGTTAAAACTTCTCATGAACCTCAGAGACGTCTTAACCCTGCGATGAAGGAAGTTGTCCGAGCAGAGATTCTGAAACTTCTGGATGCGGGTGTGATCTATCCTATTTCGGATAGTCCCCGAGTTATTTCTATTCATGTGGTTCCTAAGAAGGCCGACATGACTGTAGTTACCAATGATAAGAACGAACAAGTCGCCACTAGAATTCCAACCAAGTGGCGTGTTTGTATCGACAATAGAAAGCTTAATACAGTCATCCGGAAGGACCACTTTCCTCTTCCCTTCATAGACCAGTTGTTGGAACGCCTAACTGGTCTTTCCTTCTATTGTTTCTTGGATGGTTACTCCGGTTACAATCAAATTCCTATCGCCCCTGAGGATCAAGAGAAGACAACATTTACTTGTCCCTTCGGCACTTTCGCTTATGCCCGTATGCCTTTTGGTCTGTGTAATGCACCTGCTACTTTCCAGAGGTGTATGTTACACATCTTTAGTGATATGGTAGAACAATTTATGGAGGTGTTTATGAATGACTTCTCCATATATGGTTCATCTTTTGAAGAGTGTCTTAGTCATCTTTCCTTGGTTTTTAAGCGTTGTATTGAAAAAAATTTGGTACTTAACTGGGAGAAGTGCCATTTTATGGTTAGGACGGGGATAGTTCTGGGTCATGTAGTCTCTCCTGGGGGTATCTAAGTGGATAAAGCGAAAGTAGATCTTGTTTCATCCTTTCCTATTTCTAAGTGTATTAGGGATATTCGAGCCTTTCTGGGCCACCCAGGATTCTATCGACGCTTTATCCAAGATTTTTCAAAGATAGCTCGACCCTTAACCAATTTATTGCTTAAGGATGCACCTTTTGATTTCACAAGAGAATGCAAGAGCGCCTTTGAAAAACTTAAGATCGCCCTCACGACTGCACCTATCATTAGGCCGCCAGATTGGAGTAAACCCTTTGAGCTGATGTGCGATGCATCAGACTTTGCTGTTGGGGCTATTTTAGGTCAACGTCTAGATGGTAAGCCCCATGTCATATATTATGCTAGCAAGACTCTCAATGATGCTCAACGTAATAATACCACGACGGAGAAAGAATTGTTAGCCATAGTATATGCTTTTGATAAGTTTCGTTCCTACCTTTTAGTTACCCGTACTGTCATCTTCACGGATCATGCTGCTATTAGATTTCTTCTCTCCAAGAAAGATACTAAACAACACCTTATTCATTGGATTTTGTTGCTTCAAGAGTTTGACCTTGAAATTAGAGATAAAAAAGCGACCGAAAATGTGGTAGCCGACCACTAGTCTAGACTCGACCGTCCTGAGGATTCTAGTGTCATTTTTGAGAACTTTCCTGATGAGCTTCTTTTTGCAATATCGAATGCTCCATGGTTCGCAGATATAGTTAATTACTTGGCTAGCAACAAGTTTCTAAGTAATTGGAACAAGCAAGATAGATCAAATTCCTTGCTAATGCCAAGCATTATTTCTGGGATGACCATTACATTTTTAAGTACTGTACTGACCAAATCATTCGTCGTTGTATCCCAGATTGAGAGCAACAGGAGGTCCTTAAGTTCTGCCATGAGCATGCTTGTGGTAGACATTTTAGTGCCAAAAAGACAGCTGCTAAAGTATTGCAGTGTGATTTTTATTGGCCAACTTTTTTTAAGGACGCTCACATGTATTGTACTGTGTGCACTCGTTGTCAACAACTAAGGAAAATCACTAGGCGTCACATGATGCCCTGTGGAAGTGTTTGATGTATGAGGCATAGATTTCATGGGTCCTTTTCCAGGTTGTCATGGTTTTTTGTACATTCTGGTCGCGGTAGACTAAGTTTCTAAATGGATCGAGGCCATTCCCACAAGGCACAACGACCAAGAAACTGTAGTAAATTTTCTAAAAGAGTACATATTTGCTCAATTTGGCGCTCCCCGTGCGATCATTAGTAGATAGAATGAGCCATTTCTGTAATAAAGCTTTTCAAAAACTTGTCCAAAAGTACGGAGTTACTCACAAAGTGGCCCTTGCGAACCATCCGCAAACCAATGGCCAAGCTGAGGTTTCCAATAGAGAGATTAAAAATATTTTGCAAAAAAACAAATGACCCTGAAAAGGTTGATTCGTCTCGTAGAGTCAGTTATGCATTATGGGCCTATTGTACTGCATTCAAAACTCCCATAGGCATGTCTCGTTTTCGTCTTGTAATTGAAAAACCCTGTCACCTACCTGTAGAGCTTGAGCACCGAGCCTTCTGGGCAATGATAAAGCTCAACTTTAATCTCGACCAGGCAGGTAAGAGGAGAAAACTCTAGCTTTCTGAGCTTGAGGAACTTCGCAATGAAGCTTATGATCTTTCCAAGTCCTATAAAGCTAATATGAAAAAACTACATGATCATCAGATCTTACGTAGAGATTTTAAAATTGGAGACAAAGTTTTACTGTATAACTCTAGGTTGCATTTATTTCCTGGTAAACAACAGTCTCATTGGTCGAGTCTCTTCTTTGTGTCTGCAGTGACACCCTTTGGTGCTATCACTTGTTTAAACCCTACAGACAACTATGAATTTCAAGTCAATGGTCAACGTCTTAAGCATTTCCATGAATTGCGATACTCTAAAGTTGGGGAAACTCTATTAGAGGACCCTACATATTTAGACTGACCTTTGACCTGCTGGTATCCGGACCCTCTCTTACTCTATTATGTTGTCTCTTTTTGAGTGGTGTGGTTGAAAGTGCCGGGACCATAGTCCACAAACTCTTACTGGCTGAGTATAATTGATCCAGTGCACGCTTTTCTCTTGAGCGTCATCACCAAACAGACCTGTTTCCCGCTCTGTTTGGGGGTGGGGAAGTCATTTCCCATCTTCTTTTAAGTCTCGAGTATCTGACTTTAAAAGACTCTTTGTTGTATATTAAACATCAGGACTTCACCCATTCCACTCTAGCGTTTTATCTCACCTGTACCTTTGTTTAGAGTAGCGTTTATCTAGGGAGTCAATCTTGGTTGTCCGTCTATCTGGTTGAAGACGTTAAACTTAGCGCTCGTGGGAGGCAGCCCTGTGTATCTTCTAAGCCCGATCGTGCTTTAGTGCTTCTTATTAGTTGTCGGGTTAGTGGCTTTTAGACTAATAAACTATCTCTTGAATCTATGCGTTAGTTCTGTTTGAGGGTGGACACGGCCACCACTCTCTGTTGCGGTTGCTTGGTAAATAATTATTACAGTCACAAATTTGAATTTATTTCAATTTTTGTGATTTCATAATTATTGTTTGATTCTTAGAATTTTATTTTGACACCTTAATGGTACTTATATTCGCAAGAATATATTTATACATTATCACGGAATTTTTAAAATTAAATTTGAATTATTTCGTGTCCTTCACGCATTCCGAGGGTAAAACCATCATTTCCACTAATTCCGGTAGTGGGGAAAGTTACATCTCCTTAAATACCCCCGGGTGTCTTTAGAAAAGTCACAAGTCACTTTCAATTCAGAGTCAAACCGGGTCAATAGAAGTCTTCATCCCTTCCAGAACTCGACTCGAGTTCCTTATAGTGTAATTCCATCTCGACTCGAGTTTCGAGGCAGCACAGTTCCCTCTCTCCTCTGATCTCTCTCATCTGTGGTCCGAATTCAATAATTCTTGCGGGGTTTTGTTCCTTTCTTTGTGCTCTTCATTTCTATACCAAAAACCCCTCGAATCATGCCTCCTAGAGTGAGATTTAGAGTGATTATCCTCGTCTCTTCGACGATAATCGCTTTGGGAGTGGTTTTGTTGAGAGAATTCACGCCCGAGGTTGGGATGTACTCCTTGGCTCTGATTACGAGCCATTTGACCCTTAAATGGTTCGTCGATTTTACGAGTCTATGGAGTTGACCGATGACGTCGTTTTCATCAACTGGGATCTTGCCCATCGTTATCTGCTCACGCCGGAGACTGTCTCCTTAGTCATGGCGCTCGAGCTTGACGAGGTTTCCCTAGAGCAGGAGGCTGCACTGGTGACCCCAGACATCATCGAGGTTGTTCTCGTTGATGACCGGGCGGTTAACCGATACAGCAGTAATATTTCGATCGGTTGGCTCTGAGTCAACCAGGGCTTGGTGGCACACTGGCTGACCACCAATGTCCTTGGGATGGCGAGGATGAGCGAGCTGTTCTCGGAGGGGATTTATATCCTCCGGCTGCTTCAGGAAGACCTCCACGACTACTGCATGGTCCGCCGACTTTTTTCCACCATCACTGGAGCTCGAACCACTTCTGCTCCTCTTCCTAGCCTAGTCATGAGTATTCTGCGCTACTGGGAGGCGCCTATTCTACATGCTCTATCTATGGAGTCGGTCGTCCGACTCGAGGTCTCCAACACTAGACTGTCTGCCTGTAGACAGTTGTTGTGGGACCCTCAGGAGGAGGTGCCCATCCAGTACAGGCCCGGGGACCAGCGGGCGTTTCACCAGCTTCATACCAACGAGGAGGGGTATGTGCGAGGTTTTGACTGCCGACGGACTTGCAGCGTCGTTTCGACGAAGGCCAAGGGCAATCTCGTCGACGACGGGGTTGAGAGTTTTTAGTTATTAGCCATTGTATTTTTTTTTATGTATTTTGTTTTAGTTTTTGCACTCTTGTATTAAAATTTCAATCATTGTACTTTATCTCCAAATATTAATGAAATGGTTGAATTTTTAATTTTTGCAAACTTTTGTCCTTTTCTGAAAATTTTTAGCCATTCTTAGGTTTCATTGCAAGAATTTGGACTTGTGGATTTATTTTGAAAATTTTCTGGTCCTAAGGACCTAAGTCCAAATATTTTAAAAGAAAGGAGGTTAAGGTTTGATTGTTGGAAACCCTAAAGTTTTAGGCAATTTTTGGAGTCCTATTAGGGCTCAAACTCTTTATTTTTGGCCTATATATACCAAACCAAGGTTGGAGGACCGTCACTCAAAAATCAGAAAACTTTCAAAAAATTTTATTTTCTGAAATTGGCCCGAACACGAGTCGAGTTCCTTATAGGCCAAATCAAACTCGAGTCGAGTTTGAATCTGGCATTAGTTTTATAAGCTCGTTTTGTGTGATTTCTTCTCGGTTTTCGCGCTGGTTTTTGGTGTTTTCTCTTTTCTTTTGCAATTGCTAATGTTCAGAATGGGTTGTGGATGCCGGATGGCATGGAGATCATCCCCGAGATGGATTTTTCGGTAATTATGGATAGTCCTTATGGAGCTTCTTTCCAGGATGGGATTTTCGACAAAGGTTGGGAAGATTTTTTTTATGATTCTACTATTGTGTATTCCCCTTCTATGGTAAGAGACTTTTACCTTATGTTACCCTTTGCCGACCCTCTTCCCTTTGATGGTTTCCAAGTTCATATGCATGGTTTCCTGGTGGTTTTTAATGTTATTGTCGTCTCTATTGCCAGGGGTAATCGTTTTGTTTTTCAACCTGTCGTGCCCTATAACAATTATGTTCATGATAACCGTGTAGACATCATAGACAACTTCCTTAACCACTTTGGCCTGTGTACCTTCTCCTTCCACCCCGAAGGATACCCTAGTATTGCACATACCACTTGCCTTCCTGCTAATGTAGCTACTGCTGCTTTATGGGTTTTGCATAATTTGTTGGGTGTTGAGAAGATGGATTATGTCAATGATAGTACCATGCATGCCGTCGTTGGTATTGTTACAAATTTTTATGCTCTTGACCTATCCACATGGATTTTAGATGGTATTAGGAATGTATTCGTATTCGGTGAGGATAAGCTTGTTTTCCCTACTGCTATCTGTAAGATTATTCTTGAAAGCTATCCTGAGTGGAGAAACAGGTACAATGATTGAACTCATCTTATCCCCATAAATCCAACTCATCGTTTTATCAGGAGAAGTCGCCTATTCACTTGGGTGCCTAACACTGAGTATGTAGAGTTTCCTGTTTTGCACAGAAACGATGATTTTATGGATGAGGGTGAGGGGCCTTGGAATGTGATTAAGGAAGCATTAACTGATTAGCGCGATAGGTTGGATGGTTTCCTAGTAGGTCAAGTTTGAAACCAAGAGTGTAAAGTAGGATTTTCCTTTCTGTTGAGTCAGTCCTTTATTTCAGTACATTTTATTTCAGTTGTGTCTTAGTATGGAATTCTTTGTAATCTCTATGTATGTGGAGATAATTTTATTTGGCAGGAATTTATAAAGCGGTTTGAATTTTTAGTACATTCATGGTAATAACTTTCTTACTCTCTCTCTCTTATACAAAGTATGAGCCTTCAGGACAAGGCAATCTTTTTGTTTGGGGGTGGGGAAGTATTACAATCCTTTTTGCAAATGATTTTCAAACTTCTTTATCAATATTTGTGTAAAAATTCAAAAATTTTGAAAAATCAACAAAAATCTTTGTTACAAAGAATTTTCCAAAAATAGGATAAGTAAACCTTCAATGATGAATATAATGGTTGAATTCTATGCTTTTCAAGTTCAGGATATTTATTGCTTCACCAAGTAGTTGAGTCTTATACTACATTTGCATGAGCATAATCATGGCATTCATCTACATTTATGACAGATTACATGTGCAAATACAACTACACTTTGAGAAACTTGAGGAATAAGTGTGGAGAATTAACCTAGTGAGCTTTTGAGCCCCGTCCTTTTCTTGGAGAGATATTACATCAATCTGGAGTCAAAAGACTCAACCTCTCAGTTTTGTCTATTTTTAGTCTCATATTTATTTTTATAGTTAGCCTTGAGATGACATCAAGTGGGTGTAATATAAACTTGGGTCTTGTAGCTTATTCAAGATGTGATCACCATATCATTACTTAGAGATGATACAAAGACATTTAGTTAAATCATGTTTACCTTAGCCTACCCTGATGATACATTATCCCTCAGGTTGACCATTCTGAGCCTTTCTTGTTACTTAGCATTTTTCTTAAGCCCATTATCCTTACCCAACTCCATTATAGGAGTAAATACCCTTAGAATGTTTAGGTCCTTTTACCCATTGTTTTTGGAACATGAGGATAATTGTTTATGTGGCTACAAGAAGAAAGGAGAAATACATAGAAATCTCCAAACCAGAGAGATGAATCAAATATTGAAAACCAAAAAGTTTGAAGAAATTCCAGAAAAAACCAGAATCTTCCAAAACCATTTCAAATCCAAAAAGAAAGGAAGATTCCAAAATATTGGCTAGAGCTTCATTGAAATTTTCTAAACGAAGATGAGAAACACTTCTTCCCAAAAGAAAAATTCCAAAAATTTCTCCAAGTGTTGTTATTACAAATCACAAGTATTGAAGGCCCGAATGTTCCAAAAATATTTCACAAAAGCCTTTTCAATTTCTCGCCCTGTCCTAAGCCAAGTTACAAGATATTACTGTCTTTTGTAGATCTAAGCTGATATGGTAGGATGTAGCAAGTAAGTGAGAAGATGCTAAGGTGAAAAACCCTACATCTCAAGCAAGGCTAAGTTTTCCATTCTTTAAGACTAAGTTCATTCTATTACACTAGTCCGTTCTTATTGATATATGTGAGATGATCGTCCATCTTCTTTCCTCAAATAGAGGTAAAATGATAAACACTATCTCTGAGTGACTTTATTTCTGAGTGTATGACTGTGAGGCAGAAGTCAAGGCGACATTTCCAATGGTAACTTAAGACCCGTGGTAACATGTGTACATGCCTGTCTAATGCATTTGAAACCGTTATGCTTGGTTTATATTTTATATCTTATTCATGTATTTATAGTATGTTATCTCATATAAACGGTTTTGCAATACTTATCCTTATCCTTGATATAACCATTTCTGAGGTAAATGGTAGAAATTCCTATTCTTTGGATTAGTCATTGTAGTAAGTTTGTGGGTATCTTCTCTAGAAAATCCTCAGGAGACTATAGCTCCTCCACTTGGGAAATCCTTGTGGTTGAAACTATTGATGCATATGGTTAATGCAATCACCTTAGTTTTACTTCTCTTTTGAGTCCTTAATTCTTTTCTTCTCATCTTTGCTTGAAGACAAACAAAGTGTTGTTTGGGGGTATTTGATAAGTCCTCAAAAGTGTATATTTATTCCCCGAATAACACCTTGTTTGTCTAACACTTGGCTTATATTATTGTGTTATATCTATTGATTAATGCTTTCTTGTCTATTGTGTAGGTTCTATGAGCCGAAATGCGAATATTGTGTTAAAGCCCGCAAAAGTCAAGAAAAGCAAGCAACAATGTGTTATTTGCACAAGAGGAAGAGAATTGATATTTGCACCCACAGATCTGCTGAGGGTACCCCACAGTCAGACCCGTTGACTTGATTTTATGTCAAAGTGGGGCGGTCCAAATCTCAGCCCAAACCGGGTCTTATTGGAGCCCACAAGTCAGAATTTCTATTTAGGGCTTTATTTAAAGTCCAAACTTAAAAATGCCTTACAAGGAGATCCAGAAGTCCGATATGGGCTCATGAGATATCAAACTGAAGGTCTTGGTCCAAGCTACAACTTAAGATCAAGAGAATTAGGATTTTCTAAAATCATAATGCCTGTATAAAACCAACAGCAGCAGCCACGAATTTGACCTAATTTGGAAGTCTTTGCATGCAAGTATTCTACTTTGTATTTTCTATATAAGAGATGTAGTAGCTAAGGTTCAGGTAGTTTTTCGTAGAGAGAGGAAAGTGAATATTTGTGAGAGAGAGAGTTCATCTTCTTCTTCTTTGTATCAAACTCAATTCATATCAATCAAATCAAATCACTTTACTTTATGATGTTTTGTTATTTATGTATTTATTCCATGGTGTCATCATCAAGGATGAGTAGCTAAATCTCCTTAGGGGGATGGTTGAAGCACTCTAGATGATGCAAAAGTACCATGTTTGTTCTTATTGTTCATTGTGATTCAAAGTTCTTAATGTTTATTTACTTTTAATTCGCGATATGAGGTAAGTATGATTATTTGCATGTTATTGTTATCCATGATGTTAAAATATTATTGTTAGGGTTTAAGGAGACCTATCTTTGATGGTTTTATTTATATTGATTAAAAATGTGTAGTGAAATAGTTGAGAGGTGATTATTACATGTCTGCAGTTGATATCTTTTATTGGAACCCTTTTATAATTAAGTCAAATAGCTGAGAGGTGATGATTTAGTTATGAATAATATGTTGAGTTAATTAAATTGAATAGCTGAGAGGTGACGGTTTGATTAATAAGACATATTCAATAGCATGCATAAGAGAATCCCGTTTTAATTGAGTGGAATAGCTGAGAGGTGACTACTTGATTATTATAGGTATTAACAATTAGTTGGAATAACCGAGAAGTGACTAATTAATTATTATAGATTGAACATGAAGGAACAACATATTATGTTTGCATGATTTAGTTTGTGGATACCAATTCTTCCGCCTTTGCCATCATATATCTTCTTTACATCTCTACCATATTCTTACGTTAGGGTTTACTTGTTATTATTGCTTGTAGGAAGTTAGAATCAATCTCAAATCTTGTTTGTTGATTCCCTTGGTGTTTCTTAACCATTGTTTTCTATTGTGTTTGAGCTAAGATCTCCCCCTCTGAGGTGGGTACGGCCCTTACTTGTTACTCGTCTACTTTGATATCCAATTTATACAGGCACAAGAAGGAACTTCAAGTTAAAAATATAATCTTTTGATAGAGGTTAGAGATTAAACACCTTTTGCCCTTCTATTAATAATCAATATTTACAGGCACAAGAAGAAAAATCAATACAAATCTATCTTTTGATTAGAAATACATCTTTCTCCAACTATCAGTAATCTCGGTGCCTATCTTGGGATCTCTTGAACGATACTTAAGAGGCGACATCTTGAGCTATCTTTCGATTGGATAGGGTGTATACGTGTTGTTGCTTTCAAGCAAAAGTTGACTCATTGCATGTGCTAGGTTTGCTTGGCATTTGTATTGCGCATTATTGCATGAATCTATGCTCGGGTATTACTGTAAACTCCTTCTCTTATCTTGATTCTAGTATTCTTTGGGACGAAACTTCTTTTTTTCCTACTCACTCTTTTTTATCTATTCCACTAATCCTCCTTCTTCCCCAACAATGGGTGAAACTTCTCTTCGGGATAACTTTGCACCTTTGGTGTTAGGACCTCCTTCTTGCATAGTTTTAGAGGCCGATGGCAAGAACTTTTGGATTGCTTCCCAAGTTATCTCTATGGTTCCTAGCTTTTATGGCATGGATTGTGAAAACCCATATGCTCATCTTCGACGTTTTTTATCGGTTTGATCTACCTTTGAAGACACCAATATATCCGAAGATCAAAAGAAACTTAGACTTTTCCCTCTCTCTCATGGATAAAGCTTCATCTTGGTTACATAGCCTTGAACCAAATTCTATCTCGCCGACTTGGGATCAACATAGTGCCAAATTTCTTAATAAATTTTCCCCATGTCCAAAACTAATGCCATTAAAGCTAAAATAAATGCGTTTAAACAATTTGACCATGAAGAATTCCATGAGGCTTGGGATCGATTCGAAGATTTCCAACTTCAATGCCCTCATTATAATTTATCCAAGACTTCTCTAGTCCAAACCTTTTATAATTGCTTAAATTCTCAATCTACAAGTTTTGTTGAATCTATGAATAGTGGTGCCTTTTTTAGTCTTACACCTAGTCGCGCCTTATCATTCTTCAAACAATTCGCGGAACATTCTCAACAACGGGGAACTACTTCTCAAACCAAAGGCATGTATGAAGTTAAAACTGATAATGATCTTAAAGACACATTAAAACTTCTTATTGAAAAAATTGGAAAAATGACGGGAAAAATTAATGCATTATAAAGTCACTTTGTTCAAGACGTAAAACAAGTAGCACAAACTTGCAACCTTTGCCTTGACCCCTCACATTTAAGTGATCTTTGTCTTTTACAACAACATGATGATAATGAGGTCAATATTTAGGGATATATGCGTAAAGGTGAGATACCATGGGCGCCTAACCCTAAGTTAAGCTATGGTAATCCTAATAATGCAATTCAACCCCTGGGTTTTAATCGTCAACAAAATTATATTCCAAATTATAATCAATTTCAAAATAGGTATAATGAAAGGAGAACCGACCTTGATACCTTGCTCAAAATTTTTATTACTTCCCAACAAGAAACTAATGAACTTTATATCACACATTTTAATGACCATGGGACAAGTATTAAGAATATTGAGAAACAATTGGTTTTATTAAATTAAAAAGGTCATTTTCTGAGTCAACCTATTCAAAACCCGAAACCTAAAACCAATGCTTTCAAAATTTCTAGCACCCACGAAAATCCGAATAATGAAGCTAAACCTACTAGTTGATCCTATTACGAAGACTAAGGTTTATGATTAAGATTTTCTAATTGTGTTTGGGGGTGGTCCTCACCACCCAATTATGTCGAGCTTAAGGACGTTAAAGAAAGCGCTACTAGGAGGCAACTTAGAATCTTTTACAATTTAATTAAGTAAAATTCTAGACTTTTGGTCACGTGGCGATAATTAAATTTCTTCATTCACTAAGCTAGGTTAATTTCGTAATTTGTTTAACATTATGATTCTTCTAATTATGGTATTAATTGTTTTCTTAATTGAACGTGCGCGCGCAATTAAAACGTGTAATTTTGATGAATCTTCTTATACACGAAATTGCCTTTCATGGTAAGTTATCTTCATCTCTTCGCATCTAATCACACTTTCCTGAAATCAAGCTTAGTAGACTTAATATTTCTATCATTAATAAGAACCGCTTTGAAAATACGGATGCTTGGATGTGAAATTGAACAAATTTGGAATCCGGGAAAAAAATTTATTAGAAAATTAGGTTAAGGGGCATTTTGGTCTTTTCCCATTCGTGTTCCTAGGATAGACTCATCTTGTTCCTCCCTCACAGACCCGACAACTGCCTCCATTGTCGTTCCTCCTGAGCTATCCTACTCGATACCCCGCAACTAGAACTCGCCACCCCACAACTGTTTCCAGCCCAAATCGACTCCCCTCTTCGTGTCTGTCTCGATCATGTAGCCTATTACACCCTTAGCTTATCCTATCATCGGAATCATCACAAATTATAGTCGAATAGTAATTCCGAAAAAAGCTTTCTCCGTTCTTCTAAACAATGACAAATTGAAGGTCCACTTTACACAAGAAATGATGCAAAGGAGTTGCGACAACATATTCTTCGATTCTAGCCGATCATTTGCATCTTGTAAGTTTTCATCTCATTTGCATGAAGTTTATGGATATCTTCTCGGGAAAACCCTTAGGAGACTGTAACTCCTCCACCTAGGAATTTCTTGTGGTTAAAAGCCTTGGTGTTTAATGTAAAAACACCATGTAGTTAATTTAGTCATTGTAGTATAGTTATGCTCTTATTCTTTTATCTTTACTCTCTTGCTTGAGGACAAACAAGGTATTGTTTGGGGGTATTTGATAAGAGCACAAAAGTCTTATTCCTTAATACCTTCCGGATAGCACTTTACTTACTCCTATGTGCTTTAATATCGTTTTTAGTCTTATTTTCAGGTTATTCATATTTCATGGGCCTTAACTCTCACTAACTTGAAAAAAGGCTTAAAGTATCAAGTATTGGGCTTAAGTTGATGGATTGTGAATTAAAGTTGATTAAAACTCCAAGTCCACCTCCTCAAGGACTTCCATATCAAAGAGGAAGCCTAATTCCAAAAAAAGAATTTTTGAAACCAAAAAGGAAGCCACAAGTGTATCAAGCTTAGAGGAGTAATATTTCCACCGAACCAAAATTCCATAGGATAAAGTCACTATGATCCAGGTGCAGCACGGAGTGGACGACCGAAGATAAAACCACCAAAGTCAACGATGAACTCGCCACCCCGCGAGTTGACCAACTACAAACAATGTTGGTCTTGTGTTGCCTTGTCTGTAATGGGATCTACACTGACCTGAGCCTATTTTATGACTGACTTGATGTATTCAGATGTGCCTTCATGGCCAAACAGTATATATACTCTAAAAAACTAGGGTTTTGATATATAGAACTCAATAGGGAAGAATAATATTCAACCTCTTGTATCTTGAAACAATATTTCTTCTTATTAGGTTTTTAAGGTTTAAGATCAATAAAGGTATGTTCTTCCAATTGATGATGACTTGTTCTTCATCAATGGAAGGCTAAACCCTTTGGGGATAAGTAGCCTCCATTGATGAAAC
This sequence comes from Aquilegia eximia, assembly GCA_023053565.1. Taxonomy (NCBI): domain Eukaryota; kingdom Viridiplantae; phylum Streptophyta; class Magnoliopsida; order Ranunculales; family Ranunculaceae; genus Aquilegia; species Aquilegia eximia. The sequence continues at coordinate 21,497,768 of JALIGU010000003.1, forward strand.
CATGATATTTAATTATAGTTTTTATGTTTGTTCTTCAATGAATCGTTTACATACAAAATAGTTTTAATAATACTTTCATATTGTGTTATCGAGAGAGAAGTAGTATGTTACTTTATCGATCCTCTTTAGTGTTTTTGTATGTCTGCCATGCTTACATGCTTAATACTTACAATACTCGAGAGGTGAGTCCATAATAGGGTTTCAATATAAACTTGTATTGCTTACAAGATGATATATGTACGCTTGCATGGGTGGAACCATATGATTGATTACTTAGTGTCTTGTCATTTTGGGCTTCATCCACTCTATTCATGCATCTCAAGTAAAATAATTAGACACAATAGCTGAGAGGTGAGTGTTTATCTATCCCGGCAATAGCTGAGAGGTGAGTCGGGGAGCTACAATAGCTTAGAGGTGAGTAATTAAGAACTTGCATATTAACTTGATTAGTACTTTGGTGGATTCATGAGGTGAACATGTCCCCTATTTCTTTTATTGATCTTATTCCGTTTTAGCAATAATATTTAGATTATAATTAGTTAAGTTAGTTTATTATATTCTCTACAAAATATTGTGACATCTCCTTGGTAGCTTCTTTGTTTCTTCTTGATTATAAGGGATTGATACCCTTCCTTATCACTATACTCATATCCTTGGAAGGATTATTATTATAGTAGTATTGAGTCAACGACAACATCTCATCATTCATCGATCATATCAATATCACACCCGTTTCCATCTCAATCATACTCAATACCATTACGACAATGTCCAAGTGAACAACCAGTAGATAAAGTGAATGGGTTTGTAGTCTATCGAAAACAAAGTTAACGTATGCAAATTTCAGAAGATTTAAAAGCAATTTGAAGGTAGATGATGAGCCCTTTATTCTTGCTTAACAAACATCACAAGTCTTCTATTGTAGAGACCCAAAAAGAGAAGATTGGCACGTTGTTTTAGATGTTCCTAAGAGATTGACTCGAGATGTTGACCTATATGAAGATCCTTTGGTCATTGAGACAAGATTGAATATGGATGATTTTAGCTCTACCTTGATTGATGAAGTTGTCGAAGAAGAGAACAATGGGGGGTCATTGGTTGTTGAAGAAGAGAATGAGTCTTAATGATTAAATTGATGTTTTGACTGTGAATCATGTTTTGCCTGTGAGGTCTTCTTTATTTATTTATATAGATGTTAATCATGAAGAAAACGTATTCATGTCATGAAATCTTATTTTTTTTCTGTTTTGGTTTGGCATGAATCATATGCAACATCTTGTGTGTTTAGTTTTTTTTTTTTTTTTTTTTTTTTTTTGAAATAATATACTATTTGCTTATGGAATCTTGAGATGAAAAACATATCTAATTTGTCTTTCATACTTATTTCTGCTCATAGACCAGTATATGTAGTAGTAAGACAATATCTATATATTTAACTTGACCTTTAAGGTTTTTTCTTTGATGTCAGTACACATGGCTTCTGGATCTGCACAATGTGATGATACGGATGTTGGTAAAATAATGATTGGGTTGTAGTTAATAGCTTTAATTTCTTGAGCTCTATCCTTTAGTTCCTTTAACAAAGGTTTTGACATTTCAGGTCTACCTTTAGATATGAAGCTCGTTCAGTTCGATGAACACGAAGACCCTATTGGACTAAATCCTGCAAGTTACAGTAGTAGACTTGGGGATCTGACTAGGGCACATGCTGTGATATGCTACTACAATTGGAAAGATGTGCTACTATTGGAAGGAAAGAAAAAAATATGGAAAAAACTCACGGTTAGTATGTATCTTATGGTATTATAGATGTGTTCCAAGTTTTACGTACATTTTAATTGATACCTTAGCATCAACAATAGGCTGAATTTGACACTTCTGGAACAACCAAAGAACGTGCGCTTGTAAAAGCTAATGTATACTGGAGAAACCAAAAGTCCAAGCTAAGAAAAGATTATTACGACAAATATAACACTGAAGAAGAAAGGAAAAAACATTTTCAAAAATGTGTTAAACAAGAAGATTGGAACAAATTTGTTGTTCTTGAGACTACAGACGAAGCAAAGGCAGGTTGTATCAAAGAAAAATTATCTCGAAAGGCTATGAAGACAAAACAAGAAGTGGTAGAAAATTAAAAGGTTCAGCAATGATAGCTTTGGAATTGGTAGTGAAAATTATTTGAGTACAAAGATACAGTAGTAATTTTTTAATTTTTTTATAATTGTTTAACTATAATAATTTGGTTAACTTACATCAACCTTCTACAAAAAGAGAAGGATCCCGATATTCCTGTCAGCAGAACAAGGATTTTTCTTGGTATGCATAGTATCAAAATGATGAAAATTCCCCCACACCAGAGATCAACCCCCAGATTGTGAGCATTTAATAGTTTAACATTCTCTCAATCATATTTAGTATAGTTTTTAACTTTGATCTCAAATAATATTATTCCATAACAAGAGGAGATAATAGAATTTGTTGCCAACAATCCTTCAAGCACTACCCGTGATCTAGATAATGACCTTGTTGCACGTGTTTATGGTATTGATTCGCATGGTCGTATACGTGGTTTTGGCCCTGGAATTAGTAAAAGGGGGCTTGTTGCTTCTAGTCTTGCGAGAAATGAACTTCGAGTGCAAAAACAGATAGTATCTACTGTAGTTGAGGAGCTTGGTAGTGTCAAATCGCAAATACAACGACATGACACTGTACTTGCAAAGATGGCATCTGCTCAAAGGTCAAATACACAATTCACCCTTGATTCAAGTGCAACAAGTGTATACCTCAATTTTTTTGAATTTTAAAGTTCCTTAAATTTGGTAAATATATGAGGTATTTATTATTTAGGGAATAGACACGTAAGTTCGATTAATTAGGTTTTCATCACTTATATTAACCAGAGTTTAAAAAAAACCGGATTCACTTAAAAAAGTAAACTAATACAAGTTAAAGTAAAAGAAAACATAAACATAAACATAAACATCTATCTGCTACAGCCTACAGATCAATAAATAACACCACCGTCATATCTCTTTCCTTCATCTCTTCCACCACCACTGTACCATCATCCACCCCCCCATCTCTCTCTCTCTCTCTACCACAAAACCATCGTATCTTCATCTTCTTTCCACCACCACAAAACAACCGCCATCAGCTGGCTCTCTCTCTCTCTTCACCACATCACCACCATCTACCGCCACCTCTCTCTCTCTTTCTGAATTCTTTTAAATTACCATTAAGGTTCTTAGGGTTAGCTTGTACCTAATTGTCTCTCTGTTTATTTATTTTTTGTTCAAATAGATTTGGGTTTTTTCTTCAACAGATGCATCTGTAAAATAAATAAAAAAATAAAAAATAAAAATAAGAAATTATGAGATTGATCAGTTGGGTTGTATGTAGTTTACTACACCAGCAACACTTTTCTAACCATGAGTTTTCACTTTTTCTCAATAAATTGTGGAGTTTTAATGGTTTATTTGTAAGGATGATTTGACAAAGATCGATCAATTGTGGCTTATTTTGTGAAAATTGTTTTATTACATCTTAAGTGGAAATAAAGGGTTCAACGGTGGTTACAGAGAAAAGCTAAGAGTATAAGTGTTGGCTGGTGGGTGTGTAAGATCGATGGACGGATTCCACTGGAGAAAATCCAATGGTCCAAATAATGCAGCGTGTTTTATACTAACATATAGCCTCTCATGTGTAATTCAATTGGGGTACTTTGGGCATTTTAAAAAATTTATGGGTTCATCTACCGGTTCGTGACCAAAACCTAATTAATCAAACTAAAGTGTTTATTCCACCTAATTAATCAAACTAAAGTGTTTATTCCCTAAATAGTATATACTTAAAGTAATTAAACCCCAAATACCAATAAATATATATGTTTTTTACTTTCAATATGATTTTATTATATATACATTTGTTTGTATTTTTACTAGACAATGGCTCCAATTACACAACCAAATTTAAATCTTTCTCCATTGGTGAAAATGTCTTGTTTATTGTTTTTGATGCGTGGTGAACATGTGGCTTGTGGGAGGACTATGACCAGAGGGCACTCAGTTAGTGGTAATCAAAAGTGTTGTTTGGCAACGAAGAGCTTAGGATAGGATTTCATTTTTGTTGAGTCAGTCTTTTATTTCGGTATATTTTATTTCAGTTGTGTCTTAGTATGGAATTCCTTGTAATCTCTATCTATGTGGAGATAATTTTGTTTGGCAGGAATTTATAAAGCGGTTTGAGTTTTTAGTGCATTCATGGTAATATCTTTCTTTCTCTCTTTACGATACTTAGTATGAACCTTGAGGACAAGGTAAATTTTTGGTTTGGGGGTGGGAAAGTATTACAACCATTTTGCAAAAGATTTTCAAACTTCTTTTTCCATACTTGTATAAAAATTCAAAAGTTTTGAAAAATCTAAAAATTCTTTGTTACAAAGACTTTTCCAAAGTTGAGGATAAGTACACTATCAATGATGAGTATAACAATTAAATTCTATCTTTTTTTGTCAAGTTTAAGGACATTTATTGCTTCACCAAGTAGTTGAGTCTCATACTGCATTTGCATGACATTCAGTTACATTTATGGCAGATACGTGTGCACATGCAATTATACCCTGAGAATCTTGAGGAATAAGTGTGGAGACTTAACCCAGTGAGCTTTTGAGATCCGTCCTTTTTTGGAGAGTTATTACGTACATTTGGAGTAAAAAGACTCAACCTCTCAGTTTTGTCTGTTTTTAGTCTCATATTCACTTTTGCAGTTAGCCTTGAGATGACATCAAGTGGGTGTAATATAAACTTGGATCTTGTAGCTTAGTCAAGATGTGATCACTATATCAGTATTTAGAAATGTTACAAAGACATTTAGTTAAGCCATGTTTACCTTAGCCTATCCTGATGATGCTTTATCTCTTAGGTTGACCATTCTGAGCCTTTCTTATTACTTCGCATTTTTCTTTAGCCCAACTCCATTGTGGGAGTAATTACCTTTAGAATGTTTAAGTCCTTTTACATACTGTTTTTTGAACATGAGGATGATTGTTTCTTTGGTTACAAAGAAGAAAGGAGAAATACAAAGAAATGTGCAAAGTAGTGAGATGAACCAAATGTTGAAAATCAAAAAGTTTGAAGAATTCCTGAAAAGCCAGAATCTTCCAAAAAATCAAGAAAATCAAAAGAAAATGAAGATTCCAAAAAATTATCTAGAGCTTCATTGAATTTTCTCAAGAAGATGAAAAAACACTTCTACTCAAGAGAAAAATTCCAAATATTTCTCCAAGTGTTGTTATTACAAATCACAAGTATTGAAGGCCCGAATGTTACAAAAATATTTCACAAAATCCTTTTCCATTTCTAGCCCAATCCTAAGCCCAGTTTCAACCTATTTCTGTCTTTAGTAGATCTAAGGTGATATGGTAGGATGTGGCGAGTAAGTGAGAAGGTGCTAAAGTGAAAAACCCGACATCTCAAGTAAGGTTAACTTTTCGATTATTTGAGACTAAGTTCATTCCATTACACTAGTCCGTTCTTATTGATATTTGTGAGATGATTGCCCATCTTCTTTCCTCACATAGAGGTAAAATAATAAACACCATCTCTTAGTGATTTTTATTTCTGAGTTTATGTTTGTGAGGCAGAAGTCAAAGCGAACTTTCCAATGGTGACTTACGACCTGTGGTTGTATGTGTACATGCCTGTCTTGGATGCATTTGAAATTGTTATGCTTATTTTTCATGCATTTGTAGCACGCTATCTCATATGAACGGTTTTGCAATACTTATCCTTATCTTTAATATACTGTGTGGATGACATCCATTTCTGAGGAAAAATGGTAGAACATCCTGTCTTTGGATTAGTCATTGTAGTAAGTTTGTGGGTATCTTCTCTGGAAAACCCTCAGGAGACTATAACTCCTCCACCTGGGAAGCCCTTGTGGTTTTAAAGTCATGATGCATTTGGTTAATGCAATCACCCTAGTTCTATTTTTCGTTTGTCATTATTTCTTTTTTTCTCATTTTTGCTTGAGGACAAGCAAAATGATGTTTGGGGGTATTTGATAAGTCCTTATTTCTTTTCTTCTCACATTGTGTTATATCTCTTGATTTGTGTTTTCTTGTCATTTGTGTAGGTTTCATGAGCTAAAATGTGAATATTGTGTTAAAGCCCGCCAAAAGCCAAGAATAGCCATTAAAAGAATAATATTTACATAAATGAGAGGAATTACTATTTGCACCTACAGAGTTATTGAGAGCACCCCGTGGTCCTATGGAGTTGACTTTATGTCCAAGATGGGTGGTCCAAATCCCAACTCAATCCAAGTTATAATGAAGCCCACAAGTCAAAAGATCTATTGAAGCTTTTTTATTTGAAGCCCAATCTTGAAAAGGCTCTATATGAAGATCCAAAACTCTAATTTGGGCTCATGAGCTGTCTATCTGAAGGTCTTGGTCCAGGTTACAACTTAGGCCCAAGATAATTAGGTTTTTATTAGGTCTTCCTACTTCTAGAAGGCCTACAGCAGCAGCCATAAATTTAACCTAACTTGGAGAGCAAATATACTTTGTAAGCAAGTGATATGCTTTGTATTCTCTATATAAAGAGAAACAGTAGCTAGGTTTAGGCTAGTTCATCTTTTCTCTTGAACTCATTCTATTGTATTGAAAACAATCTTCTTATTTTCAATATTAATCCATACTCTTTTCCATTATGATGTTGTGTTTTTTATTTACTTATTCCACGGTGTCATTATCAAGGATGAGTAGCTAAGTTCCCTTTAGGGGGAATGGTTGGAGCACTCTAGTTGATTCAAAAGCACCATGTTTGTTCTTAATGTTCATTATGATTTAAAGTACTTAATACTTGTTTACTTCTAGTTCGCAACATGAAGTAAGCATGATTATTTATGTGTTATTGTTATCCATGTTGATTATATACTATTGTTAGAGTATACGGAGACCTAGCTATAGTGGTTGTATTTAGATTGAATTGAGATATGTGATGGAATAGCTGAGAGGTGACTATCATATATCTAGAATCAATTTCTTTTATTAGACTCCTTTTGTAATCAAATTGAATAACCGATAGATGAGGGTTTGATTATGAATTAATATATTGATTTAATTATATTAAATTGAATAGCTGAGAGGTGACGGTTTAATTAATGATGCATATTCAATAGCATGTATAAGATAATCCCGTTTAAATTGAGTGGAATAGCTAAGAGGTGACTACTTGATTATTGTAGGCATTAATGATTAATTGGAATAGCTGAGAGGTGACTAATTAATTGTTATAGATTGAACATGAATGAATGGCATGTATGTTTGCATGATTAGTTTGTGAATACCAACTCTTCCCCCTATTCATCATAAGATCTTCTTTACATCTCTATCCATCTTCTTAAGTTAGTTTAAGTATTAGTTTATTTATTTAATTGCATGTGGGAAGTAGATACAATCTCCATCTTATTTGTCGATTCACTTGTTGTTCTTTAACCATTGTTTTCTATTGTTTAAGCTAAGAACTTCACCTTTGAGGTGGGTACGATCCTTGCTTGTTACTTGTCTATATTGATAACCAATATTTACAGGTACAAGAAGAAAATCAATATAAATCTATCTTTTGATTAGAAGGATACACTCTAGCTTCTATCAAAATGGTGTCGTTGCCGCTTTAAGGAACGGAGTTCATTCAAACACAAGGAAGAATAGTAGTTTCAGGACATCATCCCACTTCTATCCCTCCCACCCTTCTATTTCTATTTATTTCAATTCTTTTTTAAGTGTTTTGTTACTTAGTCCTCTTACTGATCTTACAGTAAAGACGGATCGAAAAAAGCTCAATGAATGAAGCCAATATCTCAATTTGAAAAAGATCGCGCAAACAAGAATTTACCAAAAAAGATACTGGTGCTAATTGTACTCGAGCATAACAATGGATTTCTACATGATAGATTTGACTTCAAATGGGATATAGTTATATATATATCCACTTTTGTATGTCAATTTCTTTTGTGTATCCGTCCTCATGGGAATGTTTTGATCTCTTACGATTATATATTAAGCTTATTTCATAGTGAGCTATGTTTGTTGAGATGCAATAAATTTGTGAACTTTCGCACAATGATTTCTTCTTTTTCTTTCTTCTTTTTCAAAAAAAAAATAAAAAATTGGTTTGTTTGTTAATTAATGACTGAGTTTGGAAAAATTTGGAACAAGTGTTTTCCACTTCAAGTACTTGCAAGAAGTCTCACTACTACAATTCACAAAACTTCGAAGAATGGACAGGTATGGTCTGAGTACAATCTACAATATTGAGTAAAGTGAAAGATACATACCAACTGGTGATATCAAGGTGTGAATATTCTCAAATAGTGATTATGGCTGCCACGATTCAAACCGGATGAAAGAGTTTCTCAAGGTTAGTGCTTGAAATTCATGTATCCACTATACTAAAGCATTGTAGTTGTATATATAGATATGTAATTGACATCATTACCTTGTCTGGCATAATTATTACGATATATAGTTTAAATGCTTACCTAAAACTTCAAGAGTTATTGTTAAGAGCATTAATATACCTTGTAAGGCTGTATTTGTACTACTGAATTATATATATTTTTTTAGCTACCCTTATTAATTTAGGGTATTGTAGTCGATCCTGACATGCTAAAATATTGTGTTGCAGATTGAATGATTAGATAAATATCATGGATACGCTTTCAAGTGCAACTGATAGAGGCCATAAAGAGCAAAAACCAACTGATACAAAGCAAGAAGAGAAAAAAAAAAAAAAAAAAAAAAAAAAACAACTCATAAGTGATAAAGAGCACGGAAAAGCTTTCGTTGTGTTCTTTTTGTTTGTTTTTTCTTGAATAATTGTTGTTGTTATAAGTAGGTTGTAAGAATTAATTGTGATGGGTGATACTGTAACAACTTCAATTTTAATGCAGTTTGTGTTCATATAATATTGGGTAATATCCCAAAAAAGCCCCATGTTTAGGCAGGGAAAAAAAACCGGACCCATTTAAGGTGTGGAAATATAAGATTGGACCAGTTAGGGAAGAAATGGTAAAATAGGCCCAACCGCTGATTTTCGTGTCTTATGGACTAGTTTACCCTTCGACTGATGCAAAGACTTGTTTGCATATCATAAACATATAAACATACTTATTTATATCAGTCACAATACAAATATAAAATGCAAAGACTTGTTTGCATACTTGCAAACAACAACATAAACCATAAACATTAAATGCAAAGAATTGTTTGCATACTCGAAACGACAACAAGATAAATTAGAAAATGTAAAGACTTGTTTGCATCAGTCACAACACATAAAGATTAAATACAAAAACTTGTTTGCATACTCGAAATAATGACATACCATAAAATGCAAACATTTGTTTGCATAAACTAGAAGGGTATTATCGGTAGTGAAAGGGCCGTTTTTACAATATCAACGTTAAATGGGTCTGTTCTTGTTTTACAAATGCTTAATGAGGGCTTTTCTTATAAACCGGGCCTTAGTTGGGCCAATTGTGTTTTATAGGTGCTTAAGGAGGGCCTAGAACCACTTCCATGCATGTTTAGGTGCCTCTTCCCCAATAGACCCTGACATGGGGTCATCTTCTCAAACAAGCCCTTAGCCCACTTTCTTTTATTTTTTGTTACTAAAATACCCTTTGTACTAAAGACAAAAGAGAAAAATGAAACTGTAAGACAAATAAGAAAGAGACAAAAACATATTTTTTTAATATTAAATAATTTTTTTTTGCTATATTATTTGTAACTTGTATATCTTTTGATTAAGAAATTAAAAATCAATATGATGTATATGGTTGGAAAGATCTCGACGAGATCTATCTAACAAGATCTCACATGGGTATGGAAACAAAAAAACCATGTAATTTTTATTTTTTCGATAATTTTTTGGCTATATACTGCAAGGGTTTTGTACACTAAAACATTGATTGTTGTTCACTAAACAATATAGTTTTATCCTCTAAACAAGCTATTGTATCCACTTAACATGCAATTTTACTAAATTACATTATATATTGAAAAGTGTTGAGAGGTGGATTAAAGCTGGTTATCGAAGTATATTGGTCATGGTTCCATACATATTACTTGGATTTTGTGGAAAAATAAGAATGCATGAGTGTTTAAACAAATGAAGATTATCAGTTTCAATGATGGTTAGAAAGTACATGAGTTTGTGACTCAACGATTGCATCCATCTCACAAAGTGAAGAGGTCGTTGGTTCGAAACACGCCAGCAACTGATTGTTTGATATAAGTTTCCTCACGTAATTTAAAGAGGTAAGGGGTGCCTTCAACTCCGTTTGCCCAAAAACAAAATGATGGTTAGAGATGTGAGATATTATATTGTTTTGGTGTGGAGGATGGGAAGGAAGAATGAAGTACAAATTTAATGAACTTCGTGGCATTACACCAGGCAAAATGAGGGATTTATGTTTACACTGGGTTATGCTCTCTTTTGTTTCTTATGTTTTGGGTTGTAACCTAAAAAAAGTATATAGTCTTTTGTGAAGTTAACTATACATTAAACGTTTTTATGAACTTTTCATGGTAATACAATTTTCTTTTTGTCTGTACTATAAGGGTTTTGTCCTCAGTCGAGACATTGAACTCATGCATTAAATTACAGACTACAATCCACATATATTAATAATATGGAATAGATATCATGCCTTTATAATTTACAGAACAACAAGCAACAATTTAGAGGATATTGCTTTGGTGTTAGAAGATAAGAAAACATTTTTTAGAGGATAAAAATAAAAACTCCTGAATTTGGTAGTAATGTGTGATTTTTTTTAGATTTTTAGAGTAATTTTGAAAAACCTTATGAAATCATACGGAGTTTTTTTTTTCGAAACCCAACTTCTCAGTAAAAAAATATGAAATTTTTAATTTTTATGAATATTTGATTTTTTTTTTAAAATTTTAATTTTTTTAAATTTAAAATTTTATAGTCATGTGGGATCTCGTTTAAAAGATATCGTTGAGATCTTTCCAACCATATACACCATGTTGATTTTCGATTTCTAAATCACAAGTTATAAGATTTTCAAATGTTAAAACCAAAAAATTATACACCAACTGTTTTTTTGTCCTTTTCTGGTTTTTGTCTTTTTCTGAGTTTTTTGTCTTGTACCGACTTTAGAAGATAAAAAGTGAATTTTAGAGGATATAATACAAGGGTAATTTTGACCGGCTAAAAATTATGAAATCGTCAAAGGGCTTGTTTGAGAAGATGACCCCATATCAAGGTCTATTGGGGAAGAGGCACCTAAACATAGGGTTTTTTGGGGATATTACCCTATAATATTTTGAGCTCTGTTATTTTAGATGTATACTATATCCATTGTAAACATGTAATTTTAGTAGTTCTTTTTATTTTTTATTAAAAAAAAAAATTGTTTTGAATTGAAATAATAAAAAAAAAAAAAAAAAAATGGATGTATACTATATCCATTGTAAACCTGTAATTTTAGTAGTTCTTTTTATTTTTTATTAAGCAAGAATGTACAACGGTGTTTGCAAAAGGTTGCAGACGGGCACTTTGCAGCAGCCGTGAAGGTGTTGGCATCATCAGGGGTTGCTCCGAACACTCCAGAGACGCAGCGGGCTTTAGAGGATAAACACCCGAAGCATCCACCACCATCTGTCCCCGACATTCCTTTACTTGAGTCACCTTTGTCAGTTGAGAGGGATGGGATATTGTCATGCATCAGGTCCTTCCCCAAAGGGACGTCTTGTGGGCGAGATGGTCTCCGGGCCCAACACCTATTGGATGCTATGAGTGGGGCTACATCCGCTGTAGCCACAGATCTTATGGAGGCCTTGACACCGGTTGTGAACTTATGGCTACAAGGTCGATGCCCACGGGTCTTGGCAGAATTCATAGCTAGTGCACCTCTCACCCCACTTCTTAAACCAGGTAACGGCATTCGCCCAATAGTTGTGGGTATGGTTTGGCGTCGCCTGGTGTCTAAGATCGCCATGAGAGGAGTTTCGAAGGATATTGTCCCATACCTAGAGGATTTTCAGTTTGGGGTTGGTGTGCCTGGTGGAGCAGATGCAATTTTGCATGCTGTTAATCGGTTGGTTTATGCCAACAAGGATGACACATCGCTTTCTATGCTGCTTGTGGACTTTCAGAATGCCTTCAACCTTGTTGATCGGTCTGCTATGCTATGGGAGGTACGCAATCATTGTCCATCTATTGCTCTATGGGTCGAATACCTCTATTGCCAACCTGCTCGATTGTATCTAGGGTCTACTCATATTTGGTCAGCAGCTGGGATACAGCAGGGGGACCCTTTGGGGCCTCTTCTATTTGCTTTGGTCTTGCATCCATTGATACACCGCATTCAGTCAGAATGCCACTTGGAGTTGCAGGCATGGTACTTAGATGATGGTACTCTGATTGGTAGTACAGAACATGTGGCTAGAGCTATTCGTATCATTCAGGAAAGAGGACCATCTCTTGGGCTCGTGCTTAATGTGTCTAAGACAGAGTTGTTCTGGCCTTCTGTTGATCATGACTGCTCCTATCCAGATATCTTTCCGGTTGGTATATCATGTCCTCAGCGAGGGGTTAAGTTGCTTGGAGGGGCTGTAAGTATTGATGCATCATTTATTGTGGGTAATGTTCGTCAATGAGTGGATAAGAAACTTCAACTTATGGACTTATTACCGCAGCTAAAGGATCTGTAATGTGAGTTGGCACTTTTACGTTCTTGTATGGGATTATCTAAACTCACATTTGCCCTCCGTACTTGCCCCCCTGATTATGTTCAGGAAACAGCCGAATGGTTTGACCACAAGCTTCGTACAGCCCTTCAAAATATTGTGGTTTCTGATGGACCTGGTTTTGGCGATCTACAGTGGCGTATGGCAACCCTCCCATTACGTATGGGTGGACTTGGTATCTATTGTGCTACTGATGTTATGAAGTTTGCTTTCGTAGCTTCATGTACGCAAACCAAGGATCTCCAAGACCACATTCTTCGAGGTTGTGACACTCCACCTATGGGTAATGTTTTCGATACTGCCATTGCTAGTTTACATCTTTCTATACCTGATTTTGATCTCAGTAATCTTGTTCCAACTGCTACCGTCCCTTTCAGACCCCAACATGTCTTGGCGGAAGCATACTACAACAAGATTAGTTCTGGTCTTGAGAGGGAATTTGAGTTGTCAGCTAGACAAAAAGCCGTGATTGGATGTGTGCAGTCAGAACATGCCAAAGATTTTCTCCTTGCTATCCCGATGGAAGGGCTTGGACAACGCATGACGCCTGTAGAATATCATGCCATTCTTCGTTATCGATTGATGATCCCTCTATATTCAGATGGTGAGCTTTGTCCAGTGTGCAAGAAGAGTAGACTTGATGCTTTCGGGGACCATGCGGCCCATTGTAAGCATTACCCCGGCTTCAAGTACAGGCATGACTACGTTAGAGATATCTTGTGTGATGTGTTCTGGCAGGCTGACGTACAGGTTAAGAAGGAGGCTCATGTTAACTTTCTTACTGATCGTAAGGAAGGAAGATCGACATTACGTCCTACTGATATTCTGGTCTACAACTGGTCTGAAGGTAAACATGCGTGTGTTGATGTCACAGGGGCGTCTCCAATGGTTAGGCTGAGTGCTGGGATGTTTGAGGTGGGGCTAGCAGCTAGCAATGCAGCAGCGGCAAAAGTGGAGAAACATGACGGAGCTTGTAGGGCTAACCAACATAGTTTCATCCCCTTTGCATTTGACACATTTGGATTGCTAGGCTCAGAAGCAGTTGAGCTCCTCAGGAGAGTGCAGAAGATAATGGATAGCAACGTGATGACTGCAGGTTTGAACGAATATGTATTAAGGAGAATCGGGTTTGCTATCTAGAAAGGACTTGCCGCGCAGTTTGTAGCACGTTTGTCCTCTACTTTTGTGTAATTCGTTGAGCTTATCAATAAATTTTGATTTTGATAAAAAAAAAAAAAAAAAAAAAAAAAAAAGACTTATGAATCAATGTCGTAATCAAGTAACGATTGATTAAAGTACGATGAAAAATGTAGTTGCACAATTCAAAAAAGAATCTGGTCTATAGATCTGCTTTACCTAATCGGCGACGGTATTTACAATCATATAGTTTACGACGGTATAAGTTCACGCTACTACCGTCGTACATTTTTTAAAACTATGACGGTAAAAAATACTACAAATATTAACGACAGACCAATTTGTGACGGTACTTGTGACTGTGTGAGCCATCGTAAATCTCAAAAAATGACGGAAAAAATCGTCTGGTAAACAATCGTCACAACATGCTCTCTTTGTGTGATGAAATATGTATTAATTGAATAGTCCATCATCTCTTACATTTTCTCAGTATGCTCTCTTTGTGTGATGAAATGTGTATTGATTGAGTAGCCCATCTCTTACATTTTCTAGTTAAAACACATATAGTGGTCCTTGGAAGGACTGTATGTACTTGAGCGTTACACCAAAACTTGAAAACAACGGCGATTTTTTCCGTCATTTTTTGAGATTTACGACGGCTCATACAATCACAAGTACCGTCACAAATTAGTTTGTCATTAATATTTGTGGCATTATTTACCACCGTAATTTAAAAAAAAAAATATACGACAGTAGTTGCGTCAAGTTATATAAACTATATGATTGTAATACAATCTTCAATTAGGTAAAACAGATCCATAGACAAGATTCTTTTTTGAATTGTGCAACTACATTTTTCGTCGTACTTTAATCAATGGTTACTTGATTACGACATTGATTCTTGTCTTTTTTTTTTATTAATAAAAAATAATAAAACTACTAAAATTACAGGTTTACAATGGATAGGGAATACATTTAAAGTAACAAAGCTCAAAATATTATATGAACACAAATTGCATTAAAATTGAAGTTGTTATAGTATCACCCATCACAATTAATTCTTACAACCTACTTATAACAACAACAATTATTCAAGAAAAAACAAACAAAAAGAACACAACGTAAGCTTTTGCTATTTGTGCTCTCTATCACTTATGCGTTGTTTTTTTTTTTTTTTCTTGCTTTGTATCAGTTGGGTTTTGCTCTATATGGTCTCAATTAGTTGCACTTGAAAGCGTTTTCATGATATTATCTAATTCTTCAATTTGCAACACAATATTTTAGCACGTCAATGATCAACTACAATACCCTAAATTAAGAAGAGTAGCTAGAAAAAGAACATAATTCAGTAGTACAAATACAACCATAAAAGGTATATTAATGCTCTTAACAATAGCTCCTCAAGTTTTAGGTATGCATTTAAACTATATTTCCTAGTAATTATGTCAGACTAAGTAATGATGTCAATTACTTATTTATATATACAACTACAATGCTTTAATTAGTACAGTAAATACATGAATTTCAAGCACTAACCTTGAGAAACTCTTTCATCCGGTTTGAATCGTGGCAACCATAATAACTATTTGAGAATATTCACGCTTTGATATCACCCGTTGGTGAGTATCTTTCACTTTACTCAATATTGCAGATTGTACTCAGACCATACCTGTCCATTCTTTGAAGTTTTGCGAATTGTAGTAATGAGACTTCTTGCAAGTACTTGATATGGAAAACACTTGTTCCAAATTTTCCCAAACTCAGTCATTAATTAATAAACAAACCAATATTTTTTTTTTTTTAAAAAAAAAAAAAGAAAGAAGAACAACAACAAATTGTGCGAAAGTTCACAAATTAACTGCATCTCAACAAACATAGCTCGCTACTAAAGAAGCTTAATACATAATCGTAAGGGATTAAAACATCCAGATGATGACGGATAGACAAAGGAAATTGACATACAAAAGTGGATATATATAACTTTACCTCATTTGAAGTAAAATCTATCATGTAAGAATCCATTGTTATGCAAAAAAAAAAAACAAACAAACAATAAAATATGCATAAAATCCTACAAAATACATATGCATGGATATATTAGTCCACGAACAGTAATTTTTGAACGGATGGAAATATTGTAAAATGTATGGTTGCTAAATCTCTACCTGTAACGCCGCAAAATCATAACATGAATCCCAATGACTCAATGTCAGATCTCGAGGCATTCGAACAACCCATCCCATGATAATAATATTATAATACAAGATTTTGAATGATATTCATATATATAATTAACCTTAAAAATACATAGCTTAATACGATACAGAATAATACAAGTACGATCATCTCTATACAAAAGAAACTAAGTACATCTATCGCACGAATACTTATATCAACGCCCTCTGTAACCTCTGCACAACCATATCTGCTGAATCGATCTATCCTCGAGCAACTGTTTAACTGAATAGGGATTAATGATAGGGTGAGCATTTCCACTTGCTCAGTAGTGACTAACATTTCTAATATACTAACTAATCATGCATGGCGATTAATCATGCTAAACATTTGAAAGAATGCAAGTTTTAATAATTGAAAGTAACTTTCTACTGTAATTAATAAATAATATACAAGCATTCATACAATAAATCGGGTACATGTATCCTATTAGAGTGCTGAGGGTACGACTGGTACTCGGCCCCAGTCACAGGCAATATCTTAGTTCAGTACTTACCGGTGTGAACCTGCACCGTTAGTTCTTGATTATCCGATCGGGTGATTACCGTTTTGTGTTTCGAGAACACTAACCCTCTTTCAGGGCTCAGGTGGGCCCTCTGACCACGACGCCCCGAGGGGGGAATCACCTATCACGGTGGTCAACCGTTGGACGACTACAGACTGCTCAGGATCCTGACACACGTCCAGGAGTGGTCTACCTCTCACTCCTCGCGTCTAACTTCCTCGAGGTAACATGTATCCCCACAACACACTAACCATCCATAGCAAATACTACTAAAAGCATGGCAATCCAAGAAGGTAGAAGAGAAATTCCCGAAAACATCCTACAATGTTCGCCTCTAGAAAGTGCCCATTCACCGTCTAAAGGTGAACACTGCATATGTAATCCTAGAAAGAACTGTCATCTCTAGAATATGACAACAATTCCTTCTTTGTAGGAATTCACGGATTCCTTTCCAGACCGCCTCGTGATACAATATATATAATATATAGGGTGTCTTTTAATAATAGTTAATTTAATCTGGCATGTGTGACGAGTCCCTGAATTTATCAACCATCAAACCAGTTCCCTATTCACGGATACTAGACACGGGCACTAGCCGAAGGAACTATCCCCTATTCACGGCTACCAGACACGGGCACTAGCCGAAGGGATTATAATCCGATTTGTAATAATATGTTCGTGTAAGCACCCAGATCATTCCCAATTCAGGAACCTCACACAATACCAACATACAACTGGGATCCCACATCCCACATTCAAAATCCATCTCTTTTTCCCATCTTGGAAAAGAGATGCAATAAAACCTTCAATAGCTTTTCCGTTTATAAAACCATTTCGATATATATATACTGCTTTAATAAACCCAGTATAAAACATGATATCTGTAACTAATCACTTTGATATAAGCTATATTCGATAAACCACGAGTAATCTATATATACCAAACAAAATCATGCATGCATTTTTATAATCAATAATATATCAATTAATTTGTAATATTTAAAATATGACACATAAAAAGACAGTATAAAAGAAATGTAAGTCCCTACCTCTTGCTCACTCCTGAATAGCTTCTAAAAACCCAAAGTCCCAAAGTGTAGTTATATGACAAGCTCCTACCAAAGTACACAAGCGAACACATAAATTTATATAGCTTATATATGTCAAGATCACTACAAAGGTATATACCAATTTAATGCTAAGGTATTACCAGAAAATATGGGTTCCAACCATTAATCCCACCATCGCCAATTTTTGCCAAATTAATTTGTGGGTGTTTCCATTTGGTTTCATTTCCATTACTAATTCGGTTCATGTGGCAGAAATAACTCATCAATGAGTGTGCTTGTAACCCATAACAAAATCACAAAAGTACTTGTCACCAACAATTTTTAGTAGCCAAACTTCACCAACAACCTTAATTTCTTCTTCTTGCCTAGCTAGTAAATCTTGACCCCAAACACTAGTTGCTCGTGTGATAATCACCACCAACTCATCTTACAAGGATTTCGATCTGACTCAAAAAAATTATCTTCATTCAATCTTTGATATGTAACTGGATATTCCTCCCTCAATTCATGGGTACGTGTAATATATTATATTGAGCTCAAATGATCCAACATTTCCAATCAAGAATGGTTCTCTCCCACTCACAGATTGATACAAAATACCCAACTCTAATGAACAGAAGTATGAGGTGTCCATATCATAACCATCCTTATCTACAAGCATTAGGTGTTTTCCCCATTTTATCAAAAAAAAAACCAATAATTAACGATCCTCACCTAATCTAAGATAGTGTTTGATAACAGGGTTTTCCTGCGGCAAATCGGGTTTTGCCCGTTTTTTTAGTGTTTGCCACCATTTGATAACCATTTGAGTGATCAGATATTATTTGCCCCAAAACCTACACGTGACCAAAAATTTTGCCCCAATACCCGCTTAAAAGCGGGCAAATTTTGCTTGACTATACCCCAGGCAAAATTTGCTTTGCCACTCCAAGCACTTTTATTTGCCCATTATAAATGACAACAAAAAATAGAAAAAGAAAAAGAAAACACCACAAACCTAAAACTCACATTCTCATCCATGGCGGCCAATGACTTGACGAACACCATAGCGATTCCTCTTCTCATGCTCTCTTCATCTTCTTTTAGGTATGTTTCACCTTCTTCTCCTCTTGCTTTGTTTTTATTGAATTTGGGTTGTTTTTGTTGAATTTTTTATTATTCTTCTTCTTCCTCTTCTCATGTTGTTTCGAAAATTATCAAAACCCTAATTTGGGGGTTTTCAATAACTGTTCTTTGTAATGTCAAATTGGTTCTAATTTATGTTGGTTTAGTAATTTTCATGACATAGTGCGAGCTTTTTATGTTAAAAATGTTGAATTTTTTTTGAAACCCTAACCTAATTTGGGGATTTTGTAAACCCTAACTATATCATGCGGATTTGTTAAGCCCTAATTCTTATTTATAGATTATGTCAAACTGTAACTCTAATTTTGAAATTGATTGTTAATTATTAAAAAAAATGTAAACTTTAGTTCAATTATCTTTGTTAAGTTGTAGTTTTTGGTTTATATGGATATTTGAATTTTACAAAATCTGGGGTTCAGTATGTTTCTATGACTACCCCCACTTTGTTATCTTAACTTTAAATCACCTTCATTCCAGATTTTGTAATTGTTGTTTTCTTATATGAATTATTTTGAAAAATTCAGAGAACAGTCCAATATTTTTAAAGAAGAATATATGCAAGTTCAAATTCAAGGGACAAATTACATAGTTACTAGAGCTAATTCAAAAATTGGTTATGCAACAGGTGAGGATCTCACAAAACGGCTTGTTGGATATGAGTTTTATATTTGGATGCTTTTCTGATACATTGTGTTTTGCAGATTTTATATTTATTGATACATTGTGCTTTTCTCTAGCACAACAACTACATAGCAAGGCTAAGAGAACAATCTTGTACTTCATCAACTGTGGTAGAGACGAAAACTTATCCAATTAGATGAAGAGCCTCTTATCAACGAAGATATTGTTTGGACCGCATGCCAACCTCTTTCAACTATGTATGTTACCTGTAAAAACACAACCCTCTTATAGAAAAATGATGAACTTCATTTATTTTTTTTCCTTTTTGCAATTCTTAGTAAGCATTCTGATCTTAATATTCATTTCACATGTTAATAGGTCAGGGGTGAAGCAAACATTTATTACATATGTTCTTAGTACTAATGTCCTCCAGAACTCATATTTGATGCAACAGAATACACAACATCAATAGATATCTGGTCAGCTGGTTGTGTTCTTGGCGAGTCCTACTAGGTCAGGTTCGCCACTTGCAAAGCATTTTATTTCTGCAGTATACCACTTTTTCTGCAAGTGTGATACACGTTTTGCTAGCCCTTGTTCCCCGGAGAAAGTGATGTGGACCAGCTTGTTGAGATAATCGTCCAATTTTGTTGTCCCTTTTATTTGGTTCTATTTTTTTTTCTCCGAAGCTGTACATTTCAGAAAGGGATGTGATTCTTTAATTGGTGTTTTTTTTTTTTTCAAGTTCTTGGCATTCCAACTTGAGATGAAATTGGTTGTATGAGTCCAAATTACAGTGTTTAGGTTTCCACAGATAAGAGCTCATCCTTGGCACAAGGTATGCCTATTTACTTATTTAGAACTCTAACATTCTGGCATGGATCAGATATAGTTTTTGTAAGAAAGCATAATAGCATAAGCTTCTCTATATTGTAGTTAAGGAATTTTGCATGTACCATATATTTCAGAAGTATTAAACTGGACTTTTAGCTCAAGTGGTAGAGCAACTGAGAATTAGAGGGCATTTCCAATAGTTCTCAGAAGATGGTGGTTCAAATCCATTGAGGTCCATAAAAGTTGTGATTATACTAGTTTCTATGTCTGAAGTTTGTGGTGTCAGAGACCTGTATGTGTGTGGGACTGCAGGTGGAAGTTCATATGTGTGGGTGTGTGTCCTCAAGAGACTACGACTGTGGGCATGGCCATATGTTTGTATGTACTGTCGTTTATGCACTATATTTTCGAAGCATGTGGATCTTATCTAGCTCTTTTAAGTTATATATTGGATTACAGATTACATTTGTGCCTTAATCTCTGTATTTAATGATTCTATATTTGTGTGAATTGGTACCTAAGGAAAATAATTGTGCAAACAAAGAAATGTATCTTGTTAAATTACTGGGAGGGATTCCATCCTTTAGTTTTGTAGCAAAGCTTCATCCTATACAAATTTAGATGAATGGAATACTTGAGGTTTCTTAGCTGAAGTTCTAATGTTTGTAATACACTCATCTCCAGTTGTGTAGGGTGCAATTTTGGGATCTTAACTACATGTTAACTAGCTTAAGTGGATACTTATTCTTGGAACTTTTTATGTGATAGTAATATATCATTCTCATTCTTCTTGCTAGTCCCGCTTTTAAATTCTAGTTGTTAGGAATCGCATTGAACCAGAAGAGCTTGGTACCTCAGATTCACTTTATGTCGTGGATTAGGTAAAAATTAGATTTTTATGGGTATTAAGTAGACTTTTTAAAGTTTGGGATGCATGTTTTAAAGTGTTAAGCATACTTTTTAAGTATAGTGGTAGTATGGACGTATGTAAGTTTTATGTACAGTGATTATGCAAACACATCGACATATTATTATGGTTTAATATTATGTAAATTTGGCAGTGGTTTAGAATAATTTCTAGTATGTTTGGACTTTTGTTAAATTTGGTTTAGAACTTGGTTGATTTTGGTGTTATAGCCCAGTGATGTAAATTTATACTTGCTTTTAAACCGAACTTTTTATAACTGGGCTATTATCCAGCCCAGCCATTTTTTTTCTTTGCCAAAACCTACCACCGTTATCAAAAGGAATATAACCGGCAAATATAACTTAATAGTTTTGCCAATGTGTTATCAAAGGCAACTTAAACGGTAAACAGGGTTTTGTCCGCTTTGTTATCAAACGACGGCAAATACATTTTAATAGGAAAAACATTTGCCAGAACCCGGCAAATGTGTTTTTTGCCTCATTTTTGCCAGTTTTGTCACTCAAACTAGCTAAGCGGGAATTCGTTTTCAAACAGACTGCCACCTTCATTGAATAAGCATCTTTCAATCAAACTTATTCCATGTTCACACTACCTATTAATAACATGGTGCCACCTCATGGTTAAGTTGTTATGACTCATGTATATCCAGTGGGTTTGTGTAGCAGGAGGTGTCAAACAGTTTTCCATATACATCCATGCAATAGCCCCACACAAAAATCTAATACCCTTGGCAACAATTTAATTAAGTTAACCTCTTAATAAAAATTCTTGGGCCTTACATGGGTCCAATTGTACCCAAGTTTCTCGTGCACGCGCTCGATCCTAAAGCAATAAGTCCGTGTTAGTAAACAGTCGGTAGTAGCGAATTATTTAATTATAAATTATTTTTTATATTTAGATGAATTATACACAATGATTTTCGAATGCGTTTTAGACTTTCGCTTATTTATTCTTATTTCCAAATTTTCTAATTAATCGCACTCCATTGCCTATGATCAATAGAATAAAATTATAGTAAATTTTTAATCATACCATATGTTATACGTGAGATTACTAAAATGCCCCTAGGAGGAGTATGGGTCGTTACACTACCTATTCAGGAATACGAGTTAATGATTTGGGCCATTTAATAAACAACCCTATGTCTTCAGCTCCTAGGGTAGACATGTTTGTATTTGCAGCATCTGGCTTGTAAACATAATCTAGGATAACATCATAGTAATCAAAACATCCCTGATTAGTTTGATTACCACTCACTGAGGGCCCTCTGGTCATAATCCTCCCACAAGCCACATGTTCACCACGCATCAAAAACAACAAACAAGACATTTCCACCAATGGAGAAAGATTTGGATTTGGTTGTGTAATTAGAGCCATTGTCTAGTAAAACCCCATAAAAACCCCAACTTGACAACTTTCACCATGATTGTCCCAAATCTAAGTTAGGTTATTTGATTTCAAAGAAATCACTGTCAAGTCATCTTATAATTACTGAAAACGGAGTAAAAAAATCGATAAGATAGGAGATGGCTTTTCTCCATTATCTTTTTATGAAGTTCCTTTAGAAATAAGAAGGTATAAGATGACTAGCTCCCTATCACTTCTGAAATCATAAAGCACCACCAAAATCCACTTTTGTTGTTAAAACTGAAATTAATTTTCAACTCTCACCCAATTTCAATATGAAGAACTAATGAGGCGAAGAGGAGAGAGATATTTTGACCTTGGTCTTCTTTTTATTTATAGTTTCTTTTTATTTTGTGAATTACAGATGTTATGATAATAAAAATATGAGTTTTGGGCGGGATTTGCAAAAAAAAAATAATAATAATAATAATAATAAGAGAGAGAAGCGGGAACAAAAAAAATGAGGAGTTTTTCGTTATGACGGGATTCATTTAGACATATGATGTAATATATCGTCGCCATTTTACGACAACTATTCAAGTTGTTTATTTCTTTGAGTAAAGTGTGTGATGAGCATGCTTGTAATTTATGACTTGTTAGTATGTCATTTTTTTCCGACTATATATCCTGTCGCAAAGTCCCGTCGCTATTTGCCAATTTTGGTGTAGTGTAAGTGGACTTCTGATTGCAGACACTATAGTCGATTTATTTTTCGTTATGTATATTGTGTGTACATTCTTTGTGGCATACAACGATAAAACAACTGGGTTGTTGGTCAACGACTAGAAAAATAGCGTTAAGGTAATTATGATTTGTAATTATTTGGTTGTTGTCACACACACGAGTTAGTTGCCCCCTCAATTGAGGTTGATCACTGTCTCTCAAACTTGTCTAGTGAAGTCATTGTGCAAGTATGAGATCAGCCATGGAGTGATGCTCACTGGTGCTAATCAGGATTGCCCATATGTGGTTTAATTAATATGGACTTTGGATACTCCAATGGAGGCCAAACATAATTTGATGGCGCTAAGCGCGTAGTCATTCCTTTTTTCTTCTTTATTTAATTTTTATTTTTTTATTTTTTATTTTTTTGAGTGGAAGTCCCATTGTTAGAGATATTTTGAGCCTCGATGTGTTCCAAATAATTATGTGTTTTTAGGTACCTATCAAGTATCAACCTGGTTTGTCCTGGACCTAGTGTCCACACTTCCATATGAAGCCCTAGGATATTTAATTATTGGAAAAACCAAAATGGCTCTACTTTATTACCTCCTCCGCGCGCTTAGATTTTGGCATCCAAGAAAAGTAAAGCAACTATTCGGAAGGTATACAAGATGGATATTTCATAGTTTTTTTCCTAACTTTTCGTAGCATTTGACATATTCTTAAGAAATTTTAATTTATATATTTTTAACATGTTCTCAAGCTTGAAAAGGATACTAGATTTAGCTATTTCTTTCTAAGATGTGCTAGACTTTTATCTGTAAGTATTAAATCAACTTGTTAAGCCTTGCAACTTAAGAGGGAGGATGAAGAATGCAAGAGTTTTGAAATATTTGTTATAATGTGAACCAGGTGACATTACTTTCAGTCCATTCTACTGGGTGTCTTTATTATTTGTTGGCTGACGGATACCCATATCAAGAAAAGACATGGATTGGATCAGCAATATCCAACTTCAGAGAAGAGAATCTCAGGAGTCGATACATTTTTGTTATTTATTGGTCCATTACGACAATGACTACAGTTGGTTACGGAGATTTACATGCAGTGAACACTAGGGGGAGGGTTTTCAGCATCTTCTACATGTTATATAATCTTTTTTTCAGTGTCTACCTTATCGCAAACATGACCGATTTCGTTGTTGAAGGAGCACGTCGAACCATGGAATTTGTAAGTAGTATCTTGGTTTGCTTATTTACTAGTATTGGTGATTAAACAAATGTATCATGATCAACTGATTTTTTTTCCTCCTCATTTGAAATGACTAGAATTATTAATAAATCCGCTATCATGAAATTTGAAGTGAATAATACAATTGACAGAAGTAATGGCACCCTGGAATTTTTTCTTGTTCAGAGGAACAACATACAAGTTGCTTCAGATTTCATTGCTCATAATCACTTAGCTCCAGACTTGAAAGAAAAGATATTGACATACATGTGTTTACGCTTCAAAGCGGAGACCTTGACCCATAACCAATTAATTGAACAAATGCCAAAATCAATCCGTGAAAGTATTTGCCAGACATTATACCTGCCAATAGTTGAGAAAGTCTATTTGTTCAAAGGTGTATCGAGGAAGATGTTGTTGCTCTTGGTTGGTGACTTTAGTTTTTAAATCTTTGTTTTACTGTATAGTACAAAAACATGTTCGGAATACTAATCGTAAGTCTTTTTTTAAAATGATCGGGTTGCATACATGAAAGCCTTATACATTCTGCCTGGAGAAGTTGTTATACTGCAGAATGAATCACCACAATATATTTATATTGTGGTGTCTGGTGAACTTGTGATCATAAATTATGACAAAGACGAAGAAACAATTGTGGGGAAGCTAACAAATGGAGACATATTTGGTGAAGTTGGTGGACTTTGTTATAAGCCTTAGGGATTTATATTTTGTTGGGAATAACGCCAATAATGCGGAAGTAATTTATTCCCAACGTGATCTACACCAATAAAGATACCGAAAAACGAAACAATAATTCTCCACCTCGGCGAAGATTAACAAATCTGAGTTGATCAAGACGTAAAAATCCAAAAGAACATAAGAAACCACCCATCATCATCTTACCACATATACCCCGAAGGGCCAAAATGGTTGCACCACTAAGTAGTTGCCTACGTATCATCCTCCAAGGAATCAAGCCATTAGAGTTCTCTTCAAGCCCCAAAGGGCGATCAAACAATAGGTTGAATGTGAAATAAGTTCAAACAATGTGTGAACTTCGCTCCATCAACTACCTTAGTCAACATATCAGCTGGAAGTGCAATCTCACCATCTTCAATCACATCACGAACAAAGTGATAACGGACATCAATAGACTTGGTTCTAGCATGATGGACTTGGTTTTTGGCCAAGTGAATGGCACTTTGGTTATCACAAAAGACATTAACAAAATCTTGCTCAACACCCAAGTCACCTAGCAATCCTCGAAGCCATATAGCCTCTTTTACTGCATTCGTCACAGCCATGTACTCAGCTTCCGTAGTAGACAAAGCAACTATAGAAAAAACAACTATAGACTGTAACATAGATCTCCAACTAACCGGTGCACCATGCATAACAAACACATAACCAGTAGTAAACCTTCTCCTATCTAGATCACCAGCATAATCTGAATCCACATACCATTTGGCATGAAAAATGTTCACAAACCTTTAAATATGACAAACATCTCCACCAAAGACCAAACCCACATCCAAGGTACCCTTCAAGTATCTCATAATCCATTTCAGAGCCTCTCAATATTGACAACCCGAATTAGCCATGAAACGATTAACCACACACTCACGGCTTGTGCAATGTCTGGGCGAGTACACACCATAACATACTTCAAATAACCAACTGCGCTAGCATAAGGAACTTTATCCATGTACACCCTTTCTTTTATGGTAGTAGGAGAGAGTTTAGCCGAAAGCTTGAAGTGATTACCTAATGGAGTAGAGACCGACTTTGCACCCTTCATGTTGAAACGAGCAATGACTTTCTCAACATAAGATCTCTGAGATAAACAAAGTCGATGTTGCTTCCTCTCCCTCTTCATCTCCATACCCAAAAAATTTTGAGCTCCACACAAGTCTTTTATCTCGAACTCCGAACTAAGTCGAGATTCAACATATCTATCTCTACCATGCTCTTACAAGCAATAAACATACCATCAACATAGAGCAAAAGATAGATATAGTCACAACCACGAAGTTTACGAAAGTAAACACAATAAGCATACTCACTTCGAATATAGTCATGCCCTTTCATGAAAGCATCAAACCGTTTGTACCATTGTCGAGGCAATTGCCTCAACTCATACAAAGATTTCTTGAGCTTACATACATGATCTTCTTTTCCAACAAATTTAAAACCCTCCGGTTGTCGCATATAAATCTCTTCTTCCAAGTTACCATTGCAAGAACGCGGTTTTCACATCAAGTTGCTCTAGCTCAAGGTCATAATAAGCTACCAAACTCAACAATACACGAATGGAAGTATGTCTTACCACCGGTGAGAAAATTTCATTGTAATCAAATCCTTCCTCTTGTGTAAACCCCTTTGCCACTAGCGTTGCCTTGTAGTTCATGCCACCGGATTCATGAGGAGTATCTTTCTTCTTGTACACCCACTTGCAACCAACAATTTTCTTGCCCTTAGGCAATGGAACTAAATCCCATGTGTCATTCTTGGAGAAAGCCTCCATCTCTTCTTGCATTTCTCACTACTAGAGCGATTCACGGCTTGTTTGTAGGAAATAGGTTCATCATCCTCCACAGGTAAGGCATATCCTACCACATTAGCTTTACCATAGTGTTTCAACGGTTCTTCATGTCCATACTTATGGACTTCTTTAACCCCTCTCTTTGGCCTAGTGGAAGCTAAAGATTCTTGTTGCATGGGTTCTTGTACATGAAGTTTTTCCTCTTGTTGTTGCTCTTGTGGTGTTACACATTCATCAAAATCATCATGAACCACCATATTTTTTCTTGTTGCATCATCATACAACTCAATCTCAATGTGTTGATAATGACTAGATTCACCATCTTATCTTGAAGCTTTCTCTGTGCTAGAAACCAACATAGAAGATTCATCAAAGGTAACATCTCGGCTGACTAAGGACTTCTTCTCTTCAAGACAATACAAACGATAACTTTTTACCCCTTGATTGTATCCCAAGATTATAGCTTTCTTGGCTCTTGGATCTAACTTCCCTTCTGAAACATAGTAGTAACCTTTACAGCCAAATGAATGCAAAGAATTATAATCAGCTGGTTTACCTGTCAACATCTCATAAAGTGTCTTGCAATCTAAAGCTGCATGTGGTGATCTATTCACCAAGTAACGCTCCATGGAGATAGCATCGGCCCACCATTCCTTGCCTATACCGGTATTGGATATCATACACCTTTCTTTCTCAAGCAAAATTTTATTCAACCTTTCTGCTAACCCATTTTGCTTCGGCGTCTTTTTAACGGACCAATGTCTAACAATACCTTCTCGAAAACAAAACTCTTTGAAAGGACGATAAGTGTACTTGGTACCATTATCGGATCTCAATGTCTTCACCTTTCTCCCGATTCTTTTCTCAACCATTGCTAGCCATTTCTTAAATGTCTCAAAAACTTCATCCTAGGATTTCAGAAAATATACCCAAATATATCGGGTATAATCATCAATAAATGAGACATAATATCGAGAACCTCGTTTAGAAGGAATTCCACAAGGTCCCCATACATCGGAATCCACATAATCAAGGATTTCATCGGTCTTGTTTTTGCTTGTAGTGAACTTCACTCTACATTGCTTGCCATAAACAGAATGCTCACAAAAGTCCATACACCCTTTCTTACACAAAATTGACAATCCTTTTTCACTCATATGACCAAGACGCGTATTCCAAAGTCTAATGCAATCACTTGTAGAACCACTAACAATTGCAACATTACCGGTCACGGTACTACCGACAAAGTATATAGGTTACTATGTCTAATACATTTCATCACGACTAAAGAAACACGACAGAGTTTTAGAATACCACCTTCACCAACAAACTTGTTGCCATTTGATTTTAGGAAGCCAAGAGAAATAAGATTTTTCTTGAGATCGGTAACATACCTTACTTCAGTTAAGGTCCTCACAACACCATCATGCATCTTCACATTGATTGTGTCGATGCTAATTACTTTGCAAGAATTGTCGTTTTCCATCAACACGTTACCTTCATCAGTCCTTTTATAGGTAGCAAACCACTCCTTCTTTATACATATATGGTAGGAACATGCGGAGGAAGGAATCCATCTAGATGAGATGTCACCATCTTGAGATGACCCCAAGAAACACACACCATCAACCTCTGATTTCGAAGCATAGCTTGCTTCCTCCTTAGCATTCTTTTTTTTCTTGAACTTCTTTTTATTCTTTTTTTTAGGTTCTTTACAATCATTAGCATAATGACCTCTCTCATTGTAATTGAAGCATTTCACTTTCTCTAAGGGCATCCTGGACTTGGATCTAGATCTTCCTCTACTTGTAGATGTCCTCTCATTTGACCGTCCTCTAACCGTCAAACCTTGAGCTTGATTTCCACCATTTTCCATATCTGTGGCGTGCTTGCGAGTCTCATTAGACAAGAGAGTCGCACATACCTCTTTATAAGTGACCACATCCTTCTCATATAACATAGTTTGGATCAAGCCCTCATATGAATTAGGTAATGAGAACATGTAAATATAGCTTAGTTGTTCATCATCTATCTTGAGCTTTATATCCTTTAAATCCGACCTTATACGATTGAACTTCGCAATGTGATCCCTCATTGAAGTTCTTCGCAAGCGATTTGTTCACAACGTGATCTACACCAATAAAGGTGTAACCTTTATCAAAGACCATACGTTGAAGTAACTAAAATATCAATCAACTAAGTAGACATTCACAAATAACTAGAAAGTAATCAAGATAACGAAATCAAACATCCACAACACAAGTTATACGTGATTCGGTGTAAGCCTACGTCCACGGGCAAGATAAAGATGGTTTCATTATGAAATAGACAAGATGTGATACAAAGAGTGGACTCCTTCACCTCACACAAACAAGTTCTCTCAGGTGATTTTTGTAAATCTCTCAAGAACAAGTTCTTCTTCTTTTCTCGCACCTCAATCTCTTTCTTTATCTCTCTTGATGAATTTGAAAATCACACCACTCAACTCTTAAGGTTTCCTACACTCTCTAGGCTTTATATAGTAGCCATACATGAGTTTTTAGGTTTTTCACGTTATAGGCCCAAATTGGGCCCCATAAGCACTTCACCATATACAAGTGTATTGGAAACTCCAGCAGCAATGGACATGACAAAACGTGTGTCCAGCGGCTATGGAAATGACAATTCCATACTTAGCCAAATTTTCCGAAATCTCTAGCAGCTATGCATTCTACAAAAATCTGTCAGAACTTTGGAGCCGTTTTCCCGCCAAACTACTTATCTCCAGCAGACGTGCCATATACCATTAGAAAACAGATAAACATTCCGATCACTGAGCATAAAGTTATGGCCATTCCAATACAGACTGTCCAAATGAAGATACCGAAAAATGGAACAACACATTTCGAACAAAGACCTTATCTCAATCCTTGAAGTTGAAGACCAACGATCTGACCAAAGTAATGGAAACTAGACCAAAAGATAATACTGTGATCCTCCATAACTTTGGCCATGTGTAATCAACCGAGATTGTTATCAGTTCATGACAAGTATCAAACGAGTGAACGACCTTTGGATTTCAATTAAATGAACCATTTTAAGTTTCTTTGGTAGTATTTCTTTGATTAGTTAATTCTATTGTTTTGGTTTCCTTGTTAATTGGACTAGTAAGTTACCATGCAGTATTTTCTTGACATTCTACTCATGATATTTTCCCTGATCATGTAATATTTTTATCCTGATCAGATCCAAGTACAACAAGGGTACCTATAACTAACACCAGTTTTTAGTGTGATCCTTGTGACAAGTTTACTCTTCTCTACAAACATGCACAAACATGCAGAACTTAAAAGTGGCCTGGTTTCCAATCATTTGAATGAGGGCCTATATGATATTCGTGTGACAAGGCAATATGCCCATTGAAAGCAGATGTGTATTTTGTGAGAACCAGGATGAGTCAATTTTGACATTTGTTTCTATCTTGCCCTGTTTGAGTGAGATTTTGCCTCACTGAGCCTGGTCTGGGTTGCTTCCTGTGAATTATTTTTTCATATGGTATTTCCTGGGATATATGGCCAATAAGAAACATCAACATATTCGAGAAGGTCAACATTTCAATATTTCTCTCCAGAAGATGGCGTACAGATCAAGGGTTTAGTCCAGTCATGGCTGTTATAATTTATAAACAGGACTGCTCATCTGCTCTTGCACTTGGAATTTCTGATCATTTTCTTTAGCTTGAAAATGGAATGGCTCCAGTTATATATCAAATCAAATAGATTTTATCGTGATTTGCCTTACAAGTGTTTGTTTTCACTAGATGAGGGAGTACATATAAATTGTCTACTCTGTCTTTAGGTGTTAGGGGGCAATAAAAACACACAAACATGATTCGTGTACTAGTATAAGATGACTCTATCTCATGCATGCACGCGTGCAACACTTTTTGTGGCTTCTTCTTCTACTTCATTCCTTTGGAAGTTTTCGAATGCAAAGAATTTGTCGAGATATGATAACAAGTCTTGCTGAACTCAAGATATAATTTCAAAGGTTCAGATGTGGTAGGCAATCTATCTATTTATGCTAATTACAAAGTATCTACCAATAAGGCAGGTTTTTCTCTATGTGCTTAGTATCAAGGATAAGGCGCATGTGAAACTGGCATTCGGTTGTTTAACATCATTTTGTGACTAGGTTAGGAGTGTCCAAGATTATCTCGCCTTGACGTCATTGTTAGGAAGTACCTTGATGTGTGAGCGTCGTTCGCCTGTCTTCATTCTCTTCCTTCTAAGGATTGTCAGGTTGCAGTTTGTTCAGGAGTGTACGTACCTAGTTAGTGTGTACGTACGTAGTCATAGGCAGATATTTTCTCATGTTCTGGAACGTACGTACCATGTTAGGATGTACGTACGTTAAAGTGTCTAGGTTAGTTTTCTTGTTCAGGGACGTACGTACCACATTAGGGAGTACACGTCATCGAGCATTTTTGTTATTTCGGCCCATGTTTCTTTCTTCTTAACCCTAGGTTATAAATAGGTCGTTGGTGTTATGGGAAAAGTAAGAGTTCCAACCTTGCCTCCATAGAACCCTAGTTTGTTTGTTGGCTCTTCCACAAAGATCATCTTCTTCCTCAATTGATCTTTGTGTACTTCTATCTTCTATCATTCCCCAATTCATCTTCCCATTATTGTTTATAGTGATTTAGCTTCGAGTCTTCTTGTGTGTTCATCAACAAGTCGAGTATCCTTGTGTGTTCATCAAGGAACTCTGGTGTAAGCTTATTTCATAGTTCGGCTTCGAGTCTTCTTGTGTGTTCATCAAGAAGTCGAGTGTCTTGTGCGTACATCAAGGTACTCTGGTGCAGTCAAGGTGTTAGAGATAACCAGTAGTGTCAACTCGCAGTGATTGCAGGTAGTTGATAGGTTTGTACATCTCTTTTCATCTAGTAGATTTATTTATTGTCGCAAGGACAACTGTGGACGTTTCCCATATTGGGTTTCACCACGTTAAAAATATCGTGTGTTCTTTACTTGTTTACTGGTTTATAATTGTTTGTTTCAATATTGGTAATAGCATTGTTTGTGGAGTTTAAATTGGTATATTGCACACATATTGGGTTTTCAGCATGGACTACCAATAATTTGCAGTCACTTCTATTTTACCTGCCAAGAATTCAGCAAACTGGTTCATCTCCCTAAAGTAAAACATGCCTTTTAGAAAAAGGTTCAAGCACATTGTGCAGTTTAAGATTCCTTCTGTAGTCGCCAGCCTACAAGGTTGACACAATTCGTGGGCTCAAGTGGAGCATGAGTGATTCAAATCCACTTGTAGTAATGGGCCTACATGGAATCAAGGCCCAACATAAAATTATAATAGGGTTTCTCTTCTACAAAGAAACCTAAGGTTTTCCATTATCTCTACCACCTCCATTGCTACTGTGTGAAGCAAAGGAAACCTCCATCTTCTCCATTCTAACATCAACATCAAGGATTGCTTCTTAGAGTGAGTCTAAGAATGTGTTGCAGTGGTTGCAGAGATAGAAGACTACGCGGAGCACTTCTACAAGTATTACCTTCTGTGATTGGGTTAATCTGAGATTGTATTAGTGAGTGTATCTTTTTATTTCATATAGTGGATTATTTATCGTGGTGAGGACGGTCGTGGATGTTTCCCAGTGATTGGGTTTTACCACGTTAAACAACTGTGTTCTTTATTGCTTTCATAGTTAGTTTATTTCTGCTAGTAGTTCATTAGACTATTGCACTATTTGGGGTTTACAAGTGGTATCAGTCGCAGGGCGCTTTGTTTAAGATTTAATTATTCAAGCGTAGATCCTTAGTGTGTTCTAATGGATTCTGATGAATTTGGTACTAATAGTCGTCCACCTCAATTTGATGGTACTAACTTTGCTTATTGGAAAGCTAGAATGATTGTTTATCTTCAGGCATTAGGTGAAGATGTGTGGCTCGTTGTTGATGAAGGTTGGCAACATCCTTTAGTTACTACAGGAACTGATGCTACAACTGTTACCACCCTTAAGCCACGCAATACCTGGACAGATGCTGAGAAGGCTAAGTTTACATGCAATAACAAAGGTAGGAATGCTATTTTTATGACATTAAATGCTAGTGAGTTTCGCAGGGTCACAGGATGTGAAACGACAAATGAAGTATGGGATAAGTTGGTAAGAGGACAAACTGTCGAGTTATGCAACAATGTAGGGTTGAATTCCCAACTTATGCAACCAACTAAATTAGGTTTAAAATTATCAGGCAACTTTTAAGTTTTCCGAATTTATACAATGTCGTCAAATAAAATCTAACAGACGTTACTTTTATGTTTATTGGATGTTTTTTAATATTAAATTTTTTTTTTTTTCAAAAATAATAAAAATAAAAATTGGTTTTATCTCAAAAGAAGGTAAGTCCTAGGTTTCTCAACCCCTATTTTCAATTTTCTACTTATCAATCTCTTTGAATTCATCAAATCAAATTTAAAATATGAGTTTATTATTGTGTTTTTGGGTTAAGTAATTTATTTTATCATGAGTTTATTGTCTAATTTTGGGTTTTCTTTTAAAAGTTTTTTGTTCCTTACTTTACACAGTCAACAATAAAATTATTACACAATCAGCATTAAAAAAAATACATTCAACAAAATCTAACGTCCCTAGCAGTTTGTTAACGGCATTGCATAAATTGGGACAACATAAAAGTTTGCTGATGATTTTAAGCCTAATGTTTTTGGTTGCATAAGTTGGGAATTTGACCCTACTTTGTTGCATAACTCGATAGTTTGTCCTTGGTAAGAACTCATGAAGGTGATTCTGTGGTGAAAGAGAGTAAGATTGAATTGCTTATGACTCAGTTTGAAATCATGAAAATGGATGATTCTAAACCTTTTGATGAGTTTTTTATTAAGTTGCAGAATGTCATCAATTCGAGTGCTGCTCTTGGTGTACCATTTACAGAACTCAAGTAGTTCGCAAGATCCTTCTGGTTTTGGCTGCTCATTTTCGATCGAGGAAAGATGCAATTTCTGAAAGCAATGACATCAAGAAGATGTCTATTGAAACATTGGTTGTGAAATTGCGGACCTATGAGCTTGAGCTTTAACTTGAACATCATACTCCAACTAAATCTGTTACTTTTAAAACCTCAACTCCCAATGTGGTTTCAGATTGTTGTTCTGATGATGAACAGATCGCTCTCATATCTCGCAGCTTTGAGAAGGTTCTAAGATATAGACAGAACAATGACTCTCGTTGGCGTGGTTCTTCCTCTACTTTTCCTAAAGCCTGTTCTTTTGGTAAGGGACGGTTTGAAAGCCGAAAAGGTAAAGTGACACTTAATGAGGTACAATGCTACAAGTGTGAAGAGTTTGGCCACTTTGCCTATGAATGTGAGGCCAAGGATAAACGCTCTTCTGAGAATGTTAAAGCCAATCTCACCATCACGTGGGATGATTCTGATGATGATGATGCACCTTCCAAGGATTCGGTTATTGCTAACTTTGTTGCATTCGGGACAACAATCGACGAGCCATTGTCCTCTCCTTCTTCCAATGACACTCTGGTTGCTTCCGGACAACTTGTCAAAACTAGTGAGTTGCGTAAGAATTACAAGTTTGCTATTCAAAAGTGTAGTTCTTTGGAGGCTGATAAGTCCTCAAAAGTGTATATTTATCCCCCGAATAACACCTTGTTTGTATAGCACTTAGCTTATATTATTGTGTTATATCTATTGATTAGTGTTTTCTTGTCTATTGTGTAGGTTTCATGAGCCGAAATGCGAATATTGTGTTAAAGCCCGCCAAAAGTCAAGAAATGCAACAAAAAGGTGTTATTTGCACAAGGGAAAGAGAATTGATATTTGCCCTCATAGATCTGTTGAGGGCACCCCATGGTTGATCCTGTTGACTTGACTTTATGTCAAAGCGGGGCGGTCCGAATCTCAACCCAAACCGGGTCCTATTGAAGCCCACATGTCAAAATTTCTATTTAGGCCTTATTTAAAGTCCAATCTTAAAAATGCTTTACAAGGAGATCCAGAACTCTCATTTGGGCCCTTGAGCTATCAAACTGAAGGTCTTGGTCCAAGATACAACTTAAACCCAACAGAATTAGGTTTTTCTGAAGACCTAATACCTCTAGAAGTCCAACAGCAGCAGCCACAAAATTGACCTAATTTGGAAGTCTTTGCATGCAAGTATTATGCTTTGTATTTATTATATAAGAGAAGTAGTTGATATTAAGTATTTGTGTACCCTAACATCAAAAGATAGATTTGTATTGAATTTTCCTTCTTGTGCTTGCATAAATTGGTTATCAAAGTAGACAAGTAACAAGCAAGGGTCGTACCCACCTCAGAGGGGGAGATTTTAGCTCAAACACAATAGAAAACAATGGTTAAAGAACACCAAGGGAATCAATAATAAGATTGGAGATTGATTCTACTTCCTATAGGCAATAATAAATAGTAAACTCTAACTTAAGAATATGGAAGAGATGTAAAGAAAATATATGATGACAAAGGGGGAAGAATTGGTATCCACAAACTAAATCATGCAAACATAACATGTTGTTCCTTCATGTTCAACCTGTAATAATTAATTAGTCACCTCTCGGTAGGGCTGGGCAAAACCGATTCAAAACATGCAAACCGAACCGAACCGAATCGATCCGAACCGAAAATAAGGTGTTTACATGTTTACATGTTCGGTTGCAGTTTTTAATTTTGTAAAACACCTACTTTGGGTGTTCGGTTGCAGTTTTAAAAATTTTCGAACACCCAAAACCGAACCGAACATGTAATTTTGTATATAGTCCAGCCCATCATGTAATTCTGTATACAATCCAGCCCATCTTTCCAGCAGTCCAGCCCATTTGTCCAACACTCCAACAGTCTAGCCCATCTACTAAGTGTTCGGTTCGGTTTTATTTGGTTAACCGAACCGAATCACATGTTCGGTTATGTTTCGGTTTTACTAAAAAAATTTTGGTTCGGTTCGGTTCGGTTTCAAAAATGAAACAGTTCGGTTTCGGTTTTAGTTTTTACAAAACACCTACTAGGTGTTCAGTTGCCAGTTTTGACCAAAACCGATCCAAACCGAACTATGCCCAGCCCTACCTCTCGGTTATTCCAACTAATCATTAATATTTATAATAATCAAGTAGTCACATCTCAGCTATTCCACTCAACTAAAACGCGATTCTCTTATGCATGCTATTGAATATGTCTTATTAATCAAACCGTCACCTCTCAACTATTCAATTTAATTAACTCAACAAATTATTCATAACTAAATCATCACCTCTCGGTTATTTGACTTAATTACAAAAGGGTTCCAATAAAAGATATCAACCTTGAATATGTAATAATCACCTCTCGGCTATTTCACTACACACCCTTAATCAATATAAATAAAACCATTAAAGCTAGGTCTCCCTAAACCCTAACAATAGTATTTTAATAACATAGATAACAATAGCATGCAAATAATCATACTTACCTCATATCACGAATTAGAAGTAAATAAGCATTAAGAACTTTGAATCACAATGGACAATAAGAACAAACATGGTGTTTTTGCATCATCTAGAGTGCTTCCACCATCCCCCTAAGGAGATTTAGCTACTCATCCTTGATGATGACACCATGAAATAAATAAATAAATAACAAAACATCATAAAGTAAAGTGATTTGATTTGATTGATATGAATAGAGCTTGATACAAAGAAGAAGAAGATGAACTTTCTCTCACAAAAATATTCTCTTTTCTTTCTCTATGAAAAACTCTAGATTTAAAAGATGGGAGTCTAAAAGATACCTAAACCTTAACTACTACTTCTCTTATATAGAAAATACAAAGTAGAATACTTGCATGCAAAGACTTCCAAATTAGGTCAAATTTGTGGCTGCTGCTGTTGGTCTTCTAGAGGCATTAGGGTTGTAGCAAAACCTAATTCTCTTGGGCTTAAGTTGTAGCTTGGACCAAGACCTTCAGTTTGATAGCTCATGGGCCCAAATCAGACTTCTTGATCTCCTTGTTGAGGCTTTTTATGTTTGGACTTTAAAGAAGGCCCTAAATAGAAATTTTGACTTGTGGGCTCCAATAGGACCCGGTTTTGGCTGAGAATTGGACCGCCCCACTTTGACATAAAGTCAAATCAACAGAGCTGACTGTGTGGTGCCCTCAGCAGATCTTATGGGTGCAAATATCGATTATCCTTCCCATGTGCAAATAACACTTTTTTGTTTGCTTTTCTTGACTTTTCGCGGGCTTTAACACAATATTCGCATTTCGGCTCATAAAACCTACACAATAGACAAAAAAGCACTAATCAATAGATATAATACAATAATATAAGCTAAGTGCTATACAAACAAGGTGCTATTCGGGGGGTAAATATACACTTTTGAAGACTGATCAAATACCCAGAAACAACACTTTGTTTGTCCTCAAGCAAAGATGAGAAAAAAGAATTAAGGACTCAAAAGAGAAGTAAAATTAAGGTGATTGCATTAACCATATGCATCAATGCTTTTAACCACAAGCATTTTCCAGGTGGAGGAGTTATAGTCTCCTGAGGGTTTTCCAGAGAAGATACCCACAAACTTACTACAATGACTAATCTAAAGAATAGGAATTTCTACCATTTACCTCAGAAATAGTTATATCAAGGATAAGTATTGTAAAACCGTTCATATGAGATAGCATACTACAATTGCATGAATAAGATATGAAATATAAACCAAGCATAACGGTTTCAAATACATTGAAGACAAGTATGTACCCATGCTACCACGGGTCTTAAGTTACCATTGAAAACGTCGCCTTGACTTCTGCCTCACAGTCATACACTCAGAAATAAAGTCACTCAGAGATGGTGTTTATCATTTTACCTCTATGTGAGGAAGGAAGATGGACAATCATCTCACATATATCAATAAGAACGAACTAGTGTAATGGAATGAACTTAGTCTTAAAGAATGGAAAAATTAGCCTTGTTTGAGATGTCGGGTTTTTCACCTTAGCACCTTCTCACTTACTCGCCACATCCTACCATATCAGCTTAGACCTACAAAAGACAGTAATGGGTTGTAACTTGGCTTAGGACAGGGCTAGAAATAGAAAAGGCTTTTGTGAAATATTTTTGGAACATTCGGGCCTTCAATACTTGTGATTTGTAATAACAACACTTGGAGAAATTTTTGGAATTTTTTCTTTTGGGAAGAAGTGTTTCTCATCTTCTTTTGGAAAAATTTCAATGAAGCTCTAGCCAATATTTGGGAATCTTCGTTTCTTTTTGGATTTGAAATGGTTTGGAAGACTCTGGCTTTTTCTGGAATTTCTTCAAACTTTTTGGTTTTTAATATTTGGTTCATCTTACTAGTTTGGAGATTTCTATGTATTTCTCCTTTCTTCTTGTAACCACATAAACAATCATCCTCATGTTCCAAAAACAATGTGTAAAGGACCTAAACATTCTAAGGGTTTTTACTCCTACAATGGAGTTGGGTAAGGATAATGGGTTCAAAAAAAAAGGCTAACTAACAAGAAAGGCTCAGAATGGTCAACCTAAGAGATAATGTATCATCAGGGTAGGCTAAGGTAAACAAGGTTTATCTAAATGTCTTTGTATCATCAATAAGTACTGATATGGTGATCACATCTTGAATAAGCTACAAGACCCAAGTTTATACTACACCCACTTGATGTCATCTCAAAGCTAACTATAAAAATGAATATGAGACTAAAAACAGACAAAACTGAGAGGTTGAGTCTTTTGACTCCAGATTGATGTAATATCTCTCCAAGAAAAGGACGGGGCTCAAAAGCTCACTAGGTTAAGTCTTCACACTTATTCCTCAAGTTTCTCAAGGTGTAGTTGTATTTGCACATGTAATCTGTAATAAATGCAGATGAATGCCATGTTTATGCTCATGCAAATGTAGTATAAGACTCAACTACTTGGTGAAGCAATAAATGTCCTTAAACTTGAAAAGGAGAGAATTCAACCATTATATTCATCATTAATGGTGTACTCATCCTATTTTTGAAAAAGTCTTTGTAACAAAGATTTTTTTGGATTTTTCAAAAATTTTGAATTTTTACACAAGTATGGATAAAGAAGTTTGAAAATCATTTGCAAAAAGGATTGTAATACTTCCCCACCCCCAAACAAAAAGATTGTCTTGTCCTCAAGGCTCATACTATGCATAAGAATGTACTAAAAATTCAAAGAAAGATATTACCATGAATGTACTAAAAATTCAAACCGTTTTATAAATTCCTACCAAACAAAATTATCTCCACATATATAGAGATTACAAGGAATTCCATACTAAGACACAACTGAAATAAAATGTACTGAAATAAAGGACTGACTCAAAAGAAAGGAAAATCCTACTTTACACTCTTGGTTTCGAACTTGTTCGATAGGAAGACCATCTAACCTATCACGCCAATGAGTTAATGCTTCCCTTATCACATTCCAAGGAGCCTCACCCTCAATCATAAAATCATCGTTTCTATGCAAGGCAGGAAACCCCACATACTCAGTGTTAGGCACCCAAGTGAATAAGCGACTTCTCCTGATAAAACGATGAGTTGGATCCATTGGGATAAGGTGAGTCCAATCAGTGTACACGTTCTTTCAATCAGGATAGGTACGAAGGATGATCTTACATATAGCAGTAGGGAAAATCAACTGACCAGTTTGGAAAACATTCCTAATACTATCCACAATCCATGAAACTATGTTAAAAGCACGAAAATCATTAACAATGCCATAGACAGCATGCATAGTAACATCATTGACATACTCCAATCTATCCGTACCTAAAAGATTCTTCATAACCCATAAAGCGGCAATCGCCACATTAGCAGGAAGGTAAGTGGTAGGTGCAACATTAGCATAATTCTCAGGATAGAAGGAAAAGGTGCAAGGTCCAAAGTGATCTAGGTAATTATCCAGAACATCAACTTGATTGGAAAGGAGATAATCAGGATGTGGCAAAATAGGTCTCAATTGAAGAGGAATACCCAAGGCTCGGGTGATGGCAAAAGAATTAAACATGACAGGAAACTCATGCATAACAACCTTGAAACCATTAAAAGGAATAGCTACGCCAAAGGGCAACGTACGGTAAAAATCTCTTACCATAGAAGGGGAATACACAGCAGTAGAATCATAAAGAAAACCTTCCCAACCTTTGTCAAAAATCCCATCCCGAAAAGAAGCTCCATAAGGACTATCCATAATTCCCAAAAAATCCATCTCAGGAATGATATCCACGCCATCGGGCATCCACAAATCATTCTGATCATTAGGCATTGCAAAAGAAGGAAGAAAACACCAAAAACCAGTGCGAAAACCGAGAAGAAATCACACAAAACAAGCTCAGAAAACTGCTGCCAGGTTCAAACTCGACTCGAGATTGAAATGGCCTATAAGGAACTCGACTCGAGTTCGGGTCAAACTCAGAAAATAAAAAATTTTGAAAAGTTTTTCTCATTTTGAGTGACGGTCCTTCAACCTTGGTTTGGTATATATAGGCCAAAAATAAAGAGCTTGAGCCCTAATAAGACTCCAAGTATTGCCTAAAACTTTAGGGTTTCCAAAAATCAAACCCTAACCTCCTTTCTTTTTAAATATTTGGACTTAGGTCCCTAGGACTAGAAATTTTTTAAAATAACTCCACAAGTCCAGATTTTTGCAATGAAGCCCAAGAATGGCTAAGAATTTTCAGAAAAGGACAAGTTTGCAAAAATTTAAAAATTCAACCATTTTCATTAATATTTGGAAATAAGTACAATGACTGAAAATTTAATACAAGAGTGTAATGACAAAAACAAAACAAAAACAAAATACATAGTAAGAAATTACAATGGCTAATAAACAGAAAATATCAACCCCGTCGTCGACGAGGTTGCCCCTGGCCTTCGTCGAAGCGACGCTGCAAGTCCTTGACGGCAATCAAAATCTTGCCCATACCCCTCCAGAGAAACTGGAACCTCTCTTCATTGGTATGGAGTTGAAAGAACGCCCGCTGGTCGCCGGGCCTGTACTGGATGGGCACCTCCTCCTGTGGGTCCCACAATAACTGTCTGCAAGCAGACAGTCCAGGGTTGGAGACCTCGAGCCGAACGACCGACTTCAGAAAAAGGGCAGGATGAAGAGGCGCCTCCCAGTAGCGAAGAATACCCATCACCAGGCTAGGAAGAAGAGCAGAAGTGGCTCGAGCCCCGGTGATGGTGGCGAAAAGACGACAGACCATGCAGTAGCTGTGGAGGTCCTCCTGAAGCAGTCGGAGGATATGAATCCCCTCCGAGAACAGCTCGCTCGTCCTCGTTGTCCCAAGGACATTGGTGGTCAGCCAGTGTGCCACCAAGCCGTGGTTGACTCGGAGCCAACCGATAGAAAGATGACTGCTATACCGGTGAATTACCCGGTCATCAACGAGGACGGCCTTGATGATGTCCGGTGTCACCAGTGCAGCCTCCTGCTGCAGGGGATCCTCGTCAAGCTCGAGCACCATGACTACAGAGACAGTCTCAGGCGTGAGCAGGAAGCGGTTGGCCGGATCCCAGTTGATGTACACGCCGTCATCGGCCAACTCCATCGACTCATAAAATCGACGAACTATTTGAGGATCAAATGGCTCGTAATCAGAGCCGAGAAGTACATCCCAGCCTCGGGACTGAATTCTCTCTACAAAAGTGCTCCCTAAGCGATTATCGTCTAAAAGACGAGAATAATCGCGCTCACGGATAATCACTCGTTCTCTACGTCTTGGAGGCATGATTCTTGGGTTTTTTTGGTATGGAAATGAAGAGCACGAAGAAAGGAACAAAACCCTGCAAGAATTTTTGAATTTGGTTAAGAATCGAAGGAGATAAGAGGAGAGAGAAAGAAGATCTGACTCGAAACTCGAGTCGAGATCAGAATGCACTATACTGAACTCGAGTCGAGTTCTGGAAGAGATGACGACTTCTGTTGACCCAGTTTTGACTTGGTTTGACTTTGGATTTTGAATGTGACTTGTGACTTTTCTAAAGATACCCGGGGGTATATATAGAGAAGTAACTTCCCCAAGACGCTTCCCCCACTACTACAATTAGTGGAATTGACGGTTTTACCCCTGGAAAGCGTAAAGGCACGAAATAATTCAAATTTAAATTTGAAAATTCCGTGATAATGTGTAAATATATTCTCGCGAATATAAGTACCATTAAGATGTCAAATAAAATCCCAAAAATCATACAAATAATTATTAAATCCCAAAAATTGAAATAATTTCAAATTTTAACTGTAATAATTATTTAACCAAGCAACCGCAACCGAGAGTGGTGGGCTACGCCCACCCCCAAACAGAACTACTATGCAGATTCAGGAGATAGTTTATTAGCCTAAAAGCCACTAAACCCGGCAAGTAATAAGAAGCACTAAAGCACGATCGGGTTTAGAAGCTACACAGGGCTGCCTCCCGTGAGCGCTAAGTTTAACGTCTTCAGCCAGACAGGCGGACAACCAAGGATTCACTCCCTCGATAAACGCTACTCTAAACAAAGATACAGGAGAAACAAAACGCTAGAATGCAATGCACGAAATCCTGATGTCTAATATACAACAAAGAGTCTTTTAAAGTCAGATACTCGAGACTTAAAAGCAGATGGAAAATGACTTCCCCACCCCCAAACAGAGCAGGAAACAGGTCTGTTTGGTGATGACGCTCAAGAGAAAAGCGTGCACTGGATCAATTATACTCAGCCAGTAAGAGTTTGTGGACTATGGCCGCGACACTTTCAACCACACCTCTCAAAAAGAGACAACAGAATAGAGTAAGAGAGGGTCTGAATAGGCGGAGGGCGCACAACCGCTTCTCCGCTCCTTTCCTTAGCGTTTAACACTAACTAAGCTATTAGATCCTGCCCTGCGCCTCTCTAGGCTTCGCCAGCTAGGACCCTCCGGCTTTTTATGTTTTATCTTCTTGACTTTATAAATAAGGCGAAGGCTTTCCTCTTTGTGAGGAATTCCCTCCAGGTTGTCTGCTTTATCGGGGTCACTCTCACTCTAAGTCCGAGCGCAGGACATCTTATTATAGGTAAGGTCCGCTAATAGAAATGTTTAAGACGTTGACCATTGACTTGAAATTCAGAGTTGTCTGCAGGGTTTAAATATGTGATAGCACCAAAGGGCGTCACTGCAGACACAACAAAGGGACCCGACCAACGAGACTGTAGTTTACCAGAAAATAAATGCAACCTAGAGTTATACAGTAAAACTTTGTCCCCAATTTGAAAATCTCTACGTAAGATCAGACGATCATGTAGTTTTTTCATGTTGGCTTTATAGGACTTGGAAAGATCATAAGCTCCATTCTGAAGTTCCTCAAGCTCAAAAATCTGGAG
This sequence comes from Aquilegia eximia, assembly GCA_023053565.1. Classification (NCBI taxonomy): domain Eukaryota; kingdom Viridiplantae; phylum Streptophyta; class Magnoliopsida; order Ranunculales; family Ranunculaceae; genus Aquilegia; species Aquilegia eximia. Next base: position 21,541,244 of record JALIGU010000003.1, read on the forward strand.
TTTTCTCCTCTTACCTGCCTGGTCGAGATTAAAGTTGAGCTTTGTCATTGCCCAGAAGGCACCGGCCCATAATGCATCACTGACTCTACGAGACCAATCAACCTTTTCTGGGTCAATTATTTTTTACAAAATATTTTTAATCTCTCTATTCGACACCTCGGCTTGGCCATTAGTTTGCGGATGATACGCAAGGGCCACTTTGTGAGTAACTCCATACTTTTGGACAAGTTTTTGAAAAGCTTTATTGCAGAAATGGCTCCCCCCATCACTAATGATCGCATGGAAAGTGCCAAATCGGGCAAATATATGTTCTTTTGAAAAATTTACTACAGTTTCTTGGTCGTTGTGCCTTGTGGGGATGGCCTCGATTCATTTAGAAACATAGTCAACTGCGACCAGAATGTACAAAAAACCATGACAACCAGGAAAAGGACCCATGAAATCTATGCCCCATACATCAAACATTTCCACAGGAAGAAGTGATTGTAAGGGCATCATATGACGCCTAATGATTTTCCCTAGTTGTTGATAACGAGTGCACACAGTACAATGCATGTGAGCGTCCTTAAAAAGAGTTGGCCAATAAAAATCACACTGCAATACTTTAGCAGCTGTCTTTTTGGCACTAAAATGTCCACCACAAGCATGCTCATGGCAGAACTTAAGGACCTCTTGTTGCTCCCAGTTAGGGATACAACGACGAATGATCTAGTCAGGACAGTACTTTTCGGTCCCTTTTTTATCTCTAATCTCAAGGTCAAACTCTTGAAGCAACAAAATCCAACGAATAAGGCGCTGCTTAGTCTCCTTCTTGGATAGAAGAAATCTAATAGCGGCATGATCCGTGAAGATGACAGTACGGGTACCTAAAAGGTAGGAACGAAACTTATTAAGAGTATATACTATGGCTAAGAATTCTTTCTCCGTAGTGGTATAATTACGTTGAGCATCATTGAGAGTCTTGCTAGTATAATATATGACATGGGGCTTACCATCTAGACGTTGACCTAAAACAGCCCCAACAGCAAAGTCTGATGCATCGCACATCAGCTCAAAGGGTTTACTCCAATCAGGTGGCCTAATGATGGGTGCAGTCGTAAGGGCGGTCTTAAGTTTTTCAAAGGCGCTCTTGCATTCTTTTCTGAAATCAAAATGTGCATCCTTAAGCAATAAATTGGTTAAGGGGCGAGCTATCTTTGAAAAATCTTGGATAAAGCGTCGATAGAATCCTGCGTGGCCCAGAAAGGCTCGAATATCCCTAATAGACTTAGGAATAGGCAAGGATGAAATAAGATCTACTTTATCTTTATTAACCTGGATACCCTCAGGAGAGACTACATGACAAAGAACTATCCCCTTCCTAACCATAAAATGACACTTTTCCCAGTTTAGTACCAAATTTAACTCAATGCAACGCTTAAAAACCAACGAAAGATGTCTAAGACACTTTTCAAAAGATGAACCATATATGGAAAAGTCATCCATAAACACCTCCATAAATCGTTCTACCATATCACTAAAGATGTGTAACATACACCTCTGGAAAGTAGCAGGTGCATTACACAGACCGACAGGCATACGGGCATAAGCGAAAGTGCCGAAAGGACAAGTAAATGTTGTCTTCTCTTGATCTTCAGGGGCGATAGGAATTTGGTTATAACCAGAGTAACCATCTAGGAAACAATAGAAAGAATGACCAGCTAAGCGTTCCAACATCTGGTCTATGAAGGGAAGAGGAAAGTGGTCCTTCCGGGTGACTGTATTAAGCTTTCTATAGTCGATACAAACACGCCACTTGGTTGGAACTCTAGTGGCGACTTGTTCGTTTTTATCATTGGTAACTACAGTCATGCCGGCCTTCTTAGGAACCACATGAATAGGACTAACCCAGGGACTATCCAAAATAGGATAAATCACACCTGCATCCAGAAGTTTCAGAATCTCTGCTCGAACAACTTCTTTCATCCCAGGGTTAAGACGTCTCTGATGTTTAAACACATCATGTACTTCCTCTGCTTGGACTTCCTTTAGAGACCTTGTGAGTCTCTATGGATAAGGTACAGGCTGGTTGTAAGTTCGTGGAGGGTCCACAATCTCACGGGCAGGCTTCTTCGTCTTACAAGTGGTCGCCTCATTAGGACGGATTTTACTTCAGCAAGCGGTACAGACAGATTTGCAGTATCCGTCACCAAGGCAATTTCCTTGCCTTTGGGATTCGGGATGGATTGTCCCGGAAATCTACCATTTTCATTAAGTTTTTGTTCAATCCTCTGGATGGCTTGGGGATTTGACTCAATAGACGCCTAGGTCTGTTGAATGAAATGGGCAAGCACATCCTCAAGGGAGGTCTTAGGTTGGGCAGATTGATTAGTTGGCACATGGTCCCTGGAACCACTCATGTGATGAGCATTGTTCAAGTAAGGGGGGGACCGGTGCCCTGTTCCGATTATCAGTGTTACCAACATATGTGGCATTGCTACGTTGCCCATATGAGATGTTAAAACCAGGCGGAGCTGCATAATTATTATTGGAATACAAAAGTTTGGAGCGGTCCATGTATGGGTATGTGGCATTGCCCTTAGTAAAGTTGGTTCTCCCGGCGTAGTTAAACGCACAGGCATCCTCAGTTTCTGGTGAATTATTAAGTAGAGGGCAAAATTCAGCAGTATGGGTTTGGTCATGACAAACATCACATGAGAGAGTGGAGGCACTCATAACAGTTGATGGGGGCTTTAAGGACACCTCAAGTGCTTCTACTTTTTTTACTAAACCATGAAGTAAATTTATAAGCTCAGAGTCAGGTTTGACATCATATAGACCTCTAGGTTTATCAAGTGAGTCTGGGGTAGTGTTTCTCGGGGTTTGTCCGGGTAAGTCCCATTGCTGGCTATTGGTGGCAATCTTTTCAAGGAAAACCAGAGCTTTGGCGGTTCAATAATCAAGGAAATCTCCACCGCTCATGCTTTCAACCGTGTTTCTAGTCATAGTATTAAGGCCTCTATATAGAATCCTAACTTTTTCAGTGTCATCGACTTAATGGTGTGGACACCGAAGAAATAGGTCTTGAAACCTTTCCTATGCATCAAAGAATATCTCGCCCTCTTTTTGCCGGAAACTTCTTATGGCATCAACTATGTCATTAGTTCTGGTAATAGGAAAGAATTTAGTCAAAAATGTTTTACTTAGTTGAGAACGGTCAGAAACATATTGAGGTACTGATATGGATCTTCCCGTGGAAGTCCATGGAACTTAGGCAACATGCCCACAATCTGTGGGCGAATGCCATAGCTATCTGCAATTGTCTCGGGCAAGACTATGCAGGTAGGTGACCCAGTGGCCAAAGGTGAAAAGTAATCCTGAAGGGTAGCTTCTTGAGCCATAGGGGCAGGTCTTACTTCAGAAAGTGAAGTTGAGTCGTTGAACTCTTCTTCAGAAGGTATAGAGGTTGAGTCGTTAAACTCTTCCTCAAGAGAAGGAGTGAGGTCCGTGATTGTGCTCTTTCTGTAGATTGAAGTTGGTTTGGACAAGATTTTACCTGATCTAAGATGCATGCAACATGCGCATTACAAATGCCACAGAAGTCGTAACCATTCAAAAGCATCTAACAAGGGCTCAAAAACTGACTTAATTTTGTGTTCACCGAAGTCAATGATTTCTTTCCAAGTTGCCCTTGTGAATTCTCCCTATATTTCGTGAGTCAAGTAGCGAATAACCAGTGCGGGAGTTTTTTCGTGCGTAAGCAACGGTCCTTAATTAAGAAACCACAGTGATTCTACAGACGTAATCTGTAGGGGTTCAATAAAAGGATGGTTCACGTAGTATTTCTTGAAATATCTGCTCAAGGTCTCAAATGAACATCGTGATAGCATGGCTTTAGTTGGTTCAATTTTAAAGCTTAGGATATTGCAATCAATTGATATTAGGTTTCACTTATAGGCTAGGTCCGCCTTGTAGTCCCGGTTTAACAAGAAAACAGAATTAAAACCAACCAACAATCAAGGTCATGCTAATCATTACAGAAACTCCACTTGCAGGGGATTCGAGGAGGGTTAGGAGAATGCTTACCTCCCACCTTGTGCTAGAAAAATTAAAATTGTCAAACAAGCGCACAAAAGTTGGGAGAAGACGAGTTGAAGTCAACTAAGGGGAAACCGCTCATTGGGTTTCAATCGTCCTTAGGAGTCGTTCCTTAGTAGACTCAAGGCTAGCTCCACAACCTTGCTCTACTATCCGCCGCGAATACACAATAAAAATAAATCCTAACAACGCCTACTTTTAAAAATATTACAACCGCGACTCTTTCGTGGATCGAATAATTAAATATCTTACAAGTCTTTAAAAATGCTGAAAAAAAAATAAACTACTTAGTTCACCTCACAATCTCTCAACAGAAAAAAATAATTAGCTGAAAATGAGTTCTAGAACGCTCTGGAAAAATCACGCAAAACGATGCAAATTTTCTGCTTGGAACTCGACTCGAGATACTTACAGGCAAACTGAACTCGACTCGAGATCGGGCACAGTTTCAACCAGTAACTTTCAGGAAAATTTCCAGAACGCGCACTTTTCTTAAAAATTTGATCTTTACTCCGTTTTTCGAGCTTTTTTCAATCTGTCTTCGCTGCAAGATCAATAAGAGGACTAAGTAACAAGACACTTATAAACAATAATAAAAAAGATTAAAAATAGAAGGGTGGGAGGGATAGAAGTGGCATGATGTCCCAAAACTACTATTCTCGCTTGTGTTTGAATGAACTCCGTTCCTTAGAGCGGCAACAGCGCCATTTTGATGTTAAGTATTTGTGTACCCTAACATAAAAAGATAGATTTGTATTGAATTTTCCTTCTTGTGCCTGTATAAATTGGTTATCAAAGTAGACAAGTAACAAGCAAGGGTCGTACCCACCTCAGAGGGGGAGATCTTAGCTCAAACACAAAAGAAAACAATGGTTAAAGAACACCAAGGGAATCAATAATAAGATTGGAGATTGATTCTACTTCATACAGGCAATAATAAATAGCAAAACCTAACTTAAGAATATGGAAGAGATGTAAAGAAGATATATGATGACAAAGGGGGATGAATTGGTATCCACAAACTAAATCATGCAAACATAAGATGTTGTTCCTTCATGTTCAACCTATAATAATTAATTAGACACCTCTCGATTATTCCAACTAATCATTAATACCTATAATAATCAAGTAGTCACCTCTCAGCTATTCCACTCAACTAAAACGGGATTCTCTTATGCATACTATTGAATATGTCTTATTAATCAAACCGTCACCTCTCAGCTATTCAATTTAATTAACTCAACATATTATTCATAACTAAATCATCACCTCTCGGTTATTTGACTTTTACAAAAGGGTTCCAATAAAAGATATCAACTTTGAATATATAATAATCACCTCTCAGCTATTTCACTACACACCCTTAATCAATATAAATAAAACCATTAAAGCTAGGTCTCCCTAAACCCTAACAATAGTATTTTAATAGCATGGATAACAATAGCATGCAAATAATCATACTTACCTCATATCACGAATTAGAAGTAAATAAGCATTAAGAACTTTGAATCACAATAAACAATAAGAACAAACATGGTGCTTTTGCATCATCTAGAATGCTTCCACCATCCCCCTAAGGAGATTTAGCTACTCATCCTTGATGATGACACCATGGAATAAATAAATAAATAAATAACAAAACATCAAAAAGTAAAGTGATTTGATTTGATTGATATGAATAGAGTTTAATACAAAGAAAAAGAAGATGAACTTTCTCTCACAAAAATATTCTCTTTTCTTTCTCTATGAAAAACACTAGATCTAAAAGATGGGAGTCTAAAAGATACCTAAACCTTAACTACTACTTCTCTTATATAGAAAATACAAAGTAGAATACTTGCATGCAAAGACTTCCAAATTAGGTCAAATTCGTGGCTGCTGCTGTTGGTCTTCTAGAGGCATTAGGTTTTTAAAACAATCTAATTATCTTTGCCTTAAGTTGTAGCTTGGACCAAGACCTTCGGTTTGATAGCTCATTGGCCCAAATAAGACTTTTGGATCTCCTTGTAGAGTTTTTTTAAGTTTGGACTTTAAATAAGGCCCTAAAGAGAAATTCTAACTTGTAGGCTCCAATAGGACCCGGTTTGGGCTGAGAATTAGACCGCCCCACTTTGACATAAAATCAAGTCAACAGAGCTGACCATTGGGTACCCTCAACATATCTTGTGGGTGTAAATATCGATTCTCCTTCCCATGTGCAAATAACACCTTTTTGTTTGCTTTTCTTGACTTTTCGGGGGCTTTAACACAATATTCGCATTTCGGCTCATAAAACCTACACAATAGACAAGAAAGTACTAATCAATAGATATAATACAATAATATAAGCTAAGTGATATACAAACAAGGTGTTATTCGGGGGATAAATATACACTTAACATCAAAATGGCGTCGTTGTCGCTCTAAGGAACGGAGTTTATTCAGACACAAGCGAGAATAGTAGTTTCGGGACATCATCCCACTTCTATCCCTCCCACCCTTCTATTTTATTTCTTTTAATTATTATTTTTAAGTGTCTTGTTACTTAGTCCTCTTATTGATCTTGCAGTGAAGACGGATTGAAAAAAGCTTAAGAAACGAAGCCAAAATCAAATTTTAAAAAGATCACAGATTCAAAAAAATTTCCTGAAAGTTACTGGTTCGATCTGGTTCCGAACTCGAGTCGAGTTCAGATTGGCATGTAGCTATCTCGAGTATCGAGTTCTCGGCAGGAATTTTGACATGTGTTGCGTGATTTTTCCAGAACATTCCAGAACACTTTTTCAATTAATATTTTTTCCTGTTGAGTGATTTTGAGGTGAACTAAGTAGGTTAATTTTTTCAGCATTTTTAAAGACTTGTAAGATATTTAATTATTCGATCCACGAAGGGGTCGCGGTTGTAATATTTTTAAAGTAGGTGTTGCTAGGATTTATTTATTGTGTGTTTGTGGTGGATAGTAGAGCAAGGTTGTGGAGCTAGCCTTGAGTCTACTAAGGAATGACTCCTAAGGATGATTGAAACCCAAAGAGTGGTTTCCCCTTAGTCGACTTCAACTCGTCTTCTCCCCACTTTTGTGCCCTTGTTTGGCAATTTTATTTTTCTAGCCCAAAGTGGGAGGTAAGCATACTCCTAACCCTCCTTGAATCCCCCGCAAGAGGAGTTTATGTAATGATTAGCATGACCTTGATTGTTTCTTGATTTTAATTATGTTTTTACTTGTTAAACCGGGACTGCAAGGCGGACTTGGCCTATAAGTGAAACCTAATATCAATTGATTGCAATATCCTAAGCTTTATAATTGAATCAACTAAAGCCATGTTATCACGATGTTCATTTGAGACTTTGAGCAGATATTTCAACTAGTACCGCGTGAACCATTCTTTGATTGGAGCACAAGCTAGGAATTGGGTCTGGAACCCCTATAGATTACGTCTGTAGAATCACAGTGGTTTATTAATTAAGGAACGTTGCTTATGCACGAAAAACCTTTCACACTGGTTATTCGCTCCTTGACTCTCAAAATATAGGGAGAATTCACAACGGAAGCTTGGAAAGAACTCATTGACTTGGGTGAACACAAAATTGAGTCAGTTTTTGAGCCCCTTGTTAGATGTTTTTGTATTGTTAGAACTTCTATGCCATATGTAATGTGTTTGTTGCATGCATCTTAGATCAGGTAAAATCTTGTCCAAACTTATTCCAATCTACACAAAGAGTACAATCACGGACCTCACTTCTTCTCTTGAGGAAGAGTTTAACAACTCAACCTCCATACCTTCTGAGGTAGAGTTCAACGACTCAACCTCACCTTCTGAAGTAACTCCTGCACATATGTCTCAAGAAGCTACCCTTCGGGATTACTTTTCACCCTTAGCCACTGGGCCACCTACCTACATAGTCATGCCCGAGACAACTGCAGATAGTTATGGCATTCCCCCTTAGATTGTGGGCATGTTGCTTAAGTTCCATGGACTTCCACGGGAAGATCCATATCAGCACCTCAATAAGTTTCTGACCGTTCTTAATACTTTCAAGGAGAAACACTTGTCTGAGGAGGAAGTTAGCTTGAGATTGTTCCCCTTTTCTCTTGAGGACCGAGCATCCCACTGGTTACATGGCCTTCCTTCCAATTCTATTAACACATGGGCTCAACTTAGTAAAAAGTTATTGACCAAATTCTTTAATATTATCAGAACTAATGATATTGTTGATGGCATCAGGAATTTCCGGCAGAAAGAGGGTGAGGTATTCTTTGATGCATGGGAGAGGTATCAAGACCTATTTCTTCGGTGTCCACACCACAAAGTCGATGACACTAAAAAAGTTAGGATCATATATAGAGGCCTTAATACTGTAACTAGAACATGGTTGAAGGCATGAGTGGTGGAGACTTTCTTGATTATTCCACTGCCAAGGCTATGGCATTCCTTGAAAAAATAGCTAATAATAGCCAGCAATGGGACATACCTAGACATACCCCTGGAAACACTACCCTGGACTCATTTGATAAACCTAGAATCAAATATGAGGTCAAACCTGACCCCGAACTTAAAACTTTACTTCATGGTTTAGCCAAAAAGGTAAAAGCACTAGAGGTGTCCTTAAAGCCCTCATCACCAATCATGAGTGCCTCCACTCTCCAATGTGATGCTTGTCATGACTTTACCCATACTGCCAAATTTTGCCCTCTCCTTTATAATTCACCAGAAATTGAGGAAGCTTGTGCGTTTAACTACGCCGGGAGGACCAACTTTACTTAGGGCAATACCACGTACCCATACATGGACCGCTCCAATCTGTCTTATTCCAATAATAATTATGCGACTCCACATGGTTTTAATACCTCTTATGGGCAACGTAGTAATACCACGTATGTTGGTAATAATGATAATCGGAACAGGGTAACGGTCCCCCCTTATTCGAACAATACTCATCCAATGAGTAGTTCCAGGGACCCGGTTCGCCCTACCCAGCCTGCCTCTACTAAGACCTCCCTTGAGGATGTGCTTGCCCGTTTCATTCAACAGACGCAAGCGTCCATTGAATCAAATTCCAAAGCCATCCAGAAGATTGAACAGAAACTTGATGAAAAGGGCAGATTTCCGGGACAGTCCATCCCAAACCCCAAAGGCAAAGAAGTTGCCTTGGTGACGGAAGTTCCATCTCCGTCTGTACCGCTTGCTGAAGTAAAATCGGTTTCCACCCTTAGGTCAGGAAAATAGGTTGATAATCATGTTAATTATACACCGAGTCCTAATATTGTGACCCCGGTTACCTCTGCACCTGTTGCCCCACCTAAAGCTCCGGCTAATGAGGCGGCCACCTCTAAGCCGAAGAAGACTGCCCTTGAAATTGTGGATCCTCCACGAACTTACAACCCGCATGTACCTTACCCCAAGAGACTCACAAGGTCTCTAAAGGAAGTTCAAGCAGAGGAGGTACTTGATGTGTTCAAACATATAAATATTAACATACTATTCCTCACGGCTATTAAACAGATACCTTCCTATGCCAAGGTTTTGAAAGACTTATGCACTGCCAAAAGAAAAACAAATGTACTTAAAAACGCATTTGTGGCAGAAGAATTCTCTGCACTTGTCCAACATAACGGCGTGGTTAAATATAAGGACCCTGGAATACCGACCATACCCTGCAAGCTCGGTGACAAGTTCATGGGAAAAGCTTTGCTAGACCTAGGAGTGAGTGTTAATCCTTTACCTTACTCTTTGTACCTCAGTATGGGTCTAACAAACTTAAAACCCACGACTATGTCTTTACAATTGGCCGACAGATCATTAAAAGTACCTAGAGGAATAGTTGAAAACCTATTAGTTAAAGTGTCTGACTTTTACTATCTTGTTGACTTTGTGGTGTTGGATACTGAACCTACTACCGATGACTCGGTGCCCATCATCCTTGGCTGTCCATTTTTGGCCACCTTTAATGCTCTTATAAACTGCCGAAACGGTTCTATGGTTCTCACTTTTGGCTCTCTGACTGTTGAAGCAAATATATTTAACCTTGGCCAACAACCCCCTGATCTTTCCTTATCTGAAGATGTGTGCCTTCTTAACTCATTATCTTACATGATGGTGCATAATTATTACGCTGAAAATCCGGTTGTTCACTGCCTTGCCATGCATAATGTTGACTTTAACATCGACCAATCTATTGCCCAAACAATTGCCCTTCTCGATTCCGTGCCTATCTTTGATCCCAAAGACCCTGAGGCCCTTGATTTGGTTTGTAGCATTGATTCTGAGACCCAAGTTGAGGCCCATCTTGATTCAGACGGTAGTCACCCTGTTATTATTTTTTCATCTCTTACTACCGAACAGGAGAGTCAACTTTTAGAAGTTATCAAAGAGCATCGTTCTGCGATTGCCTGGTCTATCCATGACATTAAAGGCATTAGTCGTTCTGTTTGTTCTCATCGTATTCATCTTAAGGACAATGGTAAAGCTTCTCGTGAACCTCAGAGACGTCTTAACCCTGCGACGAAAGAAGTTGTTCGTGCTGAAATTCTTAAACTTCTGGATGCAGGTGTGATTTATCCCATTTTTGACAGTCCCTGGGTTACTCCTATTCATGTGGTTCCTAAGAAGGATGGCATGACTGTAGTTACCAATGATAAGAACGAACAAGTCACCACTAGAGTTCCAACCAAGTGGCGTGTTTGTATCGACTATAGAAAGCTTAATACAGTCACCAGGAAGGACCACTTTCCTATTCCCTTTATAGACCAGATGTTGGAACGCCTGGCTGGTCATTCCTTCTATTGTTTCTTAGATGGTTACTCCGGTTATAATCAAATTCCCATCGCCCCTGAAGATCAAGAGAAGACAACTTTTACCTGTCTTTTTGGCACTTTCGCTTATGCCCGTATGCCTTTCGGTCTGTGCAATGCACCTGCTAGCTTCTAGAGGTGTATGTTACACATCTTTAGTGATATGGTAAAACGATTTTTGGAGGTGCTTATGGATGACTTCTCCATATATGGTTCATCTTTTGAAGAGTGTCTTAGTCATCTTTCCTTGGTTTTTAAGCGTTGCATTGAGAATAATTTGGTGCTTAACTGGGAAAAGTGTCATTTCATGGTTAGAAAGGGAATAGTTCTAGGTCATGTAGTCTCTCCTGAGGGTATCCAGGTTGATAAAACTAAAGTAGATCTTGTTCCATCCCTGCCTATTCCTAAGTCTATTAGGGATATTCGAGCCTTTCTGGGCCATGCAGGATTCTATCGACACTTTATCCAAGATTTTTCTAAGATAGCTCGCCCCTTAACCAATTTCTTGCTTAAGGATGCACCTTTTGATTTCATAAAAGAATGCAAGAATTCCTTTGAAAATCTTAAGACCGCCCTCACGATTGCACCCATCATTAGGCCGCCTGATTGGAGTAAACCCTTTGAGCTGATGTGCGATGCATCGGACTTTGCTGTTGGGGCTATTTTAGATCAACGTCTAGATGGTAAGCCCCATGTCATATATTATCCTAGCAAGACTCTCAATGATGCTCAACGTAATTATACTACGACTGAGAAAGAATTGTTAGCCATAGTATATGCTCTTGATAAGTTTCGTTCGTACCTTTTAGGTACCCGTACTGTCATCTTCATGGATCATGTTGCACTTAGATTCCTCCTCTCTAAGAAGGAAACTAAACAGCGCCTTATTCGTTGGATCTTGTTGCTTCAAGAATTTGACATTGAAATTAGAGATAAAAAAGGGGCCAAAAATGTAGTAGCCGACCACTTGTCTAGACTCGACCGTCCTGAGGATTCTAGTATCATTTCTAAGAACTTTCCTGATGAGCTTCTTTTTGCAATATCGAATGCTCCATGGTTCGCAGATATAGTTAATTACTTGGCTAGCAACAAGTTTCCAAGTCATTGGAACAAGCAAGATAGATCCAAATTTCTTGCTAATGCCAAGCATTATTTCTGGGATGACCGTTACCTTTTTAAGTACTGTCCTAACCAGATCATTTGTCGTTGCATTCCCGACTGGGAGCAACAAGAGGTCTTTAAGTTCTGCCATGAGCATGCTTGTGAAGGACACTTTAGTGCCAAGAAGACAGCTGCTAAAGTATTGCAGTGTGGTTTTTATTGGCCAACTCTCTTTAAGGACGCTCACATGCATTGTACAGTCTGCACTCTTTATCAACATCTAGGGAGAATCACTAGGCGACACATGATGCCTTTACAGCCAATTCTTCCTGTAAAAGTTTTTGATGTATGGCGCATTGATTTCATCGGTTCTTTTCCTGGTTGTCATGGTTTTTTGTACATTTTGGTCGCAGTAGAGTATGTTTCTAAATGGATCGAGGTCATTCCCACAAGGCACAACGACCAAGAAACAATAGTAAATTTTCTCAAAGAGTACATATTTGCCCGATTTGGCGCTCCCCGTGCGATCATTAGTGATGGGGGGAGCCATTTCTGCAATAAAGCTTTTCAAAAACTTGTCCAAAAGTATGGAGTTACTCACAAAGTGGCCCTTGCTTATCAACCGCAAACCAATGGCCAAGCTGAGGTTTCCAATAGATAGATTAAAAACATTTTGCAGAAAACAGTTGACCCTGATAAGGTTGATTGCTCTCGTCGAGTCAGTGATGCATTATGGGGCCTATCGTACTGCTTTTAAAACTCCCATATGCATGTCTCCCTTTCGTCTTGTATTTGGAAAACCCTGTCACCTACCTATCGAGCTTGAGTATCGAGCCTTCTGGGCAATGACAAAGCTCAATTTTAATCTCGACAAGGCAGGTAAGAGGAGAAAACTCCAGCTTTCTGACCTTGAGGAACTTCGGAATGAGGCTTATGATTTTTCCAAGTCCTATAAAGCTTATATGAAAAAACTACATGATCGTTAGATCTTACGTAGAGATTTTCAAATTGGGGACAAAGTTTACTGTATAACTCTCGTCTGCATTTATTTCCTGGTAAAATACAGTCTCGTTGGTCGGGTCCCTTTGTTGTGTCCGCAGTAACTCCTTATGGTGTTATTACATGTTTAAACCCCGCAGACAATTCTAAATTTCAAGTCAATGGTGAACGTCTTAAGCATTTCCATGAATTAAGGTCCCCTGAACTTGAGGAAACTCTCTTAGAGGATCCTACCTATTTAGACTGACCCTTGACCTGCTGGTATCCGGACTATCTCTAACTTTATTCTGTTGTCTCTTTTGAGATGTGTGGTTGAAAGTATTGGAGCCAGAGTCCACAAACTCTTACTGGCTGAGTATAATTGATCCAGTGCACGCTTTTCTCTTGAGCGTCACCAACAGATGACAGAAATGTTTCCCACTCTGTTTGGGGGTGTGGAAGTCATTTTCCATCTTCTTTTAAGTCTCGAGTATCTGACTTTAAAAGACTCCCTGTTGTATCTTAGCATTAAGATTTCGCGCATTCCACTCTAGCGTTTTACTCTCCTGTATCTTTGTTTAGAGTAGCGTTTATGTAGAGAGTGAGTCATGGTTGTCCGCCTGTCTAGCTGAAGACGTTAAACTTAACGCTCCTGGGAGGCAACCCTATGTATCTTTTAAGCCCGATCGGTGCTTTATTGCTCTTTATTTTATTGTTGGGTTTAGTGGTCTTTTGGCTAATAAACTATCTCTTTTAAAACTGTGTGCTAGTTCTGTTTGGGGGTGGGGCGTGGCCCACCACTCTCTGTTGCAGTTTTTTTGGTTAAGTAATTATTACGGTTACAAATTTAAATTTATTTTAATTTTGGGGATTTTAATAATTATTGCTTGATTTTTGGGATTTATTTGACATCTTAATTGTACTATTTTCGCAAGAATATATTTGTACATTATCACGGAATTTTCAAAATTAAATTTGAATTATTTCGTGCCTTTACGCATTCTGGGGGTAAAACCGTCATTTCTACTAATTCCGGTAGTGGGGGAAGTGTCTAGGGGAAGTTACTTTTCTATATATACCCACGGGTATCTTTAGAAAAGTCACAGCCAAGTCATTATCAAAGTCTAAACCGGGTCAAACCAAGTCAACAGTGTCTTCTTCCATTCCAGAACTCGAGTCGAGTTCCTTTCAGGCCATTCTAATCTCGACGAGATTCAAGGTAGATCCATTTTCTCTCTCCTCTGATCTCCCTCGTCTGTTATCCAAATTCAATAATTTTTACGGGGTTTTGTTCCTCTCCTCTTGCTCTATCATGCCTCCTAGACAGAGATCTCGTGTTGTAGTTCGTGAGCGCGATTATTCTCGTCTCTTCGATGATAATCGCTTTGGGAGCGGGTTTATTGAGAGAATTTTCGCCCGAGGTTGGGATGTCCTCCTTGGCTCTGATTATGAGCCATTTGACCCTCAAATGGTTCGTCGATTTTACAAGTCAATGGAATTGATCGATGAGGGTGTTTTCGTCAATTAGGATGTTGCCCATCGTTTTCTACTCACGCCCGAGACATTCTCTGTAGTCACGACGCTCGAGCTTGACGAAGCTCCTCTCCAGCAGGAGGCTGCACTGGTGACCCCTGACGTCATCGAAGCTGACTTAGTCGATGACCGGATGGCTCACCGGTATAGCAGCCATATCTCGATCGGTTGGCTCCGAGTCAACCAGGGTTTTGTGGCTCATTGGCTGACCACCAATGTCCTTGGGACGACAAGGACAAGCGAGCTATTTTTTGAGGGTATTCACATCTTGCGGCTTCTCCAGGAAGACATCCATGGCTACTGCATGGTCCGCAGCCTGTTCCACACCATCACCAGCGCCCGCGCCACTTCTGCGCCTCTTTCCTGCCTGGTGATGAGTATCATGCGCTATTGGGAGGCGCCTCTTCCTTCTGCACTTTCTCTAGAATCGGTCGTCCATCTGGAGGTCTCCAACCGTGGACTTTCTGCCTGTCGATGGTCATTGTGGGACCCTCAGGAGGAGGCGCCCATTCACTACAGGCCCGACAATCAGCGGGCGTTCGAGCAGATCCATACCAACGAGGAACGGTTCCAGCTTCTTTGGAGGGGTATGGGAGAGATCATGGATGCAGTTGAGGATATCCAGCGTCGTTTGGACGAAGGCCAGGAGCAGCCTCCTCGGCAACGTGGTTGAGAGTTTTGAGTTATTAGCCATTGTAGTTTTTATTTTATGTATTTTGTTTATTTTAGTCTATGCACTTTTGTATTTAAAATTTCAATCGTTGTACTTTATTTCAAAATATTAATGAAATGGATGAAATTTTAATTTTTCCAAACTTGTGTTCTTTTCTGAAATTTTTAGCCATTCTTGGGCTTTATTGCAAAAAATCTGGACTTGTGGAGTTATTTACAAAATTTTTTGGTTCTAGGGACCTATGTCCAAATATTTTAAAAGATAAAAGGATTAGGGTTTGATTTTTGGAAACCCTAAGGTTTTAGGCAATTTTGGTGTCCTAATTGGGCTCAAACTCATTATTCTTGCCTATAAATACCAAACCAAGGTTAGGAGACCGTCACAAAAAAATCAGAAAACTTCTTAATTTTCTGGAATTCGCTCAATCTCGAGTCGAGTTCCTTATAGGCATAACTGAACTCGAGTCGAGTTCGGATCTGGCAGCAGTTTTTGCTTTGGTTCTTGTGCGGTTTTTCTCGATTATTGTGTTGGGTTTTGGTATTTTTCTTTTTCTTTTGCAATGGCCGATGTTCCGAATGAGTTGTGGATGCCTAGTGGCATGGAGATTATCCCCGAGATGGATTTTTCTGGAATTATGGATAGTCCTTATGGAGCTTCTTTTCGGGATGAGATTTTTGACAAGGGTTGGGAAGGTTTTCTTTATGATCCTATTGTTGTTTATTCCCCTTCTATGGTAAGAGACTTCTACCTCATGTTACCCTTTGCTGATGTTCTTCCCTTTGATGGTTTCCAAGTTCAGTTGCATGGTTCCCCGGTAGTTTTTAATGTTGTCTCTGTCTCTCTTGCCATGGGTAATCCTTTTGTCTTCCAATCGGTTGTGTCTTATGATAATTATGTTCATGATAATCGTGTTGATGTCTTGGATTATTACCTCAATCACTTTGGCCCGTGTACCTTTTCCTTTTCTCCTGATGATTACCCTAGTGTTGCTCCTACTACTTGTCTTCCTGCTAATGTGGCTACTGCTGCCTTATGGGTTATGCGGAATTTGTTAGGTGCTGAAAGGTTGGATTATGTCAATGATGTTACTATGCATGCAGTATATGGTATTGTCAATGATTTTTATGCTCTTGACATATCCACCTGGGTTTTAGATGGTATCCGGAATGTATTCCAGTTCGGTCAAGATAAGCTTGTTTTCCCTGCTGCTATTTGTAAGATTATCCTTATACCTATGGATCCAACTCATCGTTACATTAGGAAGAGTCGTCTATTCACTTAGGTGCCTGATTCTGAGTATGTTGATTATCCTATCTTGCATAGGGATGATGAGTTTATGAATAAGTCTGAAAGTCCTTGGCATGTGATAAGGAAGCGTTAGTTGATTGGCGTGATAGGTTGGATGGCCTTCTTAAGAGTCAAGTTTGGGAAGCAATTGTGTAAAGTAGGATTTTCTTTTTCTGTTGAGTCAGTCCTTTATTTCAGTATATTTTATTTCAGTTGTGTCGTAGTATGGAATTCCTTGTAATCTCTATATATGTGGAGATAATTTTGTTTGGAAGGAATTTATAAACCGGTTTGAATTTTCAGTACATTCATGGTAATATCTTTCTATCTCTTTTTCCTATGCTTAGTATGAACCTTGAGGACAAGGCAATCTCTTTGTTTGGGGTTGGGGAAGTATTACAATCTTTTTTGCAAAAGATTTTTAAACTTCTTTATCCATACTTGTATAAAAATTCAAAATTTTTGAAAAATAAAAAAAAATCTTTGTTACAAAGACTTTTTCAAAAATTAGGATAAGTACACCATCAATGATGAATATAATGGTCGAATTCTATCTTTTTCAAGTTTAAGGACATTTATTGTTTCACCAAGTAGTTGAGTCTTATACTACATTTGCATGAGCATAAGCATGGCAATCTCTTGCATTTATTACAGATTACATGTGCAAATAGAACTACACCTTGAGAAACTTGAGGAATAATTGTGGAAACTTAACGCAGTGAGCTTTTGAGACCCGTCCTTTTCTTGGAGAGATATTACGTACATCTGAGTCAAAATACCCAACCTCTCAGTTTTGTCCGTTTTTAGTTTCATATTCATTTTTATAGTTAGCCTCAAGATGACATCAAGTGGGTGTAATATAAACTTGGGTCTTGTAGTTTATTCAAGATGTGATCACCATATCAGTACTTAGAAATGATACAAAGACATTTAGTTAAGCCTTGTTTACCTTAGCCTACCCCGTGTTGCTTTATCCCTTTAGGTTGACCATTTTGAGCCTCATATTCATTTTTATAGTTAGCCTTGAGATGACATCAAGTGGGTGTAATATAAACTTGGTCTTGTAGCTTATTCAAGATGTGATCACCATATCGGTACATAGAAATGATACAAAGACATTTAATTAAGCCTTGTTTACCTTAGCCTACCCCGTGTTGCTTTATCGCTTTAGGTTGACCATTTTGAGCCTTTCTTGTTACTTAGCTTTTTATTTTCTTGAGCCCATTATCCTTACCCAACTCCATTGTGGGAGTAAATACCCTTAGAATATTTAGGTTTGAAACATAAGGATGATTGTTTATGTGGTTACAAGAAGAAAGGAGAAATACAAAGAAATTTCCAAACTAGTAGGGGTGGCAATCGTGTCGTGTCTGCCGGGTAGAAAACATTTTAAAGACAAACCTGAACCTGATCTGTGAATATATATTCTTCATATATCAAAACCTGGACCTGATCTGTAATTAAACAGGTAGACCTAAACCTGACCTGCTAAAACCCACTTCCTAAAAAGGTCAGGTTCAGGTCAGACTACAATCTATTAACCTGTTAAGTCCTTTTCCCACAACTTTGAACATAATTTAATTCTCCGCTGTTGTTTTATTGATAAAATTAAAAGATAATCAATTTGGAGTTTAAAGTTTCTCCGAATACATTGAAGTTGCTCCAAATACATAACAAAAAATTCTTAAAAGTACAAACAAGCGTGACAAGTCCAAAGTTCCTTCAAAACAACAAGCGCGACAATGATCAAATTGAAAAAAAACACTTGCATATAACCTTCGAGCCACCAAACTTTCGTGATATAAAGTCCAAACCTCTTTTGAAACCTGCCAAAAAGAATCACATGATGGAGTTACAAAAAATCAATTATGTTATGAGTTTTTATATTGAATTACAAGAGGTGAAATCTGATTTCACTATCCACATTCCACTGCCACAAATCATGACAAAGGGAACTGAGATATATACACTCTAGTGTGGCAGTGTCTACTAGTTCATTAAAAATGAGCATGAAAATATTTAAACAAAACTCAGATGTGAACAAAACAATTTTTCAACAAATATGACATGCTACCCTATGCAATCTTGTGGACAATTGGTAATGGCAACAACCTGGCAACCTGGAGCACATTAATGGTAGACAATTGATGATGGCAGCAACCTGGCAAGCCATGGCAGGGAACTGGCAAGGGTCCGTGTGTATTTTGTGTATATTTTCTGGCCTATGCTTATGTATCTATGTTGACGTTGTACGTGGATTGATGACAAGGTACATTAAACTGCTCCTGTAATGTAGTAGTTGGGACCCCTAACTGATATCTATGCATGATTCCCTTAAGAATTCATAAACCATAGCAGCAGATAGAAAACATCACAGTGAAGTTGATCAAACAATTACCTTAAGCCTTTTGGTCGGTAGATTGAGACTCATCCATCTCTTCTAGTATGTCCATAGGTAGGTTCCATAGTCTCTATACAAGCCAAAAAAATTCAAACAAACATTAAATTTTGTATTTTAAGCATACATTAAATATCAACAAACTAACATAGAGAAGTCAAGATTTACCTTTCGTCTTAAACATCCAATCCTGTGTGCAAACTAAAGCCTCCACATTTTCAGCGAGAAGTGCATTACAGAATGGATCAATCACCCTACCACCAACACTAAATGCAGACTCGAAGGTGACAGTAGAAACATGAATAGACAGCAAATCACAAGCTAATCTTGATAGTTCGGGATATCGAAATTTATTAACTTTCCAAAACTCAAGAACATCTATTTTGTCCGTTCTTTTCAACTTTGGCTCCTGTAAGTACAACTCCAATTGATTCTTTTGGGCTGAGGTATTATATTCATCACTCTCGTACATATCAAACTCCTATACCAAGTGCAAATAGAAAAATCAATAAAAATAAAATAGTAAAATCTTTATTTAAAACTATAATGTAATTAATACATTCAAAATTAATTAATTACCTTTAATAGGCTATTGTCATGAATTGGACCCTCCTATCTACTCTCATTGGTTGCAATAAAAATTTCAGGGATCGAAGCACCTTGAACATACAAACTGAAGAGATCAGACAAAGCATTTTTAACGTCCTCCATTTGTTGAGATTTTATCCCATAAAGTTACTTATATGCCCAATCAACAACTGAATTTTGTACCGAGGATCCATGATCACACAAATGGCAAGGATCTTATAATGATTTGACCAGTACTTATCGAACTTTTCTTTCATACCTTTTCCCATTAACTGCATAAACTTATCTGGATTGGTGACAGCCTTTTCTATTTCTTGTTGAATACAGAACACTTCGAGAAAAACAAGTTGGAAGTGGGGTATTGTGTCCAGAAAACAGTTTAGTGATAGTAGCAAAAAGCCATAAGAACTTACATATCCTTCCAAGTTGTGTCCATTCATCTTCTGAAGAACACTCCGTATAATTCTTATCACCTATATCAAGATTAAGAAAAGCAATACGATAGAAGATTGCACTATCAAGCATATAATATGTCAAATCCCATCGAGTGTAAGCATGTTGTCTCAAACCTTTCTTAGTTGACAACGAAACTGCTTTCACACTATCATAAAAAGCCTTCTTCCTCCCTTGTGAACCTCTGAAATACTTAACACTTTCACAAACCTTCACCAACGCTGGATCCATGTCTTTCATATCCTCATGCACAATCAAATTAATAATGTGACAACAACATCGAATATGAAAAAACTCACCATTCGATACAAGTGCATTCCTAAGGTTGAGTGTATTTCTAAGGGAACTCACAAACACATCATTTGAAGCTGCATTGTCAAGAGTTATTGAAAACAGATTTTTCTCAATACCCCATCCACATAATAATGAGTATATCTTCTCACAAATTGCAGAACCAGTGTGTGGACTTGGCATAAAAGAAAAGTTCAAGATTTTCTTTTGTAATTTCCATTCCTTATCAACAAAGTGAGCAGTGAGAGTATTGTACCCATTGTTAGCTATGGAGGTCCACAAATCAGATGTCAAACTAATCCTCCCAGAACATGAATTCATCAAAATTTTCAGATTTGCTTTATCTCTTGCATACAACTTATTAATATCAGACTTCACGGTATTTCTACTCTTGAGTTGGACTTGTTCTTCCAAATTAGCAAGACTAGCATATCTAATGGCTTCCCTAATACCTTCATACTCGACAAACTGATATGGCAACTCATGTCGAACAATAGCCAAACTAATTAATTCACGAAATACTTCCGGGTCAAACTTTGACGCTTTAGATGACAAAGATAACCTAGAGGCTGCTATAAGCATTTGTCCTACATCACGATAACAAGTAGCTTAACACATTTTAATATGTTTATGCATATTTCCAGTTCCTTGGACACTATCACATCTAGCAATATGACCACACTTTTTACATCTAGCCTTTTGAAAACCATCAGCAATGTCAATTCCTATAGGAGTATAGAAGTTCCATACCGGAGACGTACTTTTATGAGTGCGCTTCTTAGATTTTCCCTTTGGAATGTTAACAAATCTCTGGTCTTGCCCACTTTCATTTGTGTCAATGTCAACATCTATAATAGGGATGTTATCCACATCCACGGAATCAGAATCCATCTACAAAGTAAGTTAATATAAATCTACTTTATACTTTTCATAAAAAAAAAAAAAAAAAAAAAAAAATCAGTTTATGATATGAACAAGATAATAAATTTGAATGATAGTTATGAAACTATATGTACATTCCATTATATGTATTTCTACATTTAATTCGTAACAAAGAGAGAACTCAAACTTGTATTGATTAAACCAAACACCAGATGAAGAAATCAATAGTGGGAAAAGAGAAGAACACGCGGTAATGATCACAAAGAAGAAGAATTCGATAATAATTAAGAATTTGTTCTTATCAAATTGAGGAGATGAATTAAAAAGGGTTTCTTGTTCTCAACTTTGCCTCCATTTCAATACCAAAGAGTGAGACTGAAGAAAGAAAAGGAATTGTTTTCGAGGCTATTGGATTTGGGTTTTTTTAGGGTTTTGTTCAAACGGTTTCAGGTCATTAAACAGATTCAAGGCTCGGGACCTGGACCTAACCTATTTATTAAACAGGTTTAACAGATACGGGTCATTTTAACCTGAAACCCGATAAGCATATACCCAAACCTATTTATAGCAGGTCAGATTCGGGTTGGGTAAACGTGTCTCGTGTATGAATGCCACCCCTACTAATAAGGTATATTTGCCCATTTCCGTGTGTGTTGGGGCCATAGTACAAAATATCAAAATATCGATATCGACTAATATATCGATCTCTAAAAAATAGATATATCGGGATATATTGGAATCTATCGGTGGATATTTTACATCAAATATATCGACTAATATATCAATTTGTTATACAAAATATATATATAAAATCAAATTTGGAAGTATATTATCATAGTATTTACCTAAAAAACATCATATCTACTAAAAATGGAATAAACAAAGTATTTCCAAAAAAAAAAAATTTGAAAAAAAATAATATTTCCAGAAAATATCGGAAAATATCAGTAAATATCGGAATATATCGGAAATATCGGGATATATCGGAAAATATCGGCCGATATTTTACAGAAACTTTATAGGGTAATTATCGGAAATGTATCGTATCGGTTTTGCTGAAAAACGATATATATCGCGATATTTCGCGAAATATCGCGATATTTTGTACTATGGTTGGGGCATACCACCCACCGTAATGTTGTGCTTTTCCAGGAAATTATCCTTAAAATTTTGCCCAGCATTTCTGAATTCTGAGATATGCAACCAACACCAAATAGTGTTGTGGACTTTAGAGCATTACCAATAGTAAAAGGGTTTTAAGGGTGCCACATAGGAGAGAGAGAAAAGGTTTTAGCATAAAATTTATGTTAAAAGTGATTAGCACTTTTAGAGTTACCAATGGTTGGTTTTAAAACAAGGGTTAAAATTTAAGGGTTCACTTTTCCTCAAAAATATAGTGTACATTGTGATGAAATCTAATTTTTAATTAATAAAATGGTCCTATGTGGCACTTTTAACTCCTTGGCAAATTTGCCAAAGAGATAAAAGTGTTTTGCTTGAAAAGTGTGTTAAAACCCACTATTGACAAGAGTTTTTTAGTAAAAATTGTTAAAAGTGATTTAAAACCTACCATTGGGAATGCTCTTACCGGCTCAACAATCATAACAAGTGCTGAAAACTGACAAAGCCCAACAGCAATAACACGCGGATGGCACGCCACTTCCATTTCCGTAGATGAGAAGAAAACAGCTTTTTCTCTCTCCTGACTCCTCTCTATAAAACCACCTAAAACCCCTCTAACTAAGCAACCAACAAAGCTCTCTTCAACTTCACTCATTCAGACAGTCAGACAGAAGAAAAGAGGTATGGCGACATGGCGTGGCTTTCTTTGTAATTTCAGTCTTCTTCTTCTTCTTCACTTAGTTCCTTTTTGCTTTTCTGATGCTTTTTGGCTATTTTCTTTCTGTAATTTCCATTTGTTCTTCCTTAATTTGTTCTGTTATTCTTCTTTTATTTAACAATGTACTTTCTTTTTCGTTTATTTCGAATATATTCCATAAAGAAATCAGTTTTTTTTTTTCCCTATTTATTGTGAATGAGTGAGACCTTGTTTGGATTATAATGTTTTCATCTAATACCATTTTATTGATCGTGTTGTTGTTGTTGATTCTGTTGTTTATGATATTGATATCTTCTATTCAATTGTCCCAACTCTCAAACATTCAATTCAAAAGGTGGAATTTTTCACTTTACAAATGACTTTTTACAAGGAAATGCTTTTTTTTTCTTTTTTAATGTTAAAGTTGCAAGTTTGTAGCTTTTTCAAGTTTTATATCTAGAAAAGTTCCCAATTACTGTAATAATTAAGCCAAGTTGGAGGTGATTCTTACCAATCTTTTGTAGCTTGGAACGGAAATCAATTAGTTTTGATTCCCCTTTATTACAATCTAAAGCAAGTATGCAGATGTTTGATTTAGTTTTGCCATCTCCTTTGGAAAATCCATACTGTTTGTAAAATGGGCAACAACCTTGCTACATTAATAGAAATGTTTGTTGCGGCTTATCATATTGTGCGTTGATTTTTTTTTTAGTTTATTAAGATTAAAATACAGTTCTATTAATGAGATTTCTCTAAGTGATTGGGTGGTTGTTCTTTTAATCAAAAAGGTTTGGATTCAGACTTCGAACAATATATTTTGTCTCCTAATTTACATCAGTAAGTGACTCAAGTGGAGGCAATGGAAGTAGAAGAAACCCCAGCTGTTGTAGCCAAGAAGCCACTGCCTACCCCAAAGGCTATTATACATCTGAAATATGGTAAAAATGCATGCTACAAGACAGAGGAAGTTCTCGAGTCTGTTCAAACTGGATGCCCAGGGTCATCTATTCTGCAGAAGGGTCCATGCCTGTATCGTTGCTCCTTGCAGCTTCCGGAATTTTCTGTTACTTCAGAACCGTGTAACAAGAAAAAAGATGCAGAGCAATCTGCTGCGAAACTGGCTATAGAGAAGGTTTGTTTCTAGTTGTCCTTTATTATTTTTGCTTGACTTCACTTGCCACTGCTCATTTCTTTCTTTTTTTTATGCCTCCCTTACAGAAACTGTTTCTTGTTAAACTTGATAATAAAGGGTGGAGAATAATATTCTCCGTAGATACGTATGTTTAATGTTGGTATATCCGACTGATAAATAAACAGCAATGTTGGTACTTAATTAAAGTAGCAGGTATGAATGAGTGTTGAAATTTATAATCGAATATATTCCATCATTGTACATCTTAACTGTGTGTTTGTATAGTTTCTTTTATCTGAAGATAACCCACTTTTCCCCCCTCAAAGTGGTCTTCCATCAATATTCACCATATCCAAACGTTGTTACCATATAGTATGGATAGCTAAGTACACATTGACATAGATTGGGACGTATCAAAGTATGTGTTCCTTATGAGGTCCCATACACAGATTTTCGTTAATGTTTAGTGTATTTAATTCGGCCCTCATGAGGAAGATGACTTTTGTTTTTTGATATATCAATCTAGTTTTACAATAGACTTAGTAAGACAGGCTCTGCCCCAACTAGGAAGCTCTTGTTCCTAGTTGGTTCTCTCCTTGAATCCATGATGCATAACAAATATCTTAAGCAACTATTTAAAATGGTGAACTGCATTAGAATAATTTGTTGGGTCTTTTTTACTATCATTTTTCTTACAATTTATGGTCACCTCAAGGTAGATGATTACGTAATTTGATATTCTTGTTCGCTTCAATTTTTTGAATGGGTTAACAAAATTCCAATGTTCATTTGGGTTAATAAATAACAATTGGGGAAGACTTTTTAAGTGAACTTTATAAGTAGGAGAGATATGTTTTTGGAAAGAGGTTATCGTGGATTATGAGAAATTGAAATGTTTTTGGAAAGAGGTTGTCTTAATCATAGGTGAAAAAATCGTTTCTGCCGACCGGATATTCGCGATATATTCCGTTTTTTTGGAGATCGGCACGGTACGGCATACGGCATATAAACGGATTTTAAAACACCCCATGCCGGTCGGCATTTATCGGATATTCGCGGCATAATTCGGCAAAAACCGATATTTATCGAAATTTATGAAATTTTCGATTATAAAATTAAAACATTTATTTTTAATCCCCCCGAACTAGAATTTTCGATGAGATTATCAAAAAAAGGTTCAAAAGGCACTAGACGTTTGGAAACTTTCGCGACGAATTTGATGGCCCTCCAAGAGCAATATATCAGAAAGAAACGAAAAAAAAGCACGCCCATGCCAAAGTGAAGTTCTCTCTCACTTTTGGCAAACCGGTATACTGTTTGTATCCAAGGTTTGTTTTTGTGTAATGAATAATTGGTATCGAATTGGGTCCGACGTTGGTTGGCCCCAATGACAAGTGGGTCTGACGTGCAGTCAGCCGATACATTAATGCCGGTTCAACAATACTCGAGATTTTCTATCTTTGAATCATTTGCTCCGTATTGTATGGATCAAGATGCATATGATATGCATATTGACCAATTCAGGTCGTACGAGCAAACAATGTCATGGGAATATTACTGTACTGAGTTCGTCCCCACACGCATGCGACTCGAAGCTCATCGGTTTGACAAGGGGCGTCTATCATTCTGGGGTTAACATGTCTTTTATTTTGATTATTAAAATAAAATTATGGGTTGAGTTGTAATGAGGTTGTTTGTGTTTAGTTCTTGTATTGTAAACATATAAAAGTTCTATGAATATCCGCCCGATATTTACGATTTTTTCACCTATGAGTAAAACTATCTTGTGTAATAGTTCCGTCTTAGCTTCCTTGTATGATTTGTCATGTGTTTAATTTGTAATGTATGTTTTTCTTTTAATTATAAGTTTATATATCGAAATCAGAAAAAAAACACGGATAGTGCAGAAAACCTCCCAATTTGCCGAATTTTTTGCGAATATTCGCGAATATCCGCGAAAAATTCCGGTTTTTTTGAATTTGCCAAACCTCAAAAATCCGACACGGGAGGTCGGATATCCGCGGAATAATCCGTTTTTTGGCAGATCGGATATCAGCCCCTAAACGATTTTTCACCTATGGTCTTAATTAACTCTTGCTTTATTGTTTTCCATTGAGATTCCTACGACTTCTATAAATTTGTACCAGTGGAATTTTGTGTGTGTTTGTGTGTTTTTGTTGTCCGTTGCAAGATGTACTATTAGGTATTTCACAATGTCAAAACTTGAATTAGCCTTTTCTTCCTTGGTGGTACCTGGTTTATTATTGGTACTTGGAGTAGATCGAGTTCTATGATCGATAATTCGTTTGCTAACCAGACACTGAAACTAAGGAAAGTGATCCCTTAGACCTATCTTTTCAGAAAGCAGTTGATTATATCATTATTAGTGTGGCTCAAACGTGACATGATGTTTATATCAAGTATTCTAGCTTGTGATCATCTGTGCATTAAGCTGTGGGTGACTTTCTGTTCTGGTTGTTCCAAACCTACCATTTCGGCATTTCCTGATACAAAGTTGTGCCCTATAATGGTCTCGGACTAAACCTTTCGGGTAATCTATATGGGGAAGTCACAGAATTGTCTTTTTGGGTTGTCTTTGTTGGTTTAGGAAGGGTTTGTGACTTATTTGAGTCCCTGTGATAGGTTTTACTTGAACTTATCTTCTGTTGATGGGGTGGAAACCCTTTGTCCGGTTGTTTGTTCTTTATTTTATCTTCCCCTTCTTCATTGTTTGTACTTAGTGTGTTTATACGTTTTAGTCCTGATTTCACTCGTTGACCCCAAATTATACTGAACAAACTAGGCTAGGCTAAGCCCCCAAAATACCAACAAAAGCTCTTCTTTATGATATTAGTTCACTACGGTGCAGATGTTTTCCTCCTTTTAGTTATCGTGTGTTTTATTCATCCAATGGAATTCATTTATTGTTTTTCTTTCTCTTTCAGCTAGGTATCCAAACTACAACAAGTAATCTCACAATGCAGGAAGCACATGATGAATTAATATCTCGTATCACGTACCTATTTTCGGACGAGGTTGGTACTTTTATTCTTTTTTAAATTGATAAACTAACGACTAATCAATGATAGCGTATTCCTCCATTTTTGGATATAATTTATAATTAGTTTGTACTTCAGTTTGATGTGGCTTTCTACTATCAGCTCGGTGTTTCATTTTTGTTGAATGTATGCATGCATTACCCTACTCCTTACATATTGTGCAGCTACTGTCCCTTTCATCGCTCCCGAGTTTTCCACCCATCTACCCTTCATTATATGGCTAATACTTCAAATGAGTGTGTATGATTCCATTTTCATTGCAAAAATGTTTTCATTTCACTGCTTAGGTGAGATTGTTTGAAAAATTGCTTTTTATCTCCATTACCCTGAAATTTGGATGTGTTGCCATGAGCGAGGCGAGGCACCAGGCAACAGAATTCCATATAGCCCATTGGTGCCACCCCAGATAAGACCTGTAACAAAAAATTTGAAATACATGTATACTCCTGAGCAATTTTTCTTTCCTTAAAAACTATACTCCTGCAGCATTTTTTGGCAACATTTTATCCCAAATGTAATTGAGAACAACAAAACACTATCCCAAAAGATGAGAATAAGAAATTCTGGTTGAAATAACCAGTAAAGTTGATGCTTTTGTTCATAAATAAATTGAAAAAAAAAAGGTGAAGAAAAGAGTATGATCGCATCATAAGAAGAGTAGAAGAAGAAGACTAACACATGTCTGTGTGTTGGAGAAGAAAGAAACCCTTACGTGTCAATCACCCAAATCCCAAGATACTAATGCTTTTGTTTAGTGGATTATTAACTATCGGCCCAACTGAAATGGGCTACAATTGTAGATGTTTTTCTAATTTTGAAATATAATGCCCACAAATAAAACGCCTTTTTCGCCTTAAAATCAACCGCCTTGCAAAAGGCGACCCAACTAGGCATGCCCAGACGACAAAAGTGGTGGTTGGGCGTATTTGGGGTAGGCGAGGCATAGGTAGTGCAAAATTCTGCCTTTCTCGCCTTGGCGCCGCCCGTGACAACATAGATATTTGGTTACTTTGTAAAATTATAATAGAATGCTCTCTTGGAGTATAATTTGGTAAGAAATATAATCATCTATATTAGTTTATGCTTTTGGTATATTCACTGGAATATAGGCCGTAGCTGTGTTTGTCTATTTCCTTTTACTGTTTTAGAACTTGTGCAACTTCAAATGGATGAACGATAGGAGAATGCTAAATTGAGGTTAGTGTTTTTCGTTTAGGCCCACTTCACCGAACTTGTTGCCAGAAGCCAATATTTGAACAGATTCTTTACTATTGCTAACCTGTCTCATGTTCTCAATTTATTATGATGTTATCATAATCTGCATCAATTTTAACTTCTGACTACTTACCATATCATTCGTTCACAGGTGAAGTTCCTTTCGTCGCTTCATCCACTGACTGGTCACTTCAGACAAGCATTAAGGAGGAGTGAAGGCGGGCCTCATGGCTTAGTCCCTGCTCCTGTTCTTGCCGCATATGATTCAAAGCTTAATAATCTATGCAAATACATCAATCCTAAAGCTGAATCAAATATTTTATTGACTGTGGAGCTTATAATGGGGGCTGCGAGATCTTGTAGTTCAGTTGTTACCTCTGAAGAAACGTTTTGGATTTCGAAGCAGACCCCATACACTCTAGAGGCCAAACAGGAATTATTGAACAAGAACTCAGGCTTCAAGGAGGATATTTCAGTTGAGGCTCTGTATATTCCCTGCTCTATTGAGAAGCCCATTAAACTAGTATCTCTTGATGTATTATCTACTGGTTATTACATGGATGCCATTGCACAGAAGCTGGGTATTATGGATACTTCTCATGTTCTGGTCTCGAGGTGTGTATCTCTGTATACTTTTCTTGCACTTTATACTGTATGTATTCATCAATATGAGTGCATGCGAAGAAGCATTTATTCGGACCACATATCAAAACAAATATTTGACTTTGTAAATTCTATTTTGACTCTAAATGTTATAAAATCCTGATCCTAAAAAGATATATAAAGTATAATAATAACCTTATAGGTGAACTACAGATACAATGTACAATGAGACTTATTACATCATATTACTTGTCCTACATCAAGATGGTTCGATTTGAACTAAGAAGTTCAGGATGGTGCTTGAAGCATTACCTCCATGGCTGTGTACTTCATTTACTCTAAGGCAGGGAGCATGACTGCTTCCTGTGTTTTTTCATAGGCAGTTTTAATAAATGTATAGGGTGTATTGTTGAGACTGCCATTGTTTTACAGGATAGTTGGTAAAGCTTCTTCTGAGATGCGATTCTACTTTTCGGCTCCACAGCTTCCTCTTCAAGCAGATTCAACATCCAGCCCTTCAAAAAAAGAAACTATGGACCCAGATGCAACATTGAATGCAAGGGCGTGTTATTTTTCAGGTCAAGAAATTCATGGAGATGCAATCTTGGCAGCGATTGGATACTCATGGCGGACTACAGATCTATTTAATGAGAATGTATCTGTGAATGCATACTACAGGTTTGTGATGGTAATTACTTCTAGAAGTGCTATTGCCAAATTAGCCGAACAGTTTGTTATCTAGAGGGAAAAGTAGAATCTTAACATACAATTTAAGAAATGCACTCCAAATCATTCTTGGATTAGAGCAAGAAAAAGTTGAATATTTTCAATTCCAAATATATGCTATTTTGCTTTACACATTCTGTTTTGTATTTCTTAGTTCATGATCTGCTGGGTACTTGATGCATATGCATAAAGATAGCATGTGCAAGGCACATGCCTCATAGTTCCTGCAGATTCCTATATGGATTAGAACATCCCTAGTAGTAGTTTCTATTTACTTAGCTTTCTAGTTTAGTTAGGATTAGGTTTAGGCTATTATAAATAGGGGATTGCAAACCTTATTGAGGAGGTTAGATTGAAGATTTGTTTATGTCTTGAGACATTAAATTCGTTTTTGTGAAGAACCCTAGTTTTTGGGTGTTCAAACCATTTATTTAATTGGTGTTCTTATTATTGTTTGCTTCCGCCGATAGTATTACATCAGTACTTGATGTGTTTAAGCTTAATACATAATGTGTTTAGTAAGAGTTACTTAGATTATTCTAGTGCTTCGCACCCCTTCCCAAGAAAAATGGGTGATCACTTGATTGTCTGGCTACATGACTTTTATTGCAACTTTCATCTCATATGATGCCCATCAGTTTATTGATCTGATCTGCTTGGTTTGTGGTAACCTTTAGGTGGTATGACGTTGTACAATCACATACACATGGGCAGCACACACACATACACACACACGCCCCTCAAAGAAAAAGTAAACACACAGAAATACACAGACATGCTCAATTTTGGGATTTTTTTATTGAGTTTGTATGTGCCATGGGTGATCGTAATATATGTTTTGTTACATCATGCAGGTGGCTGCAATGTCTATCTTTTCCCACTTTTTATTAGTTATCGCTATTATTAAGAAAGCGTTATTTGTATAATCATTGTTATTTTTAGTAATGTTGTATTGTTATTGCAAATATCAGTGTCCATATTTTCTGAAAGGATTCTGGATTTTTTTTTAATGATGGATACTGCTGTCACAGGATGCTGGTTGGTAGGCTACCTGATGGAGGATACAAGTTATCTAGAGATGCAATCCTTGCAGCAGAGTTGCCTTCAAAGTTTACTAATCGCTCAAACTGGAGGGGTTCCTTTCCTAGGGATCTTCTCTTTACATTCTGTCGTCAAAATTGGTTATCAGAACCTGAGTTTTCTTCAGTTTATATAGATGAGTCTGGGCAATCATCAGAAATACTGGAAACATCCAAAAAGTTGAAGTTATCAAATCCATCTAAAGAGGTATATGAAAATGGCGGAACTGGTGATGCTAATGGTGTGGGATCAGTGGGTCAAGGAGGCACCTTCAGGTGCGAAGTGAAGATTCTATCAAGGAATAAGGATTTGATCATTGAATATTCACCTCAAGATGCTTTTAGGAAACCAAATGATGCCATCCAGAATGCTTCTTTAAGAGTTTTGTCATGGTTGAACAAATATTTTAAGCAACTAAATGTTCCTACAGAGAAGTACTCATCCGGAAACATTCATGGAATTCGTGTGTATCCCCATACTATACAAACGGAATTTGCACTGTGGTTATCCGTTCACAACGTTCATCAGTATAGTAAGCAAAATGAACTTCAGTCTTTTCACATTGAAGGCCAAGATTCTGGTGTTTACCCATCGAGTGGATATTTAGCATGTATAAGCTACAGTATTTCCTTAAAACAACCAGGGGAACATATGAAAGAACTCCTTGAAAAATGTGACGAGTTTGAGTTCGAAATTGGATCTGGTGCAGTGACTCCTGTACTTGAAGCATGTGTGACCCAAATGTCTATCAACCAATCTGCTTGTTTCATTAGTGAGTTGCCTCCTCGGCACTTGATTTTGGCTGCAGCTCGTGATCATGCCAATTCTCTTTCCCTGCTATTTATGCGTGAGTTTATCTTTCCTTTCCATCATTTTGTCTTTGTTTATGAAATTTTATTTATAAGCGTTGATTGAGACGACAATTTACATTGTCCTCGGGCTTCTTCTCTTTTTACAATGAGTATTTTTAACTATTTCACATATTAAATTAATGCAACACTCCCTTTTTCGTAAACCATCTAAGAACCTAACCAGACAGTCTCCAATCTTTAGTAAGTTATGAAAAGTGTATACACATTTGTGGTGGGCCCATGACATGGCATGTTATAATTTTGAAAACCTATTAATGTACTACATTTATTTTCTCCTATGATTCAAAGCCTGCATCAAATCCAGGTATTGAAGTTTAATATGGCAAACAACGAATAATCACTTTTAGTAGTGTATAAAGTAACAAAAGTTCAATGATTCTGGATATGCTTCTTATGAAAAGATCTATCTATAGCTTGTTATGTAATTATGCTTCTAGTATTGTTTGTCTGTTGCTGTTTGTTATAATGATGGGTGGAATCTTTTATTCTTGCAGAAGACTGTTGTTTAGAGTACTCTATAAATTTGAT
Source organism: Aquilegia eximia (assembly GCA_023053565.1). Lineage (NCBI taxonomy): Eukaryota > Viridiplantae > Streptophyta > Magnoliopsida > Ranunculales > Ranunculaceae > Aquilegia > Aquilegia eximia. The sequence goes on from JALIGU010000003.1 coordinate 21,573,308, forward strand.
ACGAGCCACAGAACCCTTGGAAGACCGAATGGAGCAGGCTCTATTCAGCCCCCCTCTATCAAAGCAACGAGTTGAATACGCATTGAAACATATTAATGAATCATGTGCCGCTACTTTGGTATTATTTAATTTCCTCAATTTTCATAATAAGAAGAAAGATATTATTTAAAGAAGCTTATTAGAAAGTATACATAACACCTCTGTTATTTCTTTCTGAATACCAGGTAGATTTTGGGTGTGGATCAGGTAGTCTGTTGGAGTCTTTAATGAGTTATCCAACTTCCCTGGAGAAGATTGTGGGTGTGGACATTTCGCGGAAGGGACTCGCACGTGCAGCTAAAGTAAGAACTCTACCTAATTTTAAATTGAGAATTCTTTTTCCCTCCTTTTACGTAAATAAATTTTTATCAAGGGTTACCTACATTCTTCAGATAATATTTTTGGCACTTGCTCACAGTAGATTTGAAGGCTTGGAAGATCTAATGCAGCCATTGTGCTGCAGAAAGGGAACACATTAAAGGATATTTGACTATTTTTTTATGGATCCCTATAGTAGATCTCCTAGTTTTCCCTTTAGTCAAACATTTTTTAATCTGATCCAAGTATGGAGCACCTGCTAGGAATCTCCAAAGAGTCATTTTTTTGTACAGGAACAAGAGCCAAAATTGTTTGAACCAAGAAAGTAGGCAATAACTTTGCATATAAATATATCAATGATTCAATGTCAAAAGGAGAAGAGAGAGACCGAAAAGAAAAAGTTAGGATTCTTATGTTGAGTCTGGTTTTAGGGATAGCTCATCCCTTGACCCCCCTCCCCCCCCCCCCCCCCCCCCCCCCTCTCTCTCTCCTCTTTGTAATCTGTTTCTCTCCTCTTATTAATATATTATGATCGTTTACCTCTCAAAAAAAAAAAAAAAAAAAAAAAGGATTCTTATTGCAGATCTCTTGAGCCAAAAACTGATATTTGGTTGATCCTAATCCATGAATATTACTCTTTTGAGAATTTGAAAGGAAATTTAGGTTTCAGATCAGGGAAATGATTTAGAGTTTGATAGTTGTGGTCACCTGGTGTTTGCTTGGTCAACTGTTCTAAAAGATTTCCCTCCTTAAAGTAAAAAAACCACCCCTGCCTCATCTTATCTCCCATTAAGATGAGAAAAGAAACAAGCAAATAAAATTTCTGTTACATATTTAGTCTTTATGATGTGATCCCTTAATTTCTTTACCTGATGCAGATATGGAACTTGCAATTAAATAAACGGCAAGACCCAAGAATTATGATTCATTGCTGACAGTTGCATTATGTATTAGGCAAATCACATTATCATCTTTCTGATTCCTTGTATGATTGCAGGTTCTTCATTCAAAACTAAATGCAAAATCTGAAGCTCTTACATCAAACACAAGCATCAAATCTGCTCTTCTGTATGATGGTTCTATCACGGTTTTCGACCAACGGTTGTATGGATTTGATATTGGCACTTGCCTAGAGGTATGAAAGTTAAGCTCCTTTGCTGTTTATCTTTGCGTATGGTTTGGAATGAAGACACATTTTTTCTGTGTCTAGTAAGTGCTTAGTACAAAGGCAGCAATTGTCTGTAGAGGATATGATATTAAAAGACAGGGAATGCTAGCAAGTTACCCCTCAAAAGAGGTAACACGGTCTTGCACATAAGACGATAAAAGGCAACTTAGAAATTGTTTTACCGGTCAGCAGAGAAAAGGGTTAAATGAACAAATTAAAAATTGTGTCTTCTTCATATTTCTTCTCATGGAAAAACATGTACCCATTGGTTTCTCAGTAAGAAACGCATGTGGATCATCTTCAAGTTTATCATACCAAAACATAGTTTATCGAAAGTTGAATCATTGAAAGCGAGAAAAACAGAGCAAATTGAAGAGAGATTGGGTTTACAAATTGACAAAACTCTGGATCAAAGAAGCTGAAATGAGTTTTAAGATTAGCAAAATAATGTCTCCTTGTAATGCTTATTCTGCAATCTGCAGTGAAGAAATTAATTATGGATTTATTTTTGCCCAACTCAAACCTTCAACACTGAGATCTGACAATCAAACATCTTAGCCGTCGAGCTACAAAACTATCAATTCAATTTTCTATTTATACATTCATTTGAATCCATAATCTTGATTAAGCAAAAATAATGTGCATTTGTCTTTTGTTATATTTGCTATATACATGAAGAAGGAAACTGTAAATAAATAGTTGTTTTATTATCTTATAAGAAAAAAAATCTTGATAGCAAGGGAGAATGAAAGGTGTGCAGTACTGTGGTTATTTAATTTGAGCAGAGTAATTTTAGAGAAATGAAAAGTAAGAGGAATGGTAAAGTGAAACAAAGAAGAACGAAAGCTTTTTCAGATTCTGTTTACTTGTATTGAACTTAATAAAACCGAAGACAAAATTATACTTTTCTTGAACTTGTTTAAATGATCATTAGGTGAGTTTTTTTTGGTCCACTATAAGGGTAATAACATGTTTTCCCTCTACACACTAGCATTCTTCTAAAAAAAGACTGAAGTAACAGATGAAACAAAATAAGAAATATTTGTAGTTACATTGACGTATTTTTACTTGGATTATGATTGAAGTTTAACATCATTTGTAATATTTTGGAATGAAAGAAACAAATGGTTGGAATATTATTATTTTTGTGATGGTCTTTATATCTCTTATTTAATTCATAGATTGATTAAGATGTCTTTATTTCATTAGTTGGACGTGAGATTTATAGCATTCATCCTTAATGGAATTCAGGTTATTGAGCACATGGAGGAGGATCAAGCTAGTTTGTTTGGTGATGTTGCTCTTGGTTTTTTCTGTCCCAAAATTCTTATAGTCTCCACACCAAACTATGAGTACAACCCAATACTCCAAAAAAGTACTCCATCCAGCCAAGAAGAGAAAGAGGAGGATAAAACTGAGTTTCTTCCCTGCAAATTTAGAAACTATGATCACAAATTTGAGTGGACTCGTATGCAGTTTCAATGCTGGGCTTCTGACCTGGCTTTAAGACACAATTACAATGTCGAATTTAGTGGGGTAGGTGGGTCCGGAGACTTGGAACCAGGGTTTGCCTCACAGATTGCGGTCTTCAGGAATCGTCAAGTACATCAGGCAAATCAGTTTCGTGGAACTGAAGAAATGACCAATCACTATGAACTTATTTGGGAGTGGGACAGCAGTTGCAATTCAAGATCTCTCTGAGAGGTTTTAGTGGTCTTGACCTTCAGCCCTAAACACTAACTTCTTACAGCAAAAAAGAAGGTAAATTATAGTACATTAGTTTAACTTTTATGTTCCTTTTGTAGTTAAACTAATGATCAAGGTAGTTGATATCTCATTTGTAATTTTGGATCACACCAATATGGAATAGTAAATGTTCAAATCATTATAGACTATTCTAAAAAAGTGGTGTTAGCTTTATGGGAGAACGTTGTTCAAAAATCTCGAAAGTGCTAAAGCAGTGGGATTTATCCGAAGCAGTTTATATTATTATTGTGCGATAAAATGTTCATTTTGGTAATTGTACTTTACACATTTTTGCAGTTTGGTCATAAAAGTTATTTTCTATCAATTTGGTCATAAAACTTACATTTCGTTATTAGTTCAGTCACAAGTTAAATCATCATTAAGAGCAACTCTGTTGACCAAACTGACTCAACTGATAACGGAATGTAACTTTCATGACCAAACTCGTAGAAAAAAAGTGTTGTGACCAAACTGCAAAAACGTGCAAAGTACCCTGACCAAAATGAACATTTTATCATTATTGTCTTAACTCCCAAGGTTAAGGGCATCCCTAATGGTTTTTTTTGTTTTGCTGGTCCACCTAAGCACATTTGATACTCATTTGGTGTTTTATTTGCTACTAAAATTGGTTTATCAAACTTAAGCGAGCAATAGAGAACCGCTTTGTTTAAGCGGTCTTTTAAAATCCACTTGCATGTTATGGGGCGGGCAAAGGAGAGCCGCCCATATTTTTTTTTATATGCTTTTACATAGGGCGGCCATAGAGAACCCGCTTAAAAAAACAATCCAAATGTTAACCGGGCAATGGGGTGCCGCTCAACTTAACTAATGGGTGGTGCTCAAGCGGGAAATGAAGGACCGCTTAAAGCGGGTGTTCAAGAGCCACTCAACTTGAGCAGTTCTCTCTTGTCCGCCCAAGTCTTGTATCAAATTTGATCAAAAACACCAAATTTGGTGAAAATTTGATAAAACTTTGCTACCAACTCAAATTTGATGGTCCATTAGAGATGAGTTTTTTTGTTTTTTCACCAAATTTGAGTTTGATACCATGCTTGGTGGTCCATTAGGGATGCCCTAAGGAGACTATTTCCCACAACAGTGGGATAGAATGCTTACTGTACTTGGATTTGAATGTTGAATCACTAATCTGCCTGAAACCAGATGCACTGTAGATTTATGTTTTGTTCAGTCACCAAGGTACCAAACCAGATAATTGTGGATGTTCATATCCACTTGAGATGCACATCAAGTACCATCAGACATTCACTGCTGATAATTATACCTACTGGATGTTTTATTAGAATAAGGGTGGATGTGCAGGATGGCTGATGAGATCTGGAAAATTTACGTTAATATACCACCAGTATATCAATTAGAAATTACTCTTACGGTAGTGTTGCACAATACTTGGCAGAGATTAGTAGGGGAGGCTGGGAGCTACTTGTGTTCTTAAAACTGTTTTGGTTCTGGTTGTTCACCTAGGAAATTGCAGCCTTGCTAATGTTGAGTTGATCACATGTTTGGGAGAAATCACAACCATGCACTTAAAGTTTGTTGAAAAATCAGCTATTTTGGTCCCCTAATTTTGCCCAAATTTTCAGTTGAGTCCCCAAAGTTTGAATTGGTCAATTTGGTCCCAAATCTTTCGAAACGTTTGCAAAATGGTCTCGAAGCATTTAACAGAATTGCCCAGTGGTAGTTAACCATCATACGTGTCTGTTAAGTCTAAATTTTAATATTTTTTTTGCCAAGTCAGCAGTCACATGAGTGACACGCGCAACAATGTATATATTTTTTTAACCTTAATCTAAGTTAACTAATGGTGACTGAAGGATTGGCTGAAGGTATAGGGGAGTTGTTGCGCGTGCCACTCACGTGCTCTGCTGACCTGACAAAAAAATATTAAAATTTGAATTTAACAGACCACGTGTGATAGTAAATTGCCACTAAGCAACTCTGTTAAATGCTTGGTAACGGCGAGACCATTTTGCAAACGTTTTGAAAGATTTGGGACCAAATTGAGCAGTTTAAACTTTGAGGACTCAATTGAAAATTTGAGCAAAGTTAGGGAACCAAAATAGCTAATCTATATCTATATACTATATAATAGTGGAGCCTAACAAGTGCCACATGGCGTGTTCTCAACAACTTGATAATAGAATTTAAGCCCAAGATAAAGCCCAACGGAAGCCCAATACACGTCAGCAAGCAGAACCCAAATTTTAAAACCCTTCCTCCTTTATTTCAACTCCTTCCAAAAATACATGTTATCATTTAGCAAGCAGAACCCAAACTCTTCTTCTTCTGTTTCAACTCCTTCCAAATCTTCTATTAAAACCCATATATTACAATAATGGCGGTGTGAGTAACTTCTGAAAAACCCAATTACAGCTAAGCCTGCATCAATCTATACTTCCAAATCTTCATCACTTCCAATATTCTAGATCCCTTCATCAACTTTTATTATTCAAGTTCGATTGCTTCCAATGTTTTTTACCCTTTACTTTAATTGTGCTGCAATGCAAGATTGGCACCATCTGATGTGTTTTAATGACGGAATACTTCAAATCTCCTGGTATAATTTTATCTGAGAGTCCTTGAGTTATGTTATCTATACATTATCATGAACTTACTGACTTAAAATTGCAAGAACATTATTGATTGATCATAATTCATATACAATATTCTTAGTGTTTACTGTACCTGACTACAATTTCGATGTTTGGCGGATTATTTGGGTGAATGAATGAGGAAGCCTTTTATTGTACATAGGTCATAGACCATGTTTGCTTAACAAACCATTTTTTTTTTACTGTACATAGGATTTCTTAGAACCACTAACTTAGAATTGGTTTAGATTGAAATAGTAGCATTGCAAGTGATTTTGTCGCATATACTGTCACCGAAGATAGAATGCATGAATCTAAGTGTGGCATTTTTATACACAATTCAATGATAGCTGCTCACAACACTCGAGTATGAAAACCTTCTCTTTTAAATTTTTGCATAAGGGGCGTCACTATTAGCCAAGAATATTCAGTGAGTTTCTAAACATAATATTTTATTTCCTTGATTTGGGAGTACAATTCGACAGTATGGCATATCATGCTTCTAAGTTTATTCTTAATATAACATGGAGCATTTCAAATGAACACTCATCTGCTTTTAAAAATATCCATTTGACCCATTATTTATAGTTTTACTTACTGCCAATACGCTTTTACTGCAATTAAGAACAATAGGGATATGAAGAAGAACCATGTGCACTAGGGGTGGCAAATGGGTCGTGTCGGGTCGTTTTCGGGTCGTGTCTGTGTCGGGTTGCGGGTCGAAATAGGTAAAACACAAAATGACCCGGTTATTAAACAGGTCAACCTGAAACACGACCTGCTTAGACCTGCTTATAGACGGGTCACACGACTCGACACGGTTGAGACACGATGTCAAACCTGACTAAATTGCACTTTACATTTGCATTAATAGATTATTTTTTCCGGTAAAGTACATTAATAGATTTGAAGAAGGCGAGTGGATTCAGAAGAGATCAATGAACATTACCATAAAAAAGAAAAAAAAAATAATTTAGGATCAATGATCAATTATCAATTATCATCACCTATGTTCATCAGAGAAACTTCCATTTTCAAACCCAAACCCCTAACATTTCCATCAGTTGTTGAAGAAATTGAGTTTGCTTTGCTTTAGATCTTTAAATTCCTAACCCCTTTGATTTTACTCCTTACTTCCTCATACTCCTTTTGACACCATTGCTGATCTAATTAAAAAAAAACCCAAAAGCTTGAAACTAATTTGAAGTTAATGTTTTTATGTGATAGAATTCTGCTCTTGAGTTAGGTTTTAATAAGATGGTAAATGAGAAGAAGTAAAAGAGAGATGAAGATGGATTTAATAAGAAGAATTTAAAAGGAAAGGAAAATGATTTGCCATTGATTGGAAGTATGTTTTCAAAATTTCTACTACTCCAGCAACTAATAAAGAAGAAAAAAAAAAAGAACAGAGGTGGGGGGGAGGAGGAACTGAAAGAATCCTATAACATTCGTGTAAACATGGGTTATTTTTGGGTACGGGGGTTGGACACGGACACGACCCAGTTAGAAAATAGGCTCAGCGGGTTAAACACGTTAGTGACACGAAACAGGTAAATGGTTAACCCAAACACGCAAAAAATGAGTCGTTTTTGGGTCGTGTTTACAGGTTCGTGTCAAAACTGCCACCCCTAATGTACACTATTTACGAACACTGCGGGCTTGGTGTGGGCTCTGTTTAGGGGGGCAAGTATACACAGTGCCTATAATACAATAGGGATCTGTAGTGATATCCTTTTCATTTAATTTCCAAGTTTCTTCTTCATATTATTTACTTCTTTTATTAATTTTGATCGGGTACTTCCAGACTTTTGCCCTTATTTATGTTCTTACTTGATTTGATAGCTTCAACAAGTAATCACATGATTGAACTAACCTTATGTCCATCTCTCTACTTGGATTTGAGAAGTTGGCAACAAAAGTGAACTCGCCATTCAAATACTGCGCTGTCTAGGTATGCTATTGAAACTTGCAGAAGTTGCTTCGAATAATGGGTATTTTGGTTTACTACATAATGCATCACACCATATGAGTGGATTGGTCCACCTAGGCAGTGGGAGTAGCCTTGAATATCTTTGTTTTCCAGGAGTACTAAGGTGGTTTAGTGGTGTGGAAAAGTGTTGATTTATTGCATGCTTTTACATAATCATTTGGTTAGATGGAGGAGAAGGTATGGTTTGATTTTCGGGTGGAGGAGAAAGAGAAAACATCTTAAGAGAAATATATGGTGCTGTTAAGTGTCAACACAAAGCCTTGGATGAAAACAATGAGGTTAAAACATGTGAGTGAGATGGCGGTGCTTTAAAGAAGGTATACTTGCTTACTGTGATTTTTCAATTTCTCTTTATTTGTTGTTTTGTGTTACTGCTATTAAACTTAGGATCCACACATGCTTGGATTGTTAATAATATTCGACATTTTGCTTACACAAGTTTCATCTTCTTTGTTATTTTTTTTAGTTCTAATATTAACTAAACTATGCCGTGAAGTCTCATCTACGATCACAAGGAAAAGGTTTAGCTAGCATCCATTAATATGGTCATATGGACTAATTCTTTTTCGCTATTGTAATATGGACTATAAAACACACCCATTTCTTAGCCATTCATGTGACATCTCCTTAAGTTTGAATGGTTTATGTATAACAGAAATAGGGCAGGTGTGACTTTTTTAGAACCGCATACGAGTGGGTGATGCCGCACCTATGACCTATACTGAGTAAGCTTCTATCTTATTATTGTTTAGTTCTCACCACCCATAAGGTCACAAAGCTAAATCTTGAACAAAGTTACTTATGAAGTGTTATGAGTTCAGGAATTGGATTTCAAACTCAACAATTATTATGAATCATGTTTTTTTTTTTTTTTTTTTTGTTAAATTGTAAATTTTATTGATGTAAAGAAAGAGTACAAAAGTAGCATGTTTACTAGGATCAATGATAGAGACATTCACTTCACCAAACCATAAGTAATCAATTATACTGCACATAATAAAAAACATAGGAAACATACTATTCTGATATATTGCTAATATATCAGAAAGTATTTATCTATAATCCACAACAGGCTATATACGAACATATATATTGCAAAGTCCTATTTGGATATTAGTATGCATTGCGTTGACTTTTATATCAGTATTTGGATATCAGTGTGCATTTAATATTTAGACAGTATGATTTGGATAAACTAATTTTATATATTTTGTTTAGGCTATATATGAGCATTTTGTTTGAGCAAAGATTTTAATATAGTTAAAATTCTATTCTCATATATATATATATATATATATATATGTATCTGAATTGCAAAGATAGTGGTTTTATATGCATAAAGTGGAATTTTCTATAGTGTGTTTTGATTTCTTTTAATGATATATATTGTTGACCTTTATTTAAAAAAAAAAATTTGCTTACTTATGTTCACCATAAGTAATGTCCTCAGATTTTCAAGGATATATTTTTTTACGGTGTGCACATACTACAACCATCGAGCAAGTAAAGAGGGAGTTGATGGTTTACTTATGGAATTGGTTAGCTAAGAGCTATTAAAGGTAGAGCATCAGTTCAAGGAACTTCTATTAGAGTGGCAGACGATTCATATAAAAAAAGAGAGTGGGAGACTATGGTCCAAGGAAATGTGTGAGGGATAAGAGAGTCCTGTAATGTTAATAAGAGTTTGTATTATCTTTGTTTTGGTTTTCTGGCTACCTAACAATGTCCTTTGTGGCATGCCGATCAGAATGTAACAGTTTTTGGTAATTAATAAAATCTAACACTTCTATTAAAAAAAACATCTTAGAGTAAACTCTGCTCTTGGGTTGTGTTAGCTTCATGTGTGCAGATTGTGTTGCTAGGTGTCTATGTGATAACCCTGTGATATAGCTTTAAGCATGCAGAGTTATTTGTTGCAAGGTGTCTCTATGATATACATATGCTTTCCTTACTAAGTTTTGAGCACTAGAAGCTGAAATGTAGACTTACTTTACAATGAGATTTCATTCAGCCTATAATAAATTAATAGACTCAATATTTATCTATTAGCTGGAAAACTCACTTCTCACATCCCTCACTGAGAAAGTCTCAGTGAATGCAGTTGACAGAGCTGAAATTATATATTCTATACAATCTCTTTCATTATTTTATTTATTTATTTATTTGAGTTTTTTTTTTTCTGGAAACAAAACTTGATGACAAAAAGGAGGATAATAATCATATAGACCAAAGTTATTCTGCACTGGATCCTCTACAGGTAAAACACATTAACTAAAACTTTGTTAGTCCACTAACATAGATGTATGTTGGTCTGGATAACATAGAGAAAAAGGTGGTGCCTACTATAGAAGTGATTGATGCATTTATGTCCTCTACAATTGTTATTTCTTTTGTGAACTATTGCCTCAATTGAAGTGAGAGCTATGGTTGGAGCTACAGTTGGAAGCTCTTCATTATTTAAGTAACTGTATACTGCCAAGTGCTTAAGGCTTTAGCGCTTAGTTTGCAACTTCCTTAATATTTTTGTTAATAGTAGTGTAGCTAATAGAGGTGGTTTTCTATCAGTTTCATGTGTAGGATGCCAAGGATAACACAACGTTGGAAACTGATGATGATTTTTCTTTAATTCATTCTGATCAGGATCATAATTTTGTTATCAATTCAGTGCTCCAATAGCACTGAGCCATAGTGATTGTTTTAAAATTTTGGGTGAGCCTTTTGCTAAACGATAATGCATCCCTCCAGAATTGAAATTTCTCATCAATTGATTATTACGGAGTTATTTTGTGTAATTAAAAATGGTAATAATATAACACAAGAACAAAAATCCCAGTGCGACTATGTAATCACAAATCATAATATCTTTGAGAAATATGTCTGCTATGTAATCACAAAATCATGCATTATAAATGGCTCTCCCTATATAGGATCACACAAATCCCGGTGCGTAGCACGGGTTCAACAACTAGTACTATATAATAGTGGAGCCTGACAAGTGCCACATGGCGTGTTTACAGAGATCTAAAATTTTTAAGAAAGCCCAATCGAAGCCCAGCCCAGTTACAGTTTCTATTATACACTTCTTCCCGATCCCAAAACATAATCTCTAATTCTTTATATCAGGACTCCTCCGGACTAATTCTTAAACATTAAACTTTGCTAAGAAACCTTAAACCCCTAAATCTCTTCATCCTTTGAAAAACTCCAATTATTTTTCGTAAACCCCTAAATTTTCAGTTGTACAAGTTACTTGATTTATACTTTTTGTTGGCAGGTTCACTGCCCCCGTCTTCTTCTCTTCCCTTCCTTTTAACAATAGAAGCAGGTAAGACCTTTATAAGACAATTCTTTTCTAAGCAATCTCAATTCATGTAATTACTTGAATAACTTTGTGATATATTTAAACTTAATTGAGTATATGCTATCTATATTTTAAACTTAATTGTTGTGTGTGATCATATTTGATAATAAATTTGAGTAGTAGTTTAATAATCAACTCAACAATTAAGAATCATGTTTTAAGTAGCTTTGCATGCCTTTTGTGTGTGATCATGTGTTTTAACTGGTAAGCTTTGTTTAAATCTTTGTCATCGTGCGCAATGCAAACTTGTACCATAGGTAAGCTTTGTTTAAATCTATACCCACACATAACATATCAATCCCTCTGATAAATTATACCAATAATTGTGAAAATTTTAAGAGAGAGAATTAATAAAGATATGTACATAGCGAGACCTTGCAACGTGAAAAGAAAATGCTTCCAGGAGAAAGCTCAGGACCAAGAACAGCAACAATAGCATTTATAACGCGGCCTATCCCCTGCCAAAGATCAACCCACCCATTCTCCTCAGACAATAGAATTTCCATGGAAAGCAAGAGCGTTGCCTACATAAGATAATGTAAAATTCTCAGCCAAAAAAAAAAAAAAACAAATCTGAAGCAGAAAAGTAAACTCTCAGTCTGATGTCAAGTTCTCATAAATTTATGAGGATGAAATTTAGATGATATAATGCTACCAAGTCAATCATCAAAGCCTAAGTTTCTGACCACACTATATATATGAGCAGTGAAACAACATAGAAAAGCATAAAAACAGTACAACAACAACTATATTAGAGAGACATCATCACAGGACGAGCACCCACCCAATAGAGATGCCTAACCAATCACGAATCTCACAAAAATAAGGTTTTTCACACTCCTATAATTTTGATCAAAAAAGATAAACCCTTGAGATTACCAGCTATTTTGTGGTCATTGCTTTGCTTTCAAAATATTTCTATTTCTATCAAACCAAAGGCCCCATATGATATCAAAAGGCGAATTTCTGATCTCTCAACTGAATTTCTGCGACCAAGTATTCAAAGTACCATGATGGTTTCTACTTCTTTGTAATTATATTGCAATTATATTGATAATGTGCATCTACCAACAGTCCAGTTTTTTTTTTGGCAATTTTTGTTCAAAAATAATAAGCAAAATTTTAGCGAGCATGTTGTTATTATGTTTAAGTAACATTAATATTATCTCTGTTATTGTTGTCGAGCTACGACACATTTGCTTCTTCTAGGTGTTGGTGGGATGTTAACAAAGATAACTTTAAACGGTTGTAAGGTCACAATCCATTCTAGGTTTGTCTCATTCTACATGTTCTGTAGTCAAAATATAAACTTGAAATACTACTAACGAGCTCCAACAATTTCTCTGCCATCTGTGTTGCCATCTCATGGTTGCTACCAACTTTTCTTAATTAAATGATTATACACTGCTATCATTTTTTTATTATTTTTGGTGCATGGTCAATTTTCAACAAACTATGTTTGCATGTACTACCAAAGTTAGCACTCCATCTGCGACAAATAGAGGTAAACTTTGTTCCTTTCAATTCTCCTTATAGATTGATAATAATCAAAACCATACCTTCCAAAAATCATATCTTGAAATTCTAAGTCTTGAAAGAACAATACATATATATATGATTAAGGAAAATTACTATTTGGCATTGATTAAAATTTATATACCACATTAAAACTACGTATTCATTCCGCCAATACATATAGGATTAAGGAAAATTAGTATTTCCCAGTTTTTATTAGGCTAGCTTTTGATTGTTTCTTCATACTATATTCCTATTCATTCCAAGCTTGCAGACATCTAACATTTTCTATATCTTGCCTATATAGGTCTTTAGGATCGAGTGCATAATACGAGCACCACATCTAGATTTCAAGACAGTTAACACTTCCAATAACGTCATGTCAACTTTAAAGTGTATTAGAAGTGTGGGTCTAGCAGAAAAAAACACCCATTTGACAACACCCTTGGTGTTGGACACCCGTTCAACACTTTGATTTACCATTGACAATTATGAACAGACTTACACTGTCTTCTTCGTATTCATATTAATTTAACCAATAGTGTGCAGAAAGAAAACTTGCAGAGGAAACAAAGAGTCATGCGAAACGAGCTGACCTCAAAATATATTTAGTTGATGCGAAAACAATCAACTATAGTTTCACTGATGTAAGAGATATACACCATACTGCATCAAATATACCTTCCAGATGCTGCAGATGCCATAGATGCAAAAAGGTTCTCTATTTTCTTAATCGGATCTATCTTGCACCCGCAGATATACACAATACTTTGTGTTCTTTTTCTTTTTCGGGCTTCACTCTCAAATAACAATCTGATATACCAATGTATCTAACCCCAGTTCATTGTGGCAGGGATTTCATTGTGGTAGATTTCACTTGGCTAGAATAAGACAAAATTTAAGCACACATTTAAACAACATTAGCATTGTCTCTCTTATATATTATTACTACTGTACTATGGTTCATTTGCTTCTTCTTATATATTATTACTGTAAATGCTCTCATTCGTATTGAAAAAGTTAACTAAGGGAACAGTTAATGATTTACATATGACAACCCTCCCTCAAAGTAATAAGGCTATGTTTCCAAGTTCCTTATAGAGAATCTTTTATACGAATGAAGTTGTACGGTGATTTTTTTGTTAAGTTTTTCAATGAACCTATGCCTCCTAGAGACAATGGAAGTAAACCTAACCATTCCGAAAAATTTATATACTGTAGGGTTCCCATGAAGTAAAACATGCTACTGTAAGGAGGCTATGATGATAGTTTAAATTCAGCTATATTACCGAAGTAGCAACTGGATTGCCTATTGACGACTCTTCGAGACTCAACAAAATCAACAAACTCTTACAATATGTGCTAGAAGTAATAAGGCTATGTTTCCAATGTCGACTACTGTGCTGAAAAGGGGTACACCATTGTGAACTTGAAGTGTCGAGACCGGCCTAAGTTACTATTTGACACTGCGTGCACATTAACAGATATGCAGTACATTGTTTTCATGCTACTGTCATTGTTAAGGGACCATAAGCTTATCAGGTTTAATTCTTTTCCCTAATCTTGCCACGTTCAATGTAATTTTTTACTTTCGTTTGAGAGTAGCCTGTTTTTCATGCAACTTTAATTTGTTTCATAACTTATTCAATAGGATTCCTGTATCAGACATTTAGATGGGCATCCTATTGGCCCTGAAAAGGAGAGGCAAAGGGTATTACATTGCTTAGAAGGTGTAATTGAAAGGCGAATAACAAAGGTACATTCTTTGTAGAAAGATTAATTATTACCAGTTTATGTTGTAGACTAAGGTTTCTATACTTTGTTGTAATGTGAATGTTTTTTGAGTTCTCATATATTGTGTATATACAACGCAGTGAATACTATTTGAACTCTGTAGCAAAGATCGGGATGGGCTATGTCAGATATAACCCGAATATTTAGAGAAAATTGACTCTCAGCTCAATCACCCACGCTAAGATATCAACCAGAGATCCCAAGCCTTAATGTGTTTTATGTGATTGATGTATCGAGAAACCCAATAAAAAGTTAAACAAATGACAGTTGTTAGTAGTGAGATTGGCCAGACAGTAGTACATGAAAAAAAATTATAATGTCGTATAATTGCAGCAGTTAGACAGATTACTTAGGCAAGTTTCATTGCCTTTACTAACAAAATTAGAGAAGCCCCATTTACCAAATTAAATAGTTTTTTTCCTCTGTGATGGCTTATTTGAACCTCCATTCTTTATATACATCTCTAATTTTTCTCAAACTTACGCTTCTGCAGTAGCCTGTACGCTGATCTCATTAATATTGGAAACCTTATTTTCTACTGTTACATGCTCAGTTATGTAGGAGTCTAACAAGATGTTTTTAGACAAGGTAGTTTTTCATGAAATGGTGAAAGTATAAGGTATATTCTTGGATTTAATTTAAGTTATTTGAAATTAATTGTATGTTGGCCTGAGGTGAGTGTAGCTGGTAAACATACAGTTTGTGTGAGCCTATTTAATAGACTGGCCGACCTCTGTCATTGACTCATCGGTGGATATTATTTTACTCGATTAGTTTCCAGAATAAGAGAGCATTTTTAAAAGCACCAGTGTGTCATTTTTGTCCCCCCTACACGTAACCATAGTTCATGAATGTAATATATCAGAACATTGATAGTCTAATCGTGGTTTGACTATCATAAGTACAGTTGGTAGTGTATTGTACTGTGTGAAGAAAGAACCCTTGTTTTACTCATACAGTAATATTAGTATATATCACAGTTCCTTACATTTTGTAAGTGTAAACTAATAGTAATTACTGTAGAAAAGTGAAGGGTATTGTTCTCTTTTTGTGATGGGCAGATCTTTTGAGGATGGCGCATTCTCATATAACACTTCACAAAGATAACTTCAATTCATTTCAAAAGTAAATTTTTTTTTTCGTTTGAGTTGTTATAGTCCAAACCAATGATATGATATTGTTTTGTATTTAATAGTTTGGTACCTTCACTTCTTATTTTTATGTTGTTTCGCTCCAGATTACTCCATCAATAAGAGCTCTGTTTAGAGAACCATGCCAGCATGTTGCTGAGGACGTCGTAAAAGCTCTTGGAGATCGTGCTATTGCAATTAGAACTCTTCACCACGCATCTCTGACCACTTTTATGAAGCATTGCAAGAACTCAACTCTTCTATTAAATCCCAACCTACACTCTTCCTCACCTCTAAACCTATACTATAGAAGTTGAAGTTTAAAAGCCCATGGAATTACAAGGGTGGCAAAGAAAAAGGCAATCTGCAAAACAGTAAACAAAAGTAAGATGATCAACCCATCAAAGAGAAAGACCGCTATCATGTATTTAGAATTCTCCTAGGCTCTCCTTTTTGCTGCTTTTGTTTCACTGTTAATAGAGACAACAACAAGACTTGACCTCCTGATTGAAGTAGTAGAGGAGTTGGGAAGGGCAACACATTATGAAAACTTCCATGAAGATACTGATATCAAAATTGTTATTACTTCTGAGATGGCAGATTCTGAAAATAATCAGGTAACTATTTCTGAGTGTGCACATACTGCAAAGCAACAAGATTTCACAGGCTGCTGTTTAATGAAACATTTGTTGATGTAGTAAAGATGATTTGAATGAGAAGCAGATGAAACGAGAGGAAATGAGAATTGAATTAAGAATTGGATATTTGCATTAAACTCAGACACTCAGGAAGCAAAGAAGATAAAGTCGAGGAAGGAGAGACTTGGTTGAACACTGATTACCATACGAGGAGTTTCACATCAATTTCTAATCTCAACAAATTGATTGAATTAGCCGTCATTGTTAGGGAGAGTGTCTTTCTAAATCTTCTAAATTCGCCTAAAATTGATTGAATCTATTGTTTTTTTCAAACAATAACGCAAACCCATTTCTACACTTGAATTACCCAATTAAACCAAACCATAACAACAGAAATTATTTAAAATAATGGAAAGCAGATTTGATTGTGAATTTTCATACCGTTGGAACAACACTAGCAAGTAGCAACACAAGCAATCGCAGCTGCCTTAGTTCCTACCCTAACCCCTTCTGCAAAATCAAAAACAAAATTGATAGAAATGGAGAAGGGGGGTTTAGGGGTTTGAGAATTTAGTAGTAATAAGTAATAACCTTGAACACAATTTTTGGAATTAAGAATTTGTAAACCTGGAATCACCCCCAAAGCATGTTAGTAAGGAGGAGAGAGATAGAGAGAAGAAGAAGTATAAGGAAGAAGGAAGAAGACATGGTTGAGAGAGAAAGATAAAAAGGATAAATTGAAGATGAATCAGTAAAGTTGCAGAAGATGAAGAACTGGTTAGCAGAAGATGAAGAACTGGTTAATGGGTTTTATAATAAAAATAAAGAGAGAAGAAGAACACTAGTTTGAGAGTGAAGAAGAAGAAGAGACTGTTTTTTTCTTTATCTTTAATGGTTTGATAGAGATCGGGGAGAAAAGAGATCGAGATAGAGAGAGAGGAGAGAAAAAGGAAAGCGGTTTCCATAAAATAAAAAAGGTGTCCGCTTTCCTTATTTTTGGTCTAGCTCGAAATAACGGGGAATCTGCTTTCCAAAGTTTTAGTTATCCAATTCGAACCAAACACCCGGAATTTGTACTTTCCAGGAAAATGTTTTCCTTTCCCACCTTTTCCCTTGAACCAAACATACCCTCTGTTTTATATGTGAATCCTTTCGTAGTGAATGCAATGTAAGTGTTCTCGCTAATATTATAGATTTCTAGCCATTGTTTATGGCCATTGTATACCTAGAAAACTTAAAAAGTTTTGTATTTTGTGAGGGAAAGTGTGTGTGTGCGTGTTTCAGTATAGACTATGTTTTTATAATTTTTCTTTCCTTTGGGATTTATCATGAAAATATAAAAAGATAATCCCACGGCGATATGCCATTGAGTTGTAAATAATACATGACTCAACTTATTCCTGCTTTACGTAGCTAATAACACGAGTATAAACCAACAACACCATGCCAATAGCAATTCTCTACTAAAGTCTGCCTCATCAAAGTATGCCAATACACTCGATGAATGTTTATACCCACTAAACTATATCAATCCCTATGATAGTAATCTCAGGATCATCTACTCCTTTTGCAATAAGTACATTAGCCTTTGAGCAACATATAATGCATTAAGTGATGCACAATATAAAAGATAACACAAATCCCGTTGCATAGCACGGGTTCAAAAATTAGTTGTTCAAAGTTTGTCAAACATGTAGATATCTTCTGTACAAATGGGTTTCCTAAATTTTGGTGGTAAACAAGCCCAACACAAATTTGGATGTGTTACTGGTTTAACTAAATAACCTGGCAAATCTTCATCTTTCATGCATAATTTAACGCCTTTGATAGTAAGTAATGGTGATACTCCATCAACAATTCAACATTCAATGTTGCCTAATCTTAGGGATATGCTTCTACATCACATTAGATTTGGAATATTAAAGAATTACGTAGATAATAGAATAGTGTGTGTCATGAGGACACCATGGATACTTTGCTTTACAATGAAGACTGAAACTTGCTTGCTTGCTCCCTGTACCTATGGTTTGTTTTCTTGAGTACTACATTCGTATAAAGCAATCAATCATGTATCCACACTCCATCAAAGAAGAAGAAAAGTAAAATTATCCATGGAGAATGAAGAGGATAAACAAAGTAGTAAAAAGGTCACATTTGCCCAACTTGACCAGCTTGAAACAGATATGGCCCTTGCTGTGGCTCTGCAACAACAGGTTTTGTTCTTTTATTATTCTTATCCAAAATTGTAGAATGCAGTTGTGATTCATAACAATGACTGATGTGGTTAACTTGTCAGGAAAGGGAGTTTATGAACCTTATGATGAGTGAAAGTGACTCTGAGGAGGATGGCAATGGCAGTGCTACTGGTGAAGAAGATTCATTTGAAATGTTTGATGATGATACAGCTTATGGTACGACACCTATAGTTATTACATACGTATCGTTAACATTTGTTGTACCATTTTTACTTTTTTTTTTTTTTGGCTAATCTACTGTTGGACGTTTTCGTTTAGTGGTTTTCTCTATTAGTCGTAGACTCATAGTTATCTGATCCTGAATGAAATTAGCAAAATAAGTTTTTTGTAATGTTATAACTTATAGCTGATAATAAAAAAGAATCGGTATTAAAACCATTTACGTGCTTTATTTTCCTGTGAAGTCAACCTCGAAGAACTTGAGGAAGAAGATGACAGCGATTATCAGGTAACTTCTTTTCTCAAAAATACATTCAAATTAAGGATATAGCCATACATTACAGTAGTGTGCATTTCCAAAGTAAAGTTCATATGAGATGACACATTCATGAGATCAATTTTTTAAGGACATGGAGGAAGATGATGTGGATCCAGATGAATTATCATATGAGGTAAGTTAAGTAACTGTAGGTCCTCAGATATTAAGAACTCGCTGTTACTGGAAAACATTTACCAATCACTCCGTTTTCTTTGCTTTGATATAGGACTTGATTGCATTAGGAGAAATAGTTGGAACAGAGAACAGAGGATTACCAGCAAATGAAATCACACATTATTTACATCCGTACGAATATAAGCGCCAACCAAATTGTAAAGATGTTGACCAGTAAGTCTTCTGAGCTCGTAAGACGCATGCATTATATAAAGGAGACATTGCTAATGGCTGCACCTGCTCTTATTCAGAAAAAAGAAAGTGCATTTAATTCTGAGTGTATGATGTTGTTGTTGCAGGTGTGTGATCTGTCAATTTGAGTATGAAGAAGAAGAACCAGTTGTTGCCCTTGGATGTCAACATGCTTACCATTCTGAGTGTATTAGCAAATGGCTTGAAATGAACAAGGTAGGCATATGAAAATGTAACAGTTCAAGGTTTACCTTCAATGATGTTGTGGTGCTGAGCCTATATAGTTTGAATATGCTGCAGGTTTGTCCCATCTGTAACATCGAAGTCTCCTCATCTCAATCTGTATCTGATAGGATTACTTGATGAAATGTCATAAAATATCAAATATATATATATGAAGGCTATTAATCACAATGCACTTCAGAATCAAGCTTATATTGATTTGATGACATGTTCCACTTGAAACTAGCTGAATTTGAAAGAGTTACCGAAAATCAACACCAAAGAAAGAGCCTAACTTTTATGCTACAAAACCGTAACCACAATGCAACTTCTTAAGAAGGGACAATTCAGTGAAAAAGAATGGTTTGTTCATAGATCTTCAAGATAGGGTTGTTACCTGTCTTATTGTCTACCTATGTCGATAAACTGTTACTGTTAAATAAGCAGCAAATAGAAATGTTAAGGGATTCTGAACAGAATAATGAGCAAAACTTCAGTTAATTGTATAAATGCCACAAACTGTACGGATTTTACAAAGTGATACAATGAACTCTTTCCAACAAAGCACAGCCATTTCAGGTGTTTAGTTGTTAGTTCTAGTACAAATTCTCAACATCTTAGTACAGTTTTTGGGTATACCATAGGTGATCATTAGTTGACAAGGTCCTGGTTACCAAATTCGCATTCACACAGAAACCAATGTTTCTGCCATATTCTACTGATGAGAACCCATAGTATTCAGGATGAGTAAATCCAAGCAACAAACACATCCATATGATTTGTGAGATCCACTGGACCCACTGCTAAGTTTCTTCTTGCTCTTCATCACTATGTAGCTCACCATCTATCATTACAACTACATCTTCCATCCTTGAAACGATGGTAGAAGCCTCCATCTTTCACAAAGATTTCCCTACCCTTGATCCTGGAGATGTGTTTCACCGATGTGTGGCAATCAATGCACATCAGTAAGTTCTTCGAGATACGGATGGGAAACTTGGCATCCAGCGTCATGAGACCAAAACATATGGCAAGTTTTTCAGTGTGTGAACAAGAGAGGAGATTAAGATTGTCGTTATCCTCAAAAACAGGATCAAGAGGCAAATATTTGAGATGTTGCATTGCACTAGCCAACTGACGCCACAGATCCATAATCTCCTTCAACTTGGGATTTAAAGATTTGCCCTCTTTAAAGGTATATATTGTGTGACCAACATCTATGGAGCTGCATTCCTTAACAGATGACAAGCTACAACCTCTGTTCAAATTAGTTGAAGACTGCCAAAGCTCATCCATGGAAAATGTATTGGTAAAAAGAATGATGCAAGGGGCCTTACTTGGTTCTAACTCAAACAGTGCTTTTGCTGCCCTTTCTCCTATTTCTGAATTTGAATAAATCTCACAGGCTTTTAGAAGTGTAGCCCATATACAAGCATCAGGCGCATGTGGCATTCTTTCTATTATGTCCAAAGCTTCTTTTAAAAACCCAGCACTGCCGACGAGACGTACCATGCATGTATAATGATCTAAATTGTGCTTGATTCCAAACGTCTCCATACAATTGAAATATTTCCATCCTTGTTCCAACATACCTTCACGAGTAAAAGCAGAAAGAAGTGCAGTGAATGTAGTATGATCAGGGTCCACACCCATCGATTTCAAATGTTCAAAGACATCAACAGCTTCTTTGGCCATTCCATGAATCGAATAACCAGAGATCAAGGCATTCCACACAATTATATCTTTTTGAGCTTCACAGTCAAATACCAATCTGGCTTCTATAATGCTTCCACATTTCGCGTACATATCAATAAGAGCACTTGAAAAAGCTGCAGTAGACTCCAAACCACTTTTCAAAATATAGCCATGCAACTCTTTTCCCAGCCTCAGAGATGCGACATACCCACAGGCTGAGAGAAGAATCATGAAAGTAATAGAACTTGGCTCATGGCCATCTCCTAACATTTTCGGGAAAAGATTTAGAGCCTCCTCCGCCTCCGTGTTGTTGGTAAGGCCTGCCATCAAAGTATTCCAAGATACTGTATTTTTATCCTCAATCTTATAGAACACTTTAACTGCTGAATTCAAATCATGACACTTTGCGTACATGTCAACCAAAGCACTCGACACAAAGATGTTAGGTTCTAATCCATTACTCAAGATGTAGCCATGGATCTCTCTCCCATGGCATAACAAATTCAAATCAGCACAAGCTGCAAGAGCACTGGTAGTGGTCACTGAATCTGGTTTAATAGATAAAGTTGACGATTGATTAGAAAAACATCTACAGGCTTTGGAATCATCCATAACCATGTTCATAATTCCTGAAGGTGATTGCATGATGCGGAACAACTTCAAAGCTTTGCGAGTAAGACCACATTGCTGAAAACCAGATATTACCGCATTCACTGAGATAACATTTGGCTTCAAGCCCATTTCAATCATATCTGATAGCAACCTGAATGCCTCTTCCTTTTGCCCTTTTCTCGCTAAACCGGACAGCAATGTGTTGTAGGTGATAACATCAGGCTTCAAGCCACCAGTTAGCATTGAGTTTAGTAGCACTGAAGCCTCCACCGTATTTCCCTCATTCACATATGCCATGATCATTTCATTCATTACAGCAGTGTTTTTGACTTCCATCTCCATGAACACTCTCTCTGCCAAATCCCTCCTCCAACAGTTGACATACATACCAATCAATGAACCCTTCACGAAGATGTTACCTAATAAGTCACGTTTAAGAGCACAAGTGTGCATTGACTTTCCCAAACGCAGATCACCCATGGCACCACAAGCAGGGAGGATGCATGCAAAGGTCACAGCATTTGGATTCTCATTTGAGCACATCATATGACCAAACACATCAATAGCATCTTCAAAGAACTCATTTTGTACACAACCCGAAATCACTCCATTCCAAGAATTGACTCCAGGCTTCAACCCTGTTTCTCGCATCTCATCTAATAAACGGAGAGCCTCATCAATCTCCCCATTGTGAGCAAAGCCCGACACCAATGCATTCCAAGAAATTACATCAGGCTTCACTCCATTTAACTGCATGGAATCAAACAACTTCATTGCCTCATCTATGTACCCGAAATCCATATATGCAGACACCATGGCTGTCCACGTAACTACATCTCTTTCTGTCATCAAATCAAAAACTCTCCTTGAACAACCCAAATCCCCACAATTTGCATACATATCAATAAGTGCATTTCCAATAAAAAGATCCAACTCCAACTTACTCCTTACAGCATACCCATGAACCATCCTACCAAAGCTCAAATTCTCTAAAGCAGAACAAGCCTTAAGAACAGAAGGTATAAGAAACTTATCTGGTTGCAAACCTTGATGAATCATCAACCCAACAAGTGAAATAACATCTTCCCATCTTTCTGCTCGAGAAAATGACATAATTAAAACAGCATAAGCAGGGACATTTCTGTCTGGAATTTCATCAAACAACTTACGAGCATCATTCAACGAATTCCCATTCCTCGCATACAACATAGCAAGCTTGTTACCCAACAAACTATTTAACTGTAAACCTGATTTAAAAACTTGGGCATGAATCTTTTTGGAATCAGAAACATGGGTTGTTCTTCTATTAACATTACAACAACTCAACAAATAAAGAACCTCTTCAACCTTGTTATTATTTTCTAATCTAAGATTCAAATTATAACTATTATTAGGAATTGAAGTGAAGTGGGCATTTGGGTTTACTTGTGTTTTATCTTCTAAACCAACATTTCTTGCTGTTGGAAAAGAAAATTTGGTTTTAAGATAGATGTTTTTGTTGTTTTTGAAAAATGAATAATTGGCGGGAATAATGTTTGAGAGGGAATTTGAAGGAAGGAAGTCGCACTGAAGTAACGCCATGACTTACACTCTTACATACATACCACACATGAAGTTCCGACCAGTTTCTTCACTTCTTTATAGTTCTCCCTATGACCCTATCCCTGCATTTCTTACTCCCATGGGCTAGGCTTCAGTTCAGCCCAAGCCCCTATCCCTGCATTTCTTACTCCCATGGGCTAGGCTTCAGTTCAGCCCAAGCCCTCCAAACTAGGGTTTGACAAGCTTGGCAGTGTAGTCGGCTGGGGGCTGGTCGCTTAGGGGCGAGGCACCACTGTTCTGATACTTTTAGCAAAAATTGATTGGCATTGTTTAGATGTTGTTATGAGCGTGAAGCAACTTAAATTATGAAAGTGCTGCCGAAAAAATCAGTTTTGGGTGGTTACATGACCAAATGAATATGTGGTGTTGATCTTACATTCTTACAAAACGCAGCTGCATTTGGAATCTTAAATTGCTGCATAGATACATTTAGATATTTCATAACAGATCTCTTCCTATACTTTGATTATGATTTTTGAAAACATTTTCATATGTGAATTCCAAGCTAATATGGGGCTAAACCAGTTTATAATGAGATCAGTAACTCAGACAGTAATGCTTGCGGATTTTGAACCCCCAAACCTCTGCTATAACCAGGTGAGCTCAACTGGCATCTGCCCAAAATCTTTACATATACAGTATATTATACATACATCAACAATGTTTGAGAACAAACAACAAAGAGCCTAAGAAATAAGAAACGTTTCAAGTTTTCAGAATTGTACAATAACATAAATAAGTAACTAGAACAAGTTCTGCTTATCATTTCAAGTTCTCAAACGTCTTTTTGTTGTTGATGGTGGTGGCGTTGTTGTTGTTGTTGTTGTGGAAGTGTTGGATGGGACGACGAAGGGGTGGTCTGACAGTTGGAACATCATAGAAGTTTCGAGCTAAGTTAACACAATTCAACCAATGCAAAATTTCAGCATTAGGATCTCTTTCCAAGAAAACATCATCCATTGTAATCTGCAAAACACCTCTAAAACCAGTAACACGACCACGAACTCTAGCAAGAACACCTAATTGAATACTTGTAGCATAATCTTGAGCCATATCGGCAATTAATCGAACATCTGATGGATTTCTTCTAGCAAAATAAGTTGAATTAAGTTGATTAAGCCAAAGAATACAAGAAATACAACCAGTTCCATCGTCGATAATAAATTTCAAATACCTGTCTCCTTTTCTTTCTCTACTTACTACCACACCAACAGTTTCAATTCTTGTAATTTGTTTTCCTTTTCTGAAAAACATAGTTGGGTCTGATGATGATGATAATGAATATGGTGTTAGAGTTACGAAGTCTGAAGCCAATAGTTTTACGCGAGTATTCTGCATCGAATCTCTTCTTCTTCTTCTAGATCTGTTGAGTGTTGATGATCGATTTTTCTTCAATGGAATTTGTATTCTTTGTGATAAACTGCAATGGCTGAAGATATACTAGTCAACAATGTAACACGTGAGTTGCACGTGCGACTTGCAACGGCTATTTCTTCTAACAATACAAATATCTAACGGTTAGCTTCCTTATCACACTCTTCACTTCCATTCAATATTCAGAAGCAAGGATGATCATTGAAAGAGTTATAACTATAGAGTATCTTCAACCATCAATGTCTCAACACCTCCTCTGCAAATTTCCCGATCAATCGGCTTTCGATTTTGATTATACTCAGAGTGGAATTTGGTCACCATTACTCCCTAGAGGAGGTCAGTTTACTTTATCTGATATTTCTCCATTGGATTTGAAAAGAAAACTCTTGGGTGATGATAAGAATGAAGAATTCCCACCGCAAGAAAAGCTTAAGAAAGTGGGTTCTAAGATCAAGAATAAGATGATGAAGGCTATGACCAAGAAGAAGAAGAAGAACAATGGGTTGGATTTTTCTCCAGTTATAGCTAGAAAATCATCTACTCCAAAGAAGGTAATCTTCATCTTCCTTTTTAAATCAAATTTCTTCAATCCCATTTGAAATTCTTTTTTTTTTCTTTCTCTTAATTTTATTTTTCATTCAATTTGCAGGTATGGAGAAAGGCTTTGAAAGCTGCATCTAAACCATTCAAGAAACATACAAGGTTGCACCTTCTCTAAGATTGCAGAATTTTCTAAATCTGGGAGATATTATTTGAAGTCAAATACTCAAATTCATCAATTAAATTGGTATTCCTCTGTCTATGCGTTGTTGTATTTAGCTTTGTATTTACTTATATATTGTTGTAGCAATTCACATTCAATATGAAGTCTAAATTTTTTTATGTTTGTCTTTGATTTATAAAACTATAGAGCCAACTTATCAAAGAGTACAAAAATACTGACAATTAGAGCAGTTCATGTTGCTTTCAATTAAGATCCATTTAGGGCTCATGGCTCAATCACAAGTTCTTCTGGTATAGCACCATAGAGATGAAACTAGTGCATGTGCCATAGTCGTATCATCTGTTATGTCTGCCAGAAATTAACCATTTACAGATATGGATGGATGGATTATGCTGTGCAATGTTATATATGAAAGAAGCTATCACCAAAGACAAACTCACAGAGTATCTGAAAAATAATGGTAACCATGTTAAACTGGAATATTAAGCAAGTAACAAAACTTTTATAATGAAAAAGGGACTGTTAAAAGCCTTTTTTGAAAAAGTAGTTCCTTGTACATCCAACACTTACAAGTTACAACACATTTGGTCCCAGTATAAAAAAAATCTCTGTGCTTTCTCACAAGTCCCACCTATGAAAAGTATAGATAAATTATATGGAGAATACTCCCCTAGATCTACTAAGAATGTCACAAACAACCACCACCAAACTAAAAAATGGTTGCACACAATCACAAGTCATAACTACTTGTTGTTCAACTTCTAATTTCCTAATTGCTTCCCAAGAGATAAACAGCGTATAATTGGCAAGCATGATTCGTATAAAGATAAAATACCCTCTATCTAAATCCTTCAAAACTGCCTCACGACAATTTTCTCAATGGAGTTTTACTAGATTTGGCTGTCAAATAGATAAACTTGTAAAAGACTCCAGTGAGATGTCGGACACTATTCTCTTAATTTAGATCATGGCACTCCAAACTGCTCCATCCCCTTCACCACACCTTTCGTGGACATCCTTCATCTTTTCCACCGATTTGCAGATTCCACTGCAGCTCCAATCAAATGATGCAATGCATACATTCCCTGCCTGTGCCTTCCATTCGCAGTCTATAAAAAACAACCATCCACTAAGACAGACTTTTTCCATGAAGACATTATAGTTAGATAACATGCTTTTCTAGATCATACCTGGAGGAGTACCACAACACATATTACGCTCATCAATGTGTTCGACTTCGAGTCCGATGAACCAAGAACCCAAGGAGACATCTTCATTTGCATACTTGTGCAATATGGGGCTGCATCAAAAACAGAAGACTCGGTCTTATCTCATGTATTAAAATGACATAAAATGATGCATTCCTATCACAAACTACCATATTGATTATTCCATTGTCCGACAAGTGGTGCTAGTTAGTTACCTTCCATATTGATCTATTTGGTGTAAAACAATAAGAACTTATAAGTTATGTCGATTTGTTCTTACACTAAAGGATGGCAAGTGCTGAATGCCATTAGATGATATAAACAGTATGTTGTGGCGTTGTGCACAGAAGTGTGGCCTAATCTCCATCATCATAAATAAAACAAGAAATAGCACAGATTTCTTACTGATTGATTGAAATGTATGTAGCTAGATCCTTTGAGATAGCATAAATCTGGCCAGTTGCATGTCTGAAGTACTTGTTCCCATCTTCTCCAAATTTCCAGTACTCAGGTTCATGGTACTTCACATTCCTACAAATGAAAATGTGTAGGATTTTTTAGACCACTAATGATGCCAATTTCAAATGCAAATGATAGAGATTCATTTCTTATTATCAAGTGTGCTTAGAGTATTACTTTTGAGAAAGAACAGGACCAGACTTCATACAACCCATATAAACTCTGGGCTTCGAACGGTGGCGTGCAAGGGTAGCAGCTAGCATACCTATAATGACAAAATAGAGCAGTATGAATAAAAATGCAGTAATAGAGCAGAGCGAAAATAATTCTACTAAAGCAGGAACTTGAGAACACACCCAAATTTACATGGACATCGTCATCCACCTTTACATAGAAATCGGCATCCCATTTTGCAACGGCGGTGGTGAAAAAGATCTTTGTTTTTGCAGATAATTCGTGATAGCCCTCAACATGTTCCTATTTAATGACATAAATTGATTCAGACCTTAAATATGACAGTTCTGTCACAATTTCTTTTCAACCTGCAGATGTTACTTGGATCACATACCAGCCTAATGAAGTCATTATGTTGTGCCTCCTCTGCATCAATAGCTCGATCTAAAATGCTATTGGATGTTGCACTGCATCATATAAGTGGTCATTCAAACGACAATGACAGAAGAGAAGCATACAAGACAGATTAAGATGATGAAGATACAAGCTCGTAAAGTCTTAATATTAAGATATCTGCAGTAACTTCAACACTATAAAATCAACAAAGAAAAACCGAGTGCCAGAGGTCAACTTGAGAACACTAAAACCATCATGTAATGATGTTAATTATTGATTTATTACCTTCCATTGTTCAAACACAAAAAAAGGCAGGTTTAAAAAATAGGGGAAAAAAACGAAGGAAAAGGGTTAAAAATGACTTTTGAATGGTCTGAAATATGGAAATTAATGAAGAGTTTCAACTAAATTAGGCCAGAAGCAATTAAGCCATTATTGATCTATACCACAATTTATCTGGTTTCTACTTCCAGTTTATTTTGGTTTTAATGATCCGTCAATTTTATATTGGAGTAGAATACTTTATCTATTAGAGTAGAATACGTTAATTGAAACATTCTTCCGTAACCAACTATACAATATTTATCACTTTATATCTACATGTCAATTATTGGTTCATTGCTCATAGCACCTATGATCTCAAATACTATTCAACAACCTACTTCATCCTTTCCACTCGTATATTATAGTACTACACTACAAGATTAGGGTGCATTAACTACACACGTAGTTTAGAACCTTGCTTCGCTTATACAAGCAAAACTCAATCGACTCTTGTTTTATATGTTGTCTATTCCCACAGAAGATAGGAAACCGTTTTAGAGCATTTACCATAGTGATAAATTTATATCTAGGTGTGATTACTTTTATTACGGCCATTACTGTGATGAGCTTTGTTATAAAATTTCTTGTCGAGTACTTGAATAGTATATTCATGAAGAGTCCATCAAATATGGATGCAGAGTTCAGTCCTTCTAGGGACAATAAAATTCTCTTCTCTCGCACTTATACAATAGTTCTTAAGCAACTTTCGTGACTAAAATGAAGATAGATGGTGTTCCATTAAGATGACTACAAAATAGTATAAAATGAACCAATGTATATAAGTGATTCACCTGTGACCAATCATGAAACGGATGACAATTCCTTTCTCTTTCTCTATTCGAACAAGATCCTCCCCTGATCATGAACATAAAGTAAGCTTTTATAATATTATGGACTAGTAAAATCACAGGAGACAGTACAAAACAAGGGGAAGATTGAAAAGACTACCTTGTGGCATCCAGGTAGCCCTTAGAGAATCTCGCCTCTTCCTACTGCTAAATGCAGTGTTTATACCAATAACCACAAAAGCTTTCTTCTTTGGTGAGCTATCATGGGTAGAAGAGTTTGATGTAGCAGGAGAATGTTCAGAGCTTCCCGTTTTCTGAGAATTACGGGTAGCAGCCAGCTCCATCTGAAGTGAAGAGATTGTATTGTCTAGAGTGCTGAAAAAAACAATTTGAAAACCCAATAAATCCCTTGGTTTACTATTCGAACAAAGTATATAAAACAAAACGAACTGTATACTTACTGAATTGCTGCATGGGTTTTATAAACCTCGCCCATTATATCCTTATCCTGTCCAAGCATCTGCTGTATGTTTATAATGAACGAATATGAGAATCTGAAAATGCGTTGTGCATTTAAGAGATGGAAAAGAAAAACATGCTCAACCTGCTTTTTGTTACAATCATCGGATACAACTTTGAGCTCTTGTTCTAGATGTTGTTTTGAAGCGACTTGCTTGTCTGACATGGATGGATCCCATATTCTACAAAACAATTTCACATTCTTAATCAAAATTCTGCAACCTTGCAATAGCTTTAAATAGATTTGAATACCTAAAATGTGGATGCTCTTACAAAAACTAAAATAGGAAAGTAGGATCTTAGGCATTGGTTGGTGCATTTGTGATATATTGTGAATAGGTCTATAATCTAATGGATTCAATTAGAAGAAGTTGGATGCTATTAGCTTCTACAGTTTCCACAAATAACAACCCCAGTTAGAATAAATGTAAGGGTTTATAGACAAAGGTGGTGGGAGTAGATTTAGTGATATTTCAGCAGTTCAGGTATCCAAAGTTACCAAATTTAAATAGATATGGCATAAGAATCATTTATCCTGTTGTTGGTATTGAATATATGAAGAAAAAATCAATTTGAAGATATGAAAAAAAAAACCTTTCTAAAGATAGAAAATTGAGCTGGAAGAAAGAGGATTACCTTGTTGTGAAGAGCATTCCAAGAGCAAAACTGGCTATACAGAGAACAAAAATCCATTTAACTGATATTTTCTCTGAACTGCTATTTCTGTACTTCATTTTTCTTGTAAAAAAAAAAAAAAAAGCTTTAAATTTTAAAAAATCAATCTTTTTGAATGTTTTTCTCTGAACTGCTATTCTTTAGATCTTTGGGGCCTCTCTAAATCTCCTTCTCCTCAATGGGTTTTCCCTCTTTTACTCTTTTCTCTCTTTTTTTTTTCCTCCCCAATGAAAAAAAAAAAAAAAAGACAGAGAAAGCAAAAGAGGGATGGATGACGCGTTAAAAGGGTCAAAATTGAAGAAAAACAAAAACAACTATTCAAAAAAAGCCTTTGATGTGAAGATGACTGGAAAGTGGAAACTATCTTCAGAGAAACTGTAATAAATCAAATTCAAAAGACAAGAAGACATCAACGGTGTTGTGATAATGGTGGTGGTGATGGTGATGGTGGGGACCCATCATCCACATCGTATCTTCTTTCTTTGTTTTGATTTTAATTGGGTTGGAAAAATGTCAGGAAAATGTTTCTTGTCTGAAACCTCAACCTCAAGTCATCAAGACTCAAGTCGTCCTCTTCATCTCATATATCAGTTTTGCTTTGTGATCTGCAAATACTGTTTCTTGCTTTGTTTGTTTATATATACAGTAGTTTGGAGTTTGGAGTTTGGAGTTTGGAGTTTGGAGTTTGGAGTCACGAGTTTGGTTTTGTGAGTAGATGTGTCAGCTTTTTAGGATTTATGTCACCATCTCGTCTTTAATTTAATCATTAAACAGAGGTCATGCTCATCATCATCCTCGCTCTGATTATATCAATAATAATAATAATATATATTATATATTATTGTATAATTTTGTAGTATCACTATATCATATACTTTTTTTCAAACCATTGAATGAAGATCTGTTTTTAAAAGTAGAGTAACATCTATTTTTATGTAAAAATGTAACTTTTCTTTGGTTATGTAACTGTATATTATTATTATTATGGCTTTAATGCTATTACCAATTCACCATGAATGCTTTGAAAACATATTTCAATGAATATTATCCAACACCAAATCAAAATCAAAACACATTTATCCAGGTTCAATGAATATTAATATATTATTAGACTCCTTAATCGTGAGGAGGTGAAATTGGCATGCCAAACAATGATGCCAATAGTCCAATACTCAAATGTATGTTCACTTTTATTAGGCTAGCAGCTATGAATCTATGAAAAGGGTAAAGTATAGTTGAGCTTAAACTGGTAGTGTCACAAGTCTTACTTGTGAAGATATGTTGTTGTGTGCTTGTGAATAAGGTGTAGGCAATTTCGGTATGTACAGACTTGGTACCATTGCTAGTTGGTACGACTTTTGTATTATGTGTAAGTTGAAGCCCATGTGTTCTGCTCCTGGCACATTAACTTAAGATGAAGAAGACAAATTACTGTCTTTGGGCAGGCAGGCAGCCAGGCAGGGCATCTAAGAAGAAACCAATAATTGGCTACAACTTAGTACTAACCAAAGATGGGAGATGATGTCCAGGTCTACATGACAACCACTACTGCTGTGTATCAGTGTATGTGTATCCATAGACTTTATTATTAGTGGTTTTCCTTAAAATCCAATAGCACAACTCAATCTGGTGATCGTTTATTTATTTTCGAAACAGCTAAAACAAATAAGCTTTGTTAGTTATGGAATAAACAAAACACAGTACACAAAGAAACCGGGTAAGACAGACCATTTACACTGCAATAACACTATAAAGTATGATGATGATGTTGAATGACCAAACAATTATATTAGGATTGGATAAAAAGCAATACTAATACTACAATAATAGACTGGCCAGGTTGGAATTAGATCTGTGCCTAAAACATAGAATGAGTATGATGAAGCCATGAAGGTGCAATGCTAACTGTTGCCGGCATTCCAACAAATTAAAAAAAAAAAAAAAGTAGAACTGTAGAACAATAAGCTGAAAATGAACTTTTCCCACTCCCTACTGTACAAATTGATTTCAACTAATTCAATACAGAAAATTCACTTCATCTTGAACATAACACAAACCAACTCATATGATGATATCAAGTCAATTGGGACAGCCATTTTCATCGAGAAAAACAATTCTGGGAAACACATAAGAAACTCCTATTAGATGTATGAATTCTTAAGAACACATGGCAGTTAAACACACTGTTTCACACAATAGAGCAATATTCCAAAAGCACTGATGATACCAAAGTGAATATAAAGCACATACATTCCAACTGACAATACTGATGAACATACTACTGCAGTTCATATTCTAAACACCAACACACAAACCCCAAATAGGCATTATTGTAACGACAGCGGATCAAGGACACAGAATCAAATAAAGAAGAATGAGCAGAGAGAGAGGCTAATTATCCTTGTTACTCAGATTCAGACTCTGCACTCTGGAGCCATTCAATAAGAGGCTTTGTATTTTTCCAAATCTGTGACTTCCTGTTTGCACTTCCCAGACCTTCTTCATATCACTTTACTATGTACTCTTCCTCCAGCACATCAGCATCATGCAGTGTTTTCAGAACCATGGCTACATCTTTCACCACATCTGGTTTTGATTTCCTCCAGAAATCATCTATAGCCCTCAGTAGAAGCATCTGTGCCCCGTCATTCTGCACAGCAGCTGCAAGGTAGTTTTTCTTCCTGCTTACCTCCTTCGAAAAGCCTTTTGCAACACCCTGAAAGAGGGCCTCAAATAAAGCATTCATTACCTCTTCAGGACTTCCCTTAAGGGATGCCAGAAAAGACTGCATCCGGCTCGCAGTGCACCCCTTCCTCAGATTCCCTTGGATCTCCTCGACTAATTTTTCATGTATGCTACCTTTGGGATTCTCATTCCCATTCTCATCGCATGGTTTAGCTTCAACTTTCTGTTCAGATTCCTCGGTACCATTCTTCATTATAGTTACAGCTTTCATTGATGACTTTGGCTTCTCCTTTTCTGGCTCAGTGGGGGAAAGCATAACCATTTCAGCTGTTACAGCACTTAACTGTTCTTGAATACGCTGACGAGCTGCTTCTTTAGATGTATCAGTTTGCCATTCAACATCATCATCGTCGTCAGCAACTTCATTCTCGTCACCTTGACTTCCATCAGGTGAGTTGTTATCCTCATCAGAAACAGCTTTCTTCTTATTAGCCACGCCAGCCTTGACACCATCTTTGCAAGTATTCCCAGCACCTTTCTTCTTCAGCTTTTTTAGCGCCTCATCAGCAACCTCTCCTTCCTTCAACCGTTCCTTCTCAGCTCTCCTCATTGCCTTCTTGTCCCTTGAACCCTTCTTCTGCTCAGGAGGGTTCTTGAGTATGAAGGTGGTGAGCTTATCGCTCATGTCCACATCAGACACAAATCCACAGGCAGCACATTTCAGTTGAAGCATCTGGGCTTTTGTGATTATTATTTCAGTCTCAGGATTCTTACATTCTTTGCACTGCACATACTTTTTTATAAAGTTTTCAAGAAGCCCAGCCAGCTTAGCTGTTTCATGCGCTCCATTTACAAGAGAAACTCCAGTCTTCTCATCAAACTTTGATTGAGCTCCAAGTTCACAACCAAAGTACTTGGTGATATAAGATGCAGGCCTGGCCAAAGGCTTAGCAATATCAACCATATTGACCAATTAGTCTTGATGCCATTTCCTCTGCCTTCTATTTTGGTTATCATCCTAGGCATCTTATACCTATAGAAGGCATCATCTTTGTTCCCAGCTCCTATATTTTGCAAAGCCATCCTGGTATCGGCACGGACACACCCAACAGAAATATCAAAGAGAGCAGATGCTGCTGTTAAAGATGGCAGTTGCAGTAGGGTCTTCTAGGAAGAAGTTCCTACCTCTTAATTCAAACTTTGCAGTTGACAAAGGTCGCATACAGTAGCAACCCCAAGAATGTATAGATTCCTGATATGGCTTGAAATGCATACAAGCAACTTTATCAAACAGATGTATGTTTCCTTTTCTTGGTGTAGGACAATATTCTCCAAGCAACCCAATAGACCCCCAAATACGAAATGCCCGTTCAAACATATAAGAAGATTCAATACCACCCTCCACTTTGACAATCTGCAACTTCCGCAGATGAATCTGCAATGCTCTGGAACAGCGAAAAAGAGTACAGTTATAACAAGAAATGAAATCTAAGCCACTAAAATACAAACTAAGTAGAGAAACTCTGACAAACCAACTACAAGTCAGGTTGTAGATTGAATATGCAGCTCAAATTTGGTACTATGCTTGATATTTGTTTAAACTAGTATCTATAAAAATTTCCTACATTGTAATCATTATGAGAAATGGAGAGAGATAAAACAGAGAACAGAGAGAGAAAGGCAACCATATGTCAGACCATTTGTTGTTCCTAGACCACTAACAATACTTGATGAAAAAGAAGAAATGAACAAAGTAAGCAAGAAAGAAACACTCGCCCAACTTAATGCATAATAGATATAGAACTGCAAAATTACTACAGAGAGAAACATATATAACTTCAATATAATGGTTGTCTCAAATGACTATCAGTAAACAAAAACAATACAGGCTCTTTGATAACTGTTGCATATATATAGTAACATTACATAACATGCAAACATGTATCTCATAACTAGTAAGTAAAGCACTGTCTGATATAACAGAAGTTATTTTGTGCTATCGACTTAATGGACAATTATCCGCAGAGTAGGCTTTAGGTGCATAAGGATATCAGTGATTCAATATCATTTTATAATACTAAATCAAATCAATGGCCAAACTGTATTCTTAACCAAAAGTATATAAACAGAAAAAAAAAAAAAATATCAGATTTGTTAAACAAAGTAGGCCATGAACTACTCCTTCATGGCCATGGTTGGCATAAAGCCATAGAGAAAAGAGATGCATGTGTAATAGGTATCAGTCAAACCTAGCAATCCATGCGCTATTGAACTTGGATGGTTTTGTGGTAACTCTTTAACCAAAAAATGAGATACATATGCAATAGCTTTTAGTTGGACGTCTACTGATTACTCTGTGGCAGAAATTGAATTCAGTCATACCTAAATCTTTGAGAATCAAAAGCTGTATGATTTCATCATTGTTCGTGGTTGGAATAATAGTAGAAAAATTACAATAAAAATATGACCAAAGTCAATAGTAAAACATATGCAAACATTTTCTGTTTGACATAACAATGCAATCACTAAGGGTCTATTTGATTCAGGGGGGAAAAAAGTTTACCGGGAAATAGATATACCACGTGCAAATATTCAGGAAATAAAATTTTGATAAAATAGTTATAATGCTACATTGATGATGAATTTTTTTGGAAAATCATTTAAATATGTTTGTAGTGAGAGTTCGACAAAATTGAGCTCCAATTTGTCCCAACATTTTAACTTATCATGTCGTTTTAAATATTTACCGCTTATTTTCCATTTAATCAAACATGGGAAATTGAAATTTCCCGGAAAATCTATTTCCCGGAATCGAATCAAACAGACCCTAAGATGTAGATTAACAAAACACTTTTTTAAAAATTATAATATAAATGAAGTCTTCAATTTCAAATTTTTTTTTTTTTTTTTTTATTTCTTGGATTAAAATTTATTAAACAATCTAGATTCAATTAATAAAACAACGATAAAAAATCTATCAATCGATAAGAACAAACGAGTAGTGAAATCTATCGAAACAGAAAGAATCAATTGAATAAACAGAAATCATGTTAATGTTATTATGTTACCTTGATGATGAAAAGGTTTGACTGAAAGAAGAAACCCTATTACCCTAGCCTCTCTCTATCTCTCTTTCTTGTTTTCTTTTCTTTTCTCTTCGGTCGAAGAAGCAATCGGGCCTGGGCTAGACCGATCGGCCCATTTGATGACACGTCGTTATAACGATCGATATTGTTAAGTGTTAACCATTCTTCCTTCCGTCCAGTTTAATCAACTTTCACTTGTTATTATTCTTCTTCGTTGATCATCAATCTCACACATCAACCAATTAAATTCAAAGAAGAGAATTATAGAAGAATAGAGAGAATGGAGAGCAACAGCAACTCCGATGGGTTTGGTTCATCAACAGTACATTTTCTTGAGAAAATGCGACATCCTTCAGCTACCGATTTTGTTAAATCTATCAAAAGGTGTTTTATTCTTTCTTCGGGTTTCACTTTGTATTTATTTTTGCTTACTTTAATTATTTGATTTCAAATTGATTTATTCATCCATTACTTAGAATACAAAATGTTAAACAAACAACTTTTGCTTCTATTTTTACAGCTTTATTGTGTCTCTTTCAAACAATCCTCCTGATCCAGAGAAGGATAGTGCTACTGTACAAGAATTTCTTGCTAAAATGGAAGGAGCTTTTAGGGCTCATTCGCTTTGGGCTGCTTGCTCAGAGGAAGAACTCCAGAGTGCTGATGAAGTGAGTTTTTTTTTTTCGGATTCTTTAAGAAACATTTATACGATAAGATGTATAAGGATGTTGAGGTTCTAGGACTCTACATTTAATGACTTCCTTTTTTCGTTAATAGATAGTTGTCAAATTAATCATTGTATATGTTGTACGTGTGCAGGGACTAGAGAAGTATGTGATGATAAAGTTATTCAATCGTGTATTTGCAACACATCCAGAAGATGTAGAATGTGATGATAAACTCTTTGAAAAGATGGCTTTAGTTCAGCAATTCATTCGACCAGAAAGTTTGGATATTCAGCCTGCTTTTCAAAATGAAAGTTCATGGTTGGTGAGTGAATCCTTGTGCAATTCAGGGTTTTTCTTTTTTTTTTTCCTGCCCCTTAAACTGATATTGTTGTATACATGGGTGATAAAGTGTTTCATGGTTGTACTTGGAACCTGCTTTAGGATTTGGAACCCAGGCAGATTCTCATTCTCTACACAAGTTTATGTATTGAATGTATCATGTGTACAGTTTGGAATTCTTTACCGTAAAACTCTGTAAACAAAACATTATAATTGGTCTGGGTTACGATAACAAAGCTTCTTCCCTGACTGATTGTTGCTCTCATGAGACTTTACCTTTTCTTTCAACAACCCAGAACATTTGTAGTCTTCCCTACTGATGTATTCAATAACATTCTTTTCAGAATTGCACTTTGTTCACTAATTTAGGGATAAGAGCCACTTTTTCTTTCTGCTAAGTCAGTAGATTGCAGTTGGCTGAAGTGTGCATTGACTTGTGAGAACTAGAGAGCTTGTATCAGTACTTTATCTCGAACTAGTGAGATCTTGTGCTGAATTAATTGTGAAACTTACTGCAGCTTGCACAGAAAGAGCTCCAGAAGATCAATATGTACAAAGCACCTAAAGAGAAACTTGTGTGCATCCTCAATTGCTGCAAGGTCATTAACAATTTATTGCTAAATGCTTCTATCGCTTCAAACGAGCATCCTCCTGGAGCTGATGAATTCCTTCCTGTTCTTATTTATGTGACATTAAAGGTTAGCTTTTCCTTTTGATGGGTAGTTTGCCAGAATATTGTGCTGCACATAACATTGTCATGTTTTACTGTTGCTAGCCACAAACTCCTTTTGTCTTGGGCCCTTGTCTTACTTAAATTTTCATTTTATTTTATTTTTTTTCATTTTGATGTCTTTCGAATTGGAGAATGGCTATACATATATCCAAATAATAATATATACATATGAGAAGCATATTATTTGTACTTAAATTGTTTCCCTGTATTCATAACCCAATGCAATAAATTTTTCCCTGTGCAGGCCAACCCTCCACAGTTGCATTCAAACTTGCTGTATATACAACGCTACAGGTGTCAATCACGATTAGTTTCAGAAGCAGCTTACTTCTTCACAAACATGCTCTCTGCAGAGTCTTTTATCTCAAATATTGATGCAAAGTCACTTTCAATGGATGAGACTGAGTTTGAAGAGAGCATGGAATCTGCTCGATCTCTCCTTTCAGGCCTTGCGACAACTCCAGAAGGTGAAGGTGCACCTAGTGATATAGATCGTGATGATTATGGTTATGCTTCAAGGACAGAATCCACAAAGTCCAAACCACAATTGAATGACAAGAATAAACGAAATAGTATGTCATTTCTCAAGGGACATCTGCCGCAAGCATCTTTGAAGAAAGACAAAGAGGAACCAGGCATCAATCATCAAGCTTCGATAACAAAAAATCTCTCTATCTCA
Organism: Aquilegia eximia; assembly: GCA_023053565.1. Classification (NCBI taxonomy): domain Eukaryota; kingdom Viridiplantae; phylum Streptophyta; class Magnoliopsida; order Ranunculales; family Ranunculaceae; genus Aquilegia; species Aquilegia eximia. The sequence continues at coordinate 21,611,677 of JALIGU010000003.1, forward strand.
GATTTAGAGAAGAATGGAGCTACTGAGATATTGAAAGAAGCAGAAGTAAACAACGCCTTCCACGGGTACCCTTATCTATATGCACTAGCAGGCGATCTCACAGTCAATGATGTAGAAGACCTGCTTAATAATTACAAGCAACTAGTCTTCAAATATGTCTGTCTTTCTAAAGGGATGAGTGTTGCTCCTCCATCTCTTCCTTTACCTATATTACAAATGCATACACAAACAGATGTTGCAACTCGGAAAGAAACTGAAATCGGCACGACGGTAGAAACCAATAACAACAATGCAGATGCTGATAGCAAAGATTTCAGTCCAGATGAAGATTCAATTCAAGAAACAGAAAATTCTGAGTCAAAGGTGACAGAAGATGAATCAGTTACACCTCAAGGCGAGGAAAAGGATGGGATCTCGCAATGATGATTGCTGCCGTGAAGTACTTTCAGGTTTATACATTACTAGTCCAATTTCAATTTTGCTCTAGAATGATAAATCAATTACTTCTGTAAGATGGGTAGCAACAAGAAACTCATTTGTAATATCTCCCTTGTGCATATTCTGGTGCCCAGTTTCTCTTATATGAATTAATTAGTTTGCAACACATCTAGAACCATTGCTGAGTAACTTGGATAATTTCTAACCTGGTTTGATAATCAACTACATATTTTGTGCTTTGCAAATATCCTAAATAGCTTGTTTGAGAGTATCACCCAACAGCAGGATTTACTCTCCTAATTACTGCCTTGGCTATGCCCAACTGCCCAAGACGACTTGGGAGGATTAAGGTTTTTTTTTTTTGGGTTTTTGTTTTTGCTGAATTGTGAAGATTAAGGTTAATTAATGTTTCTACTTTCTAGGCAGTTGTACCCACATCTTATATTAATATTCTTAACATATTGTTTCTATGAAAATGACTAAATTAGAAAGTTGTCGGAGAAAGTTCTTTTATATTTACCATCAGGAACTCAGGTACAGTATTACCGTATAGCTAGTTTAAAAGTTCAATGTGGAGGTCAGGTGGGGTTGGAAATGGATGTTGGAAAGGGTAGAGTTGCAAACGAGTTACTACTTACTACTACAATAGTCTTCTTCTTTGTTCTCAGTGATCAGTATTGCACCTAATTCATCCAGATTCATGTAAGTGACCCACAACTAAGTAGTTTGTAAACTTGCCTAAGGAGAAACAGGAAGACATGCTTAAGGGAAGGTAAACCGAAAAAATTAGTTTGAGAAGCTTTATCCTCTATTGACAACAAGGAATCACCAAACTCTGCAGACACAGCACAAGAAAAACAAAATCATGCAAACTCCTAAGACTCATTTTGCTCACCTATAGTCCTATACCCAACAAGAAAACAAGATGGGGAGAAAAATAATTAAGAATATTGCTAGCACCAAATAACTATTAACTGAGGTTATCATATTTTCCTATGCTTTAATCTCTTAAAGTTACAATCTAGAAGCCAACAAAATGGGAGAAAACCCTTTTCCTGTGGTTATATTTTTCTGTCAGTGACTCAGTGCCTCAGTGGAATCAGCTCTACATCTTTCTCACACTATTAGAAACTTCTGACATGTAAGAAAGTGATAAATATATCCTCCTCAATTACAAAATTACAAGAATACGGGGAATGACTACCATGCAATGCATCTCAGATCGGGAAGGTTGCAGTGCCCTCAAATTCCCTCCTTATAATCTCAAGAACTATCTCATTCCACGTGTCAACTGGGCCTGGCATGCACCAATGCAAGCAATCCTGGGGTGGTGGCTCCCCATGAGGACCACGTTTTGTGATTTTATTCGGATCTGGATTTCTATATGGTCCTGGGTGACCATCATGCCTATACGAAAATGCCTCTGTGATGTCCATCAATCTCAATTTTGAGCGGTTTGTCACCTTCTTGATCGCTTTTTTAAACCCCATAACTTGTTTCTCATGCATAATATTTGTAAAGCCATTTTCAACTAGATGCCCCTCCACAGCAGGGCTTGATTTCCCAGTACATGAACCACCTGTGTTCCAGGCACCACCTTCGTAATGATCAGGTGAATAGGATCGAACTATGGTCACTCCAGTGTAATTTGGATGAGTTCCAAGAGCACTGAGAATGGTCTCTACAGATATTCCAAATGCTTCAATGTTGTCGATTTTCTTTGGACGGTTCTTGTCAGGCCACCACAGCTGCCCCCCAACAATCTCATTGTTCAAAATATAGACAGATTGCTTTGCGAACCAATGACCAGAAGAGAGGACAACCACATCGAAACCTGGGACTAAATCCATGAAGCCATCATCAGGGGCATCTAGATGGAGCTTGACCACTCCAGCCGGAGCAAAATCAAAGGGTTCCGATGTCTGGTGAACAAGCCAAGATGACCATATACGAACAATGTTTACAGAGGTTGACTTAAAGGACCATCGCTGCATTCGTTTGTTCCCACGATTTTTTGGAACTTCCACCTGAATATATACAAAAGACAAATGTAAACACCTTCCAAATAAAAAATGAGAATTTAAAGCCGTATAAAGTCAACATGATCAAGAAGGCCTAAAACCCAAAATGCATGATATATACAAGATCAATATATTAATTGTTTTGACAAGCACTTGAAAAAATAAACGAAAGACAACACAGCTATCGAGTACTTAAAGTTCCATCCAACAAGCAAATGAAAAATAACTTTTAACATGGAAGTGAAGTTTTCCTGTTGGCACTGAAATGAAAGGAGATATTTTCCAGCTCAGTAAAGCCATGGTCCCAATAAGCTAAGTAAACCTCTCCAGCTACATTTCAAAGTTGACATTTTCCAAATCAAACCAACATCTCTATTGAAGAATAGTAACTGGCATGCAATAGAATAAAGCTTAAATGGTGAATAAAAGAGACCTTCAATTCAAGCCTCACCAGTTATATTTTGAAGTTGACATTCTCCAAATCAAAGTAACCTCTCTATGGAATAATAGTAGCTGACATGTAATAGATAAATCCTTTTGTGGTGAACAAAAGAACCCTTAAGCTTGCATGACATAAGCTTAGGTTAAAATCGGTTTCTCAAGGCCCTTGTTGCAGTTTATGATTAAATTAGACTAGCACAAACTTCAGTATACAGTTAGGTGTTGATGATGTTCAAATTGCACTCTATAGTAACTATAACTCTACAAGTGATAATAGAATTTGTCTTTCAGTGCTTCCTACAAAACAAGCATTAAGACTGGAAACTGTTCATGTTTCAAGTACAGTAGTGGAGTTTGTGCAATATAATGTAACTCAACTCAAAACAGTTTCTACTGTCAGCCTACGTAAACATCACTTAATAACTTTTTGATTCTGAAAATGTAGTGCTGTAATATATATATAAGAAAAATAAAAAGCTTTCAAATTGTAATATAGACAAGTGATAGAATTCCCATTTCTTGTTAAACTGCTTGTGCATTGTTTAATAACAATACATACGGAATACAGTTGATAGAAACAGTATAAATTTATTTGTTTTTTCCTACTAAATCATAAGACTTGTCAGTATTAACTTTTTAAATACCAAACAGATGATCTTTGCACAAGTACTCTTCTGTAAACCACGTTCTAGAAGCTTTAATCGAAATGTAAGACATCATTTTAAAATGGTTAAGCAAGTGTAGTCAGTTGATTTGCTACTGAAAATTGATATGCATAAACACAAGGCGCAGAAAGACATAATAGATATCAATAGATCATCAAAATCCTACAGAAAAAACTATCTGTTAGAAGAGCAAGTTATCGCACATTCCCTATTTGCACCGCATTGGAAATCCAATTCAAGAATTAAACGTTGCACTACCTGCCAAAGAATGCATAGCAAAGATTCCATCTGGTTCCGGGCAACAGAATCACCAATAAAAGCCAGTGTTTTCCCTCTCATTAACTCTAAAAATTTCTTGGGATCAAAACGTGGGAGGTCACATTGAGTAGGTTTCCAGCGCCAGTTCTCATAATCCTTGTCAGGCCGGCCATTTCCTTGACAATTCTGCATTTGTGTCAGGACAGGACATGTGTTGTTTGTGTATAGCGGCCCAGATGAATCATAGAACCATCTTCCAGAGTACAGATCACAACTACCTAACAAACCAAACCAAAGTAAGGTACTTCACAATCTCATTAATAAACAAGATACGAAGAACTGAAGAAGCAAGTCAAATACTGCTGAAAAGAATTCACCGAATAAAAGAAATTGAACGAAGAAAGAGGAAAACAAAATTAGATCTCACAAAAGTAATGTGATAAAACAAGCAACTTCAAAGTCGTGACAGAAAGAGGCCACATGACCATCTCTGGACATAATGATTATCCTATCATCTTAATCAACTCTCTAAATAAATCATTCTTACCTTCATTAGACAAAAATGTTCCTACTTCAATCGCTTAAACCTCAGAGATATGTTACATGTGTTAATGGTGATGTCAAAGTGAAAATACGGTTAGTGGAAGTTAGTGCCTCCCTAATCCCATAATCTTGATTTGCAAACGAGAAATAAACCGTGTAATATTTTTTGATTAAAAATAGCCAAATAGGTTATAGTAAAAAAACTTAATTAAATTTTTTTTACCCATTAAACAATAACATTATATTAAATCAAAAAGTGTGAAAGATGGTCACCCTAGCCATTTACTAGGCATCCACATCAATTTATAGCAAAATCTAGGTTCTCCCATCTGCACATAATGTCATCGAAGTGCACAAATCTCATTGTGGGTCGAAAGAAGTATCAGATACCATTTACTCCCAATTTCTCTCCTTCCCATTAAAAAATCTGTGATGTCATTCTAACCATACACTCCAACGAAGCCAACTCCATATCAGTTTCCCCACCATGGACAAATCTCTACACTTCCAGTTCTTAAGCAGGTGTCCAACCCTGTTGCAATTAAGAACCAAAGAAAATTGGGTTAAGTCTTCCAACCATGTTGCACCATAGACCACACTTTTCGAAAAGTTGACATGAAGACCTGAAGCAGCCTCAAAAAGGATGCAAATCGCTCTGATGTTTTGAATCTGCCCAGGTGTCCTGGTTCCTATATTACAGTGTCTTGGTTCCCATATTACAGCCCGTAGTAAACCAGTTTCCATATTACAGTGTCCTGGTTCCCAATTAAGAACCAAAGAAATTTGAGATCAACTTTAAAAAAAATGAGTGACACTGTAATATGGGAACTGGTGTACTACGGGCTGCCGCTCTGAAAGCTTCAATTAATCCCACCTTTGCTTTCATCACCATACAAGACAGAGCCTCCACAACCAAAGAGAATAGCAAAGGCAGCACAGGCCTCGTCGCAGGTCTTTATAAGTACAGAAATGTCCAACCGCAGATCCATTTATGAAAATTGATATTTGTTCTGTACAGATACTAGCATGCACTTTACCCCCAAAGCCACACTTCCTATAAATGAAGTCAAGAAATGACCGGCTTACGGAGTCAAAAGTCTTAGAGAAATTCATTTTACAAACCATCCATTTTCTAGATTCTCTCCTCCATGTGTCACTCGAGAATCTGTCTTCCCTCCACTGCTGCGGTGCTGCCTGTGTACAAGACGTACAACTTAAAATAGAAGCAAGCACATCTTTCAATCTGATAGCAAGGATTGAAGTATCATTTTTAAAATACCATCGCAATTTAAATGCTAATCAATGAACACAGAGATACTTTTCCTTTCGCTTTTTTGTATGTCTCATCCAGAAATTGTATTTTTTTGGGTGGGGTGGGAGAGTAAAATCTTTTTTTACCGTACGGTAACAACTAATTTTTTCACTGAGTAAAATAGGAGTAAAGGTAGTAATTTTCAGCAGTAAGCCAGTAACAACTCTATAACAAAAATCACGTGGAAGCAAACAGGAAAAAATTATTATGGTAAAGATAAAAGAATTATCAGAGATGAGGTCTACACAAAGACATCAATTTCATGGCGGGTCCTTGAAGACATCACCTCCATTGGACTATCATCCCATTATAGCTTGTTTTCCACTAGCTATATACGGATAAAATTTTCATTATAGTAAATTATGGGTGGCAGCTCACTAGCTACGAGTTTTACTTTACTTTGTTTAAAACAATCAAAAATTGTTTCCATGAGATTATTTCTGTCCTCGATATAATGGGAGGTAAAGGGAGAAATGACATAGTTAGTTGTGAGAGTGAAGTGTAAGAGTTACTCGAGTTTAAGAGTGTAAAAGAACTCCTTCTAGTTTCTAAAATTTCAAGTATCTCTGAAGTTGCCTTTTCAAAGGATCTTCTTAATGAGAACGAAGAACTGTTAGATCTACAGTAAGCTTGTATGATTGTTTATTTTCAGTAATCTTTCATTCTAAGAGATGTCTAGTGGATGGATCTTTTATTCAAAATAATTCCCACTAATATGTTGCTCAATTAATTCAGTAAAGGCAGTTGTTTATGCCAAATCATGTCTCCTCCGTTATAGGTTGTACATTTGTTTCTTAAAGTTCTACTTGTGTTTGGTGCAGACTGTTGGGGACTTTAATTCCTGCATAAATACTGCTAAAGCCAGAGAGTGTCAGGGTCATATAGGTTATTACAAAATATGTTCATTTAGGTCTAAGTCATACGTATTATATTAGGAGTTCTAATATTTTTAGAAGTCGTTTTGGTTTAGAAGTCTTCTACTTGTTAAACAAACTTTTTGCTTTGTGAAAAAACTTCTAGGTTATTGTTATAGATAGGTTGATTATTATTAAATTGAATAGAAGAATTGCTTCTTGAGTTATCCTTGTTTGCTGGATTATTCATCTTTTCCTTCTCTTTTACTTGGTGGATTCCAAGCTTCCGTTCGTATAGGTTCCTAACCCTTTCTTCTCTTCTTCTTTAAGAGATTTCTAATATCTTTCTTCTAAGTTCTACATTACTCCAGATGCCCCAGAACACTGCATGAATAAACATCTTCCAAACCATTCTACCCACCCTAGACAAGTCTGCCACTTCCAATTACATAACATATGTGACAGTCCTTCATTCCTGTCCACCCTACTATTAAACTCATTTATAACAAAGTCCCAAACAGCTTAAGCCACCCTTCAGGACCTGAATAAGTGATCAATCGACTCAGCATCAGCACATCACATACTACATCTATTGAGCATGGCCATACCCTTCCCCAAGTGAGCACCCACGTGAAAAATGAAATTTTAATTGCCACCTTTGAGTTTCAGACTTTAGAAGTACGGAAACCATAAAAATCCATTATGCTGAATTCTATTATCTTCCAACCTAACATACATGGTCTTTGCAGAGTATGGCACATCTTTGCTCATCCAGAGTCTCCTGTCAGATTCAGAATTGACAGACTCATGCACAAGCACATCCACCCGTTGTAAAGCTTGATCCAGTTCCCTGCCAAAGAAATCTCTTCTTAAGTGCAAATCCCATTCCATTCCACTCCCAGTTGAGCTAACTGGTTGCATAATTCAGTGTGGCAATGTGATAGATGCCAGGGAAAAATATCTTCAAAGGGCTCTTGCTGCACCATAAGTCCTCTTAAAATTTTTATCCTAGCACCATTGCCCAGCTTAAATGATATCGCTGCACTGAATATCTTATGAGAGTTCATTATCCCTTTCCACAACGAGCAACCATATGTACTAGTCTGTCTACTGGTATACCATCCCATTGGCTCCATCAAGTAGTTGGCCTAAATAACTGACTTTGAAAGCCCTTCTTTATTGTTTGTCAGACTCCATAACCATTTTGCCAACAAAGAAACATCGACATCTTTTATCTTTCTTATTCCCTAATCCCGAAGGATCTACGTGTTAATAAGTACTTGAAACACCCCTGTATAACTTTGTGTTTGGTGATCGGAATTACAATCCGTCTCTTGGGTTGGAAAGTAGACTCTTCTAGCTTACCAAAGGTATTTGACAGGTGTTCTATCTCACAGTACTTAGTCAGGAGAACAACTTCAAGGTTCTGACAGAAGCCAAGATAGCAGCAGCAGATTGATATGGTTCAAATAGTGTTTAGTACGGTTCAATGGAGCATGGTTCGAACAATACTTTTATGGTTTGAACAATTTTCCGGCAATTTTGCCGATTTGATATTTTGGTTTGAACCAAAACGTTAAGGACTATTTTGATGCAAAGACCTCCTAGGAAGTTCTATGTCGAGTAGGAAACAAGTATTCACTCTATAAATACAAGACTTGTAGCCCAGAAAGAGACAAGCCATCTAGAAGCAAATCCAAAGCAACAATGTAGCCAATCGGGCAAGCATAGACTTGTAAGCTAAGGCATATTGTAAGCATAGGAAAGCCACACCCAAGGAAGCAAAACCATAGTTAGTATGCTTGTAATCCAAAAAGGAGCAAGAGTTTTCTATATAGTTTAATTCCGCAACACATCAATAAGAGAAATACTAACACAATAATTGTCTTCTTCTTTACATTAAACATTGAATTATCTTGTTTTTGCGATTATTGTTTAATTATTCTTCTTAGTTTCTAACATTAAATCTCTAGGTCATTTGGATCATTCCCAGCCTTTTTCAATTGAGTTAACAGGAGCAGCTGAAAGTTTGAGTGGAGTCTTGAGATCCCCAAAGAAATTGCCCTCATGCACATTTCGATTGAGTTAGCAACACTTGAGGGTACAAACAGTAAAGACAGATAGCCCAGATTTAGATATGCAAATTCCAGGAAGCCAACATTATCTTACATTGAATTTCTTCAAAAAAAGCTTGAACTTTCAAGAGTTCACTTCAAATTTTGGCACAAGATCTGTGTGAAGTTCGTTCAAATGACAACATATAGCAAGACATTTCTACCTCACTGGACAAAGGTTTGGAAAAAAAAAAAAACTAATAATTGCGGCCCATAAAACAAAAAATTTCTACCTTGCTGAAGATTCCACTAAAGCTAAGCCAATCTTTAGCACATCAACCAAACTACCAAACCAACATGTAGGAGTGAAGGACACATTGTGCCTCAAAAGTTTTTAGCAACAGAAAAACTCTATTGCAAGTAGTAAGTAAAGGTGCGGACAAAGTCGAGTTGGGCTCGGGTGAGCTCACTAACCTGCCCGAGTTGCACCACTAATCGAAAGCACATGCTTATTAAATTTGAATTTATAAAGTTCTTCATAAATACCAAAAATTACTGAAATGGGAAAACCCAATAATCATGCCAAAAAAGGAAACAGCTATAAAATACCTGAATCGACGTTGCTAGAATTTTTGTGCAGTTGCGAAAAAGGGGACAAAGGCTCGGACTTAGAATCAACGTATTCAACAGGGGTTTGATTATCAACTTTAGCTTTAGTACTTGATGAATTGTCGGGAAAACTGTGGGAACCAGACTGAACTGTCTCCTTTGCATTGGAATCGGAATCAATTACAGGACCAGCTGAAAGTTTGAAACAAAAGAATGAACAAAAATTGTCTTAAACAAGGATTTTGTGTAGTATAAGGGATCCAAATCAAATTAATTACTATAAATGTTGTAGATTTGAACTAAGTTAATCAAATAATTCGTAACTAATAATAGACAATTGATAATTATGGTAGAAAAAGGAAAGTGAAGAAATGTACCTAAATCCAACTTGTTGGAAGATACATTATAAAATTGCGACAAAGACGGAGGTGAAACATCTGACGACATTTGCGATGGACTTAACACTACATCAGAGGTCTTGGTATCATTTTCTTTCAAGGTGGTATCATCAACAACACTAATTGGATTTGATTTCGCAACAGTTGGAGAAACCAGAAGCTCACTAGTTTGATTATTGTTGAGTTCTTCATATGGCTTGGTTTTAATAGAGTTGTTATCAATGTCATGAGCCCCGAGGAAATAAACTTGAACAGTGGTACCAATTGGAGAAGAAATCAAAAGCCATGAGCCCAAAAAAAGAAACAAAGCTAATCCTCCAACTAATATTGCAATTGAAGATATCTTCCTTGGCAATGCCAAAGTTGACGATATACTACTAATACCACCACCGGGAAACACCGCTTTGGGCGGCCATGCCATCACCATTGATGAAAATAATTAGAGTCCTGATAATAAAAATAAATTAATAATAATACCATGAATGAATCAATTGATAGATGATAGATTCATACAAAATAATCTTCTTGGATCTTGCCTTCTTAGTTCAAATGCTCTCTCTCTCTCTCAAATCAAATAAAATATTGTAAATTCCCATATTAAATGTTTGTTAATTAGACTTGTATTGAATAACAGTTGCATGCCTCAAGCTTGAATTAAATTTCACTACTAAACAAATCCAACGAAACCAATGCATACCCATTGAAATAAAGATTTAAACTTCATTTTGTTTTGAAAATAACAGGAGTCGGAGATTACCAAATACGGAATACCTACCTCCTTGATTGAGGGTTTGTTTGCTTTTACCAGAGAGACACAAAGGGAGATTTATGTTTCTCTTTGTTATGGTGTTCACTCCATATCTTTGTTCAGATATTTGTTTCCATCAATCTCACATGCATTAAAAAAATATCAAGGCTCTTACATTCATTTCCCCTCTTCTCAGATGGTTAAAGACTACCAACTGTTTTTAACAAATGCACTCCATACTTTCAACCTATAACTAATACTTGTCAAAGATTCATAACAGATTGGCAATAGCAATATCTAATCATCTTAATAAAACAGATGTTAATCCATATCTATTCTGTTTTTCTCTTCGATTTGAATATATATATATATAAATAAAAGGACTCAAGAACATTATATAATTTCAATTTCAATTTCAATGGTGATTAAAATTAAACAATAACTTACCTCAAATTCACTTCAAATGTTCAAAATCAACAGAAACCAATTGGGTAATCGGACAATCGTAAGTTCATAACTCAAATACTCAATCAAATTGAAGAAACTACAGAGAGTGGACTCGAAATCTAAAATAATCAAATGGAGGTGATGATTACCAAAGGTCTGGGGTTCGAATCCCGGTACCCGGAGGTATCTTTACTAATCGTAAAGCAGCCTCCTGCATTTAGCTACAGTAAAGCCCGTCTCTTAATCCAATCAAAAATTGCCAAGTAGGTATTTTTTTTAGGTGAGTTCCGGATTTTCAAAATCTATTTATTCACCATCTATTCTTTCTTATACTAGTTATAAGACCCGTGTGATGCACGGATTTTATTAAATAGTGTAAATTAGGTATAATCACTTGGAAAGATTTTGTTAATGTATGTCATTAGTTTAATTGTTATTTTTACAGTTTTATTATAATAATAATTTTTATTTTTATTTTTGTAAATACGATTCATTATAATTTTTGAAATGGTTTCTCGTCAAATACTCGTTGTTTGAATATAAAAATGGGGTTAGCAAGAACATAGTATATAGTAACTTACAGTAGTAAAATAACCTTTCATAACTAATGCATTCAACAAAACTACTAAAAGATCAAGTTAAAACATAGGATAAAATTTTGGATTGCAAAATATATGTGCTTATTGAAATTTATTATAGTAGATAACGTACATTTTTTATTTCTTATTATTATTATTGGTAAGCGAGGTTGAGGGGAACCCTACCCCTTTTAAATTTACGTGAGAAAACTTTTAATCAAACAATCAGCTACTGACGTGTTTAGAACCCACAACATCTCCACTTTGTGAGAGGGATGCTACCTTTGAGCCACATGCTTATCGATAAATCTATGTATAGATTTGCTATAATAAGTATTTCATCTACACAAATCTTTACTTGATATAAAGAGACATGTAGTAAGCTACAATAAAATCCCACCTACTGGCTAATCAAAAAAATTTGTTAGACTTCGATTTTTAGTTTCAGTAAAAAAAAAATGGTGGGACCTATATATAAATTAGGGAAAATTATATCTTCTAATTCTCCCAGTCTCTACTTTCACAAAAAAAAATCAGGAAAAAACCTCAAAATTTATATTTAAGTGTATCCCTAATGTTTCGTAATCCCCAAAGAAAGGACTTGCAGAGTAGTTTGTAGCGTGTTTGTCCTCTACTTTTGTGTAATTCTTTGAGCTTATCAATAAAATAGTTTTTCTTTAACAATATATATATATATATATATATATATTACGTTTTATCCGGTTTATTCAGTCTTACATAATTCCAGTCTTACAAGAAGAAAAGAAAAGATTACAAAAGAAGAGCAAAAGGGAGAAGAAGAGAGAAAGCTAAGCAAGTGTCGAAGCTTGTTCTCTTTCATTTACAAAGGGCCTCTTATATAGGCAAAGTGAGAGGTGGGCCCCATTGAGCATCTTGTAAGTGGGTGGGCCCCATTAAGCACCTTGAGATGTGTGGGCCCTATTGAGCATCTTGTAAGTAGGTGGGCCCCATTAAGCACTTTGTGAGTGGGTGGTCCCCATTAAGCACCATGTGAATTGTGGACCCCAGTGAACACCATGTGAGCTGTGGACCCCATTGGATGAATAGTGGGCCCTAGAGTAACTTGTTGTGTTGTGGGTTTTGTGGACCCCATAGTCGGTTGATTGAACTGGTATGTGGACCTCATATTTTGAATTGGAGTCTGATAAATGAGCAGACATACTGTCCTGTGGATGTGGTCCCACTACATTCGGGATAGGAAATTTGGTTGTTTTACTAAATGGGATGAATAATTCCATTTTTGAAATTAATGGGTCGAATATTTCTTCTTGGATTGATGGTTTGAAAAGGAATGAGTAAATGGCTAAAACCCAAAGGATTTGAGTGACATATGGATCATGAAAGAGAGAAAAACAAAATTTGGTAGGCCTGTGGTTAGGCTTGACAAAATTGAGGTATAATTGTTGATTTTGAATTAGATAGAGAGTGGAAGTAATTTTCCACTATATTTCAAATTGTAAGTTATAAGTGGGAAGTGACTAATCCACTTCCAGATCGACATCATCATCATCATCATCATCATCATCATCATGTTGAGAAGAGCTCTGTTGAGAGGAGCCTTGTTTAAGGTCCCACCATGAAACAATAGTATTGACAGGAGTACTAGTGTCTTTGTTGGTAGTGGGATTTGTGTCCATAGGAGAAATATCTCCAAAAGAAGCTTGGATATGCTCCTGCATTTCTTTCATAACTCGAAATTTGAGTTCTTGGGATGAGAGATCAGGGTGAGCCTTGGTTAATTTTCCCCTAATAATTGAGACAGGATTGTCTGGTAAAGGTTCTTTAAGAACTGGTGATTGTGTATGTCGAGAGATATATAATTGTTCCAGCTTTTGGATATCAGGAGTAATAGTTAATAATTTACTCTCGATAGGGCAATTGGCCCACCATTTATAATGGTACTGGCGACAAAGACCATGAAGGCCTTCACTTGCCTGATATTGACAGCTATAAGTCCAGGCCCAAATCCATGGAATTAGATAATCTGCCAGAAAAAAGAGGAATGATTTACCTCGAATAATATATTTCCCTTCAAATAAATGATAGAATTGAAGATAAGATTTATAAAGAACTGTTAGTTCTGTGGGCAAGTAATCCAAATTAGGACCAAATTTGAAAAACCAGTTATAAAACCAGTTAGGAATTTCATTATTGTCTTTCTTGAAATCTTTATCAAAATAAAAGAACCAAGAATGCTTCCTTTGAGGATTTTGGTAAAAGAACGTATAAGTCCAAGCATCCATATAATCCCAATAATTATAGGATTGATTATAGTTGTGGTATGATCCACGTAATTCCCGTAATTTATTCGGGTCGCCCCAATCCGAAGATTTGAGAACCATATGTATCATTGCTTTGCTATAAGCAAAGGGAGAATTAGAAGTATTACTCCTTCTTTTATGATCAAAAGTGACTGAATTAGTCTCTTCCAAAATTGACTCATAGAAATATCTATGTTTTCCACCTCGGATAGGACTATTATCCTTTTCATCAAAGTATTTTTGGCCCAAAATAATAGGGTCTATCATCCATTTGTCATCCAATGGATTGAGGATTACAAGTAGTTCTGTGTAATTTTTTAAGAACAACTTGGGCTCATTGTTGCCTAATAAGGCATCTTTCATAGTTTTGTCTATTGAGACTTTTGAAGAAGAACCTGATTTAGGTTTGATAAGGGCAGATTTGCCTTTTCCACGTCCTCGCCCCATATAAGGTGTTGGACTATGAATATTCATCCCTGCAAATATTCGCGGGTAAGAAAATCAGGAAGAGAATTATTATCTCCTTTTATGTATTCTATTTGAAATTCAAATACTGAAAGAATTGCTTGCCATCGAGCAAAGATATGTTTAAATGCTAAATTTTTAACATCTTTTTCAATAATATCTTTTGCAGAGCTACAATCAATTCGTAGCAAAAATTCTTGATTTATTAAATCATCTTGGAATTTATTAATACAGTTGACTATAGTCAACATTTCTTTTTTAACAGTCGAATATTTAACTTGAGCATTTTTCCAAATGCCAGAATGGAATCTAATTAATTCCTCTTTATTTGTCAGAGAATTTCTCTGTTTGAGTATTCCACCATAACCTCTATTAGAGGCATCTGTCTTAACAATTTTCAATCCATTGGGATTGGCTAGTGATAGACAAGGCAATTGTTTAGCTTTAAGCTTTATTTTTTGAACTGCTTTTGTATGATCCGTGGTCCAAGGTTCAGGATTTTTGCGAAGTCTTTCATAAAGAACTTTGGTGTCAAAAGCTATGTCTTTGTAATAATCAGAGATATAATTAAGGCTTCCTAAGAACCTCTGTAATTGTTTTTTATCTCTTATTTCATCAGGGAATTTTGATGCAAATTCTATAGACCTGTTAATAGGGATACTTTTCCCCTGACAGATATTATATCCTAAGAAACGGATTTCGGTTTTAAAGATCTTCATTTTTGGGGCAGAAACAACTAAACCATTTTTCTTAATAAGATGGGAAAATATATTTAGTTGTTTAAAATGTTGATCAATAGAATTGGAAAAGATTAGTATATCATCAATATATACAATACAGAATTCAGTATAAGCATTAAAAATTCCATTCATAATATTCATAAATTCTGAAGGAGCATTTTCAAAACCAAAAGCCATAACATTCCATTCATAATGTCCAAAAGGAACAGTAAAAGCAATTTTATATTTATCGTGTTCAGCAATCTGAACTTGCCAATAACCTGACTTTAAATCGAATTTAGAAAATATACGAGCATCATTTAAGCGTTTTAATAAATCGTTTTTATTAGGAATAGGATAACGAATCCATTGAAGAACCTTATTAAGGGGTTTGTAATTAATAACTAATCTAGGAATCCCTCTTTCTTGTTCAGCATTTTTATTTACATAAAAGGCTGCACAACTCCAAAATGAAAAGCTTTTCCTAATAAGCTGTTTATCTAACAGACCTTGAATTTCAGTCTTACATAATTCCATATAAACTTTATTCATTTGGATTGGTCTAGCCTTAGTAGGTATCATGTTTTCATTAAAACCTTCGATATAGGGTAATTGTACTATGTGTTGCTTCCTATCCCAAAAGGCATTAGGAACATCGCTACATATCTCCTTCTGAAATTGTTTTTCTAAGGAAAGAATTTTTTCTTTAGTAGCAAATTGCTCTAATTGTTTGTCAATAGAAGCATATCCTATTTCTTGAGACAAAAAATTGATTTGTTTTTCTTTTAAAATCAAAGTTTCTTGTAATTGATTGATATAATTTATCTTAGGTTTAATGATAAATTCAAAGACTATCTTTTTCCCCTTTATAGTAGTATGAATTCCATTATTATCGATCCTTTCAATAGGCCAAATAAGGCTTAAAAAGGGTCTTCCTAATATTACCATTTGGGATAAATTATCAGATAAGATAAAAGGTGTATTAATACAAATACCATCGTTGCAGACAAAAACATCCGATAATTTATAATTTATCCTCATAGGAGAACCATTAGCAGTATTCAATGCATACTTAGTTTTCTCAAAATACTTAGTAGGAACTAATCCTTCTTTTATGCAATTAAGGTCGGAACCACTGTCAACCAAAGCAATAGTTTCTAAAGTGAAATCTTGATTAATAACCAATTTTACCTTAATATGCCACTTTTGATTGGTAGGGTTATGTAAGGATAGTAAATCCCCAATAGTTTCCATCTCTGATAAAGAATTATAATTTGTTTGATTCTGGAGTAAGGAAATTTTTCCATTTATGTTTTTAATAGCTGATTTAAGATTACTAATTTCGCCTTTAAGGTCAGAAATAGTAGATTTATTAACCATAGAATTAGATTCAGTATTATGAAAAACACCATCTAAAGAAGAAAGGTTTTTAGTATTAGAAGTACTTTCTAAATAATTTTGAAAAGCTTGTCTTCTCTCAACTGGATTGGATATTTTATTAATAACATCTAAAATTAATGTCCGATCCTTAGTTAAGACATTTATATTAGGTCTATTTATTTCATTATTAAACATGTTATAATTTAGAGAAGTTCTTTGATAAAAATAATTTGCTAATCTTGATTTACTATTAGCGATATCCATAATATCCTGATTAAAAGGTTTAATTAATTTGATTATATTAGTTGAAGAAATATATTCTCTTTTTATCTGATCAATAATAGGTGTGAAATTATTCCTTTTAGGATATTGATTATTAGAAACAAATTGTTGTTTGAAGAATTGACTAGATCTATTATAGACAGATTTCTGACGGAAAGGTTTTTTGGAGACTTTTCTTTGAGAAATAATATTTTTAATACTAGGTGTTGAAACAAGTATAGTATTTTTGAATTGATTAGGATATTGTCCTGTTTCATAATTCTCAGTTAATTTCTGAGTGTGAAGTTGATTTTGTACAAGCACTTTATTACTAAAGGTTAACTTTGTAATAATAATTTCTTTACTAGAAGAGAAGAGGATGACATCATGCTTATCTTCTAGATTGCCATCGATATTATTATCTTCAGTATTCTTACTAGATATAATATTAATATTTTGTGATAATTCAATAATATTATTATCAGTTAAAGTCTTGGTTGGTTGATTTTGGCTTAAATCATTGTTTTCTAAGCCAATTTGTTTTATAGGAAAAGAATAAATTTTTTCCCTGAAGTATCTCATACTTGATTCAGGTTCATTAACCGTATTAATATTGGTAAATTTTCTGTCGATTGGTTGTAAATCTGAAACACTTCTTGTTAACTTTGTCTCTTCTGAAAAAGATTGTTTGGGAACAACCGATTTTTGAATAATAGATTCATCTATTAATTTAAGAGACTGAGTAGGAAGGTGATCAGATTTAGAACTCTTGTAACACCCATGAGTTGGTGTTAGTCCCACATTGCCAAGGAAGTGGTTGTATTGGTAGTATATAGAGCTTAACCATACTCTAACTAATGTCAAGGCCTTTTGGGGTAAACCACATGGGTGGGCCCTGATCCAAAACCTTCTACTGCTGGATATTCGCAGTGACTAAAGAGGGACAATATTGACATTAGCGAGCGGTATGGTGCTCGACGCACCGGGATGAGCGAGGACGAAATCCTGGGGCGTTACAGATGGTATCAGAGCCGACGACGGGTCGCCTGTTGCAGGTGGGAAGTATGCTGGAAAGGCCCAGGGAGCGCCAGGTACTTGTCTCACTTAGCAGGGAACGTCGGAGATTTTGGGACTTGAGTGTACTGCAGAGCCGAGGACGGACGGCTCTATTTCTAAGGTGGTGAGATTGTAACACCCATGAGTTGGTGTTAGTCCCACATTGCCAAGGAAGTGGTTGTATTGGTAGTATATAGAGCTTAACCATACTCTAACTAATGTCAAGGCCTTTTGGGGTAAACCACATGGGTGGGCTCTGATCCAAAACCCTCTACTGCTGGATATCCGCAGTGACTAAAGAGGGACAATATTGACATTAGCGAGCGGTATCGTGCTCGACGCATCGGGATGAACGAGGACGAAATCCTGGGGCGTTACAACTCTTATCAGCAGTATTAATCCAATTTTTAAAGAATTCTTTGACTAGGCATGATTCTAAAGCTCTATCCCATCTTAGCACATAGTGTGCGAAAGGAATAATACTTTTAGTCTCATCCAAATATTTATAATATTTTTCTTTAAGAAATTCATGTTGGCCTTTATTATAATAATCAAAATACCATTTTCGAAAGGCATCATATTTAGAACTTTTAAAGTCATTATTAATGGCTATACGATCAACTTTGAATTCATTGGTTAATTCTATTACATTAATAGAGAAACTCATTCTCAAAGGAGTAGGATTAATTTTTATTATCTCTAAATTAGAGATTTCCAAACATTTTTCATTCTTCAGAAATTTCTTTTTATTTTTAAACATATTAAACATTTTGAAATAATTTAATTATTAATATAAAACCGGATAAAACGTAAGAGAAGATGTCAATAAGATGTTATATATAACAATATATATATAAAGCTTATATGGAATTATGTAAGACAGTAGAACATACCATGCCAATTAATGGTAATAAAAGATCTATTCCTTTAATAACCGAACAAGATATTATCAGATATCGACAAAATTATCATTACATCCATATAGGATTAATCCAAATTGCAGTAAAACCTTTACACTTGAAAGGTATTGATTGTTGTTTTCTTCTAGCCCTTAGGGATGCTAGGTGTACCAACTATCAAAAATCCTTGATGGGTATTATGGAGTCCACTACTAGTAATGGACCAGTTTACTGTAACATATATCCTAATCTGGAATTATCTTTATCTGATGATAATATTATGCAAAGCGTTATGATGGACCTTGACACTAAAGGATATGAATTTCTTTCTGGGTCAGAAGTTCTTAATGTCGCTTATAGAATTCAATTTAAAGTTATGAACACTTTAAGTCCTAATGCTAAATTAATTAGCAATAAAGGAAATACTACTATTATTGAAACAAATTTGGGAAGGTCTAATATGGCCTGTAACAAGGTCATCCCTTGGGATCAAATTAGTTATCCTGAAAACTGGGATCATCAGGGAATTATCCCTTCCCAACCTATTAATAGAAACCTGGATCAAATCACCCAAACTCCTGAAGGAGATATTGAAATCCGATTTTCTTCCAACAGAATATCTCGTCTCAAATCTGTTAAAAACTTCTATTCTCCGGAACCTTCTAGAGCCTCCCCTTCTAGTATTCCTGATAAGATAGAAAATGATTTTGAGATTAGAGGAGTAAAAGAATCAGATAATGCTATTCCTCATGGTCTTTATACTAGGCCTTCTGCTCTTAATCCTACCCCTTCAGAGATGGATTTCTCTATTAATGTGATAGAATTAACCAATGAATTTAAAGTTGATCGTATAGCCATTAATAATGACTTTAAAAGTTCTAAATATGATGCCTTTCGAAAATGGTATTTTGATTATTATAATAAAGGCCAACATGAATTTCTTAAAGAAAAATATTATAGATATTTGGATGAGACTAAAAGTATTATTCCTTTCGCACACTATGTGCTAAGATGGGATAAAACTTTGGACTCATGCGTAATTAAAGACTTTTATAAGAGTTGGACTACTACTGATGGTAGAAGCATCAAGGCTATTCATCCCCCTACCCAGCCTCTGAAATTAATTAATGAGTCTACTACTTTGGAAACTGTTGCTTATGTTCAACTTTCCACTAAAGAATCAGAATTAAATAGAGTTTTTAAACAATCCAATTATACCAATTTATGTTTACAAACTATCGGAAAATAGCTTCTCCGTATTGAAACCGCGGTTAGTAAACCTGAACCTAATGAAGAAATCTTCCCTGTTAATATTAAACCTCCTCCTGATATGAAGTTTAGTTTGGGAAGTAATAAATTAAGTCAAAATGATTTTATCGAAGAACTTACTAAGAAATTAAAAGGAATAAAATTAACCGATAATCATATTGTTGTTTTATCACAAAATGATAATTTTATTAACAAAACTTTATCAGATGAAAATATTGAAGAATTTCAAAATATTCTGCACAATATGGAACAAGAAGTTAATGAACTTGATTTTAGCAAATCTAATAAAGCTAAAATACCACCTACTTGGACATATTATCCTAGGCCCACTCCTACAGACCTTCTAAATGAAGAAGATTATATTGCTGTACAAACTTCATACAGTGCTAAAACTATCTACGAATGGAATATAAATAGTTTATCTGAATATCTGATATATGTCACTTTACATAGAATACTTATGTTTGCTACTGTTTGTAAAAATCCAATAACACGGATAGACAAACAGCTAATTGTATTATAGCCGGATTTACGGGCCAATTAAAAGGTTGGTGGGATAATATTCTTACCCCTAGTCAAAAGGAAGAAATTTATAGTTCTAAAAAACTAGAACCCAACACCTCAAGACAACCTATTCAAAGTGAGGATGCAGTCTATACCTTAATTCAAACGATAATTAAACATTTTATCGGTAATACTATGACTGCCCATGAACGAGGAAAAGACTTGCTCATGAATTTAAAATGTCCAACGTTGACTCATTTTCGTTGGTATAAATATGTTTTCATGGCTAAAATCACTGTTAAGCATGATGGTAATAATGCCTTTTGGAAAGAAAATTCATTTCTGGTTTACCTCGTCTATTTGCCGAGAAAGTCAAAAATAGACTTAAAAATAAACATGATGGGATTCAGATCCCTTATGATTTTTATACTTATGGTGAACTTATTAGTGAATGCACTTCTGAGGGTCTAGCTCTCTGTAATGATATTCGTCTTAAAAATCAGCTTAAAACCCAAAATTTAACTGGGAAAAAGGAATTAGGACAATTTTGTGAACAATTTGGGTATGATATGCCTAAACAGAGAAATAAAAATGTTACATCTCAAAAAAGAGTTTCTAAGAAACCTTTTCGTAGGAAATCTTCAAGTCACACTTATAAAAGACCTGACCAGGTCTTTTCCAAGCAAAAATCAAATTCTTACCCAAAAAGGGATTCTAAGAATTTAAAAAATATTACTTGCCATAAATGTGGCAATAAAGGTCATTATGCTAACCGATGTACTTCTAAAACTGATATTCGTAAACAAATTAACGAATTAAGCATTGACGACAATGTTAAGAAACAAATCAATCAAATTCTTGATAACTATGAACCTTCTAGTAGTTATTACTCTGAAGATTCTTCTGACCAAATTATGGAAATAGAAGAGCTCACTAATAGTGATTCTAGTAGCGGTAATGAGTCTGGAAAATGTTGTTCTACATATTGCAAGACTTCCCAAGACTATTACAAAGCTATTATTGATATGAATGGGCTTAATGTTAATGTCCTATCTGAAAATCAGACTTTAATTCTTGACATTATTGATAAAATATCTGATCCTATTGAAAAAAGATAGGCTATTAAGAGATATTTAGAAAATTCTTCTAATATCAATCTAAATTTCAGTATTTTAAAACCTTATTCTTTACAAGAGGTTTTTGATAGAATTGAATCAAGAACTATAGTTAAAGAAACTACTATTTTTGATCTCAAAAGAGAAATGAATAATTTAAAAGTTGAAATAGAAAATCTGAGGTGGAGAATTTCCCAACTTGAAACTAATAATACTCTTCCTCCTCCTACCATCACTAAAGATGAGATTGGGGATTTATTATCTCTGAATCATAGTATTAATCAGAAATGGTATATTAATACTAGACTTATTATTAATAATGATTTTATTTTGGATACCATTGCCCTGATAGACAGCGGGTCAGATCTTAATTGCATAAGAGAAGGATTAGTACCTTCTAAATATTTTGAAAAAATTCATTATGCCTTGAATACTGCTAATGGTTCTTCTATGAAGATAAATTATAAATTATCAGATGTACTAGTCTGTAATAATACTATTCGTATTAAAACTCCTTTTGTCCTATCTAATACTCTATCTCAAATGGTAATCTTAGGAAAACCTTTTTTAAGCCTTATTTGGCCTATTGAAAGAGTAGATCATGAAGGTATTCATACTACTCTTTTGGGAAATAAAATTATTTTTGAATTCACCATTAAACCCAATAATGGGTATATACAGCAATTAAAAGAAAAAATGATTTTTGAAGAAATCATTGATGAAGAACAATCTAATTCTTTATCCTATGAATCAGATAGCAATAATCCTATTGTCTTATAAGACAATATTTGCAATATTCCCATCCGAATACAAGGATTGGCTCATAATGTCTTATAGACATGGAAAATTTTATGTCTTATAAGACAATAAAACATTTGCAATATTCCCATCCGAATACAAGGATTGGCTCATAATGTCTTATAGACATGGAAAATTTTATGTCTTATAAGACAATAATTTCAAAATCTTATCAGATAGGAATAATAATCTAGTTCTTAAATTTTAAGAATTTTTGACTTATAGTCATGTTATGAACTGGCCACAATGGTGGTCAAAGAATTACAAATGACATAAAATCTTATGCAATTATTATGATAATATCATCATTATTAATGCTTTTTGAAGCAATCAGGCATTATTATTGTCTTTACAGGAATGACTTCTCCTGGTCAAAAATCTGGTTCTACTTCGGACCCTGATAAGGGAAAAGGTAAAACTTTCTCCCCCTCTCCCAAATTAGGGATATTTTCTCCTATCTTAAAAGACAGAAAAAGGAAAATTAGTAAATCCTTAGTATGGGATAATGGTACCCGATTATTCCTAAAGGATTCCAATGAATTACTTTTTACCTTAACTACTGACGATGAAAAATGGGTAAAAAAGCCTATTTATCTCGGTACAAGGAAATTCGGTCAAGGGACTAATAGTCCATCCCAAATTTATAATCGTAGAAATTTCTACGAATCTATTTTAATTGAGACTAATTCTGTCTCTTTGGATAATTCTCCAACCATTGGTAATGACCAATCATCTATGCCTTATCGAAGAGCTTTTATCCATAATATAATGGAACAGGTGGAATGGGGTGATCCTCTTACCACCAAAGACCTAATTTGTAACGCCCCGGGATTTCGTCCTCGCTTATCCCGGTGCGTCGAGCACCATACTGCTCGCTAATGTCAATATTGTCCCCCTTTAGTCACTGCGGATATCCGTAGAGGGTTTTGGATCAAGGCCCACCCATGTGGTTTACCCCAAAAGGCCTTGACATTAGTTAGAGTATGGTTAAGCTCTATATACTACCAATACAACCACTTTCTTGGCAATGTGGGACTAACACCAACTCATGGGTGTTACAATCTCACCACCTTAGAAATAGAGCCGTCCTCGGCTCTGCAGTACACTCAGTACAGTCCCAAAATCTCCGACGTTCCCTGCCAAGTGAGACAAGTACCTGGCGCTCCCTGGGCCTTTCCAGCGTACTTCCCACCTGCAACAGGCGACCCGTCATCGGCTCTGATACCAACTGTAACCCCCCAGGATTTCGTCCTCGCTCATCCCGGTGCGTCGAGCACCATACCGCTCGCTAATGTCAATATTGTCCCCCTTTAGTCACTGCGGATATCCAGCAGTAGAGGGTTTTGGATCAGGGCCCACCCATGAGGCTTACCCCAAAAGGCCTTGACATTAGTTAGAGTATGGTTAAGCTCTATATACTACCAATACAACCACTTCCTTGGCAATGTGGGATTAACACCAACTCATGGGTGTTACAATCTCCCCACCTTAGAAATAGAGCCGATGCAGTACACTCAGTACAGTCCCAAAATCTCCGACGTTCCCTGCCAAGTGAGACAAGTACCTGGCGCTCCCTGGGCCTTTCCAGCGTACTTCCAACCTGCAACAGGCGACCCGTCGTCGGCTCTGATACCAACTGTAATGCCCCGGGATTTCATCCTCGCTTATCCCGGTGCGTCGAGCACCATACTGCTCGCTAATGTCAATATTGTCCCCCTTTAGTCACTGTGGATATCCGTAGAGGGTTTTGTATCAAGGCCCCCCCATGTGGTTTACCCCAAAAGGCCTTGACATTAGTTAGAGTATGGTTAAGCTCTATATACTACCAATACAACCACTTTCTTGGCAATGTGGGACTAACACCAACTCATGGGTGTTACATAATTGGTCCCCTTACTCAAGCTAATAGCTTTAGTAACCAGACCTTTAATTACTGGGATTATATGGATGCATGGACTTATACCTTTTATCATCAAATCCCTCAAAAAGAATATTTCTGGGTTTTCTACTTTTCCTCTGATTTTGAAAAGAATAAAAACTCAGTTCCCACCTGGTTTGATAACTGGTGGTTTAAATTTGACCCAGCCGTGAACTTTATCGCCTCCGATTTAACAGTTCTGAACTACAATTTCAAATTAAATTCTTCTAATCAGATAGAGTTGACAGCCCACCACTTTCCTTTCTCGTGGCGGATTATCTAATTCAATTATCAATCATACCATACCACGCCTAATCACATGCCTACAAATTATGACGACCATGTGTCTCTCCAACCCTTGTTGGTTTCTAGCTATTTGTTGGTTCTTCAGCTTAAAGACAATTCTTCAATTCAGTGAAACATTACTCACACTACCTATTCCATATGCCTATAATTATTATCACCATAATTTGATAATCCCTGGGAATTATTTATTCCATCCAATAATACAACCAAATTTCCCACCACTACTATTTCAATCATCTTCCCAGAATTGGAATTTAGCAATTATATCTCTTATTATGACTTCTTTATCAGATCCCGCAAATCATATGAGACCACAAAACAGTATCCACAAGACAGTATGTCTGCTCATTTATCAGACTCCAATTCAAAATATGAGGTCCACATACCAGTTCAATCAACCGACTATGGGGTCCACAAAACCCACAACATAATAAGTTACTCTAGGGCCCACTATTCATCCAATGGGGTCCACAGCTCACATGGTGTTCACTGGGGTCCACAATTCACATGGTGCTCAATGGGGACCACCCACACACAAGGTGCTCAATGGGGCCCACCTACTTACAAGATGCTCAATGGAGCCCACACATCACAAGATGCTCAATGGGGACCACCCACATCACAAGGTGCTCAATGGGGCCCACCCACTTACAAGATGCTCAATGGGGCCCACCTCTCACTTTGCCTATATAAGAGGCCCTTTGTAAATGAAAGAGAACAAGCTTCGACACTTGCTTAGCTTTCTCTCTTCTTCTCCCTTTTGCTCTTCTTTTGTAATCTTTTCTTTTCTTCTTGTAAATCTTTTGGTTTTTCAATCTTTCGGTCTTTAGTTTTTACCTGAAGCTTTCTTCAGGGGGTGTATATCTACTACTAAGTTGTATAATATACAACTTTTATGTGAATAAAGCTTCCTAATTCAGTAAGTATTGTGCCTCTTTTATTTTAATTTCTACTCTGTACTTTTTCTGCTTTAATTTTATGTGAATAGAACCTGTTCTTCTTCTATTTTCTTGTTCTGTATATATATATCATAAAATTTGTTTTGTAAAAAAAAAAATCACTCCATTGTCAAGTTATTGGGTTGAGCTTTAGTTATGTCTAGACTATACATCATTTCAGAAAACACTATTGAATTTATATCCTGGGGTAACATTCGGCCGAAGGTAGGGCTGGAAGTGGATGCAGATTTATCCAAATTAACCGAATCCGAATATGTCAGATTCAGATATAAGAATATACCTGAATTAAAATTCGGATTCAAGTTTATAATAAGAGACCTATTCAGATCCGGATTCAGATTTTAATCTGTTTTTTAAAGATTTTATATTGGAAATTTTTGGATTTAGTCGGGTTTTCGGATAAATCTCGGATTCGGATTAATTATTTAAACCCGAATCGAATTCGGATCCAGCTTTGGATTTATTTACCTCCAATCCAAATCCAACCCGTTTTCAGCTCTAGCCGAAGGCCAACTTTTCAAATAATTTTTGAGTATAATTGATAAATAAGATTAAACTAATCTCAAAAATCACTCTATAATTACGCAATATAATCATGTTATATGGTTATAAAGCCTATATAATTTTATTTTTAACATGTACTAAAAGAAAAATTGAAGACGAACAGTATTGTAATTTGTACTATTGCGTGCATATATTCACATAGTCTATTGTAATAAACGTTGTGTGTTTTCAACCATTATTTGGAGAAGGAATAGAGGATAGATTGAATTTGATGATGAGGAACATAGGTAAATATTGAGGAAAAAAGAAGGTAAAGTACGAAATTATATTTTATTTATTTATTTCATTTTTATTTTTTAGCTAGTAAGATAAATATAGCCATATTGCCATTAAATTTATTGGTTAGTTATTAATATATTTGTAAAAAAAGAGAGATATGCCCATAATGCTATTAAATGTAGCCATCTAGCTATTAAAGCCATATTAGATATAAATTTACAATAATAACACTTTTAAATTTCAATCTTTGTTAATTTCTCTTCAATTGAAGCATCAAATTTGATCTAATTTGGAAAGAGAAATTTTTCTTAAGGGCAAGTCCAACTTTAATAGAGAGTATAGATAACATCCTATAACTCTCTCTCCGTATGCGTGCACATTCACATAGTCTCATTAAAAACAGGTTTACCACACCATTTTTTTCGGTGTGGGTACTGGTGGGGGTAGTGAGACTTACTTGAACGTTGATTTATTCACACGAATACCCCAAAATTTATGTTCACAACTGCACCTTTTATCACATGTTCCAGTGCTAAGCTATTTTGTGGTTTTAATTCATTTTTTTTTTCGTATTTTTAATTTTATTCTCTTGATTTTATTTTGTTAATATAGACTGAGTTGAATTTCTTAAAACATGAACCAATGAGAGAACGTTGTCCCCGTGGACAGATTTTAATGTATATCCACAAATTTGCACTCAGTGACTTGTGCCAAATCTGCGTATTTGACCCATGTGACTAGGAGCGCATCAAGTGACCATGTGCCAGGGGAAAAAAAATTAGCCAACCTCATTTCCGAATTTTTTTAGAATCACCCTTAAGTTAATATAGAGGTAACCTTTTTCGAGTTTTCATATTGTTGAGCTATCTAGTATCTGTGGAGTGTGGATAATCCAAGACTTCCATAGAGAATTAGAAAAACAAATTTCTTCAATATAGGGGCAACAGATGCTCTAAATTAATTAGTAAATAAACTTAAGCTTGGAAACCAGAATAACTAACTCCTTAATTTCTCACTAACACTGTGCGGTACAATAGCAGATATTATGGGCACCACACAGTTACATCGCATTCCAAATTGAATTATGTGTTGATGATGACTTTTGATTGGTCTCTAAATTTTGAGCTCATTTCCATTTCATTGTAACAGTTCTTAAGTAACTATTGCTGAACTTGTCTAAACTGAACTGAGATGCTGACTTTGATCCATGATTTTGTGTATTTCCACTTTGATTGAAAATTCGATTGCCATAAGCAAAAGATTGTATTATCTGTCCCCTTTGAAATATATTATGTTTCAATTAATTTATCACAAGTCAGGACTACTCGTAGTGTTTATGCAAAAGCACCATGTTAGTTCTTATTGTTCATTGTTATTCAAAGTTCTTAACGCTTATTTACTTCTAATTCACGATATGAGGTAAGTATGATTATTTGCATGTTATTGTTATCCATGTAGTTAAAATACTATTGTTAAGGTTTAGGGAGACCTAGCTTTAATAGTTGTATTTATATTTAATGTAGATGTGTAGTGAAATAGCTGAGAGGTGATTATTACATATCTGCAGTTCATATCTTTTATTGGAACCCTTTCGTAATTAAATCAAATAGCTGAGAGGTAATGGTTTAGTTATGAATTAATATGTTGAGTTAATTAAATTGAATAGCTGAGAGGTGGCGATTTGATTAATAAGACATATTCAATAGCATGCATAAGAGAATCCGGTTTTAATTGAGGGGAATAGCTGAGAGGTGACTACTTGATTATTATAGGTATTAATGATTAGTTGGAATAACCGAGAGGTGATGAATTAGTTGTTATATATTGAACATGAAGGAACTACATGTTATGTTTGCATGATTTAGTTTGTGGATACCAACTCTTCCCCCTATGTCATCATATATCTTCTTTACATCTCTACCATATTCTTAAGTTAGGGTTTACTTATTATTATTGCCTGTAGAAAGTAGAATTAATCTCCAATCTTATTATTGATTCTCTTGGTGTTCTTAACCATTGTTTTCTATTGTGTTTGAGCTAAGATCTCCCCCTCTGAGGTGGGTACGACTCTTGCTTGTTACTTGTCTACTTTGATAACCAATTTATACAGGCACAAAAAAGAACTTCAAGTTAAAAATATAATCTTTTGACTAGAGGTTAGAGATTAACACATTTGCCCTTTATCACCCCCTCTGTCACAAGTGCCATATTTAGTGTCAATCACTTGTCTCCAAAGCGAACCTTCCTCATGTACGTGTTCACCCCCACTAACCGGCTCAATACCAAGTAAACTAAAAGACAAGCCTAATACAATTCTTAATAAGAATCCAAGCCCAATTCAAGAAGGTAAAATAAGCTTAGACCCATTACTATATTCAATATCAATCATAGGATTTATCTATTTAAGTCCATTAAATTCAATAAGCTTAATATGATAAATCTACTTCTTTGTAGTGATTTTCTTAAACCTAATCCAACTACAACTCCAATATGTCTAAAACTCTTGTTTCCTAAATAATTGGACATGTGAATACATCAGTTGTCACTATAATGTCAAATACACTAAACTACAACATTACAATACAATAGGGTTCACTGGATCATATCCTAACCCTAAACAATCTTTACACTTGAACTACGATATAAAAACTTGATTCCATCTTTCTTATAGATACGTAGGCAACAAAGAATCAACTTAGTGCAGCTATATTCAACAACCAAAACTCTTATCTCTTTCTTCTTCATTTTTTCAAAAATCTCTACACTAGTTCATTAGGGGTTCCTTCCTGGTTCTACATCACTTTGGTGTAAAATCTGGTAGAAACACTTTGGCGCCGATTGTGGGGATTTATGATTTGTTTAATTTTTGTACCCATCCACCAACCCCACCAAACTTCTTCTTTTCTTACCCACGGTGAATTGTTAAAGCTTTTGATTGTACTTATAATATTGGGAGCTTTGTGCATTCTCTTAAAAAATTAACTAACACTTGTGGGCTAATTAAATCGTTATTGGCAAAAGACGACTTCTATTGACCCCTGTAAATTAAAAGCTATGTTCAATGCTTAGAAGAAGAAAAAACAAAAAACAACAATAATATGTTTTTAGAAGGATTGGTTTTGCTATTCAGAAAGGACTTGTGGGGCAGCTTGTAGCGCGCTTGTCCTCCACTTTTGTGTAATTCTTTGAGCTTATCAATAAAGTGAAATATTATTCTTAAAAAAAAAAAAGAAAAAAAAAAGAAGAAGAATGAAGAATTCCGAACTAGCTAAGTTTTTCCTTCTTCTAAATATGACCTATTATTTTATACCTTTTAATATTTTAATAGTTATTCTAATACTCTTATCATTAATTATTGTATTGCGCACTGCGATCAAATGACAATTCTATATATCTAATGAGTTATGGCAGCCGTAATAATGTTAGTTAGCCATTCTCATTGGCTAGATCATTACTTGCAATCAATACACTAGATATGCATGCCATATACTAAAACTCATGTCGTTATCGTATTTTTTTAAGCTTAATTATATATCTTATTCGTATATCTTATGGCATTCAACATGATCAACATTTGAATATAAATTATATGAGTTGAATATTATCATTTCACACGTGACTCATGTAAATATACAAAAAATTTAAGTGAACGGAGTGGTGAGGAAGATGATTAGAGAAAGAAGGAATTTGGGGGAGAGAAGTGTTATTATACTTTGTTTGTCAAGAATCGTGTGACAACCAGCGGGGGCTTCATTTCTTTTAGTAAACTATCCTTAAAAATATTATATTGTCTTCTGAAGAAAAAATATATATTATTTAATTGCTACTGGAGCGTAACTTATTAGTGGGAGCCCAAGAGTTCAAAAATGCTTAACTCAAAAAATATAATTATTCGTAGAAATATGGATACATATTTATCATAACTAAATCATTTTTTGTTTGGCTGGAACATAACTAAATAATTTACTGTTCTGTTTTCTAAGGTTATGTGTTTCCTAAATTATCAATACTGTGAGTTCATAATCAATTTAATGGATTCTTAGAAACTCACATTTTTTTTTATGAAATACAATTATGATTTATGATCGTTAATCTACTATTTTTCTATATCGTAAAAGTAGTTGCAAAGGTAATTTTCTAAACTCATTAATACCTAAAACAAAAAAGCATGAACCTAACTATGGCTATCCTAATATTGTTTAGTAATTCCAACAGCTACTTCAAATTTAGATGGTAAAAATTGAGATCTAGGTCTTGTTTGATTGGTTAAATAGTACAATCTCCACATCTAAATAGTACTCTAATATTTTAATGGGTAAAATCCCCAAAAAATCATATGTTTAAGTGTCTCTTCCCCAATAGGCCTTGACATGGGGTCATCTTCTCAAACAAGCCCTTTGACTATTTCAGAATTTTTAGCCCGTCAAAATTATCCTTGTATTGCATCCTCTAAAATCTACCTTTTGTCTTCTAGAGTCAGTACAAGACAAAAAACTCAAAAAAAAAAAAAAAAGACAAAAAAAACAGTTGGTGTATAACTTTTTGGTTTTAACAGTACAATCTCCCGATGCTTTGTTCAATTTTTGGAGATTCCTTGAACGAAAGGTCCCGAGGCCTTGTCCAATTTTCAAGATTTCATTCGATTTTGAATGAAAGGGCGCAATGCCTTGTTTTGAGTTTTATAGATGACATAGTGAAGTCATTTATAATTTCACCTGTAAAAAAACGAGTGAAAACTATGTGGCACATATGTGCGAAAGTAGGTCATAGAGAGAGGTCGTATTTGGGTGACCTGCACATAGAGAGAGTTATACCCAAAACATTTATTAGTAAGAAAGTGTGCCAATAAAAAAAATATTTAGTAAAAATAAGAATATCCCATTATATAGGTCTATTGACTTGATGATCAAAGTGTTCTTGAATTCGAGATCTTACAAACTGCCTCATATGTGTAGAACGAGGTCTTATGATTTGCCTCGCTAAGATTTTCCTGAGACTTGAGAAATTGGTTAGTACTTGGGCTCTTTTGAATTAGCCCCAATATAATATAATAATATTGAATGAAAGATAATATTTAGAAAGTAATAGATGCGACTTGCACATAGAAATAACCACTCAACTAATGATTAGGTCAGTTGTATATTTCATAGTTGGGGCAAATATATGTTAGATAACATATATCATATGTAGAATGTTGCGAAGTGGAATGCTTTAACTCAGTATTAATTGACTATCTCTATATGAGCATGTAAAAACTAGAGTGATTGTACAATAGTTGTACCAAAATGAGAATGCACTAAGTTGCATGGAATAAAACAGGTCGTGTAAGTGGACCACGTCGGTTTAAATGAGCTCGCTTGAAGTGAGCTGGATATTGTGATAATGTAAGTTTTATTGCATGTGGAGATAGCTAGTACAATATATGATAACAATGAAAAAGTAACTAACATATATTCAAGTATCATTAGAATATATCATTAAAGTGTAGCAATTATAATGGCCATCAATTAGCCAAGAATCATGGTCTTGATATGCTTGCTACGTAATTAATATGTATATGGCCATGTTGCTCAGAGCTCTATACCATATGCGTATGACTTATGAGGTCGGAATTGATCAGAAAAAATCAATTATACGTGAAACATGATAGTAGCATGGTATGTAAATAATGCTAGGTCGCTTATATTATAGGTACATGATATGGGCTGGTTTTGTTTTTATGAGCTTTAACGAATAATTGAATATACAAACTTTTGTAAAGCATGCAGGACGGTAGTTTGAAGTCAAAAGTGTGATTTTCAATGACATGGTTCAGATTAACTTGATGGACCAACACGGTGGGTCTACTAAGCACATGGTGTTTGTTGTTCCATTTGTAAGTTCATATCAAATTGAAACGATTCTAAGTGTAATGGTCAGTTATGTTTAAGACCAAATGAAACGGAAAGCAATAAATTGTTCATAAATGTGAATAGTAATCATAAGCTCATGTTGTAGTAACAATAACAGTACTAATCATATGCAAATCTAAGCAACATATCAAGTAATATGAGGTGTTGACTAGGTAGAAGAAGTCCAGAAAAGATGATGAATGATGCTACAAATGCAAGCTAAAAGAAAATGTAAACTTGTCTTAATGAGCGTTTTTGTAAGCTCGGGCCACAAACCGATAATGGCTATTGTATGAAATTCATTGGGAATATATTTTTGCTGAAATAAAAAGAATAAGAAAGACTTATCTTGTTTCTTGTGGCTTGATTGATATTATTCTATTCGGTTGAATTGCTTCGAGCCCCCACTTCTTATATATATATATATATATATGATGAACACAAAACTTTTAACCCCGCTTCGTGGTTATGTACGTTTGATTCACAAATAGTCGGCGCCAATGTAAATACAAAAAGTTGTTAAGTGAAGGAAGATGATCGGAGAAGTGGAGGAGAAAGGTTTTGAGGAGGAGAAGTGGTTGAGCTATCTTCAGAGATAGTTGCCTATGTATCTGAGAATGAGTAGGTCCCAAAATTAAGCCAACGTAGTTCCTTTTATAGGTGATTTGGGACAACGACTAGTAATTAATGACCTAACAGTTGGATCATTAATGGTGCAAATATCATGGGGTTTATTGAGAAAGATATGTAACTGATAGGAGATTTGCGATGAAGAACCGAGCCCAGGAATAGCTAAGAAAGCCGCAAGTCGGATGATTTTATGTTCAAGTCGGTATAATGGGCGTTCAACATGGGAGTAAATAAATAAGATATGAACTCGATTGAGGTCGGATGAAATAAGTGTAGAGTCGGTGTTTATGACTTCCAAGCGTTATTTGGAAGACTGTGTTGAGCTTAGGTATGCTCGCTAAGTGAGCTCGGTAGAGCTCGGTGGTGGGTATATATAGGAACCATGACCCATACACTTTGATAACCAGCTCTAATCCACCTCCAACACTTTTCAATATATAATTTGATTTAGTAATATTGCATGTTAAGTGGATACAATAGCTTGTTTAGAGGATAAAGTTATATTGTTTAGAGAACAACAATCAATGTTATAGCGGACAAGACCCTTACAGTATATAGAGAAAAAAATTATCGAGAAAATAACAATCACATGTATGTAGAGGGTTTTTTTTTTTTTGTTTTTTAATACCCATGTGGGATTTTGTTACATAGATTTGGTCGAGATCTTTCCAACCATATACATCATATTGATTTTTAATTTCTTAATCAAAAGATATACAAGTTACAAATAATATAACAAAAGAAATTATATATTAATATTAAAAAATATGTTTTTGTCTCTTTCTTATTTGTCTTATTCTAATTTTTCTCTTGTGTCTTTAGTACAAAGGGTATTTTAGTCAAATAAAATAGAAAAAAGTGGGGTAAGGTTGTAAGGGCGCTTGTTTGAGAAGATGACCCCATGTTAGGGCCTATTGGGGAAGAGACACCTAAACATAGGGCTTTTTTGGGATATTACCCTATTTTAATTGATTAATCCATCAAATAAAAAAAAATCCTTGAAATAAAAATTTGATTTATTGATATCAATTTCACGGGAACTTGGGAAGTGGTCACTCACAAGTAAAGAAACATATGTAGATACTGAATCAACGATAAAAATGCACAATCTAGAAGGTGGGATCCATTTTACATTATACTTTGCATGTAATTGTTATACCGTAACTATTATAAATACATAGAAACTTTTGGAAACTCAGACTTAAGCCCCCCATGCCCCCCTCTGAATCCGCACTTGGTGACAACTCACCTATATGATTATCTTAGTTTGAGTGAATGAGGGCAAAAACTTTTTTGAAGTGTCATTCATCAAGAGGATTATCAAATGACACAAGCTTCTGATCAAGCAGAATCATTGTAAGTAAATGCATCAATTGCATTTCATTCTATGTTTTGATCGGCTTTGAAAAATGTTTAAAAAATATTTTATTCTTGATTTTATGCATAAAACACTTTTCGAGGACTAGTTACAAAATACATTTTTCCTTTTCCTTTTGGTTATTTAAAAATAAATCTTTGGGGTTTTTATTATGGGCAGTCAACCCTAGTCAATTTGGTACATGTCATTTTGACCGTCACTAGTACTACGGATGTCGGCAATTCACTTTTAGTGAAAAGTCAAACTGGTTTGACTTAAGGGTTTGACCGCGAGTAGCATTAGCGCTACAGGTTCTGGCAACAGGTTTTCAAGTTTTTATAGAAAAATCAAACTTGGGTTTGACTGCGAGTCATGGCATGAGCATAATTTCGAAATTGCTGATTTTTAAGAGTCATTTCTAAAAACGAAATTGAATAGGCCTTTTCTATGCACGTTTTTAGATTTGTTAAGAAAGACTTTAAGGAGGTTTAACTCATCTATATATATGGTCTTCTCATTAGAAGTCTAAGCAATCAAGCCAAAACTTTGTTTTCCATTGAATTTTTTTTTAGGTTTTTATAAGTTCTTTCTTTATGTGTTACTTCTTTGCATCTTGGACTTAAGAACATTTTATATTCTCACACATATCACATCATACATATTGAAATCTATTTGTGATCATCAATGTTTGATCCCGCGAAGTAAAGAAAGTAGATAATTGGACTTCAGATAAGGAATGACTTGAGATTTTGTGCAATTAATAGTGGTGGAAGATTATAGATATTAATCTCACTTGTACTTCACTTTATTCATAGTGGATATATCGTTAGTTTGTGTGTGGACTAGAACACATGTTAGAGTTTTAGCCGAGGTGGTTCGACATACAGTTCTTCGTGATCATATCTTGTCTTGTGCGTGTATGTGTGTTTGTGATTGATCTATTGTTGTTTATATTTCATTCAAGTCTACACATATTACTAGTGTATGCATAAAGTAAATTTGATAATTTCATTAACAACATTATAAGGTATCAAAACATTTTAAGGGCACAAATTCTCAATTGGTATCAGAGTTGACTCATAAGTTACTTGAGTTCGATCCTAGGTTGATACCATATAATGTTAGTAATAGATGAATGAAATTCATATGCTTTGATATGTCCTCCTCACTTAAACGGTGAGAATTAGGCTTTTTGGAAACCTCGCATGAAAACATTTCTTCAATCCTTAGGGGATGATGTGTGGTTTATGGTTGAGGATGATTGGAAAAAGTCGTCTTTTACGAATGTGTCAGCGGATCTTAATCCGGTAATTACTTAGAGTGAGAAACCAATAAATGAATGGAATGTAGATGACAAAGTTACTTCTAGCTATAATAGATAAGGTTTAAATCCCATTTTTACCGCCCTTAGTGAAAATGAAAACATGAGAATCACCAATTCTACTACATCAAAGGAAGGGCTAAGAAAGATGCAATAGTAGAAGCGCATGACCTTAGAAGGTCTTGTCGAGAAACTAAAAGGTTATGAATTAGAACTTCATTTGGAAAGTGATGGCAAGAAAAAGAAAAAGTCAATTGTCATCCAAGCCAATACTACCTTCTGATGTGATTTAAATGATGATGATCTTGAAAATCTTGATATTAACTCTCTTAATAATGTTTGTGCTCTTTATAGTCAAAATTTTCAAAAAATAATGGATCTAAATAAGCGAAGAAACGGTGAAGGTAAATCATTTGGTAAGAATGAAATGTCTTAAGATCTGAGTTCATTGTATGCTATGTTTGTATAGAAAAAGGTCATATAACGAAATCTTGTTCTTATGTTGAAAGTTCTTTTATTAACTTTTGATAATGAATGTTTGGACAAACTCAACGAAAAGGCTAATTTTGTTAACATAGTGTCTAATGACTTGCCTAGATAATCTTGATAATGATAGTAACGTTGTAATGTGGTCATATCTCTTGAAAACAACTTAAACTATATTAAGTCCAAACTTGTTAACTTTGAATTTGAAAATGAAACCCGTTTTTGTATCAAAGAGATGTGGAGCGTATCACTAGGAATACTAGTGGTAAAAATCTTATCACTACTCAAATGATTGGTGATATGAACTCTATGGATTTGTATTCAGAAACTTGTTGAATTCATATTGCACTCATTATTCTCCAAGTGTTTCATCTTTTGTAGGAAACGGAAGTGGTATGATTCCTGTAGCCACAATTGCTCTTAATATATATCACTAGAAACCAACGAAAACGGTTTCTAGATATCGGTTGCTCACATCATATGACCGGATAGAAAGCTAATCTTGACAACTATGTGATTCTGAACAATGAGCTATTATGGTCCTCTAACTTTGCTCAAATTTTCAGTTGAGTCCTCAAAGTTTAAATTGGTCAATTTGGTCCCAAATCTTTTAAAACGTTTGCAAAATAGTTTGGCGGTTTCCAAGCATTTAACAGAGTTGCCCAATGCTAGTTTACTATCATACGTGACAGTTTATGAAATGCCAAAATATAAGAGGGGGAGGTTAATCATTTTCGATATTGTTCAACTCAAGGTTTTTCACTTCAGATATAGCTACTGGGCAATTGGGTAGACCACGTATGATACTTAATTGCCACTGGGCAACTTTGTTAAATCCTTGGAAACATGAAGATAAACGAGTGACCATTTTGGAAATGTTTCGAAAGATTTGAGACCAAATTGACCAATTTAAACTTTGAGGACTCAACTGAAAATTTGAGCAAAGTTAGATTACCAAAATAGCTTATTGATCATGTAATTCCATATGGCAGAGATGTGACTTTTGTTGATAAGAAAGAGAATCATAGGTAAGGGAGTTTTAAATCTGCAAGGTCTTCCAAGGATAAATAATGTATATCACGTTGATGGTATTAAGGTAAATCTCTTGAACATTAGTTAAATGTGTGATTATATAAAACTATGGCAATAAACACTTGGTCATATAAATTTTGTAAATCTTGACTGACTCTCATCCAAAGAACTTGTGAGAGGTTTGCCTAAGCTTGGTAGACTTAAAAAATGTGGTGCGTGAACTTTGTCAAGTTGGAAAACAAACTAAAACGACCCATAAAAGAGTGAATATCATTCCCACCACTAGGTGTCTAGAACTCATTCACATGGACCTTATGATGAGTCGTACCTTGAGCTATTGGAAAACAAATTATATTCTTGTCATGGTTGATGACTTCTCTAGATATACTTGGGTAGCTTTTCTTGGAGAGAAGTCATATGCCCTTGAAGCATTTGGGAGAATAGCTATTCGCATTGAAAATAAGAAAGATTCTTAAAACTTAAGGATTAAAAGTGCTCATAGTGGTGAGTTTGAGGGACCCAATATTGTTGAGTTATGTAAAGCCAACGGTATCCTTCATGAGTTCTCTTCTCCTGTAACTCCTCAATCAAATGGGATTGTCGAAGATAAAAATAGAACACTCCAATAAATGGCTAGAGTTATGCTTCATGAAAAATTGAAAATAATACCACTTTCGTAAAAAACCGAAGTTTCAAAGCGTCTTCAGTTTCACTTAATAGCATAAGTGGGAACCAAGTGTAATAATGACACAGAAGAGAGAAAACATGGACGGAGTTGTTTCTTCTTGTTCACATGTATTGTTGTACATAGTACATTACACTCCAGTATGTATATATATTCAACAAATAGAATATATCTTAAAGTCAAACTGCCTTGTATGCTTAGCACATGCATAAGCCACGTCAAGTTCTCTTTTGCCACATATATGGCGATGAATCAAAACACCATTAACTGCACCTTGAACCATGTTAAGATAATTATGAATATGTGGACTTGGGCTTGGGCTTAGATTGGACATCCACAATAATGTTAAAACCTTGCTAGGAAAACCCAATGGGAAAAACCATAGCTAAGGAAAAAGAGTACAGTGCGCTTCATGTCCTGGCGGCTCCCCCTGAAGATAGCTCCCCCTTATGAAAATCAGACTAAGCTCGACTTTCGACGCATCCCAATGCCATATGCCAGTTTCTCAAAAGCTGGTGGAGCTAGCCACTTAGTGAACAAATCAGCGAGATTCTCATCAGACCATATCTTCTGGACATTGATCTCGTTACTCTGCTGGAGTTCATGAGAGAAGAAGAATTTTGGAGAAATATGTTTTGTTCTATCACTTCTGATGTAGCCTTCCCTGATTTGATCAATACATGCAGCATTGTCTTCATAAATCACTGTTGGTGTCTCTGTAACTGAGGGGAGTCCGCATGTTGATTGGATATGGTGTATCAAGAGCCTCAACCATACACACTCACGAGTTGCTTCATGGAGTGCAAGTATCTCCGAGTGGTTGGAAGATGTAGCAACCAATGTTTGCTTAGAAGATCGCCAAGAAATTGCTGTACCACCATAAGTAAATACATACCCGGTTTGCGATCTTTCTTTGTGTGGGTCAGATCTATATCCAGCATCTGCATACCCCTTTAGTTGGGAGCCATTTGGTGGTTCTCTGGAATAGTATAAACCCATATCAGTCGTTCCTCGAAGGTAACGCATAATCTCCTGTAAGCCAGTCCAATGTCGTCGGGTTGGAGCTGAGCTAAACCTGGCTAACAAATTCACTGCAAATGAAATGTCAGGTCTAGTACATTGGGCTAAATACAAAAGAGCACCCACAGACCTCAAGTATGGTACTTCAGGACCAACTAAAGATTCATTGTCCTCTTTAGGACGAAATGGGTCTAATTTCACATCAAGTGACCTTACGACCATTGGAGTGCGACTTGGGCGACATTTGTCCATGTTAAAACACTTTAAAACTTTTTCAGTATACATTGACTGATGGACAAATACTCCATGCGTTGTATGTTCGATCTGCAGGCCGAGACAATACTTTGTTTTACCGAGATCTTTCATCTCGAACTCATTCTTTAAAGAGTTTGATGCTTTGGTAATCTCTTCAGGAGATCCAATAATATTTATGTCATCGACATAAACCGCAATGATGGCAAATCCTAAATTTGCTTTCTTAATGAATATACATGGGCAAATGGGATCATTCTTGTACCCTTCCTTCAGTAGGTACTCACTGAGGCGATTGTACCACATACGCCCAGACTGTTTCAATCCATATAATGATCTCTTAAGCTTAATAGAGTACATATTACGTGGTTTTGCTTCAGGTAATTTTAATCATTCAGGGAGTTTCATATAAATATCAGTATCCAACATTCCGTAAAGATACGCAGTAACCATGTCAATGAGATGCATGTCGAGTCTTTCAGAGACTGCCAGACTGATTAAAAATCAAATTGTAATTGCATCCATCACGGGAGAATATGTCTCTTCATAATCAATCCCAGGTTTCTGCGAGAAACCTTGTGCCACGAGACGAGCTTTATATCTCACAATCTCGTTTTTCTCATTGCGTTTCCTTGCAAATATCCATTTGTAACCTACAGGGTTAACATTCTTGGGGGTTAGGACTACAGGTCCAAACACATTTCGTTTTGCAAGAGAATCCAATTCTGCTTGAATTGCATCCTTCCATTTTAGCCAATCATGTCGTTGTTGACATTCCTCAATAGTATGTGGTTCAAGACCATCATCATCTGTTGCAATCTCAGCAGCTACGACAAAGGAAATATACGTCATCGATGACAATTTTGTTTCTATTCCACAACTCTCTTGTGCATGCATAATTTACAGAAATTTCATCATTTTCAGGTACCTGGGCCACATCTGGGGCTTGTGTCACTTCAGGGGCTTGTGCCACTTCAGGGACATATTCCTCTTCAGGAGGTTTTTGTTTAGAGAGAGTGTGTTTTCCTTGCCTTATAGCCTCTCCAGGAGCGCTATTTACTGGAGGTTTTGTTTGGCTTTTCCTCTTCCGGGGATTTGAGTCTTTTGACCCAACAGGTCGTCCACGCTTCTGGCGTACTTTAGACGATTCATTTGCTGCCACATTCGCGGGTTGTCTTTCAAAGACGTGTCGTCCTTCAGGGACAGATCGTCCTTCTGGGACTTCAATTCGCGCAGGCGCATTAGCAGCTGGTACATGTGACCTTGTCACTTTTGCTGCGTTTGTAAAACCATCAGGCAATTGCCAAGCAATTTTCTGAAGGTAAATGATCCTTTGTACTTCAGTTTCACACAAAGGAGTACGTGGATCAAGATGAGACAAAGTGGGTGTATACCAAGTAAATTTAGGTGCTTCTGCAGGAAGCCACAATTCAAGTTGTTCTCCAGGAACAGACGAATTTCCTCCCCCTAACGGCGGGAAGACTGTCTCATCAAAGTGGCAATCCGCAAATCTTGCGGTAAAAACATCACCTGTCAAAGGTTCAAGATATCTAGTAATATACGGAGAATCAAAACCAACATAAATTCCTAATCTACGTTGCGGTCCCATTTTTGTGCGTTGGGGTGGCGCAATTGGAACTTGCACCGCACAACCAAATGTTCGTAGATGAGAAATATCTAGTTGATGACCAAAAACAAGTTGTAAAGGAGAATATTGATTATATGCATTTGGTCTAAGTCGAACCAGTGCGGCGGCATGCAATATAGCATGTCCCCATGCAAAAACAGGCAACTTCGATTTCATAAGCATGGTGCGTGCAATCATCTGAATATGTTTGATAAAGGACTCTGCTAATCCATTTTGTGTATGTACATGAGCAACGGGATGCTCGATGTCAATCCCTATAGACATGCAATAGTCATCAAAGGTCTGTGATGTGAATTCACCAGGACCATCAAGGCGGATGGATTAAATAAGGTAATCAGGAAAATGTGTCTGTAATCTAATGATTTGAGCAAGAAGTCGTGCAAATGCCATATTTCGTGTAGACAACAGAGACATGTGAGACCATCGTGCAGATGCATCAATTAACACAAGAAAATATCTAAATGGTCCACAATGTGGGTGTATGGGTCCACAAATATCTCTTTGAATTCGTTGTAGGAATGTAGGCGACTCAGTAGTGACCTTAGTCGGAGATGGTCTTGTGACTAACTTACCTTGAGAACAAGCAGTACAAACAAAGTCATTAGATGCAAGAATCTTCTGGTTCTGCAAACTATGCCCATGTGAATTTTCAATAATTCTTCGCATCATACTAGCCCCAGGGTGACCCAAACGGTCATGCCATAACATAAATGTCTTATGGTCATGGAACTTCTAGCCCATTACTGCATAAGATTCAAGGGGCTTGATGGTTGTGTAGTACAACCCTGAAGAGATAGCCTTAAGTTTCTCTACAACCTGCTTCTGTCCTGAAACTTCAGATGTTATACACAAATACTCAATATCATGATCATTCATAGTCTCGATGTGGTAACCATTAAGACGTATATCTTTAACACTAAGTAAATTTCTTGTGGACTTTGTGGAGTATAAAGCGTCCACAATGTTGAATATGGTACCACCAGGGAGCATGATATGGGCAGGGGCGGAGCCAGGGGGGTGTAAGGGTACGCACGTGCGTACCCTGAGATTTTGAAAAATATTTATAATTTTTTTTTATACGTGGTTGGCAATTCACAATTGGGATCAGATCAAATCTTTTTAATACTTGTTTCCTTGTGTGACTAAAACACTTTTAGATACTGTTAGTGTATTGATTGGAATATGAACTGAATATATAGAAAGTGAGCCCAAATTTATGGGATGGGGTGACGTGGGAAGTCAAAACGTGAGATATTCTCTCTCTCAACACTATTACACTACTGTATCTCTCTCTCAAGCACTAGTACACTACAGCCTACAGGTATCTCTCTGACTCTCCTCGCTACCTACCAATGCAATTTAATTTAATTTCTAATAAATTATTATTTATAAGTTTTTTTTTTAATGATTTGATTGTATATATATTTATATTCTAAAATTATAATATTTAAGTTTATTCTATTTAATTAGGGATTTCAGGTTTGCAAAGTTTGTATTTTTTTTTTTTGTTATAAAATTCTTGTTTTTCTTATTAACTATGCCCACACTATTCAATTACATATTTTTGAATTGATTTTTCTCATAATTTGTTAATTGATTTTTTTTTTTTAGTATTTTTTTATAAAATTCTTGCTTTTCTTCTAGTTAATTCTATGCCCACACTATTCAATTACATATTTTTGAATTGATTTTTCTGATAATTTGTTGATTGATCATTTGATTAACACATTTTTGGTTGTTTACTAGAATTTTTTTTTTTTTTTTTTTTAGTATTTGGTTGTTTACTTTACTAGAATTTTTTTTTTTATGTATCGTGAAATTGAGTGCGTACCCTGACTTAAAATCCTGGCTACGCCACTGGATATGGGCTCTGCCAGAGCCTTCAACAAGACTTGATGTACCAGAAATAGTGTCCACATTAGCCTTCACAAATTTCATTTGTGAAAAGTACCTACGGTCTCGTAAAATTGTGTGTGTCGTGGCACTGTCTACGAGGCATACAACTCTACCATCCGCAAGACGATTATGCATGCTATATGCGGGATCCATATCCCTTCATAGTACAAAAAAATTAAAGTGAGTACGAGTTAAGATAACACACACTTATTATTTATTAACAGACACAATACCAAGTAGTACAGAACAAAAGTACATATAAACAGATACATGATATAAAACGATAGATATAGACTTAATTGGTGGGGAGACCTCCATCAAAGAAGTCAAGATTATACTCTGGTTCCACAATGAAATCATCAACATTAAAAACTAGTCTTCTGGCTCAGACTGATCGACAAAGTTTGTTTCCACTTTCTTTCCTTTGTCATTTTTTGATGCTTGATAAAGCTCAACCAAGTGTTTGGCCGTACGACAGGTACGCGACCAATGTCCTTCCATGCCACAATGATGACAAGTGTCATCACCAGTCTTATGGTAATGAGTGCTACTAGCACCTTTCCCTTTATCCTTTTTAGGCTCAGTGTCATCCCACTTCTGGTGGTATGGGGTACTTCTGGACCCTTTGTGGTTGGAATTGTTGTGATGAGGACCACCACTCTTGTGGTATCGGCCACTTCTGGGGCCTTTGCCTCTTTTGGGCCCATTCCACTTTTTACTACCACGATATGATGACGCATGTGCTTCAGGCACAGGGGCAGAGCCAGGTGGCCCTTTGTTAGCATTGTTCATCAGGAGCTGCTTACTTTGCTCGGCAGAAGTAAGAATTTCATTTAACTCCGAGTACTTCTTAAGTCGGCATTGCCGATACTGTTCGTGTATGACCATATTTATAGGATGAAATGTAGATAGTGTTTTATCTATCATTTCTTCCTCAGTAACAGGATGTCCACATAACTTCAGGGTGGACGCGATTTTCAACAACTTCGAGTTGTATTCAGAAACAGTTTTGAAATCCTGAAACCTCAAGTGTGACCACTCATGTCGAGCCCTTGGGAGGGAAATGGTTCTATGGTGGTCATACCTTTCTTTGAAATTCTGCCAAAGAATCTGCGGGTATTTGACAGTGAGGTATTCAGTTTTCAATTCCTCATGGATATGGTGGCGAAGGAAAATTAGTGCTTTAGCACGGTCCTGCTGGGACAGCTGATTTCCTTCTTTTATGGAGTCTTCCAGACCCATGGAAGCAAGATGTAATTCGATATCAAGTACCCAGGACAAATAATTTTCACCAGTAATATCCAAAGCAGTAAATTCCAACTTGGTAATGTTAGACATGATTATAATGCGAAAATCAACAAACTTACCCAAATACTTACACTGGTAACACCTTGTTGTAATAACACCTTATTGATATATACACTTCTTGTAGTTGTTGGACAATAGAGCAAACTCGTGCTGATAACGTCGTAAAAAACCGAAGTTTCAAAGCGTCTTTAGTTTCACCTAATAGCATAAGTGGGAACCAAGTGTAATAATGACACAGAAGAGAGAAAACATGGACGGAGTTATTTCTTCTT
This sequence comes from Aquilegia eximia, assembly GCA_023053565.1. Classification (NCBI taxonomy): domain Eukaryota; kingdom Viridiplantae; phylum Streptophyta; class Magnoliopsida; order Ranunculales; family Ranunculaceae; genus Aquilegia; species Aquilegia eximia. The sequence continues at coordinate 21,655,555 of JALIGU010000003.1, forward strand.
GTTCACATGTATTGTTGTACATAGTACATTACACTCCAGTATGTATATATATTCAGCAAATAGAATATATCTTAAAGTCAAACTGCCTTGTATGCTTAGCACATGCATAAGCCACGTCAAGTTCCCTTTTGCCACATATACGGTGATGAATCAAAACACCATTAACTGCACCTTGAACCATGTTAAGATAATTATGAATATGTGAACTTGGGCTTGGGCTTAGATTGGACATCCACAATAATGTTTACAACACACTTGACACTTTTGGGAAGAAACTATTAGTGCCACTTATTGTTTCTCCAATAGTGTGTACCACTGGCGGATCCACGGGTATGAATCCCAAAACAAACTGCATGATGATTGTCCCAAGATGAATCAGTGAAAAGGAAACATGACACAAATTGTTAAAGAAGAAGATCGCAGTAGTTTAGCTATGGGAAATCAGTATCCAACATCGTTCAACATTTTGCTCGAGGGATGAAAGAATTCCATCATAATAAACAAACAAGTTCTCTACCTGAAGAGGTAAAGTCCATAATCAGTAAACCTAATCCATTAAATCTCCTATCTTTAAAACGGTGGATCGGGGAAATTCCATACCACGTCAAGAAGATCAGCTTGCATCGACCAAGGATATTAGATCAATTGCATGCGGTTGAACAAACACCCCCACCCTACCCCTAGCACTCCAAGTGACAACACCCTGCCACACAATGCAGCAAAGTAACAAGAACTTGTATTATGCATAGAAAAGCACTCTAATCCGAAGTAGCTTATCGATTAGGTTTCTCCATTGGCATCATATATAGCAGTACCGGCAATGCCCATTAGACATAATGAGGCCCTAGGATGTTCCCCAATCCCCACTCTACATAATTTACTGAAGGGAGACAAAAAACTGTCCAGATTTCACTGTGTACACTGGGCATGTTTTTTTTTTAATGAAAATCACCTTCCATCGAGACTTCTCCTATAATCACGGCAAAAGGACTCCAAGATCCTACTCACACAACTCCAAGATCTTGTGAAATTTCTAATTAGGCTAAAAGTCATATACTGTAATAGTTTAGCAAATTCAAACGATTGTCCTGTCATAAACTTAATTGATAATCAGTCAACCAACCCTTTCCTTTTCACTATACTCCAGGTAATCCTTGTCGTTGGGAAAACTCACATCAGATTTCACATACCCTGCTTGTGAGACACCACCAAGGACTACCAGTTATGACAAAGGAAGAATGGATGGTAAGATGAATTTATCAAAACCCAAGCCTGTTCACACGTCAATGCAATTCAGAAGAGGAAACTCAAGCCACCAAAATACAAAACCAAAAACACCGCGAATAGGCCTGTGGCACCCCTCTCACAAAGTGGAGAGGTTGTGGGTTCGAAACACGTCAACAACTGATTGTTGATATAAGTTTCCACACGTAATTTAAAAAAGGGTAGGGATCCCCTCAACCCCACTTACCAAAAAAAAAAAAAAAAAAAAACACCCGGGCAACTTTGCCACAGGGCAATGAGAGGGAACTCTATTCATAAAATAAAATATACTTTTGGTTAATTTAAATCTTTTTTTTGGATAACTTAACAAATAAATGTTTCTAACATATTGTACACTGGGCTGCAACAAATAATCAGAACATTATGGACCTTGTGCTCTAGGTATCACAATGGTAATAATGTACAAACTTTACAGAGCTCAGCAACTGCTATCTTCTACTTTCTCATATACAATCTACAGGGGAGAAGGCAGCTCCTGCAGCCCCTACACTGGCAGTTGGGCAGCTGTCAAGCTATTCGGGCCGGTTGACATACATTTTTTGATTAGAAACTAACACTCAGCTCTCTGTACAGTTGCTCTCAGAAATCATATACAACACTGCCGTCAAAACTCCGTATCCGTATCTGAATCGTAGCGGCATTTCGTAATCATATGAATATAGTGGCCAGCGCCCATCCAGTCATTCTTTTCATAATGGTCTCTGTTCTGCTTCACAATCACATAAACTTGTCATGCTCCAAGCAGAAATATAGACCAGGAACTGGTTGTTGCCCGAGGAAGAGAGATAAAAATACACAATTTGGACCCTAGCCATCAGGTTCTACTGATTCATGGGATTCTCTTTCAGAGATAGCTGGCTTCTCCTTCGGCAGGCAAACGATAGGAACATAAGCAAAACCTTTTGGTAATCGCTGATTCTGAACAGATGCTTGGTCCGAAGTCATCACAAGCTCCTTTTGAAAGGTCTCTGTGTGCTGCATATTTGTACAATTCCGAACAAAGTCAATCTAGAAGCTCAAAGACAAATAAATACGAACTCACAATTCTACCTTTCTTGACGTTGATCTTCTCTCCTCCTCATCTGCAAGGTTCCTAGATGCAACAGATGCTGGTCTCTGAGGAAGTTGTTTCCCAGAAAAACGAGGCCTTTCTGGTTGGTTTTTAATGCACACTTGTTGGGATGTTGAACTGTCATCAGTCTTTTGGTCAATATCCATTGGTACTGGATGCATAATTCTGCGCTTACCAGAAACTGCGCTGTCCACCGTGATATCTTCAGATCTTTGAATTGCTTCACTGCAAGATTTGTTATCATCCACATGCCCCCTGAGTGAAGTAGTGGCTGATTCGGAACTAACATCAGGCAGGAAGAAGGGACTGCGCACAAGTACTGAGAAAGCCACGGAATCTCTTTTTGAAGCAAGTATGTTGTGTGAGCATATAACCAACTCCCGCTGCAAAAATTTGTCATTTCAGTAAGATGTCTAAGGTGACTCCTATGCATCATAGGCTGACAATCTTAAACTGGTACCAGCACTTAAAAGGAAAATATCACGATACCATAGCATAATTAGGCAAATAAACACGCTCTAAATAGTATTATCAGACAAATTTTAAAGAGTAGAGACCCAGAATTGATACATGATATAGTTTACTTCAGAATTAAAATTATTTAACACAATAATATGCATAGGCCATTATGTCCATGCCCGGAAAGAAACAAATATATTTCAGGTCGTCTCAAAGCAAGAATATGAATCTCACTGAATTTTTGAAAACTGCAAACACAGAAGAAACAATGTATTCAAATTTAAAGAGTCTCCAACTGAAAAAGAAAAACTTGATCTGGTTCAGACAAAACCATTACATACAATTTAAGAATACACAGATCACATGGATGCGACATGATGCAGTATGACATCACCCAAAATGAATATCTTTATTATATTTCATACTTGCATCGATCAGGAGTGAACTCTAGTACATGACAGATCAGCCCACACCCTAGTTCTAGCTCCTCCTTAGATTGTTGCACCGTCCAATGCATATCTGTGAGTCCTCAAAACAGAATTAAGTTCCACTTGACCTACTTAAATCCTGATATCTTGTTTACTTGCAAGTTTCACTGGGTACTTTATACCACTGGTGGACAACACTCTCAACAACTAAGAGTTGGGATGGACTAGGTGCAGATTTGAGGAGCTTATTACCAGTTGGGATGGACTATTGCTGCCTTAGGAGTCGGTCAATAGTGGTTTGTTGTTTGCTCTTTATCGTAAGGTTGTGAGGAACTCATTCGACCTGTCTTTTGGCTGCTTGTAAAATATTTCTTAAATCAATAAACGGTTTATTCAGCAAAAAAACACACCCCATAGTGTTGACATCATCTCTGTACCTGGATCGAACACCCTGTTGTTACAAGCTTTCCATGGTGTACTACACAAACAGCATAAGATGTCAGATACCAGAACTTCTCTCCAAAGCTGAAGTAGCAGCCCTCGGCCTCACTGAAACCATTTTGAAGACTGAATTGATCACATTAGCGACCAAAGGAGCTTTGAACACACAACCAAATGATTTTTGCAAACTATAGAGAATGCGACAAAAGATGGTCTTATCCACGATGTTACACACTTACACATGGAACATGTGGAATCAAAATCCCATTCATTCAGATAAAAAGATTCTCAAACGTCTGAGAACTCACTCAAGGAATTAAACACTACAAGAAGAACATCAAGTTACTTCTCAAACATGCAATCATTATCATCTTCTTGCCCTACTATATAAACCAGCCCTCGGCCTCACTGAAACCATCTTGTGGTAGACTGAATTGGTCACGTTAGCGTCCAAAGGAGCTTTGAACACTCAACCAAATGATTTTTGCAAACTATAGAGAATGCGACATAAGATGGTCTCATCTACGATGTCACACCCATATCCTTCCAGAAAAAGAGATTCTCCAAAGTCTGCGGACTCACCCAAGGGATTAAACACCACAAGAAGAACATCAAGTTACTTCTCAAACATGCAATCATTATCATCTTCTTGCCCTACTATGTAAACCTAGATCCAAACTTTTCCAAACAGCAACACGAAACTTGCAATTAACAAAATTATCCAACTACAAGCTCAAAAAGGTACATTGGCCTGCCACTTAGTTATAGGTCATTTATTCCCTACCAAACACCAAAACCCCAGCCACATTGGCCTAGTATCCATACCCCCTAACACCTCTAGCACAAAAATGCAGAATAGTGAGAGGCAAGGGGTGTCCTTGTCCTATCCCACTAGAATATTTTGAAACCCCGGTTGGAGGTCCATTCATTAAAATAGAGTTTACACTGAAGAAATGCGATTAAATATCGATCTCCATTTCACTCGAACCCCATCCTAACCAAGATATAATCAGAACGGAAGTTTTGTCAAATCATGCTCCATATAATAATATGTTCATATATTGCATATCCACACTCCCTAAGTGAAACCAATCATTCTTTAAATTGTTGAATCAAAAGTACAGTAAAGATATGTGACTTTTATCTCTTTTACCTGCAACACTCACCTATGTCACCTTTCTTGCCAAAATAATAGTAACAAAAAATAAAACTAATGATGATGTAGTAGACAGCAACAAGGAAACATTAATTGTCAAGATTAACAAACCAAGTTCTACTCACCTTAACTTTTTCTCGTTTAATGATTCTCTCGCAAAGAAGGCGTACTCTCTCAAGCTCAACCTATTAAGATATGGGAAAAAAAAAGATTTAAACGAGAAAATAGAGATGAATAGATTTACATATGTTTCCAACCTATAAAACATGAATAAAAACAATTTATTATTAAAAGAAATTACATTTAAGCTAAATGAACTGCAAGCAGTATTTTTCAGCAAAGTTTATCTTTCTTCTGTGTCAAATACTGTATGTTCTTATTTCAAGTTCCTGGCATTTAATTCAACAAAAAGGATGAAATATATTCAAAAACCTCTTGAATCCATGTTATATTTATAAAGAGAGTCTAAAACAACATAAAACAGCCCACTGCATTATGCTATTCAAGAAAAACAAGACGCTAGTGAAGATGATGAGAATTAGTTTCAGTTGTTTAAACATTTCAAAAATGCTGAAAACAGATTGGCAACAAATGAAAATAGGTCAAAATAGGTAATGGTGTAATGAAGATCAAAACAACAACAAAAACACCATGACAAGAGAAGGAGAGAATAAAGGCATCTCTGATCCCAATTGATATAAACCCGAAGAGACCATTCATTATCTTTACATGACAGTTATTATATTCAGAAAACAATATACTTCCAGTAAAAACATGGATCATTTACTTGCTGAACAATGACTTTAAGATGTATGTATCTTCTTCTTTTCCTAAAAAACTCTTTATAAATGGAGGTTATTGTGTTATTGCTTACAAACCAATGTACATAACCACCACACCAGCCTAAATAACTAATTGGCGCATTAAAGAACAACCTACAATCGCAACAAGAAGATATACTGATGCATTCTCTTACCCTAATTTGTTTAACAGCTTTTAGCTCCTCAGGACCATGCTGCTGAGCCTCAGCCTGAAAATATAATTCGAAGGAAAGATGAACATACTGCAAAACTAACATGGCACTACATAATACTCGTTTTAAGGAAAATAAACCATGACCTTTTCCCTCTGCTCTGTGCTATGCCTGTCACAATAAGCCTTGTGCAGAAGCTTGCCTCCACCAGTTCTCACATGCATGTAGTACCCAGCATTTCTAGCACAGGATGGATGAAATGTACTTTGACAGTTGCCATAATTACACTGCAAGGGATGGAAATTACAATTGATGTGTAATAAAACTCTCCACATGTTCCTAGACACAAATATAAAATGAATAATCAGTTGCTTGGGAAACCTAACCTTGATACACAACCCAATTCTCCGACAGCAAATACAGCATAGGTCTCTTCCCTTCAAAACACTCTCCTGAAAGTAGTTAAGGAATGCAATGGATCAATGATACATATAATGTCATGCAAATAAAATAAGAAGAAAAAAAATGAAAAAGTAACTTAAGATATCACCATATGAGATTATGAACAACTTGCTGTTTCAATAAATTTCTACAAGATTATTTGACTAACGTATTAGTTTATGCCGGGTAAAATAAAATATCGACTATAGTCTATAGCCAACACGATTAGAAGTAACTCATTGCCCATCCTCCCCCTCACCCATATATATATATTAGGAAAGACTTGAGAGAGAGGTATTACACATGACTAACAAATTATGTACCTGAATACCATTCAATCAATATGTACCAATTACTCAAAATCATGATATTTAAAGGATAAGCAATAAGGCAGCAATAATAATATGTAAGTAAATGTACATACCATTCCTTCCACTAGGTTAGGTTGCCCCCTTTTGAATGTTGATTCCAACAACCACTGATACAGAGAACAATATTTAGATGAACCATTGCACAAAACAAAATCAATGAGAACAAAAAAAATACAAATCATTGTGTGTAGTACCTCAGCACAAAAGGCATGGACCCACTGGCCATCGGTCGACTTTCTGAATGCACCATTAGTGCCACCACATAAACCGCACTGTGCACTGAAAGCTGATTTCTCCCGCGAATGTATAGGTAGAGATCTAGGGCTTCTAAATGGCAATAGCTCTTCACAAAGTTCGCAGTACCAAGGTGAAGTATGATCTTTAGCACCACGGTAACAACCAAAGTGGACAGCAACCTGATCATTGTCAGACTTTTGTTAACTAGGTACAAACAACATATATCTCAAGCAGTTACCAAATAAAAAGTTTAATAGATACCTTGCAATTGCTACAAAAGACAACTGGGTTCATCATTGTCTCAGATCTTCTACAGATGTCACACAGTTGTTGTTGTTCGTTTAAAAATGATTTTAACTGGAAAATATCAGAGGGCTTTTCTGACGAAACTCGTGCTATGGCCAACCTTGAGAGTGTTTCCTTTGCTCGTGGCATCAACTGAGAATATGGAGCAGTCCTTCCACCAACATTCACCTACAAGAAGGCCACCAGGTGAAAAAGGAATTTAATTCACGTATTCAGAAGACGAATTCGTAAACACTTAATTGCCAAAAGATTTTAGAACCTCCTGAAGAGCCGCCTCATCATGTGAATCTTTCCTAAACGAAGAAATTCTAGAAGAAGCTGCAGCTGCTGCAGTTGCTGCAGCTGCTGCAGCCTGAGCATCCTTTTGCTTTTTCTCTTTCCTTCCTTGTTTTCTAGCTTCTCTAAGCCCAGATATATACTGGTTGACAAGTACAGAATCCCATCTTTGCTTCCTTTCAGCGTCAAGCTCCCGTGGAAGAGCTTTTATAACCCTAAACATCAAATCATCTGCAAGACATTTAAACAGAATATATTCTAGCATCAGTACTAAAGCAGAGGAAAGGCACAGATCTGAAAGTACAATTCTTCCTAGAAAGATACAACGGTTAATGAAGATTGAACTAAACAAAATAAAAGAAAATGGTATGATTAATAAGAGAGGCTGAGACCACAATAGCGCCTGCTTCTAACAGCATGGTCAATTAGCTTATTCTGATAGTATACAAGCTCTCCTTCCACTTCATCTTCCGGTGAGAGATCCAAAATTCCCATCTTCTTGGCCTCCACCAACTGTTCCAGTTTTAAAGCAGATGGTATACGATCTTTAATGCAAGGTGAACAGCAGTTATTGTCATTTGAGCAAACACTAGAGCTATCTCTTTCATTCACGCCTGTTAAGCAAAGAATCTGATATCTGAATCACATCAAATTACAAAAAATTAAAATAATACAAACAGCGGGCAAAATATTACCATTCAAATTGACATTAATGTTCTCCTGCTGGACCATTGAACCAGTCTGCAATTGCGACAACCTCTTTTGGATAAACGGATGAATATAAGAACAGGAAGACTGTACACCTCTGTGTCAAACGAAAACAAAAGAATAAATAGGTAAATAAAACTAATGAATTTCAAAAATAATGGCTGGCAAATGCCAAAGAACATCTGAAAATCACCATGTTCTAGTATGCAAACAAGTTGATACAAAACAGCTTACAGTAAATCAGGTACAACTGGAGTCGCCACATCAACAGCAGAGACAGGCTGCTCCCCATTGGAATTTGTGAAGCCGTGCTGGATAGAGTTATTAATGACAGTTGCTTGACCGTTCTCACATATGCTGCCATTAGCAAGCTCAACTAAATCTACAAACCAAAACAATATATCAGAACTATAATGGTTACTTCATAAAAGAGGTATTCATTGATATAATGCAAACGAATACATCAAGAAAAAGCCCATAAAGCATTAGCCATTAGCTAATTGACTATTAATGAAGAACAAAATACTAAAATTAAAGAAGTGTTTCTACTTGCTCCTTTTAGAATTCCGCTAGACCGCACACAAGCTACCAACTCTAATCTGATGTGGCTCCTCCTGTCCCATTTTTCATCATCTTCACTGTCAGTATTCCTCACTTGTCCAATGAAATTTGCCACTCTAATCTGATGTGGCTCCTCCTCCTCCATCAGGTGTTGCTCCAACGATCTCTCTAACACGGCTTTAATTTGCTTCAGTGTTTTTAATCCATCTCTTGCCCATCATTTCCTCCAGCTCCTTTTCTCCTATCTGTTTCTGTCCAATTGGCTCCTTGCCTTTCCTCCTTCCAGGAACAATCATAGAGCGACTACTTCCCTCAGTAGTATCCTTAACAACTCCTCATAGTTAACACTTTCAAAGTGAACTAATACAAGTCTGATCTCAAACAATAGGTAGTTGTTTAAAAGATGAACTGTATGTTATTCAGTACCAAGAAGTTCTATAAGCACTTTCTATCATGTATACTCTTCACTAAAAGCCTAAACCACTCTCAGACAAGCTGACGTTACTCGTTAGGAAGCTCAACAACATTTAGAAACCAATATCAGAATGAACACTCACTGAAAGATTTTTCACATATTTAAATGCTGAATTAGCAGTATAAAGACCAATAAAACAATATCTGACATTATGTATATCAAGACAAGACAGGTAACACCGTAAAAGTTTTGTTTTACCTAAAATGAATTTGTAAACTCCGAATTCAAAGAACAAAGTCGTGTAGTTGTTTTATAAGTGAAAAATTAACCTAAAATGTTTTTGCAAGTATAAGCCAGTTCTATCAGTCCTCTTCTATCACGTAGATTACCCGCAAATTTAATGTGTACCTGTGCCACGTCTGGCATAAGAATATAATACTTATTTTTTAGTTCATTTTGCCAAGTACTTTAATGACATAGGGCAGATTCATGCCCATGTGTTGAGCCAAACAACCATTGTCATTCTGATCTGTCATCCTCAACTAAATATAAATTTCCAGTTCTCTCATTAAGGTCATTATAATTGATTGAATTGTTGATTCTTCTTTTATCTTTTTATATACTAATTTATTCTTATTGAGATCAAATAAAAGATCCATGGGGTGGCAGTACCCTAAGGAGAACTGCGGACAGACGCTAAAAATAAATAAAGTGGAAAAGAACTACCCAAACAGGTGCTAAATTAAAATGGAAAGAAAAAGATACGAAGCTTCAATAGATACATCTGAACTCTTATTCTGGAACTGTATGGAGACATCACTAAAAGAGAATGATTTAGACAAAGAAAGAGATGAGGTTTTTTGCATGTAAACAGTCACACCTTTATTAGAACTAAACAAGGTTCGGAACTTATCTGGACCAAAAGACCATCTGTTCCAGGAATCGGGTGAGAATCACCTGAACAAAGGGCACAATTATTTTGCTACCGTGTGTTCAGTCTCCTTATAACATGGATATCCAGATGACCCAAGAAAAAAAACAAAGATGGACTGTCACATAATCCGCCATAACCTTTCAGTCATGTAACCTACACATACAGAGATATTTATCCTTTTACATGCTTGGCTTTAGGTATCCTTGATAAGCCCGAGAAACGAACCAGGCATAAGATACCTCTCCCAAAATGCCACGCGTGCTCCTCAGCAACCACCAGATGACGGTCCTTGGCAACATGAATTATATGCATGATCCCTTAAATTCACGCATTTACTTCAAAGTAATCTAAACCCAAGCTTGCACCATATAAATCTCTCACAAAACAACTGAGCAAGTTTGTGGGGAACAAAGTAAAAATTTCATTGTGACACTGATGTAGGACATGTTAGGAATTACTATTGATGTAGGACATGTTAGGAATTACTATTTTAATTCTAAGTATGAAATAGGTTCCAGAATATATTGTTTTAGGTCTAAGTATATTATATTAGGAATCATTATGTTTTTAGAAGTCGTTTAATTTAGAAGTCCTTTACTTGACAAAGAAGCTTCTTGCTCTATAAAAGAAGCTCTAGATTATTGTAATAGTTAGAGGTTGATTATTATTGAATTGAATAGAAGAATTGCTTCTTGAGTTATCCTTGTTTTCTTGCTAGATTATTCATCTTTTCCTTCTTTTTACTTGGTGGATTCCAAGCTTCACGTTCGTCTAGGTTCCTAACCCTATCTTCTCATCTTCTTTGAGAGATTCTTATCTCTTTCTTCTAAGTTCTACATTAGACACAATTGTACAAACACTTCATTCCTTATAGCATCAAGATGGAAAACCCTGGCTGGTTCCACCTTTACATTCGTCAACTTTTACAAAAACTAAGGCTGTGTTGGCTGGACACTCTGTCTAGTTTGCTATAATTTAGAATAGGAGAAAAAAAGAAAACAATTTTTTTTCATCCTAAAATTTAGGAAAACAAAATCCTGTTCTAACATTGCAGAAACAGCTTCCCTTATCGGTTCCTCAAATCCAGCCGATATCTACAAGTTTTCTTTCTTCCGAGCTACATTTTCTCTAATTCACGCACTCTCTCCGGCTGTTATGCCCTCTTCCTTTTGTCCTATAAGTTTCTGCCGAACACAGCCCAAGGATTTCCTACTGCAATTTGTTTGGTTCACAGATAAAGCTAGGAGAGAAAATATAAACAGAAATTGTTTTAGGATCAAAATCTTACAACTTTTACGTCGTTTCCAATCAGAACAAAAACCAAAACAATATTCCAATATGTGATGAGATTAAAACTACAAAATGTCATATGCATTACATTAAACAGTAATCCAACTGCTCATTCCAAGAGTAAAGCACACAAGGATTGATGATAGTTTGAGATACTGCATATTCAATAAGCAGAAAAGGCACATTCTTGATAAATGAAATCAATAAAATATATATCAAGGTAAAGAGAAAAGCGTACAATAACATACCTTTGGGTCTGACAGATTGCTCAGGAACCCCCAAGTGTTCAAAGCCTGAAGGCACAGAAGAAATCTGACAAAAATAAACACATTCACATGATTGAAGCTAATGCATTTATATTTAGAAACAAATTAGCAGCTTAAACAATATAACCACTAGCTATTATCTAGATATGAATATTCTACTACCAAATCGGACACCTGAGAGAAGGATCCATCAAAGAAGAAAGAAATATCAACATTATTAAATCCAAAAAGCTAATGTGAAATCCTTTTTATCACATAAAAGAAATTGTTTTACTAACTTGAATTCCTACAAACACGGCATCATACATCTTTCTCCCCCTTTTCCAATTGATACCTCTCTCTTCAGTTTAATTTCCATGAACCAAACAAACCATGGTCTTTTTTGCATGTAGGTTAACCTTAGTAGATTGGAAGTTGGAGCCTTCTGTTTGTATTAGTAGGTTATCTCAACCCCTTTTTATCAGCTTATTAGTTTTTCCTTTTAACAATAATAGAGAGATAAAAAGAATATTACCTCGATAATTCATGTGTACAAGATCAAATTTCTACAAACTATGCAAGTTTTAATGCAATCAAACTTCTATAAACTCATGAAGACATTCCAAGGAACTACAATGTTAGGCTTACCTTTTCCTTGTCTTCTATGTCGTTTACGCAAGGATCGCCGTCAACAAAAAGGGATCCATTTCCATTACCATCATTTTTTGTGTCTCCATTGGAAACCACTGGATGTGTATTAAGTTCACCTATTCCTATTGCATTGTCTTTTAGCAATACATTTTTTCCCTTCAATGAGCATACTATTTTGTTATCTTTCGTAATCGTTATGTTACTTATTGGTTTCCTTGGAGGTATGGACTTCACAGGGACAGCATCGGAGGCATTACCGCCTTCTATTGTGTCGGCATTGCGACCATCACACCCTTCAATACTAGCCCTTAGTGAAATTGCAGAATTGCTTCCGCTCTGTGAATTGCACATATATGCATGGTTACGAAGCCACTTCAATATTTTGCAATTCAAGTCGGGAAAGGAGGGCCGATCACCCTAGCAATAAACACAACAATTATAAACATGAATAAAAGATCATATGTATCAAAAATAAAGTACTAGTAGCAATGAGTGAACTTCTAGAACCTTATTACAATACAAGTTATATATAGCATGTTATGTTATTTACTAAAGTACCGCCAGAGTTGTTGCCAAAAAATCTGTTGAAATGCCAATCTCTAATGCCACATCACTCAAAATAGCTTTTCCTCGATCAACTAACTGCACAACGAACAGAACAAAATATAAGCAATTACTTATACTACCTAAAAGAATACAGAGTTTCTCAAGACATATTATACTTCAGTTACCTTCTTCAGGACCTGGGCAAAATCTAGTGAATCAGATGAGTTACAATCTCCATTGCTATTGCCCTCAGTTGCCTTTTTATGACTGATTCCATTAGGTGTTCCCACACTGACAGAGGAATTAACATCATGACATTCTGGCTCAAGCCTAGCATCTGATCTAGTAGTCAATGTATCTTGTTCCGTTGACACCTCACTAGTCCCCAAATTAGTAGAAATCCCAACAGAAGTGGGAACAAGGACCATGCTTTTGTCTCCATTCTTATGCCCAAGCTTCAACTTATGTGATTCGTTCGCCAACAATTTTACAGGAAAAATCTTGGAAACAGAAGAATCACAACCAACAGGTAGGGGTGGATGAAAATTTGCTTGTTGAGTACTACTATGTTGAAAGTCTGAATGCTTTGAGCAAAAAGCCCTTAATTCAACCTGAATTTTTCATGAAGAAATAAATCTTGTCATCCCCATGACAGCACAAGATAAAGCAATGAAAACGAAAATTTGCTTACAATCAAAAAAGAAAATACATACTGTTTCAGATTCAGTTTTTCCCCATATCTCCATTTTGTGTTTTGCTTCCCTTGCACATATAGGATGGAAAGCAGTTCTGCAAGTTCCTGAACAAACAGTCAAATAATGAAATAAATACGCAATAGGGGAATAAAATGTCATCAGCATCATATCTTCGAAAATGCAAAGTGCATTCTTTACATGTATGATGAGTGATAAAAATAAAGACACAACTGCTCCAACTGGCTAAGTGTGAGAAGTTCTATACAGACCAATATCTGGTGGAGTGATCATCAGCAATTGTTCTAATTCTACATAATTCTACAGGAAAATTCTAATCCTACATAACAACACAAGAGAAAATAAAGAACTCTTACATATCATGCATTAATAAGCAGGAAAGAAAAACTTAGTGACTTCGTAACAAACACAAAACCGACTCCCTACAGAAGTGTCACTTTCTCCTGATGGCACCCACAAATATTAAAAGATAAAAAAACAATTGTAGGAATACTTGTCTTCTGCTAATTTACTGGCTGCACCAGTATTACAACTTTGCAAAAGAAAAGACAATGTGACGCAACAAAAGGAGAAAAGGGAGCGAATGAAAAGGAAGGAATTCTCAACCAACTATAAGAAACCTCCTATGTCAGTTGATAACAAGTAAAATTTCGGTGCATAAAGTATTGCTTTATACCCTACAATACCCACTTAGGTCAATAGGTCCTAACTAAATCATTCAAAAAATCCATACCATATGACACAAATATCAGCTATAAGCAATTCATCAAAATCTCATTACAAATGTTATAGCAGTTCTAATTTGAATTCTTAACATATTTCTGATTTCTTTCGTCTTCTTTTTCAATCAATATAAAGGTATTCGTATTTCATTCAATGACGAAAAAAGTTACAACCAGTATCCAGGACGAGCAACCTAGCAAGGAACAAAGCTACCAGGCCCTCTTTGAATAACCCAATACAACAAATAACACTCCACCTGATACCCTTTACAACAAGAACATATTTTACTATAAAAACTGCAACATATATAATTTTGTTGTGGTTTAAAAAGATTGTAGGTTGAAACATTTTTATAGTCAATTGAGTTTAGCTTTGTAATATCCCATTTCTGCTTTTTTTGTAATATTAAATACTTACATTAGACTTCAACAAATTTTGGGAACAGCTGCATAAGATATGATTGTCCAAGTTCTTTTTGTCCAAATAAGATGAGACATAGAGGTCCAATTATCATAATAACCAAAATTAAATTTTCAAGGATCTTGTCTCATACTAAAAGCACATCGTAGAGCAGGACATGTTTATACAAAGCATTTGAGCATGACCATTAACTAAACAACGCACAATGGTTGACAAATTACCTACCAATTTTTAAGAATTTCGACTGAGAGTACATAATCAAGAAAGGGGCACAACTACACATAATGAATCGTACTGGTCATCTATATGCCTTCTCAGGTTCATTCTTTCTTGAAATCCCTGATTTGGAAATCTTATTTAAGGCTAACCAAGTGAAGTCAAAAGTTTGTCAAGAAAGAGCAGTTGGCTATCAGGTGAAATAACTTCAATGAAGCTTCAATCAAATTTCAAACAGAAGTGTATAGGGTATGACCTTGAAGCTATTTTCACCCACTGAGAAGAGACGTACGGGTGCACTATATAATAAAAACTGTATAGACAGTTTTTGGAAAGCAAGGTATGCCTTACAATGAAGACAAACAGATAGCATTGGACTCACTAATCCCACAGGTGAATGAGACCCTACAGTTTTGGGTTGCGAACTTTGAAGGAGAGGAAGGGTATTAGACTCCAGATCTCCTTATGTTGTGATGTCCTCCTTATTAGCTTCTTTTCTTTATGGGCATTCCTACTTTGCAAGGGCTGAGAGAACTTTTCACAGGGAAATAGTGACAAAAGATTTCTTACCATTTTCCTAGGAGATGACTCTTGAGTACACAATCGAGAAAGGTGCACTGAGCACATGAATAAAAGGTTCTTCTCACTCTTTCAAACTTTTATTTCTTTAAACGTACTCCCAAGTCCCAATCACTCTACTCAGAAGGCCCTGATTTGGAAACTCTTGCTATGATCTAATTACCTAAAGTTGAGAAATATCTTAAGAAAGAAACAATTGCCTACTTGAATATCAACCTAACTCCAAAAACAAATTTGTTTTTCCTATTCTTACATTAGAAGGGCAGAAGCATACATTCGCCATTTTTTAAGAGTTTATGACATATTATCTCAAACCATTTGCATTGTAACATTTTCTTCATCACAATAAAGAAAGGAAATAATTTGTTCTGCTTTTCTTTAGACCAAAATTTTGGGTCTGCTGATCGAAACTACATATATCCTTCTCCTGTTACCTCCGTCCAAATGCTGCTTCCACAAAGAAATTCCTAACCTAAACAAGGAAACAACAATCCTCCACCTAAAAGCACCAAAGGAATTCCATGATCGTCTATCAGATAAATGGAGCTCTTAGTTTGCCGAGAATATGTAGTATGATAGTATCAATGTAGCTTCTTTTTCTTATTTCCTTTCCATAGTAAAGTAGGTTGTCTGAACTTACTTTTCATTTTAACCTTCTTTTCCCTATCAAATTTAGAACAAACTAAAATTTCATATTGAATATAAAACCACCCATTAGTGAGCTGTTGACTTGGTATCAAATATCAACATATATGGCACCCATTCCAAAATAGCTTTAGGCATGTTGGTTTGCTTGGTTTAATATGGATTCCCATTGTCGCTAAAGTCTTCACTGTGGTCGACATATCGTTAACATTTCTAGTTCATTCAGATATATATAGGCATCATAGATTTGTGAAGAAAAAAAGTATGAGCATTGCACAGAAACTCAGCTTCCAATCTAATGCAACTTATTAAAGAACCTCCCTAATCATTCTATGTCATATAAAAGCTTTTCAGATAATAATGAGATCGCAAAAAATTCTTACGTTTGTACTGAATAAAAGTAAGATGGAACAGTCACAGGATGCACATATGGACAACTTTGTCTTTGTGCACCCTCAGTTAACCAGGTAGAGAAACAATACACAGATATTTGTCTAAAATAAGAATAAGCAATAAAAATTACCGTGGCTACAACGAACGCATGCACCATACTTCACCTTGCATACAGTACAAACTAACTTTTGCCGTGTTTCCTTAATTCCTTCAAGATTCATAATTGGCTCCATTTTCCTTGTGTCCTCAACGAAAACCTCAGGCATCCACTGACTACAAACCAAATGAGCAAACCTACCAGAGAAACTAGATTTTCTTTCAGCAGTATCCTTACCCACTGGTTTTAACGCACCCCCTGTTCTGGGGCAAAGACAACATGGTGTAGAGAATATTTCACTACCCGTTTTGCCACAATACTTACACCATGAACACAACCATGATGCAGCAGAGGAATCTTGCACGCCGTAGCATTTCTGATGCACAACCATCTTACAGGATTCACATACCAGAAGCTGGTTGGAATGATCGCCTAAGTCCCCCAAGCAACACAAATGGCAGACTGGGAAACTGTGTCCTTCAGAAGGACACAACACACGAAGTCTGTCTAAACCGGCATCACTGCCTAACAACTTCCTTTTCTTTGAAGGACGCTCTGATGTGAGAAAAACTTTATTCCTAGAGCACAAAAGCCACTCCAAATTACTGCGAATTTCTGGTGAATGTGATACCAATGGTGACTCATGTTCTACTATTTCTTCAGGGGGCGACGGCAAAGCAATACCTACATGAACTTGTTGCAAAACATCAATTTCCATTAACTGTTCTCCAGTCTCTTTTTCCTCTTTAACAACAACAGCAGCTAGAGATTGAGAGTCAGAACCACCTTCAACTGTTTGAATGCCAGCAGCATCACCACCACTCAAGGTACCAATAACAGAACCCACATTGTCAGCATCACCAGCACTGATAGTAGCAAAAACAGAACCACCAACATTCTCTTCCACAGTATTGTTAAAAGAAGGGGAGGCAGAAGAGGAGACAGGCGGAATAGTAAAACAAAACTGAGTAGTAGGAGGAGGAGCAGCTAGAAATGAAGTAAATGAAGACTTGTTGTACAAAGTCTCAATATCATTTAAACCAACTAACCTAAAATAATCTTCAGTTTCAACCCAAATGTTAGAAGAATCATAATGTCCAGAAGAAGATTTCTTCTGCCTTTTACGACTATAATTAATATTATTGGAAAACCTAGATAAAACATCAGCTAAACCAACAGGTAAAGTAGAAACCCTATAAGAAGAATTAACATTAACTTCTTCAGAATCAAAAGGGCACCTTTCAGTAAGAGCTTTTCTTGCTTGATCAAAAAAACCAATTTCTCTAACACTACGCTCTTGTTGTTGTTGTTGTTGTTGTTCTGTTCTAGAAGAAGAAGAAGAAATGAAGGTACGAGGTTTTTGTTGAGTTCCACAACCTCCTTCTACACCTCTACCCATCATCTTTTGTTGACATTTGTTGTCATTCATAGCAAATTAACTGTCCATTTAAAAAAACCCTAACCCTAACTCTGGTCGAGAGAGAAAGAACCAGAGAAGGAAGGAAAGCAAAAGGAAAGAAGAAAGCGAGAATTAGGGTTAGGGTTTCTGTTGTTTTCGGGGCATTTTTTTTTTTTTTTTTTGTTGTTGTTCTATTTGGGTTTTTTTTTTTCGGATCTATCGAAGACCGATTTAATTGTTTTGCAGAAAACAAGTTCCAGTTCGAAGAGAGAAGATGAAAGAGAGAGAAAGAAAGATTCGTGCGGAGAGGTTTGTTGTTTGGAGAGAGAGAGAGAGAAGAGAGAGAGTGAAAGATTTTATTTTCTATTTTGTTTTTTTATTTTTATTTATATATATATTGATAAAATTAGACTATGAGATGGTAAATGACGACCGACTAACTAGGTAGCAAGGTAAGTGTGAATCACAGTATACGTATAGCGATTTTTTTTTTTTTTTACATATCCCCACTTTTATTTAAGACGTACCCCACATTTCGAAACAAAATTAGAGATGCCCCAAGATGTGATGTAAGCCATCCAGTCACAAAACTAATCTAAGGTTATATAAATCTCTGTGATGTAAGCCATCCATCACAAAACTTTTTTTTTTTTCTAAAGTAAACTAGGGTTAGGCAAACCTAGGGGTGCTGATTGGGGCGGGGCAGGACGGGGCGGGGGAACAAGGCGCGGGGCGGGGCGGGGTCAAATAAGCCCCGCTCTTAGGCGGGGCGGGGAACGGTGGGTTAGAAGAAGGTTCACCCCATCTCTGCCCTGTACAGGTCGGGGGGCGGGGAACGGGGCAGTCCGAGGACGGGGAAAAGGTCACAATATCATAAAATTCTTTTGTGTCTGAGGTAAAGAGAGAGAGAGTGAGAGAGAGAAGATTAGGGATATGGGGCGGGGGCGGGGACGGGGCGGGGTTTCAATCTATAGTATGAAACTCATCCCTGCCCTACTACCCATTGGGGCGGATACGGGGCGGGGAGATGAAAAACGGGGCGGGTCCGGGTCACGGGGCAAGTTCAGCACCCCTAGGCAAACCCTCACCTGTATTAGAAATTCAAAAAATTACATTCTAAAGTACATTTTTCCAGATGCATCATCATCTACAATCTCTCGTAACCTATGATCTAGAGGTGGGATGAAAAATGAACAGAGTAAGGTCATAGTTCAAAATATCGATATCGAACAATCTATCGATTTTTCAAAATTAGATATGTCGAGATATATCGAAATCTATCGGTGGATATTTTGCATAATATGTATCGAATGTTTCGACAAATATATCGATTCTATCGTGATATATCGAATTATATTGATTTTTTTTATATACATATAATTTAATTGTTTAGTCTACTAAAAATTCAATTCAAACTTTCTATGAAGCTAATACATATAACAATTCAAAATGCATTAGTCTCTTTCAATTCCTTCTTCATTACCAATTATTGTGACTTTTACATACTTGCTAAAGATGTAAATAAAATATAGAAAACTACTAAGCAATATGTAGTCATGTTTGAAATGTAAAATCTCATGTTGTTGTCCCTCAAAGCTTGAGCCTTCATAGTAGTTTTTATGTTTGCATTCCAACCATATTCATGACTCACCAAGCAACAAGGTGAGATGAGTAGCCAACAATCCTGTTAGAAACAAAATTACATTAGATTACTTAACAACAATACATTACATTAAACAAACCACTTCTATAGAAAAATTCGGACAGAGTCTCCTTTGTTTTTACAACAAATGGACCCTTGTCTCTTACTCATAACCTGTAATGAAACAAAAATAATTTTGATATTTCCTATCAAGCATAAACTGACCTTCATTTCAAACATTTCTTTCACTCATAACTCAAAATAATCAATATAACTATCAATATATTACAAAATTAGCGTAAGTGTAATTATTTACCAAAAATACTATATCCCAATACTATAAATAAATAAATATATTAACCAACAAGATAAATGATGGAATAGAAAGAATAGAAGAAGATAGATGATGAAATGTACCTTAACCAATAGCCACCACTAAAACATTGATGAGTTGCGACCTTATGTGGTACCATCTGGAGCTACAGTCTCTTGTGGCATCATCAACGTGTTACAATAGAATTGCCAATCTATACCATGAATTTGGAAGTTTTTCAAATAACTTTCTACGTAGAAGTTGTAACTCACTTGTGTATGCTCGCCCCAAAGTAAGAAACCTGTCATTGGAAATCCATCGTATTCTTGTACCATGGTTGTGCTAATTTCTGGTAGCGAGTCACAAATACTGGATGTCCACGAGTTTCCTGAATCAATTTCCATAGGCTCAGATGTCCGATCAACCCATTGGTTGGAACCAGAGTTTGATCCAACTCCTGTGACGCATAAGATCCATCACAAAATCTTCTAGATCCAATCGCTGACTCACTCCCAAGGGTGGCATGATTTTTTCCTGCTCGTCGTTGAGACCCACTACCACGTCGAACCTGGCTGGCAGAGCCCACACCTCTACTGCTATCACGTCTTTGACTTTGAGAATTAGCTGAAGTTCTCTCTTGTCTTTGCTTTTGCGTGTCGACATTAGTTACACCTCTAAAGTAGGAATGTTGTTCAATAAATCATGTGGGAATTATCACATTACCCCCAGAATCACCACCATTACTTGGTGTGTCTGGCTCATCCTTAGAGTCGGTAGCCTCAGGGATGTCTGAGGAAGAGTCAGGAGATTGGGTAACATCCTCATCCTCATCCAAATCCAGTGATGCTTGAACTCTAGTAGGACGTGCAACTCTTTCTGTATCTCCAGTACGTGTGTGTTCATGCACAAACTCTCCCATATCTGCCGCAATTTGTGCATTAGGCCATCCATCTTCACCAAGTTCTGGGGGGAAATCACTTCGTTGAACCCACTCAAATGAATCATCCTCGGAATCATCATCAGCAGGAGGGTATAGACCAGACAAGTCTACTTTTCTTTCTTCTTCAGTGATTTTGTAATGGTTTTCCTTCAATCTTAGGTTGTAATGAACATAAACCAAACGATGAAGAGTCTCGTCTAACAACCTACATCGTTTGGGGGAATGAATCATCCCAAATGTGCTCCAATTTCGTTCACACCCAGAAGAAGAAACTGTTTGTGCTAAGATACGTACTGCAATCGACCTTAGTTGAGGAGTGTCCCCCACCAAAGTTTGCCCACCAATCAGCTGTATTTGTTAGTAATGTTAATAAGTTGTTTCCTTTAAAGAAAACATTAATCATTTGATAATAAATTAAACCTGAATCTCACCAGGCATCATCGCAGTGTCACTTCTCTTACACAGTGGGCTACCAAATTCACCTCTTCGTTCTTTAAACCATTTCAATTGTAAAACACACAACACACATATTAAACATAATCTAATATGAGACAAACAAAGTGAATCCACACATACTACTTTTACGTATTTCAATATTACCTGAGACAAACAAAGTGATTGATCATCTATATTAGGAACTAAGTGAGAGATGACTTTGTGAACGACATCTTGAAGATCAGGAGAATTACTAACTTTGTCTAGTTGTATCCCATAATGTATAACCGGATTGAGGAAAAAAGCTGCATTTTGAAATACTTCAATATTTACCGTGTAAATTTTACACAAATGTGATACAAACTACTTAACATAAACAATACAATCTTACCAGCCATGTGCAATTTATGCCCCAACTGTCTTTGCCATCTATTTTCAATGATTTTCACCAACCAATCATAACCTCTCATGCCCTGAATCTTCAGTAAGGCAGCATCTATCCATCGATGAATGAATCCCATTGTTGGTTTTTTGTCACCATCCACTTGTCGCAAGAGTATCACTAGATGCTCCATAACATGGACAAGGACTTTGATTTCATTCCAAAACATCAGGTCTAACAGTAATTCCTCAACTTGTATTTGTTCTTGTCGGGCGCCTTCCTTTAATAGCTTCCCATCTTTCTGAAGTCATTAATGCTTTGAAGGGTTGCATTTTGCTGTACATACTTTGTAAAGCTAGAAAGTGGGTAGCGAACCTTGTCATTCCCGCCCTAATCAAATCACCTCCACAAACTTTTCTCATCTTAGCCAAAACCAATGGGTGGTTGTAGAAATATCTTGTCACGGTCTTTGCTTTATTAATCATAGATGCAACACTGGCCACACGACTGACCTCCTTCAAAATAAGATCTACATAATAGGCTGCACATCCAGTCCAATACATGTTGTACCCAGGAAGTTGAGCAAGGGTTTCTCCTACCTTCTTATAGTTAGCCCCATTATCAGTAACTATTTGGACAACACACTCTTTGCCAATCTTATCCACGACTGCTTTAATCTTCCCCCTCAATAAAATGTGGTCTTTAACCTGATTAGAAATATTGACACTACTCCAAAATATTGTTTGTCCATCACAATAGACCATGAAATTCATTATAGTCTTCTTAGTCGGTCCGGTCCACCCATCGCACATGACTGTGCATCCATATTCTTTCCACTTATTCTTATAACTATCAATGTTCGCTTTCGTTTCATCATACAAGTCATTTAACAATGGACCCATAAGTTGGTAAGCACTTGGAGCTTCCCATTCCTACTCTACATGTTGCGTCGAACATAGGCTGGTAATATCGATTGTTCGCTACTGCACTAGCGTTGATGTTACCATAATGAAGCCACTTGGCAACAATTTTCCAGAAATCTTTAAGTTTGTCCTTGCTCCCTCTAAGTGTAGACTGAGTCATAGATCTTTGTAAAGTATCAGGTCGTCTAACTTTATCAAAGTCTGGCAATGGATGAGAATGTTTTGACCGTTTGCCAAATTTTTTTGAAAATCCCCTCTTAAGCGTCGAAAATTTCTGTGGCCTTGATCCTGAAGCCCCTGTACGTAGATGGTCTTGTTCTTGGTTATAACTTTCACAGGATTGGCGCATTGCCTCTTGTACAGGATCTTCATCTGATTCATCACTACTAACACTTTGATAACCAACCATCGCATTTTGAAGTGCAACATCTTTTTGTTTCTTTAAATTCCTTTGGTCAATACCATCATCTACAATAACTCGGTATGCGTCTCTCACTTCTTTTCCTTGGTTCAAACACATCTTCACATTGGGATCCTCACCAGCCAAATGTTTTTTAAATCGAGAGATACCACCTCCTTGGAAAACGGTGCCACAAAACTTACAACAACTCTCATTTGGATTCCCTTGAATCTTGTTGGCATACTGCCATGCATCATATTTTCGTTTTGGCATTCTGAAAAATGAAACAAGTTCAAGTGAGAAACAATCATCTTTACACTACACTAACATATGACTACTTATTGATTTCATAATGTTTTACACGACAAGTAATATAAATATATAGCTAATTTAGGAAGTTAAACACAGACTACAAAGCAAACAACAGTTATATGGTAAACGACATAAGAACTGAAGATGTCAAGAGGATGATCTCTCTTTATAGCACGGAGATAAAATGGAGAAAGAAATAGAGTACCTTGATAATGTAATACAAAACTAGAGTTGTTGAACATTTTCATACCAATGAATACAATTAGTTTTGATTGGTAGAAGCAAAGAAGTATTTTTTTTTTTTTAAAGTAAATAACCTAATTATCGCAAATACATTGTGCATGCAAAATATGCATGCCATTGAACGCCATCGCTTACCTGATCTAATTTATGGTTAACTGGAAATGTCAAACAGTTCGCTGCCCAGTATTGGGTTTTTAACTGGTTCGCGTCTTGAATCGTCCTTTTTGTTTTCAGAGTATAGAACACAGACATGATTTAAGTAGTAAGTGAGAGTGTGCTCACTAGAATGGACTCTAGTATAAGATGAGATCAAGTATGTCTTCCAAAAGTAACCGAGAAACTCGAGTATACAAGTTTCAGATTCTAATGTCGACATTGTCCACCAAAAAGAGATCTTTTGTCTTGTTATTTATATAGTAAAATACAAATCCTTATTCCATCAAATCTTTTGTTGTCTTGTTCCTACAATCCTGCAGGTCTCGCCATTGCTTGTAGATGATTCTGCTAGTCAATGGCTTTGGAACAATACTAGACCCCTTGTCAAACAGGACTTGTATCTCACCTGATTACTGCACTTGGTTGTATGCAGCCTTGCTCTTTTGTATACTTCGAAATAAAATAGCATTGCTCCTAGTGAGATATAATACATGTATAGGGTTTGTGAATGCCGTGAGATATAATACATGTATATGGTTTGTGAATGCCGTAAGAAAAGGAAAACCTTTCATATTAATACCTTTCTTATTTTGTTAAATTGTTAATTGCTTCTACAAATGATTGTTGACTCTATATTATGATGACATTTGGGTATGATCCTCTTTCACAAGTCGGCACAAATGCACAATTAAAAAACAAGTTCAAATAATTCAAAACAAAGTATAATCGTTCACACTCAAATTCCCAATTCATATGAGAGAGAGAGAGAGAGAGAGAGGGAGAGAGAGAGAGAGAGAGACATGTTAGTTCGAAGAAGGTAGATCTGAATCAGATCTAATTTGTTGATTCTAATAGAGAAAAGATGATTGTTGAGAACTTGAGACTTGAGAGTTGAAGCTGATCGAGAGAAGGTAAATCTGAATATCTGATGCTCCCTCGACCACGACCACCGTTAATCTGCAAAGAAGCATTTGAGTTTCTTAGAGCTCGGAGCCTGAAGTTGGATCTCAGTTTAACACACGGGGAGAGAGAGAGAGAGAAGAGACTCAGAGAGATTAATATTTATCTATCGATATATTTAATATATCTACATGTATCGCGATATATCGAATTCTATCGCCCGATATTTGACAGAAACATTATACCCGAAAGTATCATAAAGTATCGTATCGTTTTGTTTAAAAAACAGAAACATTATACGCGAAATATCGCGATATTTTGTACTTAAGAGTAAGGTATCTCTTCTATACCTTCCAAGTAGTCTGTTGCAACATTACATTCTCTAAAAATATGACAAATTGTAGAGCTCTCTATTTATTCCATCATGTGCCGAATATTTGCAACTGTCTCAATATTACTCCAATGAACTACTTCCTTTCTAGAAACAATGTTAACTGTTTGCAATGAGTCTGAGCATATAGCTAGTTCCTGTACTCCTATAGACATACTGCCCTGTAGCCAAACCTGAATAGCCTTCAATTCTTGATCCAGAATACAACCTACTTTGTTCCTCAACCTACCAGCATAAGCCAAACACACTATTCCATGATGATTCCTGATAAGTCCTCCATATCCTGCTCTAGTCTCACTCAAAGCTCCATAACATTCAGCATAAAAATCCCTTCTCCAGGAGGTTTCCATTGACAGGTGATTAAGATCAATATTAGCTAGTAAAACCCTGTTCCTGATCAAATCTGGTGGATCCTTGATTTTCTCTGATTTCTCTCATGTAATTTGTCACCAATGTCTCCACTATAGTATTAACATTTTTGAACCTGCGTGCATTCCTCTCTCCCCAAATACAGTAGACCACTGCACTTAAAAAAACATTATAAATCTCACCTTCAATGTAGAGACACGACCTATATACACCACTGATATTGTCCCCACTTAGCCACTGCGGTTATCCAACAATGTGGGGTTTTACGGGCACCAGCCTGCTTCCCAAGATGTCACCCATCCTGAGACTACTCCCACCCGAGCATGCTTAACTTTAGAGTTCTTTCAAATTCCCGAGCGAAGTGAACCCAAAAGGCCTCGGTGATAATATATGACAGATCTATACCTATATTCCAATGGAAGGACATCCCTCTCTTACGTGTCATAGGACCCACCCCCTCGGTAAATCACCTGCCGACCCGGGGTGTTACAATCCCACCACCTTACAGGAGAGTCGTTCTCAACTCTGGAATATACAACCCCAGATCTCTGACATTCCCTGTCCCTCGTGAGATAAGTACCCGACGCAACTGTGTGTACCCTAGGTAAAAAACCCGACAGGTGTCATCGGTGGATGTATAAGAAGCTAAACCAGGAGCACCTTAGGATTAGCCAGCCAGGCTTGGGCTATCGGGTAGGGTCCAACCCGGTCTCAAGGAGTCCACGTACGCTCTGTGGACCTTGACCCACCGGATGGTCCATGATCGATGGGTGGATCCCCGGTTACTGTATAAGAAGTTGAACCGTAGGCTCCCATACATTAGCCAGGCCCACCTCAGTCAAGTAAGCCAAGTCCGGCCCAAAAAAGTCCAGCAGCGACAAAGGCTCGT